>CM062355.1:21669327-22940091 GCA_031216115.1 Senna siamea
TTTACATATTTGCATATTTTTTTATAATTTTGTTCTATCTATATTTTGTATACTACATTTACTGAAAAAAATCTATTTGTGGATGTTCTTTCGGCAAAATATTCGTCACAACTAAAGTGATAACATTTACAGGGCTATTGATGATTTGTTCTTAATTGTCTGATTGATGATCTAAAAGTGCCTTAATCCTAGGCCCACTAAGGGTCTCGTTGATAGGGATAGGCAAAAGTTAAGATTAGATAAACTTTGAGAGTCAAGCCTAAGTTTAACAATAACTTTCCTATTAAAAAAAAAAGTCTAAAGTAGTCTAGTTTAATACAATTTTTAAAAAATTAATGAAATTAATAATATTTATTATTTAAATGATGAGGAAAAAAAAGAAGTAAATGATAAATAATATTTAAAGAAGAAGACAAGTTCGATTAGGAGTTAATGAAAGTTACTAAGAAGATAAACATGGGAAAAGATGATAGACATCTTAATACTTTTACAAAGTTAAAATTTTCAAATTTAGATGATAAGGGCTTATATATAATGGAACTAATTGATCATGAGGTCAGTTGCAATTTTTTTTAGGTTAAGGGACTTTGAAATAGGAGATTATGATAAATAAATAAATTTGAATGAAATAATTTAAAGAACATTTTAAATTGTTGTGAATTTTAGTTTATATTAAAATAATATTTTTTAAATAAAGTTTTATTGGAAAACGGAAAGAGAGTAACGAACTATTTAAACATTATTTTTTTTAATTATTTAATAAAATTAATTTTAAAATTTTATATTAGTATTATTTTTATGTATGTGTATATATACATATATGTTATTAATAAAAAAATTATATTTTTTATTTTAAAAAATTAAAATTTAAAATATTTTTTAATTATTTTGTATTTTTTATTTTCAAAATGTATATTTTATTTTTTATTTTTATCAAAAATAATTATTTAAACAAATTTTGTTTAGTTCTAAAATAAAAAAATTTTAAAAATTACAATGAAACAGACCACAATCCTCTATCTAGATACACTTTTTACAATCTCAAAATTTATTTACCAAAGAAAAAAAAATAGCAACCCAAGAAAATAAAGGATAAGTTTATTGAGAAATGGGCCTTTGAGTTCTTAAACTTTTTGAGCATTTCATCTGGAGATTTCCACCATGATTCTTTAAGCAATGATTCATCCAATGGGGTCAATCTTAACCAATTACACTTCCAAGGTTCACATTCCAATAAATTTATCCAAATCAAATCATTTTAGGAGGTGTTTCCACCGAAAATATCTAAATAGTCCTTATAGGTAAAAGATAAATATATTAAATTAATTAGGGTTTTGTTAAGTTAAGATTTGTGAATTTAATAATTTAAAATTTATAAAAAAAATAAAAAATAATTTTTGATGTATAAAAATTTTATCAATTAGATGAAACTTTAATAGATATTTTAAACAAAATCTAATTAATTATTAAAGACATATAAAAATGCTATTTTTATGAGTTTTTGTTAAAGTTTGATGTGATTAATTGATAAAGGTTTTAAACATTAAAAATTATTTTCTTATTTTTTATAAATTTTAAATTATTAAATATTCTATCAACTAATTAAAATAAATCTTAATAAGTGCCATGAAAAACCCTATTCTTATTTCTAATAAAATTTAACTCATAAACTTAGTTTAAATATGTTAGGAAAATAGTTCGAGAAACACATTTTGATAAAGGTTTTGATAGTATAGTTAATCTTCAAGGAATTTATACATGTTTGCTGTTAGATTGAAATGACAAAATTCTGCCAAAAATATACAAAGCTAGAACCAATATTAACTTTTATATCTTTATTATATATTTTTTTAATTAAAAATTTGACAATGTAACATGTATATAGTTTATATAATTTATTTTTAAAAAAATTATTTTATATCTTTTATTTTAATAAATTATATATAAGTCTAATCTTATTATAACTAATAATTTTATAATATTCTCAAAAAATACGTTTAAGACATAAAGAATACTCATATAATTAGTGTCTTCAAAGCGCAAGTATTTATTATACCTTAGGAGTTAAGGATCATGACGTTTCGGATCTGTCTCTTTCAATTTTTAGCAATTACTTGTGAAAATAACCGCCAAAACATATTTTTCTTTAATTAATTTTGGGCTAATTTACTTGATTTTGTTAAATATTCATATCAGATGAAAATAATTGAATGGATAAAATTAAAAATAATATAATTTAAAAAATAGTTTAATATAATTTTTTTTTATAAATGTCAATTTTAATTTCATATTTTTTTTAATAAACTCTTAACACATGAAACATCTATATGTGATTTAATAAATTTAACTTCATAAAATCAACACTTGGATGTCCAATTGCTCATCTTATCAAATTAGGGGTTATTTCATAATTTTGAATTCTTTTTTCAAAATTATGGTCAATTACTTTATTTCATAATTGTTAAAAGTGTTTATAAACATTTTTGTTCATCTTAAAATTTTCTGATAAGAGACATTTTGTTCTTCTCTTCTTTTCAGATACTTAATCACTAACTATCCTAACAAAATCTCACTTTATTCTTCAAATGATCACAAGGCCATCAAATACTAAGTTTAACAAAGAAAAAAACTTTATGAAATTGCCCATAAAGTCCTTATATAATTACCATATCTATTTAATTACTAAAGGACATATAATTAAAAACATATTTGGTTTAATTTTTTTTATAATAAACTAAAACCACAAAACAATTACCCTTTTTAAAACAAAAAAAATCCCACTAAAAATCATTAATTACCATAATTATCTCTACTTTTTTACCAACATTTTAAACACATTGCACATGCCATTTTTAATAATTCAACATTAAAAATCACTTTTAAAAAAATTTTCAAACACAATAATATTAAAAACACTTATCCAATAATTTTATCAAACACAAGCAATTTTCCCCTCACATATTTTATCAAAACAAAGCATAAATTCTAACCCCTTCTTTCTTTGCCTTGATTCTGCGGTCTTTGAATATCCCAAATTAGGAACGCAAAAGAAGGAGCCAACCCTCTCCCACATTCCATTGCTCGTGTCAAAGGCGTGAGATAAAAGAGTGTGTGTGTGTGTTGTGTGTTTTGTGTTGTGTGTGTGCGTGTTTCTGTGTGTTCTGTGTGATATATTTTCAAAGTTGGGAAGACGGTTTTAGCTTAAAATTGCGTAGCGTGTGTGCAAAGCTCACCATTTCTCATCATTCTTCTTCAGCTTACGTTACCACCAATACCATTTCCCATTTACATAATATACCAACGAACCCCAAATCCCTCCATTCGCCTCTACACGCATTTATAAGGTAACCCACCAATTCTGTTCATAATGATTCTGCAATTTTTTGAATAAATCATTTCTGTTGCTTTTGGGTTTGATGATTCTTTTTTTTTTTTTTTTCCTTTTCCCTTTGATATGATCTTGAAGTTAATTAGGGATTTGTGTTTCCATTTATTGTAGAATTTGTTTGTTCTGTTAGTTTTCTTTGCTCTTGATACAATCCCAGATTATGAACGATACCCATTTCTGTTTTCCTTTCTCAAATCAAGAATATGATAATGGAAATGCAAACTCATGAATGAATATTGTTGTTGATTGTGAATCTTCCATTGACAGAGAAAGGGCTATATATATAATATATCTATCTGGGTATTAATTATATCCGTAAATGGAGCGAGAGAAGATGAAGAGAGCGAGAGAAAGAGATGATGAAACTGAGATTCGTTCTTATGAGAATAACAACAACAATGCAAAGAAGAGAGATCTGTATGGCATAAAACTGATGAAGAAGGAGAAGGATATAGAAACAGAAAAGGCTTCAAAAAATTCCTCCCACTTATCATTGGGAGTGTTTGATTTCCCATGGCTCAAAGATGGTGTTATATCTCAAACAGAAGACTTCTTCTTGGATTTTGAGGACAAATTCTCGTCATCCCTTCAACATGAAGATGCTGCCTTCAATGCAGCTGGTATTGATTTCTCAGAAGCTTATAGCTTTTGTGAGACCCCAGAGACATCAACAATGGTGGAGAATGTGTGGAAGCCATTTGAGATTGATGGGTTGGAGATAAAAGCAGAGGATGTTGATTGTATTTGGAGCTCTCTGCTCAATAAACCTCTTTGATGTAAGTAGTTTCTTCTAAAATTTTCAACTACAATCTTCATCTCACATGCAAAATTTACAAGATGCCAAATCTGGGTTAGGTGTATAGTGTTTAATCTTCTTCTTTCTACCCCTTTATGGTTTGCCATCACCAATTTTGTCACACTTTCTCTTGATTGTTCAATAAATTATATAGAATGCAAGTGTATCTTATCAATTGGAAATTATAGTAATAAAAGAATTAATTTATCATAGCCTTGAATAAAATCTTAAAATTCTACAACAAGTAAAATCGGTTATATGTATCAAGTTTTGCCAACGTATTCTATCTTGGCCACGTATAAAACTTCGACAAAGTTTTATATTTGTTATTGACTGTCAAACACAATTCTCTTCTTTTATCCAAATTTAGAATCCATTGTGAAAGCCTAACTTAGCATAAGGAGACTTGAGTAAAATCTTAAAATATTTACTTTTTATTCTAGGTGGAACTGTATTAAACAAGTCAAAATTTTGTACCTGTTTTTGATAAATTGAATCCTTTAAGTATAGCAAAATTGTTTTTCTCAACTTGTATACTTTAAAGTTGAAAGGAACGAACTTCTTTATATATTCAAAAATCATGGAAGCTTCAAGTTAGAGTATGTAATACACAATTATTAACCATGTTGATGGTATTATTAATGTTGTATAATCCTTAGAAGTGAAAAGCAATTCAGTTAAAATCTGCTGTCACTTGTTATTTTACATGAGCGTTGTATCTTTGAATCTTGTATTGAGGTCTTTGGGTAAATATGGTTTGTTAATAATAAGTTGATTCGTTGTGCCGAACGCGTTTGTATGAATCAGAGATGATTATAGGTAGGTAGGCATAGGGTTTAGGGCTTAGGATACTATAATTCCTATATCTGGATTTGAATTTGAGCGAATACTTTCATATTCAAATTTGTAAAATTTCTAAATATCTAACCCCAAATTAATTTACCTAAAAAAAATTATTATTTTTTAAATTATGACTCTTCTACATATAAATTTATTAGAAACAATATACAAATTACATCAATTATATTATATAAACTTTAAATATATAATAAATATAAAATCTTAACAAATTTATCTTTACAAAATTATTAAAAATAATGATTTATAGATTTATATTAAAGTTAAATTATTTTATTGATAAAATTGAAGCAAATAACATAATTTACATATATATTTTCTTCAATAAAATAAATTAAATATATATTTATAATATAAAAAATAATATTTAAATAATTTATATAGAATGAGTCTGGGTCTAAATAGAGTACCACATTCTATAGACCCAAACCTGTTTTTTCAATACTCAGATTCGACAAGTAAATTTTACGAGTATCCATAGAATATAAACATTTTAATCATTCTAGTATGAATATTATTTATTATTCAATTTACCTAAATCTTTAATTGATTTAGTCTATCCAACAAATTTTAAATATTTTATACAAAATTCATGAAATTTATATTTATATTCTAATAGTTTTGGAGTTTCTAAACATTGACTTCCAAAATTATATATTATAGAATATAAAATATAAAATAAAATGAGAAAGAGAAAATTAAAAAAAAAAAAAGAGATACACTATTTATGTAAGGCATATTAGTCATATAATTTCATAACTTTTGGGTCTATCTCTTTGTGACAAAATTCATATTACCTCTTCACATCAAATAATTTAAATCCAAAATTTCTTTGATACATTCTATCTATCAAAGATAAATGAACCAAGTTAATAGTCAATGACACTATGAGCCATTTAGTGGAATGCATACTTTATATACTTAGACTTTTTTTTTAGGCTTTCTTTTATATAAATATATAAATATATATATCTTCATATATCTAATTTATCTAAAAGTCTTTTAATAAAGTTATTAAATTATGAGAATAAGTCAATGCATTGACCAAAAAATAAATTAGGTAAATTATACTCCTCCTTTAAAGATGTAAACATTATTCTCCTATTTTTTAAAAGATAAAGATAAGTTAAATTTTTATTCATTTTAAACAAAATACCCTTATAATTATTGTCTATACAATATAACAAGTATTATATATATATATATATGGCTAATATGAAAGTCATTTTTCAAAATTTAAAACAAACTTATGTTTTTAACTCAAGATAAATAATATTAAACTTTTGTTGCTGCTGAATAACCAACACGTTTTCTTTTGTCAAATAACCGATATGAACTTAAACTTGTGTAGGCCCATACCTTTTGCTCTAAACCAGTTATTGGGCTAAAATCTCATTACCATCATTGGGCCTTAAAATGAAAATGATGATTATATAAATATTGCCAACACGTTTTGTTAAGTATTTATTATTATATTTTTAAAAAATAATTTTGAGATTTTAAGAAATAATAAATGATAATGTTAAATCTGTATTACAATATTTTTGAGATGTTTTAGTTCTTGATCTCTCAAATTATATATTATATAATATAAAATAAAAAGTAAAATATGTAATTTGAGAAGAGACAAGGAGAAAGAAAGTAAAGAAAATGAAGAATAAAAATTTAATTAACTTCTATTATTTATTTTATTATTTTAAAATAAAATAAATATTATTTTATATTATATTTTAAAAATTAAAGCAAACTAACTATATTTTTATTTATATCTTTATTGAACAACCATATTACGTGTGCTTTATCTTTTTACTATATTTACTTTTATATTAAATTTAAATTTTATTTTATTTATGTCTTAATATATAACTTTAAATATTTACATAATTTTTAAAAAAATATAGAGGCTTGCAAGTTTGTGGCTCTCTTCCTCTTTTAATTTTTTTAATAAATATTAACTAAAATTTTATTTAAGTCTCTCAAATCAAATTTTTATTTTTAATTTATTCTATCATATATCAATTTAGTCTTTTTATTATTCAATCATCTAAATCATTAATAAAATATTGTTAAAATTACAAAAAGCTTATTTTAATCTCTTACATATGTAATTTTTTAATTTAATTTCTTATAAAATTTTATTCTCAATCTAGTCTCTAACATATATATTAAATCCAATATCTTCAATTGTCAAAATCATTAATAGAACTGATAATATAGTGGTTAAATGTTAAATTTTCATCATTAAAGCATAAGATTAATAACTATGAGGCGTCATAGAGACTAGAGAAATAATAGAGGATTGAGTTTTAATATAAACTCTAACAACTTCGATTTCTCTGCTTAATAATTTTAGGAGACAAAGAAGAAGATAAACAAAATAATCCTCATTTTGATCATGTTGTGCGACAAGTTATTATTGCAAAAATTGATAAATACATCTAATTATCATTGAGAATCAAAAACAGGTGATTGGTGTAATAGTACAAAAAAAATGTACCCACCATAAAAGTATAATTTATTTATGGCATTCGAGAATGATGAGAACAATAATATTACATTTAATTAAGATTATTCGCCCACAATCAAAATACAGTTTAAATGATTAACTAATTATTCTTACTTAAAAAAATTTTAGACTTAGAATTTAAAGTAATATTAACAATATCACAAAGCAATATTTTATTACGCTATCTTCATCTATTTCTCCTAAAATCATTTTGAAGAAAACTCAAAGTTGTTGGAGATTATACGAAAATCTAACCCTCAGCTATTTCTCAATGACACTCTATCATTATCATTTTCTCTTTTTTAACAGTTCAATTTAACATTTACCAGTTATATCATTGGTTATGTGGATAGAAAAATTAAATTAATAATGATTTAGATGGTTGGATAATATAAGAATTGAATTGATAATTATTTAATATATGATGAATCAAATTGAAAATAAAAATCTATAAGAGACCTAATTAAAAAAAATCTCATTTATAAGAAATCAAATTAATGTTTTAGTCAATAAATATTGTTAGGGACTATTATTGCCATTGTTATATGATTTATGAGTACTTAAGAATTTTCATTTTCCTTTCCTGCGTTTCAAGCTTCATTATTAGAGTTGTTGAGTGGTTTAACCACGGAATATAAATATATTGTTTAGTTGTTCATAAAGGTTCTGAGCTTCCAAATACCGGTAGAGTTGGTTCATATAACTTTTGGTTCTTTTAAGTAATAAAAAATTTTAGAAATATATTTTATGTCTTTAAATTTTAAATTAATTTTTTATTTTATTTTTAAAATTTTTTTATAATTAATTTTATTTTAAAATTTTAAAATTATAATTAATTTTGTCTCATAAATTAATTCTATCTAAATTATTAATAAAAATAGTGATATAATATTATATTTAAAAAAAATATGAAACTGTCAATAAAATCATTCAAGTTATTTATGAAATATACATTGAAGTCTTAATTAAAAAATTTAATCTTCATATCACATAGTGATTGAATAAAAGTAAAAGTGTTATAATTTGATATTATATATTATTATTTAATGTTAAAATATTATCAAAATATTATTCATACTTTTAAAATTTATTATTACGTGCAACATCACTATTTTTTGTTAACAAGTTGGATGACGTTAGACTATGAGATAAAATCGATTATAATTCAAACTTTTAAGAATAAAATTGACCACAAAAAATTTTATAAATGAAATTAAAAATTAATGTAAAATTTCAAGACAAAATATACTTTTGCCATAAAAAAATTATGGATGAATTATACTTAATTTTTTTAAAAAAATTAAATTCTTATTTTTTTTGAAAATAAAAGATAAGTTACCATTTCATTGACAAAAATATATTTGTTATTTATATAATATGAAATATATATTTAATCAATACCAGAGTCACTTTTTAAAATTTAAAATAAAATAAAATTTTAATTTTTAAATTGAAATAAAATTAAAATTAAAAAATAATTTTTAATATTTTATGCTTTTAATAAAAGAAATTAATATTATTTTAATAATATTTTAGTGAAAACGAACAAAAAATTGTAACTTGTCTTTTAATCTTAATAAATCAAACAGTTTAAAATTAGATATAAATAATTATTTTTATGATATTATATAAAAGTATTACTCTATGTTTCTTGAATTCAAGATTTTACATCATTGATGAATTAAAATATAATTAATTATAAGGTCATGTTAAGGGTATTGGTTAATAAAATATTAAAAGTAGTTAGGTAGTATAAAAAATAATGAGGCAAAATGAATTTTTATATTTTTAAATTTTATATCGATTTTTAATTTTATCTTTAAAATTTTAAATTGTAATTAATTTTATTTTACGATCTAACATCGTCTAAATTATTAATAGAAATAGTTAAAGTGACGTCTGACGTATATATTTTTGTTGACTCAATAATTTATTTATATATTTATTATTAAATATTTTTTTAAAATTTATGAATACTATCAAATGTGTCTTTAAAGTTCATGAATACTGTTAAATATATTCTCAACTCTTTCAAATAATCCAAAATTTCTTAATAGTTGATGTAATGTCTAACACGTATATTTTTATTGACTATATATATATTAGAATTATCAAAGCTACATCAAACTATAAAATAATACCATATAAATAGATAAAGTAACATATCTATTTAAATATTATTAAACTATAAGTTACTAAATAGTCTCTATTAAAGGAAGTCAATTGATTTTGTTAAAGTCACGCTACACTGAATCCACTAACGATGAAGGCTGCTGTTTTGAAATCTGTTATTGAAGTCGTTAAATTTTATTCTATCATTAAAGTCGTAAGGTAAAAATATGGTAGATATGAAAAATATTATGTTTTTTTCTCTTTGAACTACGACATAATATTTTTATTATATGGCAATATTAATGGATTGTTCTATTCATCAATGATTTTATATATAATGAAATTTTTTTTATGTGAATGTAAGGGTTTTATGATAGGTTGATAATAAGTGATTTTTTTTTTTTTATAGATTTGTCTCTTGTTAGTAGAATCATGAATGTATGTGTTATTGTAAAATAATGGCTAATAATTTAAATTCATATATGTTATAGGTAATTTTATATAAACTTATTTATTATTGAAGTTCACCATAGAAGAAATTTCATTCAAAAATTAACTTTAATATATATTAGTGGTTGTACAAGTTGATGGGATAAATGTAATGTTAATAAATGGATTTATTGAAAAATTATGAATTTTTTAAATGAATTAGAGATATATTTAACAGTATTGATAAATTTTAAAGATATATTTGACAGTATATATAAATTTTAAAAATATATTTAATAATAAATATGTAAGTAGAATATTGAGTCAGCAAAAATATACACGTCAAATGTTAAGTTAACTATTTTTCATTAGTAATTTAAATAACGTTAAGTTATGAGATGAAATTAATTTTAATTTAAAACTCTAGAGATAAAATTAAAAATTTATGTAAATTTTAAGGATATAAAATATTCTTTAGCCAAATAATAGAAATAATATGAATTAAATGACTTGTATTAAATGTGATTCTTTTATTTTTTAAAGACAAAAATATCTTTTTTTCAATAAAAAAAATCCTTTTTGTTTCTTTGCCATAAGAATGAATTATTTTTTCTTATTAAAAAATTATCATTTTTTATTAAATGAACATTTGTTTATGTCACTTCAAATAATATCTTTATAATATTAACCGTTTTAATAAAATAAAAAAAGTTAAAGAAGTTAATATATATATATATAAATTATAAAAACTAAATTATCAATTTATATTGTAAGTTACATTTTACAAGATAATAAGACAAATAATTAGCGTTATTAACATTAGACCAAAACTAAAAATAGCATCAATTATTGAGTTATGAAAAATTTACACAACTCATAGAGAAAGAATTAAAATAATTCTACGACCAGCATGTGAAGCAAAGCTCAAAACAGAGAAAATTGAAGAAAAAGAAAAGGATTCTTCATTTATTTAATAAAAAAATGTTAAAATAAATGATAAGATGTCATTTTTATTTTTTTTTAAAATCATATTTAATACAAGTTATTTAATTTATATTATTTTTTATGTTACCTTATTATTTTTTATGTTTGTTTAACATATAACACTCTTAATTATATATTAAAAAGACATGGAGATGTTTGTGAACAATTAAGAGAGGGAGAAGTTTCCAATAGATAGTGAAGAAGAGTAGTTGGGTGGATGGAATTTGATAAGAAATTTTAGTTTCTAACTTCTAAGTTGTTGTGACGACTGTACTCCTTTAATTTCTATTTTTTTAAATAGATTATTTTTTTCAAAAATTTACAAATAATTTAATTATTTAGTCTTTAAAATATTTATTTAATTTAATCATTTTAAAATTTTCAATCAAAATAGTCAATTAATTTTTTTTTAAAAAAAACTTATATGATCATTCACTCATAACTTAAATAGTATAATTTACAGTGGTTAGTTGGAATAATATGTATTTTATTTTTTTAAAATAATGTTTTGAATTTAAATATTGTATATAAAAAAATTTTTATTAAAAAAATTTTACTTCTATTATAAAACTTTAGTTAGTTTAAACTATATTACTTAAAATTTAGAAAATTTTAAAATACCGATGATTTTAACAAAAAAAATATAATTTGAGTAATTTTTGTATAACCAAATAATTGTTAAAATAAGTTATATTGAAATAAAATTTTGCTTAGAAATATCTTTTTTTTAAAAAAAAGTGTCACATGAATTACTATCAATCGTATATTAATAATCATTTAAACTTTTTTTACTAATTGAGAAAGATTTATTTAATAAATGATTATTTTAATTAAACATATTTAGAAAACTAAAATAATTAAAAAATTATCTTTTAAAAAGTAATAACTGAATCATTATTTAACTCAAAATCAAATCCAACCATTCCACGCGAAGACTTCAATAAATAATTTTACATCATTGTTTTGATGAAAGCCAGGGACGTGAGTTAAAATATTTCTAATCAATGTTATAAGATATTTGTTAAAGTTTTATGATTTTTATTTGATTAATGGATGAAATTTGTAGATATTAATTTTTTTATTTTTTATAAATTTTAAATCATTAAATATTTTATTATCTAATAAAAAATTTTAAACAATACTATTAGGCTAGTAAACATAACTTAATATTATTGGTTTATTTTATATTAATTTTTATAATATGATGATATAATGTTACTTTAAATATCTTGTGTTATTATATAATATTATAATAAATAATATTATTTAAAATATTATTTTATTTAAGATAATATCATTAAAATTACACTGTAAACTCTTTCCTAATGTGATCTTATGTGTTTTAACAAAAGGTAATAAAGATGGGTAAAGTAGAAATTTTCTATTTCATTTTCATGAGAAATTTTTTTTCCTTTAAAAGGTTGGAAGAAAAGTTAATTCTGGCTGTTGCCCCATCAATATGGACAATGAATTCCGCAAAACGAAGTTGAAATATGTTAAATAAATTAAGTAAACCAAGACTATAAATATAATAATATTAAAAATATATTCAATTGATAGTGCCCTCAATCTTTATTTAACGATAACTCCTAAGTGGGAAGTTCTCACTCTTTTTTTTAATTCTTAAATATTTTGGCATTAAAATATAATTGATGTCATTCTTTTACATCACTTTAATATGTGGATTGAGACAAGTCATTTTAATTACCACCATATCAAACCTATGTACACTAAATGTCAATGGGCAAGAATAGTTGCCATATATCTCTTTCATCATATTTATCTCTAATATCTAATTTCTTTTAAATTTTTAAAAATGATTCTTTTATACCGTTTAAATACATATTTAATATTTATTATATATAATTTTATTTTAACAGAAAATATATAAAATTACAAATTATATTTTGTTAAAGAAGATAATTTTTAATTTTTTTAAAATCAGTATAATATAAAAAATCATTTAATTTAAAATCTTTTCAAAAAGGAAAAAAGAAAAAAATATCTTAAATTTATTAATAGAGTGTATTAATGAATTTTTTTTAATGAAAATGAGTGCCTAAAAATTTTAATTTTAAGATGGTTACTAGCAGCGGTCTTGGTGTGCAGTTTCCCTCTTGACGTTGCCGACAGTTTGTGTGTTACATGTATGTGTTGCTGAGAGCGACTTGATCTGCATCCCCATCATTTTCTGAACTAAATGATGACTTTGTTATTAAGAGTTTAATAAAAAAATTAAAAAATTTTCATAAAAAAATTAAATTATATTACATTATTTTTTGAATCACTGTTAACATGTTATAACTTCATTTAAGATTTTACGCATTCAAATGCATGACAATATTTTTCAATTCTAAAATAAGAATTCATTGTATTTTTACCTCAATATGATAATATATAAATAGTGCTATTATTTAAACTGGTATTGTAAAATATTAACTGAAATAATACTGCCTTTATTTTGTTTGCCTTGAAGTGAATTTATTCACTTTCAATGTTTCTAATTCCATATCAGGATCAATTCAGAAAAATGATGAACTACCCACATGAAAATGGCTTATTGCTTTCTTTTTTCTTCTTCTTATAATTAATATCTTTTTTTTTTTGGGTAAAATGATCGATGATATAATTTAATGTAATAGTATTAATGCTAATAAATTGAAAGAATAATTGGGTTGACTCATTGTGATTTAATTTTCATTGTGTGAATGGAAGTGACTTCATTGACAATTATAAATAAAGCCATAGAGGTTAGTTGTCACTATATAAAAATTCTGTGTTTTATTGCATTGAAGCCTAATACAGCTGCTTGGTCTAATAATGAAATAAAGGAATTTTCAATGTTAGAAAAAAATAATGACAAAAAAAATATTTGAAGGAAAAGTGAATAACAATTTAGAAGATTTAAACGAAATAATTATATAAAAATTCTATTGACATGTTCACATTTAAATTTTATTAAACAAAAATACAGAACTAGCATTATTGTTTAAAGGCCTTATGAAAAGTGTCGAGTTGGTGAGATATATAATTGTTAAACACACGGAGGTAGCTATATTGAATAAATAAGCATGATAATAAAAATGGTCAAAATAGCACTTCTTGCTATTTAAATAAGAAGACATGCCTCTCTCTACTGAATTTAATAACTAATAAGATGAGCAATGTATTGTGCTTATTGATGGCCTAAGCTTGTGATTAAAGCATACACAGCAATAGAAAAAAAAATCATTCTTTATTAAATATTAAATATGAACATTTATTTTACAAGATATTTAAATATTGGTTTAATATACTATGACTTTGTGAGAGATTAACTCTTTTGATTAGACTATAAGTATTCTTTAAGTATGACACAGGGTTGATTGATGATATGTGAAATTTTGAATGTTATTAAAAGTTTTTGTACACCCTAAAGATGTCAAAAAATATTATTTATCTTAAAAATGTCAATTAATTTTTCAAATGTAAAAGTTAAAATACTCAACCTTAAATTTTTACAGTTTCTTATATTTTTAATACATTATATGCTTGCATATTAAAAAAACTAAAATTTAAACTTATGAAAAAAAATTATATTTACCAAATTAGACAAAATTTTCTATTTTCTTGGTAAAATAAGTTTGTAATATAAAATGTATCTGTAGTTAATATACAAATATAAATATTATCTTTTAATAATTTATATTTACTCAGACAGCCTGTCAATATATTATGAGTGTTATAGAAAATTTTTTATTAGCATAAATGGATAAAGAATAATGTTTTTATTTGCTTAAAAACATTATACATTGTATTTGGACGGAGTATTTGTTATGAAACCAAAATTGAAAACTTGTGTAATCAGGATAATAAATCTATTTACTTAAATGCATTAGACTAAGTGCTATAATTATGACTCAACTTTTGAGCTTAAATTACACAATTTTCACTTAAAAATATAATTTTAAAATTTTAATTTAAGATTATTTATTGTGTGATCAAAAACATTTAACTTATGCTAAATTAAAAATTATTTTATACTGATAAAATGTTTAACATATCTTTTCAAACAGGAAACTGTAATTTCTTATAATAAAAATAAAAAAAAATTTAATTTGAGTATCTTTAGAATATAATTCACTCTAAAAATTTAGTTTGACTGAATTTCTCTGACAAATTAAATGGCACAATCATGTTAGTGTAATTAACTCTTACTAAAAGAAAATATTTAATTTCCAAACATTTTGTTCTAAAAAATTGATTGTAGATAATAAAGAAACATTATTATGATTTCTTTGCTGGTTGAAGAGATATTCAATTAAACCAAATCCAATTCTCCGAGCTCTGTTGTTCACAAGGCGTTTTCTAACACCCGCTAAACGCGCGTGCGTAGTTATTGAACTAACTATATGTAGGGAGTGACCCGTTCTGTACTCGACGCTTGTCACTTTAACCCATTCTCACGTGTACATGACGCGTCTCTCCCGCGTCGTTAATTATAAAAATTTGAATATATTATCATTTTAATTTATTAAAAATATAAACTAAAATAAATATAACTCCTTAATCATAAAAGTTAATTTATAACTTTTTAAATTTTATATTTTGTTGAAAAAACCTGTTTGTTAATTTTTTTATTTAAAAAAATAAACACTTTAAATTAGTTCACATTTTTTTATAAGATGTAAAATTCATAAGTGTTTTTTACATAAAATTTAAAGTTAAAAAATTTTGTGCACGATGCATAAAATTAAAGAAAATTTTTTGCACTTAATTTTAAAAATGTATTATTGTTTTAGATAAAAAATTAACAAAACACATTACAAAGTTAAGAGTTATTTGCATAGAGTTTTTGTTTTAACATTTTAGGCTGTGTTTTAATTTAAATAAAAAAATTAAAGATTAAATTAATATAAATATTAAATTATTCAAAAAAATATCTTTAAGAAATAAATTAATAATTTTTATTTTTAAGAAACTAAATTAAAACAAACATTCCAAAACGGCAAATTTTAGTCACTTCAACGTCTTCAAATACAAATATATATATATATATATATATTTGTCTTCACATTTGTATTTCCCCTTTTTTTTCCAGTTTTTATTTTCTCTGGTTTTTTATTTCTTTCCATTTCTTTCCTTTTTACAAGAAACTTGCCGTTTGTTAACAGTGACAAAGACTCCAACAGGCAACAACGATTAGTATCATCGTTTCTAGCTTTTTCGCAATTTGGCATTTCTCATTCTCTCTTCTCTCTTATCTTTCAGTCTCTCTCTCTCTCTCAAACCCTTGCCTCCATCGTCTTCTTCATCTTCTCTGCTTCTCTCTGTCTTTATGGTCATGCATTTTTCGAAAAAGGGTACGGTGCAATAAATAATAGTGGTCTTTTGGAGAACGGGTCCTATTGTTGTGTGTTTAGAAGGCACATTTAAACGCAGACACAACGCATCTTTCTCTGTTTCGGATCGGAAAAAGAAGAGAAATGCGTTTTTCTCTCTCTCCTCACAACTGACTGTAAGTTCTGAGATTCGCTTCTTCCTCGTTCTCCTCCTCGTCGAAGCTTTTGCTTTGAATTTCTTCTTCTTCTTCTTCTCAGATTTCTGTCATTCCTGTTACAGAAAAGTAAAGTAGGTTTTCTTTTCTTCTTCTGAAAATGTTTTTGTTTCTTGTGTTGAATTTTTGTTTCGTACCAGTGTCTTCTGAGGTAGAATCTGTGCGGGCGCTCAAGGGACGCGTGAATATTTCGCAAGAAAGCGACAGCAGAGGCCTTTCTACTCTTCCTGTGTCCGCAGATTTGCCTCCTTGGCGACAACAATTTTGGGGTCTGAGTAGAAATGGTGGCTCTGAGAAACGCTGTGCTGTTGTTGCTTTGCGTTACTGTTGTTGCTCCGATTCTTCTCTACACTGATCGTCTTGGTAACTACAAGTCCCCTTCCGGTGAGTTTACCTTAGATTCTCTTGTGTTTCAATAGCTCTTCCCGAACCTCCTAGCCTGGGCCTTTACATTTAGCTGATTTTCTGTTTCTTTGTTTCTTCTTTATGCAATTTGCAGCTAAGCAAGAGTTTATTGATGAAGTTACGACTTTTGTAAGTGATATCTTGGAAAAAATTTTCGCTTGTATATTTCAGGGAAGAGAATATTTGGATTTCTGATTTTTCTTTCATTGTGTCTTGCCAGGCTTTCAGTGGAGGAGACTCTGGCCATTTAAATCTGCTACCACAGGTAAAGTTTCCTGATAAACGCGTGGGAAGAGTTTTTCTTTTCCTTTTCATTGTAAAATTTCTTGCTGAAATTCCTCATTTTACAAACAGGAAACTTCTACTGCACTTAAAGAACCCATTGGGGTTGTGTACACAGAGGGTTCAACTGATACTAAGACTTCTCCTCAAGGTAATTTATTTGGGTTTTCTATTTTGTTTATTACTGTTTCTTGTAACTGTCAAGCTTTTTCATTATCTGATCTGGTTGTCCCGTTGACCTAGATTTGCAATTGGATGAATCCAGAGAGCATGTATCTGCCAGGGTATTGTCAACTACAAATGAAGAGGAACAAGGTAAAATGGAGAATCCCATCAAACTGATGACAGATGAAGTTAATCAAGAAAATCAAAGTGGCATCTCAGTGAATGCTGATTCAACTGGTGAAAATGTAAACGGTGAAGAAGCGTTAGATGTTGATGATATTGCTAAACCGGCTCATGTTTCTAAAGCATCTCAAAACATGGTAGGTGTTGATACTTTTTTCTTGTAATTTTCCTGTCTTAGTTAATTTGCACTTGTTGCTGCATGCCCACAGTAATCTTAGGCGTTTGTGTAAGAAATTTTTTCTCTTGGCTTCTGGTCATTTTTGAAGATTATAAATGTTTATGTCTATGGGCGGGTGATCCATCATCCGTCCAATATACTATTCAATATTCAGCTTACTTTATTTGTTCCGGTGCTTGAATTAGTCATCTTATCAGGAGTATAAGGTCTGACTTTTTTACAGCTCGGAGATAATTCATTTTTAATTGCAAATAGAAATTTGGTTCATTTTGTAACATCCTTTTGATAAAGTCTAGTTGATATATATATTTTTTTCTTTTCTTCAGTAATATGTTTCTTGGTATCTTTTAAATTAATTCGAGTCTAAGATAATCAAAACTGAAAGTTAAGTCAACTGAGAAGATGTTATATTGATTCCCTCTGTCATGCAACTTAATTTTACTTATCTTCTTGCCTACTCGCCTTATCTGGTTTAGTTAGAAAGGGAACAAATATGGTGTTGGCATGTTGCCCATCAATACTTGTGACTTCATTTTGCATCCTTAGTTTTCAGAAAATTACTTTATTTCAATGAGGGAAAATCAACTTCAATGCAGGCTGAGATTTTCTTAATTACATATGGTGCATGTTCTTTCAGGTTAAAAAGCAGGAGCAACAAACTACTGAAACTTCTAGCAAAGTGAACAATAAAATTCACATATCATCTGAAACCAATAAGCAGAACGACCAAACTCCATCAGATGTTCGGGTACGGCAACTAAAAGATCAGCTTGTCAGGGCCAGGGTTTATCTTTCCCTTCCAGCGGTCAAAAACAATCCGCACCTTACTCGGGAGCTTCGTTTACGGGTTAAGGAAGTTTCACGAACACTAGGGGATGCAAGCAAAGATTCTGATTTGCCTAGGAAGTAAGTGCCTTTAAGAATGCTGGTATACCTGTCATTAAGATGTCCGGTAATGTTGAACTCTCAAGTTTGTGCTTTCTGCTTTTAGGTTATTTCTGAGGCTGCAATTATACATCATGAATTGTTCAATTTCTTCACTGAGCTAGATTTTATGAATTGTGTTAACATATATTTGCATGAATGCAGTGCAAATGAGAGAATGAAGGCGATGGAGCAGTCATTGATGAAAGGAAGCCAAGCTCAAGATGATTGTGCTGCTGTTGTGAAGAAGCTTCGAGCTATGATCCACTCAACTGAAGAGCAGCTTCGTGCGCACAAGAAGCAGACCTTATTCTTAACCCAATTGACAGCAAAAACACTGCCCAAAGGCCTACATTGTCTTCCACTGCGCCTTACAACAGAGTATTATTCCTTGAATTCTTCCCAGCAAGAGTTTCCAAATCAAAAGAAGTTAGAAGACCCTCGACTATACCATTATGCTATATTCTCAGATAACATATTGGCAACAGCTATTGTTGTGAATTCAACTGCTTCCAACGCAAAGGTAAATAATTTTCACTTTGAAGATTTCTTTTACTTCTTTTTGGTTGCCAAGATGATTGTGAAACTTAAAGAAACTGAAGTTCCAATATTAACAATGGTACCTTCATTTTTTATTGACATTATAATAATGTTAGTTTAAAAAATTTTACAGGACACCTCGAAACATGTTTTCCACATCGTTACTGATAGGCTTAATTATGCGGCAATGAGGATGTGGTTTTTGGTAAATCCACCAGGCAAGGCAACCATTCAAGTTCAGAACATTGAAGAATTTACATGGTTGAATTCAAGTTACAGTCCTGTTCTTAAGCAGCTGGGTTCTCCATCTATGATAGATTATTACTTTAGAGCTCATCGGGCGAGTTCTGATTCAAACCTGAAGTTTCGGAATCCAAAGTATTTATCTATCTTGAACCATCTCCGCTTCTACCTGCCTGAGATCTTTCCTAAGCTCAACAAAGTGCTGTTCTTAGATGATGATATAGTTGTGCAGAAGGATCTGTCTGGCCTTTGGTCAGTTGATTTGAAGGGCAATGTAAATGGTGCTGTAGAAACTTGTGGAGAAAGTTTCCATCGCTTTGACCGCTATCTCAACTTCTCGAATCCTCTTATTGCAAAAAATTTTGATCCACGAGCTTGTGGATGGGCATATGGTATGAATGTTTTTGATTTAGCTGAATGGAAGAGGCAAAACATCACAGAGGTGTACCACAACTGGCAGAAGCTGGTAAGTGATGCGCTTTTCCTTATCAGAAAATATCCCTCATACACTTGATAGTTACATGTTAAATTAGAAGCCTACATATTTTATGACAGTAACATAAATTTGAAGTCTTAACTTACATAAAAATTTAATGGCAAAAAATAAATCTAGCTACAATTATGATCTTAAGAATAAAACTTATTACAGCCAATGAGCTAATAACGCATTTGACATTGCCCCCCCTAAGTCCTCAAGATTGTTAATTTTTTCTCTGCACTTTGGCATGTGCTTGAAAAATTACTTAGTATTTCCATCAACATAGGAATATGATCAACTCTGAAGTCAGGTTTTGAAATATGGATTTCTATCCTTTCATGTGACATGAAAGTCTCATGAGGAGTGAAATAGACCTAAAGTTTTGTTTTTTTTGTTTTTTGTTTTTACCCATTTGTTCTTACTTGTTTTGTAATTATTTCTTTCTTCACATGATTGTCGAGTCACATGAAAAGGATCTAAATCCGAGATGTATCTATATTCTTTTAGTCATGCAGCGACTCACTTGTGTTCCTGAGTAAATTTTGAATGAGTGGTGATTTTTCTTTACATATCAACCTTGGCGTACAGAATCATGACAGACAACTATGGAAGTTAGGAACACTTCCACCTGGTCTTATAACATTCTGGAAGCGCACTTTCCCACTGAACCGATCTTGGCATGTCCTGGGTCTTGGCTACAACCCCAATGTCAACCAAAAAGAAATTGAGCGGGCTGCTGTTATTCACTACAATGGGAACATGAAACCATGGTTAGAAATAAGCATTCCCAAATACAGGGGTTACTGGTCCAAGTATGTTGACTAT
Source organism: Senna siamea (assembly GCA_031216115.1). NCBI lineage: Eukaryota > Viridiplantae > Streptophyta > Magnoliopsida > Fabales > Fabaceae > Senna > Senna siamea. The sequence goes on from CM062355.1 coordinate 21,690,160, forward strand.
GATCATTTGTTCCTCCGAGAATGCAATATTAATCCATAGGTGAGTCTCATGGTACGTTTAATTATTGCAAGTTTTCTTAGCACTAGCTTTGATGATGCATTTTCATCTCTACAGGGCTGCTATTTTTTGTTTTGAAAGTTTTATAATTCTTTTGTATACATTTTCCTGTATTTTTTTTTTTTTATTGGATTTGGGCCAACAAGAATCAGTTCCAAATTAGATAATCATTTTGCAGTTATTGACCACTACCCGTAGAGATGTAAACTGTATTCTGTATTTGTAAATGAAATGAAGAGGCTAGATTTTTTGTTTCCTTTTATATTCTCATCCATGTGGACATTTTAACTATATATAGTTGTTAAACTGTTAATACAAAAAATCTATAAAATTTTCTTTCCAGCTGAATTTCCTTTTACTTCCTGCTCTCATGTAAGGATATTTTGTTTAAAGACAATTTACCTGTAAGAATGTGAATGGGTAGTTGGGAAACATAGGCCATGAATGTAGTTAGCTGCACCGACAAGTTAAGACTGACCAATGGTGGGTTCTACCTCTCTCAACTCGGTTGTAGATTGAGTGCAAGAAAAGATAAAAAAAATTTATATTGATATACATGTAAAGAAATTCACTCTCAATAAATTAAGGGTCATATTTTTTTTTTATATCTTTCGCAGAAAATCATACTGAACTCCAAAGACAAAAAAATTGAACTCGATTGTATCAGTAGCAGGTGGTTATGGCTTTTTGTGAGTGGAGTTTGGTAATTGGTAGGTTGTTGAAGCATGGGTGAGAAAATGAGGGAAAACGGAGGAAAGTGGTAAAGAAAAGAAAAAGGGGGAAAGGGCATGCCTGTGATGTGAAGAGAATTGATTGTGGTGGTGGAAGTGGAAGTAAAGTGGGGTTCTGCATAATATGCTGTGGGCCCCCATGACAGGCTGTTATCAAGTGGAGCTTGCATGGATATATGATGTTAATCAATAAACCCCATCAAAACCACAACCGCAGTTAGGTTTTGAAGGACTGTGCTGTGTGTTTTCTGATCACATGGTGGTGGAGCCCACTTTCTGAGGGATCATTTTTATGCTGCATAAAAAAATCATGTGCCATTAAATGCGGGGGTTAAGAGCTTTTTTTCATTTCTTCTTGCAAGTAACACGCACACGCCTTTGAAAACTAGTATTCCTGTAATTTCATCGTCAACCTTAGTTGTGTCCAGATGTTATGCACGCGCCCGCACGCGGTTTTGGGAAAGTGGAGAAGAGTTCACGTGCCTCATTTTTTCGAGTCTCGGCTCACGGATCTCACTTTCTAATGGCTTTCCAAATTTACATTTTCTTTAGTTTGTTTTTTTAATATTAATACTCTCAATTTTAAATAAAATAAATTGTAAGATTAAAAAATTTAAGAACATGAACAGTGAGTTTTGGTCTCTCGTTTACTTTCTCAGGAAAATTTCTAGTTTGATAGAAATTTTTTTTATTGATAAAAGTATATTAAAAAATATGGATATAATTTATTGAAATAAAAAATAATAAATTTCTTCATAGGATTCCTATTGGTTAAAACCCCTTGGAATTTATTTTGGGAATTTATGAACACGACAAACTTAAAAGACCTGTTAAATCTTTTCTTTAGCCATATCTTTCCATTCCACCATAATGGATAATTCATAGATTCCACCCCAACCTGGCATGTCATATCAATTTTTTAAGTTTATTTTCATTTAAAATTTTTTAATTTTTATCATAAAAAATAATACAATCTATTATTAGTTTTTACCAAAAATAATTTTTTATTTCTTAATTTTGTATAAAATTTTAAATTTATTTCTTATATATATATGTGTGTATATATTTTCAATTACATGCCTTACTTTTACTATACAATTTCTTCTTAGTTAAATAATGTTTGTCTATATCATATCACTAATTAACAACAAAGTCATATAAATTTTTGTAACAGTTTATATAAAATTAAAATAATTATTAAGCTAATTTCTATACAGTTTTGAACAAATTTAAAGTTCTTAATTTTTTATATTTGTGTATTTAAGTAAAAAACACTAAAAAAATTTTAACCTTATCTAAATTTTAATTATACTTTTATTTAAATTTTTTGAATGAATAATTGTGATGGTTGAGGAAAAGCTATACTCTTGTGTCACAAATTTGCAGTCATATTCATCCATTATGTAGTTTTCCAATGAACATCCTACATGTCATATTATATAATGACAACCCATAAAGTAACCATTTTATCTTATCCAGTCCACTTTACGAATTGACTAGAGTCCATTTCAGCACTAACAGAACAATAAGTCTTAAAATTATATATAATAGGTAAAAATATTTTTTATGTAATTTAATTTTACATAAATTTTTATTTTTGTTTTTAAATTTTTTTATAATTAATTTTATTTTTAAAATTTTAAATTATAATTAATTTTTTCATATAATTTAATTTTATTTAAATTATTAATAAAAAATAAAATAATATTATATTACAAAATTTATAGTGGTTAATCATATATAAAATATCTATTTATGTCTCTAATGATTTTTTTTTATATTTAATAATAATTAAATAAAAATAGAAACATTATAACTTGATAATATATATATTTTTTAGTATTTGAATGTTATCAAAATTTTATTCATACTTTTAATATTTATTGTTAATATTATATTATCAATTTTTATTAATAATTTAAATATCATTAATTCATAAAATAAAATAAATTATAATTTTAAATTTTAAAAATAAAATTAACTATAAAAAATTTTAAAAATAAAATTAAAAATTAACATAAAATTTAGAGACATACATTATATAGTTTACCTATATAATAATATACATAATATATATATATATATATACATATACATATAAGCTAAATAAAAAATTGTAACTTTAGGATGTTTGTGTATGTGTGAGAAGAATTTATAAAGTATAATATTACAATGCTTTGAAAATGCATAAATTTTTGTGCCTATTACATAGATCTTTAATAAAATTGACACAAAAAAAACATATATATACTTACGTGTAAAAGAACCACCATAAATATACACTTTCATCTTTAATTCAAAATGATTTATATTAGCTTTTCATTATATATAATTTTAGAGATATTAAAATTATGTTTTTTTTTGTCTATTTTAAAATTTTACCATCTCTCTTGAAAAATTAAAATTTTGATAATTTTATTTATTTTAACTAAAAATTTTAATAACACTATTAAACTTAAAAATTTATAATTTATTAGAAAATATATTTTAAGAATTATTATTTCATTATTGTTATTATTGAGTTAAAAATAATAAAATTTTATTTTAAATTATAAAAATTAATTTCTTATATTAATCAAATACTTATTTAATTATATAAATAATAAATATAAAGATATTTGTCAAAATGAGTGACATTGTAATTTTTTGTATCTTTTATGAAAAGGACGTATACTTTTTTTAAAAATATAGAATCAAAGTATAATTTCAGCATTATAAAGAGAGAACAGCATTATAAAGAGAGAGAAGTATTTTATTTTAATATTTTAAAATATAATATTTTTTAACAAAAATTTAGTTGAGAGAATGACATCCAATATTTAAGGACAAGTTTTTAGACTATAATCTATTAATAAGAAATCATTTGAATTTAAATTTAAGCTATGCAATAAAATATGAAATTTATATGTGTGGTTCATTTACAAAATTTGTAATATTGAAAAAAACTTTAACCATTTCTGTTAAAACATAATTTATTTATCTTGATTTTGTTCAAAAAACTAGTAATAGTTCAAAGTGGTAAAAGATGGGTAGTTTGATTTTTTCTTTTTTCAGACAATAATGATGTTTCAAACATACTGAACACGCGTAATTCATAGATGATATAGCTGTATCTCAATTTTCTTTGTATTGACACTTTAACATACTTTTTCTATTTCTAAACTCTCTCTTTTGAACGTGCCAAAAAGAAAGTATTTCTTTTGCAAATGCATTTTTTCTTGTTTCAATCATTTTATGTTTTTATTTCTCACTTTTAAATCTACACCGACACTTCTGATCCAACCGACACATATAGCCAAATGATTAATAAAATGTGAAAGTGGCTAATGATATGGTTGTTGAATTCTTATAATTTATCTATACCCTTTGTTATTATTAGCTCATGACAATTTAAGATGCATTTTTTTAATATAATCCAAATTTTTCTTTTTTATATTATTATTTTTTTATAAGTATCATTTGATTACAAATAATTCTATTTTAAAATATTATCAAATAATAAATGTGAATATTTTTTTTAACAAAAATTTAAATCTTAATTTTTTATATTGTGTAAAATTAATTTTTTTAATAGACCAAATTTGTTAATATTATACATGACCGTTAGTTGGATATTGGATTCTTCCTTAGTGGCAAAGAATAGAAAAATCTCAAATCTGCAAGCAACCACCCTATAATAAAATTATGAATGTACACAGAAAATTTGATTATATATAAAAATGATTTTAGGTAAGAAGTGAGAAGAAAAATTAACTACCTTTGAATCATGAATAGTGATTAATTTTTTATTACCTCTAACATAATAACAGTATACATGGATGTAGGAATTGTTAATAACAAATTGAAAATTATTAGATGTTTATATTGAATTATTTATTAAATTAAACAATTAATTTAATTTATACTCTAATTATTGTTATTTTCTCGTTTCACATTATATATATGTGTGTGTGTGTGTGTGGACAAAATAATTAATTCTAAATTCTTTTCACTTTTTTGGAGAAATAGGATAATATCATAGGGAAATAAAACGACTCCAAGCAATAACATTTTTATAGTAAATAATATTTTGTGACATTTGACTAAATTATATTTAATATATTTTTTGCTTAAAAGATTATACTTACCTTCATTTTAGTTTGTTTTCTGTTAATGCAGTTCTTAAGATAACAGTAAATATAATTAAATTAATGCTTAATATAGCAGTAAAAATAATTAAATAATTTTATTATTTTAAAATGAATATGTATAAAATAAAATATTAAATTTATTAAAAAATAAATTAAAAGAGAGATTTATATATTATTTTATCAAATATCAAGAAAATTGAGTATAGTTTTATTAAAAAATATTAAATATAATTTTGTCAAAATTTAACAAAGATAAGTAAAGTATAATACACTCAAATACTTTTGAGTAATAAATAAGAAAAAAGTTAGGAATACATATATATATATATATATATATATATATATTATATTGTCTTCCTTTTCTAGCGTTAGAATGAAGGGTATCAGTGGGTTGCTTTTACAGACAGGCTGTCCTTGTCGTTTACTGGACCAGTCAGTCTTTTCAACCTAACTAATTTATTTTTTGACGAAAAAACACAAACGAGAAAATAAATATGAAAGCAAAATACCAACTCACTTCACATTATTGACTAATTATCACAATACAATCATCTTGACTACTATTTCAATCCTTCATTTTTTTTATTTGTCACAGGTTACTTAAGGATATAAATATATTTCTTTTTTCAAACTTTTCCTAATTTAATAAATATAAAAGTTTGAACTCTATCTCTTATACCTATTATAGAAAAACGTTTGTTGAAATTCTTTCTCAATTTCCTTTTGATATACCCTCAAAGAAAATTATAAATGAGATAGAAAAAAAACTATAATTGGTTTCATACATTAGCATCCATAACGTTCAAAAAGTGTAATTTCTTTTATTCTATTTTGTAATTCAATGAAAATTAAATAATTCTTTTTTTTTTTCAAACTTTTTCTAATGCAATAATATAATATTTTACCAATTTGTATTTATTTAGATTCTTTAAGTGTCTATTGTTAAATTTACTAAAACTTAAAAAAAATATAAAATTATCATTTATACATGTCATATTTTTACTAAAAATTTTATTACTAAATACCTAAACAAGAAATCATATTTAAAATTTGTTTAAAATTTTATGCTAAGGTTATATTACTAATTTAGTCTCTAAAAATTATTCCTACAAATTATTTAGTCCTTTGTTTTATAATTAATATATTATATTAAAGTAAGATCATGAGTTACAACTATAGCACCTTTAATATAATACAAAATGTAAAATTTTCACACCATTTAAACATTTAATGCATTATAAAATTAAAATATTTTTATTTTTATACACTCATAATTATCATGTATTAAAAATTCTAATATTTTATACACTCATAATTATCATGTATTAATTATCAAAAATTTTTATAGTAATAATTTATTTAAAATTATAAATTTAAAATTTAAATAATTGAATAATATAATATTTAAAAACTGAATTATTAATACAATAATCTTGACATAAAACAAATATAAGGACATTAAAAAACTAAATTGACAGCAACAAGCATATTTAGACACATATAGACGTCAAAAGTCCAGCTAGAGTCTCCTTCACCTTTTTCTTCACTTCAGTGAGTGAGAGAGAGAGAATCAAAGATTGTGTGCTCTATTTTATTTTTCGGTTGCTTTACCATATAGTGTGCTCTCTCTCTGTCTCTCATTGCTTGCAATTATCATTTTCATCATCATCTTCTTCTTCTTCTTCTCCTTTCACTCTTCGTCTTCCTCCTTTCTCAGATCTGGTTGTCGGTGGTGGTGTCTGGAAGCTGAGCATCACATCCAGCTTTCAGGATGAGTATGTACGGTAGGGATCCGTGGGGTGGCCCACTGGAGATTAATGCCACCGATTCTGCTACCGACGATGATCGGAGCCGGAATCTGCAGGATTTCGATAGGGCTGCGCTGTCTCGGCCGTTGGATGAGACTCAGCAGAGCTGGCTTCTGGGACCTGGTGAGCAGAAGAAGAAGAAGTATGTGGATCTGGGTTGTATCATTGTCAGCCGCAAGATCTTCAAGTGGACAGTTGGGACGCTTCTGGCTGCGGCCCTCTTGGCTGGATTCATCACTCTCATCGTCAAGCTCGTCCCGCACCACAGCCATAAGCCTCCTCCTCCTGATAACTACACTCATGCTCTCCACAAGGCTCTTATGTTCTTTAACGCCCAGAGATGTAAGCATTTTTGCTGCCACTCTTGTTGCATACGCTCTGTCTTTCAGAAGTTAACCCTCTGTAATATTCGAATTAGACACCGACACTCTATATCGTGTCACCATCTGTGCTTCTAAGCCCCTTTCTCTCTCTTACTATCTTACTCTCTTGAGAACACACACAAACACTCACCTTGCGTACTCTTTTTGTTTTTAATGATATAGCTTTTAGTTATGAAAATTGAAGATCTTTGATTTCGATTCTTGATGATTCACAATTGATTCCTGCAGTCTGTGCATCTTTTTTCTTGACTTTTTGAACCGTTTTTTTTGTCGTGATAACTTTCAGTGATGAAAATTGAACTTCTTAGATGTAGATTATGGATGACATATGATTGATTCCTTTAGTCTGTGCCTCTGTTTTTCTGCACTTCTTTCACCGTTTTCTGCTAAGATAGATCTTAGATGTTGATTATGGATAATTCATAATTGATGCCTTCACTCTGTGCGACACTTTTTGTGCAGTGTTTTCACCGTTTCTTATTAAGATAGCATTTACTTATTAAAATATAAGATCTTAAGTTTTACAGTATAGGAACCTCGGGATAACCCACCCTCCAAAGCAAGCTTTAGAGGTGCTAGAGCCCAGGGCTTTGTCGAACCACATCCATCCCCCCATATCATGCTTTGGGACTCATTGGCTCTTAACTGGGTCTATTGTGATTATTGGCTTCAGAACAATATCTGGTTTCAAAAAATTAAGATTTTTAAATTTATCTTCCTTGCTTTTTATTTCCTTCAGCTGGGAAACTCCCTAAGCACAATAATATTTCATGGAGAGGTAACTCCTGTATGCAAGATGGAAAGTCTGATACATCCTCTGTCATTAAGGATCTGATTGGTGGCTATTATGATGCTGGTGATGCTATCAAGTTCAACTTCCCTGCATCTTTTGCTATGACTATGTTGAGCTGGAGTGTAATTGAATACAGCGCAAAGTATGAAGCTGCCGGGGAGCTCAACCATGTTAAGGACATTATTAAATGGGGGACAGATTACCTTCTGAAGACCTTCAATAATTCTGCCGATACCATAGATACAATTGCTGCACAGGCAAGCATTATGCTTATAAACATATTTGAATTTTTGAAGTGTTCTTATTCTGTTATATATGAAGATTTCTAGCCTCCAAAGCTTTTATCCTCTTCCTTTTGTTGGGTGGGAGGATTTGGCCCGGGGATCTTTGTTTTTTGTTGGGAATCTTATCTTTATTTTGGTACTATTATAATGTTAAAGATCAGAGGGAAGCCTGCTATACTCATTTGGACATCAGTGTTTTATTTTGCATGCTTGAGAAAATGTGTTCAGCACAGTTTTCTAGAAATCTTTGGAGAATGCATCTCATCTATGGTTTTCTATCCTCTTTGACAGGTTGGGGTAGGGGATACTTCTGGGGGAAGTACTACTCCCAATGATCACTACTGCTGGATGCGTCCAGAGGACATTGATTATGAACGACCTGTATATGAATGTCACAGCTGCTCAGATCTTGCTGCAGAGATGGCTGCTGCTTTAGCTTCTGCATCTATTGTTTTCAAAGACAACAAGGCCTATTCACAGAAACTTGTTCATGGTGCCACAACACTGTTTAAATTTTCAAGGGATCGTAGAGGAAGATATAGTTCAGGTGGTTCAGATGCTGCAAAATTCTACAATTCCTCTAGCTACTGGGATGAATTTGTATGGGGAGGGGCTTGGATGTATTATGCAACTGGAAATTCTTCCTACCTTAAGCTTGCTACTACTCCTGGCCTTGCTAAGCACGCTGGTGCCTTTTGGGGAGGCCCTGATTATGGTGTTCTGAGCTGGGATAATAAGCTTGCTGGTGCTCAGGTAATTTTGTGGAGGTTCTATGCTTTAGCATGCTGTAGTTAACTCATCTCAAATTTTTATAAATGAGATTAGATGTCCACAGGCTATGGCTGGAATGGGAAGAACTATTTCAAGCTTGGTATTTCCTAACTATATTCCACATGGGTTTCTGAATGCATTTGTTTATTTCGGTGGAAGATATCATCATCCAAATAGAAGTTTTGGATGATAGTTAAGTGGCTTTTGTATTAGCAGGCTAGCAGCCGTATGCAGCTTCAATTATCTGACCTTAAGCGTTAGCAATATATCTTTTGTACAGTAGTATCTTCAGACTTCAAAAGTTTCATTTTTCTGTAGTATCATATGATTGTAGTTGTACGTGGACAGTACTTTCCCTTACAGTGCTTTAAGATCCTGTCTCATGTTTTACTGCTATGATTACATTTCTCAAATTCTTTTCCTAGATTCCAGACAGCTGGTGTGTAGACTAATATATTTTGGTGCTTGAGACTTTCCTGTTGTTTTCCCTTACCAAAATGCTTCCTTGCTCCTATTTTTTTTTAATGTCAATGTCATCATTTTATAGGTCATAGCCATGGTGAGTGATTACATTTGGCTGACTCTCTTGATTTCCCTGTGAATTAATAAGAAAGAAACCGTGTGCAAATGCTAGTGACTCGAATATATGATGTCATCTTACAAAGCACAATGAAGTTGAAAACTAATTTTCTTCCCCCTTGTGGTTCTTTCTTAAGTTAGTGACTTAATTTTTTTCTTCTATTTAGGTTCTTCTGAGTCGTTTGAGATTGTTCTTAAGTCCTGGGTATCCATATGAAGAAATTTTGAGGACCTTTCACAACCAGACCAGCATAATTATGTGCTCTTATCTGCCAGTTTTCACAAGCTTTAATAGAACGAAAGGTAAAGGTTCTACGAGTTCAAAAATTTTCACTAGTAATTGGAGCTCAGGAAGTCCACTTTGTATTCTAATGTGAATAGTGGTATTTTTTGCGCAGGGGGCTTAATTCAGTTGAACCATGGTAGGCCTCAGCCTCTCCAGTATGTTGTCAATGCAGCCTTTTTGGCTACCCTATATAGTGATTATCTTGATGCTGCTGATACACCTGGATGGTATTGTGGACCCAATTTCTTTTCGACTGATGTTCTTCGAGACTTTGCTAAGACCCAGGTGCTTAATATTCTGCTTCTTCATTTGATAAATCTTTGGGTTCTGACACTTCTTCAGTTAATTGAATCCACTATGAGGTCTGGGCTAATTTTAATTTAATTTTTTTATGATTGTTCTTATTATTTTTTTGGCAGATCAACTACATCCTTGGGAAGAACCCTCGAAAAATGAGCTATATTGTAGGTTTTGGTAATCATTATCCCAAACATGCCCACCATAGAGGCGCATCTATACCAAAGAACAAGGTTAAGTATAATTGTAAAGGAGGATGGAAATGGAGAGACACATCAAAGCCAAACCCAAATCTACTTACTGGAGCCATGGTTGCTGGTCCTGACAAGCATGATGGTTTCCATGATGTGCGTACTAACTACAACTACACAGAGCCAACTCTTGCGGGAAATGCAGGTTTAGTAGCTGCACTGGTGGCACTGTCAGGTGACAAAAGCACGGGGGTTGACAAAAACACCATTTTCTCTGCTGTTCCCCCTATGTTTCCTACACCGCCACCACCACCAGCACCATGGAAACCATAAGGTGTTATCTTGTTTCGCCAGGTATCCCAATTGAATTGAGTTCATGGATAATTGGTGGATTTTCTATAAACTTGAAGATCAAGGTAATTTTGAAGACAAGGAAGACTGGAAGGGAATGAACAAAATGGAAGTGAGGAACAATCTAGGTGGCTGAGGCCAATTGTCCAACCAAGATTAGCATTAAGAATTGACAAGTGGTACTTGAGTGTCCCTGTGTTTGAGTTTTGTGACATACATAGTATATATGTAATAAACCTTGTATTCTTTATAATTGAAAACTGAACAGCTTGCAATTGTTTGACATTTTTATACAATGTTTTACAGGTGACAGAAATAAAGAGGTTTAATGTGTAACTTTATTACTTTTACTACTCCAGGTTTTTGGTTCTACTATTTAATGCAATTTTGTTTTTAAATTCTTCAATGACAGTTTCAATAAAATATTTCATATAGAACTTAAATGGCTTTAATAAAATATTTCATATATAACTTCAATGGCTTCAATGTTTCACATTTTTTCTCAAACCATGTCTCTTGAATAGATTCAATGAAGGAGTTTTGCAGCATACGATTTTAATGGAAGAATTTTACATTGAATCTGTTAAAATGATGTCTCCTTTGGAAGAAAATATAAAATGGTCTGCATGGAAGAAAATGTATTAGATTTTGAAACAAAATTGATTATAATTCAAAATTTTAAGAATAAAATTAATTATAAAAAAATTTTAGAGATGTGATTAAAATTTGGTATAAAGTTTGAAGAAAAAAGACACTTTTACTTTTTTTATAATCAAATGAATCAATAGAGATCAAATTTGAGAGCTCGACCTCTTAGGTGCAGCCTTTATATATTGTCAATTAAATTGTTCGGCACTCAGCCAGTGGTTCTATGCATGCAAAAGCATGGTTCCAACAGCAAGAAACCATACTTAACATTACCACTGGTAACGTTCTAAATGAACATAGTTTGTGAATTATTCATATTTGGTTGGTTAATTTATTTATTAAATGAATGAATTTAATCAATATTAATTTTATTTAGTTAAATGAATTAAGTTTAAATATTTGATGTTAGGTTTGTTAAGATTATAAACAATTTGGTTAATAATAAAATATTTTTTTTATAATATATATTATATTTTTTTAAATTTTAAATAATGTATTGTAATCATATATATATTTATAAAAATTTTAGATAAATAAAAAATATAATATATAAATTTATATAATTTTTTTTTATATATATATAATATGAAAGTTTACAATTTTTTTTATTTAATTTAATTTTTATATGTACATATAAATATTATAACGCGAATTGATGGAGTTTGACTTAAGCAAACTGAATTTTATCTTATTTATTTTAAAGCTAGAGCTTGTATTAAAACTTGTCTTATTTGAAATAATTAAACTTTGATCAATCTAAACTTAATTCTACTCAATTGGTTTATAATCTTACGGGTGATTTTAATTGAACAACACATATGTCTAAATTGCGTAGGTGTTTGCCATGGTTTTCTAGTAAAAATGGCGTGGAGGACGAGGAATTTTTTTGTTTTGTTTTGAAAAATCTAATTATCCAATGCTGAGTTGTGAAAAATATATACTTCTTATACCAGTATTGAAGATTTTAATAACAAATACTTGAAAGCTGTACTTGAGTTTTGTCCATATATATATATATATATATAACAAATTAAAGAAGAGACCTAATCTTTTTATAAATAATTTTATTGGATTCTCTGCTTTAGTATAATCCATAAATTACATTTTTAATCACTAACTAGACCTTTATTATATGTTATATCTAAATTCCCATATAATCACTCAATAAATTGAGCCTATAAAATACATCTAAATAGACCATTTACCAACTCTTGTTATCTTAAAAACAAAATCAATCAATTAATGTGAGCTCACTATCGAAAATTTCCAACATTTTATGCCATGTCATGAGATTCTATTTAGTAAACTTAGTTTGTAAACAAAGAAATTGTCACAACGATGTTATTTCGATTCTTTTTTCAAAATGAAACCATTTTATTAAGAATGTAGTTTGTATATTGATATTTATTAATATCATGTTTATATATTAAGATTGTGTTTCCTCCAAATTTTGCTGTGTATTTGAATTTCCTCTTGCATTGGTGATTATGCACATTACTTATGATGGGAACTTAGAATCTGATACCATATTTTATGCCAATTTCCTTTAGTTGGGTTACCACTTTGCTTTGCACATTAATTTTTATTCTTTGCTTTCACCTACATGATGTAGAATTCATCAACCTCACCATCCCCATCAGATAAAATTAAAGAGGCACTTTCATTAGATTATTATTTCCTTAATTACCAACACTTTCTGGCCAAAATTAGAGAAAAAAAAAACATACAACTTCCATTCATAATTCTGTCAAACCTAGTAGCAAACAACATATGGCAGAGGAACTCAATGGTTCTCTGGAATATACACCAACATGGATTGTGGCTGTTATTTGCTCCATCATTGTCTTCATTTCTCTTTGCGTCGAGCGAGCCCTTCATCGGCTTGGAAAGGTAAGAATCTCTCATTCTCAAACCTTCGGTTTCTATATTTTTTTTCCATTTTTATTTTCCAGGGTTAAACAATTCTTAAGTAGACTCAATTTATAAAAGATAAGTAGTCTAAGACATCATAAAGAGACCTACTTATTTTTTGTATAGCATATTATTCTATCTTTGCAACAGGCATCACCAACGCAATTGATGATAGTACTATTAACTGCTATAATGAAAGAACAATTGTATGGCAGTTCTCCATTGGCTTCAAGCATTATGTGAGAAGCTAATAAGTAAGAGTGCTTAGGTTAACTTTTGAGCTTAATTTACATCCATAATTTACAGTTAACCATATATACTTTGTGGCTGGTTATAGGACCCTCAAGTGTAAGGAATTTGTTCACAGGTTCCAATTTATGATTCTTTCTAAAATACGTTAGCATCACTAGATCTATGTAGCCAATTCTGTTTAATAGAAAAAAGTTTTGTTTGATGTTTGCTATTTGTTGTATTCAGTGAATAATGAGTTGTTGTTTGTTGGCTTTGATGTTACAGTACTTGGTCCACAAGGATCTAGATGCACTATTTGAAGCCTTACAAAAACTGAAAGAAGGTAGATTTTTCTTGTTATAACACACGCATAGACACACCCACATTCATATCAACAATGAAGAGGTTCATTAATTCTATCTCATGCTTTGTTTGACTTACCCTAAAAACTTCATCATAAGAGGATATTATTATTAACTTGAAAGGGAAATATTTCAACTGATTTTCCTTATTTACTTGCTGCAAATTTTTGAGGGTGAACTTTGGAGCAATAGTAATATTACTGCCCGATATGTGATTTGGAGGTTATGGGTTCAAATATTAAAAATAGTCTCTTTGTTTGCAAAGTTAAGACTGTGTATATTTGACCTTCTACAAACAATACTTAGTGTGAGCTTGTGCACTGACTTGTCCCTTTTTTTTTTTTTTACTTCCTGCAAATCTTCATTATTTTGATGCTAAAATTTGTATAACCTAGTTATTTGTAAATGATAGAATCTGGATCCTCTTTAGTACTGCATCGTGTATAGAATCCACACCCCTATTTCTATCTTTCTACGAAATTGATATTGACATTTTGTTAGAGAAATAGAGAGGATTCAGAGCCGCGAATGATAACAATGAACATAACAAATATGATTGTACTTTAAAGTGATATACACAACACAATGTATTAGTTCATAATTAGTAATTCATATTGAATCTTACATCATATTCTTCTATACATATCCATTCTAATAAGATTGCTTAGCCTAACTAGTGTGTTTTTCACCAGAATTGATGCTTTTAGGGTTCATTTCCCTTCTATTAACTGTGTCTCAAGCCCCAATAAGCCGAATTTGCATCCCGCATAGCCTTGCAACCAACATGCTTCCATGCAAGAGGCCTAATGAATCCACAAAAGGTTCAGAGCATAATCAAATAAACTATAACACTATAATCAACAGAAGAAGGCTTTTCTCTGAAGAAACTAGTTCACAGCATTGTATCCATAAGGTAATAGCTCTATTTTTTGATACATTTTTTCATGAGCTATGACTTTATTACGTTTGTGGGTTATTATTGATTTACTACGTTGCTGATAACAATTTACTGTATAAAACTGCAAAATATGACTGTAACTCCAGCTATTGGAAGATTAAGATAACAAATCAATGAACAGTAAAATTGGAAAAATTTTTTTTAAGGAAAGAGTACCCTTATTGAAAAGGAAATAAGGGGTTATTCGTTCCTGTAACATATTCATTTCAGAAAAATTATTTGATTTATATCACATTACTTTGTTTTTTCTAAGCAGGGGAAGGTTCCATTACTATCATTAGAATCACTACACCATCTGCACATTTTCATCTTTGTATTGGCTGTTGTACATGCGTTGTTCTGTGTCACTACAATGGCCCTTGCAGGTATAAAGGTAATGAATCTTGGTTGAAGTTGATATATCTTGTGTTGGGAGAAATTTTTAGGTTGATCACAAAAGAAAATGTACACTAATTTAATGATGTATATAATTTGTTTGATGTACTTATCTTTGGTAGACTAATCTACCTAAAAATAACACTATTGGTTGAATGGGTCAGGCCTGCATTGACAAAAAAGTATCATTATAAATTTACATATTTATGTTCACTTCAAATTAATTTATTATAACATTTTAATTTTTTTTAATTTTTGACAAATTGACTTGCCCAAGTTTATTTAGCTCAAGAGCTAAATGGGTCGACCAATTTAGTCTTTAAACAAGTTATTTTTTCTTTTAATCCCCAAGTCCATTTAAACTTTTGAGCTCTGGCTAAATTAACCTTCTTGTGAATAATGACTTGTTTGGACTGTACTACCTAAAAAGAAATTTAAGTGTATATTCAGACAAGAAAATAAAATTTCCATGACTTGTGTTGCATCATAATGATTTTTATTGTTTACCTTCTGTAGATTCGCGAATGGAAGAAATGGGAGGATGAAATTAGGCAGGGAATTTCAAAATCAAAGGGTAATTTGAATGTGAAACTCCAATTCCATATGATCAATGTGTAAGAAAAAGAAGTCACTTGGCTTTTAGATATTCCAACAATGAAACTTTTCTTATGTGCAGCACATAGGGAGGAAGCTATAAGATTCCATCAAAAAGAGTTCTTAGAAACACACACTGAAGGGTATTGGAGAAAAGCAGTTGTTGTGGCTTGGATTGTAAGATTCCTTTTCTCAAAGCATTTGATTACATTAATGAGGCTGTGATGGACGATTCTAGGGTTTTGTTTCAAATTTGCAGAGAGCATTTTTCAAGCAATTTCATGGCTCTGTTACTAAATCTGACTACATTGCACTGAGACAAGGATTTATAAAGGTCAAGATCCCTTAATTTTATATGTATCCTGACTTGGAGACAAAATGGACACTGAAAATAGTGATTTTTCCAGGAACACTGCCCAAGAAAACCTGATTTTGATTTTCATAAGTACATGATGAGGACACTTGAAGTTGACTTCAAGAAAGTCGTAGGCATAAGGTAATGGTTCTAACACAAGAAATTTTTAATAAAAACTTTTTTTTTGTTAACCAGTGTCCTAAATACTTTTTTTTTTTCCTTTATAGCTGGTACTTGTGGCTCTTTGTTGTGGTATTTTTGCTGCTAAATCTTGAAGGTAGTATTTGGTATCCTATTTTCTATAATACTCTTTAAATGCCTTTGGTATACCTTCATATATAATTGATTCACGTCTGAATTTTCTGCATTTGAGAAATAGTGCATTTCTCTTCATTAAGAGAGAGATAGGAAGAAAAAATATTTGGCCCCTAATCCATTTAGGATGAGTCTCCATCAATGTGAGTCTTTTTTTTTTTCTTATCTCTCTTTAAATATAGAGAAAATCATCATTTCTCATATGCAGAGGATTTAAAATCATATTGATTCTTGTATCATGAGTATCAGGTAGTATCATAAATACTAGGGTATCTTAGACCTATTAAGATACTAAAGAATAAGCAATAATTAACAATATACCAAACTGCTTCTTTATTACACAATACCAATTTAAAACTCAAACCCACTTGTAAATTTATTATGCAGGGTGGCACACTTATTTCTGGTTAGCTTTTTTGCCACTGATAGTAAGTGACTGAAGTTCTTTCCAAATGGTTATTTGTTAACACTTGAGATGAACAATGTGGAAATTACTAATTAGTAAGGTTTTTATATATTGATTTACTTGAATGATAATGTTACAGCTTCTGCTTCTTGTGGGGACAAAGTTAGAATACATAATTGCTCGTTTGGCTCAAGAGTCAATGGGAAGAAGGAAAGAGCAAGATGCAGCAAGAGTGAAGCCTTCAGATGAATACTTCTGGTTTAATAGCCCTGCTCTTGTGCTTGACTTGATTCACTTCATTTTGTTTCAGAACTCTTTTGAGATTGCATTTTTCTTCTGGATTTGGGTGAGTATTTTTATGATCATAAATTTCTTTTAAATAAAAAATACACATATTTTAAAGGCATATAATGTTATAGAGAAAAAGGATAAATTATTGTTTACTTGTCGTCTAATATGACTTCAAATTATTTTTAAAATGTGTTTCATTTAACTTGGTTGTCCAAATTTCAACTAAAATAGTCATTTTAACATTTCATTGTTGAAGGTTTGTTTTCCTTGTATCTTGAACAATTTCAGTGTTATGAGACTATTAATAAGGTGATGCTAACAATTTTTTTTTTTTTTTCAAATTTCATATTAGACTATTAAACTATTCCAGATATAAAAAAAAAAGACTTTCAATTCCAATAATAAAATTGTTCATCCTAAAGTTCGAATTCTGAGAGAAGTATCCACATTTAACACCCGACAATATTTCGGTTAAGATTAACTCTAATATAGAAGTATACCTATACAAAACTAGAGAAGAAGTGGACTCAGTCAAATAAATGTATTAATTTTCTGCTCTGCAGTTTACATATGGATTTGATTCATGCATTATGGAGAAGATTGCCTACATCATCCCAAGACTAATAATGGGGTAATATACTCTTTGGAAGTGAAAAAGATAGAATCATTATATATTACTGCTCATGTTATATTGCTGCTGTTAGGGTTTATGCTATGTCCTCATCTCACTACTTGGTTTTTTCATGCAGTGTGATTGTTCAAGTGCTATGCAGTTACAGCACGTTGCCTCTGTATACTATTGTGACTCAGGTTTGATAATCTATGACATGCCTCCTCTTTTAGATTCATATAGAATTTTTGAAAGCACAGTATAAGCTTTGCTAAAACCTCTTGTGTTTGGATGAAGAGTCTTAGAAATCCGTGGAATTTGAAATGTAAGTGAATTGAAATATTGAATCAATTCAATTATTTCTATCATTTTGGAAGACAATTAATTATTACCAAAGAATTCGCACTTTTTTGTATTTTATGATTTTTTTTGAGTAAATTATATCAATATCTCTTAAAATTTGATAAAATTATGCTATCTATCTTTCTAATTTATAAAATTATACTCAGTGTCATTGAAATTTGATACAATATTGTACAAACCTCCTATATAAATATTTTTTGTTAATAAAGTTAGTATTTTACATTGTATATATCATTTTAAAACAATAAAATTACTTAACTGTTGTATTTGATAGAAAATAAATTAGATGGAAAAGTAAGTGTAATTTTTTAAATTAAAGAGGTGACAAATTTAATTTAACTAAACTTTAAAAGAGGTTGATATAATTTAGGGTTAGAAAATCGAAAGAAGCATTTTAAATAGCATTTAAACTTGAAGTATTTGAATTCATTTATTTCTTACTAAACAATTCTATGATTAAACCACTTGGAATTTCTTAAATACTTGGAATCCAAACAAAGTATATTTTATTAGAGTATTATAAGGAACAAAATTCTAGTACTTACTCCATATATTTAATCTTTAATCTCTTTAAGGTGAATTATTTTCAGTGTAAGTCTCACATTGATAAAGACTTACTTTGAATAGATTAGAGATCAAATATATGAAAAGAGTATTGACCTGTAGTATTATAATTTTTTTCTCAAATACTCCTTGATATTATTTTCTACTTCTAAATTACTTAATCCAAATTTTAGTACATCATGACTTGTTTCTCTTGTTTGGCTAATTTAGATGGGTAGCAAATTCAAGAAGGGCATGTTTGATTTAATGGTGGAGTCATCTTTGCTGAGTTGGGCTGAAAGTGGAAGAGGAAGTGAAGCCTCAAGTGCAAGAAGGACAATTTCTAGTAGAATGGTCAAAGAACCAACCCAACATGTTCATTTTGATGAACAAGCAATAGTCATGATGGAAGGGACTTCACAATCTACACTTGAGCTTCCTTGCATTATTCAAGCCTCTTCAGATTAGAATGCAATTAAGTAAGAAAAATGTTCTTACAGATTTGAATTTGTTAAATTTTATATGTCTGACTCATGTTAATAGTTAAATAGATAAAATTAAAAATAATATGACTTAAAAATAATTTAATATAATTTAATTTTTTTGTATAACTTTTAATTTTAACTGCACACGTGGTTTTTATACTAAACTCTTAACATGTGATAAGTTTATGTATGATTTATATAAACTCGAGTTTATAAAAATAGCATGTAAGTTTTTCTTTTTCACTTGAAGTTAAGTAGTTACTGTTTAATAAAATGTCACTAGCATGAGCTCATGTTCATTGTGCAGGTGCTGAAGCAGAGCAGGATATGAATGAAAGAAAGAAGAAACATACACATTTGTTTACCAACAAGAAAAAAAGGGGAAAGAGAAAGGAAAATAATATCTTCGGATGGTAGAATGAGTTGCGGTTTCAGAGTCTAGAGTTTTTATTGCATCATTATCCAACTGAAGAAAACTCACCCAAAATAAATAAAAACAAATAAATTTGATCTCATCGAATGTAAGTTCTGCAAATTTTCTCAGGCCATTATCCAATGGAGGGAAAAGGTCAAAAGTATAGAAATAAACCTCATCAAAAGTGGCAAAAGTAGTGATAATTTCCTTTTTTTTTTTTTTTGAGAATCTAAGAAAGTAGTGATACTTCATGATCATGTTAGACGAAAATAAAATAAAGAATAAATTATATTAATTTCTTTTGAGATTTGATAAAATTATACTTAATTACTTACCATTTATATAATTTAAAAATTACATGTTAATGAAAATAATTTTTTGCACAAAATAAGAATGTTATTTTATTTCAAATATATAACAAATTTGTTTTGAAAATATGCAGTTATTATATTTTAGTTTCTAAAAATTAACACTCTAAATTATGAGCAAATTTTGAATAAAAAGTAATTAATATGACAAGATTATCTTAATTTACAAAAAAAGAGGACTAAAATTAATTATCTACTTGTAAACTAGGAAGATAAAATTTAAAAATTTATGAAATTAAAGAAATTAAAAAAATATTTAAACTAAATAATTTCTTACACAATATATTTATTTATTTATTTATTTATTTGAGATATTACTTAAAAGAAATAAAATATATATTCTTTTAATTAATCAAAATAATTATATAGTATTTATCTTTAATTTCAGAAAATTTTATTTATTATCTTTCTTTAACATATAAAAATACTAGTCAGAACCTAAAATTAGTGATTAATTATTTAAATATTATAAAAATGATATATATATGTATTAAAAATGTAATTTTTGTAGTACTTGAAAAAAATTCAAAACGCACAATATTGGTCACTTGAAAGAAATGAAAAAAATAAAATGTTTGGTAAAAATTTTTGACCCATTGGAAGGATTATCTCTACCTTTTAATATTATCTTTCATTGATAACAATTTTAAACGTGAGAGATTAAATTAAAAAAATTGTTAAATTTGAAGGACTAAATATGAAAAAAATAACTAAATTTGAGGAATAAAAAAATATAATTTTGATAGTTCATATTCAACATTTAACTTTCAATTCAACATGTTTGTTATATATTTTGATGATTTGTATGCAGAGAAACTAAATTAATAATAATTTCAAACTTGAGAGACTAAATTGATAATAAATAAATATAAATGACTAAATTAAAAAAAATAATTAAATTTGAAAGACTAAAATAAAATTTTTATCTAAAATTTTACTATACTTCAGCATGAGATTCTTAATATAATAATAAAAATAATTAATTATTTTAAAATAAACACATGACATGAAAGAATACTAACTCACTGAAAATAAATAAATTAGAAAGGAGATTTATGTAAGTTTGTATCAAATTTTACTATAATATTAAGTATAATTTTTGAAATTAAAAAGATAATAAATAAAATTTTAAAATAATAAAAAATAATTTATCTTCTCGTTGTAATTTTTAATATTTATTTTATTCATATATTTATATATTTTAAAATCTAATTTTATTTTAAATAAGAAAGAAGGAAAGCATATATAGAGGGAAATTGGAATCCTAGAGCTAGAGGGAAACGTATTGGGGTGTTTGTAACTAACTCCTTTTCAATTCAAAATTGACTATCCATCAATGTTTCATTCAATTCTTTCTTTCTCCTTCTCCTAATAGCTTTCTATCTGTATCTCGTTTTTACTCTATAAATACTAATGCATACGAATTCACTGTTTTCAAGAAGAGAAGCCATTGAAATTGAA
Source organism: Senna siamea (assembly GCA_031216115.1). Lineage (NCBI taxonomy): Eukaryota > Viridiplantae > Streptophyta > Magnoliopsida > Fabales > Fabaceae > Senna > Senna siamea. The sequence continues at coordinate 21,711,512 of CM062355.1, forward strand.
TTGAAAAGAAACAATGAATTTCAAGTCACTGCGCATGAGACTCGCATCGTCGTCGTCATCTTCATCACCAACAACAATAAACACAATGCCATACGCTTACCTCTTCAAGTACATCGTCATCGGCGATGCTGCAGTTGGAAAGTCGTGTCTTCTTCTTCAGTTCACGGATAAACGGTTTCGACCTGTGTATGACTTAACCATTGGTGCTGAATTCGGGAGCAGAATAATTGAAACTCATAAGAAACAAATCAAGTTGCAAATATGGGATACGGCTGGTCAAGAAACCTTCAGATCACTCACAAGGTCTTATTACAGAGGATCTGCAGCTGCATTGCTTGTGTATGATATATCCAGGAGGGAAACATTTAATCACTTGGCTAGCTGGACCGCAGAAGCAAGGAAGCATGCTTCTAATCAAAATATGACCATCATGTTGATTGGTAATAAGTGTGATCTTTCTTACAAAAGGGAAGTGACCACTGAAGAAGGTCAACAGTTTGCCAAGGAACACGGGTTACTCTTCATGGAGGCTTCTGCAAAAACTGCTCACAATGTTGAAGAAGCATTCATAAAAACAGCTGCAGCAGTATACAAGAAGATTCAAGACGGAGTTTTTGATGTATCAAATAAGTCTTACGGAATTAAAGTAGGATCTGGAGGTACAGCTTCCCTTTCTTATCTGGGTGGACGTTGCTGCAATTGAACTGGATGGAACACGACCTGCCTATTTGCTTTCTTTTACGGTCTTTGTTTTTAATATAAATTTTGTTTTTATATTTTGGGTTTGGATATTAAGATATATTTTACTTGTCCATTTATAAAGCCAGATAATTGTATATGCTGCAATTTTGTTTTGTGGCCATTCAATGGTTTATTATGTTTATAACACAAAAAAAATTTAAGTATAATTTTTATATTTTTATTATTAAATTTTTTAATTAAGATTGGCATGTATATGAGTTTGTATCTTCTAAAGTTGAAAAATAATAAATTTTTTTAAAGTTAAAAAGAAATGAAAGAAAAAACATTTAGTGCCTAATTCATGAGTTTTTATTAGTGTAAGTCCTTTATTTTGTTTTTTCACATTTTTTTAACTTTTAAAAAAATTTATTATTTCTCAATTTTAGAGAATCTAAAATTTATGTGTATAATTTATATAACTCATTTATCTCATGATAAGAAAGATATAAATAATTATATGTAAGTTTAGTACTTACATCAATCTCTCTCTCAATTAAATAAATAAATAAATAATGTAATTATAAAACGAAATTGATCCGGTTAGGTTAATTTAGTTTCAGTTCCCAAAAGCTAAATGTGTTTAACAATTTAGAGATGAAATTATTATATTGATCAGTTCTTAGGCCTTTCAAGAGAAAGCTTCTCCATTACAAAACTAGCATTCCCTGAAAGAGAGGCAGCTTCAGCCTCAAACTCATCGCTGTCCTCTGCCTTTTTAAGTCTATTTAAAGTCCTTTTTGCATAAACGGTAAAGGCTATAGTGATAACTATAGAAACTGTAAAAGAAATTATGTTGTATACGATTTCCACTGTAGTCAGCCGATGATTCCCATATTCGACTTCTGCCAATGTCCTCAATAATCGCCCACTGCACAAAATCAACCACCATTAACAAACGAGAAAAAGATGAATAAACAAATGGTTTGGCAGTTCAGCCAGTTCGATCTACAGAATAGGCTGCTAATTTGTAACATAACTAAAACTTCTGATAAAGAAAGGAAACGATTATCCAGGGTATGGATAACTGCTATCCAAATTCCGAACAACACAAAATAAGATACTAATTATATAGAGTAATGGTTTTATGATTTCCATTTTATGTAAATCATATATGGACTGTCACGTGGTCATAATTTAGTGAAAAAAAAATATACTTGTAGTTAAAATTAAGAGTTGATAAAAAAATTGATTTGTTTAAAATTTTTTAAATCATATTATTAATCAATTTTGATGTTGCTGGACAATTAACATGTACAAGTCAGTATTTAATTGTCAATCCAATTACCATATTAAATTTTTAATTGTCAATTTTTTGATTTGAATCTTCTAACATACATGAGAAAGGTGAAATTCGTGAAATAGGAGAGAGATAAGAATAAAAAAAATTAAACTATAATTTATTCAGAATAAAACATTTATCTCTCTTAATTATTTTTTTTTTATTTTCTTTTTACTTTATGAATTTCACCGAATAAAATACATTACACGATCATTTTTGGTAGACTTGACTTTTAACTCTTCACCCATTAAAAATTAGTAGAGAAAATGTCAAATACTAGGGAAGTGGGGATGGAGGGGGATCGCCACACTTGTATATGTAGATGAAAGCCTCTGGTACCATTCCAGCTATTGATCCACATAGGTAGGGCCAAAACCTCATATTTGTCACACCTACTGCATAATTGAATATAACGTAGGGAAAAGGCGAAATCCTAAATAAAGCAACAATTTGGAATTGATGGAACCAACTCCCTTCACCAGCAAGCCTAATCATTGCCGCTTTCTGGGGCCATCTCATTAACCATTGCTGCAAAAAAAGAAACAAAGATAATCGAAACAAAGTGATAACTAGTTTTAATTTGCAGCAAAAACTTGAGGAATTCTGATCACGCACGCACATATATATATATTAACAAAAGAAGACTTACATGAATGTGTTCACGGAACAGTAGTCCAATTAGGTAAGGAAGGATCATGCCAATGGTTGTTCCACACATTATTATGACAAAGCCAATGCCATAACCAAAAATCATCCCAGCCAACCACATGGAAGGGCCAGAAGGGATTAGGAATACTGGGAAGAAAGCTAGAGAAGCAACTAGTACAACAGCAAGAACTGGAGGGCCAAAGGCAGTGACTTCCCAATTCATGAATGGATAAAGAACCTAGAATTAAAAATATAAAGCATAAAAAATTGCATAAAGATAAAGCTTAGGTGCAGTTTTCGATGTTTGTTATTAGGCAATATATATATATATATATATATATAGCATGTAAATATTGCTTACAACTCAACATTCTTCCATATGGTATGTCCTTTGAATAAATCAAATGTTCCAAACATCCAAATAGGGTATATATATGTGATTCCAAAATTAGTATTCTTTTAATCCTCCTTTTCCCCCCTCTTTTTAAAGCTAGGCTACCTGAAGATTCACACAGTATTAGCACATACAAATCAGAGCACATAGTATTTGTACTATGTACAGAGAAGTCTACTGTCTGTATTATTCTAGTCCTTTTATTTAGAATTGATCTAGAGGGGACAGTCTTCAGAGAACAACAGGTCTAGATATTACAGATTGAAACTTTTTCTAGCGTATACGGAATCTTGTTCTAAGGAATGGGCAATAGCATGAATATCAAAATTTACTTACTCCCCCAATCTCTTTAGGTTATTAATTATCCCCATAAATAATTGTTAATACTTCAGTCTCAAGGACCTAAAAAAATCTGTAATCTTGAGAAAACGAAAGATATGAAAGGGGAGAAAGAGGGTTGACTTCCAGGAAAGAAGTTTTTGTTTTGCTGTCTTTAACAACGAAATGATTAGCTCTCAAGACATGTATACTAAGATTTCCATCATTCTAAAACCATTGTATTTCTCATAATCTGAAATGATCTCATAAAGTTAACAGCATGAGATCATGGATAATTCAATTTATCTAAGATTATTCAGCACAACGGATAAAAGCATGGTAGATTGTGCACTTACGGAAATATAATTTATGTTAAGTGGTGAGAGAACAGAATTAGTAGCCTCTTAAACTAATCAATAGTAATACAACACTCTATTCTGAGCCAAACTTCAAATCCCCATTTGCCAAAAGTCTTCAATATCGGCTAGTTTGTGTACTAGAATAACAGTAAAGAAGACTAAGTACCTTCTGAATAACAAATGGCAATCCCCATTTCACAAGAAATAGAACAAGTATAGCGATGACAAAGCACCATAGAAAGGCTTTTATCCACCACCAGAAGGATTTAATTCTTGATAGTGCTTGAAGCTGCAACTTGTCAGCTATGACAGCCCTTGGTTCATCAGTTATGACCAGTCTAAAGTATCCACTTTTTCCCCTCAAGTGATGCCCCAACTTTTCATGTTTTTCCAACTCTTCTGATGGTTCTGATGTCATCATTCAGAATCCAGAAGGCTGTGAAACTAAACAAAAGCAAAACATTGGCATCAACCATGAACTCTACGGTCTGTAATTCAGAGTTCAAATTATTTATTTGATATTAAATACTTACATTAGTAAGAACAATCAGGTGGCACAAGCAAATTAACTTCATCAAAACGGTTGAGACTAGGATTAAGTTCAGACCCAAATAGCCCCAAATGGAGGTTGTCTTTATCCATCCATCACTAGATACTTTTTACTTCCTAAAATTACTCATATAGAGATTTTCTCAAAATGTTATTCTCCTAATAACTATTTACTTAGGACCTACCCATCCATCCATAGATGCCTCTTAATTGACCTTGCAAGCTTAATGCAAAAATCCCCAAATTGAGGATTCTTCTGAACAGAGGTAAACTAAACCCTCGCCATCAACATTTCATCCACATTAAACATCACGAATTAAGTTCAATAAATTAGAAAATATGACATTTTGGCTATCAGTCCTTATGCTAGGGGACTCAATTGTCCCCTGTTTCCCTTAGCTTCCCCCAACTCTAAGCCAAAACTTATCCCTGTCTTCAAATAACAGAAAGAACATAATCATTTGCATTTCGTGGAGAAATCAAACCAAAATTTCCCCAACAGAAGAACAAAACAAAACATCAAAGCAGTAGATCAAACAGCCGATCCAAACCAACAATGCGAAGAAATTATACAATACCAAAAAACAAAATCATGCTCTAACCTTTCTTCGAAAGTTGTGGAGTAGCTAGGCCGGAGGATCGTCGGAGCAAGTCACCGATGAGCTCTTCCAATCGCTGTAGGTAGCCGAGCTGAGCTGGTGTGATGCTTGTTGGGTGCGAGGATTTTTTGACATAAGAAAAAGTCCCACTCACTCTCACTCACGCCCACCACACCAAACGGAATAACTAACTCGAAAGAATTTTGATCTATTTATTCTTTGCAGTATTTTCTACCATAAAAGAAATATAAAAAAAATAAGGAATTATATTTAAATAAATTAGGAGCTACATTTTTTTATTTCCCCCTATTATAAAAACTAAATTATTTTTTAATTACAGAAGATCGAAGTCTCTCACAAATAAAACCATTTTTTCAAGCCTTAAATAAAGTAAACAATCATTTTCCTTTGTTCATGCACATTTTCTTTTCAATTTATAAGGAATTGACATTTCTGTCTTACATAAGAAATAAAGTATATATCACATCTACAAATTATAATAAAAAATGCAAGGTCTGCATTTGGTTAAAATTAAGATTTTGTCTCTTAACTTTGAATGTGATTTCAATTTTGTCCCTTATTTATTTTTTTTTAATTTAATACTTTATTTTTACTAATTGATATAATTTATTTTTCTTTTCAAATGCCGTCAGTCATATTTAAAACTTTCAAATAAAATTACTTTAATCAAATCATAATTAAAACTTAGATAAAATTGAAATATTTTAATTTTTTTAAAAAAATTTTGTTTGGGTATTAAAAACTCAAAATTTTTTTACTTTGACAAAATTTTAAAGTTATATAAAAATTAATTTAATAATTATTTTAGTTTCATTTACATTTTTTATTAACTTAATTATGTTTTAACAAAAATAATTTCATGTAAATTTTATATATGACATTCTTTGTTATATATACACACACACACCTATTTTGTCAAAGATAAAATTGTAACCATTAGTAAAATAAGAGACAAAATTGAAACAAAAGCCTCTTACAAAGTTAACCACAAAAAATTAGTTTTGGCTGGTTGCATTTTATGTATAATTTTCTTTTATATCTGTGGTGTTTGGATTAATATACATTATTCATAAATTTTCTTGCATGTTAGGAATATTAAGAACTTCCTGTATGCTAAAGTCAAAGTGCACTTTCCTTCATTCACTAAGCGTTCATAGACTTGCAAGACCAAAACGACATATCGTGGATTGTCTCCATCATATACGTGTAATTGTGCATATATATTGTGCGTTGTGTCATTTGGAATTGCGCGCTTACGCAGGTAACAGAAAATGCTCTACCTGAGAATCGACGTACAGGAACTGGAGGGTGAGGAAGGTCATCGGAATTGTGCATTGCTCTAGGGGGATCGGTTCGCACATTGCCGGCGTTGGTGGTGGCAACTGCTTCAGGTGAAGCTTCGATTATCGGGCATGGACGATGGGATTTCTCCGGCCGGCCAGGAGCAGCAAGCTGCCGGCGCGGGAATTCTTCTTCAGATCATGATGTTGGTTTTATCTTTCGTTCTGGGTCATGTCCTTCGTCGCAAGAAGATATACGTCATTCCTGAAGCCAGTGCTTCTCTTCTTATAGGTACTTTTATGATGATCGCTGTTATTTATTGCCTTCGTTTTCCTGACTTGCTTGGTTTGATGCTATTTTCTTTTTGTTTTTGTAGGCTTAATTGTTGGTGAAATAGCTAACATTTCAAAGACAGAAAATAGTACTGTCAGGTTATTGCAATGCTAATCACTCTCCTTTGGACAACTTGGAAGAATAAGTCTCCGTTGGGTTATTTATAATTTTCAGAGCTGACTTTTCGGTTGTCGTTCTCGTTCAACTTCTACAGGGCGTGGTTCAATTTTCATGAGGAATTTTTCTTTCTGTTCCTTTTGCCTCCAATCATATTATATCCTCACTGAATACTGTTGCTTATTAGTATTGTTCTTCTTCTTCTTATTATTATTTGTAACATTTCCTTTTATTTTGTAATTGTTATCTACTTGTCTGGATACCCATAATGTTTTTTCTTGACGGTCAAGTTTACTCAGTCAGGGTTCAGTCTCTCGCCTGTAAGCCACTTCATAAATTTGTTTTGGACTTGTATTTTTTCCTTCAGACCAGCTTTCGGACTCCTTGGTTGTGGTCTTGACAGAAACCTTTCTTCTTAAATTTTGGAGCAATTGTGACATTTGCTATATTCGGTACCTTTATAGCTTCAATAGTAACGGGTGTTTTGGTGTAAGCTTTTTTTTTTTTTTCACCGAATAGTTTTTTTCCCCATTTATTACAGCTATCTGAAGTGGTGGTTTATTAGGATTTAACAATTCCATGCTAATTTCATTCTTCTGCTGCCAGTTATCTTGGTGGATCAATTCACCTCATGTATAGACTTCCTTTTGTTGAGTGCCTAATGTTCGGTGCTCTTATATCAGCAACTGATCCTGTTACTGTTTTGTCCATATTTCAGGTGATTTCCCCCTTTTTTTGCATTTCTTCCATTTATATGATTCTTCATATACTTGTTCTGACTTCTGACAAATGGTCTCAAACCCAATAAGCATGTCCTTGTCAGCTTGAAGTGGGACTCATTTCTCCTGCACTTGCTTGTTTGTTGGTCATGTTTCAGTTTCTACATATTTCTCACAGTTTGAAGCTTCAGCTTAGATGATAATGAGATTTTCTTTAATGACATATTTGAACGTCTAGATAGTTGTTAACATGTATATAACAAGAAGAAAGTAAGTCCTAAATTGGGAAGAAGTCCTTATCTCCTAGGAATCTACTATGCTATGTCATCATGAATGGGATGAAGTGGCTAGATCATATTCTGGAGTGAGATGTTTACGTATTCCATAAGAATCACTATGGCATTCTTGGTAGCGAAGCCAGTTCCTTTCCTAATGGGCACTATCCTTAATTCATTAGATGTGATATTTAGTTAATATGCGGTTTATGCTTTCCTAGTTTTTCTATCCAACTAGTGTGTCTATATCCAATATTGTTGTCCTTTCTAACTCTGAGTATAACATTATACATATTGTTCTACGTAACATCTGCTTTTCTATGTTCCTAAGACATGCTTTTTCCTGCAATATTCACAGGAACTTGGTACAGATGTTAACCTATATGCCTTGGTTTTTGGAGAGTCTGTTTTAAATGATGCAGTAAGTCTCTGTAACCACTGTGTTTATTTTATGTCTTATGGTGTTGTGCATCTGTCATTTAAAGATGAATGGTGCTAACCAGATTATCTTCCCCCCCCCCCCCCCCCCTCCTTCTATTTGTCCTTTCTTTCCTCCTAACCTCCCTCATGCACTATGGGTAGATGGCAATTTCCTTGTACAGGTATTTGAACTTCTTGTTTACGCTTATCCAAGGTAACTCAAATATCATTAAAGTTAAATTCTAACTCAAGAATTTACAATACAGGACAATGTCATTGATTAAAACTCATCCATCTGGACTGAATTTCTTCATGGTAGTTGTTAGTTTTGTGGAGTTTTTTGTCGGCTCAATGTCTGCAGGTCAGTCTTGACTAATTTTACTTAATTTTCCCTTTATGCAGCATTAGTTTGACTAAATTACGTGGTATTATAGAGCCATAAAGAGGTTCTGGATATACCTTTTACATCAGCTGAATTTACTGCCACAGTTTCATGTTTTTCCTTCTGTCATGATTTGTCTTGTAGCTTTTATCTTGGTCTTTTGTTGCTTTTACGAAGTTGATATGACAACTCTTGAGTCTGAGCAGAAGTGAGAAGGAGTGACAGAGCATTGTTGAATAATTTGAGTTGTTTTAATGAACTCGGATGCTACTTTGTATTTTTTGCAAATTGTTATATTATAACATTCCACCTGAATATATTGTTATATTTAAATATTCTTAAGTTGCCATTCTTTTGGTGGCTCTGCAGGTGTTGGAGTTGGATTTTTATCTGCTTTGATATCCTTTTAAATCCACTTGTCCTAGTCATTTGCAGTATAGCTGTTTAGAGATTTAAAAGTCAAAATATATTGTGAAACCTTAACTGTCAGAACCTATTTAAGTATGCAGGGTTGGATATTGACAAGTAAGTATTTAGTATTGGTTCAAAATATTTGGTGATTCACATCATTTTTGGAAAATACTGATATGAAAAAATTTCTGGTTTTATCCAGTCTTCAGAACTTGGAGAGCTGTCTTTTTGTTCTTTTCCCTTATTTCTCGTAAGAAATATCTCTGGACCACTTCTTCATGAGTTTGTCCCAGAAGTTTCTAAGTTCTTTTCTAGATGCTAGGTGCAAATCACAGTAAAACTATTTTCTTCCTCAGGTACATGCTTGCAGAAGGTCTTGGCCTATCTGGCATTGTGTCAATACTGTTCACAGGAATAGTAAGAATAAATTATATTTCTCCTGTTTTCTTTGATAACCTTGTGTTACCAGTATGTAATGATGATCTTGGTGCTTTGTTTTAGCTCATGAAGCGTTACACATATTCAAATTTGTCAGAAACTTCTCAAAGATTTGTCTCTGCTTTTTTTGAGTCGATATCATCTTTGGCAGAGACATTTGTGTAAGGAAGATTCCATTTGCTATATATTTAATCGTGGAGTTAAATATTTCTGTCGAAATGATGCATGCACGCCTTTTTGTCTTATGATCTACAGATTTATATATATGGGCTTTGATATTGCTATGGAGAGAAATAGCTGGTCACATGTTGGATTTATATTCTTCTCCATTGTATCCTTTCTTTTTCCCCTGTACTTTTTATACCAGAAATTTTAGTTGTGATTTCTGTCAGCTGTGCATTTCATGCTTTCATTGTTTTCTTCCTCAACTCACTTGGTAACCACTTCAGATATTCATTGGGGTTGCAAGGTATTTGTGCTGTTATTGCTATTAGCATAGGTGTTTGATCATATTCACAGATGTTCATCTCATGTTTTTTCGGCTAGTTTGATTAAAATATCTATCTGTGGCTACTTAAGACTCTTTCATGCGTTGCTTTGACCACTCTCTTGGAAAGTTTTTTATTAGGTTAAACGTAGTCACTTCATGCAGGACAGCAAATGTCTTCTCTTGTACTTATCTGGTAAACCTGGTCAGACCTGCACATAAAAAGATTCCTCCAAATCATCAGAAAGCACTTTGGTATAGTGGTAAAGAACAGATAAATCATTGACTATGCTGTGGGTCAATAAAAAAACTGCTTCTTGCTTTTGGTTATTCTCTTATTGCTTTGGCTAAAGTTTGTGTATTATGAACATGAGTAGGACTTCGAGGGGCAATGGCCTTTGCTCTTGCTCTGCAATCAGCTCATGATCTTCCAGAAGGACATGGCCAGACCATATTCACTGCGACAACAGCAATAATTATTTTGACGGTAGGCATGCTCAATGTAGTCTGTAGTTTAACCTATCAATGAACATTTAACAAAAAAATTACATGGACACAAAGGGTTTATCTAAAATGGGTATACTGTATATCTTGAATGTTATTCTCACATTTAATATATTGCACTTCCCTACGTATCTGTTCATAGTGTTGTCTCTTAAGCATATAACTGTTTTCTGGCATGCTCCATTTATTTTAGAGTTGTTTTGTGGATAATTGCTCTTGCTGGAAAAGAGAACACTTTTTTTGACATAATGGAAGCCCTTCTAGTCTAATCCAAGCTGGAGAGAAGGCCTCCTTAAACGCCAACTGAGGATTAAAATGAGGTCTCCACTCTTGGACCAAGAGAAAGTGTCCATTGATAAAGCAAGGTCCATGAAGTAGAGCTTTACCCCTGTCTTCCACACAGCCGAAGGTAACGACAAAGAAGCCCAAACCCAAGTTTATTAGGTGAGGTTCAGAGAGTAGCTTCCACGCAAAACTTATCTTCTGGGCAAGGAGTTACGGATCTCGAACTAATCCCCAAAGTCTAACAATAATAGAGTTTTTCCATGGTGAACATAGTTTCTTAGCTTCCTAGAGTGCTAAGGGAACACTAGGAATTTGAACAGTTGGTTGCTTAGAAGTTGTTTGCTTGGAGACAATATTCGAGACATTAGGAAGGGAAGAAAAGGAGCAAAACAGGAAAGGGAGGTTGGAAGTCAAGATTGAGGGGTTTTGGTTTGAAGAGGTGGAGATCGGAAGGGAAGGCGCTGGAGGAAGTTCAGAACTCAACAATGTTTTTTAAACTGGACCCCGTTCTAGTATTGTTTTAATACTGCAAAATAGCGGCTTTGTTTTTCAAGTATATAGTGCTACCTGACATGACAGCCCATTAGGAAAGTAACGTGATCTTGTTAATTATTATTGATACGAACTACATGAATTATGTAGAGGGAAAGGAATGTGAATATTGAAAATATTTCTGTAGATTTTAACCGTCCCTGGACAGATGATAAGTATAATACTACTGTTATAGGTGAATTCTTATATATGTTATTGTCAAGCAGCCAAATTTTTTCTTTTCCTCATTCTTTTAATCTCCTTTCCTTGGCAGTATTTTTAGCATTAAAATTTATCCTTGTTTCAGGTATTACTGATTGGTGGTTCAACGAGTTACATGTTGGAAGCTCTGGAAGTTGTAGGTGAAAGTAGTGACATTGATAGCCCTCTGAGTCCTGTGGGCACCATGGTAAGTTTTGCAACAATATAATTTAGCTATTTGTGAATTAACTTCAAAAAGTTTCTTGTATATTCTTTGTACAATTATTAAGCAACATATGTCATCAACTCATGGGAGATGAATGGCCATTTATGATGTGAGATAGATGATTTTCTTTCACAAGCTTGCTCCAAATTATTTGTCTCACTTTATTACTATTTTTTTTCTTGTCGAAGGTAGAGATTGATCCATATTATGGGTTTCTTTGTTGAATTTTTGTAAGAAAGGAGTAACTTGATGCGGTTAGAAATAAAATAAAACTGGTTATATTTACACAAGCTAAGCTCAGATGTTATTTTACAAGTTCATTAAGTTCTTTGAAAAAAATGCATATACATCGCTTCAACTTTAGGTCATTCACAAACATCTCCCTCAGCTTTAAAAATGGGAAATTACCCCACCACATCTTTTTTCCTTCTTGACTTTTTCAACAAATGGTGGCAATACCATGTGGTAAGAAAAAGTGTGTGAAGTGGCATTTCCATAAACACAGAACAGACAAAAGTTTTAAATGCTAAATAGTGAAAGTTTGGGCTAATTTCCAAATTTTGAATTAAAATGGAGTGTTTGCGAATGACCTAAAGTTGAAGACGTGTATTCGCGTTTTTTCCTTTTTTTTTTTCTTTCTGGTGAAAAAAGTCATTTAATATATTGCATGCTTGCTTTATCTGAAACACTGTGTGCCTCTTTTACTTTAGTAACTTCGAATCTTTGTTCATCTGTACTAACTTAGCTGTCTATTTTTCGTGTTAATTTTTTTACTCATGTACATATCATCTTGGTTCAATGATAGTTCTTATTAAAATGCAAGATGAGGATCTTTTGCATTATTATATACATGTCCTCAGAATTTTTCCACTTAATTTAGAGCTTGTTTACTGGTGAGATTTTTTTTCTTCTGAGTTTGCGAATATTTATGCTATAATTGATGCAGAAGGAAGGAGAACCGTTTAGTTGGACATGTTTTTATGTTTGAATCACGTCTTCAAATTGATATTTTCGTGTTTTTATCAAATCATGGTATTCATCTAAAAGTTTTCATAATTATAAGAGTAAACTAATAGTGTAGTCCTTAAAAGATAATTATTTTCTTAATTTGGTCATTTAAAAATAAATCTTCTCAATTTAATTTTTCAAAGATTTTCTTCTAATGACATAATAGTCTCTCCCTTAAGCAAAATTCTCCCAATTAATAAATGGAAGTTCATGTGGCCATTAACTCATGACCTAAACTTGTCTAAGTGCCATTTTCTTCCAAAATAGCATCATTTAAAGAAAATGTTCAAAGCCAAGTGATTGTCAAAACGATCCAATTTTGAATGAAAATTTGCTCAGATGACAACAGTTTAGGGAGAAATGTCACCTAAATAAGTTTAGGTTATGAGTTAATTGCTACACTTTACTAAGTGGGGAAAATTTGTGCACAAAGGAATTATTATTGGAAAATCTTTGAGAGACTAAATTGAAAGGCGTTATCTTATAACTATATCTAATATGTGTGGGACATAACGTGCTCTTGTATGTTGACATGAAATGGTTTTCCTAGGTGGATGGCTATTGTCTTATCTTTAATTTACTGATATAAAAATTTGCTTGTGGAGATTGTAGCTTTTCCATTATAGGAACATTAAAAATTCGAAGGTTAGGAAGTAGAGGCTGACCAAAAACCTTACTCAAACAGAATCTTTACATAGTAAACATATATAATGATGGGCCGAGCATACGGGCTACCTATTGTAGAAGGGTGAATGAAGCTGGTCCAAGCCCAAAAGACAGGGAGACCATAACCTACCAGAGAAGGACTAGAGGGGCAAGAGAGGGAATTGACAAGGCATATCTAACTCTGACATGGTGAGGGGCTTTTAGAGGATCGTTGGAGTGAGTGGAGGGCAAGTAAGAGAAATTCTGAGTTGTGAGGGAGAGTCTGACCTCTCGAAAGTCAGGCATCCCTTTTCTTTTCTGCCTTCACATTTTCTGTTTTGGATACATTGCTGAACTGGTGTGTGTATCTTTCTGCTACTGTTTTATTGTGATATTTCCCTATAATCACTGGTATTTTGTTCTATTACCTCTGTTTTGGTGTACTGGTGAATATACTAGAGGGTCCTATCATATGATAATATTAACTTTCAAATGTTTAATGTAATTGCACCATGCATGAGTAATGACTGAGATAAACCTTCTTCTACAATTTATTTAAATATGCATGCTCTTGTTGGATTTTGAATTTTAAGAATCCAACTTGGTTATGAATCTTTGTTTTAGAATGTTTGTTTACTTCCAAGTTCAACAAAATTATTGGAAATGTAAAAGGAAAGAAGTTTTATGTCGACAAGTTAAGACAAATCTAAGGGCTATATAATATATAAAGATACTAGACTAAGACTAAATTGTCTTAGGCATTTTGGTTATAAGTCATCCTTCACACTTAACTCATACTCCAGACCAGTAATATAATGGACCAATACTCCACCATACAAATTGGATGAGGACTGTCAAACTATAACATGGTATCAAGCTCAATGGCTTCAGAGCCCATGAAGATTCATGGTCCAAGATAAAGGAAGCCTATTAGAGACTATGAAAAGCCCAATGGAGAATTCTTAGTTGGCAAATTGGGCTAGCAAATACAAGTCAAACCCAAATGATGTTGAAGACTTATGGTCCAAGATCTAAAACTCACAAAAATAGAAGGTTCAATGAGGAAGACCCAGACAAATATTAAAGCCTTATGGCCTTTGAGGTTTAAACAAGTATAAGTTTAGGCAAATGAAGAAAGAGACTTAAGGACTTTGAGACTCAAAAAAACATAAGCCTAGGATAATTAAAGACAAGTCACAACTAAGCCAAGCCAATTGGATTTGAGGGAGAGTGTTGGAAAAAAAAGAAAGAAGTCTCATATTTACTAGTTAAGACAAGTCTAAGGACTATATAATGTATGAAGATGTTAGATTAAATTGTTTTAGGCATTTTGGTCATAAGACATCCACCACACTTAAACTCATACTCAAAACTAGTTATATGATGGATTAATACTCTACCATACAAAATTAGACCAGACTGTCAAACTCTAACAAAAATGAATTTTAATTATCCTTATGAAGGATAAATGTTTACCTTAATGAATTTACGTTTACATGTTTCTTAATGTTTTGTCTTTCAATTAATATATTTGTTTTCTTCCACAAGATTTTTGAAGAAAACAATGGTGATATTGTTCCTTTTGACAACGAAGGATCATCATCAGGGAACAAAATCAAGATGAAGCTAAAAGAATTCCACAAGAGGTATCATCCAGATTCTTAGTTCTTCTAATGAATATATGGTAAAATACATTTTTTTCATAATGACCCTGCCACTTACATTTTCTTATTTCTTCTTCCCAGAACTGGATCTTTTAAAGCTTTAGATAGACACTACCTCACCCCATTCTTTACTAGTCAAAATGAAGATGACACAGAAGAAGGTAAGTTTAACTTGGCATTGATGTCACTGAAAAAATGTAGTAAACTGGTATTCGTTATTGCTTAGATGTCCCCCTTTGTTGGTCACCCTCTAATGTATGAATTACTTGATTCTGGAATCAAAGGTTATATTATTTCTTGTCAAATAATTTGTAGTGACATATACATGATGTCCTTGGTTTTTATTTTGTTTTTATGTATTGACTGTTGTATTACATGTCTGTAGCTTTTGGTAACCTCCAAAGTCTTGTCCTGTCTCGAGGCTTTTGAACCTCTTTGAGAAGGGAGGGACATAAGAAAAAAAAAAATCACCAGTAGCTTCTTATTAAGTCATAATCGCTTGTCCTTTGTTGGCTTGCAAGTTTTCATGGAACATTTATTAGTTTGTGTGTCTGATATTACTTTTCATCTAAGATCTTGATGCATCATATATATTGGAAGTTTGCGAAATAAATTTTTTGGCTTATTGTAAACTGTAATGTAACTTTGTTTTGCCACAATATTACCTCAACCTGTTGTTGTTGGTCTTAACAGCCAAACTTTTGACTGGTAGTACAAGTGATAAAGCAAGCTTGTGCAGCAACGAAGACCAGAATCCTTCATAAACTTGTTATCATCGCCAAAGACATACTTGACGCTCAAGCAATTTATAGACATCTTGGAGAAATTGGCGTAATACAAGAATTAGGATTTCACAAACTTATTCCAAATTGTACACTTGTGAATCTTATTTCAAGTGGCACTGTGGCTCGTGGTTGGAACTTGGAAGACGTCTCTCCAGCATGAGTACGATTCCATGCAAACTCTGCCAACACAATTGAATAATTTCTGGGAGAGAAAAACATTTTGAGTCCTAGCACTTGACTTGTAGATTCTAATTGTCCCTTAACAAGTGGGTTTTCACACGGTAGCTTTCTTTTTTTCAAAATTGACATACAAATCCAATTTTTGTAGGCTGAAGTTTTCACAGATTATACACTTTAATAGAGGCTTCCCTCATCATTTTTTCAAAAATGTGTGATTCTAATTTTCTTGGTCATTTTGATTATGGGCTTGTATCCAAAATATTCATTTTGGCAGAAACATATTGGAAGGGAGTTGAAAATTGGTGAAGAACTCATTAGCAGTCTTCCATCTCCATGTGCCAATGCAGATGGATACATGTTATAAGAGTTCAACCTTTTAGTAAAATTTTGTTCGAAGAATTGAACTTTTGAAGTCAAGCTCTTTATTGTTGAATTATTTTTTTTTTTAAAAAAGAAATATCTTATTTAAATTTTTTAAAAAAAAATCTAAAAATAAAAAGCTAATCTCCATAATATTAAATCCCTCTAGCTAAATCTAAAATATTAAAAAGTAAAGAGGGTATAAAAAATAAAAAAGTACTCAAACTGAACGCATCCTACCCGTTAAAGGTCATTGAAGTGTAGACACTAGACATTCAAAATCAAAAGGTTTCGTGTTCCAATAGACTTACACATATATTCCTCTTCAGCTGAACTTTATAGCTTTATTCGACATTAAATCTCACTCTGTTACTGAATCGCCATCGCCAGCAAGAAACACTGCGAGAACGAAGAACAATCCTATCAACATGGCCGTGATCCGAAAATCAGTTAGTCTCCTATTTCTTTCATCCTTCAAGCCTGCTTGTTAATTACATTTACTCCGAGAAATTTGTATTGTAGTGAAATAATGATTGTAGATGTTGATATCGTATTAATCTTCTGAAGGTATGATTTATTCTTTCAATTATGTTGTATAGGACATTGAAATTGGATTGAGAAATTTTTCGTCAATTGTGAGCAAGCATGCCAGATCTAGGTTTAGGCTGGTAGGTCGAAGGAAGTTCTTCAAGTTTCTCAAGTTTTCCTTTCGGGAAAAATAACAGAGACTTATCAAGAACTTGTAATAAGCCTTTTCAAATGAAACTCCTGAAAATATGCTTCTGTGTGCTAGTTTGGTATTCTTAGCTTAGGCATGTGGTAAGTATTGGTCAAAGAATCTAAAATCACAAATAGCTATTCTTGTTTTGTTTCTTCTTCTAGGTGCTCATTATTTGAATTGTGACTTACAAAGCTACCAAATGTCAGTCCTTTTTTATCATAGTCTAGGAAATATATATATATATATATATATATATATCTGAAGGGCAAAGGTTATCAAAAGAAATAAAACTAACAGACTGGGAAAGGGCTTCCTCTCTTGCTGTAGGGTGAGAATCTGCGACTTAGTTGCTGATTTCTCCTTTTTTTCAATCTTTTTGCAGACATGTATATATAAAGATCTAGTCAAATTTAACAAGAACAAACAAAATAAAACTTAGAAAGAGTAACCTGCAAAACCATAGCTCTTTCTGAAATTTACTCTTTAGGCAATTCGTTCGACTCCCTGTATTACTTGATACTAGGGTATTTTATTGTAGTTGGTATCATGTAGTTGAATCCTTGCAACCAGGGAAGTAATTTCCCCCTCACTCCGAAAAGGGGAGAGGATAGAAAAGAAGTATGTGTGTGCTACGTTTTGGTTTTGCTTTTTATCCATTTTGGCGCTTTACCAAACTCCATGTAAATGATTGGAAGTTTGCCATACTTGATTGAAAGAATCTATGAATTCCATTTACTGAAATAGATGGCAAAAAAAGCCTTTTGTTTGGCATAATTTCTAATTTAAGATGCTTTCTAGTTCCTAATTGTTTCCGGTAATGTTGTCAGGTTGGTGGAACAGAGAACCCGAGGAGAAAGACTGTGATAAAAAGAAGAGCTGGAAGAAGCATTGTCATAGTAGTTCGAAGCACCAGAACAAGAGCAGTCCGATTCAGATGATAATATTGCTGAAAGGTGACGATGAAAGAATGGCTATCAAGGTACCTCAGATTCAGAATATGAATCAAATGAAAGAAAATTGAGAAGACAGGATAATCATCATGAAGGCAAAAACTACAAAGAGAGATCACCCAGTCATGGCTCAAGGCAGAGAAGCATGAAAGACCATAAAGATGCTGATGACAGTGAAAAAGAGATTCTCTGAAAATTGGTAGGCACAACAATGAAAGGGAAAATAGGAGCTTTTCTTATCCTCTGTGTTACTTGGACACGAATTACAAGCGCATAAATGTGGCTTCTAAACTTTCAGAAGAAGAGCGAGCTGCTAAGCTTAGATCTAAAGAAGGCTGAGGAGAATGAAGCAAAGGAAGATCCAAAGCAGTACATGGAATTTTTAGGCTGCTGCTCAAAAAGGATGTTATGCTGTGAAGGAGGGAGCTCATCAATAGCCATAGCTACTGAAAATAAAACTATATATAATCTCTGTGCATGCATGCTGGCCAGATCTGGTAGTCCAGTTGGGCGAGCTGATGAACTTGACCCAATAGATCTATTAGAAGCAACAGAGTAATAGGTGGAAGCAGATCTAGTGCTAGTAGGACGAGGAATTCAAATGTTCAGATTCATATCTAATTTCAAAGTATGTAGGTGTGATCGAGCGGAAAAAGCCCAAGAGCTCCCCGCGTGGGGACCATATCTGTATAAGCCCAAGACCCTAAGAATGAAGAAGGAATTAAACCTCTCTAAGCCCTTACCTCTGTTCCATCCACCTTCAAAAGTAGTATTCACCTCGCATGTGGCACAAATTGCGCTGCAACTGTGTATCAACTATCCTAGTTGTTAGAGATTATAATAAAATTATTTCTTGACCTTCACTTAGTAGTTTATGTTTTTGAGCTGAAATGGCTTAACACTAGTTGTTAAAGGTTATATAATCCTTGCCATTCATAATGATATGCTTTTATAATCTCCATTAAATGACAAGGGTGTAACCTTTATCAATTCGACGGTTTAGATCCAATTAAATTAGCCACATTACCAGATTAGTGTATAGCATAATATTAACTCGGAAGTTTAAACTGTTAAAGTGTAGACCAATAAATAATTTTATTACAATCTCTAACAATTAAGACGTTTAATACTTACATTTGTGGTGAAATTTATGCCAACATGTGAGGTGAGTACCACTTTTGAAGGCAGATGGTATAGATACCAGGGTATGGAGAGGTGTAATTCCTACATTTGCAGAGCTAGCAATGTTTTGGTCACTGTACAGATGAATTATGTGAAGTGCCAAATTTGGGTCAGCATGTAAATAATATCCACATGTAATAATTTTAATGAACCTAATTAGGGCCGTGAAGGAGTTGGATCAAGCTAAACTTTAACTTGATCAAGTTTATCCAATTAAAATAAGATAAACTCAAGTTTTAAAATGAACAAAAAATTATGAGTAAGCTAAAAACGAGTCGAGCTCTAATTATTCGCAAATAGTGCTCTATGCTCTCTCTCTCTCTATATATATACACACTGTTTATATATAAAATTTAAACTAAATAAAAAATTATTAATTTTCATATAATATATATATTTATATGAGCAAATTATATAATATTTTTTAATATTGCATGAATTTTTGTATTCATTTAACATTTTTTTATATAAAATATGTATATGACTATAATATATATTATGTAAAATTTAAAAATATAATATATATATATATTATATAAAATAATATTTCATGATTAGTTAAATTGTTCACAAGTTTAACGAATTGAGTATCAACTGTTTAAGTTTGTCTCGTTTAATTAAAAGAGTTTAATATATTAATCAAATTCGTTTATTTATTAAATGAATTGAGTCTTATTCAAATTTTTAATGAATCAAATTTAAGTAATTCATGATCAGTTCAGTTCATTCACGCTTTTAAACCTAACCTTTTTTAGAATTGCAATAGATTTTTGCAATTTTTCTTTTTAGAAACAGTTAAGAAGCATTGTCATGAAAAAATTGCGTTTTCCTAAACTATTGGACAAGTGCTTTTATTAAAATTATTCTTCTTGGAAAATCTGTCGAAAAAAAAAAGCTTTTAACTATTGAGTTACTAAAAAGAATATGTATTTAAGATGTTATGAAAAAAATTAAACGCAATCATGGTAAATAATAATTTTGAGTTGGTATAAAAGTCTTCAAAAAATAGTTGTTAAGTTGATTTTAACCCCTCTTTATTAGATAAATAATGTAATTAATGTCAAAAGTTATCAAGTTAATTTTTTCAATCTACTCCACTCAATTTTTAATTTGATCTCTATAATTTAAAATTTATAACTGAATATTTATAAGTTAACCAATTTTTAATATACTCATTATCTTTAAATTTTTGTCAATATTTTATTAAAGTGATTGTTAACTCTGAACCATCTTAAGATTATGAATATATAATTTAAGTTAATTTACTTATTATTTAATATAAATTCCATTTCATGTTATATATATATATATATATATATATATGTATGTATATATATAATTACTTTATTATTGACTTTTTTTCTTTTATGTTGACATAATTTATGTATATTTAGAGTCGAATATACTAGCTACATCAATAAAATTTAAGTTAAAATGCATAGAACTTTTCTGAGATTTAAAACTTAATAAGGAAACTCTCTGGATTTTTAAAATCAAACAAGTAACACATTCTATTAAATTTTTTATCTAAAAACTAACGGTCAAAGATCACATCAAATCTCGTTGACTCCACGTAAACATATATGTTGAGTTGCACCAAGGACATTTTGGTCTTTTTTCTTTTTTCTCTCTTTCTTCCTCCTTCTTCCTTTCTCTCCTCTTATCTCTTCCATCATCGATGCCGAAAATCACTACAGATCTGACTGACGACATGTCTGCTGCCGCCACAGTCACCATCACGTAGAAACCGACACCAAAAATCTTGACCTATTTGACTAAAATTGCCAAAAATTGTTACAAATTTCATCTCTGAATTTGTTGGATTTCATTGCCTCCGAATTTCGCCTCCGGCCTCGCGCAACGATTTTCAGTCGAATGAGTCATCGGAATCGTCGTGCGGCCACTCTAAGGGAGGTGAAAGGTCAGAAATTGCGAATCATTAGCAGATCTGTTGTGCCTTGCCCTCGTTGCATGGATTTGTCACATTTCGTGGAGTTCATCCATGGAGTTTTGCCATCATCTGTAAAGTTCGAAAAACTGCAAAGAGGAAGAGGAAGAAAGAGGAAAAAAAAGAGAAAAGACCAAAGTTCCACTAGTGCAACTTTACATATTTTCCTACGTGGAGTCAACAAGATTCGATGTGGTTTTTGGCCATTAATTTTTGAATGCAAAATTTAAAAGAATGTGTTACTTGTTTGATTTTAAAAGTTCAAGGAGATGTCTTGTTAAGTTTTAAATCTCAATGGAGGTCTCTGCAAAAAGTTGCAAACCTTACACTTTAAGGGGATTCTTTGCATTTTGACCTAAAATTTAATAAGATTCTAACAAGTTGACAACATGATTAAATTGTAAATTTTTAAAATTATAAGGACCTAATTCATATACTTTTAAATTATAGGGACTAAAGTAAAAAATCATAGGGACCAAAACTATTTATTCAAATATATTCCTCATTTGATAATTTTTCTATTCCTCATTTGATGAAACTATTTATTCCAAAATTTTCAAATTGGAATAACTTAAAAACATGAAAGAGACAGAACATTTATGTGTTTTCCATTATCCTTATGGGAACTCGCTTATTGAGGGGTAAAGCATCATTATACTTTTCTTTTACTAGAATGTTTCAAGGGAATAATTCACTAATAGCAGCAAGCTTCGTGAAAAATTCGAATTAAGGGCATCTAATTAGATGGCAAGAGATTTATAAATTTGTATTTAAATTTTTTAAGTTGAATCAAATTCGAGGTATGTGTTTCAATTCTAATAAATTAAATTGAGAATCAAACTGAAGTATTTAGTCCTTAGATTGAGATTCCACGCTTGAAGAAATTTACATTGAATCCATCCGTTGAAGAAATTTTTATTTTTTAAAAATTCAATTAAATAATTTGACGATCATTTTTTTATTTTTTTTATAAGCTAATTTTCCAAAAAATTTAAATATAATATTTAAATATGATGAATTATAATTAAGAGAAAACTTAAGATGGTTTGGCAGGCAGAGTTCAGCTTGCAATTTTTTGTTTCAATTTTAGACTTAACTGAAGTAAACCAAATCATTCAATTTTCAATTTTAATCCATTTGTATTCTATTTTTTGATTAGTTGGCAGCTTGGTTCAGCTTGCAATTTTATGTTTTATTAAACCGAAACAAACTGCAAAACATTATATGAATATAAATACATAATGTTATTAGTAATACTCTTTTGATTCGCCAATTTGAACTTCATTTGTTTGAATAGTAAAAACTTATTACAATAGCTTTATTGTTAAAAAACTATTTGTACCCTTTTGCCATTTAGACTTTAATTATAAAAATCATTTGCAAATAAACTTGACAAAGATAGAAATACACCTAAAAATTAGACCCAAACCAAATTGCTCAAAATTGAACCAATTTGAGTTTTAATTGGCCTCTCCCTAAACTAACCTCACCAATTCAACAAGCCAATGTATTAATAAAAAACAACCAAACACCTCTATAACTCTTTACTAGTATGAGACAATTCCAAGAGATTAGCAGTTTATTTAACATGACAAGTACAACGATAACATCCTCAGGCCATTTCTTCCTACATTATATGATGAAGGAAGCCACCCACCAAGTCATTTTTCTTCTTTCAATGTTGACACAACACTCAAATTCTTAAACTTTTGGATATAAGCTGTAGTAGGTACTTACAACTGTCTACAGTTACAAATTTACAAGGAGTTAAGATATGTATAGTTTCTGCGCCGGTTGTACTGAAGAAGGCTACCATAGGTGCGATCCCAAACACCGATGAAAAGCGATTCTGTGTCAGGGCTAAAAGACACACCAGAGATCTCCCCAAAAAAATCAATCTCCTGCTCCTTCTCAAACCCTTGCTTTGAATCATAGATGTGCACAAAGTCAGCTGGCTCAGCCATTGCCATGAACTGTCCATCGGACGTGAAGCGTATTGACCGGATGGCTCCAAGTTCACCCTTCAACACAGCTACAGACTCTGACATGTTCCGAACATCCCAAACCCGACATGTCTTGTCTTGGTTCCCAGTGGCAAAAATGTAACCGTGAGGATGCCATGCTGATGCAAACGAGTAATCCAAGTGTCCAATTAGAGGAGTGAGAGTCTATGAAGAACAACCAACATTATTAGCAAATCTGAGCTCTTCCACAAATATAACCTATTATAAAAGATAATTAAAATATTTTCTAAGATAATATTAATTTCTTTTATAACAAATATAACTTAGTAGAAAATATACTAAGACTTTTATCTGAAAGTTATTTATTTTGGGATGAAAAGTCAAATTAGTATTCAATACTAGTTATATTATAAAAATAATAAACATAAGGAGATTTCACCCAAAATAAATAGAATTATACCTTATCTCTTGTTATAAGAGATGTCAATGTAACTTATCTTTTGATTTCAGGAGACGGGAGAGTAATTTTAGGGAAGAGCCACATAGGTTAGGCATCTCTCAGTGCAATTTACCCATTTGTAACATAGACAAACAGAATAATACACCAACCTTTCCTGTTTGAGAATCCACCACTAACCCTTCCGGGTTGTCTCCAACAATGACAAGAAGTTTACCATCAGGACTTAACGATGTATGCTGCAAAAAGAATGGACACAAACTTAGATAATCTTTCTGCTATTTATTCAAACATGAAATATCATGTTCACCTACACTACCAGTGGACATCCATATGCATGTGACAAGAGGGGAAGAAAGAATTTAGAAACTTAATATTCTCAATTCTTTCCCCATTTTTAATTTTAAAGAATGAATGAAAACTGGAATACGCTACTCATTTATATTTATTTTCTTAATTGAAGACTAGTGTGAAAGAGGGCCAGAGTTATTATGTTAAACGTTTGTCCTTTTTTTTAATTAATAAAAATAAAAAGTAGACACGAGGTTTTCAGATTAACAACAATTTGACACCAATAATTCATCACACCTGCCCCTATTGAGTAACAAAGAATATGCAAAATTCAAGCACATAAAGAACTGGGAAACAAATTCAGGTCACAAAACGTTTTTTTTTAAAAAAAAAAAAATTGTGGTCCCTAAAGAGGGTGACAGCCAATCAGTAAGCCCACAATTCTATTTTAGTATACAAAAGATTTCAGGACCACAAAAAGTTATGCCAATTCTGTATGTTATAAAATTGAGGTCAGTTCAAGCAATGTTTCCATTTCTCTTATTTCAACCATAGTAAATCATTTGGAGGTGCTTACATTTACTGGCCAGGGGAAGCGGAAATGGTTGGAAAGCAGAAATCTCTCCACATCAAAATCTCTGACTCCACAATCATTATTTGAAGCCATGAAATGAACAGCTCCACTGCAAGAACAATGTACTGTTATTAAGCAACCATACTTGGGGGGTTAAGAATAATAATTACCCAGACCATATGGAGTTATTGACAACTAATAACCAGGAACAAAAAAAAAAGAAGGAAACAACAACAGAGAAAAGAGATACCTTCGATGATCATAAATCTCAACTGCATTTGTTATTGCATTATCTTCATAAGTAGTTCTAGAACAGAAGCTAACCCCAGGTCGATCCAAGTACTACAAGATGCAGTGTATGAGCTATCAGTCAGATAAGAAAATTGAACAATACTGGAAAATAAAGATAAAATTATAAATAATTTACTTTACAATTGTCTTCAGATTCATTTTGTTAATCAGTAATTTATCAAATTAAAGATACAAAGGCAGAAGAAGCTGCACACTAGTGCGAAAACAAAGTCACAACAAGTATAAAAGTCATGAACAACTATATAGAGGATCAATAGAACAATCTTGCAATCTTCAGCATGAGGAATCAAAATAAGACCAACAACCACAAACAAAGTCTTTTTCCACAAGATAGAATCAGCTATATGAATCAAACGATACTAACAAAGATCAAAATAAGACCATATCTAAAAATTTACACAAACTTGCCATATAAAGTAGCACAAACTATGGTGGGGCACATATTAGAGAAAAGCAAGATACCATGTTATCATTGGAATATTATCATGATAATCAGTATGAGATGATACTTATATCATTCATTCTAATATGTAACAATGTAATTATTATTAGTAAATTAGGGTTTGCAATTGAGTAACTGGGATAGTTTAAGTTTAATCACGGATTTGAATAAAGGGCACCTTTGGTGGGCCTCAGGTTTTTTTAGTCCATATTTAGTATCCTTGTAGGATCAGGAAACCTGGTTACATTACGATACCAATTCTCATTAGGATCTTATTTTGGTTGCCTATACATAGGCCTCTTGTAGGAATAGTGCCCCTTGATTATTGATATATTGAACTGATAGTGAAATCTGAGATTTTTTTTTTTTAAATTCCCTTTCCTGTCTACCTTAATTAGTTAAATAAATAATGAATAATATTAGTCATTGCCAAGCATGAAAAAGATGGGAAGTACAATATTTGTACCTTGCAAATAAGTTCTCCTTGAAAACCTCCAGCAATCATCAACTTATCTCGTACAGCCAGTGTGCTAATTTGTGTCTGAGTAAATCCTTCCAAGAGGCTTCCAGGATGTTTCTATTAATATTAAACAATTAAAATCTCAGATGGCTAAACAGACTGAGATTCTTCAACACAAAGCAGTGCAAAAATGATTACCTCACATGGAGCTACATGCTCCGATACATTCAGGACTTCAGATCTCTTGGAATTCAATGAAGACCAGTGAACAATTGAGTAATGTGAAAGAAGATACACATCATGTTTTGAAGTTGACCAAACCAAGTTCCTCAACTGCAAAAGGCATTTTAAAGGTTTCACATTAATGTTAAGTGCTAACAACTGCCTAAGCTAAAGGTCCCAAAGAGAAAAAGAAAATTATGAATATAAAGACCTATAAAACAAAACAAGACATTTCAATCCCTATAAGATATAAGAAGACTTCCACCATCACTATTTAAACCTGGGATGGTGAAGCCTGCACTAAAAAAATGCAAGAAAAGAATTACTACGTCAACATACTTGGAAGTGAAGTATTGTTGATTTCACAGATCTAGTGTTTTGCCAGAAATCATAATACATTCCCCCCTTATTTGTGGGCTTGCATTCCTGCAGAGAAAAAGCATAAGGTGAACATATACCACCAAAATCGTTACTCAAATGACATTGGCATGCCAAGTAAAACATATATTACCTTCTCTGACAATTCTCCTGAATGTGCTATATTTTCATAATTCTTGTACTGCTCTAATCTAGTCTTTCTATACTTATCACGAGTAATGCTTAATCTCTCCCAAGGTATACCTTGGATATCTTTTCCCCGCCTAGCTTCTGCAGCACTAGTATCTGTTATCTTGTTTACCTAAAACAGAGAAGCAAAAGCCCCCAGGCCCCAAGAAAAGCCACAAATCCACAGAGAAGACAGGAGAAAAAAGATTATGTTATTGGCAATGATCTAGTTATAAACTCATAATTAGTAATGTAAAAATAAGTCATCCGAGTAAGGAGGTTAACCAAAAGGCAGCAACAATATAAATGAGGTGATCAATATAACAGTGAGTTAAGTAAAAGCAAAAAATAGCTTTGCAATGGAAATGAGCAAATACACCACAACATTAGATATTTAAATCATAACAAAGGTTTTGCATATGACTCAAAACAGACCAAAGAGTAACGTCCATCATCTTCATCATCATCTGATTCTGAGTCATCCAATACTCTTCCACGGAAATACATATCATCTTCTACTTCTGCCACTTCATTATCGTCTGTAACATACTCCATGTCATCCTCACGGTTCTGAGACATGTTTCTCTATGCTGTTAAACCTGGTTTATAAAAGGAGGTAGTTAAAAGGAGGTAATGATAGAAAATAACTAAATAAGCATCAAATTCTACGATCTAGACACTGAAGATACTAAATATCTTATTCATATAATCATATTATAAACAACACTAAGCCCCTCTCTTGAAACATTCCAAAAATCTTTTGCTAGCACCAAGAAGCCACAAACAGATATTCAGCAGAATTGCAGAAGAAAAGTGAAATTTTATTCAGATTCTAAACCCACAAACCAAATACGTTAATAAATGAAATCAATCTTTATTCAGATTCTAAACCCAAACCGACAACGGATTGCGAAAACTAGCAAAGCTTGAGGGATATAATGCATTAATTTGGACAATTTCAATTACTCCTTCCGCGAAAACAAAACAACCATCTATTTCAGTAACCAAAAGAATCCATCTCGAAGATTTCGAAAGCAGAACATTGACTTCACGTGGTCCCAACAATCAAATCCTCAAAAACCCAGAATCATAATAGCAAAGGAGACAAAAGGGTACCCGTAGAGAAAGCACAATTCATCAAAAAGAAAAAATATAAAATATGAAAACTTTAAGATACCGAAATCATAATTGAATTAAGAAAATTAACGGGAGCGAAGCCAATTACAATTCATTGCAGTAAAGAATAAGAAAGCTTAAATGGGTATACAAATTGTGACCCTGCTTTTAGGTTAATCGAATCAACTCGCCGTTCGTCAAAGAAGGAAGATAATCAAGGCAAGGTAGAGCAGCTCCTTCGCCAGTTCGACCTTTGTGATAAAGACCTGATCTGTGTCGACAATTCAACGAGCTTCAGGGACAATTCAACTCGTCGACAATGCATTCATAGCTGTGCGTTTGAGTCAGAATTTACAAGAAGTTCAAGTTTTTTTTTTTTTTTTTCGTTTGCATAATAAATTGCAATTTGGAGGAGGCTTGAGGATATAGATAAGAGATTGATATTTTTTTTTTCTTGAGTAAATATAAAATTGTATATATATTACGTGTCTTTGTCTTCATTTATTTATATAAAATAAATGTATGATTTCATTCATTAATAATAAATAATAAATTTTAAGAAATAAATTCGCAAGAAATATTCGCAAACTAAAACGTTTTAAAGTGCCACCTTTATAAAATTAATTTGCATAATTATTTTATTTTTATCATAATTTTTAGGTTAGATAATTGTGTTGGTCAAATAGGGAAAATAAATATAATTAATGTGGTAATGGGCAATTGTCAATTTGGTCAGCATAAAAAAAAAAGGTTAAGAGTTACTCATTGAAATAGTTTATTAATTGATTAGTTAAAAAAATAAAATATTTTAATTTAATCTTTAACAAATTAATTTTTAATTAATAAGATAAATGAAAAATTAATTGACTTATTCACGGTGAGATTAAATAACATTAATTTGATTATTCAAATAATAATTTGTATATGATGTGATAATAAAACCACATTAAATTTATAAATTATATATAGTTAAAACACATTATTCATATTTTTATAAATATAATTTATAAATTTAATATATTTATTTTATTTTTTATTGTCAAATAAGATTAGATTCAACATTTAACAATTAAGTTAATTTATATGTCACTAATTTAGATGTTCAATTAGATATTTTGATTACTTTCTGTTGTAATATTATATAAGCATATTAATTCTCATTATTGTTTAAATATTATCTATTATTTTTTTCGCCTTTGCAATATACACTTTCTTGATCTTGAAATGACACATCTCAATGAGAGTGGATTTTAGATTTAACATGAAATAAAATTGACAAAAGAGACAATGAATTAAAATATTGTATGTAATATATAATTTCAATGTAGAGCTTATGAATCAATGAATTACTAGATGTCAATTATTAATCCAAAACGTAAAATAAAGGAAAGTAGTACTTAATACAAATAAGAAAGACAAAGGAATTAGACAAAAGAAATTTAGTTTTCAAAAAGTGATATAGTATACAAAACACAATAGAGAAAGAATCTTTTTTATATATATATATAGGAATAGAGAACGAATTTTTAAGCTTAAATAAAATGCACAAAAAAAGTTGAAGCCTTGAAATAAGAAAGAATATTTGTGTTTAATTTAAAAAGTTCGTACTTAATTCGTTAAGAATTTTTTTAATTGTTTAATTATATTAAGATAAGTAATTAATTTTAAATGAGATTACAAATATTTTAAAAAAATTTATTTATTTCTTTTTAAATATTTATATTTTTGAAGAAAAAAATTCACCAAAAGCTACACTTATCAACTTTTTTTAATTTACTCTACTTTTAGAGTAAAATATTTTATCCGTGAAACATAACTTTTTAGACGCAAGTATATCCTGTCTACTCTATATCAATCACTCCTAATAATAAAATATATTAATTATTAGTTTAAATTTCTTATAAGTTTTTCCCCATTCTAAGCCATGAAAAATTAATTATCCGTTTTGCGAAAAATATGTCTTTGAAATATAAGACATGTTGCCAAAAAAAAAGTGCAAGGAAAGATGTATATTCACGCTCATTTTTCATCACCATACATATTTTTTTAATTTCAATTTTCTAAAAGCTCAACTATAACTTGTTTGAAATGATTAAACTTTAAAGTTTTTTGTAAATAACCCACTCATCTATAAATTTTAGCTTAAAATTTCATAAATTTTATAATTCATTCAAGAAATTTTATTTGTTAACTTTTTATTTAAAACACTAATAGAATAGTGACACATAAACAAAATTAAATCACAAAAACTTTTTATAAACTTTAGGTATTTTGCAAAAAGAAATTTCCTTAAACTTTAAGCATTGTGTAAGAAATCCTCTTAACAAACTTGATGTGTCTACCATTAGTTAGGGTTTTGGATAAACAAATTAGCCAACTTTCTTTCTATCTTTTTCACAAATTGCAAATTTATGAGGCTTTAGTTTAACTTTTATAGTTAAAAAGTGATTATTTACACATAACTTATAATTTAAAAAAAATTATGTATATTTTAACTTAACTGTATATATCGCCTTCAAGTTGACAATTAGCCTAAATTATTAAATTTAACTAGTCATCTGCATCAAGAAAATGTATATAATATATTTATATACTAGAAATTTCAACCAATTTAAATATTTCATTGCACTTAAATTTGAAAGTAGATAGAAATTTAATTCTTCTTTAATAATTTTTTTATTGATTTATTTGCATATATATATATATATATTCCACATTTAAGCTAATAAAGAGGTTTATTCTCTTTTAACTGTATTCTTAATTTCAAATTATATATCTAAAAAGTGTTCTCCCTTTTTTTTTTCATTGTAAATCATTATCCTCATGTAAATAGTTGACCAGCTTTAAACTTTCAATATTTAATTATTTGACCAATAGTATATATATTTCATTTATTTTTTATTGAAAATATAAATATCTAAAAAATTTATTAAAATTTAATTAATTTAACTCAAATTAGTAGAAGTCTTATATATACTAGTAGTAGATTTCTCTCAACATATTTATACTTAATGCTTAGAGTGCAAATAAAGAGATTTGGAAAAACAATAATAAGACATAAATTAAAAATACTTGAAAAAAATTAATTTTAATTTTAAATCTTCTTTATAAATTAAAAATACTAAATATGTCATTGAAAATAATTAAGAAGGCACAAGAGATCACTAAGATAAATGAAATATTATCAAGAAGAAGAAATTATGCGGGAATCATTAGAAACTTAAAAAAAAAAAAAAAAAAAAGCAAGACTAGTATGTAAGATGAAGCACTTACGAGATAAAGATGGTTCACCTTTTAACAACTTTCAAATTCTGAACTATCGCTATTATGGAAGACTGAAATTAGTTTTTATAGTTTTTTTTTTTTTTTGTATTGCTGGATTTTGAATATTGATGAAAACTGGGATGTGGTTTATATGTTTTGTTATGAATTAATAAATTATTGTATAAGATGTGATGAGTAAAGTTTATTGTTGAGTTTGAGTTAGAAATTTTGTAAATTTTAATTCTTTGATTTTGGTTTCATTTGTAATTCATTACATTTTGTTTCTTTTCATTTGAGTGATATGAAGTGTTGAATGGAAGACTTTGAAATAAACAATTTTGTTAGAATTAGAGAGATGAAAAAGATAAATGATGTTATTCAATTCATTTTATTCATTACTTATTTACTCTATGTTATTTGTAAATATACTTAATTAAAATATTCTTGATTGAACACAAGGGCTTGATGTTATATGTCTAGGGACAAGTTTTAAAAAAATTTTGGATCCTCTGGTTGGCATTTTTCTGCACCTGCTTGGCACTTTTAGCGGCGGTTTTTTCCGATGCTAAAGTGTGTTTTAATATTACTGCAACGAATATTACTGCTGCTATAACTTTTTTAAAATAGTAGCAATACTTTTTGTTGCAATAAATTTTAGCAGCGGAAAAAACCGACGCTAAAAGTGCCAAGCAGGAAGTGCCAAGCAGAGAATCCGGACGCTTTTAAAAAATATTGAGCAACCAAGTGAAAAGAGACAGTGTGTATTAAAGAGACCAACAATAATTTGCACGCTGAAAAGATTTTGCCAGCAACATACACGTAATATGTAGAGCCCATTCTGAAACAATTGTCACAGGAACTTGATGATCGAAATGTTGTCATTCAATGAAGTTGGTTCAAGTGCGATGGCTGGAGCAACAAAACTTGCACGCACCAACAATGCAAGTCATACAAAGAGAGAGATGACTCTTCAATTATACTTTAAATATTAAAGTGAGTAAGAAAATTAGAGAATAAGTAAAAAATGAATGTGTTAGAATATTTATGTATCTGAGTAGTGGATAACAGGGAGTAATCTCATATTCATAGCGTCTTTAGGTGAGTGAAAAAAATGCCAAAGTTATTTTGGAAGTTCTTAAGGTAGACGTCAGAGATCAGGAACCTATGAACTTGAAGGCATATCACTTATAAATGGCATCCTTCCCTTTGGACGCTTGCTCGTAGGGGTGTTTAAAATTCAACAAAATCGATGTCCCGTAATTAAATTAAATAAAAAAATTAATTAAAATTGATTTGAATTAGTTTGATTTAAAATTTTTTTTTAACCATTTGGTTTAATTTACAGTTTGAAGTATCAAAAAATTGAGCCAAACTATTTATATATAATTATAATATATATATCATTTATATTAAAAAAATTTTCTTATATAAAATACATTATCTTTAAAATATTTATTTTACTTGTAATTATTTAATTTTTAAAAAAATGTATATATATGTTTAATATTTATAATTTTAAATTAAATTGTATTAAATTACTTTATTTTAATATTTCAATTTTTTTTTACTTGGGTTGGTTGATTTCTCTAATGAACAATGTTAAAAATTTATATTAAAATAATTTAAATTAATTAGTCTATATTATATTTGTCATAAAAATTTTATTTTAAAACTATTTTGATTTAATAATTATTTAGACTAAATTTAAAATGATAATATAATTACCATTTACTTATTTTATAATATTTTTTAAATATGTATTAATTAAGAATATATATAATTTTATCTTATTAATGAATAGAATGTCATTATATTTTTTTATTATTTTTTTGTATTTCTATATTAAAAAAATTATTTTATTTTTCTTTAGTTGATAATTAAACTTTAATATATAAAAGTAATAAGCTAACAGGACTTAAAACATTTAAATCAAATTGCTCAAAACTAATTTTTTATGGTTTAATTTCACATTATAAATTTCAATCAATAGATATATTATGTTAAATTAACGTAAATAATTTGATTTTATAATCTTTTCAAATCGCTCAAACTAAAATGACCAACACCCGAACTGATATTAATCTTTATTTTAATCGACTGATGGTTAATCTTTATTTTGACCTAAAAGTACCTTTGTCTTGATGACCGACCAATAGTTAATCTTTATTTAAGACTTGATAGCGCTAGTACGTTGATGACTACTTGATGATTAATCTTTATTTTGAATGTTGCCTTGTATTGGCGACTTTCATAGAAAAAAAAATCAATTTAATTTGAATCGTTACAAATATTGTCATATTCTCCTCACTTTCACTTTGTTTTGAATTTTATGTTTTTAACTTGCCAAACAAATTATGAAGTTTTGATGAATCTATGATAAAACTTGTCCTCGATATTCAAAACTTTTTGAAATGAGTCTCATTTCAAAACAAATTTTTTCTAAAAATTCTTACATCAAAATAAAATCCTAAAAGCGTGAATACAAATGTGCAGGGGTTGCACGCCAAAAAAAGAAAAAAAACATTATTGTTTTCTGCGCTTCATCAAAATAAAAACCTAAAATCCTAGAAAAAAAATGCTTTAAACGAACATATTCAAATTCAACTCCCTTCTGAGCATCATAAACACAATCATAGTGTGCTTAAAATTTTAACACACAAGTTCAAAGGATAAAATGCAAAAAAACTATATTAAACTTCGGGTCATTTGCAAAAAAAATCTCTTAAACTTTTATTTGAAGTGCAAAAAACCCCTATGCTACAATTTTTATCCCAGAAAAATTATTCTCATTTCATCATCTGAAAAGATAACACACATTAGCAAGAGTATTTTTATCATCTATATTGGGATTTAGGGTTTCCTGGATCTTTTGGGATTAAGCTTATTCAGCCATAGTTTCAGCTAGTGGATCTTCTTCCATTGAGTTTTGTTTCAAAAGGGTGGACAAAAAGTTTATTTGTGTAACATTTTAACTATTACTAATGTATCCATTTTGATATGCAAATGAGAGGGATAGTATTTGAATTTTTTGCACGGAATTATTAGTTAAAGTTTAAAGAGGTCTTTCACAGAACCATATGGGTGACCATTAGTTTGTATATTAACCCAAATGGGTTAAAGCGTTAAGACTATGAGTCATGTTCCTTAATATAGTCTTCACTTAATCCGTATGGACTTTTCAATGTGAAATTTTCACTTGCGCTAGAATTTCAGCAAAGATAACTAAATATCTGAGATGAACCCAATTCACATTAGCTCTCTAATGTAAATAAAATCAGGGTTTAGTCAAGCATGGAACTGAAACCTAATAACCAGGAGCATCTACAGTGCACACCGCACAGGCTCATTGATCCATTATAGAAGCACATCAACCCAAGAAACTAAACTTAGAAAGGATAATAAAATTAGTCCTAATGCACCAACTACATATTACACTAAATCACAGAGTGCTGCCACCAACCTTTTCTAATGCCTCCTCAGTTCTAGTAGATATACCCAATGAAGGATCAAATTGCTCTCTGGTATGGAAAACAGTGTTTGACTGCTGGTATGAAGACATGCTTGACTCCAGTATCTGATGTGGAAGAACCATTTCTGGCTTAGAATATGCTCCCCCTTCCATACTCACTAGTTGCTTCTTCGTTGACCTCTCCCCTCTAGGGCTGTTGATAGGGGAACCCATGTTGCAACCAGAATCTGGTGTCAATGGTTCATGGTGAGACGAAAAAGATTCATCAATAGATAGACTCTTTGCCGGGGCACGTTCTTTGGCAACTTTATCTTGGAGAGGACACTCAGAGGTCGGGGCAGGGGTTGCTGGGTCAGTCTTATTCTCAAGTTCTTGACAAGCAGCACCTGATACCAGGGCATCAACCCCAGAGCTGGGTGCTTCTGACAGAACCCCACTGAGCAGCTGTTGCTCTTCGATTATCTTTTTCAAGTATTTACCCTGGGCTTCTATGCGTAATTGTAGCTGTCTCTGCACCTGTTTGACAAAGATAAATGAAATGGTAAACGTGTCATCTAAACTTGGAATTCACCATTTCAGCTATTCCAAAGTACTGCCTCTATTTAAATCTGAGAAACGTTTTAGGGGAAGTGAATGCTCTACTTATATGAAACAAAAAATCATAGTTTTCAGAGATTTGCATACGTATGGTAAAGGATATACTACTACGGAAATATCCCTTTATAGTCTGTATGATCATAAATATGATACATAGATGATATTGATCTACCGCATTTTAGTTTAGGTGTGTTTATCTTTTGCTGCTAGAGCATTACTAGCGTGGTAACTTTGTAATAAAAAATGTAGCCTCTTCTGCTATGTTATTCATTAATACAAAGAACAACTTAAGTATAATAATTAATAACTAATATTTATTACTTTCAGAGACAGCAGCAAAATCAAGTAGATTTTATATTTCACCTATCTATTGTGCAGTATGGCTTCGGCCTACCATAGTAGAGGTTATTCTAATATATTTTTACAACGGTATAAACATTATCCTTTCAGGTTGGATCATGACATAAATTTCTTTGAAAATAAAACCTAGGTTCTGATATTTTATAATGAAACCAACTTAACTGAATGACAAAGTTTAAAGGGCAGAAAATCATGTCATTACTTCCAACTTGTGATTAAATTTGAAAGGAATGCATATGTCGCAACATGTGATAAAACCTGCCAATATAATATCATAATTAGGTCAGTACAAGGAAAACATGCCTCTAATTGCTCATGTAATCGCTTCTGCACCTCCATTTGTAGCTTTAGTGCTTCAGTAATTTGCATCCCACTGCAAACAGATAGACGAGCCCATTAGTAACTCTTTTCATACATAGCACCAGTCAACAGGGAACAATAAAGGTCTTTTGATGCAAAGCTACTCACTTTTTACTTAGACAATTTTGTGCATTGAATTTATACGGATTTAACTCTCCATATTGTTTCTTGCTTTTCTTTTCTCTTTTCTATTCTTCTTTTTTTCTTTTTACATTTTTGGTTGGAAATGTCTATATCTATTGCTAAATCTCACTTAATTTTTTTAACTCCAGGATGTGAGAGCATATAAGATGGGTAAAACCCAGCTGAACCGGTACCTGTACTAATAACAAGGAAAAATATTCTTTGATCATAAGCTTTTTAAAACATGTACAAGCAGTTGAGACTTATCCATCAACTGGTATAAGTATTAAAAATAAATAAATAATGAAAAGAGGCAGCAATACTCACGATGAACCATCAAGATTGGAAAGCATGTCCCCTGTTTCTTTCTTCTCAGCTTTTTTCCCTTGCATTAACAATTTGAGATTTAATTACTAAACAAATCTAAGTGTTCTATTCCAATGCATTTAGATTAGTAAGTTCAAAAGTAATTGAATCTGTCCAATGGAGTAAGAACACAATCAATAATCTGGTAAATTGAGACTCAGCCATACCATCAGATGAGGAGTCAGGGAGGTATTTTGCAAGTCGATATTTCTGGACGATTCAAATAAGCAAAGTGAATAAAGAATAACAAATGAAAAGAAGAAATTTCAGGTTAAGTGACCCTAAAGCACACATTACCTGTAAATGGCTTTTGACATGGTATATTGTTAAGCCTTGTACACCCATAACTCTGAGGACACCTTTAGGTGTGGCACCTGTCAAAAGGTAGATAGAAATTTTAAATGCTTTTATTATAAGGCATGTAAATATCATACACGGAAATGGGAGACATAAATTCTTCAACCAATATTGTAGACATCCAGCCAACAAAAGTAGCAGACATCTTATCCAGACCAATCCCTCATATTACAGTTTCTACCAAAAAAGCATGGACAATGACATATAAAACTTCAAAATCTAAAAAATCCAAGTACTTTTAGAAGTGTCATGTTGTCTTTGACATGGGCATGACTACTTTTTTGAACTGATTGTGATTCATAGCTTACAAAAGTTACTATAACATTCATAAATGCTGAACAATTATTAAAGCTAGCAAATCTACAGTAATGAAAATAATTAAGACAATTAGGAAAATTTATTTTGATAGCTTCTAAACAACCTGGAGTTCAGACTTTACCAAATAAAGCCATGTCTTATATTTTAGTTCAGAGAACAAAAAGAAGAAATCATTTCCTGATAACCAGAAATAGAACAAGAATACTCACGATCTGGCCCACCAAGTTGTGCAACAGCATCAACAAAACGTTCATGCAGCTCATGTGTCCAGCGTAAACGTTGCTTTGAGCTGAGGTTTGGATTGTTGGTGACATTGTTACCTCCATTGAGAGGATCCATTGTGCTACCACCGGAATCTAAATGTTGACCATGAACTAAAAGGTCGCCACCAACTAGACTTGAACTAGGAACGGTCTTTGATTGATACATTTGTCATTTATCTGACAACAATCAAGTAAGAGTCTATAGAATGAACTATGGGAAATAAATAAAAAATTTCACATAAACACAAACATGAACTTATATTGCCCCAAGATAGGAAAGTGTGAGATATGCATACAGTTTTTTGGAATGTCAGCAAATAGTAATGGTAACATTCTCCAACCCCCATAGATAATGGAATTAAATTATATGACATGAAATGTCCTTCTTTTAAAAAAAAGAAAGAAATTCAAAAGGTCCAAACTATAAACCAACTCAGCAGCACACAGCCTCCGGATTTAGAACCAAATTGAGGCTCCCTCAACCAGCTACTCAGATTGCCAAAAGGTCTAAATTGTGGATAACAGAGCCAACTCATCATAGCCGTACACTCTCTGGCATCCAGTGGATCATTTTACCTAGCCCAGTGGCACAACACTGTCTGATGAGTGCCATCAGACACAGTATGGAACATACTAGGACTCATTTATTTTCTTCCTCAAGTCATCTTTAATTGTCATACAAGGTTTGTAATTAAACAATTAAGCTTGTTAATTTTCCATTATAAAAAGATTTCTTTCAACCAAGGATTGAGACAAGAAAACAGGAAGAAAACAAGTATTTACAAAATTATTAAATATGAAAGAAAATCAAATTCCTGACATTTATCTTATAGAAGCTAAGTTGCATTAGAAATTACAAGTACAATACTATGAACTTAGAAACAACTCATAAAATTTAGAATAAAATCTCTGTGATTGATGCTAATAATTATACATTACCTACCCTTTTATTGATCATTTGAATCATTTGGTATTTACTCTTGTTGTCCTAAATATCTCAAGCAACTAGCAAGAGATCATTTTAGTTCAGTAGTTGTATTGCTATTCATAGTTTAAGTAGTCATAGAACAAGAGTTTGATATAAATTTATTATTAATGAATTTTAAGATATCAAAAAGCATCCAATCCAATTAATGTAATATTGTTACGTAATTTTTGTAATATTTAGTTATAATTTGTTTATTGGCCCTCCAATTATTAATTCCAGGATTTGTCTTTAACTCTCTATTCCTAAGTCTTTTCAGAATAATGTCCTTTAAATTTAACATTTACTTGAACTCGGATCCTTTAACTTTTACTTGATTACTTCTATGATCAGCTATTCTAGGTTGCTTGTAGCAATCCAACCTTACACGGATTCTGTCCACTGTCATGAAATGATAGATCTAAAGACTACCCACTGATGCTAACCAAAATATATTGAAGTAGGAGTACAAAGCACCAGTATGGCCCAAAGGAAGGCATAAATGCCTCATGCAGTGACTAACCTGATTTCTAACATAAATATCTGGATATTAAGATTTCCCTTCACTTCAACAAAACATCAGGCTCATAGAAAAGAAAAAAGAAAATAAAGGTTATTTCTGTATACCACTGTTTGTGAAGAAGAACAGATAGAACAGCCATAGGTACTTAAAAAATTAGCAACACTAACATTCTAGAGGCAGAAAGAGAATATATATACATATATATATATATGTATGTTGCATCCAGATATCAATGCTTGAAACTTTACAACCTAACAAGAATTATAGAAAGTGAAAGATACTACATATCTAGAAATCACTGAATTATAAATGGATAACTGTTCTAAAATTTTGTGCTAAGGGAATGTCAATTCCTTACATGAGCAACCAGAAAAATGTATGAAACACTATTTTGGTTGTATGCAACTTTTAGCTGACCTCCATAGCATATCAAAAGATAATCTGAGGACCATTACGCTATTAAATATGACATTGGACTGTATTTGTGTAAAACTAGCTAGGTGCTTGCAATTTTTAACTCTTATATGTCCTCCCATAAGATAAGATCTGCTGAATCCTTTCAAAAAAATTATGCAGTTTTCCCACAATAACAATTTGCAGCAGACAAAATTTTGATGGAGTACCATTAAAAGATATACTAAGATTCCTTATCTAGACATAACAATAAGGATTAGTTACCCCAATGGCAAAGAGTCCATAAAAGGCCTTCCAAATTTTATTAAACTTCTGTAATAACTAAATTACCTTCTATAGTATTTGGCTATATGCATATTTTACAGTAATCACTTCATACATCATAAATGTATAAACAAATAAAGTGAAGCCCATATGAAGAGAAACAGATGCAATTAGAGACGTTCATTGCCTCCCTTTGTCTTTTGGAGGCAGAGGTATCTTTGAATGGAAAGAAGTAATTGGAATAAAAATTAGCAGAGGGTGAGCATCTTGATATACAGAAGGAAAACCACAAAAAGGGACTTACCAAGGTGGTGTTTAGCATGCGAACATCCTAATTTCCCAAATACTTGAAAACCTATTTGTAAAAAAATTTGAGTATATCATATATGAAAAAAAATCAGGAATCTTACATTATTTAGAACACATACAACATATAAATTTTAAAATTTTCATATTTCTTACACTAAAATATTTTATAAATAGATTTCCTAAGATCTTATTCGTGGAAAATATTTTGAAAGGTTTACTTTAGAAAGCAACTAGTGCAAGCTATTAATATCAGAAAAGTAGGACAGACTGCTAAAGTGGACTAATTTTCTTCACGTTACTACCTCAGAATCAGGAAACAAACACAGTTTCGAAGTTTCAACACATGGAGGGGAAGATTCATTAGACTAAAGACTGAAACTAGTGAAACCCATGATACAGCCAAACAATAGACGTGAAACAGGCAGTAGCAACTAGGGTTTTGGTCCCACAGCAAAACAATAACCCAACACTTTGATGACCAAAAGTGTTGAACTTGAAAATCAACCATTTTCCAGACTGGTTGTATGGAATGTCTGATTTTTTTTTGTTTTCCAGCTCCAAGCATACAAATTAGAAGCAGAAGGAGAAACATAAAATTCAAAGCAAAAATAAACAAACAAGATTAAAGCTGAGACTAAGACAAACAGCTTAACGAGATGATTTCAACAAAGAGAGAAAAATAGAAAAAAAAAAAAATGTCGACACAGAAGCTAGAGAAAAAAGAAGCGGAAGAATAATCGTGGTGATTGAAACCGAAATGAGAAAGAATGTGAAGAAGGAAAAGTGCACGTACCCAGATCTACGAAACCCAAAGCATACAAATTTTCGGCCCCTCCAATTTCGGAGCTGTGCTATGTGTTCTTTCTCTTTCTCTCTCTACACAAGTCCAACACAGTAATAATACTAATATGAATATCCAATGAACATTATATTTATTTATATAATTATAAATAAATTACAGAGAGAAAGAAAACAGACAAATGCGACTTCCACAACTCTCCAATACACTTTCTATCTTTGTAAGAGTTACATTACAATTGGTTTAAATTAAATTATTAATAATTTAATCAAAAATAAAAATTTTAATAATCAATTCTATGAAATTTTAAATTCATTTTAAGTTATAAGTCTTTTATATTCAAACATCTTAAAAAACCTAATTTATACTAAAAATATAAATTTAAAAAATAAATAATAAAATGATATCTTTTTAAGAATAAATTATTAATATAGTGTTTAATTTATAATTTAATTTAAGAGTAAATTACAATTTATTATATTTTTGTTATTAACTTGTCTAATAAAAATAAAGTGTTTGTAAAAAGCTTTAAAAAAGATAAATCATTTATTGACTATTGAATTACGTAAATTACACACATTATTTTTTATTAATGTTCAATAAAAAAATAGAGAGAGAGAGAGAGATTTCAAAGTCAAGTTTTGAAATGAACAAGTCTTCAGTAATGACAACAAAATAACTAAATTTTTAAGTAAATTTAATTTATAAGAAGTTAATAAATTGAATTAATTATTTCTACGAATAGAATTTTTTTAATCATCCTTTTTTTCTCTGTCTATTTGTAGTTATATATATATATATATATTAATGTGGTGCATACTTTTTTTTTTCTAAACAAGTTCATTTAATTATTATAAATTGAGAATCTTATTAAAAAAAAAAAAAGCTTTTTGCATCCACGTATTACTTTCTTTATTCTTCAATTCCATCCTGAAAGCCTTCTCTCTATTTTTTATGTGTTTATAAGTTATTATTTATATTTAATTTTAAAACGTTGTCCTACAAATATAGATTCCAAAGCCTATAGTTAATACTTCAATTGATTTATGGCTCATTGAAAAATACCATTTTTACTAGTTAGTCCTTTTAATTATCTAATTATGCATGCTTAAAATATTATTACAAAAAATATTTTAAGAACCATATCTATGCACTATTGACTTTCATGATTTTTATAATGGAAGTTTTAGTATGAGTGATAGGTTAACTTAATGACCTCATCATGTAACAACTTTCCGATTTTATTTTACATGAAAATTTATCTAACTTTAAATTTAATTTTTCTTTAGTTTATTTTAAAAAATTCCAAAATTACTTTTTTGAACTGTACTAAATAAAACAACAAAACCAAATACACCCTAATAATATTTTATTTTATTCTAAAGTTCAAAGTCCTAGGAAGTGTTTTGGAACCATCTTAGAGTTTATACAGTAGTTTTATAATTAAATCTTAGTTTGATATAGTAAAAAATGTAATTTCCCTTCAAATCTTTGATCTATGAGTATATATATGAATGCCTAAATATATTTTTTAAAATTAAAAAATCTACATTGATAAAAGAATTAGATATCATTTTTATATTTTTACTA
Organism: Senna siamea; assembly: GCA_031216115.1. Lineage (NCBI taxonomy): Eukaryota > Viridiplantae > Streptophyta > Magnoliopsida > Fabales > Fabaceae > Senna > Senna siamea. The sequence goes on from CM062355.1 coordinate 21,753,197, forward strand.
TTAAATTTTTTAAATGATTTAGTCTTTTAAAAATTCTTTTACATGATCTTGATCAGTTTCTTGATCCTCATGATTACCCACTTTGTTTTCTCATTTTCAGTGTCTATTTGCCTTGTACTTTCTGGGTTTTATCTTTGACCTCTTGGTCTTTATTCTTTTTTTTTTTTTTGTCTTTTCTTTTTATTTAAACTATAGGATTTATTTATTTATTTATTTAAAAAATTACACTGTTTTTTAAATAAAAATTCAAGAGACTAAAACAAAAAACAAAATTACCTAAAAAAACAAAGAGAGAGTTTTAAAATTACATATTTAATAAGCCAATGTTTTTTATAAAAGAAATCAAATTATCATAGTAGATACTTTAATTATCTTTTAAGATAAATTTTGTATACATTTTCAAAACAAAGTGGATAGCAATGTAATTTGAGTATCTTTTTTAAATCTTCTCATAACTTGTATGACATATTTTTTTATTTTTATGCAAAAAGACTCTTAAAAAATAATTTAACCCAAAAAAAACTCATTCTCTTGAAGAGTGGAAGTATCTATGTGAAAATCTTTTGTTTTTTAATTAAGTATGCATGATAAGATGTTGTGAAGCTGTGAAGATGACAAACTCAACCGAAGGAATCTTCCTCTCTAATATGCTTTCTTCTTCAATCCTTGCCAATGTTGTGCCTTTCCATTTTCCTTAGAATGCAAATATATATCATAACGCTACAATTTGCCTAATAAACTACGCAATCCATTTAAAACAAGTTTGGTAAACAAGAAGAATATTAAATCCCTTTTTATTGGAGCTTTGTGAATAAGTTTTAATGCTACTTGTAGAGTCTAAACAAATTGAGTACAATTAAATTTAAGTAAATTCGACTTTGACTTATTTAATTAAATTAAATGAATAGTTTGACCTCGTTTGTTAAGTTAAATATATTTAAAATTTGGATAAGGTTAAGTTTATTTTGTTAAATTAGAACTCAGGTTTAATTTATATAAAATTATATAAAAATAAATTGAATAAGTATAATAAATTATAATTAATTTAAAAAATTATAAATTATAAATATATGATTCTAAAATTTAAATATCTAAAAATTAATATTATAAAAGATCATTTTTATGCAAATTAATTATATATTAGTTATTTTATATATTACAATAATATATGAATTTTATGCTTTCAAATATTTTACTAATAAGAATACATCTTTATACAACAACATAAAAAATCTAAATATATATGGAAAAGGGATGTTTATTATATATATATATATATATATATATATAATATTTTTATATTATTTATAAGCTAAATCAGCTGAGTATTTAATTTTTAAATTAATCTCATTTCGCTAAGTGAACTTAATTATTTATTTAAATTTATTCATTTAATAAATAAATTTAACCTAAACAATTTTTTTTTACGAGTTGAGCCAATTGTTTTTTAACAGCCCCCAAGTTACTTCAACAAGATTGAAGTTTTGATTCAAAACACTATGACTTTTTCAAAATTTTTAAAAGTTGAATTGATTATAGGGTATTTGGCAATAATATTCACAATCCTAAGTTTTGCTAATTCCAAGATGATTTCTTTAGCCCAAGTTGTGAAAATTATGTTAAAGAGAAGCCACGGTGAATTAATAAAAGCTCTAACCCCCACACTGAAATTAACAAATGACTGAGTTAGAGAGTTAAAAATTCCTAAACCCAATACTTAAGGAAAAAAAAATTAGGTGTAAATTTTTTTTAAAATTTTGTATATATTTTATTTTTTAAAAAAACTAATAATAAAAATAAAAATAATTATACTTAAATTTGAACCTGTTTGAAAAAAAAATGAAAGAGAAGTTTCTTATTTAAAAAAAAAAATTCATTTTGAAAATTTAAAGTATTTGAAAAACTTTTGAACGGTAGTAGAAACATTTTTTTTTTAGTTTTAAAACAAAAATTAACTATTTTAGGATAAAAATATCCTTATTAAAATTTTATATTTATTACTAAATAAAAATAATAAATATTTAATTAATAAAATAACATTATTTTATTAATTAAAATTCATAATTTATTTAATTAAAATTTTATATTTAATATTTTATTTAATTAAAAATTAAGAATAATAAATATTTGTAATCATTTATTTATTTAAATAAAATTAATAATAAATTAAACATAAACTTATAGTTTTTTCTAATTTGACAATCAAAAGTATTTTTTATATAAATTACATAAATACAAATTATTTCTCATACATTAATAAAATTTCTTTTTCAAATAAATTTTTTTAACACAAATTGCTTCTCTCTCACAATATATTTTTTAAAATTTTATTTTTAAAAATTAAAAAAATTTGGAAACGAACCCCTAGTTTGAATTAAGTGAATTACTTGCTAAAATATGAATCCTTGAAAATAAAATGTATAGCCCTTGAGAAGGTCGCAAGGGCATTGTATTAGCATAGTTGTTTGTAGGGAAACAAAGTCATGCGGGCCATTCGGCTACCCTAAAATCAACAATAGCCCTCCAAGTGTCGCTCATTCCACAAACAAGGGTCATTTTCGCAACATGTAACAATTTCTAATTTTATATTATCTTATTATGAATTACACTAGCTTTTCTCATAAATTTTATTTTTTATTTTAAATAAGATTATAATTTTATTTTAATGTAAATAAATATAGATTAAACTTTAAAATAATATTTTTAATATAATATTAAAGCTAATTGAATAATTTTATTAATACATATATTTTTTGAAATACTAATTTTATTGACAAAAATAATTAAATAAATTAAAAATAAGGCTTGTATAATATTATCTCAAACCTTAAAGATATTAAATATTATTTTTAAAATTAAAAAAATTATAATTATAGTTTTATCAAATTTAAAAAAAATTACCGCAATTTATTCTAAATTATGTCATATAATATTGGCTTGAAAAGTGGTCCATTTCAAGAGTTGCCATCAAAGTGGCCGTGTACCAAGAGGAGAGAGTAGAGATATACATGTCCAATGATGAAAAATATTTAATATTAGTCATTTATATTTTAATAAATAAATAATTTTTGTTTGAAATTAAATTTTAATTTAATCATAATAAAGAATTAAATTACATAATTTTTTCAAAAATAAATTAAATTACGTGCAAAATATATTCATTTATTTTTTATGTCCTTTTTAAACACACAAATATAATGATACAAAATTCTTAAATATACTTGTTGTCCCACTTAATACTGGTTGTCATTTGTCAATACCACCATATGGGTTTCCGACTTGGCAGATTTCGTTTAGATTTCAGACGAATTTAAATAGAATTTTATAAGAAATATTGTAAAAAAATTGTTTAATAAAATATTTTGATAAACCATTTTATGAATGTTAATGTATTGCTACATCTCTAGGAAATTATCTTTTTATTATCAAATTAATTAAAAAACATTTTTTAAGCAGAAGTAAAAAACGTTGTTAAAGGTGTTTATAGTTATTAATGAGTAAGAGTAAGATTGTCTTTTTAAAAAAAATAATAATAATTTTGGCTCCTCCCTCTGTTTTTAAAAAAGAAGCTCTAATTCAGTCTACTTAATTTTTTTAACAATTAATTGAGAAAATTTTTCAAACAAATCCAATTATTAAAGATAAGTATGTCAACCTAAATTTGAGTCAAAAAGAAAAAAACTAACCCAAAGTGATTATGAATAAGACTTATAAATATATCATATATATTTTTCAATCGACTAAATACTTTTGAGAAATTTATATATTTATTCATAATTATTAACTTATTTTTAATAACAAGACACACAAAAAAAAAAATCTACCAAACTACGACTTTCATAACATGATTTAAAAAATTAGGTTAATTATTAAATTAGTTAAAATATTAATTTATAATTCATTAATTTAATTATAGTTCAACTGTAATTAAATAAGTGATAATTAAATATATATTTTTTAATTTTATATATTATAATATTTTTTTAATTTTTAATATAAATATAATAAAATAAATAATTTTTTAAAATAAAATATTCAACTTTAAAAACATATTATTATTTTACAGATAAAATAAAGTTAAAAATGTTAATTCAAATGTACAATTAAATATTATATATTGTATTTACTTATTTTATATTAATATATTATTTTTTTAGTCATTGTTCATCTCTCTCTCGTCTTTATTCTTTTTCAATTTCCAAAACTTTTAACTCTTCATCTTCCTCATATCCTCTCCCCCTAAGTCTCCAGCACAACTTTGGCCATGTTTTGAACTTGCTACACACGTCTCTTCATATTTTTTTTTTTGTGAGTGTTTTTTTTGGTATATTGGAGAAAAACAGAAAATACAAAGAAACTAAGAAAAGCCTTCACTAATGATAGTGTAACGTCTTAGTTTTGAACCTGCTACACATCTCTTCACTTTTCTTTCTTAATTTTGTCTTTCTAATACTTTAAATTTATCCTTTCTCTTTTGTCTTTTATGCAAACATTCTCATCTCTCAAACTCCCTTCTTCTTCTTTCATTTTTTCTCTTTCTTCTTCTCGATCTCAAACTCTCATTCTCTCATACTCCCCTTCATCTTCCATCTTTATTCTTCCTCTCTACACGCCATCATCTTCCCCTTCTTTTTTTATTTTTCTTCTTACCGGTTTGAACCTTATATCTTTTATGGAAATTAAGGGACGGTTTAAGGAAACTAACAAGGAGTTAAACCTAAGCTGGGTGTTAATTATTAGACCAGTTTTTACGATTTTTTATCGATTTTTTTGATTGTTAACCGAAATTTTCAAACTTCAGTTTTAAGGATTTTCTAGACTGGTATCATGCTGGTTTATCGAATTTTTAATCCAACTCTGATTCGATTTTTAAATCACTGTAAAACCTATGCTTAACCAAGATACATAAATTAGCTTAATAACAAGATAAAATGTAATGATACATAGATAACTAAGCAATCAGAACGCCAATGGATAGACCTGATTTTCATAAGATAGGGAGACCAAGTGTCATGAATAGAACACTTAAAATATGTCAAAAGTGAATTCTTAGTTCAGGGAAATCTGACAGTAAAGAAGAATCTTGTCCAGTCACTTTCCTTTCAAGAATTATTACAAACCATTGATATTTGGGTCATTAGTTGAATATTTCCGAAGATAAGCGATCCAATGAACAAAGGAAAATCATATCTCTGGCGACTTGAGATCCAAGCCCGTCCATAGATAACACAGTGGTTTGTCACTGAATCTTATATTTTGGTTGTACAGCAGTCCATGTTCGTTAACAGAGTTCTGCATTTGTTATGTTATACTATTTTGAATTATTTTTATTGGGCATTGGTTTTTAATGTCATTCTATTTTTAACTTTATCAAAAGCATTTAAGATAATAAAAAAAAGCCTCACATAATTTAAAGATCAAATTCTATTTTTGTTCCAAATATCGGTAGAAACTGCTACATCACGATTAACTTGATCACGTAGATACTTGAATAACCTAGTTCATCAACAGAGAATGGTCCCAAACTCGGACCATAACACCACAAAGCAAATACCTCCAATGCACAAGACTACAAAAGATGTAAACTCAAAACAACTTCCAAAAAAATTATTTGCTCGATCCAAAACCCAATATCTGGCCTTCTCACTACTGTGATATCAAACAGAAACATGATTCTACAAAAAATACGTCTGCCATCCACCAGGAATGACATTCGCTTAAGGCTGGAATAGACAGATGCTACTATGCACATAAGTTCAGTACAATGACATGAGCAAGTGCCTCCCAAAACCCTTACCACCGGAAAGGGGTCAGAACAATTAGGCAATCAGTAATAATAACTTAAAAAAGGGTCATCTGAGGAACTGTCTGCATTATCATGAGGCTTCCTAGTAGTACATTCAAATTATCGTCTAACAAGATATTTACATTTTAAACAAGGCATGCCATAAAAATGTATCCAAGAAATTGCTCTTAAAGGAAACAAAAGAAATCTATCAAGCACGGCGTTTACTCAATCGCCATGAGTTTGGCTCATGGTATCTGTCATAAAGTGGTTCTATACGCTCTTGGCGCTTCCGCTTGCTCATCTTCGTAGGATCAGCCACTTTAAAGAATCTTGGAGCCAATTCAACTAACCATTTGGGATCAATGACAGTGACATCGCGCATATATTCCTTTGTTGTCATCACAAGCTCGTGATAGATGACCCAGTCTGGCTGTCTCTGGAACAAAGCTGAACTAGGATGGATATATACAGGCTGGTTCTCAACTAGGGTTCTGTAACCCTCCTGAGGGTCCTTTCTAGCTGCATGAAAAAAGAACCCCGCAGTGATAGCCTTCCTGATCTTAGTGAAGTTCTTTCCAGCACTTACAACATCCAATTTGTACCTGAAAAACAGAGCTAGTGTTTCAAAAACCATTTAATCAACCAATAAGAAGGTATTAAAAAAGACTAATGGCCAGAAGCTGCACAGAAACCTTAGCCACAACAATGGCAACATGAAGCCTGATCCCTTACATGAGGGGAATAATCATCACTTTCAATTATAAAAACGTAACATTTAGCAGAGGGAGCCTCAAAACAATTGGTCGTGAAACTTAAATGTACAAGGTGAGAGAATAATGCCGAACAAAGCAAAAGGTCACAAAAAGCAAGGACAGATAGATATCATACTTATCCATAATGGTTAGAAGCTGTTTCCTGACGTCCTGCGCCCTTCTTAAGGATCGAGATTGAACAAAATTTTCAAAACACCAGGGTCCAGAAAAATTTTTAGCCTTCCAAGCCTCATACACAGCAAGTAGCGTAAGATGGTCACCCTCTGGCTGGAAAAACTTTGCCCTCTTCTGATCTGCTTGGGCTTGCTTTTCCCTAGGCCTGTAAAAAATATTGCCCGTTTGAATCATTGCAATTATGGTCAGAATCTCGTCACTACAACCAAGGTCCACACTGGCCAGCAGCATCTTGGATAATGGGGGATCTAGAGGAAATTCTGCCATTTTCCTTCCCAATTTGGTTAAAAGGCCCTCTTCATCCAATGCTCCAAGACTATATAGCTGTTCCATGGCAGAAATGAGAGCTTGGGGAGAAGGAGGATCCATGAAATCAAAGGACAGAAGATCATTTATCCCCATTGCTTTCATAGTAAGAGTAGTTGTCCCAAGATTTATCCTTTGAATTTCTGGAACTGTGGTAGGAGACATCTCATTTCTATATGCACTCTCGGTATAGAGGCGGTAGCACTTTCCAGGCCCTGTACGACCTGCACGACCAGCTCTTTGCTTGGCAGATGCTTGTGAAATTGGTGTTATAACCAAAGAATCAAGACCTTGCTTTGGGTTATATACATTTTGCTTAGCAAATCCAGGGTCAATTACATAAAAAATACCATCAATGGTCAAAGAAGCCTCAGCAATATTAGTTGCCACAACCACTTTCCTCTTCCCGGGAGGAGCGGGATCAAATATCCTAGATTGCATTTCACTCGGAAGGGCACTATAGACAGGTAAAATAATCAATTCTGGAACATTCTTACCTAATCCTTTCATTCTCTCATAAAGAGATTGGCAAGCAAAATCAATTTCCTCTTGACCAGTCAAAAAGAGAAGGACGTCTCCTTCTGGTTCTGTCAAGTGGATCTGTAGGACAGTGATTAAGGCTGCATCTAAATAATCACTTTCTGGTTGCTTGGTATACAGTATCTCCACAGGAAAAGTTCTCCCAGGAATTGTAAAGATGTTACAATTAAAGAAGTACCCTGAAAATTTTTCAGCATCCAGTGTGGCAGATGTGACAATCAATCGCATGTCAGGCCTACGTTTCACCAACTGCTTCAATAGTCCAAAAAGAACATCAGTATGAATTGTTCGTTCATGGGCTTCATCAAGCATTATAACAGAATACTGTGATAGATTCTCATCAACCAATATTTCCCTAAGAAGCATACCATCTGTCATGTACTTGATTACAGTATCTGGTCCAGTGCAATCTTCAAACCTAATGGCATAACCAACTTCCTCACCCAATCGACAACCAAACTCTTCCGCAACTCTTTTAGCCACTGACATAGCAGCCACCCTACGAGGCTGAGTACATCCAATTTTACCCCTGGTAGTGTAACCAGCTTCAGCGAGATACTGTGTGACTTGAGTTGTTTTACCTGAACCTGTCTCACCAATGACCACCAGAACTTGATTATCATGGACAGCTTGAATTAATTCTTTCTTCAATTTGTAGATTGGTAAACTCTGCCTCTGTTCTTGAATGGAGAGCTTTGATCTTTGTCCAAAAGTGATGGTTTTACCATAAGCATCCTTCTTCCATTCAGGCATGTCATAGGCTGATAAGCCTACACCCCTAAGCTCCTGTGCAAGATGCCGTTCACCTGACTCCGGCATCGGATCTTCCCAAGGGCGATTGAGATCCTTTGGGATAGAGTCAAGCATTGTGCGTTGTTGTTGTTCTCGAACTTCTCTGCGCTCCTTTATAAGTGCAGACTGAAGTGCAGCAGCACGACTCAGAGAACCTTCTGGATTCTTGAAAATTTTAACAGGAGACATATCCATAGAATATCTACTCTGCCCATGCAAAAAGGCAGGTTCATCCTCATTCATTTCAATTTCAAGTTCTTCTTCAGCACCTTCTTCTTGGTATAGTACTCCATCTCCCTCCTCATCGTATGTTGGATACTCTGTAACACTCAAAACACCAGAAGCAATTAGTTGTTTTGCTTCCCATTTCTCAGGTGAGCTCATTCTCTTTAAAGGTCTCCGAGAAGACCCAACACCGTCCTCTTCTACAATCCTTATCCCAGAAAGACCTGTCCTGGCAATTGGTCCATCCTTTGAATCTTGAGGATTCATTCGATAAGCATCATCCCCCGAGCTCTTCTTTAAAGGAAGAAGATCTTCCCCTGTATGCTGATCAACATCCCTCATTGAAAGACTCAACTTTTGACCAGAAATTGATATTACCTTCACATAAACCTCCTGGTCCCGCTTTACCACTTCCTTAGCATTACCAATCCTTCGAGTAGCAATCTGGGAGACATGCACCAAACCTTCCTTTCCTCTAAAATCATCAAATTGGACAAAGCATCCTGTATCCATCACTCTTGACACCCTGCCTTTATAAACCTTATATAACTCAGGTTCATTAGAGCCATGCCTTCGATCTCTATAAACTTTCCTATCTCTATCTTCGTCATTGTATTCCCTTTCATTTCCATTCTCTTCATGCCCATCTCTCTTACGCCGATCATTTCTATCCCTGTGCCTTCCCTTACTCCTGTAATCCCTTCTCTCATCCTCATCTTCATAGTCTCTGTCTCTCTGTCTATGCCTCCCCTTACTCCTGTGATCCCTTCTCTCATCCTCATCTTCATAGTCTCTGTCTCTCTCTCTATGCCTCCCCTCTCTTTCATACCTATCCTTGTGCTTGTCTCTCCTATCTCTATCTCTGTATCTATCTTCCTCTTCCCATTCTCTGTCTCCATGGTATTTTCTAGCCTCTGCCTCTAGTTCTTTCTCTAGTTCCTTTGCTCGATCCCTATCATCTGCAATAGCAAGAGCCTTGTATTTAGTCTTCCTTCCATCAGTTGTGCTATCTTTCTTCAATTCCTTTTCTGACTTAGACTTGGGAGGAATAATGGCATGTATGATGGTCAGAAGGGTTTTGACAAAATAATCCGGCATCTCTGCTCCATTCTCCTTCAATTTAGTGTCAAATTCCTCCACGGTCTCTGAATTGTGGCCCAACTCAGTAATAAACTCAGCCAGTACCTTATCACCAGTGCCGGTGTGGGATTCAAGCTCTGTGCATACCTTAGAAACAAGGGACAAGTATTCAAGCTTCTTCAGTCCTTCGTCGTCTGGATTATCGATAGCCATACCTAAGAAACAAACCCTAATTCAGTGAAAGAGAAACAATCACACCAGAAATTCTCGAAAAAACGAAAGTTCAAGAAGAGAATGACAAACCTGTGGTCGATCAGATACGAAGAGATAATAAGAATTCCACAAAACAAAAGCTGAGAGATAGATGGCCTGAAGGCAAAGCAACTGATCAGAAGAGAGAAAAACAGGTTACCACTCAAAACACACAATCAAATAGATACAGAAATAAACAATATCACAATGAGGGACACAAGTAACTAAGTTTAATCTCATCAATCATATAATACAGCATTATCACACATGGGCACAAAATGAAAATAAAGAGTAAAACATCAATAACCATCTGTAAAAAAGTGGAAAGGAATTATTTTCTGTTTTCTTTAGCCTGGTAAATGGAGGGTGCAGATGGAAACAAAGAGGAGAGACAAGATTTTAAAACAAATTTTCTGACTAACCTTCTAAAACCAAAACCGCAACAAAGGTAAATAGATGGTAAATATAAACAGTAATGAAGATCATCATGATGTAACAGAACATAAATAAGTCTTAAGTGGATGAATAACTCACTTTTATTACTTTTTTTTTAAAAAAAAAAAAACTCTCATTACCAGAGCAAAAGGAAAAAGGAAGCTCAAAACGATTATCACATGACTCTTCAGATCATTCTATTTCTAAACTAATTAAGCACAATTAAAGAAGTTACTTCGTCTTGTCCAATCACCAAATTCACTTTATAAAAGTATAAATGTACGAGTATTACATGCCTGTGCCAATGCACAAAGATTGATTACTAATCTACTACTATGCTACCAACCCACATATCAAAGACCACAAACATTCTTTTCCTCCATGCACAAAGCTCCACAAAATTTATTACAAACCCAAATTTTCTAATCCAACCAGCACCGAGACAATCTCACTCACTACATGAATGGAAAGCAGGTCTGAAAATCATGTATACGGAGCTAACTACAGAAAACCAAATTGTAACAAGCTGAGGAAAATTTTAATCTATACTCTACAGCAAATCAGCAACACAGCGAGACTCTATATATTCCTTCCATAAAAAAATCATCAAAAGTAAAAACGTGAAGTAATCCGAGAACAAAACTAAAAAAGAGCGGAAGATTTTGAAAAATGGAAAAGAAAAGAAAAGAGATAAGAGAGATAGATAAACAAACCTTGGTCGGTTGTGAATAGAGAAACTCAGAGCTTCAAGTGTCACGAAGCCTCTGCCATATGCAGTCTCGATCCCGGGAGACAAAGGGTTTTCGGAGAGCCTTCGAAATCGAACGACGGTGTAGAACTCCTGAACATCAACATGTCAAAACGCACCGTTTCTGAAAACTTATTTGGGCCATTCATGGCATCTATTTTGGGCTTTGCGTACTGGTCACTTTTAATTATTAATTTCACTCTTCGCCTTTGCGTCTTTGGTACTTGTGAGTTTTTAAGTTGAGCTTTTTATTATTAAATTATTTTAAAATTTATCAGTCCATGTTATTGTTAATGATATATAACATATAATATTTGATTAGAAAAAAAATAACATTAATTAATAAAGATAAAAAATAAAATTAAAAAATTATATAAGAGATAAAATTAAAATTTCACAAAGTTAATAGATAAAAATTTAATTTCAACATAAAAAAGATCTATCAAGTACTAACTAATTTGTTTTAAATTAACTAATCGAAATAAAATTATTTTAACAAAAATATATCTACAGGTCAAATTCAAACTCTAATCATATAATAAAAATAAAATATCTAATATTTTAACTATCACTCACACAAAAGGACACAAAAAGAGAGGAATTTGTGCTCTCCGTTAACTCATTCTTATTATATAAGTGAGTTATTTTCGTGTCTCTACTCTTTGAAGTTTTGTCAGATCATGATAATCTTTATTATTGTGATATTTACCATCTATTTACCTTTGTTGCACTTTCAAAAGAAATATAGTCCGGGTGGATATCATATTTTGTTTGGACTAAAAAAAAATAAAGTAACTACTAATAAATAAATAATATCTTAATAAGAAAATAAGCTCACTCTCATTTTAGCGCATGTTAAAAAAAAGTAATCTTATAATGACTTTGATCTTTTTGATCATTACTCTCATAAAATGATATATTTTATAATATAAAATATGAAAAGTAAAGACATGAGACAGAAAAAATAAATATAATAAAAAATTATAAGAGATAAATAAATTAAATAACTTCTAATTATTTTAATTTATTATTTTATTTAATCTAAGACTTTGAGCCAACCTTCTTTCATTTTTTAAAAGAGTTGCATTTTTAGGAGGCCTGATCAAACTATCAACGAATCCAAGTTTGTCCTTGGCTTCAAAGGTTATTCTAGTAGTGACACTCCAGCTTATGTAATTATTATTGATTAATGGTGAAGTGACAAAGTCATTCCAGGCTGATGAGAACTCAACAACGTCAGAAAGCTCTCATCGATTTTATTAGAAGCTGTAATAGGTATGATGATTCTTGTAGATTTTGAGTGAATTTGTTCATATTAGAAAGACGCACTTGTATTTTAGACCAAGAACTTTCTCATATTAGAAACTTGTGCTTTAATAAGGAAAGTGCACTTGTGCTTCAAATAAAAAATGCATACCTTAACTTGTATTCCTAATTAAAAGCTCATGCACTTTAAGATCTCAATCTCCAGTGCGAATGTACTCTGATACCATGTATGAATTAATAGAAAAGATAATTAAGATAATGGAAATCTTATGGTTTGCATTAGTGAGATATCACTATATATACAAATATGTCTATATGTGTAATGTACAGACTAAAACTAATTACTACCTAACTAACTAATAAGGTAAATTGTCAAACTAAACTAACTGACTTGGTTTTATATACAATAACTTAACAACTACCAAGGGTAAAATTGGATGAACTCAGCCTCGTAGGATGGCTGCTATGTCAGTGGCAAAAAGAGCTGCAAAAAAGTTTGGTTGTCAATTGGGTGAGGAAGTTGGTTATGCCATTAGGTTTAAAGATTGCATTAGACCAGATATTATAATCAAGTACATGGCAGATGGTATGCTTCTTAGAGAAATATTGGTTAATGAGAATTTGTCGTAGTATTCTATTATAATGCTTGATGAAGCCCATGAAAGAACAATTCATACTGATGTTCTTTTTGGACTATTGAAGCAGTTGGTGAAACATAGACTTGACCTGTGGTTTATTGTCACATCTGCCACACTGGATGCTGAAAATTTTTTAGGGTATTTCTTTAATTGTAACATCTTTACAATTCCTGGGAGAACTTTTCCTATAGAGATACCCTATACCAAGCAACGAGAAAGTGATTATGTAAATACAGCTTTAATCATTATCTTATAAATCCACTTGACATAACCAAAAGGAGACATTTTTCTCTTTTTAATTGGTCAAGAGGAAATTGATTTTGCTTGCCAATCTTTTTATGAGAGAATGAAAGGATTAGGTAAGAATGTTCCAGAATTAATTATTTTACCTATATATAGTGCCTTTCTGAGTGAAATGCAAGTTAGATTAATTAATTAATTATTAATTTAATTTAATTTATGTGTGGATAATGTTAATTAAATATTAATATTATATTATTATAATTACAATTTGAATTTTGAATTTAAGATAGAATATTCTATTAAAGATTATTAAAAATTAGGGTTATCACATCTAAAGTCCTAATTTGAGACCACTCTCACTCTCTGCCATAAAAAATTTTCTTTCATCAAAAACTCTCTTTCAGGATTCTCCTAGAGTATTGAAAAATTTTGGTTGCAGACTTTATCCCTTTTAATTTTAACTTCATAGCTTTAACAAGTATGTATCATAACTCTTTTATGACTAATTAATATTCTTGAATGTATATCTAAATTCATATCTCACAGAATTTAGATTTAAACTTTTAATTCTTGCAAATGGTATCAGAGTCTGGTTCAAACCATAAGGATCGAGTTGAGTGAAAAGTCTCCTTAGTAAGAAGACAACGAGCTATGTGATCCTTGGTTTGAGGGGAGGATTGTTGAGGTGCCAACCCAAGTCTCACATCAGAAACATACAAGATATTGATCTTGTATATAAGTATTCACCTAACTCCATTAGATATAAGGCCTTTTGGGGAGAGCCCAAAAATAAATCCGTGAAGGCTTGGTCCAAAGCGGACAATATCATACTAATGTAGAGTTAAGGTGACATTTGGTGGTCGTCACAAATGGTATCAGAGCCTGGTTAATAAGAATTATCCATTAAATATAATTCATCTTGGCCATTGAATTATGTCTGTTTATTTTGATCATCATTAAAATATATCTGTTCATATCTGTGTAAAATAAATCAATTTGTGCATATTCAAATTTTAATATTATATTTCTATGAAACGAATTCCGTTAAATCAAATAGATTACAAAAAAAACAATACCGATGAATTCCTGTGTATTATTTTTATTTAGAATGAATTCTCTTGATTGATAAATTTTCGCTACTGCACTCCGCTTCTGAATCGTGAGAATTTTTATTTTGCGTCAATTTAGTTTAATTAAAATTTGAAACAAATTTGCATTTCTGAAATTATGAGGATGATTCCATCAAAGAATGTGGCAGAATCGCTGCTTAAATGGTGGGGAAGGACACCAAAAATCGCCAATAAATGACAGGTTTTTTCACAAATTTCAGGTGATTTAGGTCAATCCAATTTTAACCCATTTTGGACATATTGAAATCATAGAAATCCATCCCTTCAAGAATTACGCAGAACTGCCATTGAAAGGGTGGCGAAAGACGTTGGGAATCGCTAGAAACCGTCGGGTTTTATGGCGGGTTCAATGTGGAGTCGGGTTAGATCACGCGACCCGACTCAAGGAGGAAGACAAATTCCTCGACAAAGCGCACCATTTTGATTCCCAAAACGGTGTCATTTCCCCTTGCTAAAATGGCATTGTTCTAAGTAAAATCCAAACGACGTTGTTTTGTTCGGCAAAAACCAAAATGGTTGCAGTAGGTCTCTAACATGGGACATTTTGGTTGTACACATTGTCCGTGCCTGCTGAGGCATGTCCGATAGATGGAATTATTTTCATTTCTTGATTTATTTATGGCATTTAGTTAGTTTATTTTAATTATTGATTAATTAAATTTAATGATCAATAATTAAATTAAATTTCTTTTAGGGAGAATAATTGGTCATTTATTTATAAATTTAATTTTTTGGACTAAAATTAAATATTCTACATCTAGTAATTGTGAGTTCACCTATTGTGGACCCAATTATCATGATGTTTTATGATTAAAATAAAATTTTATTAATTGATTCTCCTTGAATTAATTAGAATAAATAAAATTTTATATTATATTAATAATGTATATACTCTATTAGTGTGACAAAATCAATATAGTTTTGAAAACTTAAGGCCTAAAATTTTGACTGGTTAAAAG
Source organism: Senna siamea (assembly GCA_031216115.1). Taxonomy (NCBI): domain Eukaryota; kingdom Viridiplantae; phylum Streptophyta; class Magnoliopsida; order Fabales; family Fabaceae; genus Senna; species Senna siamea. The sequence goes on from CM062355.1 coordinate 21,768,546, forward strand.
CCTTAATGCTTAGATAATATTATGCATCCTATCGATGCAAATATTATCAAAAGTATTTGGTTGTTGTTTCCTATTGAGCCAAATTAAAATGAGTTTTCTTAGTTTATTATAGTTTGGGATCCTTAGGCAGGATTATAATAAACAATATTGATATAGGTAGTTGTATAAAATTGAGTTTTGTAAAGAAAACCTTGCTTTAATAATTATGTTGATGAGACATAATTAATGTTTTCTAATTTTGTTTCCTCAGTTTCTTTGATCTAAAAGCTATCTTTAGTGAAAACTCTGAATAGCACTAAATATGATAATTAGAAAGAGTCCCTGGATTTTTTACTTAATCATCACTAAGAAAGATTTAGTTCTTAGGGAACAAAAGCCTACCAATTTGAATGCTAATTTTGGAGTTGTCAAATGGACCTATCATAAACAGTGGCATTATTCAAAAAGCATTCGTTTGAATGTTATAAAGTACATTATTGATAAGAGCATTAGGTAGAGCATATCAGATAAGGAATTAGCTTCAGATTACTTAAAAGCTATAGGAGAAAATTTTAAGAAATTTAAAACAGGGTCAGAAGACCTATTGTATCTTTCTCCTTGAAACCTATCATTATGATGGAGTATCTGGAGTTAGTGAACATATTATGAAACTTATTAATTATCATAATAAGTTGAAATCCTATGGAGTGGTTTTGGGGAGAGTTACCTCATTTATCGAGTTTTACAATCCCTTTCTGTTGAGTTAAAGACTAGTATAGCTATTAAATCTGTGACATCAGATAGAGGTGGTGAGTACTATGGCAGATATATTGAAACTAGAAAAAATCTTGGTCCCTTTGCTTCATTATTATAGGAACATGGTATTGAAGTTCAATATACCATGCCAAACACCCTTCAGCAAAATGGAGTTGCTGAGAGGTGAAATTGCACATTAATGGATATGATGAGTTATTCCTCTTTGCCAAAATTCTTATGGGGTGATGCCTTGAGAACAACTATGTAGGTTTTGAATTAGGTCCCTAGTAAATCTGTGCCAAAGACTCTATATGAGTTATTCACTGGTAAAAGACCTAGTCTAAAACATCTTCGTGTATGAGGGTGTAAGGTGGAAGTGAAACCATATAATCCATAACTCAAGAAACTGGATTCAAGAATTGTTAGTGTATTCTTTATTGGGTACTATGTTGATTCTAAAGGTTGTACATTTTATTGTCCATCTCACACTTTCAAAGTCATTTAATTTAATAGAATAGTTTAATTTGAAGATAACCTGGATAGTGGGAGAAGGACAATAGTGGGAGAAATGCACCAAGAACCAACTTTATGTGAAACGTGATAAATTTATTGATTTGCCCCTTCTGACCTTACTAACTCCATCTACTGAAATTGATGCTGAAAGGAATGATGATGTTGTTGAAAATCTAAAAATTTTGCTTGTCATAGACTTTTAGGAGCATAATGTGGAGTTGAGACGATCTTGGAGAATTCGCAGACCTACTATTCCAAATGATTTTGTGGTTTATTTTTAGGAATGTGAATTTGATGTTACTGATGGCATAGATCCCACTTCTTATGGTGAGGTAGTAGCAAGTTCTAACTCCCATAAATGGTTGAAATCCATGAATGGGATATAGGCCAGTTGGTTGTAAGTGGGTCTTTAAAACTAAGTGGGGAACTGATGGTGAAATTGAAAGGTATAAAGCCAGACTCGTAGCTAAAGGCTACAATTAGAAGGAAGGCATTGATTACACAGAGATTTTTTCTCCAGTGTTTACGAATGATGCTTTTAGAGTTATCATGGCTCTTGCTGCACAATTTGACCTTGAACTTCACCAAATGAATGTCAAGACCGCTTTCCTGAATGGAAACTTGTCTGAAAATGTATACATAACTTAGCCCGATGGATTTATTAAAGTAGGAAAGGAACATCTTGTGTGCAAGTTAAATCAATCTATCTATGGATTGAAACAAGCTTCCAGACAATGGTACTTGAAATTTTATAAGGTTATCATCTCACTTGGGTTCATTAAGAATGCTTATGATCAGTGCATCTATTATAAGTTCGATGGGAATATTTTTATAATCTTAGTTCTCTGTTAATAATATCTTATTAGTGATTAATTCAATAAATTTCTTGAATGAGACTAAACACTTGCTGTCATGCCACCTTGAAATAAAAGATCTGGGTGAAGCCTCATTTGTTTTGGGTATCCAGATCTATCTTGATAAATCTCGTGGTATATTGAGTTTGTCTCAGGTGAGTTACATTGATAAAGTATTGAAAAGATTTAATATGTACTCTTGTATGGCTTGTGCTACACCTATTGTGAGAAATTGTGTAAATCTCAGTGTCCTCATAATGATGATGAGATGACTATAATGGATAAAATTTCATATGCTTCTGCAGTAAGCAGCCTTATGTATGCTTAGGTATGTACCTGTTCAGACATTACTTTTACGATTAGTATACTTGACAGATACTTGAGTGATCCTGGTCATGACCATTGGAAAGCTACAAAGAAAGTTATAAGGTACTTTCAGGGTACAAAGCATCATATATTAACTTATAGAAAGTCTGATCCATTTGAGATTGTTAGATATTCAGATTCAGATTATGCATCTTGTGTTGACGATCATAAGTCTACTTCCTGATACATCTTTATGATGTCTGGAGAAGCTATTTCATAGAAATATGCCAAACAATCTATTACAGTTATCTCGACTATGAAAGTAGAATATGTCACTTAAGGCCACCTAACAGACTATATGGTTGAGGAACCTGATATTTAGCATGCATCTTGTTGATTTTATATCGTACCCTCTAATTTTAACATTATGACTTTAACAAGTATGTATCATAACTCTTTTATGACCAATTGATATTCTTAAATGTAAATCTAAATTCATATCTCACAGAATTTAAATTTAGACTTTTAATTCTTGCAATGCAATCTAGAATATTTGATCCCGCTCCTCCTGGGAAGAGGAAAGTGGTTGTGGCAACTAATATTGCTGAGGCGTCTTTGACCATTGATGGTATTTTTTATGTAATTGACCCTGGATTTGCTAAGCAAAATGTATATAACCCAAAGCAAGGTCTTGATTCTTTGGTTATTAACTCTAATTTCACAAGCGTCTACCAAGCAAAGAGCTGGTCGTGTAGGTCGTACAGGGCTTAGAAAGTGCTACCGCCTATATACTGAGAGTGCATATAGAAATGAGATGTCTCCTACCACAATTCCAGAAATTCAAAGGATAAATCTTGGGAAAACTACTCTTACTATGAAAACCATAAGGATGAATGATCTTTTGTCCTTTGGTTTCATGGGTCATCCTTCTCCCCAAGCTCTCATTTTTGCCATGGAACAACTGTATAGTCTTGGAGCATTGGATGAAGAGGGCCTTTTAACCAAATTGGGAAGGAAAATGGCGGAATTTCCTCTAGATCCCCCATTATCTAAGATGCTGCTGGTAGGGAAAAGCAAGCCCAAGCATATCAGAAGAGGGAAAAGTTTTTCCAGTCAGAGGGTGACCATCTTACGCTACTTGCTGTGTATGAGGCTTGGAAGGCTAAAAATTTTTTTGGACCCTGGTGTTTTGAAAACTTTGTTCAATCTCGATCTTTAAGAAGGGCATAGGACGTCAGGAACCAGCTTCTAACCATTATGGATAAGTATGATATCTATCTGTCTTTGCTTTTTGTGACCTTTTGCTTTGTTTTGCATTTTTCTCTCACCTTATACATTTAAGTTGCACGACCAATTGTTTTGAGGCTTCCTCTGCTAATTGTTACATTTTTATAATCGAAAGTGATGATTATTCCCTCCATGTAAGGGATCAGGCTTCATGTTGCCATTATTGTGGCTAAGGTTTATGTGTGGCTTCTGGCCATTAATCTTTTTTTAATACCTTCTTATTAGTTGATTAAATGGTTTTTGAAACACTAGCTCTGTTTTTCAAGTACAAATTGGATGTTGTAAGTGCTAGGAAGGCTATCATCGCAGGATTCTTTTTTCATGCAGCCAGAAAGGACCCTCAGGAGGGTTACAGAACCCTAGTTGAGAACTAACCTGTATATATCCATCCTAGTTCAGCTTTGTTCCAGAGACAGCTAGACTGGGTCATCTATCACGAGCATGTGATGACAACAAAGGAATATATGCGCGAGGTCACTGTCATTGATCCCAAATGGTTAGTTGAATTGGCTCCAAGATTCTTTTGAAGTGGCTGATCCTACGAAGATGAGCAAGCGGAAGCGCCAAGAGCGTATAGAACCACTTTATGACAGACCATGAGCCAAACTCATGGCGATTGAGTAAACACCGTGCTTGATAGATTTCTTTTGTTTCCTTTAAGAGCAATTTCTCGGATACATTTTTATGGCATGCCTTGTTTAAAATGTAAATATCTTGTTAGACGATAATTTGAATGTACTACTAGGAAGCCTCATATGATAATGCAAACAGTTCCTCAGATGACCCTTTTTTAAGTTAGTTATTATTGCTGATTGCCTAATTGTTATAACCCCTTTTTGGTGGTAAGGGTTTTGGGGGGCACTTGTTCATGTTATTGTACTGGAACTTATGTGCATAGTAGCATCTGTCTATTCCAGCCTTAAGCGAATGTCATTCCTGGTGGATAGCAGATGTATTTTTTTATAGAATCATGTTTTTGTTTGATATCACAGTAGTGAGAAGGCCAGATATTGGGTTTTGGATCGAGCAAATATTATTTTTGGAAGTTGTTTGAGTTTACATCTTTTGTAGTCTTGTGCATTGGAGGTATTTGCTTTGTGGTGTTATGGTCCGAGTTTGGGTCCATTCTCTGTTGATGAACTAGGTTATTCAATTATCTATGTGATCAAGTTAATCTTGATGTAGCAGTTGCCACCGATATTCGGAACAAAAGTAGGATTTGATCTTTAAATTATGTGAGGCTTTTTTTTATTATCCTAAATGTTGTTGATAAAGTTAAAAATAGAATGACATTAAAAACCAATGCCCAATAAAAATAATTCAAATATAGTATACCATCACAAATGCAAAACTCTGTTAACGATCATGGACTATTGTACAACCAAAATATTACATTCAGTGACAAACCATTGTGTTATCTATGGACAGGCTTGGATTTCAAGTCTCCAAAGATATGATTTTCTTTTGTTCATTGGATCTCTTATCCTTGGAAATATTAAACTAACGACCCAAATATCAATGGTTTGTAATAATTCTTGAAAGGAAAGTGACTGGACAAGATTCTTCTTTACTGTCAGATTTCCCTGAACTAATAATAAATAGGCATAAATATGTCAAAAGCGAATTCTACCAAAAAGCGGGTGACATATTTTAAGTGTTCTATTCATGACACTTGGTCTCCCTATCTTATGAAAATCAGGTCTATCCATTGGCGTTCTGATTGCTTGAAAGCTAATTGAAACAAACAAGATATAAGCATCAAAGTGGCTCTTCATTTAACATGATGCAATAAGCAAGTGATAAGCGATAAAGGAATCCATTAAAAACAAAAAAAGACAAAGATTGTGTATTTTGAATGTACAGATTGGGCTAAGTCGATTCCACCTCTGTTCCCACCAACATATTAGATAAGAACAGGTCAGAAATCAGAATTCAACTACTTATCCTATAGAACGGAATGAACCCCAAATATCCGTCTTTATCATCACAGGATGAACCATCAAGCAGACCTTCCATCCCTACAAGCCATACTGAGTTATTCCATGAGGATTACCTTGGGCTACATTTATGTCTTGAGTTCTCATCTTGGATTCACTCCATATCAAAGGTGCAGCCATAGGGTCCAAGCCAGGCATACTCTTTTTATCTCCACCTGCAGATCCTTCTAAAGCCAAACCTCCAGGATTATCATGTGATGTTAGGCAACTTTCGGTGGAACAGCCAGCTCTAGGCCGCTGGAAACTAGGTGCTATTTTATCTAATGGGACATGCACTCCGGCCATGTCTGCAGATGGTAAGGAGTAAAAGCCAAGAGGATCAACCAAGGAGCCTTTTGGTGCTTTGCTTCCAAGTTCTTGAAGTTTTTGGCTGTCTGGTTCTATAACTGTCGCACTGATAAACTGATCAGCCAGCATCTTGCAAGCTCTTTCAAGCATGGCCATATATCTCCGCTCTGCATCCTGGCGAATCTGCAAGTGCTTCTCTGCCTGCAGTTGAGAATTCTAGACATTAGTATGCATTAGGGTAGATCATCTATTCATGTTCAAGAGAATTTCTTCATAATGTCACAAATTACAAAAAAGCAACAAGCAGTGATGCGGTTGTGAAATTAAACATAACATACTAAGTAACTTAGGCTACCTCCAAATACCAACCAATGTGATCTATGATTCATTAAGCCAAATTGGAAATACAACTTGCACTATGAAAAGGAAATTTACCTCTACTTGCAAATGAAGTTTACTTTGGACTTCCATCTGTATCCTTAATGCCTCTTTAATCTCATGACCCCTGGATGTGACATAACATTAATCACTCCCTAAACTTGGAAATTCAGAATCCCTGAGACATCCAGCAGGAAAATAAAAATGTCTTTTGAGAAAGATAAAATCCTTACTCGTTTGTATCAGAAGTTGGCAACTTTGGAGAGGAGTTATCAGTTCCAGGGCTTTCTAAAAGATATGAACCTGATATCCCTTCCACATATTTTCAATGAGAAGTTAGTTGAAGCTAAGAGTATAACCAAAAGGTTTACCTCATTAAGAGTTCCTCAGCTATGTCTATCAATATATACAAAGTTGGTAATGTATGAATATGGCATTGACTCATACATAAATATAAAGATTCCTAATGAACCTTTCTATGAGGAAGGGAAAGGAGAAAGAAAGAGACCTTTGATCATCTGTGGAAGGATAGAGAGAGGCACAATTGGAACAATTCAGATGAACATAATTAAAAAGTACAGAAAGGGGCACGACAATTTTACCATCTTTGCATCCTTCACCCATATCTTTCCCTGATTGCTTACCAAGTCTGTATTTCTGTAACACAAGAAGGAACATTTCAAAAAAATAAAATATCGTAAACTTTAATATTCACAACAAGGAGTAAACTTGAGCAGAAAACTATAACAATATGAAAAGGGACCTGAAGATGACTCTTTAAATGAAAGAGAGTCAAACCCTTGACATTCATGGTCCTCATAATTGCTTTTGGTGTAGCTTCTGCAGATAGTATCAAACCCTAGTCAGAACATGGCAATGATGATAATCTACAAATGGAAGTTGCAATTTCAACTAGAACAAGCTGAGAAATGGAAATTTGAAAGTCGGTCACAGTATACACTTGTAGTCATTGTACTTGCTATTAGCTGAAAGGCTGGGTACGAGCCAAGGACTCTTTGCTTTTTTCCCTTCACAACACACATGAATATAAGGATGGCAGTTTTGGACAAAATATGATGTTTAACCTGACCTCACAACAGAAAAAACCCTGAAATTGACATGTCACAATGCGACATGATGGATCCAATGCGGATAACTGTTATTATAAACACAAACACAAGACAAGTCCTATATGTACATGCTTTTGAATCTCTCAAGGTAGCTGATCTATGAAGCATGGATACTTTCGAATTCGAGCCATACCTATAACCAGAACTTTTTGGCTACTCCAAAATAAGTATCATATATTAAATTATATTTTGAAAAATTTGAATTTGGATACGTATTAGATAAATTGAAAGTGTGTGCACAAACTTTTAAGTCCGAATCTTAGAAATATGAAACTAAATCTTACTTTCAATGAAGTTATATAAACTTGGAGATCATGTTAGAAAACTTGAATTATAATTTTAATTAATTATATATCATAGAAGGTTCATTATCTATTTTTTATGTTGTAAAAATTGTCATATATTATAAAATATTCATTATTTATATAATGTAGATGGCCTTACCCATACCTTACACTTTGAAAGAATTAAGATATCCCTGTATATATGTACCTGTAGCCAAGCCCATACCAGGTACAGGTACATAATATAATCCCGCCACAAAGCAAGAAAATGATTGATTTCTTTAAATTATGTTTTCAGTTCTTTGGTTTTTCTACATTTGCTTTCCGAATTGCAGTCAGCCACTGCCCACCAACTCTTACAATTCAGTACATAATACTCATTCCACCTTTAAAGCATAAATTCAACACCCTAAAAATGATTCCTCAGCCAATGAGAATTCAAAAAGGCTGAAGAGCATCAATAAAACAAAATATTTTCTCTCTAACTCATACAATTCAACTTCTTTCCAACCATTGGCTAGTTAGTTTATTTTCAAATGGAAATTTATCCTACAGAAAGGTGCCATCATGTAAGTCCATGGGGAACTGGGAGGTGAGAATAAGTATAACTTCCAAAATCAAAGGATAAATATCTATAAGGTTTGATCACATTCAAAAGTTTACAAATGTTCAAAGCAGCAGCCTAGTATGATGATCAAATTAGCTATTAAACATGAAAAGATCTAAACTGCAGAAGAGCTTCATAACAAGGTTTAATGCCCTTGTACTCCACATTCATCAATATGTTAAAATTCATTGGACTAGTTAGGTTGTACAAACTCTTGGTTGCCAGTAAATGTTTTAACGTGTTGCTTTGTTGCCAATACATCCATAAGTCTCGAAATTCCATTTGTGGGATGAGAATTGGGATGTATAAACTCTGAAGTACAAAATTTTTAGCGTTTTAAGTGCATTAGATTTTGTGTCGTTATCAAACGGGAACTCACAGATTGTTGAACTCATGTAAACAAATGGCTCGATTGTTAAATTTTTCATTTAGAAGTAAAATAAAAATGAGGTTGCTAGTCACATTGTGAAAGTAGTCTTCCACTTCTGTACTCTTAAACTAAATTCCACTTACTGCAGTCATAACAGCTCGTAAAAATACCATATGCAATCTAAGGAAGACCAGCTGTTCTTGATAAATAAAAATTACGAGGTCAGAAGAATAGCCAAATGGTGTTGACAAAAAAACAAAAAAAGAGCAAAAAACGAAAGGCAGCTCAATAGATGATTACAACCAAAATAAAAATTAATTTCCACATACACTTAAAATTCCTAATCTAATTTCTGAAAATACAAAGCAATGCTGAAGGCAACCCACTCTACAGCTTGGTAAGCTAATTAAGCAAACCCAGTTTCTCATTCTCCCATTAAACCCGTCACAGGCATTATAAGCTCACTGCCCATTTTGGTCAAAGAAAAAGAAAAAGAAAATTGCATACAAGCTACAAAAATTCAATGATGTAGACAAGAAGAAGATGGAGAGACAAAGGGCAAGGTCAATCAAATTTCAAAACAGCGAAATGACGAAGAAACATATACTGTACTTACTACTGGCACCCCCGAGCTGGGTGACAGCATCGACAAATCGTTCATGGAGGTCCTGCGTCCATCGGAGACGAGGCTTGGGATCCGCGGTCAAAACCAGACATGGGTCCCCCTTGTGATTGTGGTGGGCGGAACCACTCTCCATATCTTCCCGGACAATTATAGCTTCATGAGGGTGTATTAGTCTGGGAAACATCGTTTTCCTCCAGCACTACGCTGAGGTTCTCCCGAAGAACCGAATAATTTGTTAGTTTATGCGAAAAAGAAAGGGAAAAGAAAAATGAATGCAAGAGGAAGCAATGGAGTGAGAAAGAAAGAGAGAAAGCGAGAGAGAGAGAGAAAGAGGTCTCACAAAAGATGGATGGATGATGAAAGCACCGTACGACAGGAAGTGGAGCAGGCACGCTTTTCTGGGATCTTTGTCCCTTTCCTCTTCCTTTTTGAAACCAATTTCAGCATTTGGTATTTCTTCGTCTCTCCCTCATATTCTCACTCGATTATATGGCAGGATAAATTCTTGAGTGAAGAATGGTTATAGGGTCACGGAGGATGCACTGAAATGATTTACAAGTTTTAATTATTGGTTAGAATGATGCAGTTTTAACTACTGATTAAATGTATAATAAATAAATGGTATGGGTTGGTAGGATGATTTGTAAATTATGATAAATTATTTAACGGTCTAAATTTTAAACTTTTTAAATTTAAAATAATTTATAAATTTTAATTTTTTAAATTATCTCACTTTGACAAAAATATTTCAGTGTTATTTTTATATTTTTTATAAAAAATTAATACATATATAATTTATCTTTTGTATAATTAATTTTTTTTAAAAAAATTATATTATTTATTTTAACTAAAAAACTTTATAACAAAAATATAAAAAATTATTTATAAATTTAGTCTTAATTATATTATAACATTCAACTCGTAAAGAGTAATTATTTTTTAAAAACTTTCAATTAATAGAATGATTTATGTAATTTATTCTATATCATTTTATTAATAACTTTTAATTTTTTTTCAAATCTCTCAACCAAGTTATTAAAAAGCGTTTGATATATGAATAAGTTTTTTTATACCTAAGAATCACCACTCTTAAAAACGTGATTCTCAAGAATATGATTCTCATAAATTTTAAAAATTTTGTTTGATTTATTTAAAATATTCTTAAAAATATTTTAAAAAATATTTTTATAATATGATAATACAAAATTCCTATTACCTTGTGTGAGAATAAAAATTTATAAAAACATTAAAATATTTTGTTATCAAAAATATAATATTTTTGAGAATATTTCTTAATTCATATACTAAACACAAGAACATAATATTTCTAACCTCTTATTTCTAATAATCTTTTTTTAAATCATGTACCAAACACTTCTTTAATGTTATTGAGTGGTGTATATATGATACATCTATTATTTTAAAGAAAATTACATATCATATTTTTATCAATTATCATATATTAAATTCATGTTTTATTTTTTTACGTTTTAAAAATTTAATATTTTTAAATATTATTATATAGTTAATGAAGTGAAATAATTTAAAATATAAAAATTATAATATTATTTTTATAATAATAATTATTTAATATAAGTTATTTTAATAATAAGACTAAATTTATTTTATTTTATTTTATTTTTTCATTCAATGTTTACATATTATATCTCACGTTTTATTATTTATTATTTTTTTGTTAATTTAAAAAATGAACATACAAATATAAAACATCATTATTTAAATAACAAATAATTTATGTAAAATAAAGAATAGAGCAAAAAAAATCATATAATAATTTCATAGAATTAGTCAAAATACAGTAAAAAAGTCTATTATTTTGTTTGTTACACCCTCTATGTTTCTAGTTGCACATTATTTTCTTAGAACAGGAAAAAAAAAAAAGTTAGGAGTAAACTTAAAAACTACATAAATTTGAGAGAAGTTAAAATTGAGAGTTATATTTTTAACCAAAAATTTTAAAGTAGAAAAAAATAATAAATAAATAAATAAGTGAGAAGAGTTAAAAAAAAAACTATAAATCATAAAAAATTTAAATAATCTTTCCTCTCCAATTTGGAGGAATTAAAAATTGAAATTTTACATTATTTAAAATTATTTTTAAACTATCCAAAACCACAGTAATTTTTAAAGCAAGTAATAAGAATTTAGGTACTTAGAATTAGAATCACTTTGGAAAAAATCAAACCAAATTGTCTAGTCTAACTAAAAAATTCATGAATTGATCTTGATTTTGATTCAATTAATTTTTAAAATTGATCTTGTAAAAAATTGGTCAAAATTGGTTGGGTAAATAGTTCAATTGGTCTAAAAAAAATTTAGTCTCTAACAAAAAAGACAAAAATAAAATAAAATAAGGAAAAAAAAAGAGAAATGAGGGAAAAAAAATAGAAGAAACAAAAAAAAAATCAATGATTTGTATATTAATTATTATTAAATTTCTTTAATTTTTTTTAAAAAAATTAACAAGTAGTTTCTTGATTTATTTAAAAAAATATAAGATATATTTATATTTATTTCATCTTTTATGTAATAAAATTATGTAAAATATTTATTATTATAATTAATTATAATATAAAATTAATATATCATATTAATATCAGTTCAATTATAACTGAATTAACTTATGATTAATTTTTTTGTTAATTGTATTTTAAACTTTACTAAAGTTATTGATTTCTTTATAACACTAATATAATTTATTATACTAACAAAATTTATTTGTTTGAAAAGTTACCCAGATTTAATATGATTATATTTAAATAAATATTTTTTATAAACTTTTAATTTTATCTTTATAATTGAGAGAATTTTTAATTTTTAAGTAAGTTTTCTTATTTTTAAATTAATGATATAGTAGATAATATTATATAAAAAATTTAAAAAATATTTAAAAAGTAATTTTCTTTTTGTCATAAAGCAATGTCCTCTCTCAAGTTTGTTTTCATCTTTTATAATTGTTCCTGCCAGTTCGTCCTTGTCCTTCATTCTACTTTTTTAATAGCTCATCCTCTCATTTTTTTCCAGAGTTCTTGTAAAATTGATAATCCTTTTTTTATTTATACTCTCTTATCATATTTTGTATTAACTAAATTATAAATTTATCTAACTTTCTTATTAAATTATGCACACTTGTAACACTAAATTCACTTATTATCTCAATAATATTTTCTCCAACTCATGATTTTTTAAATAAAAAATATACACAAATTTTTTATTAACTAACATTAAATATGCATAAATTCTTTAAAATAACTTAATAATATCAAGATAAACTTTTTATCATTATGGTCAGCTACTTTACATTGTCTTATATGTGTAGATGCCAATTTTTTTTTTTTGTTAATAACTAATGAGTCTCTAATGCAACTTGTGATATGGATGCAACTATCATAGGGCACTATCTTATGTCTTATATTGATCTAATGGTAAAGAACAATTGGAAGGGTACTAACTAAACAAGGCAAATTAGAGAAATTTTATTTTTTGGCTCCCTCAATATAATGAAATTATATAATAATCCTAAATTGCAAAATTAACAATCCTAAACTATGTGATTGCATTGACCCAAGGACACTTCCTTGTAAAGTCAACATGTGATAAATATATAGCCAAATTGTCAATTTCATCTTTCTTTTTTATTTGAAGTTTTTTTGTTGGTTTCTCATAGGTTTTTTTTCTTATTTTTAACGTTGCTAAGTCAATCTTTGATGTTAACTCGGTTAATTACTTCTTTGGTTAAATGTAATGTAATTATCTACGTATTAATAACATGTGTTGCCTATTTGTCCTTTCAATATCAATTTGAATTTGGGTCAATTTTGCTTTTTAAAAAAATTTTTTGTTTATTTTTTTCTTTTTCCAATTTTTTTATTCTTTGTCTTGCACAACTTCTTCGATCTATTTTAATTTGATAAAATTTATTTTTTTTGATCTTTTAAAAATATTTTTTTTAATTTTTGATATTTAAAATATTATAATATATTTTTGATTACTATAAAATTTACACATTTTACTCATGAGTTCTTACGCAAACTTGTTGATGTGACATATTGACATATTATTTGTATAAAATGATATCTAATCAATATGTCTATGTGTCAATTTTTTTCACTAACTTTTATATAAGCATTCAACTAAACAATTTAAAAAATCATAAACAAAAAATACAAATTAAAAAAAGTCAAAAAGGGAAATGTAAAACCATTCACATGAAAAACTTCAACATCTTTTTTGAGCTAAGGTTTGCAAAATTCAAAATACTTTAATATTCTTTTCAAATCTCAATCAAGAATAATGAATAAGATACTAATTTACACCAATGTCTTCTTCGTATGAACAAGCACATTATTTCGCGATCCAAAGTGAGTTGTAGCTCATTCTTTTGAAAGCACATGGCTATGTGATATAAACCCAATTTTCAAGCTTTAAAAATATAATTCTTCATACATCAATTTTCTAGTTTTAAAGAAGTTCATTTCTTTGTTAATACAAATTTTGAAAACCAAGCTTTTCTATTATAAAACTAGTACAGCTAAAGATCTCATACATCAAAAGTTATACTACATCAAAACTAATCTTTTCTATTATAAAACCAACTAAGATTTTCTCTACGATAGAATATAATGCATTAAAAGTTATAATGGGTTTGACATGTGTATTTTTTAAAAATTAAAATATATATTATGATTTTTTAAATACTAAAAATTAAGGAGGCATATCTTTCAGAGACTACAAAGTGGATTTCCACTTTTATTTTATTTCTTATTTCAGTCTATGCATTTAGATGTAGTATTGTTATATATCTATATATATATATTTATATATATATACATAGAGAGAGACCATATCAAGTGTGAGTGCTTTACTTATATAAGAGATAAGAGATAAGATAAGTTCTTTTTAACTGTTAAATTAAATTGAATGATTAAAATTAAATATTATTTTAAATCTCACATAACTATTATATGATATATTTTAAATCTCACATGACTATCACATGATATGTTTAAAATAATATTTTAATTTCAACCATACAATTTAATTTAACCATTAAAAAGAACTCTTCTTATCTCTCATATAAGTAGAGTACTCTATATAATGAGGCTGATCAAAGATTAAAATTGAATTTGATTTTCATCTTTAATGTTAGAAACAAAATAAGTTTCCATCATAATTTTAGACGTGTTTAAATCACATTAAGATTGAATTATAGTTGAATTGTAATGCTTAGATTAAATGCATAAAAAAGTCATCTTAACTAATATGTTGAACTAATGATAAGTTCAATTCCTAACAAGTAATAGCAATAATTTTTAGACAAATGATAAATGCTTGATTCAATAATAATATTATTTTAAAAAATATTTTACATTATAAAAAAATTATAACAATATTATTTCACACTTTTTTTATTTTGTTAATTTTTATAATATCACCATAATTATACATTGTTATATTTACTAAATATAAGCATGTCAAATATCCTAATATTTTTCTCATAATATTCAAACACCACCGTTGGTAAAATAATAATATATACCAAACACATCAAAATGTATCGTAAAAATGATTGCAAGTATAATAAGTCTATCATTGATAAACACTAAATTTTTGAAGGTACATTAGCAAATTACATTGTGTATCATGAATCTTTTCCAACTCTATGATTACAGCTGCCTAACTAAATCTAAAACCTCAAAAGGAGGAAAATGGCTGGAGAATGAACACACAAGTAAAAAATGGATTGGCCCATCTTTTAGCCATAGACGGCTAGTTCTTCCACCTAAGCACTTGTAGTGCCACGTCAGCATATCGGTAAAAAGTTAACTTGAGAAAGCAACAAAAGAACTAACAAGTGGCGAGTCACAAATTCACAATTCACAAACTTGCACTTTCAAAGTCTATACCCATGCAAATGCTTGGCCCATCTTCTAGCCATGTAAGGGTCATGAAAATCCCAGCAGCTTTCAACACAGCTAGAGCTAGTCCTTCCATTACTTGTGTTCACACTCATCCCTGTCTCCTCCACATCAGCCTCTGTAACACCACCATCTTTATCATGGTCTCCAATACCCACAACAATTTCCCCTGTTCTTCTAACACACTCATCAATCTCCCCTTCAATGTAGCTATATTCCACATACACATGTGAGCACTCACCCAACTCTAGCAGCACTCTCCTTTCTTCTCCACCTCTAAGCTCTCCTATTCTTATCACCCTCCCACTCCCAAGTTCCTCCCCAGCCCCACAGATTCTCAACTGAATTTCCCTCACAATCCCTCCCAGCACCTTTGCCAAGAACTCCTCAAACTCGTTTATCACGAACCCATTGGAAGCGCCATAGCCAAATCCCACATGAAAACGATGAATTGGGATTGATGGCAGCTCCATGCTCACAGCATGGTATGGCCTTGTGGGGTTATCAGACAGATGCAGTATGCAGGATTCTGGGTTCTTGTGCAAGCGGTCTTCAAGTATTTTGATCCCTTTCTTCAATCCCTCGGTGGGATCAGCTTGTCCCATGTAAAAGAGCCGATCAATAACTTGCAGGGCAGTGCGTTTGCCATAGGATGTCATGCGCCTTAAGGGGAAGACACGAGCTGCAGCTGAGGAGTATGTGACTATAGCCAAGCGATCTATGTGTCTGAGAGAGAAAACCACGAGAGCCATTGATTGTTTGAGAAGCCTAAGGTGTGGTCCATTGGGGTTAGCCACTAAGACCAAGTCGGTGGCCCTTTCATGGGCCAATTCTACTGAGAGATAAGCTCTGTTGGAGGAGGGACACATAGTATAAGGTGGAGAATGTGAGAGTGATGAGGAGCTGCAAGTTAGGGAATAGAAGTTAGCTGGTGGAGCACTGTTAGGTGGAATAGGAGATAGAGAGAAGCACAACTTTGGAGTTTCATACAAGGTATCAGGCTCAACAGGGTCGTCATCATCATAGCGCACAGAACGGAGAAGTGAGTGGCGATGAACACGAAAGGTGGCAATGGAATCGTCAAGGATTCGCAGGATGGGATCACTTTGGTTACAGGAAGAAGTGAAAGAATTGTAGAGAGTGTTATTGAGGTTGCGAGGGAGCTGGGTCCAGTAGGCACGGCAAATAGGGCAGGTGACACTGCCATGGCGGACATTGGAAGAAATGCAGGCAAAATGGAAAGCATGAGAGCACTGAGCAGTGAATATGGCTTGGCCTGGACTGCTGCCCTTGCTGGTGTAACTCAAAGGATCTAAACATATAGCACACAGATTCTGCAAATTGAATAAGGAAATGAAGTAAAAGAGTCAAAAGAAGAGTCTATGCAGAATAAAATATATGGACCAAACTCAGATATAATTCCTCATATCTTTGTTATCATGTCCACCAATAAATATAGAATTCCACTACTATGTGTGACTAAAATATCTATTCGTTTAATGGTTCGTTAGAAGAGGAGCTTTCCAACAAAAAAAAAAAGCCATACAGTTTCCAGTTGTAATGCCATTCGGACAAGGTGGAGTTGAAATCCATATGGTGATGGGAACACATACATTGAATTGGAGCTACTTGTGAAAACATTCATATAAAAAAGCGTAATTTCATAAAACTTGTCACACTATTTATTACTTGATTGAAGTAGGGAAAAACACAGTAAAACTTTTTGGTGACTAAAAGCTTCAGAGATTTGAAGCTCAAGTGGCAATAGATTGTGCTCATCACAAAAGTGCAGCCACTTCAATATATTTAAAATTAATAGATAGAATGATTAGTTTTGTATGTATTTTTGTAGATAAGTATATTTATTATTTAAGAATCTCTCTCGTAAAAGAAAAAGAAAATTATGATCTTTTAATGTTGTGGCAGGTGATACTTCTCCAAGTGGGGTCTGCATTTATAAGGAACTGATTCTTGGCTTCACTAATGCGCAAGGTGCAGAGGAATTCACATGCCAAAATTCTTCATTCATTACGTTTGCTGTTCTAGATAAAATTTTGGTACTTAAATAAATGCTTTACCACTGTGCTGCCGAATCACAAGACGAGAAGAATTAAAAAACCAAAAGGGTAAATTTTGCAAAAGCAAAATTAAGCCCCACATAAAAAAGAAAAGAAAAGGCAAAATAAGTGGGAAAGAAAATAGACCGTGTTTTAGAAAGTAGTTCTAGAATTCAAATACACAAAACCCAAGAAACAGTGAGGCAGAAAAATGGTAAAACAGCAGACACTTTTAACATAAACTCAGTGGTTTTTCATTCCAAGACTGTCTTTTATCCTTAACTTCAGGAAAAAAGATGAATAATTTTGATAATATCGCCATGTTACCTCTGTGGAATGTTAAACATAATTTATTTACCAAAAATAAGTTGTGTTGTGTTGATTGAAGGAAATGCAAGAAAAATTACTTTATTAGGAAGCTCATGGCTGTTGTTCTTGGTGGTGATTCCACAATCTGTGTCTTCAATCACCTCCCCCGAGGAGTTCTTTGTTGTTGATGGAGATACAGATGAGGAATTAGAGATCTGCAAACATGCACAAAAGCAAAAGCTGTCAAATTACTGTCTTGAGATGCTCATCATTTTATTTCTCAGACGAAGAATTCTTAAATTGTAAATATCTTCAGAGAATTGGAAAGTCATAATGAAAAGCACAAATTACAGTAAATTCACAACTGGTCCAAGTAAACCACAATCAGAAAAGTTGAAATTAATTTGGACAAAAGTATAGAGAAAAAAGGAATTACAAGAGTGGACCGACAGACTTAAGGTTAAGGAGGAAGGAACATTCTGAATTCCTATATTAACATTCTTAAATTTATTGAATTTTTTTTTCAACAAAGGACAAGGAGAGACAATAAATAAATATAAAGAGGGTCATCTATTAACCAACAATTCTGAAGCATGGAAAAACAATTTGCAGTTCTTTTCTGAAAAAGAAAATCTAAGCATTCAGCTTTTTCAAAATTGGGAAAACCTTCAACAGTACGAAGTACAGAGAAATTCATGGCTGGTCCATGTAACCCGCAAACAGAAGTGTAGAAATTAATTTGGAGGAAGAAGAATTACAAGAACACATGACCAACAAGCATAAGTAGAAGGCTTGGAAGGAACATTTGCAATTCCTATTCTGGCATTCTTAATTCTAAGAAGAAAATCTTTTAGCCATTTCAAATGCAAAAATCCTTCAACAGTTAGAAGAACTACAGAGAAGCCCATTGTTCTGGGAAAAGTTGAAACAAACTCAGCATATCCAACTAAATCACTATCAGAAAAGTATAACTTGATTTGGAGAAAGGCAAGAGAAAGAGGAATTACAAGAACAAACGAACCAACAAGCATGACTAGAACTTAGGAAGGAACAATTGGAGAGGAAATAGCTAGAAAGAGGCCATCCATTAATCCCCAATTCCGAATAGATAATCAAGCTTTCCTTAAGGTTTCAGCCATTTTAAAATGCCAAACATGTACAACAGTAAGAAGAACTACAGAGAAATCGAAAGAAAGAAACCCATTGTTCGGAAATTAAAAGAAACAATAACAAAAGAAAAAAAGAAAAGGAAAAGGAAGAAGAAACGTCGAAAGGTAGATAGATATATACAGCGAGTGGATCAACAAGAGCTTCAGCTCTGGAGAAGGAGGCACAAGCCGATGTAGCTGCTAAAACCACCTTCTTTGCTGCTTTTCTCAGCTTGGACGGTGCTCTTCCATCTCTTCTTCCTCGTTCCCCCATTCTCTCTCTCTGTATGTGTAACACTGACTGTATTATCTCTCTGTTTTAAGCATACAGCAGTTAATACTTAATGGTTAATACTGAGAGAATTGGGATTGTGAAGCAGAGGGCACCAAGAAGAAGAAAAGAGGAGAGAGAGAGAGATATAGAGAGGGAGGGAGGGAGGGAGACAAAGCGCTCTGCCAAATTCAGCAATTGTCCGGCTTCTCCACCCATGGCTTCCGTTAGTTTTATAAAGTCACTAAGTATTATGTTTTAAATTAATTTTGAGGAAAAATTATATTAAAATAAAAAATAACTTACTACTCTTTATTATTACACTGACAATTTTATATCAGACAAGAAAAACGATTTTATATTAAAATTTCACATATGCATTTATATTAGGCATTGGCTATTAAGAATAAAAAAAATATATGTTTTGTTTTTGTTTTTTCTCCAAGAGAGAAAGAAAGAAAAAAGTTTGACCTTATTTTAAAATCTTTATTTTCATTAAAAATAAAATCATGCTCTTATTTTAAATAAAATTTATTTATTTTTCATAAAAAATAAATTAAATAAGAGATTAGTGTATTTTTTGAACTAAAAGAATAATAAATATATTGCAAAGAGATTTCAAGAAATATTAATATAATTTCTATATAGTTTGAGCTTATGTAATACTTTTTTTCCTTTTGTCCAGCAATGGTAGGATATCCCATAGAAATGCAATTATTAATTAAAAAAAATAAAATTACACTAATTGCTCTTGAGATATAACTAAATTAAACTTAATACTTCTCTAATTATAAAATTTACATTTAGCTCCCTTTTAATTTATTTATTTTTAATGAAAGTTATCTTTTTGCTTAATATGCATTCCTTCTAAATATAAAATGACTACTAAAGTTTCTTTGGTAAAAAATAAAGCATAATTTCATATTAAAACTTAACATTAATTTAATTATCCTTATTATTATATAAAAATAAAATTATAATCTTAAATTATGTAAAGAGCAAATTAAAGAGATGGTTTATGAAATATATAGTTAAATATTATAGAAGTTTGACAAATATAATTATATCAAATATTAAATAATTTTTTATATTTTGTTATCAAATTTTTTAATTAAAATAAAATATGTATAATTTTTTTAAAAATTAATTATAAAAAATAAGTTATATAAATCATACATATATTAATTTTTAATTAAATAATTTATAACAAAAATATAAAAATTCTATTTTAATATAATTTAATAAAAAAATTGTTTAAATTTGATGAAAGAGCATTAAAAAAAGAAGGAAGAGAAAGCAACGATGTGGTCCTTTTCAAAGACAATGATACTAATGGGGCCAACCTACTCCTACCTGATTGACAACAATTAGATGTTTACAATAATAGTGAGACCCCTCTCCAATTGGACCTTCTTTCTTTCTTTTTCTTTTTCCACATGCCATTTTCATTCAAAAAGTGTTTTGCTACTTGTATCTAAACATTGGAATAATTTTTTTAATTTACTATATAACAAATTAGTAAAACTTTATCAAAGTAAATACTTTCGATAACATAATTTACAAATAAATTTATTTTGATAATTTTTATTAACTTTTTTGTCTTGATTAATAATTTTTAACATATTTGGTTATTATAAAGGAAATTAAGAAATATACATATTTTAGTTTAAAATTGAACAATAATTTCTCTGGTCCTAAATCTATGAGGTATAGTATAAGTGGTTGTGGAGTATGATGACAGCTTAGACATGAAATTAATGATGATAACGTTGCAGCAGTGAGTCTTCCTCCCATTGGGGACACTTTCTTTTTTTCTTTTTTTATTTGGGAAAAAAAATGTGGTAATGGTTTACTGTAAATATTGACATTATTATTACAGAGAAATAGGTAAATTTTTTTTTGGTCAAAATCATACTATTTAAAAATTTATTAGGTTTTCATTAATTTGATTGAAATTCAACTTAAAACTTAGCTAACCCACTTAGAGTTTTTATCGCGGTAATAATTTTATATACAAAATTCAAATATGAAATATTACTAAAAAAATCATTTTTACCACAAAACCATTAATAAAAAAAAAGGTAAAATTGTATAAAAGAATGTCAGTATAATAAACGTTATAAATATAATGAAATATTAAGATAAAGACCAACGGAAGAAAAAAGATATAAAAATAATAATCAAAAGGGTTTACTTCTTCTAATATACTTTATGGTATATGGATGTAGTTCTTAATAACTAATTCGTACTATATTCTCATGTAAAAACTATTTTTTGTACTTACCAATTAATTCTTTTTATGTAAGACTTTGAAATGTAATATAGCACCTGCGCTGAATAGTTTCGGAAAATTTACAACACTGACATTTACTTTGAAATGTACCTTCTGAGTTAAGCTCTCTTTAGTCCCTATCCTTCTTTTTTTTTTTTTTTCAAAAGAAAATTAAAAAATTTAAAAAAGATAAATATAAAAAAATTCAAATTCTTGAAATGTTAAACTCTTCGTAAAAGAGTCTTATTCAACTAACATACACATATATATTATTTTTTTATTAAAAATTATTTTATTTAAAGTATTATTAAGTATTAAATATAAATATTTTTTTAATAAAAATTTAAATATTAATTTATTATATTATAAAAAATTATTATTTTTTGTTATATCCAATTCATTACTAGTTTATTGACTAAGGGATATGGTTAGCTAACAATATTAAAAATTAAACATGGAGAGGGTAAAATGGTAAATAGGGTTCCTAGGGTGAGGGTAAAAGACCGTTGGTTTTAAATTTGAAAGGGTTAATAATGACTTAATGATTTAGCCTTGAAAGACCAAAATTCAATATGAATGTTATTTGCAATGGATAAGGCAAAGAAATAGTGGGTGATGAAATTTTATATAAATTTGATCCCAAAAAAATTAATAAATAATCAAATTAATACTTATTAAATATATAAATATATGTCTAAATTAAGTTTTTTTAAAATGTGCTTGACATATTTATATTTAAAAAAAAAAAGAACTTGGATAGATTGGCGCCAAAATGGCATTTAATTTACTAGCAACATAGATTTGAAATTGTATAATTTGAATGTTGTGCAACAGAAAACAAAGCAAAATCTATTTAACTATATAAAGCATATTATAAACAAAAAAAATGAATTTGAAAAAAAATAAAGATTATTCTGTAATAATAACTAGCTTCACATGTGCTTTTTGTCAGCATGCATGCTGCTTTCTTTTCACTCCCATTTGATCTGAAAAAGGGTAGGTTGCTCCATTGATGATTGAACCACAATGGAAGTGGTCGTCTTTGAATTACTTGTTCTCTATGACACCATAAAATAATGCTCCTTCCCTTTTTCATTCAATTCATTCATTTTTTTTTTATTTTTTTTTTTCAAATTCTCTTTTGGGTTGTCCCAAACTCTTATTCAATCTAAAGAAGAAGAGGGCCCCAAATTACCTACCTGTTTAAATCTATGGTAAGGTAAAACCTAAAAAAAAGCATCCTTGATATAGTGTTACCTTTTATATGTTTAATTATTATCAAATTTCTTTTATTAAAAATTTTGATGAATTGGGAGATGATCCTATACAAATTAGCCTAGATATTTTTTTTGTGTAAAAATAAATTTAAACAAGAGGATGATATCTTAATTTATAATCTAGGAACAAAATTTTAGTACTATAGCTCTCTACATATATTTAGTTCTTAATTCATTCAATAAATCTATAACAGTATGAGATTTATATTAATAGAAATTTATCTTAAATAAATTAGAAACTAAATATATAAAAAATATTAAAAATTTTGTAGTAATAAATTTTTTTTCATAATCTATAATAAACTTTTAGATTCAAAGAATACTCAAAAAAAATTTAAATTTAAATTATGTAATTATCATGGATTAAAAGTCATTAAGTCAACCCTCGTTGATAAATTAATGTAAATTGATAGAGTTAATTGATTTATTTGATGAAGACTTAATAATTAAATTAATAGACTAAATGAAAAATTTTTAATGTTATTTTTTAAATGTTGGTTATTAGATTATTTTAATAATAAAAATAGAATATATTACACTAATCATTTAAGCAATGAATTGATAAGTAAAAATAGTACAAATGATTTGCCATGAGAACATGACATATGTATATTCACATCCCACGAATTTAGATGTTTTCTGTCCATTTCAAAACAACGATGAGTTTCTTTTGTGTCCATAATTTATTTGGGCTGTTAAGCTGGCATGATATTTTTCAAGCAAGACAAAAAGAAGTGAACAAATAAAAAGATTTCAATTATTTCCAATTTAAATGTCTATGACCAATGAATCTTTTGGGTGACTTAAAAAAGGCGTAAATCTATTTTAATTCTTCTAATTTTATAAAAATTTTAATTTGATTTTATTAGTTTAGAAATAGATAATTTAATATCTTCTTTTGTAAAAAAAAAAAACAAATCCAATTTTGTTCTTTTATCAATATTTAATCTAAAATATAAGGAAAAAATACATTTCATCCCTCCCAAATATGCCCATATAGTATATCACCCATCTAAAATTTTTATTTATAATAAATTATTCTCTGAAATTATTTAAAATATTAAAATTATATTTAAAAAGTTTATAAATTTTATTTTTTTCTCCAATCTTCTTTCACATACATGTGAAGTTAAATCAGAGAAGAGAAAAAAAATAAATTATCTTAAATTTAATTCTAAAAATAATAATTTTTAGTATCTTAAATAATTTTAAAAAATAATTTATTATAAATTAAAATTTAAATAAAAAATATATTATATAAACATAATTGAAGGAGTAAAGCTTACTTTACCCAAAATATAATATCTAATAAATTAATTTAGACTCAAATTTAACATCCAATTCAATTAATTATTAAATTTTATATCAAATTTTAGATAAAAATGTTATAGAGAGAATAAGACTAGATTCTTTTGAAAAAATATGAGAACCAAATTGTTTATTTTTAAATTAAGGAGACCAACTTAAAACTTTTATAACATTAAAGAGATTCAAATTGCATTTAAGGAAAAAAAAAGAAGAAAGTAAAGCAGTCATACTAATTTTAATGCATATTTGGGTCTCCCCACTTGAAGTTGAGGGAAAAGTGTCGGTTCCCGGCATTCTTGTAGTGCTAACAATTCAACTTTTCAACATTTATATTTTTTCACGTAATTTAATTTTTTTATAGTTAAAAATTAAATTATTTAATTTCAAATCATAATTTGAATTAGATCATAAATGTTGATTGAAAGTAGTGTTAAATTTTTTATTATAAATATTTTCATCAAACAGAAGTTATTAAAATGGGTAAATTATTGCATTAGACAAGGAAAAACTAAAATTAGTTTTTAATTAAAATTAAAATTTATTGATAAATATATTTTAAATTTTTTTATTTTCAGTTAAAATATTTATTTTAAATTTCTAAAAGTTAAATTTTTTTATATTGATCAAATATATTTTAATACTTGCTATATTATATAAATAATAAATATAAAAATAGTTTAATTAAAATGAATAAAATTATAAGGTGTTTTTATTTTTTAAAAGAAGAGAACGCAATTTTTTAAAATAGAGAGAACAAAAAAATAATTTTAAAATAATTTTTTAAAAATACGTTTCTATTAAAATGTTTAAATTTTCAATCTTTAATTTTTTTGAAATTTATATAAAATATTTTTTCAAAGTAATGTACAAGTGAAAAAAAACTCAATTCTTGTATCAAAATCTGTTTTGAGAAAGCTATTATCAATGAACCTCACTCGCCTCTCTTCCTCTTTCACATGAAAAGACGGTAAAGGCCAAGGCTTCTTCTGTTTCTGCAAAACTTGCGGCTTGCTACCTAGAAAACCACACTCTCACTCATTGCTTCGTAATCTTGCATAATTTGACTAAGTCAAATCCACTTCAAAAGGGTACTATGTTCAGATTATATATAATAATTTTTATTTAAAAAAGTAAATTACTGGTTATGGAAAGAAAAAATATTCTTATCCACATGTATTGTGCTCTAAATGAATAATATTCGATTAGATATTTTAATTTTTTTATAGTATATAACTTCATCAATATAAAGTAAAAAAATTAATTGAATATTATTGATTAATTTAAAAATAAAGTAATACATTGTATGTATTTAAGAATTTTTTATAAAAAAATATATTTTATATCAATTTAGAATGTTGCTCAAATAATTGAGCTCCTGCGTTAATTACATTGATATCTATTGGGTATTCTAATTGTTATTTTGAATTATTGTTGTTTGAACATTTAAATAACTAAAATAGAGGCTAAATTGTTTGGATAATAATATTTAGAGGACAAATTTAAAGATTTTAATATTTTAGGGAGTAAATTAAAATAAAATGTATATATGAGATATCAAAATAATAATTTACTAAAAAAATTTTGATGTAATTTTGAGGTGTATCTCTAGACTCCAATAATATTATGATATATGGAAATTTATTTTAAACAAAAAAAATGATGGTTACTAAACAAAAAATATCCATGTGATATATTTTATTGAAGGATGTTATGTTATCTAAATCTTGATTTAATCTTATTCCTATTTTCTGGTCTCTATCTCCATTTTTTTTAATCATGAACAATCTTTTCTAATTATACATCCATATTGTGCCCTCCTAGGCTTGTTAATACACTTTTGTCATTTTCTAATAATTTTAGCACATTCCCTTATGAATGTAGATAGTCTTAATCATATCGTGATTAGATTTTAAAGTCACTCGTGAATCTTTTTCTTTCAAATGTGGACCACAAAATACATATAGAGTTATATATACCTGCAACTTTCAGAATCCATGTGATTAGAACAGGAAAGAAAAGGTAAATCATTGGCTAATTTGAACTTGATTTGGCCTTTAGAACTGTACTAAAGCAACAACTATACTGTTTAAATTTCTTTGTTACTGCTGGATTTAGATCCTCTATAATTTAGAAAAGAAATTTTATCCTGTAAAATACTTTAAAAATTTAAATTTTGGACAAGAATTGACTATTCAATGAACAGTAATCTTTCAAGCCCAAAACACCCATCCTTTGTTTTTCACACTATAACCATTACTAATATTGACGTGCTTAACACTGAGGACTCGCTTTAAGTACAAACTGAATTCTCTAAAGTGAGAGTTTAGAGACCGTGGAGTAAATATTAAAGTGAAGAGAGAAATTAAAAAAAAAAGAAGAAAAGATTAAGAGAGAAATAAATGAAGAATCTAAATTTTTTTCTCTCTTCAACCTCCAGTATTTCAGAGGATTCAGTCTCTTTTAAATAGTATTAGATAATGATCTATGATCATTAATAATAAAAAAAAAGTACTAATAAAAATCTAGTAAACTATGAAACATGAGTGAATTGGCCATTGTAACATTCCCATGAAGCTTGCATGCTCATAATGTGAGAAAAGCTCATATGTAGAAGAACTGATGACAGAAAAGACAACGGAAATCTAAATTCAAGAAGTTGATTTAGAAAATATTAGTATTTGGAGTTTCAATGACTCAAGTGTCACAATGGGCAAGAGGGTTAGGTATGAATGAGATAGATTATGACATTATACCCATGCCAATAGAACACTATACTTACCATTAACTTCATTATCAGCTATTAATTATTATTATTTATTTCAAAAGTGTATGAATAGAAAAAAATATTTTTTTACAAATTTTGAAAAAATTATATAAATTTCAAGAAAATAGGATGATTGGAGGCTGGAACTAATGAGAGCTCAAACATTCCACAGGAAAATTAATTTCAAAATTGTTAATGAACAAAAGGTAAAAGGTGGTTAAGATTTTTTTCTTCTTCTTCCATCTCTTACCTCAGACTCTTGAGTCTCTATGGGCAAT
The DNA here is from genome assembly GCA_031216115.1 of Senna siamea. NCBI lineage: Eukaryota > Viridiplantae > Streptophyta > Magnoliopsida > Fabales > Fabaceae > Senna > Senna siamea. The sequence continues at coordinate 21,795,543 of CM062355.1, forward strand.
GTCTACTGCATTCAAATTTGAGCTTTGACACAATGGAGATTTTTTTCTTCCTCTTCCATCTCTTACCTCAGACTCTTGAGTCTCTATGGGCTATGTCCACTGCATTGATGAGATTTTGAGCTTTGACACAATGGCGATGACACAATGGCGTATGTATTTGGAATCTGAGAGGTCAGTCTGATTTTATAATTATTATGTAATTGGATTTTAATTGATCAAATTACTATATTATTATATTATCTTTGAATTCTTAAGATAATAGTGATCACTAATGAACATGTAATTAAACAATTACTATATCTTTTTTACCTTTAAGTATGGAGTTTCTTCATTTAAATTTTGATGTTATAATATTAATATAGAATAAATTTGAATTTACTCTAATCGAAAAATTCAAGTAATATTACTCTCAATTTGGTCATCTAAACTAGAAGTCTCTTAGGTTCATTTCCCAATTAATTTATTTTTTATATGAATTTAACTGATTTGATAAGATAATTTAATATAATACTTATTTGAATGTTATATAATAAAGTGATTATGTATTCAATGGCAATAATTACATGAATTTGGTAAGGATTGTGCCCTAATTGTTGCGTTTTTTAGAACACAGCTTAATTACTTTAAAAATTTACTTCAGTATGAAAATACTAATTAATTAATCAAAATTTAGTAAATTTTTGAATTTCGGTGGTTTTAAAAAATGATTTTATAACTTTCTGGCAACAAAAATTATATTTATTCAAATTTATATTAAAAAATTTGACAAACACATCAAAGTTGTATTTAAACTTTGTCCTTAACATTTTATTTTTACAGTTTGAGATATTTATTTTCTTAATTACTTTTTGTTACCTACTTACAACTTCTAGATAGAACGACTTCACGTTACGTGTTTGAATCTTCCACTTTCTCAAGATTTTGGATCCTCTGCTAGGCACCTGCTTGGTACTTTTAGCGGCGGTTTTTTCCGCTGCTAAAGTTGTTTTAATATTATTGCAACGAATATTACTGCTGCTATAAATTTGTTTAAATAATTAATTTTAAAAATGTTATAGTAGCAATACTTTTTGTTGCAAGAAATTTTAGCAGCGGAAAAAACCGCCGCTAAGTGCCAAGCAGAGAACTGCCAAGCAGAGAATCCGGACGCCTTTCTCAAATCTATAAGAGCCAGCAAGATGATAATCGGATATATGCTTTTGTGTCTGTTGGCTCTAAAGTCTAAACTAGTCAGTAGTCACTATGGTATGCAAATTCTTCATCCACTCTCATTCCCTCTTCTCCCCAAGAGGGATTATTGATTTTCTTTGGTTTGTTATGGCTGCTAAATGATACTGCTTTCTATTGTTTCATTAGGCAACTGGAAGTGGTGACGGGCTTGCTGATAATAAGCTAATACTGTACTCGTATTGGAGGAGTTCGTGCGCGTACCGAGTCCGAATCGCTCTCAACTTGAAAGGTACAGAGTACAGACAGACCGATTACTTTTTTATACTCCCAGCTTTGGTTGGAATTAGTCATATCAATATCTTATGAATCAAATACTTGTGATGGAATCCTGATCGGTTTAGTATGTTTTTGATTTCAGGGCTAAAATATGAGAACAAAGCAGTCAATTTATTGAAGGGAGAACAATCTGACCCCGGTTTGTTTTCCTTCTCGCTAATTTGGTCCCTCATAATGATAAAATTTGCAAAAAAAAAAAAAAAGAAGTGATGTTGGTGTAACAATTTGAGTTGAGGGAACTGGGGTTTTTTGTGATTCAGTTTGCTTAACAGTCACTTGTCTTCTTTTGTTTTGACACTTCCAGAATTCCTGAAGATCAATCCTGTTGGTTTTGTTCCCGTTCTTGTGGATGGGGACTTTGCAGTTTCTGACTCTTATGCCATCATTATGGTGAATATCTGCTATATTTGACTTGGGTTCCCTTTGGAGTTTGGAAATGCAAATTCTTTCTGTTCCATTTTCATTTATCCTTAAATGTGTCCCATTTCATGTTTTGAATATATACACAGTATTTGGAGGATAAGTTTCCACAGCATCCATTGCTGCCTCGTGGTATTCAGAAAAGAGCAATCAATGTCCAGGTATAACTTAATCTTTCTTTTCTAAAATAATTTCTTTGTTATATTTCAGTAAGCCCCTTCTTATAACCAAGGAGTTTATCTATAAAAGGAATAGGTGGGTCTCTGGTTATGTTAAAATTGTTTTTTTGTTGTGAGTCATGTGGCTGCAAATTTAGCCAAATATTTTGACTTTTCTTCACCACCATTTAATGGATGAAGACAATGGCATTTATGAAGGTGAAAATTTGGCATAGCCTAGGTCTGCCACATGCAAAATGCAAATTGTGGTAATCTTTTGTATCCATCATCTTTGACTTTTGCTTGCCCACATTAATTGCTACCTATGCTATGTAAATGCTCTTACAAGAGACATCTTCCATAAGCATTCGGTGGTGATAATTGATTGCATACTGTGGTGTGTGAAAAACTGAACAAACAATTAGAGAGAATAAAACGTTACTCTCAATGTGGAGTGATAAGTGAGAAAAATATTATGAAATAATTTTGAGTGTATTTTGGAGTGTAGGGAAGTCACTTTTCTAATCTCTATTTGATCACTACATCGATTCTTGCGTCTATAATTGTTACCACTTTATTCTTTTGCCCATTTTATCCTTTTATTTGGTCCTATATTTAAGACAGGTTAGACAAAATTCAATCATTAGTATGTTGAATGCTGTGAATAGAATCTTATTCTCATGCTGGCATTAAAAGATAGTGCATCGCATGTATAGCATCTAAGCTGGATGGGAATTGGGCGAGAAATGTGTCATGTTTGTTTTCTAAAAGTTAAGGGGATGGCAATCAGAAAATTAGACATTCAGATTGACATAAGAATTGAAGTCTTATAATGTAATTGTTGTTTCAGTTTCTCCTTTCTTGGAATTTATTTGTATTCCTGTATTCTCTAGGAGAAAAAAAAGGGGGATGGGGGGGGGGGGTTCGGGTTGTTTGAGTTTTAAATCTATGATTTAGGCCTTGACATGTGTTCTCTTCTAATGCCATCATCCATAGGTTGCCAATATTGTTTCCTCAAGTATACAGCCTTTGCAAAACCTCACTGTACTGGTATGTTACGTGATTTTTTTTTCCCGAATGAGTGAGACTATTATACATAAATTTCTTTTATGATTAAATTTGCAACCTTTCCTGGATGCTAGTATAAATGTGGTATGTTTACAGTTATATTACTTTTTCATCTGCAGAATTTCATTGAGGAAAAAGTTGGCCCTGATGAAAAAATTCCTTGGCTCAATAGCATTATCAGAAGAGGCTTCACAGGTGAGTCCCAACCCTCCCACCTCCCGAAGAAAAAAAAAAAAAATTCCAAGGAAAAACCAGCTTATAAAACATGAAATAGAAAGAAAAAGTTCGTTAAGGATTATGGCATGATGCATTTTTTCAGTAAGAAATTTTATGTTGATATACTAGCTTAAATCCTAAAGAAATTATTAGAATGAATTTAACTATTAACAACTTAACTATAAAAATGAATCAAGATAAAATATGTTGAAGTCGTTTTATCCATTTAGTTGATCTTACCTGGTGAGAAAATGTTGTTTGTTTTTGTTGTTGTATACTAGCTTATATCCAGTGATAATGGATTACATTGTCAATCTTAGTATTGAAGGTTCCTGTCATCCGAAGTGATGGGTAAAATTTTTTTTTTTTTTTATCTAAATGACCATGAAAAGGTACTAGTTCTCATCAATTAGAAGTATACTCTGTATTTTATTTGCTCCTTGTGGCAATATTTAATCCTCTATATAGTAGAAAAATTGTTCAATTTGAATAGAATACAAGCAGAATTTGACCATCGTGTTTGACAGAGAACAGAGCAACAATGGTTTTATTAGGGGAATGCTCTGTTTCTTGATAAATATTTGGATGCAAGTAGGAACAACCGAAAATATCCAATTTCAGCCCAATGTTTCAGATTACCCCTACATGACAGTGCAAGGTCATGAGACAATTATTAACAAGGAATATCACTGGTAACTGAGATCTATCAACCTTGACTTTTCTGCTATCGGTTCTCATTGAGTTTTGAGAATTCACTGCTCATAACATGACAGTGCAAAGTGTAAACCTCAAATCTGATTTAAACCATAATCAATGAGGTGGACTTTTTGATTGGTCAAAGTTACTAGCACTGAGGGAAGAACATCAGTTAGCTTAAGCATTCAGGTCTTATCTATTAAGTAACAGGCCCTCTTAATGGTTGAATAAACTTGTCAGTGCAATGCAGGGGATTATTCTTCAGTATGGAACACGTCCATGTCCAATTTCTGCTCTATGTTTTATGGACTTCTATGTTTATTTAGTTTGTCCAGGAATTAAAATCCTGGCTTAAGATGATTCTAGGCTTAACCAATTGCTATTTACTTGTGTTTCAGCACTTGAAAAACTATTGAAAGACCATGCAGGAAGATATGCAACCGGAGATGAAGTTTACCTAGTACGCATCTCTGTTTTACATATTTTCTTGTCCCGTTATTTATGTTTTTATGTATGTACTTTGTACGGATTCTAAAACTAAAATTCTGTCACCATTTTATTGAGCTTACATAAAGTTGATTGTGATTGTTTTTTCTGCAGAATAAGGTAACATGGACAGCTTTACTTAGATCTTTGATATATTGCCCTTTGTGAAAGTTTTTATCCATAACACAGTAAATAAAGAAAGAAATAAAGCGGCACAGAAAACTTGGGTTACTTAGCATTCATTAATCATTCTGGCAGCAGAATATAATTTGTCATGTATTCTTCTGTCTTTTGGATGCAAATTGAATAATGATTTTATTCCCAAATTACTGCTGTTTGCAAGTTATTATATGATTAGCTAGAGCCATGAGGGTATATCATTTGAGTTTAATTTTGGGTTTTATATTGCACGTCATAACTATAATTTAACACATTGACTATTACTTACAGGCTGATTTGTTTTTAGCACCTCAATTCTATGCAGCAAAGAAGTTCAACATTGACATGGTAATATTCTCTACATTGTTGCGTTCTATAGTTTCTACCCTCTTCTTGGCTAAGAGGGTTATGGTGGTATTTAAGTATCTGAGTTGTATTGCTCTGGTATGGTAACGTTGTTGCCTCTTCAAGTGGTCCAGGGTGTGATCTTTGTTATTTCCACCATTCTTAAAATTTAACACAAGGTTGTTTTATTCAATACACTTTCCTGTGAAGGTCTTTTACTCACCTATTAGCTTTAGCTTTAGACCACTGATATGAATGGCAGTATGCTATCTCACAAATATTGGTTTAATAATCATTATTAAGTTGAGATCTGTTTGTTTGTAGGCTTTCACCTAATTTCCACAACTTGCAGGCTTTTTGCCACTTGTTGATCATTTACAAGTCTGTAAAGCACGCGAAAACAGTATTCTAAGCATTTACTTGGTTATATTGGCACCAAAAAGAAAAGAATTGGTCCTCGGTCTTTCAATCAATGCAGAAACAAATAGAGATGGTGAAGTATTATGGGTATAATCAAGATTGAAGTAGAGTGATAGATTCAGAAATTCTTTTTTCTTTCCCTTTTGTTTCATTGATCTCTGTATGAGTAATTTATATTTATCTACTCTAGTTTCCCTCTATGATTATAAATAACCTGATATCTTTTGTACTTTTCAAAATCCTAGGTCATATACTAAATTGCATTGCTTAAATTCATCAACTTCAGCTCACACTAGGTTATCCCATTATTATCCATGCAGACAGAGTTCCCTATTCTAGCAAGACTAAATGAGACATATAAAGAGATTCCAGCATTCCGAGAGGCCTCTCCGGAGAATCAGCCAGATGCTCCCTTATAGGGACACTAGTTGAACCAATAATGTGGAAATGGTAATGATCTATGAAGCACTTGAGGCAATGTAGAAGAATCCATGCTAATTATTTTCCTAGTACTATGAATGTGTTGAAGCCAGTAACCGCCATTCTTTTATTATTTTGGGCACATTTTTAAATTTTCAATGCTTACATTTTATTGATCACAGATATGTTATCCGACAAGGAGATCTTGAAACTGCTGGAGGGTCAAGAGTCAGCTTCAAGTTAAATATTTAAAAAGCATATAATATACCATATGAGGCAATAAGAGTTGTAATGTGCAATTTAGCATTGCACTTTGCATAATGGACAGTGAATATGCAGTGTCTAAACCTTGTGTTTAGTCTTCTTCTCATTCCTTTGTCAATTGGATGCATGGTTCTCAATGGTTAAGTTCCTTTTGTTACTTTGGTGATCTGTTTATCTCATCTAATTTTAAAGATTAAGGTTGATGTAGTATTAGTTACAAGTTCATTGGTATGTATACGTTGATCTTTAATTTCATTTTTATTGGTTTCAATTTTATTTCATATCTTTGAGAAACGGGAGATATTTTTGTTAGGGATTTTCAAGAAATTAGATCTAGAAAAGATATTGATGACATTTTGAAAAATAAGAAGACAAAAACAGAATAATTAAAAGTTAATAAAGTGCTTCGTGCATAAAAATAAATTTTGACCTATATAAGGATATGAACTTATCAACCACATTGAACAATAAATTAGTATCAAAGTGAAGGACATTTTCTAGGATGTTTGCTTCCTCTTTCTTCTGCCCGTAACCTTGCTTCTCATATTCCTAGCAGTAATAAGTTTATAGTCAGAGCAAGCCATTTCATTCATTTTCCCAAATCTTCTTTCATAGAACTCCCAAAGTTCAGACCTGGTCAGCGAAAGAATGAAAGCTGTAAGAAATTTACATGGAAGTAGTCTAACGTTAAATAACATTAAAGACTCTTGTACATTTAGTTACGATGGATGAAGTACAACCGTGTGTCGAGCATTGCCTAGTGCTCGAATGTGTCAGAAATGGAGGATGATGCTCATTGTATGTCTATGTATATGGAAATTTAAATCCTTTAATGTAACATAACAGTAATGTGAAATAAACTAAAGATTTTTTTTTGTCTTATTGCAATTAATTATGTGTCTATTTCTCTCATAACATAAACTATTATATATATTTGAGAAATGCTAACTTCAATACTAGTTATTTAGAGCAATTTCCACATTATGTGTTTTGACTAGGAACTTTACTTCTACATAAATACACAATAAATATCGGAAAAAACTTCAATATAATTTTAACTGGTTGCTATGATGTTTTCCAATAATAATATGACACATGAACATTATTTACAGATTAGCATCATATAATTGAATCCTCCAAAAAGATTTTTTCACATGCTATGTTTTTATTAAAAAACCTAATAACAAATGCTTACAGAGTTTCATGCAAGTTTTATTTGAAGATACAGTGATATTTAGGTCATTTCCTCATTGTTTCTTACCAGTACGCCAGGAACTGATAGGGCTCATACTTTCCATAAATTTGTTCAACATCTATCTGAACTGTTTGAGAAGTGGATTGTCTTGAATGAACCTATATCAGTATGTCTCATAAATATCAAAAACATTTTGAAGAGAGATAAAAGAAACAGAAAATGTAAGAAAGAAACTATTACCTGTTTTAAATGCCGAATAGTTTCAGAATCGGTTGGAATGGCATTGTAGTAACCCAAGCACATAAGCACATTGGCCCGAGTAAAAGGACCAAACCCCTCAATTTCTTTCAAATGGTCTGTCAGCTGATTATAGTTTAATAAGCTTGCATCTTTAGAAAGTTCTTCAAGCTGTGTTAATTGAATTCTGCCATCAACAATAGCTTGAGCAAGTTTCAGTATACGACTAGCTCTATAACCAAGTTTGCATCTTTTTGCCAGAAAACTCTGATCAAGGTTTGCTAGCTCTTCTGGGGATGGAAAATTTCCAATACCCCCGTTAGCAAAGTACTCTTTTCCATTAGAGAACCCAAGAAATGATTCGTCAGGAGCACTTAGCTCCTCTGAATTTCGACAAGAATTGCAATCTTGACATGCATTTTCATCTGTATCTATGGCATGGACATGGTCTTCCTCGAAATTTCCATCTACTTCAAACTCTACTTTCTTCTCAACTTTGGTGGAAAAACCAGATGCCCTATTCTTTCTCCTGCTTCCTTTTGTAGCAGGTGTCTTTGGAATGAATTCCTTAGTCTCAATTTTTGGACTGCCAGAAACTGCGACTGCTCCTTCAACAACTGAGGAGAGGGAGGATCCTTTCTGCAGTTCCAGCTGAAGCTCACAAAGTGCCTGAGCCATGCTCAACGTCCTTGACCACCTAAATTGTTTCCTACCTTAGTTTGAGTGTTTTGAAGAGAATGCAGTGAAGTAGTCAATTAGTCATTATTACAACGGGAAGAAAGAAAGTTCTCTCTAAATGAGAAAACGGATGGATATCTGTTTCTATTGTTAAAAGTTACCATGTCATGAATGAAACTGAGTAAAACTTTTAATCATCCAGACAATAGTTTGGGAAAATTTTCCATCCCAACCCACCTCACTCGGTCTTTCCAAGCAAGCCCCGAGGAAAGAACCAATGCAGGAGTTTTTCCAAGTCTTATGTAGATAAGAATAAAGGGAGCAAATAAGTACCTAGAAGCAAGTGGATAAAGGATTCAAAGAATAAATTCTCTTGACCCCAAGTTCATATCCTATTCATGTGGGCATTATGACAAACATAAGGCGGGCGAGTTACTCAGTCACTTATTTGGTAGAAGACTATGAAAGAAAGAAAGAAATGTTAATGTACTCACTGGCAGTTACAGAGGAGAATGCACTTGACCATATCCTCAAACAACGTGGGAGACCTAAAGACTCTTCCGCTAAAGCTTCTATTTTGATCACCATCGCCATAGTTGGACATTCTTCTAAACTCCCTCACAACTTTCTCTTCGGTTTCTGACAAACGCAACATTCTTGACACCTGAGCCTAAAGATTAGCAGCGAAGAAAAAGACAATCCCGCGTCAATAAAAGAACAAATCAGTCCTTTGCCGATCAAATAAAAACCACCCATGAATTCAAAGAAGCATTTAAACACTTTGATATTTGATACCATGTTTTCATTAGTCAGTTTGGATTGATTTCGACATCTGTGTCAATCAAAATGACAACCATTTAAAGAGTGCACTTATTTTGAATTTCACTCACAACGTTCCCCACAAAAGAATAAAAAACAGGTCACTAGATAGAAATTCCAAATATATCTCCTTTTACATTCCAAACAAATAATCATTCATTAAAATGGGTTCGGATTTTGCTTACTAATCTCAGGATAAATTTCTATTGGTGTAATCTCTTATTTCTTTTTTCTTATTACTTTTTTAGACGTAGAGAAACGTATCATCCAAAATACATTAAAATGGACTTACAACATCCAACAACGGAAGAGATTAAATCCACTTTATCAAAATTTTATTCAATTAATCTAATAAAAAAACTCAACTTTGATTAATTTTAGTTGAAATCAGTTATTAAAAACCTTTACCAGTAATGCGTGTTCTTGTTGAGGAGAAATCGAGTGTATGCCATGAACCCTAACACTGAGGTAGCCGGGACGCTCCGAGGGCTGCGAAATGCTAACGATTGCAGAACCAGAAGAGGATGAAGGGGAAGGCGAAGAAGAGGAGCGATCATCGTTGGCGAGACTGAGACGAAGAGGGCGAGTGAGGGTGTTGGAAAGAGGGTCCCAATAGTTAGGAGCCATCATGAACAACCCATGGCTGCACACTGCCTTCTCCAATCGAAACGTTTTGGCTGCGATTCCCAGTGGAAGCTCCATCTCGCACCAACATGGACGACGACTCGCGATTCTTCCTTGTCCCTGTTCGACGTCGTTTTTGGTATTACAGCAATTGGACAGGTGATTGTTTTCTATGTGCTCCATGAATGAGTTTGACTAGTCTTTACTCTCCCACTAAAGCTTCTGTTTTGACCATCACCATAGCGGGACACACTTCCTCATAGCCATCTCTTCGGTTTCTGACAAACGCAGCATTTGCATTGTTAATTTAAAATTAATGTATTTCTTTATAATTAAAAAAATAAAAAAATTTAATTCAAATACACTAATTTTAAATTACAAAAAATTCATCCACGCCACCTGAGCCTGAAGATAGATTAGAAGTGAAAAAACAGAAGCCAGTCAGAACAAATCAGTCCTTTGCCGACAAATAAAAATCACCCATGAATTCAGACAAGCATATTTGTTATTACATTTTGACTAAGCGTTCCATCCGAAGAAGAAGACCCTGCCGGCCAGCTCTACGTTGACTCTACGCCAACGACTCAAAGGACCAGCTACAAGTTATGGGAATTAATTATTGAAGCAGAAATTGTTGACGAACGAAAGAATGATAGAGAGAAAGAGACTATTGATCCAAGTATGATAATTATAACTCTTGAGTTTGTAATAAGGTTTCATTCAACAAAAATGATTACCAATTCAATGTAGTCTTAACCATTTAAAGAGTGTAACTATTTTAAATTTTACTCACAACATTATTGACAAAAAGATTTTTATTTTTTAAATTTTATATTAATTTTTAATTTTATTTTTAAAACTTTTTTACAATTAATTTTATTTTAATGCTTAATATTGCTTAAATTATTAATAAAAAATAATAATATAATATTACATTTTTAAAAAATAAAATTATTATTAAAATTATTCAAATCATAAAAAATATTTATTGAAGTTTTTATTAAATTTTTTTATATTTGATAGTAATTGAATGAGAGTATAAATATTATAATTTTAAAATATATATTTTAAATTTAGTATTTAAATATTATTAAAAAAATTTTATACTAAGATTTATTATTAAATGTCTTATTATTATTTTTCATTAATAATTTAAAAGATGATAAATTGTAAAATGAAATTAATATTACAAAAAAATTTAAAAAATAAAATTAAAAATTAATATAAAATTTAAAAATATAAAAAATATTTTTGTCCAATATTCTTTATAAAAGAATAAAAAATAGGTTACTTGATAGAAATTTCAAATATACCTCTTTTTACTTTTCAAACAAATGATCACTCATAAAAATGGACTTACAACATCCAACAGGAAGGTGTCTTGTCTTATGATATCAAATTTTTAGTATGTAATAACAGAATTTTAATTAGGTCAAATGGTTCGGAATAGTCTACTCTTCCTTCACAGATCTTCAATACTTATTATTTTATATAAATAATAAAAAAATATTTTGATTACAATAAATGAAATTGCACTTTATTTTTTTTTTTTGTAAAGAAAATCAATGTATTGTGTTAAATCTCATAATTTAGTCATATTTTAAGAAAAAAAGAGAAATTTATCTTAAATTGAAAAATACAGCCCTTATTTTGAAGAGGAAATTTTTTTTTAAAGATGAAAATTGGCTCCCACAGGAGGAGAGGTCACAGAAAATTACACAAGTATAGGACAATTTTTGTGTTGGATATGTGTGCTTTATTTTTTGATTAAATATTAATTATATTTTTATTATATATATATGTCAAATATAAAGTATATTATAAAATATTAATTTATTTTATATGTAATAAAAACATTTTTATATGAATATTTACATATATATATTTTAAATTTATAGTAATAAATTATTATATATATAATTAATATATTGATTAATATTAATTTGACCACGATTTAATTATAACAAAACTAATAAACTCTGAACTGCTATCTTCTTAAGTTGAATAATTGATCCAAGATTGGTCAAAGACTAATTCCACGAGGAAAGACACAAAGGACAAAACGTAAGTAGAAGATGGAGTACGGCAACACAAAGAAAGAGACTGAGTTACGACCTCCTTTTCCTGTAAGTGAACAAGACATCTAAAATCTAATCTCTCTTAACTTGGCACGTGGAGAGTAACGACTCATGAAGATCTTTTGAAATGTCCATGTTCTATTTAAAATGTATATTACAAATCTTGACACTTATCTTCTGGGAAGGTGCCACTTAAGCCAAGAATCTTAGGTTAGTTTATTGGTGTTGAACGGGTATATGAGATGTTTATTATACGTCTTTAATAAATGCTGCAAAAATTGGAAAATGAAATCCTGTTTATGAAAGGTGGGTGAGATAGCATTTGACTATTAGCAAGGGGAAGTCATGAGAGTGAAGTTTACAGCCAACTACAACTTGAAAATGGGTCAAAGGATACTGGTTTCTCTGGTTCTTCTATTCAATTATTTGCTGGTTGCAGAAACAGAAATAGCTAATGAGGATTGTAAGTTCAGTTGTATAGTCATGAATTAGATATATTTCTTCACATTTGACTGGCATCATATTCTTTAGAAAACATGTTTCTATATGAGAGGCTATAATCCACAGAACCCAATCTTGAGCATCTTCTAAACCTGCACTTAACCTGTTTTGGCTAAAAGATACAAGGCGAAGATATGCAAAACCGGCATATTCTTAATTGTTCAACCTTATCTTCTGCATATCTTTGATGCAATCAATAGTTGAATAGTTCTATGTATGTTCTTGATTGTGTTTGTAATTTCTCGTGCAGTCATAGCCCTAAAGTCTGTAATGGATAACTGGAAGAACATACCTCCCAGTTGGTCGGGTTCGGATCCTTGTGATAATGGTTGGGAAGGAATCAATTGCACCAACTCTCATGTTACTTCCATGTATTATCTCTTGTGAATTTTTATGTGAAGTTGCCTACATTCTACTGAATCTTCTGTTGTGAGATTAACTTGCTTGCTAGCATTTCAGAGCATTGTCAAGCATGGGTTTGACTGGCCAGCTATCTGGAGATATTGGTTTACTATCTGAATTAGATATATTGTAGGTGATTTACTTCAGTGTTTTCTAATTCTGACACTTAAATCAGATCTTCTAACTGCACTTGGACACTTCATATTGTATCATGTCTGGTATTTATGCTTCTCAGTCTATAGGAAATTATCAAATTTCTTTTGATAAATTACTCTGCTGAGTGTTTGGCACATCCTCTAGTATCAATAATTTGTCTGTGAGCTATGCATAGCATAAAGGAATTATGTTAGGCTACTATCTTCAAAGATGACTAAAGACTGCATTTCAGTTATATTTTACTCGTATATAGTTTATAATGTTTTGTAATCAGTTTGTGTTAGAAAACATTTTCAATGATCTTTCTCCTTTGATAGGGATCTCGCTTTCAATAGAGGCTTAACAGGTTCACTTCCACCAGAAATTGGAAACTTGAAGAAGCTGTCCAACTTGTAAGGGTGTATTTATTGTTCTTAAAATTATAACTCCAAATCAGAATTATTATCATCAAATGATTCTCAACAAAAGAGGTCCTTTCACATTTTCAGGGTTCTTGTTGGTTGTGATTTCACTGGTCCTATTCCAGATAATATAGGATCTCTGCAGCAACTTGTCTTCTTGTAAGGACTTTTAACCATGCATGTTATTTAGTAAGAATTACATGCATCTTCTTGTTCAATATAATCTTATATTCATCCCTGACAAAATGGTACACTTTCAATTTAGTTATCTACATATGTGGTTTTTCAATTTAATTCCTCATTCATTAAAATTGTTTCATTGCTGCTCTTCCATCCTATCTCCATTCATAAATTAACAAAGAGCCTAAACTCGCACTTGTTAACTCACAACTAGCACACACTCAATTCATTTAGTTAAGAAGCCCTGATAAGGAACCCTAGATTCATGAAACTCAGAAGTTTTAAACCTCTGAAGTTCATGCTGCCACCCATGAATTTCATGGTTTTTGCTCTTTCCCTAACAGAAAATTCAATAGATAAGGGCTGCAAATTTAAGTTCTTTGTTTTACTCTTGGTAAACTATCTCTCTTTGTTTTGAGTACGCATCCTTTGTTCATGCAGTCTCTGTATATTGTTGTTGTACTGGTTTCTTCGGTGACATTCTAAATCAGCTATTTTCAACTGCAGAGCTTTAAATTCTAACAGATTGTCCGGACAAATTCCAGCTTCAATTGGTAATCTATCAAAACTTTCTTGGCTAGATTTAGCTTACAACAAGCTTGAAGGACCTATTCCGGTATCAAGTGGCGGTGCACCTGGTCTTGATAAGCTACTCAATGCTAAGCACTTGTATTTCAATTCTCTTCTGCAATAGTTAACATTTTTCCTCTCAATGACTTGTTTTTCATGTATCAAACTCCATTTCACATATTTCCATTTCCTTCAGTCATCTTGGTAACAACAAGCTATCAGGCACAATTCCTCCTCAACTTTTTAGCTCAGAAATGACTCTCATACATGTGTAAGAACTATCATAGTATGTAAACTTTACTATTAAGCTATTGAAACTAGAAAAAGGTATTGAAAGCTTCTGCAACAATCAGATGCAACTCGTCATACACTCATGGGTCACTGGAATTTTTTTACAGCCTTACTTCTTTCTTCTTTGCTTTTCTCCAGAGCCATTGTTATATACTATTTTTTATTGTTATTCAAATAGTCCCTCTTGTAATGGTATTTTAATATATTGCTAAAGCACATAGCTTTGTTTTGTATAGTATAGTAGATTCTCTCAGTAATCTGATAGAAAAGGAATGGAGAAGAAGCACACAATTAACAAAAAGTGGAAACGGTTAATGGTACAGAAGATAACACTTTGGAACCTCCATGCCATTGACTCTCACCTGTATACCATTGGCCCTCACCAATCACCTCTTTACTAGAAGTCTAACATTAATATTATGCCAGCAACACATAATATTTCAGCAACGAACACAGAGATATAATGATATAATCGTGAATTTAGATTTACAAGGATATGTTCACTGTCTTAGACTGCTTTATTTGACAATCTAATTACCTACCTGAATATCTTTTGGGGCAGACTTTTTGACAGCAATCAACTTACCGGAAGCATTCCATCTACACTTGGACTTGTTCAGAGTCTGGAGGTGGTGTAAGTGTCCATGTTGCATGTTTCAAACAGAATAGAATTCTCCTAGGTGTTGTCTGGCTCAAGAATCCTTCCATGGTTGCAGGCGCTTTGACAGTAATTTATTAAATGGATCCGTGCCTCAAAACATCAATAATCTTACAAAGGTTTCAGAGCTGTAAGCAAACATGAATTACTTGCCAGAACAGCTTTATTGTTCTATTAGGTTACCACTGGTATTTGTTGTGCAAAATTGGTGTTTGATAAATGGTTTCTGGTTTTTTGTTATCTGCTTCTAGGTACTTGTCCAACAATAAGCTGATCGGTCCTCTTCCAAACTTGAGGGAAATGAAATCCCTCAGCTACCTGTAATAATTATTAAAGCATACATTTTGTGAAAATTATATTATTGTTATCATTATCAAACGATTTTTTTCTTAAAGAAAAGAATATTACTCTTGTTGACAATGGCTGACTTTGTTTATTCTGAAGTGATATGAGCAACAATAGCTTTGATCCATCAGAGTTTCCACCATGGCTTACAACTCTACGGAATTTGACAACACTGTAAATCCATATTTTTGCACTTCACCCTTAAGTTCTGTCTCTTAAATTTCACACTTCAATGCAGTTAGCTTTTTTTTTTAAAAAAAAAAATTTATATGGCAGAAAGATGGAGAAAACACAACTTACAGGGCAGATTCCTGTTTCTTTGTTCAGCCTAGCCAATTTACAGACTGTGTGAGTACTAGCCTGTCTTGACTAGTGCACAATTCTAATAACATGACCGTTTAGAATTAATCCTCAATAATCTTTTATAATTCCCAAAACCAAAACTCAAATGCAAGGTTTACATATTAATCTTAGCTATTGTGATATATCATATTGATCTTCTGACATGTGATCATAGGGTGCTAAAACACAATGATTTCA
Organism: Senna siamea; assembly: GCA_031216115.1. Lineage (NCBI taxonomy): Eukaryota > Viridiplantae > Streptophyta > Magnoliopsida > Fabales > Fabaceae > Senna > Senna siamea. The sequence continues at coordinate 21,811,376 of CM062355.1, forward strand.
ATGGCATCTTGGATATTGGCACTGCCTACAGCAAGCATTTGGACCTAATTGACTTGCAGGACAATAAAATTGACAGCTTGAAGCCATATGATAATGTCTCTGATATCATTATAATGTAAGACTTAATTCTTAATGATTCTGGACTGCTTTCCTTATCTAGCATTGCACAGAATAGTTGACATGTTTACTCCAAAGAAGTTTAATTCCTCTGCACATAGAGGATTTTATATTTCCATCTTCTTCCTTTTTTTTTTCTTTGGGTCCTATAGAAGGTTGATTAATAACTAAGCTTTTGTCTTCAGATTGTTGCAAAATCCGATTTGTCATGAAGCAGGAACTGCCAAAAGTTACTGCTCCGAGTCGATATTCAATATAACATATACAGCACCACCAAGTATCTGTGTGCCAGTTAACTGCAGTTCAGAACAGATTCTCAGTCCCAAATGCAAATGTGCATATCCTTATACAGGAATTTTAACTTCTAGAACAAGCTACTTCCTGGACAAGGAAAAACTTGGAGGCCTAGAGAAATCTCTAATGGACGAGTTTAAAGAAAATCATCTACCTGTGGATTCAGTTTCTTTGAGCAATTTGACCATGAATCAATTTGAATATGTTGAATTGAGCTTACAAGTCTTCCCTTCCGGCCAAGACCGTTTCAATCAAACAGGGGTTTTAAGTATTGCCTATCTGCTAAACACCCAGACCCATGATCAATTCTTTTTCGTTGACAATATATATGAACACTATGGTAACTAATCTGGTTCGCCTGTTTTCACTTTGTAGTAAGATATTCATTATAGTTAGTTATTACTCCCATCAGATCATCACATTGTATATCTCTCAGTCAGCTTATTACAAAGAAAAAAAAATGAGTGCAATTGGTAAGTAGAAAAGGGATTTCAAACTTTCCTCTGGATTCATAAATTATTCTTTGCCAGCATAGACGTCTTGCCTGCTCAGATATTCATGAATGACAAGAACCTTATATTCTCAACTCATATATACTATTAACTTTTTAATTAGTTAAATTCCATCTAATCTCATATTTTTTATTTTCTTTCATGGAATATATACTATTGAGTTTTAATTGGGTTTGATTCTGAACTTTTCAGGGTCATCTGCGAAGAAAAATAAAGCTAAGTGGGCTATAATAGGTACAAACAAATTCATAAATCTCTATGATAGGGGATAAGGTTTTTTTTAGGAATATTTAATATATTCATTAAATCAATGTCTTCTCACCAATCTTTCAGTAATCAACTACTTTTGATGCATATCCTTCCAGAATAAATATTTTTAATGAATATATGCCAATGAAGAGTGAATCTAATCTTGCTGAATAAAAGAAAGAAATTCTGCACTTAAAGTTCAAATTATAATGTTGTAAATCAGGTAATATTATATTGTCAAGAGTCAAGACTTTCTGTGTCACTTGCTATTTAGTTTTGTGTAATTATGTTGTCAAGTTCTTAATGAAATAGTGTGCACTCTTTTATATTCCCAATTATGGTTCTAAACTGCTAATGTCTTTTGACTTTGCATCATGGGGTACATACTAGCAAAGGCTAAATGTACTTATATTTGGATTTGACATGTGTAGGAGTTCTCTCAAGCCTAGGATCCTTTGGTTTCGGCATTGGTGTGTGGTGGCTGTACAAAATTATGAGGAAAAGAAGGATACAGAAACGCAAGGAAAAATACTTCAAACAAAATGGTGGTTTGCTGTTGCAACAAAGATTATCTTCTGGAGAAGTCAATTTTGACAAAACCAAATTGTTTAACTCGAAGGACTTAGAAAAAGCCACAGATCGCTTTAATGTGAATAGAGTACTTGGCAAGGGGGGCCAAGGTACAGTTTACAAAGGCATGCTTGTAGATGGTCAAATTGTTGCTGTCAAAAAGTTCAAGGTTAAAGGAAATGTTGAAGAATTCATAAATGAAGTTCTTATTCTTTCCCAAATTAATCATAGAAATGTGGTTAAGTTGTTAGGCTTTTGCTTGGAGACAGAAGTTCCTTTGCTAGTTTATGAGTTCATTCCAAATGGTACTCTTTTTGAATATTTGCATGAGCAAAATGAGGACTTGCCAATGACATGGGAGATGCGTTTAAGAATTGCCACAGAAGTCGCAGAAGCTTTATTTTACTTACATTCAGCTGCTTCTCAACCCATTTACCATAGAGACATCAAATCAACTAACATACTTTTGAATGAAAAGTACAGAGCTAAAGTAGCAGATTTTGGAACATCAAGAATGGTTTCCATTGAAGATACTCACCTCACCACTTTAGTTCAAGGAACTTTTGGGTACTTGGACCCTGAGTATTTTCATACTAGTCAGTTCACAGCAAAGAGTGATGTGTACAGCTTTGGAGTAGTTCTGGTTGAGCTTCTAACTGGTCAAAAGCCAATATCTTCCTTAAGACCAGAAGAAGCTAAAAGTTTAGCTTTACATTTCATTATATGTATGGAGGAAAATTCTCTATTTGATATTATTGACAAAAGAATCATGGAGGTAGAGAAAGGACAAATCATGGCAGTTGCAAACCTAGCCAAGAGATGCTTAGAATTGAAAGGAAGGAATCGACCAACCATGAGAGAAATTACAATGGAATTAGAAGGAATTCAGAAATTCAGAAAGAGTTCTACTATGCAGGAAAACCATGAAAAAGTACAATTTGCTGGAGGACTTTCTTATGATAAGCTAAAACTCTATTCATATGGGAAGAATTCATGTTCCTTCCAAGTCCGAATTGCTCTCAAGCTCAAAGGTACCAATTGAAGACAGACCCATTACTTTTTCTCTCTCTACTTTGTCATTAAAATGTCTTATGAATCAGACCATTGTGCTGGAATTCTGATCAGCTTAGTATATTTTTTAATTCAGGGCTAAAATATGAGGACAAAACAGTCAATATATTGAAGGGAGAACAATCTGATCTTGGTTTGTTTTTTTCTCTCCGTTCCATCACTCTAATCTTGTCCTTCATAATGACAAAAATTGAAAAAAAAAAGAATAGAATAATATAGTGATGTTTGTGTAATAACATAAAATAGTAATGTCAATTCAATTGGCTTTCTAGTTACTTGTCTTATTTTGTTTTATTTTGTTTTGACAATTCCAGAATTCCTGAAGCTGAACCCTGTTGGTTTTGTTCCTGTTCTCATGGATGAGGATGTAGTGATTTCTGACTCTTTTGCCATCATTATGGTGAATATCTGCTTTATTGGATTCATGGTTGCCTTCGGAGTTTGGAATAGTGAATTCTTTCTAATTCTTTTCATTTCTCCTAAAGTGTGTTCTTTTTCCTGGTTTGAATACATGTACAGTATTTGGAGGAAAAATTTCCTCAGCGTCCATTGCTGCCTCGTGATATACAGAAAAGAGCAGTCAATTTCCAGGTATAATTGTTTTTTTTATTTTTTTTTAAAGATCTTTTCCTTGTTTGTTGTATTTCTGTAATACTCCTCCTCGTAACCAAGTTCATCAAATAAAAGGGAAAAGTGGGTCTTTGATTAGTCAAATATTTCAAAAAATTTTAGTCAACTCCCTTTGAATTTATTTTTTGTCAATAAAAAGAATTTTTCATGTAGAATAAAATTATTAGTTTATTTTTAATATCATAATAAATACAATAAAATTTATATTACACTTTAACATGAGATTTTTAATGTAATAATTAAGACAGTTAAATAATATTTTTGTTTTAGAATGAACACATATATATTATATAAATAAAATATTAACTAAAATAAATTATAAGGAAGTTTTGTGTAATATTGCATGTAACTTTAGGGATATTAGTGTAATTTTTGAAAATGAGTGGGGTACTAACTGTAATTTTGCCAAACCTAAGAGAGGTTGGTGTTATTTATTCTTCAAAGAAAGTGCAGCGTTTATTGCAACCAAGCTGGATGGAAACTAGGTGAGAAATTGTGTCATGTTTGTTTTCTAAAGTTAAGGAGAACAAATGAAATATTCAGATTGACACAAGAATAGTATCTATTATAGAAAATTAGTAGAAATATATCTTAAGTTATTTGATCATGTTTTATAATTCATAAAGGCTCCTATATAAAGAGTATTTCAGATAGAAGATAAAGGGAGAACAGAAAAAATAATAAAAAAATTATTAGTATAAATTTAAATATCAATAATTTAATTAAGAAATAGGTTAAGATATAACATGTAAGCGACTCTATGCAGTCAACTAGTGAAAAAAAACTTTGTTTATTGTTGTTGTTTATTACAATTATTGTTTCAGCTTCTCCTTTCTTGAAATTTAGCTGCGTTTCTGCCTTTTTTTTTACTTTCTTTTTTTGTTGAGTATTTGTGTTTTAAAGTGACAATTGACAAATGTGATTTTCTTCTGATGCTGTGATCCATAGGCTGCCAATATTGTTTCCTCAAACATTCAGCCTTTTCAAAACCTCAGTTTACAGGTATGATATGTTTCTGTTATGATATTTGTACATATATTTCTTTTATGATTAAATTTGCAACCTCTTCTGGATGCTTGAAATAGAGTACATATGATATGTTTACAGTTATCTTAGTTTTTCATTTGCAGAAATATGTTGAAGAAAAAGTTAGCCCTGATGAAAAACTTCCTTGGCTCAAGAGTGTTATAACACAAGGCTTAACAGGTGAGTTTTGACTAAGTTTCCCCCCACCCAAAAATAAAGATAAAAAGAGGAAGAGAAAGTTCATTAAGGATATGGCATGATGCATTTTTCTTAAACAATGAGATCTAATCAGAACAGCAAATTTTCTGCTATGGGTTGTCATTCAGTTTTTAAACAGTGAGGTGGACTAATTGATTGGTCAAATTTACTAGCTATGGCAGAAAGAACATCAGTTAGCTTAAGGACTAAAGCATCATTTTAGTCCTTCATAAATGATGATTTTCTCAATTTGATCTCTCATAGATTTTGCTTTTTAATTTGATCCTTCTAATGTTATCTAAATAAATAACGAGTTTGATTACTTGGATGTTTGGTGTGAAGTTGGCAATGTTAAAAGTCAACTAAGTTCAAAAGTAACGTTTGATGCTGACTGGACAATATTTAACATTAATGACTAGACGCAATATTTTGATCTGTTAGAAAAAAAGGAGAAAATTTGAAACTTAGCTCCAAATGTCTAAGTTATTAAAATTATTATTTATTTAGACGATATTTAGACTGAGAGACCAAATTGAGAAAGAGAATCTATGAGGGACTAAAATGATGTTTTAGTTGTTAGCTTAAGCATTCAAGTCTTATTTATAAGAGGAAAGTAACAGATCCTGTCAATGGCTTAAGAGACTATAATTCAGTATGGGACACTTCCAATTTCTGCTCCAAATCTGAAGTTTTGAGTTTATTTAATTAGTTTTCTAAGGAATGAAATACCTGGCTTAAGATGGTTCTAGGCTTCACCAACTGCTATTTTCCTATTTTTCATTTGTTTCAGCACTTGAAAAGTTATTGAAAGACCACGAAGGAAGATATGCAACTGGAGATGAAATCTTCCTGGTATGCATCTCTACTTTGTAAATTTTCATGCCACAAAATACTATTTATGTGTTTATAAATGTACATGGTACATTTTCTAGAACTATAATTCTGTTGCCATTTTACTGTGATCAGATAAAGTTGAATCGTGATTTTTTTTTTCCTGCAAAATAAAATAAACGGACAGCCTTACATAGATATATCAACGTGTACTTCTGTCTTCTAGACTGGTCTTTTGGATGCAAATTGAATATCATTTTATTCCCAAATCAATGTTTGCAAATTATTGCAGGATCAACTAGAACCACAAGGGTATATCTGTTGAGTTTAATTTTCAGCTTTATGTTACATGTTATAACTAACTATACTTGATATATTAACTTTGCAGGCAGATTTGTTTTTAGCACCTCAATTAGATACAGCAATGAAGTTCAACATTGACATGGTAATATTCTTTACGTTGTTGCACACTTGCACTTATACCTATTTTTTAGCCAAGAGGGGTATGGTGGTATGAAATTGTCTGAGTTGTATGGTCCAACACCATTACCACCTCTTTGATCAAGTGATCTAGGGTGTGATTTTCATTGTCTTCATCCTTAAAATTTAACACAAGGCTGGTGGTGTTAGGTTTAGATTTTGGTTGAGTGGATTTTTGATGAATAAGACCAATCCTTATGTTCTCTCTCACAGTATTTTTTCTAAAACTCTATTTGAGAAGAAATCATTTGAAAATAAACAATTTTCGTAAGCAATCTCAAACATATCTTATACTTCGTAATATTCCAGGTCATATGCTGAATTGCATTGCTTAAATTAATCAGTTGACACTTATGATATTATTGTCAATGCAGACTGAGTTTCCTATACTAGCAAGACTAAATGAGACATACAATGAGATCCCAGCATTCCGAGACGCTTTGCTGGTGAACCAGCCGGATGATCCTTCTCAAGGACAATGGTGATCTCTAAAGCACTGAAGCTAATAATATTGAAGAATCTATGCTTATAATTACTGTTGTCATCCGATGGAACGGACTCTCACCGGTTGAGCCGATAACTAGTTATACGATTTGGTTTGCCTCTACAAAACTGGATGGTGGATTTGAATTGATTTGACCCAATCAAAAATAATCAAAATTGAAAAAATAGAAATTAAACAATTTTTTTTGAATCGGTCAAGTCTTTAGATATTTTTTTTTATGCTTTGGTTTAAAATTTCGAAATAGATTAAATTATATAAATTTTGAATTTTAGAATTCAAAATTTTATATGATTTTAGAATAATTGATATGATGTGTAAATAATATAAATAATTAAGTCATTATGATTTTAACCTATTTAATTTTTATACATATAATTTATTTGTATAAATTGAGTATTATATTAAAAAATTATAAGTGAAAATATAATTTTTGTAATATAAGATATATTATTGATATTAAAAATATTTAGTTATTATTATTATTATTATTATATTTAAGATTTTGTTCAATTTGACTTCAAGTTAAACTAGTAAGCCTGATACCCAACAAATTTTTAGATTTAATAACCAATTTGATTTTTAAAACACTACTTATAATTATTGTACTACTGTTTTAACGTGTTGAAGCCAGTAATCTCCATCACATGGATTATCCTTAAAAATTTTAAATTTTCAATGGTTAATTTTTATTGATCACAGAAGTGTCATCAGATATGGATTCTTGAAATTTCCAAAGGAGCAACTGCGTGAGCTTCAAGTTAAATCTTAAGAAACATATAATATAGCATGTGTGGCAATAAGAGTTGTAATGTGCTATAAGCATTGCACTTTCCATAACGGACATTGTATTCAAATGGTGAGTAGTTAAAATGATAGATACTTAATTTTTTTTAAATTAAGTTTTGAATTTGAATTTTGTACATAAAAAAATTTATTTTAAAAAAGTTTTACCTTTCTTATAGAACATTCGCTAATTTAAATAAAATTAGTCAAAATTTAATAAATTTTTAAATAGTGACAATTTAAAAAAAATTGTAACATTTTAAATCTAAACCTCGTCTTTAGTTTCCTTCTCATATTTCTCGTCATTTAGATGCAGGATTCTCAAAGGTTAATAGCTCCTTTTGTTTCTTTGATGTTCTGTTTAACTCATTTCAGTTTTTAAAGATTATAAAGGTTGATGCCATGTATGCCATGTTACTTATACAAGTTCATTGGTATATACATAGTTGTATTTTCAACTCTTAACTTTTATTGTTTTTTATTTCTTCTCATCTTTTTTTTTCTTTTTGAGTTCATCTCATATCTTTCAATATATTGTCAGTTTTTCAAGCCTAATTTTTTGATTATTTTTAATAAAATATCTTTAAGGGTTGCATTTGGATTTTGTAATGTTGAATATATATATATATATATATATATATATATATATATATATATATACATACATACATGCCCATATATGTTTACTAAAAGTTTTGCATGCACAAATGTGTATGCATTTTTTTTTAATTTTTAGAATATAATATAAAATAATAATTATTATAATTTTAAAATAATAAATTAAATAAAAAAAGTTATTTAATTCACTTATAAGTTATAATTTTTTATTTTTTTATTTTTTTTTTCATATTTTTACATCACATATTTTATTTATATTTTATATTATATAAAATATATTATTTTGTAAGATCATTGATCAAAAGATACAAGACATTATAATATATATATTTATTACAAGATGTACAAAAGTGCATATTTTTTTAACTGTTAAAATATAATATAAATTAATAATTATTATATTTTAAACTAATAAATTTAATAATAAAAAATTATTTAACTCATAACTCTTCAATTGTAACATTTTATTATTACTATATATATCTTTATATATATATATATATATATCACATACATATATACACAGGCACTTGTAAATGTCTACACACATAAAGGCGTATGCACGTGTAGTACACATGCATATGTGAGCGTTTGTATAAACAGGCATGCAGTGTATATATATATAGACACACACACACGCACATTTGTTCGCATATGCACAAGTGTATATAGAAATAATACAAGAAATAAACACATATTTGTTGATATACACAAGTATATATAAACATACATGTGCGTTTGTGTAAATAGGTAATTTTTCTTAATTAAATTAGCATAAAGTTATAAAGAATACAATCCCACAAGGAAAGGCACAAAAGCTAAGAAAAAATTACACATTTTTTTGTTTTTTTTAATCTTTTGGTCCAAAGATTAATTCCACTAAGAAGGGCACAAAAGCCAAAACATGAGTAGAAGATGGAGTAGGGCAACACAAAGAAAAAGACAACACCTTTAAACACAAACGTTAAACTATAATGCAAAAATAATTGCCACTAATCTAAACAGTATTAGAAGATATGATAGCCATATCAACATTGTGGTTGAACTGAGTCATTAACCCTCATTTTAGGTCGTTATTCTTGTGTTTATTGCTCAATTTTTAACAAGACAAGGTTATAATAAAGATAAGTCAATTATGTGACAACATTAAAGAACTCGCGTACATGTGACGGCTAGACCAAGAAATTTGTACATGATTCCATGTAACTTCTCGTGAACCTTTTCAAGCAATAAATACAACAGTGACATAAATTAAGATAGTTCTAGTCAATTTGTACCTACATGATTATGAGCTTATCACCATGTGTTTTAGACTCTTTCTAATATCTTTAATACTATTTTGTCGAAGAGTAAACATTTCAAAGTCTTCCAAGAATAAGATAACTTTTGCGTTGTCCCTATTTTGTAGTACATGGAAGGTCAGTTTCACTATTTGATGATTTGTATGATTCATCCATGTGTATATGACTATGACTATCGACTAAGTATGTGGTAATTCAATTTGGGTGTCATCGTTTTACCCTTCTATTTTGGTAATTTAAGAATGTGGGGTCACTCTTAGCTAGTACTTCTATACAGTGAATCAGTTCCTTTAATGTCTTCAATCATCTAAGTATAATCTTCTATCAGGATTTTATACAAATGTGATCATGACAACACGATAACATTTAAAAATGTCCAAGTTCTATTGAAGTCTATATTAAGAATCTTGACATCTACTTCAGGAAAGGGGCCACCCAAGCCAAGACTCTTTGGTCATTTGAGTGTCTTATAAGTGTTGAACATGTATATAATTTCTTCACGCGCTTTAAATGGTTTGGTCATGTATAGAGGAGACCATTAGTGGTTCTGTATGTAGAGTTAACTAGATGAAAGATAGTCTAATAATTAAAAATAAGGGAAGACCAAAGAAAATAATAAGAGAAACTATTAGGATGAATTTAAGTATTAATAATCTAACTATAGAAATGAACAAAGATATAACATGTTGGCATCACTTGATCCATATAGTTGATCTCACTTATTGGAAAAAGGCTTAGTTTGTTATTGTTGTTTTTGTATTTTAAATTCTACAGAACTTGGAAGATGAAATGTTTATGACTTTTCCTATGTTAACGTATGAGGTGGTGAGTGGATTGGGATGAAAGGTGGATAAGATAGGATTTGATCATTTAACAAGGGGAAGTTATGAGATTGAAGTTTACAGTTCAACTACAACTTGAAAATGGGTCAAAAGATACTGGTTTCTCTGGTTCTTCTATTCAATTATTTGCTGGTTGCAGAAACAGAAACAGTTACTGAGGATTGTAAGTTCAGTAGTAAAGTCATGCATTAGATATTTTTCTTGACATTTGACTGGAATCATATTCTCTAGCACAAATGTTTCTGCATATAGAGGCTATAATCCACAGAACACAATCTTGAGCATCTTCTAAAAGATACAAAGCCAAGATATGCAAGACCTTATCTTCTTCATGCCTTTTGTGCAATCAAAATTTGAATACTTATATATATATATATATATATATATATATATATATATATTCTTAATTATCTGTTTGAAATTTTTCATGCAGTCATAGCCCTCAAGTCTCTAATGGATAACTGGAAGAACATACCTACCAGTTGGTCCGGTTCAGATCCTTGTGATGATGGTTGGGATGGAATCAAGTGCACCAACTCTCGTGTTACTTCCATGTATTATCTCTTGTGAAATTTTATTTGAAGTTGCCTACTTTCTACTGAATCTTCTGTTATGAGACTAACTTGCTTACTAGCATTTCAGAGTATTGTCAAGCGTGGGTTTGACTGGCCAGCTATCTGGAGATATTGGTTCACTATCTGAATTAAATACATTGTAGGTGATTTACTTTCAGTGTTTTCTAATAATATTGCTATAATTGCAATTGAAGCATCAATACTTAACAAACAGAGTCTTGTCGTGTTTGATACATGTTTGACACTTATATCGATATTCTAATTGCACTTGAACACTATATATTTTATGATGTCTAGTATTCATGCTTCTTAGTCTACAGGAAATTACCAAATTTCTTATGATCAACTAGTCTGCAGACTATTTAGCACATCCTCTAGTGTCAACAATTTGTCTGTGGACTATGCATCCCATAAAGGAATTCATATATAGTTTATAACTTTTATAGTTTGTGTTATAAAAAGTTTTCAATGAATGGTTCTCTAATTTTGTTCCTGATACTTCTCCTTTGATAGGGATCTCTCTTACAATAAGGGCTTGACAGGTTCTCTCCCACCAGAAATTGGAAACTTGAAGAAGCTGTACAACTTGTAAGGGTGTATTGATTGTTCTTAAAATTATAACAGAAATTCAACCAGTAAGATAAAATGATTCTCAATAAAAGAGGTCATTTCTCATTTTCAGGTTTCTTCTTGGTTGTAGTTTCACTGGTCCTATTCCAGATGATATAGGATCTCTACAGCAACTTGTCTTCTTGTAAGGACTTTAGACCTTGCATGTTATTTAGTAAGAATAACATGTATCTTCTTTTTCTGTATCATCTTAAATTCATCCTTGACAAAATGGTGCACTTCCAATTCAGTTATCTACATATGTGGTTTTTCAATTTGATTCATCATTCATTAAAATGCTTCCATTGCTGCCCTTTCATTCATAAATTAAGGTTGAACCTAAACTCATGCTTGTTAACTCACAACTAGCACACACTAAATCCATGTAGCTAAGAATCCCTAATTAGGAACCCTAAATTCATGAAACTCACAAGTTCTAAATCTCTGAAGTTCATGCTGCCACCCATGAATTTCATGGGTTTTGCTCTTTCCCTACCAGAAAATCCAATTGATATTCGTAAATATTTGTCAAAGTTTTATGCTGGCTATCGACTACCTAATGCGATACTCCTCTTTTATCCGGGCTCAGGACCGACTTTGAAAGCCAAACTTAGCATAGGCAAAGTTAAGGGTTGTATATTTTTGAGTTCTTTTGTTTACTCTTTGTAAACTATCTTCCTTTGTTTTGAGTATTTATCCTTTGTCCATGCTGTTTCTATACATTGTTGTTATATTGTTTTCTTGGTGACACTCTAAATCAGCTATTTTCAACTGCAGATCTTTAAATTCCAACAGATTTTCTGGACAAATTCCAGCTTCAATTGGTAATCTATCAAAACTAACTTGGCTAGATTTAACTGACAACCAATTTGAAGGGCCTATACCAGTATCAAGTGGCAGTGCACCTGGTCTTGATAAGCTACTCAATGCAAAGCACTTGTATTTCAACTCTCTTCTGCAATAGTTACCATTTCTCCTCTCAATGACTTTTTTTTTTATGTATCAAACTCCATTTCACATATTTCCATATTCTTCAGTCATCTTGGGATGAACAACCTATCAGGCAGAATTCCTCCTCAACTTTTTAGCTCAGAAATGACTCTCATACATGTGTAAGAACTATCATAGTATGTAAACTTTACTATTAAGCTATTGAAACTAGACAAAGGCATTGAATATTGAAGCAAAGCTTCTGCAACAATCAAATGCAACTCGTTATATACTCATGGGTCACTGGAATATTTTTACAGCCTTACTTCTTTCTTCTTTGCTTTTCTCCAGAGCCATTATTATTTACTTTTCCGTTGTTTTTCAAATATCCCCTCTTGTAATGGTATTTTAATATATTTCTAAAGCATATACCTTTGTTTTGTATATTAGAGTAGATTCTCTTAGTAATCTGATAAAGAAAAGGAATGGAGAACACAAAAACAAACAAAAAGTGGGAACGTTTAATGGTACAGAAGATAACAGTTTGGAACCTCTATGCCATTGACTCTCACTTTGTATACCATTGGCCCTCACCAATCACCTCTTTACTAGAAGTTTAATGTCAATATTAAGCCAGCAACACATAATAGTTCAGCAAAGAACATAGAGACATAATGATATAATCATGCATTTAGATTTACAAGGATATGTTCACTGTCTTAGACTGCTTTATAAGACAATCTAATTACCTACCTGAATATCTTTTGGGGCAGACTTTTAGACAGAAATCAACTTAACAGCAGGATTCCATCTACACTTGGACTTGTTCAGAGTCTGGAGGTGGTGTAAGTGTCCATGTTTCATGTTTCAAACAGATTAGAATTCTCTTAGGTGCTTTTTGGCTCAAGAATCCTTCCATGGCTGCAGGCGCCTTGACAGTAATTCATTAACTGGACCCGTGCCTCAAAACATCAACAATCTTACAAAGATTTCAGAGCTGTAAGAAAAAATGAATTACTTGCTAGAATAGCTTTATTGTTCTATTAGGTTACCATTGGTATTTGTTGTGGAGAAGTAGATGTTTGATCAAAGGTTTCTGGTTTTTTGTTATCTGCTTCTAGGTACTTGTCCAACAATAAGCTGGCTGGTCCTCTTCCAAACTTGAGTCGAGTGGAATCCCTCAGCTACCTGTAATAATTAGTAAAGCATACATTTTGAGAAAATTATACTTTTGTTATCATTATCAAACGATTTTTTTCTTAAAGAAAAGAATATTACTCTTGTTGACAATGGCTGACTTTGTTTATTCTGAAGTGATATGAGCAACAATAGCTTTGATCCATCAGAGTTTCCACCATGGCTTACAACTCTACGGAATTTGACAACACTGTAAATCCATATTTTTGCACTTCACCCTTAAGTTCTGTCTCTTAAATTTCACACCTCAATGCAGTTAGCTCTTTCTTTTTTTAATGACAGAAAGATGGAGAGAACACAACTTACAGGGCAGATTCCTGTTTCTTTGTTCAGCCTAACCAATTTACAGACTGTGTGAGTAGTAGCCTGTCTTGACTAGTGCACAGTTCTAAAAACATGGACGATTGGAATTAAGGGTACCCTATAATTAATCCTGAATAATCTTCCAAAGTCCCCAAAACCAAAACTCAAATACAAGTTTTACTTATTAATCTTAGCTACTGTGATATATAATGTAAATGTTCTGACACGTGATCACAGGGTGCTAAAACATAATGAATTCAATGGGACCTTGGATATTGGCACTGCCTACAGCATGAAATTGCACCGAATTGAATTGCAGTACAATAAAATTGACGGATTGGAGCCACATGATGGAGTCTCCAGTATCAATATAACGTAAGACATAATACTTAATGATTCCGACTGCTTTCCTATCTAGCATTGCAAAGAATAGGCAATATGTCTACATCCAAGAAGTTTAATTCCTCTGCACATAGAAAATTTTACCTTTCCATTTTCTTCTTTTTTCTTTTTTCTTTTTTTTCCTCTGGATCTTATATAATGTTGATTATTAAGAAAATTTTTATCTTCAGACTTGCGCACAATCCTATTTGTCAAGAAACTGGAATAACGGAAAGTTACTGCTCCGATTTGCCAGTCAATATAACATATACAGCACCACCAAGTAGCTGTCTGCCTGTTACCTGCAGTTCAGATCAGATTCTCAGTCCCAAATGCAAATGTGCATATCCATATATGGGAATTTTAACTTTTAGAACACCCTCCTTCCTAGACTGGGGAAAAGATGCAGGCCTAGAGAAATTTCTAATGGACGACTTTAAAGACAATCATCTACCTGTGGATTCACTTTCTTTGAGCAATCTGACCATGAATCAATTTCAATACCTCGAGCTGAGCTTACAAGTCTTCCCATCAGGCCAAGACCATTTCAATCGAACAGAGATTTCTAGTATAAGCTATTTGTTAAGCAACCTGACCAAATATCCATTCTATTTCATTGACAATGCCTATGGACACTATGGTAACTAATATTGTTAGCCTGTTTTCCTCTTTGAAGTAAGATATTCGTTGTAGTCAGTTATTGCTCCATCTAAAAAATTATGTGTCTCTCTTTTTTCTCATCATTTAGAAGATCCTATGGAATCAAGTAAATCAGCAAATATTGCCTTCATAACTGGAGCAGCAGTTGGTTCAGTTGTTCTAGTGTTGCTACTTCTTGCAGGAGTTTATGCTTTCCACCAAAAGAAAAGGGCAGAAAAAGCAATAGCTCAAAGCAATCCTTTCGGTAAGATATAAATTATAAACTTAGCTCCCGAATTTCTAATCATCCACATGGAATTAAGATATATCTTTGGTTCTTTACTGCGCAGGACGTTGGCTTTCTAAAGCCAGTGAGAGTAGTATGATACCTCAGTTGAAAGGAATAAAGCAGTTCTCTTTTGTAGAGATTCAGAAATACACTAGAAATTTTTCGCAAGACAACGATATAGGATCTGGGGGTTATGGAAAGGTCGTATCTTGTCTCTAATTTCCTGTTCTGATTTAACTATACAGCTGAATTGAAAATTAAAAAAAAAAAACTTACGTAAAGTTCTATAAGTGTTTGCCGTGAGCTTCTCCAATGAACACATGATAAGAGAAGAAGTTTTTTTTTCTAAATGCCCAACCATGTACTGCTGAGATTTAAATATTATCCATTTGTCTTCCTTTTTTTGGGGGGAGAACCTAATAGCAAACACATAAAAACTATACTTGAGTTTTGATGGGAATGGAATAATTTGATGGGGTAGTTAAGTATTTGGTTCTTTATCCTCAATGATTAACTTTTGAGAGAAGTGTCCCAAGTCACTGAGATTTTATGTTTTGATATTAGAGATATCAGTTCTTTAAATATATGAGCTATCCAAGTCTCATATTAAATAATATGAGATGCTTGGTAGATATTAAGTGATTTAGTTCTTTCACTTCAACGTTAATTTTTAAGAGAGAATTTTTTAAGTCACTTGGGTTCCATTAAGTTTTTACCAAAATAAATTCTATCTCAACTATTCAATGTGTATTTCTTTTATATTACTTCAATTGTTTGTTTGTTTTACCAAAACTATTTCTACATTAAAACTCTTCCTCAAGAACAACCTCATTATAATATTGGAAGAATGCTTTGAATAAATTTTAACAAAATGGAAAATGGGAACTATGATGACAAGTGACAACCATTATATGCATCTGGTGCATGGAACTGCCATAATACTTCTGTTTGATGGGTAAATGTCTATAGGTTTATCGCGGGACCCTTCCCAATGGACAACTGGTAGCAATAAAACGAGCTCAAAAAGATTCTAGGCAGGGAAGGTTTGAGTTTAAAGCTGAAATTGAACTCCTATCAAGGGTTCACCACAAGAATCTTGTAAGCCTTGTGGGGTTCTGCTTTGAGCAAGGAGAACAAATGCTGGTTTATGAGTACTTTCCACATGGAACTTTACATGATGCCATCACAGGTATTTATTATATCCACCTTATTACCAATATGTCACACATTGGATAGAACGGAGGATATAATATGATATTTAAATTGTAAGACACTTTTATCTAATAGACTAATCTTTTAAGATGAGTATTTCTCATGACTTAATTCATATATTTCAACGTTAAAGACATTTTTCTATAATCTTAAACACCATCTTATATTTTCCATTTTATCCAATGTGGAACATATCAATTACCTCCAAAATAGGTTAGTTTGAGAGCTTTATTGACAATAGAATTGGTACCACCTGCCACTGACCAAGTACTACAAGTACTAGACATCTGTTTCTCATAACATCTTAAATCCTTGTCCCTGTATCTTCATATAACTGCCTGACCATGAAAACTAGAAATGTCTACTGAGTGAGACATGACAGATTCAATTCAGTTTTCCTTTTTCTGATAAATGTGTCACTCTGTGCAGGGAAATCAGGAATCAGGTTGGACTGGATTAGAAGGCTGAAGGTAGCTCTTGGTGCTGCTAGGGGTTTGGCTTATCTTCATGAACATGCCAATCCTCCTATCATACATAGGGACATCAAATCAAACAATATTTTGCTGGATGAGCGTTTAAATGCCAAAGTTGCTGATTTTGGTCTTGCCAAGCCTGTGGTTGATAGTGAAAAAGATCATGTTACAACTCAAGTTAAAGGAACATTGGTTGGTAGTCTCTTTTAAACCTTTACACCATAAAAATAGCTTAACTAAATGAAAAGATGGCATCTTATTTTACAAATGGGTTGAGCTAGAATGTCATTGACTGCATGCTTATTCAAAATTTTTAAAGAAAAAAACTTAGGTGTAGTTTTTATATTTTTTCTATTAGATTCTCTAATTACAAAATGAAAATTGGATATTTTGTTTTAACTAAGAGATCCATGATTGAGTCTTTTTAAAAGTTTTTTCTACATGCTTTATTTTTATTTAAGAACTTGATAGCAAAAATAAAAAGAATTATATCTAAGTTTGGTCCATTTTTAATTAATGAGTAAATCATTCTTCTTTCAAAAGTTTATCTCCCTTTAAAATATTAACCAAATTATGTTAACGTCTAAGCTGATCATGGCTAGCTACATCTGCATATGGACATGACACTGTGATACCCAAAAAAAAAATATCTTTAGTGTCCACTAATAGTCCAAGCAACTTTTAAAGTATTACATTATGGCTAATACAAATGTTCATACGACAAGGATCTTTCTTTTTAAGTGTCCATACTTTATTAGGAATTCAAATAAGAAGAGAATAACTACTCCTTTGAGATGCAAAATTTTAAGAAATTCTAGGAAACTATCATGTGAGATGTGACATTTATTGAAAGTACCAATTGGAGCCTTGGTAAATATTTAAATAAACAAGCTAAAAACATTATTCATGTTTAGTAAATTTTGTCTCTTCTCTTCATTCAATGACTTTATGTCTGCACGCATGCATTATGATTTATGAAACACATTTATACGCATGCACCTGAATTGTGGAAGAAGTGTCACACAATGTAAGGAAAAATCTTCAAGCCTTCAATTCATGGACTGAAAATGGATCCTTCATTTCTTCTGCACCACTAAGTTGTGACTGTTCTCATAATGCTACTCCTATGAAGACAGGAAAACACAAAATCTGATGGGACATGGATAGTATGGGATGTATCTAGGGTAGTATAAATTATCCAAGTCCCACGTCAAGTAATATGTAATGCTCAATGGAATACTGAAGTGGTTTGATTTTTTTTCCTCAATAGCTAACTTTTGAGGAAGGGTTACCCAAACCACTTGAGTTCCATCATTTAGTATCAAAACTGATTTGCTGACAACACAAAAAGGGCTACCTCTAGAGGGTTTTGAACGGCGAAGGGACTAACCACAATAAAGTGAAACAATGCCGAGTGAAGTGTCACAGAGTATAATCGACAGGATGTCGATTTTTAAAGGGCAGTGTTATAATAAGAATAAGGATAATATAGGATATCTCTGAGATAGTATGAATTTCACAAGTCTCACATTGAATAGTATGATATGCTCAATAGAGTACTTAAGTAGCTTTAACTTTTGAGAGAAGGTTTCCAAGTCAATTGAATTCCATCATAATCACACTCATTAGTAATGAAATCTAATGTCTAAAAATGTATAGATCCCATAAAAGATAAATCAATATCAAACTAAATTGATGAGAATAGATTTATTTATTTTATTATGTAGGGCTACTTGGATCCAGAGTATTACACAAGTCAACAGTTGACAGAAAAGAGTGATGTCTATAGCTTTGGAGTGCTAATGTTGGAGCTAATAACTGCAAGAAAGCCAATAGAACGAGGCAAATATATTGTGAAAGTGGTTAGGAATTCAATTGATAAAACAAAAGACTTATATGGTCTTCATGAAATTCTTGACCCTGTCAAAGGTTTTGCGACGTCAACACTGAAGGGTATAGAGAAGTTTGTGGATCTCTCATTGAAGTGTCTTGAAGATTCAGGTGCTGACAGGCCTACAATGAGTGAAGTGGTAAAAGAACTTGAAAACCTATTGCAGTTAGCTGGTCTCAATGCCACTGCTGAATCAGCAGCATCAACTTCATGTAGTAACGACGAGATAAGTAGAGACAGTTCTCAGCCTCTTTACAGTAACGAGTCCTTTGATTCAAGTGCACCTCTAGAACAGAAAATTGAACCTAAGTAAGCCATCTCTACATGTTAGAACTAAAACTCTACTTACGTGTTAGCTTAAGAATGAAAATGGTCTGGACTTGTTTGTATTTAGGCCATAGATTAAGCATGGACTGTCGTGATCTTAATTTTCTTTTTAATGCTGTGATTGTACAACAGATCTTCTTGTGAATATATACTTTAAATGGTCTGTGTTTTAGTTTGCTGGCTTTATGAAAAAACTGTAACTTATGGATGAAGGTAATGAGGTTCTTTTCCTGAGTTCCAAAATTGGGAATAGAAATATACAACAAAAGGGGCACATGTTCCAAAGATTGATTTAAAATTGTCGAAGGTTTTCCTTAGTTATACATGTCAAAAGGTAATACCAAAGGTCCACATGTGAGAGCTCTGTCCACATCTAAATTGCAAATGTTAAATAATAAAGCAGTGTATTTGTATAAATAAACTATTGCATGAAAACTCATAAGTTGATTTTTTTTATAGGGTAAATTATTTTTCTCTTCTCTATGAGATGCTTAAATTACAAAAATCTTACACAACCTTCTTTGAAGCTAAAATATGATAATAATATCTATTTCTCTTAAATGAACGTTTACTAATTTTTAAAAAAATTCAATTTAAATAAATAACAATTAAAGTGAATACCAACGGCAGCTCAAGAGGCAACCCAGAAGAGTAGGCATTAGAAGCATTCATGACAACAATAGTATGTTCAAAATTCATCACATTCTTCGTGAAACCAACCAATATACTGACCATCTTGCTAAGATACATTCTAGTGGCAACATAAACTTACACATTTGGGAAGAAGCTCCCATGAAAATCTCTAAATTGCTAAATTTGGTGCCAAATTTTGTATCATTGATATTATAAAAGGAAAAGAATTTGGACATTTCACAAAACAAGAGGATTAAATTGTCTATTTCTAAACTAGATAGGTTAAAAATGTATTTATGCCCAAATATAAATAATTAGAAAATGTACTCTTAAAACTTTTACTTCTCAATGTTATTTAATTTTTGTTGAAAATCAGAAATTGAATTTATTTTAAATTTTAAAAAGGTAACTAATCTAAATACATATTTATTATTTATTATATTATATAAATAATAAAATAATATTTTAATCAAAATAAGTAAAATTATAATATCACCCAATATCATTTCACATATTTTGCCAACAAACAATTGTGTGTGGATGAGTCGTATACTGATATCTAAGTTTTAGGTTCTTCTCGAAGTGCCAGGATTCTAGATCTTGGTAATGATGTAATGTCTGTATTTGGGAGTTAGAGTATATTTAGTGTATATTAATTTTTTAAAATTTAATTTTAAATATAATAAAACTTATGTTGAACAATGTATTAACATTTTTTTAGTTTTAAGATAAATTTGTGTATGTAATTCTTACATTTATCGATAATCAAAAGAAAATTGTATTTTATCTTTTTTATTATACTCAATTAAAATAGTGTCCAATCCAATTTTCTCGTAGACCATCTACGATTCTACAGTAGATTAATAGAGTGACAATCGTAAAAAAAAGTTGACTTATTTTGGTAGCTCTTAAATTTTTTTCCTCAATACAAAAAGTAAAAAAAAGACACACATGTATTATTTTATTTATATTAATTAATTAAATTTAATAAATTTTTAGTTTTTATATATTATGTAAATTCTTTAATATAAAATAAAATATTATTAAATATTATTAATTAATACATAAATAAATAAAATGAAATAATATATAAATATAAAAACCTTAAAAAATTAATGAAACTTGGGTAAGTTTAAATTTTCACTTAAAGATGTCTATATTTAATATGTAATAATATTTTTATTAAGATTATCTTTAATAAAAAATAAAAATAAAAATAATAATAGTAATAATAACCTTAAAAAAACTTATATTTTTGTGTAATTACTAATATAACTTGTGGAATAAGTTGATAGCGTACGTGAGGAGAGATTTACAACCAATCAGCAAGTCGTGACATACCATTCAACAAATTAAGAAGGCTTATCACATTGAGTGCACTTCAAAAAAAACAAAGTAATGATTTTATTTGGAAATTTTGGTTCACGGTAAACGCCTAGGGACTTTAAATTAATGATTTAGTTTTTTTTAAAAAAAAAGCTTTTAAAATAAATATTTTAATTTAATCTCTATATATTAATCTCAATTAATTATATTTTTTATTTAATTATAGAGATTAAAATTTAATTAATACATTAACTTATTTAAAAAATAAATTAGATTCACTTCAACAATAAATAAATAAATAAAATATATTATATTAATAATGACACATAAAAAATATAAATAAGAGTTTTAATTATGTATATTTTATAACTTTAAGTTTTAAGCGCAATCGAAAAAAAAAAAATTAAACTCGCTATCAAAAGATTTTTTGTAACACTTGTCAAACCGCCACTACTTCATTTTTATACTTTTATTCGCAAAAAAGTTGTCGCAAAAAAGCATATAAATCGCCGCTAAAGAAATTACATGAGAGCCTTACTTAGTTCGACAATTAAATAATGACAAGAAAAGGACTCGTAGTTGAAGTCCATTGACTTCAAAATACAAGAAAAAGTCATACAAGTACATGTGAGCTTAAATATAAATTTTTCAAAGACCGCAGTTATACATGTACCCTAATTAATTCTTTTATCAATATTTATCGATTTAAGTAGATGTGAGATTAATTATTTATTTATGTTGAATATATACATATTCAACTAATTAATTTTCATCAATATTTATTCCTTTTTAAAAAAATAATTGTATGTTTCAGATATTTTTTATTTCTTACAAGTATTTTTTAATTAAAATAAATTTTATTTAAAATATTATCAATATTAAATGTAAATTTTTCTTTTAGTAGAGATATTTAATTCATATTTATCCATAAATTTTTCGAACCTTGTTAACTTTTCAGGCTACAAATCAATGCAAAATCCAACCAAATAGAATACAAGTTACATAATTTGTCGTTTAATTTTGAGTAGTAACCTTCACTATGGTCATTGTTGTTGTTTTTATTCCCAAAACTTCCAATTTGGTAAGATAAGGTTAACTGATGTGACAAAATTGTAGACATTACTATATTGTCTGTGAGCAGAGCGATGTGGTAGTTCTTTAGATTGGTGTTGAAACATTCAAGTATATCACTTTCATTTTAATTTAAGAGCATCTCTCAACACTCTTCTCACAATTGATTGATTGACTTTGAATCTTCCAATGTACATATAGTGCATTAAATATAAAATTAAATTACATTAATTTTTTTTATAATTAGTTAATTAATTATAGATATTATCACTCTAATTTAAAAAATTATAGTAACTTTTTTAATTTATTTTTATCTAAAAATAATAATTTTCCATGCAAAGTATAAAATTGTGATTTTACTTTAAATATGAAACTAAATACAGTTGAGTTTATATTAAGTTTAACCTGAGACTCTTAAGATAATAGAAAAGATAACTGAATAATTTTATTATTTTTAAATGAATATATACAATGTAAAATATTAATTTTATTAACAAAAAATAAATTAAAAATAAAGTTTGTGTAACATTTATCAAACTTCAAAAGATATGGAGTCTAATTTTTTAAAATATAATAAAATATACATAATAATTTATCATGAAAATCAAAACAATAAATTATTATATATTCATAGTTATTGTGTATATATATTTAAAACTAAATTATACTTTTGTTCTTCAAAAAAAATTATTTTACAAAAATATAATTACACCTATTTTGACCAAAATATCATCCCATGTGCTTGGTTTAGATTTATTATTATTATCATTATTGTTATTTTTGTTACACAAAATTTCCTACATTCGTGCCCCATGTTGTAGTAGGATACTTTATCCTTCCATACAAGAACATCAATTTCATTTTGTCTCACTCTCATTTATTATGTACATTGATCAGAGACTTTCTGTATGGTAATTTAATATGAAGGTTATCTGTTATCTTCTTTGTTTTAATGATGATGGAGGAATATGTGGTCAGTGTTGGCCATTGTTAGTTTTATGTTCAATCTGTTTTTAATCAAGTGACTTTGACTAAACACGACAGCTTCTTGTTTTACAATATAATTAAATTCAGGTGTGTAATTTTTCTTGAAAATTTTGAAATTTTTTAAAGTTATAAGATATTTGGTATATTATTATCTTAATCTTAATTATTATGATAGCTTAAATATCATAAATGGGAGAGAACAATATAATAAACACGTATAAGAGGCTTTTTGCAATATGTTTGAAAATTAATACCAACAAAATAGAAAAAAAAAATTGTGTTACCACCAAGTGCTGTTTGGACTAGCTTGGACAATTTTCAATTATTCTATCTCTAGACCTAATAAAAAACAAATCATCAATGCTAAGAGTAGATGATTGGCAAGAAAATTTGTGGTGGAACCAAAATATTAGTCTAATATTCAAATATATAGCATTGAGTTAATAAATACATGAATTGGCCTAACCCTGAGGGACTGTCATATGATGATAGATCGTCCCCCTTGATAATCGTCCCTTAACCAACCAATGCTCAGTGATTGTCCCTTATCCGACCAATCTTTGGTGATTGTCCCTTAAGTGACTTATCCCTCTCGATTGCCCCGTACATGCATGCAACATTTAAGCAAAAAGAATATTGATCTTGCATCATAATCGAGAGAATCTTTACTATATAAAAACCCCAAGTATGCTTCATACACAATCACTTGTCTATTTTCTCTATTCTATACTTTATTCTGACTTAGACGTTCGAGTTCACAAAAGACTTTCAAGCTCTCGACCCTCCTCTCTCTTATTTTATAAGTTCTTCACAACCTAGATGATCCAAACTTTAGCTCTTGGTCAAATTTAGAATTATCATAAACTAAAATATTTAAATATTTTATTATAGTACAATATAATATATTTTTTAACTGTCATACACAAATTTTACTCAACATTTTAAGAAATCAAACTCTTAATAGTATGGCCTAATACGCAAAGTAAAATAAATTAGGGTGAAGTTGACCTCTTACGAATTAGTGATTCAACCATTAAATTTGCTTCAAGATTCTCATGTAAAATTTGTATTAATAAAGTAAAAGTCTAAGCATAAATTGAATAGTCAAAACTCATAATTTTGGGAAAATTAGAGGGTCATTTTAGTTACAAAATTTTCCCTTTCCTATATAAGGGGATAATGTTCAAGTCATTTAATACTTGAAAATTATGAGTGGCAAGAGGCTGAGTGTTTCTATGGGTCAAAGAATGCCAGTATCTCTGATGCTTCTTTTCATGTATTTGTTAATTGCATTTGCAGAATCAGCTAACGATGATTGTAAGTCCAAATTTAAACAATTTCTTCTTTGTATTAGATATTCTTCTTCACATCTTCAATACTAGAAAAAGCACAAATTGATGTATCTTCTAGCTGTAGACAGAAGCACTTCACTACTGAGATTTTAACTTATAACTTGCTTGAGGGCATGCTTGGATGCAGAATAACAGAGGACAAGGAAGATTTTATTGAAAACCATTAAAATCTTCCCTCATCTTTTTTAAGTGTGAGGGATTTCAAAAGGAAAAAGTTATAATGAAACTCTCCTTCACATCCAAACATTCCTAGTATCATGTTTTTTCTAATGATTGAAACCTAATTTTTACGCAGTTAAGGCCCTAAATTCTCTGAAGATGAATATGCAGAACACACCTCAAAATTGGGTGGATTCGGATCCTTGCAATGGTTGGGATGGAATTGAATGCACTGCCTCACGTGTTACTTCCATGTAATGTGTCTTTTCGTTTGAACGCTCATGTGAATTTGCTATAGTTTCTCCTTTTTTAGTTTACTTTTTTGTGAAATTTTAACTTTCTTGCTAGTATTTCAGAAAATTATTACAACTGGATTTGAAGGGCCAGCTTTCTGGAGATATTGGATTACTCTCTGAATTGCAGATTTTGTAAGCCTTGCAATCTTTGTCAGAGCTTTAATTTTTATTATAATTGTGTTGTGATTGTAGCTTTGAAGCAAGGGTATGGCTAGATCCAAGCCGTACTCATATCACCAGTACTTTTTGGTACTTCAAAATATGTACTATGTAATTTTTTTTTTCTTCAAGTTTGGTTTGGATACTGTTGAGAGGATGATGGCAAGAGAAGAATTGATAACTTTAGAGGAATGAAAGCAAGGGAACCAATGTTGGAATATTATTACATAACAAAAAAAAAGTAGGTTTTGATGCATGAATAATCACTTTCTTTAAAAAGATTAGGGTATATAAAAAATCTCTTGAACTATAGGTTATATATAAATAACTCCTTTCAATTATAAAAATTAACTTAAAGCCCTTCAAATTTTGCAATTCGTACAAAAAATTCCTTTGCTAACTTTTCTATCAAAAAACCTAATAGAATACTAATGTGTCAAAAAAATCAAGTCATACCAAAATACAGAAAACACTCCTAAACTTTGGGTGTTGTGCAAAAAACTCTCTTATTAAGCCTTGTGCAGAAAATCTCTCTTAAACTTTTGGTCTTTTGTAGAAAAATTCCCTCAAACCCTCCGTTTGGGTTTTGGATGGAAAAGTTTAAGGATGGGATTTTTTGCACAAATTGTAAAATTTGAGAGGGTTATAAATCAATTTTTATAGTTAAGCGGTCTGCACATAACTTATAATTCAAGGAGGTTATATGCATTTTAGTCCAAAGATTATGTTAGGACACTTTAAAAGAATTTTACAAATAGATCTCTTGAAGATACAACAAAATTCCTCTGTTTGGTTTATATCATATATGCTCTATGATCTCTTTGGTATACACAGGGTTGCATACACAACTTTGATGTCATATATTACTTTGATTTACTTCTAATGAAGTTATATGAACTTTGAGATTATATTAGAAAACTCAGATTATCTCTGGAGCTCAGTTGAAAACATTACTCTCAGTATTTTCTTGTACCATAATATGTTTGACTCACAAATGTCTATTCCATCCTTTGTGTATTAAAGTAGGAATTAGTTTTTCTGAATACACGTTTTTCTTGCTAATTTTCACATTTTTATAGGGATCTCTCTTTCAATAAGAACCTAGGAGGAACACTTCCCCAATCAATTGGACAACTGAAGAAGCTGTCAGAATTGTAAGGAAGTATTGTTATTTTCATGATTATAACCAGAACTTGGATTAGTTTAATCAAGAAATACTAACAAAAATTGTGCTTTTTCTCATTTATCTTCCAGACTTCTTGTTAGTTGTGGTTTCACTGGCCCTATTCCAGATGAAATTGGATCATTAACAGAGCTCACCATCTTGTAAGGATTTTGACTCTGTTGTGTGGCAAAAATTTTTGAAAGTTAGACTTCTTCTTAGCCTGACATAACATTCATTAATAAAGGTTATTTTGTATGTTATGTTCTTTAACTTTGAGGTTTGTATTTCATTTGATAATTTGACTAGGGCTATGAATTTGTTGTTTTTATATCTAAATCAAACTCAAATATCTTAATATATTTAGTTTGGATTTTTTTGCAATGTTTACAATTTTTTCTTTGAATTATAGTTTTTTGAAGAAATTACAGTTTTGTCCCTAAAGCATTCACCCTGTCTCAATTTAGTCTATGAAAGATTAAAATCTTCAATTTCATCCTCCAAAAAATATTTCTCAAACAATTTAGTTACAAAGATGCCTAAACACCATTACTGCAAATCATAATAGCAACCAGCATGCCATAATAACATTACAACAACCCAAAACAGCAAACAGTATGCTTAATGGGTACATTATTTGAGGAACATTCTTTTTTGAGGAAGAAATTGAGAATTTTGATTTTTTTAGGGACTAAATTGAGACAAGGTGTTTCTTTTAGGAACCAAAGCATTAATTGGCCCTTTTTTTCTCCTCTGGACATAAACTCACTGTTGAGCTAGACAGATTAAGTCTATCTAACAATATCTCTCTGTTTATTATTATTTTGGTGCTGTGGTGATCTTTTTGGGTGATACACTAAACCAGCAACTTCCAATTGCAGATCTTTGAACTCTAACAGCTTTAATGGAAGAATTCCACCCTCCGTTGGCTACTTATCAAAACTTGAATGGCTAGATTTAACAGAAAATCAACTTGATGGACTAATCCCAGTATCTGATGGCAATGCTCCTGGTTTAGATATGCTACTCAACACAAAGCACTTGTACGACAATTTCTATTTTGGATTAGTCGCTTTCTCTCTTTCTTTCTTTTTTTTTGTTCTTTTCTCTTTTTTTTCAAACAATGGTTTGCTTCTAATGGTGTATCTAACATATTTCCTTTTCCAAACAGTCATCTTGGGAAGAATAAGTTTTCAGGAAATATTCATCCAGAACTTTTCAGGCCAGAAATGGCTCTTGTACACTTGTAAGTGTTAAATGGCCATTTCAACTTTAATCTCTTAAGAAAAACTCATTAATGGTTTGATTATAATCTTTAACATGCCATCTCACATGAAAGCTCGTTAGGCTAAAGTGTGGACAAATTAACTGCACACTACAACTTTTGTTGAAAAACTTTATTTTAAATTGGGAAAATGGGTGAGACAGGTAACAAACTTAAAAAGACTTGGTCGCCAATGTCAAGGAACATTTCAACTTGTAGCTTGAGTTAAACAGTATAATTTTTTGGCAGGATCTTGGATAGCAATCAACTTACTGGCAGCATTCCTGATACACTTGGACTTGTTAAGAATTTAACTGTGGTGTAAGTGTCCATATTATCACATGCTCAAGAAAATTCATAGATTGAAATATTCTCTAAGCTTATTGGCTTAAATATTCTTGCATGGCTACAGGCGCTTAGAAAATAATTTATTAACAGGCACTGTACCTCAGAACCTGAGCGATCTTATAAACGTTACAGACCTGTAAGCAGACATAAACATCTTACTAAATAGAATTGTCTTGTTTCATGAATACTATTTCCATTTATGGTGGAAATTCCATCTTTGTTCAGCAATGTTTTTGGTTTTATTTATGCTTGCTAGGGTCTTGTCCAACAATACGCTGCAAGGTCCCTTACCAGACCTTAGTGGAATGAATAACATCCAGTACTTGTAAGTAAAGATTTTTTCTTGCATTTGTATTAGATTAAAGTGCAGAAAATCCCCTTACACTTTAGGTTATGTGCAAATAATCTCTCTCAACCATAAAGTTGACTTAGAAGCTCCCAAACTTTCTAATTCATGCAAAAAACTCCCTCCGTTAACTTTTCTATCTAAAAACCTAATAGAATAGTAACATCTCAAAAAAATCAAGCCATAAACTTAAGGCCAAAATGTAGAAAATTTCCCTAAACTTTAGACATTGTGTAAAAAAACTCTCATAAACTTATGGCCTTATGTATAAAACTCCCATGAAATTTCGGCTTTGTGCAAGAAACCTCTCCAACAAATGTTTTGGATGTAAAAGTTATCAGACGAGATTTCTTGCATGAATTGTGAAATTTGGAAAATTCTACCCTTTTACCCTTTGTATTGTTATTACTTATTTTTCTCATTCAAATTCAATAAGTTTTAAGTGGATTAATATTTTGGTCCCCTAGAGTTTAACCATCTTATTTCAGTCTTCCGAAGAGTATTCCTATATTTTTGTGCTCTATCATGTCGTGGTCTCTATCAATTATTTGTTAACAAGCTTAATATGAGGATCATATTTAAGACAAAATGCTTTTTGGAGGATCGAAATGGGACATAAAACCTTGGAGGGATCAAATTGAGATGTACATTTTTAAGAACCAAAATGTCAATTTACTTATATTTCTATTGTGATGTATAAGTTTGCTGAATCTATTGTGAAGGGATATGAGCAACAATAGCTTTGATCCGTCAGAATTTCCATCATGGCTTTCAACTTTACAATCTTTAGAAACATTGTATGTCTTTCTTATTGCACTTCTTTCTCACTTCATTTCTCTCTCGCTCTCTCTATGTTTTCAACACTTGAATGATGTTGGGCTCTTGCTTTCAATGGCAGAATGATGGCAAACACACAACTTCAGGGGCATATTCCTGCTGATTTCTTTAGCCTTGTTAATTTACAGACTGTGTGAGTACCATGTTGTCCGTGATACATATTCATCATTGCTGTAGCAATATGTATGACAATTGTTCTGTCATGTGATCATAGGGTGCTGAAAAACAATAAACTTAGTGGACCCTTGGACATTGACCCCAACCATAGCAAGCATCTGCAACTGATTGATTTGCAGAATAATAAAATTGAAAATCTTGAACAAGATGCAGACCCCAAGATCACAATTATGTAAGCCATGGTTGAATGATTCTAGACATTTTTCTCTCTTTCATTGCATAGGTTATTTGATTATTTCTATCAGGTTAGTCACCTAGAAGATTTACTGTTTCTGTTTGAAATAACTGTTAATTGAATGTTTAATTGTAGTCTCTAACGTGCCCCCTCACATGAAACCACTTGGGCTTGAAGTGTGGATAAAGCACAGGTTCACCAAGTTTCTTCAACCACTCACTCATACAGGCTCAGATACCATGTCAAAGACCACTTCAACTCAAAAGTTTAAATAGTTTAGTGAAGGTCCATGAATAGTTTTATTATATTAGTGGGCCTTTTCCTAAATTAACAACTTAAGCTCTTGAGATGAATTAATACTTGACACTGTCCAAATCTCTTTGACCAAGTGGTTGCTGGATTCTTGCCATTATTGGGCATGTTAGAATTATTAACAAGTTAAGCTTTAAGGATGAATTGGTATTCATGATTTCCATCCCTTCATTTTTTTATTTTCTCCTACATGGATGAGTAATAACTGCATTTGATATGCAGACTTGTGGGAAACACCGCTTGTTATGAAACAAGTTTTAGAACAAGCACTTTCTGCTCCCCCCCTCCCGTTATGCCATATGCAGAAGAGCACAAAAACTGTGGTAAATGCAGTAATCCAGATCAGGTTTCTAGCCCCAAGTGCAAATGCTCATATCCATATATAGGAACTTTATCTTACAGAGCTCCTTCTTGGATGGAAAACAAAGACTCCCTTGCGAAAGATCTTCAGAACTATTTGGAATCCTCTCACCTACCAGTGGACTCAGTTTCTGTGATCACTCCACCTTGCTTTCCATTTCAGTGTTATGAATTTATCATCCAGGTCTTCCCTTCGGACCAAGATCATTTCAATCTAACAATCATGTCTAGTATAAGCTTGGTGCTAAGCAACCTTAGTAGATATCAAGCATATACTTTTATTCCTGATCCTGATAACTACGGTAACTACTTTGATATATTTGTTTCATTTAAGGTTAATTATTCTGATGGCCTCCAAAGTTTTACTCAATTTTTAGCTTGGTTCCTATATTTTGAAAATATCTAATTTGGTAATTGCTGTTAAACATCCACCAAAGGGCCATGAAAATTTGCTTAAAGAACCAACTTAAAAATTGGGTAAAATTCTGGGGATTAATACAGTAATTAAATTTAACCCCTTCTTCATTCACTATGGAAAAACTAGTATATTTATAGCGCCATTTTAAGATAGTCTTTTGACTCTTTTCATTTGTCTTGATAAATAAGGACTTAAAAGTTCAAGTAAATCATCAAACACCAGCATCATAATTGGAGCATCAGTTGGTGGTTCTACCGTACTTGTGTTATTTCTCCTAGCAGGTGGTTATGCTTTCTGCCAAAAGAGAAGGGCAGAAAAAGCAATTGAACAAAGCAATCCATTTGGTCAGATAACCTTTTATTACTTAGCTCTTTAGTTTCTAGTAAGTTTGCATCGGATTGAGTTGATATTTAATTTTGACTTCAAAAAATGCAGGAGACTGGGATGTGAGTGAGAGCAAAAGTCCCAAACCTCAGTTACATGGAGCTAGGCAGTTCACTTTCGGAGAACTCAAGAAATACACAAATAATTTCTCACAAGCCAATGATATTGGATCTGGGGGTTATGGGAAGGTATTGAATCTTTCTTGTTATCTCAATCGTTCCAATGCTTTTAAAGAAAATTTTCAATTTAGATTTTGAATTAAAACTCTTCCTTTGAACCAGAAGGGTTTAGCTTGATTTCTAAGAAGAGATAGAACCTCTCTTTATTAATTTGGGTTCAATTCCATTGAGAAGCAATCTGGGAGTAAAATCTTAAATGCACTAAGCCAAAATGGAGGAATGCCCCCTTCAAATCACCAAATGAAGGGATTCATTTTTAGGAAAAGCCTAAAGATACCCCTAACCATAATACCCAAAATAAAAGAACTCTTCCTATTAACATATATTTATTTAAATTAGTAGGTACTTTTTTTTTTAAACAAGATCTGGGATTCGAATTTTGCATATGAAAATACTCCGATTGGAAAAACTCTACCTTTATGATGAAACCTCAACTAGATCAAATTAGATTAGTCAAAGCCTAACTTTCGGATACTAGTGGGTCAACCAAAAAATAATAATAATAATAACTCTTCCTTTTGAGAATTTCTGCAGTTAATGTGATTTGGAATCTTCTCATCATAAATTCGAGTATTGTGAGTAAATTTTAATTATGATGACACTATCAGTATCAATCATATTGTCATGTGTGAAGCAGCCATGCACCATTTATGCGTTTGATTCGTGAAGCATGGTAGCCTTTTAGCAAGAGATTATATATGAACATGATAGTAAATACATTACCTTATTCTGCATATGTTTTATGCTTGTACCAATATTCTGATAGATGAATGTTCCACAGGTTTCACGGGGAATTCTTCCCAATGGGCAACTGGTTGCCATAAAACGAGCTCAAAAACAATCAAAGCAAGGGGGCCTTCAGTTTAAAGCTGAGATTGAACTTCTTTCAAGAGTCCACCATAAGAATCTGGTTAGCCTTGTGGGATTCTGCTTCGAGCATGGAGAACAAATGCTGGTTTACGAATTTGTTCCAAATGGAACTCTAAAGGATAGTATCTCAGGTACTTAGAGCAGATTCTAGTTTAAACTCTTCACTAATTTGTAAGAATATTTCAACTAAAAAGCTCAAACGGTTAAGTGAAAACCAATCAATAGTTTTTATTTTATTCTCTAAGAATGCATATGGTCTATGCAGGGAAGTCAGGGATTATATTGAATTGGAATAGAAGGTTAAAAGTAGCCCTTGGAGCTGCCAGGGGTTTGGCTTATCTTCATGAACATGCTAATCCTCCTATTATACATAGGGACATAAAATCAACCAACATTTTACTGGATGAACGCTTGAATGCAAAAGTTGCTGATTTTGGTCTTTCCAAGCCTAAAGATGATTATGAAAAAGATCATGTCTCCACTCAAGTTAAAGGAACAATGGTGAGTATAATATCTTCTAAACCTTTATACTTACGAAAGGATTGCTGTTACAAAAGATAAGCTACTACTTAATTTACCTACTGGTGAAGGTAGAATGTGCTTGATTGCATGCTTACTTAAATATATTAGTAGTAATTAAATAATATTCATTCTAAATTTATGCCCCTCTAGAATTTTAATTAAATCATAAAGAATCTATTCTAAGTTACTTATGATATAGCTGCATCAGCTTATGGAACAGCCATATATGACTATCTTATTGCCATGTAGACAAATTAAATATATCTGAAACAAAGAAAATAAGTTCTCATTAGGAAGCGGAATACTTGAAAGAAATTGGCATGTAATATTATTTTAAACAAAATTTAGATGCAATCCTTTAGATTCTTGTGATTATGTTCTCTAATAAAAAAAGACATGTAGATATTTTTTACAGGTCGGCATTACATTATTGACTCTTCTAAAATGTTCCTTCACGTGTCACATTTTTATGGGAGAATATGATAGCAAACATATAGATAACCTTACCTAAGTTTTGCCCATTTAATTTAGGGTACCAATTGGAGCATTGCTAATAGTTCAAGGGAAAGAAGCTGAAAATTCTATCGAAGCTATGTAGAATCTTCAGTCATTTTGATTGACTTGCTCTGAAACTACATCCATGATGAGACTCTCACATTCTGACACACACATAGACCTGCACTTGATTTGTAGATGGAGCATCATATTATGGAAGGAAAGGGATATGATTCTGAACCTTCAATTATAGGAGCACATATTATTAGCTCTGTTAGCATAAGTTGAGACTAACCTTCTGTGTAACATTACTCATTAAGACAAGGAAAACACAGCATTTGAAGTATATAGAGTATAATCTAATCTTCAAAAAGACAAAACTTCGATAAAGTTTCTTAGGTGTTAGTTATGAGGTCTTCTAATAACAACATAACATAGAAGAAATTTTTTTAAAGAACCAAGCATATGGTGTTGTGCTGTAACCTAATGGCAAACACCTAACAATTGTACCTAAGGATTTGTTTGGGAGAGGGGAAATGGAAGGGAATTGAAGGAAACTGAAGGAAACTGAAGGAAACTGAAAGTGTTCTTTGGCATTTTCTTTGATTTAGGTTCAAATTTAACTTTTTTTTTTTTCTTTCATGCTCATCAAATTCTTCAATCCAAGTACATTGTAAGACACAAAGAATGAGATATCTCATTCTAAATCAAATAAAATATCAAAATTAAAATTTTACTTTCCTTTTCTTCCCCTTCATTTTTCTTGTCCCAAACAAACCTTAAGTTTCCTGTCTAAGAATCTTTTGGATACTTGAAAATTTATCAAACTTCTTGATTCAGGGCTACTTGGATCCGGATTACTATACCAGCGAACAATTGACTGAGAAGAGCGATGTTTATAGCTATGGAGTGCTAATGTTGGAGCTGATAACTGCAAGAAAACCAATACAACAAGGGAAACATATTGTGAAAGTGGTTAGGACTGCAATTGATAAGAAAGCAGATTTATATGGTCTTCACGAAATTCTTGACCCAGCTCTCGATATAGGATCCTCATCGAAGGGATTCGAGAAGTTTGTGGATCTTGCAATGGAGTGTGTTGAAGACTCGGGGGGTGACAGGCCTACGATGAATGATGTGGTGAAAGAAATAGAAAGCATATTGAAGTCATCTGGTCCGAACCCCACAGCTGAATCATCAGCATCCAATTCAGCTAGTTATGAGGAGATAAGTAAAGGGACTTCCGAGCATCCTTACAGCACTGAGTTCTTCGATACAAGTGCACTTCAACATCAGAAAATTGAGCCTAAGTAAGTTTTCTTTTCATGTTTGAACGAAAAGGAAACTTGCTTTGTGTGGCCAAAGAAGGAGAATTAGGAAAATTTTTTATCAAGAGTCAAAAGTATACAGCAGTTGGCTTGGGAAGGAAAATAGTCTGAACTTCCTTGTAGATTATAGATTAAATATGAAATAACAGAAAGGAAAAAACTTGGGAAAAGTTACAGACTTATTTGCTATCAAGGGTTTCCAATAACACATAACACGTAAAAGAACTTTTTTGAAAGAGTTAATCATGTGATGCTTATGTTTTCATGACAAAACCTGATAGCAAACATGTAAAAACAGCACCTAAGTTTTCTCCAAATAAAAAGAAAAGCCTTCCCTTCCTTACTTTCCTTTCCATTTTTATAAGCTGTGACGTATGACATATTTGTACATACTTGTTTTTTAACATAATGGGAATTATAAATTGGATTTTGTTCTAGTTTGCTTGTTTACTGACAAGATTGTTCGACTTTCTGAATGTGCACAACAACATTCTTTTTCCTGGGTTCCTAAAATGGGAAGAGAATTATAATTTGAAAGAAGCAGTAGTACTGTTTGGTAATAAACAATATGTGCTTTTAAACTTGATTTTAAGCTGTAGTCCATATTTCTGCTATTATAAAATATAAGAGTTCTGATAATATATATGAAAACACACATATAGTCAATCTCTTTAGTCTGGCTAGGAAATTTGGCTTTGACCAGATTGGGGAGTGAGTCAGTCAAATTATATTACAGTGTTTCTTTAGTTAAGGAACATCTTACATTGGAAATAGAAAACATGACAAGATGAATTTCTGTTCTCTGAATTACTTTGTTTCAAATTGATATATTTAAAGCATTATTGTCAACTTGCTCAGAGTTACTTCACAGTATTTATCTTCCAAGCATTAACATATATTTTCCTTCACTCCATCATGGTGTTAAATATCCACGAATTATTCAAAAGATTAATCACTAACTCTCTCACCTTTATGGATCAGATAAAAACACACATATTACCTTCTTTCCAAAAGGTATATATATTCCTGTTGGCATTTAATTTTTCCAATATTTCTTTATGCTTACACCGTTACAATGCCCCTATGATCCTTCAATGTGAATGTAATACCCCTTAATCTATCATTACATGTGCAATATCTCCATGGTGGTATCACTTCGCTTATGACAGCAGAATAAACCCAATTAATAATCATCCAACAAAGACCCCTTCGGCTTCATTTGTATATAGCATTATAGACATTAACTATAGAGAAACGTTGAGCAGCAGAAGAGAAAACAGTATTCAAACCAAAGCATGGCATATAAAGGAATCATGAGAAGAAGCGTTACCTTGAAAGAAAGACAGTTCAAAATGAGTATGTACTTTCCCATCCTTGAGCATTCCCACTATAGCTACTATATTACTTGTCCCACATTGAAAACTCGAAATCTTAATGTGAAGTTTAAATATACGTGCTCTCGCACTGTAGCTCGTGTTATGTTTCTCTACAACGCATAAAGATTACTCAATCACTTTAAGTCATCAACGAAGTTCATAAATCCAAATAAGCGTTTAACGATTTGATACCAGTACTACAAACTCTTGTGAATAATAGAGCGACGTGGACCTCCAATGGAAGAGGAAAACGAACAATCAACTTTTTGCCTATTTAGGGTTTGTGATTTTACTTTCCATGGCTAATTTCTGAAGTCTAAGCAATCCATTTCGCTTTTTTTCGTCCATTCGAACACACAGGACTTGTTCTATGGTTTATTGTACGATCTTAATTCTTCGAGCCAAAACAAGTTTCAAAGAGCCTTTGAATTTGTTTTTCTTATATGGGAATTGGTAGCTTAATTTCTACTGCGACAATTACAAAATCTCGTTATTTTTGTCAATTCTATATTTTCCCTCAATTTTCTTATGAAATTGTCGTTAGGGTTGGGGCAATGAACTAAGCGGAGACCTGGAGCACATGCGAGTTGCAGATGGCGGAAATAGACATTAATGGAGTGTCAAAGTCTGGTAGTTAGGTTGACGTTGAAAATTAAAAGCTAAGATAGCCAATTTGCACCAGTGGTAGATGCCTTATTAACTATGAATTTATCTTTCCATTTAATGCCCTCAGGACCCCCACTGTGAGAAGGACAGCCATGTCAGACTCCCTCTGAATATCCATATCATATCTTCCACCCACACTTTATTGACTGAGTCCTGATTTTTGTCGCCATTTATCCTTTTTAGTGCAAAATGTCTTTATTTACCGTGCGATATTGGTTGACTTCGTGTGATTAATTTTAAGACTAACTTATATATAATCTTTTATATTTTTGTTATTAAATTTTTTAATTAAAATAAAATATGCAAAAATTAAAAAAAAATTATATAAATTATATATGTATCACTTTACAGCACTTAATAAGTTTTTTGTTTATCTTGATTGGTCGCACTTCATCCGTTTTGTATGGGTTAATTAGGAATATGCCCATATTGTAGAGATTTTAAAGTAAACTACGAGTCTTGCTGCCGACCGAGAATTCTGAGTCATTATATCACTGTACACTGTAGCAGACTGAGAAAATAAAGAAAAATTTAGAGCGTGGACTTCTTCTGTTCTTTTATTTTTAGAATTATTTTATAAAATTAATTTTAAAAATTTATATTAATATTATTTTTATGTATTTATATAAATTTTATTAATGAAAAATTTTATTTTTTTATATTATCTTTGTTTTAGAAAATTAAAACTTAAAATATTTTTTAATTGTTTTATATTTTTTGTTCTTAAAATACATTTTTTATTTTTTTATTTTTTGTCTAAAAATAATTATTCAAACAAATTTTTATTTTTTTATTTTTAAAAACTAAAAATAATTTTGAAAAACGCAAATCAATAAGCCCTTAATATCCTGTCAATCATTTGTTGACTTTTCCTACATGTCCCTTTTGCTAATTATTTCTGGGTACAAAGAGTTCTGTTATTCAATATAGGAAAACTATCAGAGTGGTGAGCTTTTGAGGGCTACTTCGAGTTGATGATGAGTGAACGAATACTAGTATTCCTGCTGCTTCTTTCCAAGTATTGGTTGGTTGGAGTAGCAGAGATTGCTCATGATGATTGTGAGTTCAATCTAAAAGCTATATTCTATCCGTTAGATATTTTTGTTGACACCAGAATGCAATTATCAGCACTAGGACAATAAAAATACCTTGCCTAGTCATGTTCTTAATATTTCTGTGATTTAGAAATATTAATAATTTTGTCTTTGTAACTTGTGAATGATGCAGTTGCAGCACTTAAGTCCCTCATGGATACCTTGCAGAACACACCTTCGAACTGGGTGGGATCAAATCCTTGTGATGGTTGGGACGGAATAAAGTGCATCGATTCACACATTACTTCCATGTAGTGTCTCTTTTACTTGCTTATTCTGAGTTACTACCTTCTCCTGAATTTACTTTCATGAGATTAACATGTTTTCCACTATTTCAGAACGTTAGCAAGCATGGATTTGACAGGCACACTTTCTGGAGATATTGGATCACTATCTAAATTAGAGATCTTGTGAGTCTTTTCCTCTCAGTATTAACTTGTAATATATATTATATTTAAGATTTCTTTAATCGACTAGTCTTTGTTCTTTATTTTAATATTTGGTCTTTGTTTTTTTCTCCTCTTTCAGGGATCTGTCGTACAATAAGGGGTTAACAGGATCACTTCCCCAAACCATTGGAAATTTGAAGAACCTGTCAACTCTGTAAGGCAGTAATGATTGTTAAAGTGATAACGTAAATCTGAATCGGTTTGATCAAATGATTCTAACAAAACACTTGCTTTCTCTTTTTTTTTTTTTTTGGCAGAATTCTTGTTGGTTGTAGTTTCAATGGAATTATTCCAGATGAAATAGGATATCTGCAGGAGCTCCGCTTCCTGTGAGGATTTTTAATTCTGTTATTTAGTAATGTTATATGAAAAACTAACAATAACAATAAATTAAATTTTTTTAAATAAATAAAATTGATTATATAAATCAAATGATATCAATAAATTTTGCTTATCTATAAAATAAAATTATTAATTTTCATATGACCTAAGTAAAATTTCACTGAATAAGGGGTTCATGTTTTAAGATTTTAGTAAATTCTGGAAGGGGCTTCCAACTTGTAACTGATGTACCACTTGTTTTTTGAATCTCGCCACTTCTTTTTTCTTGTTATCTTTTCTTTTCTTTTCTTGAGGTAAATTACTTTTTATTCACCCCTTTTGAAGTTACGAATATTATCAAAATATCCTCTTAGATAATATTGATTTCTCTTATTAAAATTATAACTTATTCAAAAATATGTTTTAAAAACTTTTATTTTAAAATCATAAATTTGATTTATTTTAACTTGTAGAAAAGTGACTATTTTATATTAGTGAATACATAGTTAATATTTATTAATATTATATAAATAATGAGTATAATGTTAGTCTATAATATATAACAAGTCTAAATCAGTTACTTTCAATTGCAGATCTTTAAATTCCAATCGCTTTGCTGGGAAAATTCCGCCTTCTATTGGTAATCTATCTAAACTTTATTGGTTAGATTTAGGTGATAATCTCCTTGATGGACCCATCCCAGTATCTAGTGGCAGTACCCTTGGTCTCGATATGCTACACAAGATAAAGCATTTGTACGTCATCTCTGTTCTGCAATAGTTGGCTTAGTAGTTTTATTTCTAACAATGGTTTGCTTTATATGTACTAAAATCCCTCTAACATATTTCGAATTTCCATTATTTACAGTCATTTTGGGAAGAATAAGCTCTCAGGCCCTATTCCTCCTCAACTTTTTAGCTCAGAAATGACTCTGATTCATGTGTAAGAACTAAGAATTGACCTAATATTTGCCACCTCCCATCTGTAATAGAACAAGTAGCATGTGAATAAGTATAATTTTTCTACCCATAATATAATATAGAAAATTGGTAAGAGTCACCATAGTTTTTTCTGCAACATTGTTGAATAAGCCACCACCCATAGTATTTTTCTACCCATATTGTAATTTTTTAAACAAGATGGGAGGTGATGTAATTTGCTTGTATTCACTGTTTTCCTTTGCTTTAGTTTTTACATAGTAGTGTTTCTCATCCAATGGCAATTAATATTTTTGAAGTATCTAGCTTTATTTAAATAAGCTACGGTAGCTTCTCTTTGAAGAGAAACAAGGCTTTGGGGAGAGAACACACAAACAAGGAGGGAGAGAGCAAAGACTAAAAAATCATAAGAGCCACTTGGTACACTGTAATCTTATATTCCATGGTATCTTGGATACCGTGATATAAGATACCCTAATATTAATGATTCTCATTTGGTTTGACAAGTAAAAGTTATTAAAGAGATTATACAATAAGTCTTTCAAAACGTTGACAAATTTGTAAGCTCAGCAATGTAAGATCCTCAAGTATTTTTGTGGTTGAGCCACTAGCAAAATGTATACATCTTTCCCTGCCAAGCCAGACAATATGACTATCTACCTGAATATCTTTCTGGCAGGCTTTTTGAGAGCAATAAATTTAATGGCAGCATTCCGTCTACACTAGGACTTGTTGAGAGTCTGGAGGTGGTGTGAGTATCTCTATTACATCCTCTAATAAATTCTTAATTAGCATTAAGAATTGTTTCTTCTAGCTTTTGACTTTAATATACTTTTGTTGATACAGACGCCTTGATGATAATTTATTAAGTGGATCTGTGCCTGAGAACATCAGCGACCTTATGAAAGTCCAAGAATTGTAAATGAAGATAAAAAGCATACCAAAGAGTTTTCCTTCTTTCTTTCTTTTTTTTCCATGTGTACTGTTTCTGGAAAATGGAAGCTTGGTTATTTGATTTTATGATTGTCTTGTCAGGTACTTGTCCAACAATAGGCTTTCAGGTTCGCTGCCAAGCCTTGCCGGAATGAACGCCCTCAGCTACCTGTAATCAGTAAAGCATTTATCTTTATAATTACTGCTACTAATAGTAGTCACTAAAAGTTAATGTTACCTTGTGATGTTGTCTGACTTTCTTAAATTCATGTTGAAGGGATGTGAGCAACAATACCTTTGCTCCATGGGATTTTCCACTGTGGCTTTTGGATCTACCGTCTCTAACAACACTGTATGTCTTTCTTTTTGAACTTCTTTGATCCCTGTGTACTCTCTTTCCCTCTCTCTGTGTTTTCAACACGTCAATGAAGTTATGCATTAACTCTTGTTCTGCACTGCAGAAAGATGGAGAACACGCAGCTTCAAGGACCGATCCCTTCTTCCTTGTTTAGCCTTGACAATTTACAGACTGTGTGAGCACTATCCCATTTTGAGTCTTGACTAGTGATAGTTCCAATATAATAGATAATGAGAACTCATGCTGAAAATCTTACTGAGTACTCAAAATCAAATCACGACTGCAATTATACATTTTCATCTTTGTTAAAGTCCTGGAATATAAACTTCTGCCATGTGATCATAGGGCTCTAAAAGGCAACCGTTTAAATGAAACCTTGGATATTGGCACTGCCAGCAACCAACTGCAACTTATTGACTTGCAGAGTAATGCAATTGACAGCTTTAAGCAAAAAGATGTAGCCCTCAATGTCAAGATAATGTAAGCCATAATTCTTGATGATTCTGACTTTTTTTCTATCTGTCCTTACATAGAATTGATCATTTGATTACTTGTAAGAAGTTTAATTAACCTGCAGTATAATATTTAATACTTTCATGATTTTTTTCTCTTCAACTCCAATTCAAGTTAGTATTAATTACATTTTTTAACTGCAGACTTAAAGAGAACCCAGTTTGTGAAGAAACAGGAGGGACAGAGAATTACTGCTCTGATTCCCAACCCAATAATAATACCCTATATACAACACCATTAAAGAATTGTGCTCCTCCTACCTGCAGTTCAGAACAGATTCCTAGCCCCAACTGTAAATGCTCATATCCATATACAGGAACTCTCACTTTCAGAGCACCTTCTTTCTCAGACTTGGGAAACAACACTAACTATCAAACCCTTGAGGAACTTCTTATGGATTCTTTTACTAATCATGATCTACCTGTGGATTCAGTTTCTCTGAGCCATCCAACTAGGAAGTCAAATCAGTATCTTAAATTGAGCTTACAAGTCTTCCCATCAAAACAAGACTCTTTCAATCGAACAGGAATCCTTAGCATTGGCTTTCTGCTAAGTAGCCAGACTTTTCAACCTCCTAAAAATTTTGGACCATTTTACTTTATTGCAGACAAATATGGAAACTTTGGAAAGTCTGGTAAATAAGTTTTTCACACAGTTATGATAATATTAGCTATTGTGAATGCTCCATTTAAAGATAATCTTTGCTATCTTTTCTTTTGTCAACATTTGAAGGACCTGGGGGCTCAAGTAAATCATTAAACGTTGGCATCATCATTGGAGCAGTTGCAGGTGGCTCAGTCCTGCTAGTGTTATTATTCCTTGCAGGTGTTTATGCTTTCTTCCAAAAGAAAAGAGCACAAAGAGCAATTGAACACAACAATCCTTTCAGTATGTAACACTGTACTTGGCTTCTGTAGTTCTAGTCAGTCACATCAAATTGAGCTAACTTATATGTTTGATTTCATAAAATGAAGGACGCTGGGATACGACTGAGAGCAATAGTGGCATCCCTCAGTTGAAAGGAGCAAGGCAGTTCTCTTTTGAAGAGATTAAGAAATACACCTTAAATTTTCATCAAGCCAACATTGTTGGATCTGGTGGTTATGGGCAGGTCTTGAGTTTTTTTAGGTTATGTTTAATCTGTCACTGCGATTAAGAAATTTTTCTTCTTAACTGCCTGTCTGTGTTTCCCAATAGCTCAATTGCTGCTTCTTCTTCCTCTTTTTCCTAACCAAGTATATTTTTAAATCAAAACTATTGGAGAAATTATTTTCATAATGTACTTGAGATGCTTTTTACAATCTGTTTCTTACAAAATTTGGATAAAATACTTTTGGTGACAGCTGCCATTAATATTCTTATTTGTTAAAGTAGTCCTTTACCAACGGTCTAAAGGGTACATGTCCACAGGTTTATAAAGGAACTCTCCCAAATGGGCAACTGTTGGCCATCAAACGAGCTCAAAAGGAATCGATGCAGGGAGCATTACAATTTAAAGCTGAGATTGAACTCCTATCAAGGGCCCACCATAAGAATCTTGTAAGCCTTATAGGATTCTGCTTTGACAGAGGAGAGCAAATGCTGGTCTATGAATATGTTCCAAATGGAACTCTGAAGGATACAATCTCAGGTACTTATATTCAACTTGTTACCTACTGGAGAGATCAGCTTTCCTGTCTTTTTACAGATGAATTCAACTATATGCTTTTCCTCCACCTTGTGGGAAATATTCAGTTTCCTCAGATATTTGTTTTCAACTGGCCACTGACAATTTATTACAATATAATTGTCGTTAACTGAAAAATTTAAGAGCCATTTGGTACACTATTACGTCACTCTCCATGGTATCATAGATAGTTGGATAAAAGATATAATATTATTATAGTTTTCCCCGTTTCACTGAAAAATTCCATGTTTCATAGGTGGTTTGAGATACCACCTAAAATAGTATCATTTTTTGGCATCTTGGATGATGCTACCAAACATCAAAAAGTAGCAAGGTGAATATGATGGTGTACCAAACACCTTGTGTACATCTTTTTCAGGCATATTTTGTACCTGGAAAAGGTAATTGAGTGAAACGTGCTGATTGCATGAGTCATTTTTCTTTTTTCATCGTTTCTGATAATATGCATTCGGTTTATGTAGGGAGATCAGGAATTAGACTGGATTGGATTAGAAGGCTAAAAGTTGCCCTCGGTGCTGCCAGAGGTTTGGCTTATCTTCATGAACATGCCAACCCTCCTATCATACACAGGGACATCAAATCAAACAATATTTTGTTGGATGAGCGCTTGAATGCAAAGGTTGCTGATTTTGGTCTCTCCAAGTCTATGGTTGATAGTGAAAAAGATCATATTACCACTCAAGTAAAAGGAACAATGGTCAGTATATTATCTTCTACATTATTACTGTTTAGACTGAAGAAAGTAACACAATTACTTACGAGAAGATGACATCTTGTCTAACGAAGAAATGGAGGAAGAATGTGATTTATTCTGTGCCTTCTGAAGATTTCTTGTCATAATAAAATCATTGTTCTTTATCTTCCTTGAAAATTGAACTAAATTATACAATAATATAGGCTTATTATGGTGTAGCTGCATCAGAAAATGTAACTAATTGTACAAAAATGCTCGTACTTATGAAAGTGATAAATTTACTATATATCGTTTTTTGGTAATTAATTTTAGACAAAAAGAATGCTATTTGACAAATTCACTCAAGGAAATACTTTTTTCAAATTTAAGTAAAATTGTATTTGTATGCAAATAAACAAGGGCCAAATCTGGACTTTACCCACGGACATGAGCTGAAGCTCAGTCCTAAACCCAACACCAAAAAGTCCATTGGATTCTGAACCCATCCCAGCCCGGCCCAGCCGAGAGCATGTGTAAGTGTCTGCAATTACATCTAGAGTTAAAAAATTTTATGAATCACAGACACAGGTGTGCAACTTGATTGATGAGACTGGATTTTTGTTATTGACTTAGGGATACTTGGATCCAGAGTATTATATGTCTCAACAGTTAACTGAGAAGAGTGATGTTTATAGCTTTGGAGTGCTAATGCTGGAGCTGATAACTGCAAAAAGGCCTCTTGAACGAGGGAAATATATTGTGAAAGAGGTTAAAAACACGATCAATAAGACAAAAGAGCTTTATGGTCTTCATGAAATCATTGATCCAACCATTGGTTTAGGGCCAACATTGATTGGTTTGGAGAAGTTTGTAGATCTTGCAATGAAGTGTGTTGAGGAGTCAGGTTCTGACAGGCCTGCAATGAGTGATGTGGTAAAAGAAATTGAGAACTTGTTGCACTTAGCAGGTTGTAACCCCAATGGTGAATCAGCGTCCACTTCAGCTAGTTATGAGGATGTTAGTAAAGCGAGTTCTAACCACCCTTACAGCAGTGAGTCCTTTGATTCAGGTGTGGTGCTTCCAAATCCAAAAAATTGAGCCTATGTAACTCTTATTTTCATGTTCGAACTTGAAAGGAGCTTGTTAGCTCAATAAGTATTGCTTTGTTTGTCAAATAAGAAGAAAAAAAAGTGGGAAAAAATAGCTCTTGGCTTAAGTTCGAGCGTGTTTTGGACTACCTTGTGTTTTGTTCAAAGATTGAAGATGGAACTGCAATGATGGGGAAGCTCTTGCTATCATTCTCTCTTTTCAAAAGCTGTGATTGTATGAGCTTGAATATGATTTATTGTATCTAAAGGTTTTTGATTTCTGTCTCTGAATCTATGGTTGATTGTGAAAAATAGGATTTAGATCTCTTAAAATACTTCATATGGTAAAGTTGGTAAGACAAAAAGTGTGGGAAAAAAAAGTTTCGATGGGACCTGTGTATGGAACCTCT
This sequence comes from Senna siamea, assembly GCA_031216115.1. Classification (NCBI taxonomy): domain Eukaryota; kingdom Viridiplantae; phylum Streptophyta; class Magnoliopsida; order Fabales; family Fabaceae; genus Senna; species Senna siamea. The sequence goes on from CM062355.1 coordinate 21,855,895, forward strand.
ATACGGGTTTAAATTTTTGTATCCATTTTTTTTCTAATATTATCATATAAAGTTCTTTAAAAATTTTAAAAGATCTCAATTATAAAAAGGAACATTTTTACCACTGAAATCAAAGGAACATGGCATAATCATTTGTATTTATATACAAATAATGAAATAAGAGTATTAATTTTATAGACTCAAATTCATATAAATTATATATAGATTCATCACAAGTTAAATGTTTAATAAAAAAAGGGTACAATTAAAATTAATAGTATGAAAGATATAGCAGATTCATATATATAAAATATTCATATAAGATTTAATGACTCAAGTCCATGAAAATATTTTTCATAAAATAAATATAGGGCAGCCAGCTTTAGCCATAGGTTTGGGCTTGGGCTATTACTTGACTTTTAACACAAAATTTAAATTATGTTAGTTTAGGCCCAACCTTGGACCAAATTGAAAAACATGGTAGGCTAGTGCAATCTTTTATTAAAGGAAAAAAGCATATGATTTGCCAACCAAACTGAAAATCATGAATTAAAAACAAATTCACTATATAAAGCTTGATAAAATTTTACCACGAGACAGTCAATGGAAATAGATTTTCTCAACTTTTCTTTGAAAATGACATTGTTTTTTTTAAGAGAAAAATAGAGAGTATAGGATCTATTTGAGTGTGGGCCTCATTTGAATAGTAAATATTACACCATTTGTATTTATTTCTTTATGAAATTAACACTATCAATTTAAAAAAAAAATCCTAATTCAATACATCTAAAATAAGTGTAAGCTTTTTCACTAAAAATGTATAAAGGTCTGTTGTCCTACATAGCGTTATTATATTTAGGCATAAAAAACCAATAAAGTTTTACTACAAATAAGCTAAAAAATCATTAGAAATGTAGTAAAATGTTTTTTAATCAATTTTTTAATAAGTTGACCTTGGAAGGAGTTATCATTAGTGAAATTGAAATCAAGCTTGAGTCATTTTTTAAGTTACATTATTCGTTTATCCCTATAGTTGGCCTTTTCTTTTTTTTCTTATCTCACACATTTTCTTTCATATTATGAGCTTAAATACTGGTTATTAATAATAATAACGTAATAAAAGATCTATTCTCATTCTTGAATTGAATTTAATAAATATCGTAGAGATAAATCCAACGATTGGTAAATCAGAAAATAAAGTAGAATATTGCCAAGTTTTTTCTCTTTCTTACTCCCTTAGTGCTTTAAATCTAATGTTGGTGAAAATTATAATTTCACTCATTTTAATACTCTCAAATACAATAATAATTTATTTTATTAAATATACAGTTTATTAAAAAATATTTTTAAATTTTTATTTTAATATTATTTATTATGAGATAAAATTTATTAATTCAATTTAAATCTTTTATATTATTTAAATACACATTTAATACTTCTTATATTCTATTTCAAATAAAGAGAATAATTTTTTTAAAATAAAACAAAATTGAGCATAAATATTTTTTGCATCTCTAAAAAAATAGGTTGTAATTTACTTTTTTGAATCAACTGAATTAATAATTTATTTAAATTTAAATTATCATTGTAATCTCATTTTTTATTGGGTTTATACAGTTTAAAACTTTGTAATTAAGTCCTTATGATTTTTAAATTTTTTAATTTGGTCTTTGTTAAATTTTTATCAAAATTATGTTAAATTTTAGTTATATAGACAAGGTATATTATCTTTTCACTTTAAATATAAAATAATTTATATTTAAAAAATAAATAATGATATAAAAAATAACTTTCATTTGACTTGAATTATATATATATGATATATATATGTCAACAAAATAAAATAAAATATTAATAACAATTTAAGAGATTAAATCAAAATTTTTTAAAATTATAAAGATTTAATCATAAATATTTTACTATAACCACACAATTAAAATTTGAGTGACAAGAATAATTCAATATTTATTTAAAGTTTGGCATAGCAGCAGGGGACAGAGAGGTACTTAGAAGTCAGAAAGAAAATGATTTGTGGAGTGGAAAGAATATATAGAGATAGAATTTGTATTTTGCAATGAAGGCACTCAATTAATGTCACTTCAATACCACCGCACCGCTCACAAACAGAGTACAACATTTAAGTTGTATGTTTTAACAATATTGGTGGATATTAGATTTATATTTATATTTTTAATTAAAAAATTTATAAAAAATTAATTTATAAAAAAATAAATTATATAAATTATATACGTATCAATCTCTAATTAAAAAATTTTATAATATCAATATAAAAATTATATCTAAATTTTTTGTCATTACATTTTCATCAATCATTGTATTTTTTAAGTCAAAATTATCAATTTTAGAGGTTTATTAATTTTTTATTAATTTAATTTGAACTAGCTAAAATTTAATAATAAAATTAGATCTCTCTTAATAAAAAAATTTTTATATATAAAACTTCAACTTGAAATTTTATTAAAAAAAATGTCGAGTTCTTATAGCTTCAACTAATCACGTATTGGTTAAACTAGTGCATTTAACTACTTCATTTCTATACCAATGACATTTATCATTTATGTACTAATTTAATTCTTTTTATTTTATTATTTTTTTTAAATTGCATTTATTCGTCATATTTGTTTACTCTAATTATATTGCAATCTTATCTTTAATCTTAAAAAATAGCACATACACTTTCTAATTCATTTTGGTCCAATTACAACAACTCCCATATCATTTAAATTTAGAAAATTTAACCACATAAAATAACTAAATATCGTATAAAATTTAATACAATTGCCACTCTTTATCTTCCCAACTATAATATACCTATCTAATTATCCATAGATAAATATATTTATATTTGCATATTTAATTTCCTGCCACACTTGAGCATAAAGAAGTAAATTAATTAAGTGACAAGTCCATGTCTCTGTATTTTATTGCATTTAACAACCTTGTTGTAATGTGTATATTCTAATGAAGAAGAGCAATATATGAGTCAAAGAAGAAACGTGCATGGTCAAGTTGTACCACAAAAGCTTGTAAAGAGAATCACGAGGTGCTTGCCATGCATATTAATTATGGTCCTACAATCCAAAAATTCAATTCTTTCATATATATATATATATATATATATATATATATATACACATATATATCAAATTTATTCTTCTCACAAACAATTATAATTAAAAAAAGATAATTTTAATTAATATATTGGAAGTCCTCTGAATTATTTATGTGTGAATGGCACGGGAAGTTAATTAATTATTAAATAACTAAATTAAAACAAATATATGGGCTAAATAATAGTTAATCCTTAAGTAATTAAAATGACATATCACAATCTATCGAAAAGCTAGTAATTAATAAAAACATACATATATAATAACGTATTGAAAATTAATTAAGTAGAATTTTCCCCAACAATAACATTACTTTGAGTTAAATTAAAAATCTTAGTTATAATTTTTATTGATTAAAAGTTTATCATACTCTTAAAATATTGGTTAACAAATAAAAAATAATAATTTTTGAACATGAAAAAAAAGAGAGAGAGAGAGATTAGCTGGGAAGTCTTTATAAGGTGTAAAAGAAGAATAAATGCAGAGTCAGAGAGTCAAAATATGGTCAGACGGTCAAACGCTTGACTAGTCATTCGTTTCCTTTCCTTTCACTTGGATCCATTCATTAATCCAACGCTTTCTTTCTGTCTCCCCGTGGGACCTTCCAAATCACAAGGAATATTTTTTAAACAAGAGAGATACATCTAATTCATATAACTTTAATATTTATTTTTTATTAGTTTTATCTCTCCAATTTAAACTTAAATCTCTCGTTTCTTATTCTTTCTCTCTCTTTTTTCTTCTATTTTTTACATAAAATATTAACCCCTTAAAACATTAAAGTCCTTGCAATTCCATGTTCCATAATCCCAATTATAACATCATCATGTGCCAAATTAACCCTCAAGTTTAATTTGAGTATGCCTTTAAGTGTGGATAATGCATTATAATTGAAATGTTCAAGCTAAGTTGTTAAAAGCATAGATCTTCACATATTGTATAATATATAAATAATCCTTACATTTATCTTAATTAACGAATATGTTTAAAATTTATTTTTTATATTTTTAACATATATATACTAAAAATGATTATTTATTTTAACTAGTCGATTATGTGATATTACTTTCGTTCTACATTTTGAATATATATATATATTGAAAAAGATTTTAATTATTAATTGCATGTGTAGCTAGGTGGTGTGAAGGATTTTGTATTATTGAATGAAGTGTGGGTGGACAAAATATGATGGGTGGATCGGTGGAGTTTGGTAATGTCATAATGGCAATTATAACTAGCAAGCTACTATATGTATGGTGAATATTCCTACAATGCGGAACTTGATTATTTTAAAAAAATGGTTATAAGTATATTTTTTAAAATGTTAAAAGCATCATATTTTTATATATCAACTCACGTATAAATTAAATTTATAATATAAAATATTTATTTATATATTAACATGGTAAAATCACTTTTTAAGTGTCGAACAAAGATATTTGAGAAGATCCATTGTCATTTGTATGTATGTGTATATATGTGAGGGCACGTATACCTTAGTTAGGCCCACACAAACATTCTAAGGCATTTGTGAGGCATCTTATCTCTCAAGTCTGACCCATAAATGGGAAATGTGTAGGTCAAGTCAGAATCTCATCACTTTCCAAGAGACCTGTCAGATAAAACATCCAATGACATGCTTTGTCAGATGAGATCAGATTCCTCCCTTTGAACTTAGAGCCCTATGTTTTTTATTTTATTTTTAAAAGATTAAAAATGTCTCAGTTAAATTTTTAAAAAATTAATTTTTAATTGTTTTAACTGTTTAATAATGAGATGAATATAAAATTAATTAATATATTAATGTGATATTAATATATATTAATTTATTATAATAAATTAAATTTTATTTAACAATATAAAAAATAAAATATATTAGATTTATGTAATATACATGAAAAATATAAATGATTTGTTTTGATTATATATAATTTATAAATGTGATATTTTTATTTTTTTATTATTAAAATAAAATTTAATTTCTAATTTAATTTTTATTTATTTTATTAATTAAATTATTAAATTAATTAAAAATTAATCTTTTGAAAACTAAATCAATATATACTTTATTTTTTAAAGATAAAATTGAAACAACGCATCTTTAAAAATTAAATTATTAATTTATTTATAAAAAATTAAGATTATGTTAACAACTTGGTACGAGAATGATTTTTTCTCCCATCATATATGTTTAATTTTTCAAAAAAAATTTGTCTCATCTTCAGCCCTATTGTAACAATACAATTTAATTCTTATAAATTATATATATTAGTCCCTCTACCATCTATCACATGAAATTATAGAAAATAACCAAATTATACAATACTAATCTATCAAGAATTAAATAAACAATTTTCAAATAATTATACGAAAAGACTTAAATTTATGCATATGATAAAAAAAGTATTCAAAAAACAATTAAAAAGTGGATTCGTCATCCAATATGTATTGTCCATGCATTGACATTCTAGTTAGTGCCACTCCATCTGAGAGTAATAAATTACTCTGTCGGTTTGTAGATATTTTTATTAATTCCACGTTTTCTTAATTACCTCTCAAACTCATCCATGGAAGTTTTCTGACTTTCTTGTAATTCCTTTATTATGCATTAAATGTAGTATAGCTAAAGAAAATGTGCATTCTGGGTATACACAGATAAAGAAAAAGCATCATTGAAGTAATATATAATGTTGATGAAAGTACAAACAAAATGATACAAACCATATATATATGAAAGGCAAGGATATATCACAGAAATTGGCATATATATACTTAAAAAGTTATATTTTTTTTAAAGAAAGAAAAAATTTTGTAATTCCTAATTTAATTAAAGAATGAGGAAAGGTAATTTATAGCAATCTTAACATTCAGAAAGCCTTTGCTATTATGTACGTAATTACTAATTTCATAGATAGCTAGGTATTATACAAGATGCTGCGTAAGAACGAGAAAGTTCAACTTTTTCAAATTAAAAGAACAATAAATTATATATTTAGAAATATAATATTGATTATGTTTATATATGTCCTTAAAAGTTAACATTAATAATATTGCAGGGGAATGATATCAAGCTCCAAATGCATGCATATACATATATAGTGATAAAACATATACCTCATTAATGTAATTAAAATTTAAAAATTAAGGTTTTTCCACAATTTTTATAAAGATTAATATTTAAGATCATTATTAGGAATGTGAAGGTGTTGCATTTATACGGGTATATATATATATATATATTCATATTTCCTTGTAAATCTTTTAACCTAATTAAAGAAGTGAATTAGTTAAGTTCCAATACACACACACACACACACATATATAAGATATTACAGGAAAAAGAAAAAGACTAGTCTCTAAAGAAAGCAATAGATAACGCTTTAGCAAGAAGGTTAAGAGCCACTTCATGAAGAGGGTCATGGTAAAAATTGGACTCATTATGGGAATCAATCTTAGCTATTCAATCTTCACATTGATTGGCTTTTCAAAGGATCAGAGAGATGCTAATGTTGTTATTCTCATGTAAAATGCTTCTAATATATAAGGTGCCCAGCAAATGATAGTCAGTGCTGGCATTTTTTCAGCTTGATGGCTTTGAGCGAGTCCGTTTCAAGCTCAATGTTGTTTGTCTCCATATATATATGTGTGTGTGAATGTATGTATGTATGTATGTATGTGGATTAGTAAGAGTGTTATGAATAATTACATTGAATTAAATTAAAGATATAAGATACTTAAATTGCATGTGAGGCACTTTCATTCAATAAATTAATTTTTTAAAAATTGATGTTTTTTATGACTTACTTTAGATCTTCTGAACTATAAATATAATCTCTGTGAATTATAATCATACAGATATAGCATAAATTGCGATATAGTATTACAATATTCACTTGAAGATTGAGGCTGAAAAACTAGCACAAAGTAAATTTACATAATGATCTGGAATATATATATATTTTATAGTGTAAAATATTAATGACTAAGTACACAATATTGTTTCAAACTAATTAGATATTCATGTTCTAAATATCAACACGTAGATATATGGATATACATGAGATAGATAGATGTGAAAGCTTTGGTTTGGTACTACAAATATTGGTGCCAATAATATGAACCGAAGTAATAATTAATGAATCTGACAATGACTTTTTGAATGAGTCAACTAAACCTGGAGAATGGGGAATCGTAGAATTCATATTAATTTTCACTTCCTTTTAGTCAAACCGAATTGATATCTTCATTTAATGAACTAGTTGGAATTTCTAGCTAGTTAATGGATATATATTGTTAAATGATTAAAATGATTAGGATTTCAATCAACATAATTATATTATAACAATTTCTTTTTTGTTGCTCCTTTTTGTGTTTTTCTGCTTTGGAGCTTGTTTTGCTTGTGTACATAAGCTGGCAAATTTTTTTTTAATTTTTGAAAGAATATTGGTGGCACATGTTCAGTTTAAACTTAATTAGCACTTTCCACAAATTAATGATTTAAAACTCTCATCATTAATTAATTAATTAATTCACTTACAATAGCTTGTAGTCAAGCACTCAAATTTATGATATATAATTCAATATTTTCATCACCATTACTCAGAAAATTAAACTTATTACATGCGAGTAATTAAAACGTTAGCAACATCCATTACATGTTTAGCAATAAACATATATATAAATTCAAGTTCATTTGCACTGGTTTTTTGTCTTAAAATTAAAATAATTAAGAAGTTACTAGATATGATCACTTTAGTGAAGGTTTTGAAGAATTTGTAGGAGATTTTAGGTTCAATCTTAGTTTTTTGGAATCAATTTATTAATTGCTATCTAAATCTCACTTGTTTCAATCGTTTTTCAAGAGCAAATTTTGATTATTTATTATAATAAACAAACGGATCCATGCAATGACTACCTAAGTTCAACATTTGCTAAACAACAAATTAAAACATCGTCTTCTTTGGATATGTGTGGAGAAACATATCCTCAAGGGAACATCTTAATTGAAATTAGAAAGCCTTAAAGTACAGGATTTTCAATTCCAACATGAGCATTAATTATGAGATTAATTTCATTAATATATTTGAAAAATGCAAGATTGAAATTTGTCAAGTGGTTTAGTATCGAGATCGTTCTTAAAGCATATCCTATCTAGGGTTTGAATATATATATTCTCACCCTCATTTGCTAATTAAACTAAACGTGTGTGATTTTGATAGAATAAAGCCTTATCATCCATTTCATCCACTAAACACAAATTGAATTTTAATTTCAATATTCTCATTAATCAAAGCACAATTTTATCTCAAACTTGATAGCGAAGATGACATTCACATCAATTCTGTTATGAGATATCAACTAACTCAAATCAAATTAGTCATATTCCAATAAACTTTTGGATATTAGTTATTTTGACCAAACAAAAAAAATCTATTGTATACAAGTTGAATGAATTATAGACAAAAATGAGAGGCTATTTATCCTTTCCTTTAATATTGTGAAATTCAGAGCTAAAGAAAGCAACGGCATCAATATTTAGATATATATGCATTAATAGCACATTGGTTGTCAAATACAACCATATAACTAAGTATATGATCTACACAGAAGTATTTAAACTAGGTAGATCCATTTAGTTCCATATGTCTTAATCTTGAATTTTTCAAGATGATAGCCACTAGAAACAAAGAGATAATAATATATGGGATAAAACCCAAGAATGATTAGTCTTTGTTTGGACGTTATACATATATTTTAGTTAAGATTACTTCTATATACATGGGCCCTACATATAGAAATACAACATCAGTCGGATATATTTTTATTTAATACTCTAGTAATATCACAAAAAATTCAGTTCGACTACTATTCATATTTTGACGTCAATGTCATCTAATTAATTTTTTTTGGTAAAATTAAATTAATTTAATTTTAAAATATGGTTGAGTTGGATCTTTTAAATTTTATGCAAAAATTACTTACTTGTCAAAATATAGATAGCAATATTGGAGTTATCTATGTAGTTCATTTTGATTTAGAAAATTTGATGACCCTATAATAACAAATTAAAAAAATTTATCGATATTAGAGTTATATAAAATTATTTTATTTATTTTTATATTATGATAATCCTTTTTGGGTGTTGACTCTTTTTAAGAGAAATTGAAGTAATATTATGTAATATTTTATTCTTTTAATTCGCTGAATGTTTACGTAGTTTAATGTTAAAGTATATATTTTGTTAAAATTTTAATTAATAATAAAGTCTTCAATTAAGATTTCACAACATTTTTATTAAAGACAAAATTGAGAAGAAATGACATATAATATATAGTTATTTCTAGTTTTACAAGTATACAATTAATAATTGTGTAATAAAAGGCCAAAATGCAAATCAAGAATTTTTCTGATCAATTATACTTGTCTACATTAACAAACAAAAAAAAATATCATTGCTTAGTTTTGTTTTGATATGAACAGATAATGTTTAGGATATATAATTTATATACATTTATACACATTTAAATTGAAAAAAAAATTAAACTTTTAGTTATGCGTAAGATATTTGTCAATATATTCCTCAATTTACCAACATTGAAAAATATCATTAGGGTTTGAATAAAAATATTAATAAATAAAATTTTCAAAATATTAATAAATAAAATTTGGTTTACAAAAATATGAAAGCCAATATATACGAGTCTTTCGTGACCAATGACTCCCGAATTAAAGTTTTGTGAGACATGCACCTCAATTTTTCCGTGAATAAATTAATATTTTTAATTACGGCTTTATATAATTTGAACAAAAATTTTACAAAAAAAATGTTTCACAAAACTAAATTAAATTTGACAAACACATTAATAGAATTAATAGGTCTAATAAAATAAATTAATTTTTTATAACGTAATAAATTAAGATTCAAATATTTATTAAAAAAATATTTATATTTAATATTTAATAATATTTTAAATATGATTACCTAATCAAAAAATATATGTAAACAAAACTTTAAAAAAATTCAATGAGGCCTCATTTGTTAAAGAGCATAAATTGCACATAACAAAATTAATTTATCTCGACAGCAAGGAGAAAATAAAAGTGAAGTATTAATGAAACCAATTATATAATATGTTATATATATATATATATATATATATATATATATATATATATATATATATAAGATTAAGAAAATATCCTTGTCATTTAGCTATATATGTAAATTAAATCCATCATAGCTAGTGGAACAATTTGTTCTTAAATGTGTGACATCTATATATAATATCTGAATACTCTCACTCTCACATTATCACATGCCATGCAAGATTGAAAGTGTTGATGACCGCCAAAATGGTCCAAGCCACGAGCATCTTGTGGGTTTCTGCAGCCATGTATTTAATGACCCACCCCCACCAACTAACCCTAGTATGCCTTCATCTTTCTCTTCTTCTTCTGCTAACCCTAGCCCATATATTTGACGTCATTGGCCCACCAACCTTAGCCGCCACCACCGCCACCCATAAACGCCACCAATTGTCCTCATCATCTCTTTTGTAATTAAGCTTTCCGTCTTAGACACATCAACTAATACATGATATGGATTCGTCCTCTAATAAAAAAAACTAATTTTTTATATCGTGATGAATTAAAATTTAAATTATTTTAAAAAAATATATTTATATTTAATATTTGATAATATTTTAAATAGAATTGTCTTTTAATAAAAAAAATACTTGTAATAAACAAAAAAATTAGATCATGTTGTGACTGATTATTTCATAATGATATAAATTTATTAAGTATATATATATATATATGTATGCATAATATGGACTGATTGAATCATGCTCAAGTTGTGATGATATAGTAATCAAACTCTGGATCTTACTTAGGTATACCTGATAATACTTTATATTGACTAATCGAGATATTAGCCAGTCAGGTTGTGATAGTAATTAAGCTATATATTTCACTCTTTAGATACTAATTGAGCTATTAATTGAGTTGTGACAATAATTATTTTATAATAACATAAGTTTATTAAATATGAGGGTCATAGTCAGAATTTTTATCAGAATTGTTTCTTTACTCTAGGCTACACCAATTAAGTCATAATTGTCTCCAAGAAGTCCTAGCTCCTACTGGTGCTTTTAATTATATTGGCAGAATAAAATAACCTAATATCTTTCGAGAGGATTCACTAATATTTGATATATTCTTATTAATTCTCTCATACTACTTTTCCTATCATCAAATTAAAATCTGTGCTGAAGCTATATATATATATATATATATATATATATGATTGTCTGCAAGAAAAATGTTAGTCAATATATTTAATTATATATCTTCTTATGATTCGTTTCTTTTATTTTATTTTTATAAATCGAATCTATTTCTTTTGAAGTTGTGCTTAATTTTTCATATATACTTCCCAAAAATCCAAAGGGAATATTTGTGTCATTGCTGTAGTATGCATTACATCACCACCATGAAATCAATATTGTTATTTTCTCTCATATATCTAGAGACGGTATTTTAGCAGAAAACGAGGTGTGAAGTAGAGACTCTTCATCGTCATGCAGAAACGGAAATTAGCATTACTGAGAGTCACGAGACTGCTTAATTACTGTCTTTTATTACCTACCCATGCATGACTTGTCCCTATTTGCTATACCCTTTTGGTTTACTATAATTAAGAATTTTCTATATACACACACACACACACACACACATTTAGTGTATCACAATATTTTGAGTATAATTGTGCTTAATAGAAGATATTGAAAGAAAAACATAGATATTGTCCTTTTGGCTTCACACAAATAAGTGAAATTTGGTAATTAATTATGGAAAAATTTCAATACTTTTTGGCTAATAAAGTATATATGTATATGGTAAGGTAAATACTAGCTCCTAGAGCATTTTATGCAGTAAAATTAGAGAGAGAGAAATATAAAATAAAATTTAAATGAGACCCTTTAAAGTGTACAAACTTCTTGTGTAAATTAACCTAGTTGTATATTATTACAGGTTGATACATTATATATATTATAAAATTTTTTGTTACTTAAATACGAATACCGGGATCAATAGTATCCTTTTATTTTTATTCATTCTTATATGTTATTAATCTGTACCAAAAAACATCAATGTTCATACGAAACCAACTCTATATATATTAACCCTAATTGAATGAGTATTCGTGAAAGCTGAAACTGGAGAAAGGGGAAAAAAAAAAAAAGGAACTAATATTAACTAAATGCATGTCTTTTTTTTAGAATTATTTTGCCAAAATTCAAAGGAAAACGTCTGCAATTGACTAAAACAATTATAATCACTCAACTTTTCTAAAAAGTATGCATCAATTGGAATTGACCAAAATTCAATTTTTTTTTTTTTTACAACTATCCTTCAATTGGAATTGAAAGATATCATAATAAAAATATTATTAAATATTCAATGTAAATGCTCTGTTTCAGCAGATATTCAAATTTCAATCTCTTATGTTAGCCCTTCTGCTAGACTGGGGCCCAACCTCTTTGGTTATGTTTCTTTTGATGAAGTCAAACAATTGATATCATATTCACTTTTAAAGTTATATACAAATTTGATTCAAGCTTAATTACTCCATTTGAAAAGCATTATTATTGGCTCAGGCTCTTAATTTATTCTACCTTTTGGAGCTAATTAAAACCCTATTTCCTTAATTAGGTGAACTTATATATATAAATATAAATATATATTAATTTCTAGAAAGCACTGAAAGACTTGAAACTTTTAATATAACACGCTATTAATTAATTATTGAAACCAATCATCTTGACCTTATTTTTAATAGAAATGGGTTTATATATATTTCTTTATATAACGTCATTGTGCTATGATTGGTATATTAAGGTTACACTTTTTCTATATAATATTATATGCACAACATTATTTGTTTGGGCTATTTGTATGAGCCATGACCAATTAGAGCTTCTTAATTTGTCTATATCACATGAAATTAATTAATCTTTTAATTATGACCATACATATATATAATCAGAATCTATATATGCAGTATTAAAAATGTTTGACACTCAAGAAAATTTATATTTTTCATGATATGTCAAACAAAGAAAATGAGGATAATATAAGAAGTCAATTTATAAAAGAATCCAAATAGCTAGGTTGGACTGCAATAAAGCAACAACTTTTCAGAAGAAGACAATTTTTTTCATAGCAAAATGTCAGTGATTAGATTCATTTTGATTAATCAAAGTAAAAAACAAAAATGAAAAATGGATTGCATATATACATGGTCGGTCCATATTGAAAACGATAGGCTCTCTTTAAAAGCAATGATAATAAAAGCCTAATTTTTTTCTAAAGGCAAAAATGGCTTAACCAAATTCATGTCTAAATATAGAGAAGTCAACATGTATTGTTTTGATTAATCAATATTTTAATTAATAAAAAAGTGGGTGAAATTAATGGGCCTAACTTGCATCATTGTTCTTGTTAAAGTACATCACCTAACTGTAATATATGATTAATTATCAACAAAAATTGGTAGCCAATTCTTGTTAGCAATGGATATATATATATATATATATATGATCGTCACTATTTTACTTACTAATTTTAGTAGGTTACTTTTCAGCTTCTACAACTCTCTTGCTTTCTCTCATGTCCATATGCTTTTCTGCAATATTTTCCACAAACTGTGTAATATTATATATTTTAAGATCTATATAAGAGAGAGGGGTGTCGTTTTCTTTGGAAATTAAAATTCTTCTTTCATTTTATTTATATATTTTCTTGGGAAACTTCTTTCTCTCTCTCTCTCTCTCTCTCTCTCTCTCTCTCTTTCTATCTGTGTGCAGAGATGAAAGAGATGGATGGTGCTCGAATACTTTTCTTTAAACCCTTTCATTTGGAGACGTCAAAGAAAAGAAAAGACAAGAGTGAGTGAAGCTAGATTTGTCATTTCTTTTGAAGATTTTGAATCTACCTCTCTCCTATTTGAGTACTTGTCACCATTTCATCACTTGCTAATTAATTAACTTCAATTTATTTGTTTGTTTTTCATATATATATATATACAAACAGTTTCTCTATCTTTTCTTGAAAAAAATCATCACAAAATAATAAAAAAGATGATGGCAACTTCATTAATTGAAATGCTAATCCTAAACCTATTCTCTCTAGCTATATGACTTTGGATTGAATTGAATTTTTCTATATCTTTCAAGACTTCAGAATCTCACTCTCTTAATGTAGATTTTATTAATATTAATGTATGAATAATTAAGATGAAACAATATATTTAATTATTTAGAATTTTTTCTATATTCAACATCTTTTTCAACTATATATACACTTTTACCGAACCTAGCTATAACACCTAAAATTGAACGCCACCAATTTGGCAGGTGTAGGTTTTATTTTTCACACAAGTCCTTTTATTCAAATATTCCATCAAATTTCTTGTTCTTCTTGGATTCCTTAGATCGAGACTAAGGTGAATGATATATATGGATTGTTAATTTTTCATTGAAATAAGACATGACATGGTTTGGCTTTTACATGACAACAAAATATGCAAATATATGTGTACTAAATTTATTTTTAGGCAAAGGCAGGACGTTATCACGTTATTTTTCAATTTTAGTTATAAAGAAGTGATTTAGTATTAAGAATTATATATAATTTTTAATTGAATAAAAATATCTCACAAATTATGTATAACACCCATTGATTAATATAATTAATTGAGAAGTGGAGTTTCTTCAATGTTAGATCATCTTAAATCAGTCACGATTGAATTGCTAACAAACATTATATTGATCAATAACACAAAAAATTAGTTTTTTTTATTCTTTAAAGCTTAATTCTCAGAATTTTTGTTAATCTTATTTTCATATATTTATATATATATACCATTAATAAAAAATAATTATTTTATATATTTTTTAAAATATATATTCTATTTTTTATTTTCAATAAAAATAATATTTTAAGACAAAGGCAAATTGCAAACCTAATTAAATTAATTAATAAATGCAAAAAGTTTCGAAGGATATTTTGTGGTGTTAAGTGATATTGGAAGTCAATTTTTAAATCTGACAATTTTGAACAACAGGTTCATGAATATTATGGTTACATCATTTATGATATGACATTTATTTTTTAATTTACTTTACACTTTCTATACACTACTTTAATTATTCTTAGTCAATAAAAAAAGGTCTTTTCAATAACTACTAAATAAAAAAGTATAGTTAATTTATCTCTCAATTATTATTTAATTATAATATTAATGCTTAAATTTTAAAATATAATATTTAAACATTTAAATTATCTCTTAAGTAGGTCAATATTTGAAATTTCAAGAGTAAATTAAAATTTATTTTATTCATTATGTGGGTATTAAAAAATTAATTGTTTCAATTATTATATAGTTATATAAAAACTCTAGCAACTTCATAAGATGTAGATAATATTAACTATAGTTTACAAAGAAAAAAAAATTGAAAACGATACATATGAAAGAGAATAAATAAATAAAAAATAAAAAGAGACTTTAAGAGAATGGTCACGGGTTTCTCTTGACTGATGGATCCACAAATCTGATATCAAAATAAAATAAAGATTGAGATGAAGAAGAAGCCAAAGTACTCAACTGTGTATGATTTAATTTCATTCATCATTTTGCCACAAAACTTTCTTCTGCTTGCCCCCACATATATACTGTCTTCTTCACTCTCCTCACCAAGTCCTTTAATACGTTTGTTCACTCATCAAATTAATTATCTTTTTATTTTTTTAATTTTATATAGGTATCTTTTTATTAAAAATAATTTTGTTAAAAATATTTTAAAAGAATAAATTAATATACGGAGCACGCATATTTTTAATAAAAATTTAAATAAAAATTTATTATATTATAAAAAATTAGTATATTTCAATGCATGCACTATCAATTATGTTGACAGCATGTATATAATAAATTCTTGCTTAGACTAAATCTATGTAAGTCCACTTCTTCATTAATTATGGTATAATTTAAATTAAAAAAATGGTATAATATTGGGTTCTTTAGTACATATATAAGTATTCAAAAGTCATGCTTTGATGGGGTAAAGAGATGTCAATGATATATATTATCCAAAACTATATATATATAATTTATAATTTTAATTAATTTTTATAAAGGATTGTTATTTTTTTAATAAATTTATAAGGGATATAATTTTTAATTAATGTTGAGTTGATAAAGATATACAACTATATATAATTTTACCTAAATTTTACAAAATTTGATCCTACAATAATCGGGATACAAATGTTTAGTTCTCAACCATTTTGTTCCCCTAGAAATAAAAGTATATTTTTTGGGAATATACATATGAAATTTTAGATTTATTTTTATACCAATATATACAAAAAAAAAATATTTTAAATTTCTAAAAACTAATTCCATTAATAAACTTAAAGCTTACACGGCATCCACATCACCTTCTTGAAGTTTATATAAGCTTGATGTCAAAGATTTAATTCCTATCTGTGAAAACTTTGTACCTCATTAATTTAATTTTTGTGTGTATATCTATATTTAAACTCATCGATCATATTTTGAATTTAGAATATGATCTATAAATTAATTATTAATTTTTGTTCGTGGACAATATTTAATTAGTACTTCGTGCATGTGAAATTAAGAATTTTTTGTTGTTAAATGTCATATCTTTTTACAACAATCCTATTTTGGTTTTAACTGATGAAGTTTTTTAGGGATTATTCGATAATAAAGATCGATCTAGCTAACTAAAACTAAAGTTTAATTTCTATACAATTAAAGCAATAGATCAAATTAAACACATTTTCTTAGATTAATCAATTTATAATTATAAGGTAGAAAATGGGGAAATCAAAACCTACCATTTTCTTTGCGGCTTGATAGCTGTCTAGCTAGCTAAATTGAATTAATTAATGAAATCATAGTCAAATAATTATTATCGTTAGCATATAAAGCACAGTATTATTAGGCGTTGGCTTTGTGATTAATTAAAGAAAATCTCTATTATTATTGGCTAACTGATTCATAAATTTAAAGTTCATCAACTTTTTCAATAAGATTAATTAGTTGCTTCAATTTATATATAACCACTTCTTGTATAAAGTTATTAATTAAGCCACGAGAAGTCTTGCATAATAAGTAATAAATAATATATTATTATATAGATATTAATTTTCCAGTTAGAATTTGTTTCCAAGCTAAACCACACATATTAATGACTAATTAGGCCTAGGGCTGGCGTGATAATATTTGGTTATATAAATTACAGTAAATTATTGTTATGAATTTTGAAGGATACACCTTATCTCAACTAGTCAATTTAATTCATGAAAAATTAAAATTCTAAACTTCTTCATTTAAAAAATATTTTTTAAATAATTTAGTCTTTACATTACTTATATAAACTAATATCCAAATTAAAACAACAATTAGTATGCCTAAAAAATATTATAATAATTAAAAATAGTAATTAATATACACTTAGTAATTAATGTAAAGACTAGATTGTGTGAAGAATATTTTTTGAAGGATGAAATCAAAAAATTTTAAAATTTTAAAAATTAAATTGAGAAAAAGTTGATATTACAAATACTAATTTACTTTATAAATTATTTTTCTTTTACATGTTCTGCATGTGAGTTTAATTATATTTTTTTGTGATTAAGAAAAAGAACAAAAAAGAAAACAACAGAAAAAAAATAGATTAATCTCTGAAAAAAAAATAATAGAGAGAGCATTAGTTAAGAAATTCAATAGGAGGAGAATCCTCTCATATACAGAAAAGAGAGCTATTGTGAAATCTAAATTTTGTCATAAAGTTCACACACTTAATAGCTCTTGAAATCGTGATTACCATGATTGATTAAATTAATTTAACCTAACATAATTGGGTAAAAACTAATTGAATTTATTTATAAAATAAATTAGGTAATAATTGTGAGAGACACGAATTGATTAATTATTTCACCCCCGCCACAGCATAAAAAAAATTAGCATGACCTGCAAATTTGTCACTAAATTAATTGTAAACTAATTGTTTAACTCTCTAGTTCTAAAATTTTTTGAACTCCTAACACTTTTTTTTTCATATATTTTTTACTAAAAATAATTATGTTCAAGAAAATATAGATACTAAATATGAGTTTTTTTTTTTCAAAATTTGTTAATATAACCCATTAAAATCTCTAAAAGTGAAATATTAACTCACTAGATTGTACATGGTGTATATACGGAACCTAATTAAAATCCTTTTCCAAATATAATAAGACTAATGGAAAAATTATATTTAATTAATTAGAAGGAAATCTTGTATTTTTAAAAACTTAATTAATAAGAACTAAAATCAAATAGGTGCAATCTCAATAAATAAATTGTTAGTTTCTTCCTTTATTGTATTTACAATATATATATATATTCATTTATTGTATTTACAATATATATATATATATATATATAAATGGCTTTACTATTTACCTACAAGAAAGATCTGAATATACATAGAAAATATTAAAAAGACAAAAGTATTATGTTAATTGACCCATTAAAACATGAATATTTTAACTAGTACTTCAAATTATTAAATATTGGCATATGATGAAACATGACTTTAGAAGTACTCTTTTTCTAAATTTTCACACTATTCAATATAACATACATAAATATATGTAGTTTTCAAACAAGAAAATAAAATTTTGATGTTTAATTGAGAAAATTAATTATATATTAGAATTATAATTCTATGAAACACGTGACTAATCTATTTAGTTATTTTGAGAAGATAGCCTTTGTGACTTTTAACATGTGAGCCATATATAGTTCCACATTAATTTTTGTCCGTACGATACATTTCAAATGTTTTTTTCTTTTCTCAACACTATCTATTTTATAAAAAATAATCTTATTTAAAATATTATCAAAATATAAATACTTTCTTAATTAATAAATATTAAAATTTTAATTTTTCATGTAAAGAATGGATCCCTAAATATAAAACTTTGTGTTATATATATAGTTCTTGACAATTACAAAAAGTATATGTCATACATGAGGTTGAAATTTACAAAAATGTGGTGCATTGTAAATTTAGTCCTGTCATGAATTCTGTAATATCATTTCAATGCCTACACTGCATAATTATAACTAAGATTTATATAAAAAAAAAAATTGATGTAAAAAAAATATGATTTAAGTCATACAAAATATTCATATAAAAAAATTAATTTATTAGATAAAATTATCTTACAACTTAAATATTATATTATAAAATTTAAATAATATATTATATTCTTAATCTTATTTAACATAAGACATATTACTAACTCAAAAATTAAAAAATTTATTAATTGTTGTTGAATTTTGAATTGAGATATTGTAGAGTGATCAAATTAAATTATTTTACAAAATATGATGATAATCTTATTAACTTTTTATATTAGAGAAATTAAATTATAAATTTCATAAAATATTAAAAGAATTAAAACCTAAAACTTCCAATTATTTTGTGAGAATTAGCTAGATTTAGTTAAAATAGTTTGGTCTATTACACCTAACAATCCGATTCTATTGGAAAGAGACATAAATTAAAGAGCAAGAGGAGAGAGCATGAAAACAAAAATGTATATATTATATATTATTTATGTTTTTGAGTAAAACAGCACACGAGTGTTTTAGGTGAGATAAAGGGATTCGTAATCTGGTATATTCAATATAATATCATATTTTAATTAATCTAAATTTTAAAAATAAAAAGTAAACAGAAACGAGAAAATTCTCGATCGCTTTTTTTTTTTTTTTTTTGTAATAGGAAGAATATTGTACTTTTGGTCTCCAAATATACATATATATATATCAATTATTTAGCTTCTAAATGATAAAAATAGTAAAATGCACACAATTCATTCCCTTAAGGGTTTTTAATTAAGTTGCTACTCATTAATATGGGACGAAAATAATGTAAAAAGTAAATTATTATTTTAACTTTTCAAAGATATATCTTATTCTAATTTAATCTTTAAAACAATTAAAATATTTAATTTTATTTTTAAATAATTTATTCTTTACAATATATTCATATAAATATCTAAACAGTATTACAATCAACTGAAATAATAATTATATGTCCAAATAACGTTACAATATAATCTGAAATACATAAAAACTAAATTATTTAAAAAATATTCTATAAAGTTTAGAAGATAAAATTTTATAAGTAAATTAATATATATATCGTAACTATAATCCATTATCAAGTAGTGAGTCTAAAGTTCTTAGAAAGTGAGTTCTTAAACTCAAGACTAAAATAACTACCAAAGCATATTTTTAGAAATTAATTGTAAATGCACTAATTATTTGTTTTTTGAATCTTATTTAGAAGAATAAAATTTATTTTATGAGTTCGATTTTTAATTACTCATTTCATCAAAATATAAATGAATAAAAAATGGCTAATATACATGTTTTAAAATTTTAAAATTCAAAAAATAAATAATTAAAATTAAATTTAAAATATTTTGTTGTCTTTAAAATTATCAGTTCTTTTTAATTTTTTCATTGAACTTTTTTTTTTAAATTTCATTTTAATGAATTCAGCCAAATGTATACTCATTTTAAGAAATAGTAATTTCATCTTTATTTTTTTTTTTCAAACAAGAGAAAAGTAATAAAAACATACTTTTTTTTTGCACTTGGATCATAAAATTAGGTCAAATATTAGATAATCAATAAATCACATTTTTTAGTTACTAATTTGGATAATGTTAATTAGTAATTAAAGTAAAATTGAGATAATATATACAAAACTAACAATAAATTAATTTTAAGAATAAAATTGAAAATAACCATAAAAAAATTTTTGGCCGCTTGAATATAAAATTTAAGAGTCAAGATAAGCCATTAAATTTAGATAATATTTATAAAAGACTTATAGATAACTCATAAATAAAAAATTATCTATATTCGAATCTAAGTCATAGGCGGAATGGACGGAATGAGACAGAAAAGACAAAAAAGTAAATTTCGTTGACAAAATAACCATAAACTTTAGTATGAATAATGTATTTGTACCCATTTAAAAAAATTATATATTTTTTAAAAACTTAAAATTATATTTACTTTTTTATGATATATATAAATAATAATAATTAATTATCATTAGAAGAAAGGTCCAAGGGCACCGCTTTGAGGCTGTGGCCACCCTGTCTTCTTCTTTGAAATGTCATTTTCTTCTCTTAAAAACACACAGCATCCTTCTCTCTCTCTCTCTCTACATGTAGGCCCTGAAAGCTATGTAGATCTTTCGATTAACTCACTTTTTTCTCTCTTCTCTTAATAAATTCTTCTTCTTCTCAAGAGAAAAAAGATATTTAAAATAATAATAAAAATTAGGAAAAAAAACTTTTTAATTAAACTCAATCTCTAGATCTCTTTGTTTGTATTTGTACATAATTAATTTTAACCATCAACCTCTTATCTTAGCCTATACCACTAGCACGGCACCCAATTCGTACAATTACTCACAAATAATAATAATAATAATATTTTATTATAATTATTATTTCTTTGGTATATATAGAGAGGCCAATTTGAAGACTTCTTTTAGATTATAACTACATATATATACTTATTTGTGACTCACTTGATACTTGTATTGTTTTATATGGCAATTGCAGCTCCTAAAGCACCATCCTCATCATCACTAGCTCCCACCATGAGCCTCACCCATAGCCATAGTCATGACGACACTACCGCCACCACAGCCGCCACCACCTCTGCCGCCGAAGATCACGACCACGACATGGTGATGCCTGGCTTCCGGTTTCACCCGACGGAGGAAGAGCTCGTGGAGTTCTACCTCCGCCGTAAGGTGGAGGGCAAGCGTTTCAACGTTGAGCTCATTACTTTTCTCGATCTTTATCGCTATGACCCTTGGGAGCTTCCTGGTACATATATATTATAATTCCCTTCTCTTCAAGGAATTACCAGTTTTTTTTTAAATTTTTTTATGAGGGTGTCAATTTGACGACCACATACTAATTAGAACATGTGGGATTTTATAATTATATTGTAGTGTTTTTGTGATTTATTTTAATTTCTTCTGATTATCTTTATGCTTTTGGGTTTCTGATTCATTTATACTCCGTCTTTTCTTCTCTACTTTTGCTTCATAAACATGAACGACATGCAAATGAGAACTGAAGATTAATTCTTACGAGGACTTATGTGAGTAATTTTGTGATCAATTTTAGAGACAGATTGTATTTTTTTTTTTCAAAAATCTTTTCTGGGTTTGAGATATATATATATATACATAATTAAACTTGGACCCGTCTGAGAAAATTCTCTTAACTATGTAAGGGCTTGTGTATATAATTTTATGATGAATTTCAGAATTCAATTAATGGTGTATTTTTCTATTTTGGGTAAATTTCACGCCAATATATTATTAATTATGTCTGTTTGTATGAGCTGCAGCCATGGCGGCAATTGGTGAGAAGGAATGGTACTTTTATGTGCCAAGAGACCGAAAGTATCGAAACGGCGATCGCCCCAACCGTGTGACTACATCGGGATATTGGAAGGCCACCGGAGCTGATAGAATGATCAGAACTGAGAATTTTAGGTCAATTGGCCTCAAGAAAACCCTAGTTTTCTACTCCGGCAAAGCCCCCAAAGGCATTCGAACTAGTTGGATCATGAACGAGTATCGTTTGCCTCACCATGACACTCAACGATATCAAAAGGTACGACATATATACACCACTCTGTATGAAAAAAGCGAAGACACTGACATCGACACAATACAATATTATTCAAGTGCTCTTAGAATCAGGAAAAGTTTTAAAGCTTTAGAAATCAACCCTAATTTTGATTAATAATTCATCATCTTGATTTGGATCTTCGAGTCTTAATTAGTTTACCAAAATATAGCAGTGAGAGTGAGGAATTAATAAAATGGGCAGAAATTAAGAAGGGAATAGAGAATAAAGGAATTGGCAGGAAATTACAACTGCCACCGTTTCAGCATTTATTTTCTCTATAATGTATTAATAATATATATACATACACCATATTCTTTTCTTGCACAACATCTGCGTGATCCAACTTTAAATTCGGCAGTGGCCATAACTGTTATATAAATTCTATTAATATCTATGATCATGATGAAAAACATGAAGCCTCATTGTATACGTAACATTTCAAATTACATATTTTGTCTTTCTGTATATTCATGTCTTCACCATGTTTCTTTGTTTTCAGACTGAGATATCTCTTTGTAGAGTGTACAAGAGAGCCGGAGTAGAAGACCACCCGTCCCTCCCTCGGTGTCTCCCGAACCGGCCGGCTTCGTCCTCGCGAGCTTCCTCGCACTCATCTGACATGACCAACAATAACGACAACAATAACAACAACATCGAGAATAAACCCAACACTCAAACGTTGTTTCAAAACGAAATGGGGTTGATTAGCAACAACAATAACAGTGATCCAACGAACGAGGATGGAATCAAAAGCACATCATCAGATCATCACCATCACAACGTTGTCGTCACTACAACTCTTGGGCTTTCGAGTCAAATATTAATGAACAACCCTTACCCTTCTTCAACTCCATTGTTAGATCCGATAGTGGAAGACGAAGCGTCGTTACTGATGAAGCAAGCTCAAGCATCATCCTCAAGCTTCTTCTTCCCTCCTCCTCCTCCGCCACCTGCAACTAATAATTCTAATTCTTCTTCTTCTTATAATGTCGTCGTGGACGATCTCAATAGGTTAGTGAGTTATAATCAGCTGCAACACTTGTACAATAACAGCAATGCTCCAACTTCAACTCATCACCATCAGTTATCTAATCTGCTTCTGCAACCTCATCTACAACCAACGGCTCTGATTAGTTCTTCTCTTCCATTAACAACGACAACGCTATCTGCCGCCGCCACCGCCACCGCCGCCTTGTCAGATAGAGTGTGGGACTGGAATCTCATCCCTGACGCAAGTAACCGAGAGTACAGCAACATGTCCTTCAAGTAATTAATTAATTGTTATATTATTATTATTATTAGAATTAAATGTTTGCGTTAATAAATTTTATAATTACCACATATATTTTGAACTGCACATACATTACATAGACAGCACTTAAATTAATTATCTGTGCGAAATAATTTCAAGGGTCATCATTATATGTAGCTATAGCTAGCTAGGTTGTTAGATTTCGATGTATTAATTAACTGTTGGTAGAACTATATATGTAAATTAGGGCTTTAGGTTTTGGTTGTATGTACGTTAATTATTCTAAAATAATTGGTGTAAGTGAAACTTTTTTTAGTTACTAATTAATTTAATTTGTGCCGAACAAATTAACTTTGGTGTGTTTCATTTCTGGAGCTTTATAATTTGAGTGGTTAATTAAAAATCAATCTGTCCTTCCATTGATCATTTAACTAAAACATTTTATTCAAGTTTCGCATGTGATTTATTTGCTTTGTTATTATAGTGCTTTTGGTTATTTTTAACCAAAATAATCAGGAAAATGTTAAAATAATTAATTAATTATATTTATTGTTATCCCCCTGTGATATATTTACACTAAAATATATGAAAGTAAAGTAATATATATTTATATATATATATATAGGCAGGTTAAGCCATGAGGAAGCAATTTAATGGATTTTCGATATTTTATTTTAGGTAGAAATTTAGTTTGTGCAAAACCATGTTAATTATTCCAATTTCCAATTAGATGGGTAGTATAGTAGTAGTACTGTTAGTCACTTGCTTGAAAATTTCAAACAAAATGGGGCCTATATATATAGATATTTTGTTTAAAGAAGATTCCAATAATTCTGAGTTTAATTAATTTCAACCAAGTTAAGTAGAAACACAGAAGATAGATGTGATCATATATATAGTGTTGTAGCTAAGATCATCATGACGTGGTTTATCAGTGTTGAACTTGAGGAAATTAAATAGAAAAAAAGAAAAGAATTGATTTTAAATGTTTTAAATTTGAGAAATAGTATATTTTTTTATATTTAGAGAGATACTTAGAGAGAAATAAAAAATAAAAAATTTATACTAATAAGACCTACTCTAAATAAATTAAGGATTAATTCTTTTTATTTTTCTTTAAAAATAGAGAAATGTAATAATTTTATTAGAACTAATATAATATGCACACGCAAAGGAATCTTATGTATGTATGTTTCTACTTTCTAGAGTACTAGAGAAAAAGGGACTGGAACCATATATATATATATATATATATATATATAGCTAGGCAGGTGTTATGTATAGAAAAGAATGTGAGAGAAGTGATAGTAATTATATAATAGGTTAAATTAGAAGAGTGAATAATCACCTCATTAGTCAAGATTATATTGATGCACACACTACTATAAAATATTAATAAATATATTTTTTATTAATAGTTTTTGTAATAATTTTGATGATTAATTAATTAATTTATGATATAATAAGGATAAATATTTCTTCTGAATGTGTGTGTGTGGGTATATATAATATAGAATTACTTGTTGGTTGGTGAGAGAGGATTTACCAACTTGTTGAGTGATTGGTGTATATATGATTGTAGTTGCTTAATTTAGATACTAAAGTCATAATGAGATGAAAATTAGTCAACTTTGGAGGATCAGCTCGTCGCACCCATAAAAGTTGATGATTCAGCCATTTCCATCTCTTAAAGTCTTATATGATTGCGGGAAGGATCAATAAGTTATTTATAGACACATATATAGATTTATATAGACACTCTTCGTACACTTTATATATGTCAAGTAATAAGAGATCTTCTGCTGAAAATTGTACTTCAGAAATATTCTTTCTAACGAACGGATGGATATTAGGTTTAGCGAAAAGATATTAATTTCTTATATAATAAATTAAGATTTAAATTTTTATTAATAAAAAATATATTCATATTTAATATTTAATAATATTTTAAATAAGATTATTTTTAATAAAAATATATTTATGAACAAAAATATTCATTCTAATATATGTGCAAGAAGTGTAAACAACTGAAAAATAAAATGTAATATTTAAAAGTTAATCCAAAATTTAGAGAACTATTTTGCATAAAAAAAACCATACATATCCTTCCCCTTAATTCATTATTATATATATACACAGTAGTAATGAAATTTTCCAAAAACAAAAATGAAAAAAAGTCTTGCACCAAACACCACTAGCTAACAGCACAAATAGTCAGAGAGAGAGAGAGGGTAAAAGAATAAAGAAATAGTTGGGATATCCACTAATTAAACTCTAGGCGTAGTGGCTAAAGTCTAAGACATAGCCTATATATATATATATAGATACATATATATACACACACACATGATTCTGTAGCTTTCTCAGCATTACTAACTATTCACTATGCCAAGTCAGAGATATCGCAAAGGTTGGTGCGTACGTACGTGCGTGCATAAGTCTGTGTGTCATATTGTTTTATAATTTGGAGGGTTTGTAAAATATATGTATAGAAAGAGAGCTCCATCCATTTACTGCCTCTCAAAAACCCTAAAATTTCGTCCCCAAAATTAGGGTTTACAATTACAGTGTTAATTTTAGACACTTGAATTTATATAAATTTTTTATATGTCAAAAGTTTAATATAAAATGTGTGGGGTAAAATTGATAGTTATAAAAAAAATAATTATATTAAATTATTGTTTAAATTATATTATTCTTAAGTTTATTCACTTAATTGTTAACATGTAACAAATTCATATAATTAAATTTGATGATAAATTTGTTGAGAACATTTTCCTTACAATTAATAAAAAATAACAACGCCTCCAATCTTCAACATTAATTCATTATTGCACTCTTGATTTGGAAATCAAAAGATATATCGTAATATATATGTTGTTCAAATTAGTCCTTTCGGAAAGTATATATTTCCCTTTGTTAGCTTCTCTTTTATTTACTGTGTTAGAGGAAAGGATATGTTTATAAATATAATAAAGTTAGTTAGATAGAAGATTATATCAGCATCCTCTCCTTCATTACACCAGTTGAACCTCCAAAACCGCCCTTGTATGTGATGTATATATATGCATGTGCAGCAATATGAAAAAATGTAGAGAAAATACATTTCATTTAAGATATTTCAGTTTATTTTACATGATATCAGTAAGTGTGACCCATCACTCTTTATTCGTCAATGCTCATGCAAAAATATATGTTTTAGTATATATTGATAACATAATTGTTACAAACAATAATTCCCAAGTAATATCTAGCTTAGTCAACTATCTACATGCCAAGTTTGTTTTAAAAGATTTAGGTGTCTTGAATTATTTTTTGGGATTCAAGTCACTTATCTACCAAATGGCATTTTGCAGCTAAATCAAAGTACATTACAGAATTGTTAAAGAGGGCTTAGATGTCTATTGCTAGAGGCATCACTACACCAATGGTAACAAATGAAAAATTTTCCAAGTATGATCTTGATGAGACATAGGATCCTCATTTGTACAAGTTAGACGTGGGAGCTCTTCAATATGCAACAATTACTAGACCTGAAATTGCTTTTAGCATTAACAGGGTATGTCAATTTATGTACAAGCCTCTCTACAGTCACTGGAAAGCTGTTAAAAGAATCCTTCGATATTTCAAGTTAACTACGAATTATGGCATGATCATACAACCTACCTCTCTGTTAGATCTTATTGGTTATAGTGACATTGATTGGGGAAGTGATATATTGATGATAGAAAATTTGTCTCAAGCATATATTTATTCTTAGGTGGTAATCTCATCTCTTAGTCTACAAAGAAATAGACCTTAGTGGCTTGATCTAACATTAAAGCAGAATACAAAAGTTTAGCAAACCAGTGTGGGTACAATCCCTATTAACTGAACTAGGTGTTGCTAGCATGAAGAAGCCATCAGTCTATTGTGATAACTTGAGTACAGTTTTGTTGTCTCATAATCCAGTACTGAATAACATAACAAAGCATATGGAGTTTGATATCTTCTTTTTTAAGGAGAAAGTTTTGCAGAACCAGTTGACAATAACTCATATTGCTTCTAACAAATAGGTTACAGATATTTTGACCAAGTCATTGTCATACCAAAGATTTTCAAAGTTAAGAAGCAAATTAAACTCAACGTTCATGATTGCTCATCCTCACATTGAGTTTGAAGGTGGTATGTTAGAGTAAAGGGTATGTTTGTATAAATAATTAAGTTAGTTAGATAGAAGCTTATAAGGTAGTTAGCATCCTCTCCTTCGATTACATTCGTTGAACCTCCTAAACCTCCCTTGTATGTTGTATATATATGCATGTGCAGCAATATAAAAAAAATATAGAGAAAATATATTTCATTTCAGATACTTTAGTTTATTTTACAAATTGCATGGGGAATACAAAAAATTTTTTAGAGATGGAATCGTGTATTATTTTTAAGATTTAAATACATAATACACACACACATACGTGGATTAAATTAAAAAATTCAATGCACACGTGCTATATATGGTATTTAAGAATTTTTACCTAATTAGTTACTTCAAAATTCATTTAATTATTTATATATACTATGGAATTTAATTAAATTTGTGTTTTTCGTAGGAATTATTTCATTACTTTTTGTTGATTATTTAACATGATATATATATATATAAATTATATACTTCACATGCACAAAAGTGCATGTCATTTTTTCTGTATATTTTTTAAATATAATATAAAAAATATTTATTATATTTTAAAATGATAATTAAATAATTAGTAATTATCCAACTTTTTACTTTTTTGTTGTAATTTCTTATTATCTTTATTTTTTTTTCTATTTTATAAGACTACTGACAACAAAATTTAAAACTATTATAATATAGATATAGCGAGAATAAATAGAGAAATCATTTGAACTTTTGTGTGTGTGTGTGTGTTATTGTTGTGAGTAGAATAATCCAAGAATAAGACTCTTAGCTAAGAAGAAAACAAGTAAATTTAAGAGTATGGAGATCAGAGATTGTATTGAGAATGTTTTACATGTGGAATATACAATTTTTTAGACCCTAGTAACATCCATATATAATTGTTATATACATCAATTATTGCACTTGATGAGTTTAATTTATTATTTTATTTACATTATACTTATAATTCTTTTTTTCTTTAAAAATAGATTAAGTAAGAAAACAAAAAACTCATAAATTTTTATAGAAAAAAGTACTTCTTCAATTCCAAAAGTTTGGAATTATTTGTAATTTCATCCTAAATATTAATGTTCATAAAAGATGTTTTTAATGTCTTTTAAGTGCTAATAAGTAATATTTAATTGTTTAATAAAATTAGCTAATTTAATTTGTTATACACGTAGTACCAACTAGTCAATCTATTTAATTAGCATACTAAAAAAACAAAAACACCTGCACCTTAAAAAAGCAAGTCTTGATATTAGGTTATATGTTTAAAATAAAAAAAAAAAGTTAAAATGACACTGTTTAGTTGATAGAGTGATAACATTCAGCAGTGTAATGTTTATGATTACAAATAACCCAAATTTTTTGGAATACAAAAAAAAAGGTGCATTTGCTAATTTATTTAAGGTAATTTTTAAGGAAAGAAGGATTTAGAATATTTTGATTAATACTATTATTCTTTTAATGCTTTAAGGGAGGATAAATTCTAACTATGAAATTAAGCCAAGGTCAAACAAAGTTAATGAATCCAGCAATTTGAAGAACAATTTAAGTATGGTGTCAATAATATATAATCAAATATTTTTTATTATTTTAAAACATAAAAATTATTATATTATTTTTTTAAAAAAATTTGATGTACACTCACATGTATAAACCAAGTGCAGCCCCCAATCACAAAAAAAAAAAAAAACATTTGGATTTAAAATTGAGGCCAGATTTGAATTTGAGCCCAATTTGAAATTTTGTTAGGTTTAGGCTTAGTCTTCAAGGAGACTCACATGATTTGGATTTCAAAATTGAGATCTGATTTGGACTAAAACACGTTAACATTTAACCTTAAATTAAGAACTTGGAGTCCAAATTCATTGGGTTTGGACTTTGCTTTTTTAAAAAACTCATTGGGTTTTTGGGTTTGATTTTCTTTCCTCGTTGCTTTGTCTGAATCAACTGCATATTTGTCCAAAAAACATAGTTATGTACAAAAACTTATAATTAAATTATAGTTCAAATAAGTTATATTTGGCTTCCTAAAATAATTGATATGCATAAGGGAATATATTATTATGACCATTTGTCTCCTTCATTGCTAAAAGATAATTTTATGATGGTGTTTCTTATTACTTTAAGATAAATTACATAGTGGTTAAAACTAAAATTTTGGTTCATAAAAAAATTTTTTTTCCTTAATTTTGAATAAAGTTTTAATCTTGTGTTTTCGTTTTTTACTTTTATTCCTTATCTATAATAATTTATGTAATTTTTTCCCTATCAAATACCATTTTTATATATAACTAACTAGTAAAAATAAAAGATAAAATTAAAAAAAAGATAAAGTACACAATTAAAAATTCATACAAAATTAAGGATAAAAATTGTTTTAAAACCTATTCATTTTATAAATCATAAAATAGACTACTAACATTTTCAATATATATATATATATATAAACAAAATTTATGCCTCAGGAGAGAAGCATAGAAAAAGAAACAATGATGATCACTCATTCAAAAGCCTAGCCAAAAAGATTATCATTAATTTTAAAACCCAAAAAAAATGAAAAATTGAATTTAAGTTATAAATATTTTCCGACAATGTAATAATCATACTAAAAAAACACACACACACATACAAGATTCTTAATTGAAAAGAATACATTTTTAAATAAGAAAACTAAACTCTTTTTCATTTTTTTAATTTATTTGTCACGAACTCTTTTTTATTACAAAGATGTTTTATTTACTGAAAATAATTTTAATAATTAAAAAAAAGGCGCGCCAAAGGAACCTTCTATTACTCCAAATATCAATGCCCTCAAATTTCTCTCTCAATTGCTCTTTCAGTTCGTTTCTCCCTCGCTTTTCTTCTGCTTTCGTTCTCTCTCTCTCTTTCTCTCTTTTCAAGTTTTCTCTCTCTATATCTTTGATTTCCCCTCTGCTTTTTCTGCAATCTCCATTTTTCTGTTTCAAATTCAATCTCTGATTCGTTTCAAGTTTCAGAGAATGGAGTGGTCGGATCAATCGATTCTTGTCACTGGCGGGGCGGGTTTCATCGGATCCCACACAGTGGTTCAGCTTCTCAAAGAAGGGTTTAGTGTTTCCATTATTGACAATTTCGACAATTCCGCCATGGAGGCGGTGAATCGGGTTCGGGACTTGGTGGGCCCTCAGCTTTCTCATAAGCTCGAGTTTAATCAGGTATCAGATGGTTTGTTTGGCGCGAATTTTGATCTTCTTTGGGGTTTTGAACAATTTTTTGTTAATTATGTATGCGGCATTGATGCTTTTGCAGGGTGATCTTAGGAGTAAGGAAGATTTGGAGAAACTGTTCTCCAAAAAGAAGTATGCAAATTACCCTGGTTTTGATTTTGTCTCTTGTCGGATATCTCTATGAGTGGAACTTTATTTTGGTTTTCTAAACTCTAAAGTATCAATAGGGTCCTTCTAAGGTTTTTTTGTATCACTTTGCTACTCGGAAAGTTTGATTTTGTTTCGATCCCATAGACTATCCGTTTTGCTCTTTGAAAGAGATTGCTTGTACCATGGAGGGATGAAATTGGAACAAAATCAAAATTTTGAGTACTAGAGTGAGACAAATAATCTTTGAAGTAATCACTTTATATCGAGGTCATCTCAAATTGGGGGTTTTACTCTTTTCCTATTGAGGCAAACACCTTGGAAAAGCCTAGGTTTTCTTTTGTTTTGTTGTCCTTTTTCAGTTTTAATTGGGAATGAGGATGAAACAGATTTGATGCCGTGATCCACTTTGCGGGTCTGAAAGCTGTTGGAGAAAGTGTTGCAAAGCCCCGAAAATACTATGAAAATAATGTGGTCGGCTCCATCAATCTCTTTGAAGTTATGGCAAAATATAACTGCAAAAAGGTAAGAGTTGTTTTGCTTCCAGTCTCTAGAACATTTGGTTCTGCTCTTGCAATCTCAAGTAAGAAAGAAGTGTAGTATAACTTTTCCCAGGTTTATTTGAACATTGTTTAAAGTTATTTTATAAAATTAATTGTGAAAATTTATATTAGTCTTATTTTCATATATTTATTTATATGTTATTAATAAAAGAAAGACTTATTTTATGTATTTTTTATGTTACGAAAATTAGAGTTCAGAATAGCTTTTAATTATTCTGTATTTTTATTTTTAAAACATATTATTTTTTTTAAACAGTTATTCAAACAGGTTTTTTTATTTTTCTATTTTTAAAATCCAAAAACAATTTTTAAAAATTCCAATCAAACATGCACTTATTTATCAATTCGTAACCATTCCATTGAAAAGCTGGTTCACGTAGTTATATACTTATATTTGTGATTGCTGGGCGGTGATAATTTTAATTTATGTTTCTGCACTATAACTTCCTTTCGTATCTGAGGACTTTACCTATTATTGTTGTATTTGTTCCATGATATGTAGTAATGTGCATTAATCTTGTCATTACTGTTTGTGGATGTAATTTCTTTAGATTTTATATTTTCTTAATTTAGATGTTTTAAATTTTTTTTTTTCATTTTTTAACTATACTACAGAATTTCACTTAGCATTTAATATCTACTGCACTCAGTTGTAGAAAAGTTGGTAGAGATGACCTTAAGTGCTCTAGTCATTTACAGAAGAGACTACTAGAATCACTTGTATGAGAGACAAAAAAAAAAGTAAGAGAAATTATTAAGACAGATTTAACTATAAATAATTTAATTATAAAAATAAAGTAAGATAAAACACATTAACGTTGTTTGATTCGTGTATCAGACCTTGTCTAGTAAGAAAAGATTTTGTTTGTTGTTTGTAGAGTATATTACCTGTTTGGCAATTCAACCTATATGCTCAATTGACGCTTAGTCTATATCTTTGTGTAAAACAGATGGTTTTCTCATCATCTGCAACTGTTTATGGCCAACCTGATAAGATACCCTGTGTTGAGGATTTCAAGTTACAGGCCATGAATCCTTATGGAAGGACCAAAGTAAGCATCCCATGGTTCAATAACATTTTATTCTCTAGTGCATTGGCTTTTTTTTGGGTCTCTGACGCATCAATTTGTGACAGCTTTTCCTTGAAGAAATTGCTCGAGACATCCAGAAGGCTGAGCCAGAATGGAGAATTGTTTTACTGAGATACTTCAATCCAGTCGGGGCCCATGAAAGTGGTAGAATTGGTGAAGATCCTCGGGGCATCCCAAATAATTTAATGCCTTACATACAGCAAGTTGCCGTTGGGAGATTACCTGTGCTCAATGTATATGGCTATGATTATCCCACAAAGGATGGCAGCGCGGTTTGTAAACCCACATAACCATGCTTTCGTTTTGCATGACTCTTATAATGAATTATTCAGTAGTTGTATCTTCTAATCCCTTTTGAAGGGTGGTAATGCAAATTGAAAAAGAAAAGAAAATAAGAGAAGAAATATATTTTTCCACTTTCTAAAATGTTAAAATATTATTTTTTGGTTCTATGCATCAGATACGGGATTATATTCATGTAATGGACTTAGCTGATGGTCATATTGCTGCGTTGCGGAAGATTTTCACATCAGAAAACATTGGTGATTAATCCTCTTTTTCTTCGTCTGTATAAACTATCTTTGCATTCTACTAAAGGAGTGTTGAAGATGTACTAGAACTGCAATAGGGTTTTGGACGAATTCCTAAATTCAATGTGTGTTTCTAGTCTTTGTTTGACATTTTTGTATGGCCAAATAAATTGGGAAAACTTGGTGCTTAGGTTGTACCGCCTACAACTTGGGAACTGGCTGTGGTACATCTGTGCTTGAAATGGTAGCAGCATTTGAAAAAGCATCTGGCAAGGTGATTGTGCATCTTCCTGACAAAGCACTCTTCTTTTTTCCACATTATGCACATGTATAATGCAAATGATCAAATGTGAAGATTTTCTATGATTTTTCCGTTTTACAGAAAATTCCAGTGAACATGTGTCCAAGGAGGCCAGGAGATGCTACTGCTGTTTATGCATCTACAGAGAAGGCTGAGAAAGAACTAGGATGGAAGTAAGTATGCATACTAGCTTTTGCGCACAAAAAGACAGGTTTTATTTAATGGCTAAATTATTCGTATTTTTTAAAAGGCTTTTGTCAACCGAAAAGGCTGAGACATCAGACACCAAAACCTCATAGAATGCTTCATTGTGCTCGCATAGCTGGTTAACGAATTGCAATAGTTCTTTTATTACGGATCTTATGACCTTTCTAATGGAATATGTCCTTTTTGCCAGGGCAAAATACGGTATTGAGGAAATTTGCAGGGATCAATGGAATTGGGCAAGCAACAATCCATGGGGATACCAGGGCATCAATGGAATTGAGAAATAGAATTCACTGCTCCTTATTAGAGTTCCAGCACAAACGCATCTTTCGTTGTAGAAGAGTTTCTGCCTGTCATCATTTTTTTGGGCCCTGCCCCAAATCATTTTGAGAATAAAATTTTGATATAATTATTTGTTTGTACAATTGATTCTTTGCTCTATTATTATTATTATTATTATGCTCATTCTTTGCACTGTTGACAGAAATAATTGTCCGATTCCCTGATTATTTGTTGGTACATTCTAGGAGCAAATGTTGATAAAAGGATATGAAAACTAATGGTGAAATAGGGATAATAATTCTCTTTTTAAAAGTAGTAGCATTCTAGCTTCGCTGGAATTGACATTTGATTCAGTGTAAGCCTCAGCCTCCATGTGACGTAAGGGCCTACAGGGTTTGGGAAAGCCACGTAGTAAAGAAATCTGCTATTGGTTTCAAATTTGCATTGTGGTATTTAGGGTTGCCACTTTTTTGTCCAGAGCTTGTTGATGCGGAGCAGCTGAAATGACAAGTGTCAGTCGGCGTGCCACTTATTATTTGGGAATTCTTGCTTTTTTTCGTTTTAAATTATTTTTTATTTTTAAAAAGGTTGACATATGTTATCAATGCAGCTGATCCCTCAATTCATGTGTGTTGCATGGGAGCTTTTTAATAACTCTGGTTCATACTTCATTGGCCGATGAATTAATTACAAAGGCTCTAGCAAAGGCCATCGTGAGTTCTGTCTTTTCTTTCCAAATTATTTTTTTGGTTTGATTTATTATTGTTATATTTTATTTTAACCTCAAATATGCTGCTGAGCTACAAAAAATTCACCACATGTAAGTCTATTCTAAGAAAGAATTTAATATTTATATATAATAATATTTTTTTTAAAAAAAGATCACTCCCCCCTTTCATGGAGACCAATACCCATCTACACCTATCTTGAGAACTTCGCAATAGCTATGTTTCAGAACGATGACACTTGTACTATATATTATTGTGAATGTGTGGAGGTGGAACGGTGGAAGGACGAGATCAATGTACATTGTTGCTAGGGGCCCAAGAAAAATATATGTGTTGCTTCTTGGCTTTAAATAAAAGACATTGCTTCTTTATATATATATATATATATATAGAGAGAGAGAGAGAGAGAGAGAGAGAGAGAGCGAGAGGATGCTTTTAGTCTTAATTAAAATTATTTATTTATATTATTGAATATTTTTTTATGAAACTTACTATTAAATTAAAAGTTCTTATTATAAATATCTTTCTCGCAAAATTTGACATGAATCTAAAGATTTTTAATGTTCCATTAATACATGCAAACATTAATATACAATATATATTTTAAAAAATTAGTTAACTATTTAATTATAACTTCTCATTGTTTTATTCGCTGCTTTTTGGTGCCTCCTTTGAACCATGTGTTCCTTTGCTCATCTAAGACGATTGGCAGTAACATTTTTATTGGTTGGTTTATTTTCATAGGAGTTTTGGGCCTCAAAGGAAGTTGTTACCTCAATTTTATATGTGAAGCCATTTATTGTTGGCAACAAAGGAAGAAGAGAACAAAGAAGTATACCAAAAAAAACAAAAAGAGGTAGAGTAAAGGAGACGTGTGTAGCAACTAGCAAGTCTATTTCAATCTTCAACTTCTTAATGCTAAGAGAAAGAGTAAGTTCTAAACAAAGTTGAATCACCCAAAGTTGAACAAGAAAAATATAGCCAGCAGCGCTAAGAAATTTAGAGAAACTTGCAAACCAATTTTTATTGTGATTCCAAATCTAATTAGTAGGAATGACTTTGGGTGGAATATTATAGTTTATGTATTTGGACTTAGATTTGAATGAATGACAAAATTAATTTTCATTTTTGGATCATTTAAATTTATGAATCTTCAAATTCATTTACTTACAAAAATTTAAAATTATTTTTTTAAATTATAACTCATCTATATATAAATTTATAAAATAGATAAATATGAAATAAGTTATATCAATTATATTATGTAAATTTTAAATTTATAATCAATATAAAATTTTAAAGAATTTATTTTTATAAATTTATTAAATATAATATTTTATAGATTAATATTAAAGTTAGACTATTTCATTGATAAAATTAAAATAAATAATATAATTATTTTAATAGAATAAATTAAATATATGTATTTATAATATAAAAATAATATTTAAATAATTTATATAAAGTGTATATGAGTTTAAATTAGATATCACGTTCTTTATACTCAAATTTAAATATATTTTTTTAATACCTAAACAGTTAAAACCAGATAAATTTTACAAATATTATAAGTATGATTCATACTAACGTCTCTTCTTTCACTTGAGTGACTTTCACTTGAAAGACGGTTATTGGCTCTACAAATCGAGTGTTATGTGCAACTAATATTCATTCATTCATATTGTATTGGAACTAGAATTATGCATTCTCACATATGTTTATTTAGTGCTATAACCTCATATTTTGGATTGGTTTTAGTAGTTAAGATATATAAAAAAAAAAGAGATATTTATTAATAGATATTTATTCTGAATAGATTAGGTATTAAATTTTTTTTAATATAAAAAAATACATTAATTTTTAATTATAAAAGACTCATACCTATCCTTGTAACTAGCCGTTAGTACTTAATTATTTTTAATTTTTCAAGACTTTAAAAATTTATTATAAAATATTTGAGTTTGACTAATATATAAAGGAAAAAATCTAGGTGCATTAATTTTTGTTTATATTATTACAAATTTTTATGGAAAACGCTTTAAAAATGTTACTTAAATGTACTCTTGATAAAAAGTCATCGTGTTTATATTATTTAAGATATATACAAAACATAAATTTCATAGTTTTTTATATTTAAATATCTTATAAATGAATTTGTTGGAAATTTTGATTTTTCATATGGCAGATGGCACTTAAAAAGCAAACTATGTTGTCACAATATCAGTTTGGATTTCTACAATCTTTCTCATATTCAACAACAAGATAAGCAGTTAAGGTTCTAAGATTTGTGAAGAAAATAAAGCATGCGTTCTATACAAATGATTTGCATTGTGAATAGACATCTGCAAGACACATTTTTTAAAAAAATTAAAAATTAAAAAAAAAGCATTTTAAACACAAAAAAATACAAATAATTTAAAACATCTTTTGAATTTTAGTTTTTTATACAAAATAAATACAAAAAGCAAAAATTTTTATTAATGACATGTATATAAAAATATGAAAAGAATGCTAACATGATATTTTCAAAATCAATTTTATAAAATATTTTAAAAGTAAAAAATCAAACATCCTTAATTAATTACTAGCATTGTTTCCTTTCATCTTTACCTTTTCCAATACCACTAGAACCATGACAAGGAAAATTGAATATATGTACAAAATTTTGATACCTTTATAATTTCTAATATTTTATTACATAACATGGTTTTAGTGATGTGACATTGTATTATAATTAATTAATATGTATCAAGTTTTAAAAATAAGGCAACAATAAGAATGAAGTCTAAAAATTAAAAGTTTCTTATTCTGAAATATTGGTGAATCACTCTTTAAGCTTTTGAAACATATCTAAATTGTATGACTGTCTTTTTCATCTTAAAAAATCACATTCTATTTCCCATATATATATAAAAAGTTAAGTTTAATTAAATTATTTAACTAAAATGTCATTATCTGTTATTATCTATATAATACAACAAGTTTTAAATATGTACATGACAAATATAAAATAGCCACTTTTTATATTTAGCAAAGTATAAATCAATTCAGAAAAAAAATCATTAAAAAAATAAATATTTACACAATAATTTTAAGATTAATTTTATAATAATTAATATGATTTCTCTGGGGTTCAACTATGTGAAAAAAAAAATACTTGTGACTCCTTGAACAAGATTTATTTTATTAGTGTTTGTTTTTTTATAACTATCTTTTACTATAGGTAATTCTGTGAGATATTATTACATATTAAATATAAATATTTTTTTAATAGAAAAGTCAAAATTTAGTTTACTATATTAAAAAA
This sequence comes from Senna siamea, assembly GCA_031216115.1. Classification (NCBI taxonomy): domain Eukaryota; kingdom Viridiplantae; phylum Streptophyta; class Magnoliopsida; order Fabales; family Fabaceae; genus Senna; species Senna siamea. Next base: position 21,894,611 of record CM062355.1, read on the forward strand.
ATTAACTCATTGGGTGAGAATGTTTGTTTATGTGTTAAGGGTTGTGACAATTGTTATGGATTATAAAATCATTCATTTTATATTCCAATTTATTTAATTACTATTTGAGTTGAGAATTGATTATTGGTCAATAATTAAGGTTTTGCTCAAAAGGATCTTCCGACTATGCAAATGGATATTAGCCGCTGATCTAAAGCAAGTACGGTATATGAACAAGATTGATAGTGAAATAGTGAAAATGGATCAAGATTTCCTATTCTATAATTGATTAATTGCATCATCAATGAAAAGGACTTTTTTCTTCACTTTGATATATATATATATATATATATATATATATATTATGGTGCATATAATCAGATTCAATTATAATTATTATAATTTTATGTAGATAAAAAAATAATTGCCATTATGTCTAAATAATTTAAATTAATTAGAGCACATAAATAAAAGTTAAACCTAATGCGGCTTGCATCCTTGCGTATGTAATTATCATTCTTACCTTATAAGAGAGAACAATGATTCCAATCTTTGCAAAATTATGGTTCAGAATGGAACAATAATTCTTAGAACTTTTTCCAGTTAAAGATAAAATTATTATTCCCAAATAATATAAATGAAAAAAAAGTTGTCATTCTTCTTTGCCAAGCATACTCAATCTCATGATAATATAACTTTATTATGTTTTCTCATTCTCTCTAATAAACACATATTTCAGAAATTTAAATATAAGAAAGTGCCCTTTTATAATCATTTCAGAAAAAAAGGATTTAGTTTGAACCAAATAATTTTTTTTAAACGAAACTGTTGCCATTAGCTAGATATACAGAGACAAGTCACAATCTTTGAGAATGATAGTAAAATGTAAAAAATGAAATAAGACTTTTTATACATTAAGCCATTAGAGTGTAATTAAAAGGAGAATCAGTTAATCGTTGAAATTTGTGTGAAAACCTCAATATGTGATTTTTAACCATTGAAATTTGTCTTTAAAACTTTAGATCTATGCTACTTATAACAAAAGTATAAAAAAAATATTAATAAAAAATGAATTATAATATTATATAAAAATTAAATACTAGAACCCATGCAATAAAAATTAACAGCTCGTTAAATAGATCATTATTATTTTTTATAAATAAAAAATAAAGGAACATATAACTATATACTCTTTATCTAATAGAGTTCTCTTGATGAAAAAAAAAATCTAATAAAGTTCAAAATTTGTAATTGTTTTTTTTTACCTTAAAGAGTAACTATAAATCCAAAATTTTGACTGAACTTTCATGACTCCAATTGAACCTAATTAGAGTACTAGATTGGTGTCATCAACTACGACTTTTGTCAATTTTGAAATTAATAAAAAAAGATTGACTCAATTCATAAGAAAAGACAATTCATTTTCCTAGCAAATTGGGTCTAAAGTTATTGCATGATGTCCCACAAAAGCTATCCCTTGCTTCTGCATAGTGTATATTCCTTCTTTTTTCTGACTTGTATAAGAAAAAAGTCGTAGAAATCCGTTTCAAAAGGCATAGGTGTCCAAAGTCCAAACCCAAATATGTGTGACACATTTTGCCTCAAAAAGATTATTAAAAATAAATAAATAAATAAATAAAAACACATAATCTTTCCCAATGTAGGACACCTATATAAGTGGTAGCAAATAGCAGTAAGGGTGCGAACCAAACTGTTATTATATTGCAAAAAAGTAATTTTTTTATGACCCCAATGTTCTTTGCTTCTCAAGTCTCAACCCCATCTTTTTTAATTCTATATTATGTGTTTCAAATGCTCGCTTCCCCTTTCAATTAGTCTTCTTCGTAGTTTCTGCGTTTTAAATTTGGATAGAGAGAAGGTTCTATTTACGAATTCGGTGTAGGATTGAGCAAAGAGGGAGAAGAAGAAAGAAACCCTAGGCAGCAACTATTCTGAACATAAGAAACCCTTTTTAAATCCGTTTCTTTCATCTGGTTGGTTTGACTATCTTTGGAATTCCGGGTCAGAAGCAGCATTTCGTAGTCGTTTTCTGAAATTCGAACTGGGTATTATTTTTTTGGGATAGATAATTGATAATTCAAATTTGGAAAGATTGTTGGGGTACTCTGGTCTGAGAGATAATGGAAAGCTTACCGCACCCAATACCTAGAACAGTGGAGGAGGTTTTCAGCGACTTTAAGGGAAGACGAGCTGGGTTGATTAAGGCCCTCACAACTGGTTCGCTAATTTTTTTCGTTATCTTTTCTTTCTAGAAACGAGAATATTTTTGTTCGTACGTTTACTGAATTATTTTTATTGGTTCTTCTTGTTGCAGATGTTGAAAAGTTCTACCAGCAGTGCGATCCTGGTGGGTAACTTCATTATCTCTTTCGGGATCCCCATTTCTCCGTCGTTGTTGATGTTGTTGGAATTTTTTTTTCTTTAACGTTTTTTATTTAACTGATGGTAATTGTACCGTGATTATTGTGCTTTTCATTGTTGAACTGACAGGCTTCGTATATTGCTTGTGAATTGTGATTTTCACTGTATTGAATTTGTGTTCCAAGAATTGATACTCAATTGTGTCACTCTGCTACAAGCTCACTCTAATCCATGAACAATTTTAGGTTATTTGCAACATCTTGATTTTTCATTATGCTTTTGGGATTTCTTTGTAACATTGTTGTTGTCTTTTATTTATTATTCTTCTTTTGGGGGCTGGGGAGTGAGGATACCAGTTATTTTTGTGAATTTCTTTTCCCTTTTTCCTGTTTGTAATGCATTTGTTATCCTTCAGAACTTTTGCTTGTCTGGAGAGCAGAGTTGGAGTATTATTGTCATTTTCTTTTGGACGTATCTATGAATTATTGAAATCATTAATGTTCGCCACGTGTTAGGCTTAGCTATACAAAGCTTGAGTACTCATGTGGCGCACGTGTTGAATATTCATGTGGCGCACCTGTTTGGCTTCCCGATAGAAAGACGTGTGTACTTGTGCATGGTGTCTTTGTCGATTCCATGAACACTGACACAATCTTCTTTGCATGATTACCTAAGAATCTTTTTGTTCATGTGGATTTGACATGATATGGAGTGTAACTGTTATAAATGTTAGCAATTGGACTTGAACGTAAGATTCCTTGATTGATGATGGGCCGTTACTAACCGTTTTTGTTTCCTCTTCTATTGCTTTGGAATATTACATAGTACGTTTAATTTGATTTTAGTTATCATTAATACACCTATCACATCATATTTGATTTGATATACTTATTATCAGAGCATCGTATTGCGTGAAGAGAAATGAATAACTGATGGATCACAAAATTTACTAGTTTGGAATCAGAGCATTGTATTGTCTTTTATATCTTTGGTTTAGAGTTGTAAATTACTGTGAAACTCTAATTTTTCCTCCACTGAGTGGTTGTTTGTGAATTCATGGCTACTTTTTTTTTTTAGCATCTTAATAAATATTCAGATGAAACTTAAAATACACAAAAGACATACAAATCTCTTATGTTGGACAGATATGCCGTTATTTTTATCTTGAGTTCCATCTATTTACATATATTTTCTGCTACTCTCATGTCCAAAATAAGTTTTGGGGTTTCAATGTAGAGGTGGACCTGCTCTATTCTTATGTCAGATACTTGTAATGTTGGAGCTGAACATTACACCTTGTTAATTAGTATGTTGTAACAAGGTATAGAAGTGGAAGTTATTGTCATACCAATATTACCGTGATTGTTTTGTTCTTGGGTTGGACTTTCAATCATCTTGGTAATCAAAGGCTACTCTCTAGTTGTATGTTGCTATAGCACGTCTGATTTATGCAATTTTTGTGGTTATGAAATATTTACCATCTCTTATGATTCTGTGGAGAACTTTGAGGTTTGATTATATGTAGTTTTGGATACAATTTTCGTTTTAGTTAAAATAAATTTGTTTGCATTGTAGAGAAAGAGAACTTGTGTTTATATGGATATCCAAACGAAACGTGGGAAGTGAATTTGCCTGTTGAGGAAGTGCCTCCTGAACTTCCTGAGCCAGCATTAGGCATAAACTTTGCCAGGGATGGGATGCAAGAGAAGGACTGGTTGTCGCTGGTTGCGGTTCACAGTGACTCGTGGCTGCTTGCTGTGTCTTTTTATTTTGGTGCCCGCTTTGGATTTGGTAAGAATGAAAGGTAAGATTTCTTGTTCTATTACACATATATAAGTTGTGTTGTTCTTATAAACATTTGTTCTGCATCAACTCAACTTACTCCTGGTCATCACTTATATTTTTCCAATAAATTTTTTAGTTTGCATAATCTTGCTAGTCTGGACCCTTTTTTGTCACTTCTAAGTTGTTTGTAATCATTCATTTCATGCAGTGCACCGCATCCAAGTTGTTTTGGTTTGCATGGTCCTGCAAGATCTGGATGAAATTTTTATCTGTAGTAAATGTGTTCATGATTAAAAAAAAAAAAAGATCACCTTAGCCTGTGGATAAATTTGCAAAATCTTTAATAATTTGCATTTTTTGAATATTAATAAGATATTTGTATCTTAGAGATAATCTATGTTGTTAACTGTACAACATTACAATTGATGGAATATCTTAATTGTATGTTGAATTGCTAATGAATGGCATAGTAGTTATTATGCTATCTTTTAAACTTGAGACAGATAAAATTAAAGTTCTCTCTCTCTCCCCCCCATACAAACACATTTTTTATTTGTACTAGTTTTGGGGATCAAACAAAACTCTGCAGCAAGGAATTTACTAAGCTTGTGCAATTGGCTTGTTCTTTCATGGTTTTACTCTTGTTACTATTAGATGCTGTGTCCAAGCCTTTTTGGATATAAAGAGATCTTCCTTTTATGTGCTAAGACTTACTGTGCTTTGTGTTCCTCACCTTTCTAATTAATTAGTTTATTCCTTATACTACTTAGATGTCATAGCTTCTGGATATTCTTTTTTTGTGGTTTGGTTTTGCTTATCTTGTTCTTAATTATTGTTTTCTTTCTTGTTCCATTAAAGTATTTTAACAAAGTGCTAATAATATCCTTATTTTGTATATTGTTCTTTTGTTTGAATTTCCATCACTTGCGCTGCTTTTCTTCATGTCACACACCTTGGAACTTTAGGAAGGTTTTAAACTGCAAAACATGAGGTTTGAAAACTTCTTTATGAGGCAGTAATTCATGGTTTAAGGTTTATTAGTTATTTTCCTCTTTCTTGAATAAAGAAGCTGAAGTTCTTATTTGTAATGACTTCCTATGTTTCACATGGTAATTCTTAACCTGCTAAATGGAATATCTGTAGGAAAAGAGTGCCTGGTGTAGTTTATTTCAACTGAGATTTTGCAATGGATTTTTTATTTTTTGGAAACTTGATGGGAAGTTTGGATTTGTTTAATGCTAATTTGGATTGAAAATTTTGGTTTTGATGCTGTAATCTTTTGGTTGTTAATTCTAAGATCTTATAATAGAAATGTGGAACATTGATAACCTAAATTACCTTATGTAAGAGGAACTTTAATTTTTAAACACACCTTTGGGAGTTCATATTGATATATGGAATTGGAAAATCTTGAGTGGCAGTTTCTATTAAATTTATAGTTTATAGTTGATGTATATCTGGGCAGAGATATTGTTTATTGAATTTTGTTGTTGTATTTTACTCCTATATTGATAGGAACTCTTAATCTTGATAGTATGGTATAATGGCCTGACATTGGTTACACTCTCCAAAAGCAACTAAATTTATGGTCTTAAGTTAGCGTGTGGTCTTTCATGCACTAGTGAAATCCACTTGGCATTCTCGCCACTTGACTGTAATATCAGTTTCATAGCTGATGTTTATATATTTGCCTCAAATACAGCAGAACAAGGCAGTTTATGTATTTTCTTCTGGGCCATATTTCAGTCCACCATTGAATCCCTTTCATACAATACAATTGACAATGACTCGTTTGAGTATCTAAAGGAAGTAAAAACTTATAGCAAATAGAGCATGAAGATGTAAGTGATAAATGATATACTTTTATGCCAAAACAGAAAGAAGACAAGAGAAAAAAAAAATCAATATTCCCTATGGAACTGAGTAAGAATTAGTGTTTTGCTTGAAATCCTGAGAATATTGTGTGCAAAGCTTATATATGATATTCTATTTGGAAGATGCTTCTAATTTGCTTCACATCGGTATTTACAGGAAAAGGCTTTTCCAGATGATAAATGATCTGCCAACCATATTTGAAGTTGTGACAGGAAGTGCTAAGCAATCAAAGGATCAATCAGCTGCTCACAACAATGGTAGCAAAAGCAAATCAAGTGGGAAGGGGGTAAGTAATTTTCAACTTCATGTTCTTAGTTTATGTTTCTATAATGGTCCATTTTGAAAAGTTACTTAGGTCTTGCTGTTTGGATGTTCTCTCTTATCAGTCCTCCCAATCTGACTCTCAGGCCAAGGGAGTGAAGATGTCTCCACCACCCAAAGAAGAGGATGAGAGCGGAGAAGAAGATGAAGAAGATGATGAACAAGGGGCAACATGTGGGGCATGTGGTGATAATTATGGCACTGATGAGTTCTGGATCTGTTGTGATGTGTGCGAGAGATGGTTCCATGGCAAATGTGTGAAAATCACTCCTGCCAAGGCTGAGCACATCAAGCAATACAAGTGCCCTAGCTGCAGTAACAAGAGGGCTAGAGTTTAGAAGCTCTGAACCTGATAGCATGGATCGAATGAGAATCAAACATGACAGACAAGGTTTAGAATGTTTGTTAACAATTTAAAAGTGAAGAACGTTGGTTGCCTGTAGTAGTCAAATGAACATGAATGACTATGCAGACAGAATTTAAAGTTTTGCTAGTGTTTATTCCTGCTGTGTCTAATCTTCCTGGGAATTGTGTTTTTAAGTAGTCATTGGCAACAGAGATATTATATGAATATATTCTGCAGTTTCTGATTGTTTTGATGCAAATTCATGTATCTCTGCTTCATCATCCTAGTTAGACTACAGCTGCCCATGGTTTATGATGCATTATCTTCATGTCAGAACCTTTGTGTGCACCTACGAAGCATGAATATTAACATGGACACACACATTACACCATGACAAAATTTGAAGTGTCTGTCATATCTAATGTGACTGTCCGGCTCGAACCAGACACCTATGACTATTTTTTTACAAGTGTCTTACTTCATAGGTGCACACTAAAAGATTAGGATTCTTTTTAGCAGGTCATTGAAGAAATCTTAGGGGTACCTGCTAAAAGTTGGTAAGAGACTCCAATGTAGGGCATGGACCTAAGCTTGTGTGAAGAAATATGTCCAAGAGTCATTCTTGTATTTGATATGTAGAGGTCTATTTGACTATTTTTAATGTTTGGATTCTGATTAACACTGAAAATTTTGTTGGAAATGATTCAAAACCAGATTCTGAAATTTGCTTCAGGTGGTTTGCTTTCTTATTATAAATTTTGATATAAAATAATAGAGTGAATTTTTTTTGAAACTCTAAATTATTTATTGAATTGTAAAAAAAATGTTTTTATATTTTTACTAAAATTTCTGATAGTAAAAATATAAAAATTGTTTACATTGGCCTTTTAGTATTGTTGCATGATAATACAATGCAGGATAGCATGATAATGCTAGAGGAGGTCTAGGGTCCACCTCTCTTTATCTCTCTCTTTTTGTTTTTTAATTCTTTAAAATAATTTTGCGAAATTAGTTTTAAGATTGTCATGTTAATATTATTTTTATATATTTAAGTTCATATGATTAATTTATAATATTATTAATGAAAACACTTGAAAAAAAAGGGTGTTCATAACATTTTTTTAGATCTTGAGTATTTTTCTGAATCCAAAACATTTTATTTGTTCTAAGATGAAAACAATATTTTCTAACATGTCTTTTTGTTTTTGTATTTTTAAAAATTAAGAAAATATTGTTAATAATAGAATTGAATAGGCCCTAAATCTCTTACCTCTAGTTTCTATTTCATCAATTATTCAGTTGCTCTCTTCCATTATTTGAACAAACAACTGGTGGGTATAATTTGAGTGAATCTATTAAAAAATAATGTAATTGCTGCTTGAACAAACAAAATTCATTGAGTAAATCTTTTTAATTTTCTCTAATCGCCTTGCACTATCACAAGGATCTAGATCTAATATGGTGTGATTCTTCTTTAATGTCACTAGTATTATTCATGGATGAAGCACTTCCTTTGCTCTCCAAAAGGTGTACTATATAAATATTCATCAATAATGGAAACTTCTATTTGCAGCAAAGTGAGATGAATAGCTCATGTTTGTGACCTACAATTATTGTATATTTTGTGTGTGTGTGTGTTAGATTTTGATTCTAATTCAACATCATTGGACCACACATCTGTCAACTAGGAGCAACATGTTTTTGCATGCCCACCTTTATTCTTTCACACCCAAATTGTTATATATTATTTAAAAAAAATAAAGAGAGGAGAAATTGAAAATAAATTTATTTTATTTTATTTTTTAAATAATGCCATATAAGATCTAAAAACACCTTTAATCATAATTTTTTAAATGCAATGGAGGGTTCAAGTCTCACCCACCCACATGGACCTAGTATTTGGTTATCTCTCAGCAATTTGTGCATCATTAAGTCAAATTGGTTATAAATGGATAAGCTCTTTGTGGTTCAATCATCTCACAAATGAAAAAAGACAGACACAAGATAGCAAAACATGGCCACACCCAAAAAAAGAAAGAGCTTAAAAAGAAACAGACAAATAAAATGCCCACACCAAAATGTTTGAAATTAACGTCACCAAATTTCATCTGTTAATCTTCTTTTGGATAGCAAAAACTGATGCCCACAAGATAGAGGAATGTGCTAATAAGCATCGGCTCAAAAAGTTAACTAATTACTGTTAGTCTTTCAAAAATATCAAATACCAATTTGGAGTCTTTGTAGTACATATATAGTGTAGTAAGAAAGAGATAAAAAATAAAAAAAATAAATTATGAATTTATCGTGTATGAATTAAAATATATATATATTTTTATATTGTCAATTTCTTAAAAATTTGAAAGAATCTAAATTCAGTAATCTTAAATTTAAATCATGATTAAAAGTAATGTTTATATTTAGTACTAGAAAAAAAAAGTTAACAACTTACTATTATTAAATTCATACACATATTATATACTATTATTTTTAATATTCTCGGAAAAAATTTAAAAAATAAAATATAATGTACTATTGGAGTACTAAATTAACAAGAAATAGTCTAATTTTTTGGTCATAAGTGTATAGCAACTGAAATTATTTTTTATTGTTATTTTTGTTAACCACACTAGATAATTTATTAAAAATTCATTTTTCTAAATAAGCCAACAAGTTAAATATGACTGAAAGCATTTACAGGCGTAACAATCTGACAAAATCTTATTATTAATTGTAATAAAAATGGAATTTCATTTCATGCGGTCGCAATAGATGATAAAAATGTCTGATTAACAATTAATTCAAGGTTGTAATAATTATTACTACCATTCGTTTATCAATATTTTACTTTAAATTAACTCAATTAAAAAAAATTAGATATAGATTCTGATATTGCTTTCCACATATCTATTTTAATAAAGTTATATATATATATATACACACACACACACACACACACACACACACGTTGAGTTAAATCAATTGAAAAATAATTTATAAAATCTTTTCATTTGTTTCATTTGAATGGACAAATTTAATTTTTTATAACAATTTAGTGTAATTTTTATATGAAATAAATATAAGTAAAATTATTTATATTTTTATCATCAAATATTTCAAAAAAAAATAAAACAAATGAAAAAGTATTTTAAAAAGCATTTATATGTCATTATAAAATTCAATAATGAAAATTTAAATTATATTTTAATTTTTTTATATTTTTATTATTAGAACTTTTTAACAATAAAATGACAAGTTAAACTACATTTAAGTCCATTTTCTTAATTTCAAAATAGTTAATTTCCCTCTTTATTTTTAAATAATTCAATTTTAGTCTTTTATTGTTATTTATTTACTTAATATTATTAATGCAAACTTAAATTAAATATTAAAATGCAATTGATAATGTGAAGGACAAAATTAAATTGTTTTATAAAATGGTTAGACAATTAATTTTTATTTTTAAACTATAGAAACACAACAATCTCATTTTAATTTTAAAATTAAAAACTAGAAGTAGCCTCTTCTTCCTCTTCTTCTTCAAATCAGCACTATTTCTTTTGGAATGTGACTCTTAAATACTCATTTATGTATACAAAGGTAAATAGGTAATCACCACAATCAACACTTCCAAGTCTTGAGAGAGTGTAATAAAGATACAGACAAGAAAGTCAAAAATTTGGAGCAAGAAAAGCATAAAATGCATCAAAATTTTCAAATATGTGCAATCATTGATGATAAAAAAGGCATTTTCAGAAGTAGAATCCGTGTTTGGAGGGAGTTTCTTTCTTTCTTTTTACCCTTTTCATGAATCCTCAATTCATCACCAAAATTAAAAAAACGCAACACTATGTCTGTTGTCACTCACGGATTCATTCAAGAATTCATTTGAGGCGCCAAATAGAACCCTAAGCAAGAAGACAAAGAGAAACGGACACACAAGGCTTCATACTCTCTGTTTTTCTGTCAGATCTGCTCTCACAATTCCCTAAAAGCCTTTTGCTTTTGTTTTGTTTTTTTCTCTTACATCACCTTCCATTCATTGGTCCGTTGCTTTTCAAACAAGTTTTTGATTTTTTGCTTTATACGTTTAAGTTTGATCAAGTGGGAGTGGGAATGGGTCTGGTTCTTGCTGGGGTTTTTGATTCTGACGGATTGGTTTGAGTTTCGAGCTTTGTGATTTGGTGAATATGTCAGAAATGCGAGTTTCTGATCCAAGCAAGCTTCATCTGAAGAAGAAGGAGCGAGCTCAAATTCGTAAAGCTGCTCGTGTACTGAGGGATCCTGGTACTACATCCTCATGGAGGTCACCTCTTAGTTCCTCAAGATCTATGGCAGCTGCTTCTGCTTCTGCTTCTGCTTCTGCATGGAAGGGCAACTTGGAGAATGAAAGTAGAAGTTTCAATGGCAATGGAAGAGAGAAGAGTGTGTTCTTGCACAATTGGAAGAATCACAAATCATCCAGCGAGAAGAGTGGGGCAGCCCAAAACGACGAGGTAGAAGAAGAGGATGAAGAAGAAGATGATGATGATGATTATGCCGGTGGTGGCAAGGATGAATCTTCTTCATCTCTTCTCGGAAGCTACGAGGATAGCTTGAGCGATGCTCGAAATGGTTGCGATTCGAAGAGCGATTCTTACTTGGGAATTGGGACTCGTTCCTCCATTTTACGGTGTAAAGATGCAAATCTTGTTTCGTCTGCGAGAAGAACAGTGAGCAATATAAAGAAAAAGAGTGAGAAAATCAACACTCATTTGGATAATTTATCGAAATATCAGCAACGAGAAATCAATTTAGGTAGAAAGTTAGTTAGTTCCAAGACATACCTTGAGAGGCATCCTTCAATGGCTTATAATAGCCGGGATGATTCAATAGAACAGTCTGATGATACTGAAGATTACTGTAATTATGAGGATTTAAGGCGAATTTCTCCTTTGCTGTTTAAACTCAAGAATAATAATTGGTCTCGTTCTTCCTCAAAGTTCTTGAGAAGTAGCAGGAAAGAGGACTCTTCTTATTCATATAGTACTCCTGCATTATCAACCAGTTCTTATAATAGGTATGGTTACCATAATCCCAGTACTGTTGGATCCTGGGATGCTACGACAACCTCGATGAATGATGGTGATGATGAGGTAGATGATCGTTTGGAGTTACGAGGGGGGCGAGGATGTGGGATTCCTTGCTATTGGTCAAGGAGGACTCCAAAACATAGAGGCATGTGTGGGAGTAGTTATTCTCCTTCATTTTCTGACACTTTGAGGAAGAAAGGATGTAGCTTATTCTGTGGAAATCAAAGTATCTATCCTAGACACCGGAGATATTCCTCATTGAGCTCCAACAAGTGGAGGATTTCTTCAAGGGTTGCTCAAGGTGTTCTTCCATTGCTCACTAGTAGTGGTGATGTTAGAGGAGGTTCATCTGTAGGAACTGGAAGGAGTGATGACGAACTTTCTACTAACTTTGGGGAACTTTATCTTGAGGGATTAAGCCGGTTGGATGGAAGAAGATGGTCATCAAGTTGTAGGAGTCAAGAAGGATTGGAGATTGTGGCTGTAGATGCGGAAGGGGATGAAGATGACACACCAGAAAATACCAGGAGTTTCAGTCAGAAGTATAAGCCTGTTTGCTTTGGTGAATTGATTGGCCAGAGTATTGTAGTTCAGTCACTTATGAATGCTGTTTTGAGAGAAAGAATTGCTCCTGTTTATCTTTTCCAAGGGCCCCGTGGTACTGGTAAAACATCAACAGCCAGAATTTTTGCTGCTGCCTTGAATTGTACAGCTCCTGATGCAAGTAAGCCTTGTGGCTGTTGCAGGGAATGCACTGATTTCATTTCTTGCAAGAGCGGGGATCTATTTGAAGTTGATGGAACCAATAGGAAAGGGATTGATAGAGTTAGATATCTATTGAAAAGACTATCAGTAGAGTCATCTTTAGCCTCCTCACGGTACACAGTTTTTGTGATCGATGAGTGTCACTTGCTACCTTCTAAGACATGGCTAGCATTTCTCAAGTTTCTGGAAGAACCCCCTCAGTGTGTTGTATTTATATTTATAACAACTGATCTTGACCATGTACCGAGAACAATACAGTCTCGTTGCCAGAAGTACCTTTTTAACAAAATTAAAGATGGGGATATTGTGCCCAGATTGAGGAAAATATCTGCTGCGGAGAACCTGGATGTTGAGACAGATGCGCTGGACCTTATTGCTATGAATGCAGATGGTTCACTTCGAGATGCAGAAACTATGTTAGAACAGCTCAGTTTGCTGGGAAAAAGAATTACAACTTCGCTTGTCAATGAACTTGTGAGTTTACTGAAACTATTATTTTGACATAATCTGAAATGGAATCATTCTGCTTTGGTTTAATGAAAATTTGTTTGGTCACGTGGATATCATTCAAACTTAGTGCTCTTGTGTATTGCCTGCAATAGGTGGGTGTGGTTTCAGATGAAAAATTACTGGAGCTTCTGGAGTTAGCAATGGCATCCGAGACTACTGAAACAGTGAAAAGAGCCAGAGAAGTGATGGACTCCGGAGTTGATCCTATGATTTTGATGTCTCAAATGGCTAGCCTCATTATGGACATTATTGCTGGATCATATACTGTCATTGACGCCAAACCTGGTGATTCATATTTTGGTGGGCGAAGTTGTGAGTGCAATCCCTATTTCAATCTTCCTATGTTTCTTCTTTCCTTATCTTAATTTTGGTATCAATGGTACTATAGAGTCATGAACTTATATAGTGCTTGTTTGGCCATTCACTGTCAGCTGTTTTGTTATGATGCCACTCACTTTTGTCACATATTGTCAAGGTTGAGTGATGCAAGGCCACCATTTCATTAATATATTTTTGAATGTTGTTCTATTACTTTACATTTGATGATGCTTCACAGTTCTTAGCTAGAAATTTTATTCAAAAAAATTGAAATATTTTTTCTTTTAAAAAAAGGCCCTGAGGTTGAAAGAATTTCACTTATGCTATTCAAGCCTGCTTCCTGGCTCTTGCTTTTTCCCTTGTGACCTTAGGCTTTAGTAGTCATTATCATAATACTAAAAATTTAGAGAACATGATCTCTGCTCGGCATCTCTGGTTCCTTGCCCTCATATTGGGATCTGTCATTTTGTATCATAATCGTGATTCATGAGAGTCCAACAATACTTGATTGATTATTAAGATGGACTCTTGGGTTTCATGCTCAGTGAATGAATCAGAGTTGGAGAGATTAAAGCATGCTTTGAAGCTTCTCTCGGATGCTGAGAAACAGCTGAGGACATCTAGTGAACGCTCAACATGGTTCACAGCAACTCTGTTACAGCTTGGTTCAATGCCTTCTTCAGATCTTTCACTGTCAAGTAGCAGCAGGAGGCAAAGCTGCAAGAGTTCCGAAGATGATCCTTCTAGTGCTTCAATAGAAGTTGCTGCTCTCAAGCAGAAGTCAGATGTTCAATATATGCCTCGAAGGTCAACATCCCCAGTATCACAACAAAAAACAACAAATGGCAATTCCAGACATCGAAGGGATATATCATCAAAGATAGATGATGTCAGCTTGAGTTCAAAGCCATCGAATAGCCCAGTTGGGGATGATGTTGGCACGCCTGTCTCATCTGATGATCTTATTGTTGGGAATATGATGTTAAGATGTGTTAATTCAGGAAAGTTATATGATATCTGGGCATGTTCTATCGAGAGGTGTCACTCCAAGACACTGAGGCAGCTGCTACACAGCCATGGAAAGCTTGTATCCATATGTGAAGTTGAAGGTAAGCTAATAAGAAATTTCAACACAACTAAATACTTCACTTGTTAAACCTGTATTTATTATTTACCTTTGAGCAACCACAGTAGTCGTGACTAATGAGCTATTTACTTTTGAGCAACTAGGTACTATATGCCTATTTGAGCTATGGTAATTACACTCTCAAGCAGCCAATAGCCAGACCCAGACACACACTTATTCTTTGTTATTGATGATACCCATTGGTTGTCAGCTAATGCATTCTAATGCATTGCTCTTGCACCCGCTAAATCAAATCAAACTTTTTCCTGATTTATTGTTTTTTCGTACTATTCATTTCAATTGTTATTTGTAGTTCTAATATTAAGATAAGAAATTTGAAACTCGGGGTCAAAGAATCTCAACTTGATTGTGATGTCAAGATAATTATCTCATCTTGCAATCTTCATTCCTTCTTTCTTGTTTCATTGCAGCACCTAGTGCAGATATTCTTTCATCCTTGTTTTTCCATCTACTGCTGTCTTCTCCACCTTATTACTTAAGTTAAAAGTTTTGTCCCGTTCTATTTTCCCTATGTATCTGTAGAAACTCTCTCTTAATATAATTCTTCTTGCAGGTGTCCTGGTTGCGTATGTTGCATTCGGGGATCGAGATATTAAACTTAGAGCTGAAAGGTTTTTGAGTAGTATCACAAATTCCATGGAAATTGTACTTAGGCGGAATGTGGAGGTCAGAATTATCCACTTGCCAGATGGTGAAGGTGAAAATCTACCAGGTAAGCAGGCAGGTTCAAAAGTGGCAAGTGAGAAGGAAAAAAGAGTAGGCCATGCAAATGGAGCAGATGCTTATTCTAGTTTTCCTCCTTTGCTGGATGGAAGCTTTCAAGCTCCCACTGATTCATCCGATTTTATGGCAGAGGGAGATGGTATGAGAGAGAATGAAAAGGAAATCCCAACGCAGAGGATTGAGTGTATTATTCGTGAACAGAGGCTGGAAACTGCCTGGTTACAGGCTGTAGAAAAAGGTTCCCCCAGATCATTGAGTTGTGTGAAACCTGAGAAGAATCAGGTCCTGCCTCAGGAAGATATATACTGTAAAGACCCAATGGACTTGATAGATTCTACTAAGTTATCATCTAAACATTCGGAAGATGCCCTAAATCAGGAAGTAAAAGTTTTGAATGTTAAAAATGGAAGCGTCCTGCAGAAGGGTCAGATTAGTAGAAGGGTAGCCCGATGTCCTATGTCCCCAAGTTTATTGCATGATAGCAGTTTAGCAACGAGTTCCAGCAAAGACAATCTGTAAGTCATCAATTTCTTAAATTTTGCAATCTATGTTTCTTATACATGTTTAGAGAATTAACTTGTGAATCTCAGTTTGCTAATGTGTTTCCAAAGCTGGAATTAAAGATTTTAGACCCCGGAAAATTTTTATCTTTTAAGGGGGAAGAAATATTTCATGAACTTTTATAGTCTAGGAGAGTGCTGAGTAGATTTTTTCTGCTGTTATAACTTCTATGTATTTTGTCCTCCACAAATCATATGCAAATGCTTGTAAAAGGTGGCATTTGAATGGTAAATACTGGAGTTAATTTCTGAATATTTGTTAGTAACATAATGTTTGAATTTATTTTAGTTAAATCTTACTGTTAGATATACATACACCGAAATTATTGTAGTTGATGTTTATGCTTTCAGTATTCTAAATAAAGAATAGTTGCTTTAGTATGTTCCTTGAACAATATGCAAGTGAAAAAGCAGTTTCATTATCCGGATGATAGATTGTGTAGTTTAAACTTTGATCTCAGAGGCCCCTTGGAAAGAAGTTGACCACAGACTACTGTGAAATTATAGGAGGGCTGTTATTCCAAGGAGTTTCACATGATTGAGCTTTCATTTTAAATGTTCCAAAAGAATCTTAGTAAGCCATTACGTGTGTTCTAGTGGTGAGGTGTGTGGGTAGTTTGCAAGAGGTCTTTATGTTCAAACTTGTGTTCTGTCAGGAATCCAAAAAAAAAAAAAAAAATCCAATCATAGTTGTTTTTTGTGCTTTCAAAAAATAATCTTAATAAAACCTCTCAAACTTCTATTAAGCTTGACAATTTGGCAAAAGTTCCCGGCTGCTTGGAAATCAAATTAAAGAAAGTGATTTCTCATAAAACAATGCCTAACCCTAAGTTTCTTGCAGCTGGGTTCTACTCTTGTTCTTGTCCCTGCCAATGACTTTTGCACTTGGGAATGTGTCAAAATGGAGATACTTGCACTCTCTTTTAACAACTCTTCCACCTCTATTTTGCACCATTGGTTTAATAATATAACAAAAAGTCATAGATGTATGTACATGATAGTTAATGCCTTAAATCCAATCAATAAGAGATATTCTTAGATAAATGAGGTTTACAAAAAATATGTAGACTAACCCAAAAATAAAAAGACATGTAAGCAGGACTAAAGGTAGGTTCCACTTTAAAGTGTGTTTGGCAAAGTTACTTGTTTATTCATAATTGACTTAATTTATCTAAATTTTTCTAGAGATAAATTGGGAGTTGGTGTAAGTTGTGTGAAAAAAGAGGTATGCGAATAGCATTGTTTGTGTGGAAATTCATTAGTTCTGTCTGTTTCTTATTACCTTGTTTCTGTAGGGGATATGAATCAGGCTCAGGACTTGGAGGTTGCAATGGATTTATGTGTTGGAATAACTCCAAACGTAGAAGGGTAAAGGTAAGTTCTTGCTATACTTTCATTGTAAGAATCTGTTTAAAAAGCTGTCTTGCTCTGAACAAACCTATATGAAATTCTTTGGAAGCAGGTAAAAGGTACCCCAGTTGGAGCACATAAAGTTGGACACTTTTCATTATTTGGTGATTGCGGAAAATTAAAGAAAAAGGAGTTGAAAAGAAAAGGAGATTCATCTAACATTGTTAGTATTTGATAAACTTTTCAAAATTTTGCCTATTTTGTTTCTTCTTTTGAGCAATTCTTCAGGAAGGAGAATGAGAAATGTAGAGGTTGTAAATGTGGTTCAGGTTCTGCTTTATCTAAGCAGTTAATAAAGAGGGACATTAAATAGCCTATAGTTTCCTTTTCTCCAAATTCGTACTTGTTTTAATTATTCCTGCTTACTCAAATCAGTCTCTACCAAAAATTCAAGGGTTTTGCTAATTAATGTCTTGAGAGCACTATTTAATGAGCATTAATATGTTATCATGTTCTTTAATGTTGATTAAAATTTTTTCAACTGAGTAATAAATGCATAATTTATTTTTAAAATAAATATTTTTTTAAGCAACACACACACATCTTTGTGTTTAAGCAACATCAAGTAATATGATAAAATATTTTTTTCAAAAGCATTTAATGAAGCACTGGTTAGTAAAATTTAAAATTGAAGAAAAGAGAGGATATCATGTTTTGGAATAAAGAGTACACATCTTTGGGTTTAAGCAACATCAAATAATATGATAAAATATTTTTTTCAAAAGCATTTAATGAAGCACTGGTTAGTAAAACTTAAAATTGAAGAAAAGATAGGATATCATGTTTTGGAATAAAGAGTACACAATTTTAACATTTATAAATTTTTTAAAGTATAAATTTTGGTAAAATGCAGAAAGAGAATAAAATTAAAAAAGTAAGAGAAAGATAAATTAAAAACTTATTATATATAGATTGAGATTTATTTATATTAACATTTTATTATTTTATCAAAATTTATACTTTAAAAAATTAATACTCAATTTTAACCCCTTGTAGATTATATGTTTTGAGTAAGAACAAAACTTAGGTGGAACTCTCTATAAAAAGAGTTGTATATAAGATTTATACAATTCATCTAATGATTGAATTTTTTTATTATTATATATTTTATTTCTATTGAAAAATTTGATAATAAAAAATATAAGAAAGTGAATTTAGTTAGTATTTTTATGTATTAAAGTGTATGCTAATTTTTTAAAATTTAATTTTAAATATATGAAAAGTTAATAATTTCACAGTTTCCTATAACTTCTTTCATAATTTTTTTTTTAGATGTATAGAATGGGAGACTAAAGAGGTTAAACACTCTAAAAGTTGTATAATATAATATAGATTAAATTAAAAAATCAAATTTAGAATATTATGACTGTTTATCTTGATTCTTATATATTAAATTTATTAAAATGAATTTACTAATTGTAGTGCCAAATATTTTTAATGAAACAAACAATAAAACCAAAAGGAGCCATAGGGTAAAATAATATCTAATCCAATAGTACTATTATGTTTTAATAAATTTGAACTAAGGATTTCTTTTTGGTAAGAAAAATGGACAAATTCGTTTTATTAGGAACAATAGAAGATTAGTCACCACAGAAGCGATAATGGTAATTCGACATTTCCACCATTAACTAACATTTATTATCATAAACTTATTTTTTGAAATAATTAATTTTTTTGGACAAGAAATACTAATTAATATTAAAGGGATGTTATCAGTTCACACAAGTACAGAACCTACATTTGGTCCGAGCCCACTATGTAAGCCCAAGTTCACCCAAAAGGCCCAAACTAATATTCACCGAGTAATATGACATGAAAGAACCTTTTCGAGAAGACGACGACCACAAGAGCCACAGAGGGACGCAGCGAAGCTAAACGGTGAAAATGGCGAAGGGACACACCGGAGAGTTTTTCAGGAGGAGGGACGAGTGGAGGAAGCACCCCAAGCTTTCGAATCAGCTCCGACACGCCACTCCTGGACTCGGCATCGCCCTTGTGGCCTTCGGCATCTACCTTGTCGGCGAACAAGTCTACAATAGGCTCTATGCTCCTTCATCTCATCACTCTCACTCTACCTCTTCTTCTCATGCTTCTCACTGATATTCGGTCTTAAGGGAAAGCCACTTCTCTCAGGTGGGTTGAATCCAGATCTTGTCGAATCGTGATGTGAGCATGGGTTTCAATTTTCCCCTGGTTTTGCTTAGTTTTTTGCTGAAAAAAATAGAAGTTATGAAACTTCAATTCTTATAATTGGATGTGGATTTGTAAATTGTAATTGTCTTTTTTATGTTGAATTTATGAAAATGGTGGTACGAATCGGGATTCAATTGTTGTAATTTCTAGGGTATGGACTATGGATACTATTGGTTTACTTGCATTGACGCTGAAAATGTTAAACCAGAAAAACGAAAGGAGAAAAACTGAATGCTACTTTTATTTTCTGAGTGTTTGTACATGTATACAAACATGCCACGTGATGGTCTTGTGACTAAGAAACTGAAATGAACTGCTACAAAACAACTGAATGGCTAACAGAAAGTGAAACTTAACACAACAGAATGTAAAGGCTAACAGAAAAAACTAACTAACAGAAAACTGATCTGTAATATTCAACAGCCCCTCCTCAAGTTGGGAATGGGTTGGATACCAGTCCTAACTTGGCAATGATGCAATGGAATTGTGGTGAAGGAAGTGGTTTAGTGAAGATGTCCGCAATCTGGAGTTGACTGGGAATATATTTAGGAGAGATAAACCCAGATTTGTATTTATCTCTCACAATGTGACAGTCTATTTCAAGATGCTTGGTCCTTTCATGAAAAACTGGATTGGCTGTGATGTGTAAGGCTGATTGATTATCACACCAGAATGGAATTGGTGTTGGGACCACAATCTTGAAATCTTCAAGTATATAAGACACCCAAAGTAGCTCACAAAGAGTGGTGGCCATGCTTCTATACTCAGCCTCACAGGAAGATTTGGAAACTGTGCTTTGCTTCTTGGTTTTCCATGATATGAGAGAGTCACCCAAAAAAATAGAGTAGCCTGTTAGAGATCTCCTGGTAAGAGGACAGTTAGCCCAATCACTGTCACAAAACGCAGCCAAATTTATTTTGGATTTAGAACTGTAAAATAGCCCTTTATCGGATGTGCCTTTTAAGTAACGAACAATGTGTATAGCAGCTTCCCAGTGAGTGTGTCGTGGAGATGAAACATACTGACTGAGTTGCTGTGTGCTGTAAGTGATATCTGGTCTTGTCATATTTAAGTATAATAAACGGCCTACTAAACGTCTGTAGCGATCAGGATCATCAAGAGGAGGAGAATCTTCATGAAACTTGTGACCCCGAGGCAGAGGAATTAGTGTTTCTCTAGCATGAGTGAGCCCAATATCTTTAACAATGTCAAGAATATATTTTCGTTGGGAGACAAACAATCCTTGTAAGGAACGAGATAGCTCAATGCCTAAGAAATATTTGGCCGTGCCAAGATCTTTGATTGTAAATTGCTTGTGTAAGAAGCCTTTAACAGCTATTATTTCCTTTTCATCATTTCCTGCAACAAGTATATCATCTACATAGATAAGGAGGGCAACAAAAT
This sequence comes from Senna siamea, assembly GCA_031216115.1. NCBI lineage: Eukaryota > Viridiplantae > Streptophyta > Magnoliopsida > Fabales > Fabaceae > Senna > Senna siamea. The sequence continues at coordinate 21,915,401 of CM062355.1, forward strand.
TAGTAGAAGATGATTTAAGAAACAGGCAATGATCATTTTTAGACTGTACAAATCCATAGTTGGTTAACTGAAGGGTAAGCTCATTATTCCATTCCCTGGATGCTTGTTTTAAACCATAGAGAGACCTTTTTAATTTGCAAACTTGACCAGGAGCAGCTTTGTTATACCCTTGTGGGGGAGTCATATAGACATCCTCATTCAAAAAACCATGGAGAAATGCGTTGTTGATATCTAATTGATGAAGAAACCATTGATTACTGGCAGCTAAAGCAAGGAATATGCGTACTGTCACAACCTTTGCTACTGGAGAGAAACTGTCAAAATAATCAATGCCTTGGGTTTGATTGAATCCCTTGGCAACTAGCCGAGCTTTGTACCTGTCAACTGAACCATCTGGATTAAATTTAACTTTATACACCCATTTTGAGCCAATAGCTTTCTTGTTAGGAGGAAGTGACATCAATTCCCATGTCTGGTTAGATTCTAGAGCATCTAATTCTATGTTCATAGCAGTAACCCATTCAGGATGTTTGATTGCTTCTGTATAGGAATGAGGTTCATGAACCATTGATACTTTATTCATGAAGGCTATGTATTGTTTTGAGCAAACCAAGGTAGATGTATTATCAATTTGGGCAAGACAAACATAATCTTTTAACCAATTGGGAGGATTTTTTGTTCTTGAACTGTGTCGTGTTTCAAGACATGAAGGGTCAGGAAGTGAGGGATTATCAGAGAAGTTGCTAGAGGACTGTGAGTTGGAGTTTGAGGTTTCAAAGATGTTTGGTGGTTGTTGATGGTAATCAGTATCAAATGGACATGGCAATGGGCAAGTAGGTGGAGATGAGATTGTATTCTCAAAAGGAAATATATTTTCATAGAAAATAGCATCTCTAGACATAACTACTCTGTGATTAGTGAGATCATAGATCTTATAAGCCTTTTGACCAGTTGTATATCCTATGAACATACCTTTTAAGGCTCTGGTGTCAAATTTTTCTTTATGAGGTAAGTTATTTGTAAAGTAGCACAAACATCCAAATGTTCTAATGTTTTCATAGTTAGGTGGGTGTTGATATAGGATCTCAAATGGGGTTTTCCAGTTTAAAATGGCAGTTGGGATCCTATTTATGATGTGTGCAGCAGTTAAAATGGCTTCCCCCCAGAATTTCTTTGGCACTTTGGCTTGAAACATTAAAGCTCTAGCTATATTGAGTAAATGCCTATGTTTTCTTTCCACTACCCCATTCTGTTGTGGAGTGTAGTAACATGTTTTTTGGTGAATGATGCCATGCTGCTGGAATAAACAGAGGCATTCTTGATTAAGAAATTCAGAACCATTGTCTGTTCTAAGGCATTTTATGGTTGTTTGATACTGATTTTTGACTAGAGCAAAAAAATTTGTTAATACTTGGGAAACCTGGGATTTTTGTTGTAGTAAGAAAACCCATACTGCTCTGCTGTAATCATCTACAATTGTTAAAAAATAGTGTGCTGAGTTGATGCTAGGTAATTTGTATGGACCCCATATGTCTATATGAATTAAATCAAAAATATGTTTGGTCTTAATTGAACTTGTGGAAAAAGACTGACGTGTCTGTTTAGCTACATGACATATATGACATATAGAGCTATGATCCTTTTCAATGTGAATTTTATTTATTCTTTTCAATACTTCAAGTGGGGTATGTCCCAATCTGATATGCCAACTGAACAATGGCTTACAAGATTCAGATTCACTATGTACATTTGTGTCTTTTCTCACAGAGTTACAGATCTGATTTCTAGACATGTCTGAAGTGAGAATGTAGAGGTTTTCCACCAGGTTTCCTGAAGCTATTACTTCCTTATTCTTCTGGTCCTGTATAAGGCAATATGAAGAGTAAAAGGTAAGAAAAACTCTGGCATCTTTGGCCAATTTACTTGCAGAAAGGAGGTTATATTTGAAGGAGGGTATGTATAGGACATTTTCAAGAATAAGGTGTTTATTAATATGTACTTGGCCTATTTGAGTTATAACTTTGGATGAACCATCAGGTAAGATAACAAGAATAGGTTTGCTCAATTTTTGTATTTGCCTTATTAGTTTAATGTTTGAACACATATGGCTAGATGCCCCTGTATCAATGATCCAGTTATCATTAATATTTAAGCAATCAAAGTTACTAATATAGGTAGTACCTGCAAAATGAACAGCTTGGGCAAAGCTGACGTGCTCTTCTGCATTTTTATCTTTGAGATATTTGGCCATCTCATTTTTGATGATGTAACTCATGAAGGTTCTGAAGTCATTAGGTGTTTCTTGGTTAGGTGTTTCTATAGGAGTTTCTTGTACACTGTTGGCAGCTGCTATCCTCCTGCCTTTTGTCTTCTTTTGCTCTTTGAACTCTTTATACCAATCCGGATAACCATGGAGAATGCCTTTCTTACAGTCGGTCTTGGATCCAAATTCAAGATTTGACTCCTGACCGCATCATACATTTGATTTAATCCCATCAAAAATTGCATAAGTCTGGCTGAACTCTCTATTTCAGCTATTTTCTTATTTAGATTGCATGTGCAACCATTACAAGTGCAGGAAGGATTGGGCTCCAACCTTTCCAACTCATCCCAGGATTTGTGCAACCTATTGAAATAGGTAGTGACTGTATCTCCTGCTTGATGGATGGATGCAATCTCCCTGCGTATGTGGTATAATTGTGGCCCACTGGTTAAGCCAAATCTTTCTTCAATTTCTTCCCAAAGGCTTCTTGCATTTGGACAGTAAATGAAGGATTCTGAAAGTTCTTTGGAAATGGAGTTCAGAATCCAACTCTTAACCATTGAATCTACTTTCTTCCATTTCTTTTGCTCTGCTGGAATGTCTGGAATTTTTATGGTTCCATCAATGAAACCAAGTTTGTCTTTAGCCTCTAGAGAAGTTCTGATGGCAGTGCTCCAAGCTAGATAGTTATTTCCCACTAAAGGTGAGGTGACCAATACCATTCCTGGTTGGTCCGAGTTGCAGAGCGCCCATGTTTCATCATTATCTCTTGTATTCACAGCACCTGCTACAATTCGCCGATCATCCATAGCCTGTTTAAAGTCTCACTCGATCATTTGTCCCCTTTCTTCTTATCTGCTCTGATACCATGTTAAACCAGAAAAACGAAAGGAGAAAAACTGAATGCTACTTTTATTTTCTGAGTGTTTGTACATATATACAAACATGCCACGTGATGGTCTTGTGACTAAGAAACTGAAATGAACTGCTACAAAACAACTGAATGGCTAACAGAAAGTGAAACTTAACACAACAGAATGTAAAGGCTAACAGAAAAAACTAACTAACAGAAAACTGATCTGTAATATTCAACAAAAATCAGTGATTTGAGCCCTTTTTGGCGCTTTTATATCAGGTTGATTGAGATTCTGAGTATAATGTATGCGTTATCATTCTTTATGGGAAATTCTTTCTTAATATACATCGAGAATTCATATCGTAAGGCTTTGGAGCAAGGCAGTTTTAGGCTTTTTTTTTTCTTTGCCTTTCCCATATAAAAATTTCCATGTGAAATTTTACCACTTGGGAAGTCCTTTGGTTGTTTTTATCATTTGCCAGTTGGAGAAGGATAGAATATTTTGCAGTGCATCAGTTGGTCTTTTCTTTCAATTATAGATGCTCTTTACTTGTTTAAAAACCTTTTGAAAATCTTCTTGGAGGAAGGCCTTCGTTGTTGTTGTTGTTGTTGTTGTTGTTTCTCAGACAATAGTTTTCCAAACCAACCAACACTTCTCTTCAGAAAACAGGTTTGCTTCGAGAAAAATTTTGAATGTTCTTAAATCAGTAAAGAGCTCCTAAAAATATAGCCTCATTAAGAGTGCCATTATGCAATATAACCAGAGGCAGATCCTATAGCAATCGTCACAAGGGAAGAAAATGTTTGATTTAGGATTTGTTTGAATGTCATCTTATTTGTTCATTTTTTAAAACTATTTTATAAAATTAGTTTTAACAATTCATGGTAGTATTATTTTCATGTATTGATGTATATATTAGTAATAAAAAGACTTGTTTAATTTTTATTTTTTTGTTTTAAAAAATTAGACTGCAGAATATTTTTTAATTGTTCTGTATTTTTTATTTTTCAATTTTTAGAAATCAAAAACAGTTTTTAAAATGGCGTTAAATTGGTCCTTAGACATTGTCTGTGATTTTAAAACATTTCTTTCACTACCTATTACCTCTATTATCTAAAATTCAAACATACGAGCTGATTCCTTGACATTTGTTCTACTTCTAGCGTTAAGCATCTTTTTGTTCTTTTATAGTTTATCCCCTAACAATTGGCTAACCATTGGGGAACTACTTCATCTGGCCTGAAAGAGTCCATGACTTTCTTGAGTTCTTTGAAGTGTCATCCAATTTGTTTTTAATCATTGAAATCCTAGTGCTTGCACATTTGGGGTGAAGAATAGCATGATAATTCTTTTTTTACGCTGCATGGATGGGCAAGGATGTGGAATGAAAGAATTTATATATGTTGTTGTAGCTACAAGATGAAGAATTTTAGCATGTCTGTTCAGTATAATTTTAGTCTGAGACTTGTGGCTGCCATTTCTACACCTGTTATTAACTTATTATTATTAAATTATATACATATACGAAAGTTACACAAGAATTTGGTTGTGTAAATGAGAATGAGATTCTGGAGAGAGTAGAGGGATGTGGAAAACAGATTTTTTTGTATTAAGAAAATATAAACAAAATGGTGCTGAGTTTACAGAGTATTTCATCCCTGCAAATTGCTTACATGTATATAACTCTTGCAGGTGGATGCTTGGGAGGACTAAGAACCATGGGACTCCGTCATCACTCTTTTTGTTCTATAATCAATAATGTGTTTAGTAATAAGCTTTTAGTTGACATGAACATGCAGCTTTGAATGTAAAAATTGTTACTAGTATGGTTTGTTAGTGCCTTTGTGTATGGCTGGACTTCGTGGCTCATACTTGCATTCTAAGAAGTTCGCGCATTGACATAGATATACATGATACATTATAGACTCTATGACGTGACAACATATATTAGTATTTAAATATAATTTGAAGCGGCATATCATATCTGACAGGAGTGTTGGATGCATATTGATACGTCTCTATTTTTGAAGTATTGGTGCTTCACGACCTGCATTGAGGAGAACAGATTCTCTTAAGAATGCAATTTGTAAAGCGCTATTTTTATACATTAATTTATAATTTATGCAAGTGATTGATTTGTTAAATTCAGAGGATCTGAATCCTTGGCTCTTGTCATTATTATTTTGATTTCTTTGCCTACAGTCCTGCACTACTGCAAGATGACTCTCTCCCAGTGCGGTTTGAAGGTGGGGTTGGATTATCTTTACTAATTATATTGACATTCTGAAATGGGGGTTCTATGAAGATGAACTCTGACCATTGAATGGTTTAGCAGCTTCTGCAAATTAAGCGGAGTACTTAATTCATGGAGTTTAGCTTTTAAAATCTTTTGGTATTAGTATAATTCACGCGTCTCATGCATTATTAAGAGAGGAAGATTCAATTAATATATGAATTTGTTATATATTTGTTATTATATTTCTTAATTAAAAAAATAAATTATGAAAAGGAATAAAGGATGAGTTGAATAAATCAAACGATAAAAATATAAAAATTGCGCACGTGGGATTGTTTATATGTCAACAACCACTCTTTTGTCGCTATACCGAGGACCAAAATAAATAAATTTTTCTTAATTATTCCTCACTTCACAATATATCTTTTTATTACTATATATATATATATCAGCTTTTTCCTTTTGTTGAGGTAGACATATTAGTTGTCATATAAGAGTTGGTTTCTTTAGAAAATTTTAATTTATTAAATGTAAAAAAAATAGTTAAATTAAACTAGAAATAAAAAGATAAATGAGTAGAAACTGAAAAGAAAGCATCAAATTTAATTATTATTATATTATTATCCTATTGATAGAAAAAATATTAGAGTTTTGGTTATTGATACAGTTTTGCTATTCAGTATTTTAAGGGTAGAGGTGAGTAAATCCAATTTTATCTCATTTTAATTGAACCTATTTTAATCAATCTAAATTAAAATTGATTAATTAATTAGCTTACTTAGATGAGAATTTGAAGAGTCTAATTTAATTGGTTTGGTTATTTGATGCTTTTAGATAACATCTTTCGATCAAATTGATTAAAAAAATAATATTTTAATTTTTTTATGCATTATACATTAATTATAGAAATTAAATATATTAAACATAAATTATGATTTGTCTATAATTAAACATATTTTAAAATTATTTTAAATTAACCTTAATCTTAATTTTTGGTTAAAAATGTATATTTTTATCATTAAGATTGAGAAAATATTTAATGTTAAAATTTAAAAAAAATTTTCCAAAATCCATCATCCTTTTTTAGTTCAAATCGGTTATAGTTAATCTGTATTGGATCAAATGAGTTAAAAAAATTAGATAAATTGGATGACTTTTTTAGTCATCTATATTAGATAATAAAATTAGATGGAATCAATTAAATTCAGTGCTCACCTCTATTACTGATTAAAGCTTTATTTAATTACCTAATGAAATTTCTAAACATTAAACATTAATGTATTTATTAACTTTTAACAAATTCAAATACTTTATTAGCCAATAAAAAATAATCTTAACTAATGGTCATACTTGTTAACAAAATCTAAATTATTATTATTATATAGTGTCCAGTGCTGGATAAGTAAAAAATTATGAATAAATTATTATTTTAATTTTTAAAAGATGTAATTTGTTTCAATTTAATTAATGAATCATAAAAATATTTAATTTAATTATTAAAAAATATATTATGTCTTAATTTAATTCTTACATATTAAGAATAATCAAAGATAGGGTATTATAATCTTCTTGCGCAGACCCAAACTTAAGTAAATATCTTTGTATTCAGACTCATAAAATCTCTAAATACTCAAATTTAGACTTATTTACCTAAAAAAATTAAAATTTTTTTTTAAAATTATGACTTATCTATATATAAATTTATAAAAAATATATAAATTATATTATATAAACTTTAAATATATAATCAATATAAAATATTAATAAATTTATCCTTATAAAATTATAAAATATAATAATTTATAGATTTACATTAAAAGTAATATATTTTATTGATAAAATTAAAATAAATAACATAATTAATATATATATATAATAGAATAAATTAAATATATATTTATAATAAATAATAATAATTAAATAATTTATATATAACGAGTATGATGATGCAGATAGAATAATATTTCCAAACTTGAATTTACTTTTTTAATACTTGAATTTAACTTGGACCCAACAAACAAATTTTATAATATTTGTATGTTATAAATATTTTGATCATTCTTATTATATATAAGTATTATATATTTTTTTATATCTCAATTTAAAGTTTTAAAAATTAAATTAATATATAATATATTTTTTAAAAATTAAATTAAATATTTTTATAATTTAAAAATTAAAATAATTAGTTACTAAAAAATTATTGTGTCTCTGTCCTGTTTCGAGTCGAGGTTGGGAGCCTACGACTTCACCCTACATTGTGGGTCCGCTCAATCTAGTGGCTATAATTTTTTTTTTTTTAATTTCTGGCGTGGCGTTCCCTTTAAGGCATACCAAAAAGAATATTCTTGGATTTATGTTGAGTATTTATTAAAAATAGTAATATACATATTAAAAAAACATAAAGGCTTGCAAGTCAATAACTCTATTTAGTCAGTTAAAAAAGTTTTTTCTTTGTTGACCGGGCAATTTTTTATTATTACGTCAAAGACTTTAAAGTTTAAATAAAAGGTTATTATTAATTTAATTATTAAGATAATAGTAAAAAAAATACTTTAACTAACAACTTAATTTTTAAATTTTTATAATATGCAATCTAATCCTTTAATTTATTTAAAACTATTTGTCCCTGTTATAATTAACAACAGCGACTCAGTATGCATTAAAATACATATTAAATTTAAAAAAATTAAATAAAAATAAAAAGTTGAATAATTGTTTAATTTCATTAACTATTTTTTCATAACTTTTTTCTCTATTTGTTTATATATTATAAATACTTTAAAATTTTAAAAGACGAAAGACTGAAAGCTATATAAAAGAGTATGGATTACATGTTGATATCTAAAAAACATACAAAAAAAAAAATCTAAAAATATAACTAATAGTAACTAATTTAAACTTTTTCCTTTTTATATCATATAGTTTATTAAGCACATATTTAGAAATAATGTTACAAATAATGATTATATATTTTAATTTTTAATTGATTATCATTAAAATTTAAGATTTTACTAGCAGATTAATTTTAAAAAAATTCAATAACTAAATTATATATTATGACATAACTAAATAATTAATCAAATAATATTTTAGGATAAACTACTTGTCATCAAAATAATATTAACGATTTAAATATTTTATTTTCTATATATATATATATATAGGCATAAACATTCCCTGTTTTCCTGCTACTAGCTCATTCCTCTGCAGACTCTTCTCTGTAATAAGTTGAACTTTTCAATTTGAAGAGAGAGAGAGAGAGAGAGAGAAGCAAAGAAGGAACAATGGCAGAGAAAGATGTGTGCAGTTCGGTGGATGATTTTCTGAAGCAATGCGAGCGTTCCGGTGACGCCGCGTACGGTGCACTCCGGTCGGTGCTGGAGTGCCTCGAGGATCCGGCTACCCGGTCTCGAGCTCGGATCTTTCTTTCCGACGTGCAGAAGCGTTTTCGCACCACCGACGAATGCGATCAGTGCTTTCAGAAATACCATTTTCGGATCGAGGACATTGTGTTGGACCATTTTGAAGGTATTGATTGACATTGCGTCTTTTACTGCTTTCTCGCTATCAATATCGTGTTTGAGTTTCTATGTAAGTAGTTCTTTTTTTGGTTGGTTCTATATACGTAGTTTAATTCTTCGTGTCTTTAGTTTTATCTGTTTGGTTGCTCGGAAAACTGAATACGAAGGAGGTGAATCTTTGTATGTGAATATTGATGGTCTGTGCCACGTTAACTGTGTTTCTTACGGAAAAGGAAAGAGCTCGTGAGAAGGCTATATATTGCACTTTTCTTCGTCCTTTTTGCAAATTTTGTATGTGGAATTAATTCTGTGATGCTTTCTTAGCAACCAACCAGCGTTCCATAAGATTCTGCTACGTGTCGTTTTCTGTGGATCCGTTTCCCGGAAAAGTTAAAACCCAGTAACTGGAATAATAAATGAAAGCGACTTGGTAACTTAAGTTTTGCACTATCTATATTAAGGAAGCCGAGGGAAAAAGAGATTTGCGTTCTGTTGGCTTTTTCGTCATTTTCAACATAGACGGTGAAAACTGAGAAGTTACTATATATTATAGCTTTACACTCCCTCCTTCTCTTTTCTCGTAGTTCAAACAGAAGGGATTTTAAACAGCGCGCTAGTTTCACCACTTCCCCCCTTGTTTTCGACCCATGAATTGGATTTTACTTGATTGGCTTTCACCCACTTTAGATTTTACGGTAAAACAGACTAAATGAATTTGCTGTTTCTGCCACATTCACACCACGAAAAAAAGAAGAAGAACACTTAGAATGAAGAAAAAAAAGAGAGACAATTTTTGTTTGAAGGTTGAAGTATATTCAAGTGTTGTTAGCATCAATTCTGTATGGGCAGCGGAAACTGCATGCATTGAACTAGCAGCAGAAACTTCATGCAATAAACTATGATATTAAAGACGGTTCTGTAGTTCTTCGCTTTCTGCGCTTTCTGCTTACGTTTATTTTCGAAGCGGATAGAACAAAGCCTCTCTCATTACAAGATGTTGGCGCCTTTTTTGGTCAGTTCTACTACTGCTTCTAAGATTATTCCGTTTAAGAGCATACGCTTCCAGTCATCTTTTCCCTTTCCCTATAGTAAGAGAAAGATGATATACATCCTCTGTATTTTCGTATTTAATATCTTTGTATCTCATCTGCCCAGATGTCCCTGTATACTACAGACACTTTTTTTGTTGCCTTGCTTTATACACAAATTTTCTTTCAGTTGACCAATATTCTTCTACACCTAATTCAAGAAGAAGACAATGCAAGAAGATTATGGTAGATATGTTTGAAATTTGAAGGTAAAGAGAATTTAACCATATCCCGAGAAGCATTCCTCTGATATTTTATGACTATATGCAGGATACCAAGGAGGGAAGAAATTGACATCGATGGTGATCCCTAGCATTTTTGTACCAGAAGACTGGTCCTTTACATTTTTTGAAGGAATAAATAGACATCCAGACTCCATTTTCAAGGACAGGACTGTTGCTGAGTTAGGCTGTGGAAATGGATGGATATCTATTGCCATAGCTGAGCAGTGGCTGCCTGTGAAGGTCTGCTTTGAAGCTCTGATACGCAATTTTTTTCTTTTAATGTCAAACTAATGTTTTATTACTTTTTGGAAGTACTCCCAAATAACATTTGTGCAGTTCAACGACTGATGCCAAAAATAATTCCTGCAGGTTTATGGTCTTGATATCAATCCTAGAGCTGTAAAGATTTCCTGGATAAATTTATACTTAAACGCCCTAGATGAAAATGGCCAGCTTATCTATGATGAGGAGAAGAAAACCTTGTTGGACAGGGTAGAGTTCCATGAATCTGATCTTTTGTCGTATTGCAGGGATAGTGAAATTCAACTCGAAAGAATTGTGGGATGCATACCTCAGGTATTTCCTGAACCATTAAATGTAGGAAATTATCTAGCCTGTTATACGGACATAGTTGTTATATCATGCAAGTTACTTCCATATGCCTTTTCAAGGCCGTGTTATTAGGAGAGGTACCTGCAAGATTCTACTGCCTTGAGAACCTTTTGACAAGATGCCTTTACCATTTACCTAGGCTGTGAGAGTTCGAGGTTTTGACTGATTATTTGGAAGTCCTAATAGAAACATAAAAAAGTTCTTTGCGGTACCCTTTGGCAGTCATTTTTTCAAACCATATTAATTAAAAATAAAATTTTAGCCATTGGAATGCACGTATTATGATTTATGCAAACCCAATTTCTTGATTTGCAGAAGCATGCATCTTAAATGCATATTCCATTCCTATAAGCTTTTCCTCTAACTATAACAAACCTGAGACTGACTTGATGAATTTAGTTGCTCCAGTGGTGTTTTGAGATAATCATTTTACTAAACTTTGACCATTCTTGTGGCTTTCTGCAGATTCTGAATCCAAATCCTGATGCAATGTCTAAGATGATTACAGAAAATGCAAGCGAGGAATTCCTTCATTCGTTGAGTAATTATTGTGCACTTCAGGTAAAGGAGATCCTGATTTTTTTTATTGGTAATCTGCATTTTACTTGGAAATAAGCCTTTATGTACTAGAAAGAGAGAGTACATGAAGTAAAACAAGAAACTTTTTGTTGAAAATATGTTTTTTATATGATGCGTAGCTTTGGTGGGTTTAGCCAATTCTAGTCTTATACAGTTAGAGATTAGGCTTTATGGTGCAGTCAAAGCTTAAGTTTTACTTCATACTGTTAAATGATTCCCATCTATGCCAAGCCACGAGAATGGCTTTGATTTTTAAGATCAGTTTTTACCTGACACAAGTTATCCTTTGTTCAGCCGGTGGGGGAGATCTTTGGCATTTATAATTGTTTTTGATTTTTGTAATCTCTAGCTATTTATAATGGGGGGTGTGGCATTATCATGTTTATTTCATTTTATCCCCGATTCAGGGTTTTGTTGAGGATCAGTTTGGCCTAGGTTTAATAGCTAGAGCAGTTGAAGAGGGTATACAAGTTATCAAACCAACTGGAATTATGATCTTTAATATGGGAGGCCGCCCAGGTCAAGGTGTCTGCACTCGCTTATTTGAACGTCGTGGTTTCCACATTACAAAGCTTTGGCAGACTAAAATTAGTCAGGCAAGTAAACAGATCTTTTACTGGATGTAATTTTTGCAGTGGAACAAAAACTTATTGACGTCTTTTTGTACAGGCTACTGACACAGATATTACAGCATTGGTTGAGATTGAGAAGAACAGTCCTCACCGTTTTGAGTTCTTCATGGGGCTTTCTGGAGATCAGCCTATTTGTGCACGAACAGCATGGGCCTACGGAGAAGCAGGTGGAGACATTTCTCATGCTTTATCAGTTTACAGTTGTCAACTTCGTCAACCTACTAAGGTTTGTACTTCACAAAAGCTCGTCAATTCACAAAGAGAACACTACTGTTGCATGAAGAAGATGTAAAGTACAATGCTTCATATTACAGGTAAAGATTATCTTTGATTTTCTCAAAAATGGATTCCAAGAGATCAGCAGTTCTTTAGATTTGTCATTCGAGGATGATTCTGTTGCTGATGAGAAGATTCCTTTCCTTGCTCATCTTGCACGGACTCTTAAAGAGAATACATATTTTCCCTATGAGCCACCTGCTGGAAGTAAGCGATTCCGCAGTCTCATTGCAGGATTTTTTAAAACCTATCACCATATTCCACTCACTGCCGATGTAAGAAGAATTCAGTGCCTTATTAATTATTTAGCCATGCTTTAGGATAAATATACATACATGCATAAATCATTAGGTAACGTCTCTTATATTTTCAATTTTTTGTACATATGTTAAACATGTGAATCATGCTGCTCAGGGGCTAATACTTGGGAACTATATGTCCTATATTATATTTGTATAGTTGGTATTATAGCACAATATTGACATTCTCTTTTAAAATCTTGTGCAAGAATGTTGTCATCTTTCCTTCAAGAACTGTGGCAATTGAGAATGCTCTTCAGTTGTTCTCTCCTCGCCTAGCAGTTGTTGATGAACATCTGACTCGACACCTACCAAGGCCATGGTTAACATCTTTAGCAATTGAGGTATGGAATAGAAATTAATTACTTTTTTTGGCTCTCATGTTAATAAAATGCCATAACCTGATCATTCTTGTGCTTCATGTCAAATAAATTCGAATAAGTTGATGTTTGACCTTGGTTTGATTTTGTCAGAATCACTTTTAGGAAGAGAAGGTGTTGTTTGGGGGGGGGGACTTGGCTACTTTTTGCTTTTATTTTCTGCTGTCATCAGAATTTCCAAATATCTACTCCTCTTCCATGGAAGATAAAAAGATTTTACTGCCATAGAAAAACAATTTTTTTTATTACATCTCTCTAGTTTCACAAAAGTTTGATTTTGGTCCCTTAGTTCCAATTCAACTGTGTTGTCTAAAGTTGATGCGAATTACATCCCTTTGTTAGTCTGACACTAATATGGCACTCTTTTGCTGATGCAGAATTGTGCCATATCAGCAAAGACTGCCGCATCAGCCAATTTTCCTTAATCCAGATGGCATGGATTTGCATCAATTTTAAAACCATGAGAGTAATTGTTGGAACCCACAGGACTAAAATTGAACCTTTGTGAAATTAGAGGGACCAAAAATGTAATTTAGCCTCGAGAGTTGAGAAAATATGGAGAGCATAAATTAGCGGGAGAAGGAAGGACACCAGAAAAAATATATTATTGATAGTCTCAATTACTGTATTTCCACTCTACTGTTCTCTTGAATACTTCCTACCTGTCAGCCTGTGACTCTCCAGTCATATTAAGAATAAGTAGAGTTCAATCCCATATAACACTGACCCCTTAATCTCTTCATATACTGTTATTATAACTACACAAAGACACATAAACCCTTTGTTGTGGGTGCACTACTAGTAACTATTTCCTTAACCCACAAGACTTTCCTAATTTTTTAATAGCACCTCATACTTCCTTGTAAGCTTCAGCTCATAACAAAATGACACATAACTGGAAAAAAAAAAATAATAACCAACACAAGGACCGAACCATTGATTTAACAATTTGAGCAATTATTAGCCCCTAAAAGCGTCCTTGGTGGACAAATAGAACCTACAATTCTTTGACATACTTTTCATGAGTGACTCCATCAATATTCTCTCTGCACTGTTACACTAACCAAACTTAGGAGCACAGAATAGAATAGCTAGCAGCGGATTAAATATGCAAGGATCTTAAACACACATAATCTCTACTAAGTGAGTTCCTAGGAGAGCTAAACCCAATATAAACTGAATATATAACTTTCATATCTCTGTAGAAAAATAGTCCAGGTTATTTATAAGCAAACTACCATCTAAACAGAAAGTAAAAACATGTACAGAACATGTGCACAAACTTAGGAGAACATGCCTAAAAACTAGGGAACATTATGCTGAAAAATGAACTGAATTTCTAAAATAGTGAGTATGCCTGAGTGGCCCTGCATTTCAGCTTAGTGGAGGTAATCCCAGAATTTCTAGCAGTAACATAGGTGAGTCGTGGGTTTTGCTCTTTCTTCTAGAATATTGGAGTGTTTCCTTCCTAGGCTTCCTTCTAGAATATGTTAGTAGTGGTTTACTGCTATCATTCACTCATCTTGGTCACATCCTATAACACAATTTTACAGCTCCTGGAAGTCTTCATGCTATTTTCTAGCAAGCCTAAATTACTTAATTGTGCTTTTAGCTTTATACCAGAACAGCCAAGCAAATAGAGCTGTCATCACTCACTATTAAGAAATGGGATGAGATTTGTAAAAGCCCTTAGCATTATTATGTGATGATGCTGGCATCCCTTCACCATTTGGGGTATAGTTTTTTCTGAAAAATTATATTGGCAAGATATTATTTAGCTAATGGATTCACAGGTTGGGTTTAGAAAACTGTAATGTGAATCTGTCAGACATAAATCGAATTCTGCTGGATATAGCTTAATGTATCTGAAAAAACTTATTTTTTTCTCTTATTAAATAACAGTGAGTAGGGACTCATCAGCTGGATTGTATGTGCTCCACTTATAGCATTAAATGATTTATACATTGACATGAATCTTGAATCCTTAACTTCCGCAAAGTCAGAGAAATTGATTGAATGATCCTATTAGTCTATGAAAAATACTGTATTGATAACAATGAGTTCATTGTTAGATTCTTTGCATATTATAAATTTTTTAATATATGTTGTAGGGTACAGGAACTGGTGATTCTTCAGAGGATACACTTATGGTAATTGAAGCCCCTAGACAGTCAGACCTAATGATAGAACTGATTAAGAGGTTAAAGCCACAAGTGGTGGTGACTGGGATTGCTCATTTTGAGGTTGTTACTAGTTCTGCTTTTGTGCACCTTTTACATGCAACCCAAGAGATTGGGTCTCGTTTGTTCATAGACATATCAGATCACTTTGAGCTATCCAGCCTCCCAGCATCTGGTGGGGTCCTAAAATATCTTGCAGGAACTCGCCTGCCCCATCATGTGGCAATTATATGTGGGTTGGTGAAAAACAAGGTAATGCATGTTGACTGCTTGACTGACCTAACCTTTACAGGTGGTCTTCATTTTTGTATTTCTTTTCATAATTTCTTGACATACATATGTTCCAGGTCTATCCAGATTTAGAAGTCTCTTTTGTCATTTCAGAAGAAGAAACCCTCTTTAATGCCTTATCTAAAACTGTAGAATTACTAGAAGGAAATACTGCATTGATTAGTCAACACTACTATGGTTGTATATTTCATGAACTTACTGCTTTCCAGCTTGTGGACCGACATCCACTTGTTCAGGTTTGTCACTCCTTTCTTTTTTTGCTAATAATTTTAAATCATTATCATAATTTTAGTTACTGTAAGAATGTGAATTTGCATTTGTTATCCATCAATCCATGAATTGCAGCATATTTGGACTGCAAAAAGACAAAGCAGAAAGATGATGCAACAAAAGTTGACTTAGCAACTGTTTTATCTATTGAGAGAATGTACTGTTTCCCTTTTCTCTCTGCCTCTTCCCAAATCCAAATGGGGACTTGTGTCTGGTTTTTGGGCTAGTAGCTGGATGATTTCAACAACCATGGTTAGCTTTTGCTAATAGGAGAGCAAAGGCAGGCTTCATGTTATCTGTCCTTTTCTCCTTGAGTTAGGAGGAAAATAGGAATACCTGGTTTTCAAAACATCCTGCTTTGTTGTCAAATACATTAGAGGTGGCACTTGGATGAGAGTGTTGTATTGGCAGCACAAGTGTTCTGAATTGATTCATGGTCAATGCATTAATTTCATACCTCATGTTTAGCCAGACCACATTTGAGCTTTGGGCATTGACTTTTTCCTGGAGAACCTTCTGTTGAAGTATAAGATTGACAATTGAAAGTAGAATATGTCACCTAGATCTTGTAGTTATGTGTGCTTTGGCTATTCATTTGTTAGTTTGTCATTGTTGCTTATTGTTTTGGGGGTAAAGGGGAAGGGAAGGGAGCAAGTATGCCATGTGACATGGTCAATTGATATTAACAAACAGTTTTCTCTTTAGTACAACTATTTATAATATCTGTGCAGCTGTTACTTATTCATAAAGTATTATTGATCTATCTGATTTTCTGATCACTTTAATATGTGTCTTTCAGAGAAACTGTGAAAATAACAAATCAGTTGATATGATAGGATTTTCTAGTTCAGCATTATCAGTCCTAAATAATGCTGAGCTGTCAATAGAGGAGGTAGAGAATGGATCTCTAATCCACATGGATGTTGATCAAAGCTTCTTACCTACACCATCTTCTGTCAAGGCTGCTGTTTTCGAAAGTTTTGCAAGACAAAACATGGCTGAATCTGAAATTGATGTCACCCCTATCATCAAACAGTTTGTCAAGAGGAACTATGGTTTTCCAACAGATAGCAGCGAAGAACTTATATACACACACAATTCAAAAGCTCTTTTTAATAAACTGGTCCTATGCTGCTGCAATGAAGGTGGCACCCTCTGTTTTCCAGCTGGATCAAATGGAAACCTTGTTTCAGCTGCCAGATTTTTGAAAGCCAAAATAGAAATAGTCCCTACTGATGTCAATGTAGGCTTTAAGCTCACGGCAAATACACTCTCAGGTGTTCTTGAGACTGTGAAAAAGCCATGGTTGTATATTTCTGGTCCAACAATCAATCCAACTGGCTTACTTTATAGCAACAGTGAGATAGGAGAGATTTTAAGCACTTGTGCTAAATTCGGGGCAAGAGTTATAATTGATACTTCATTCTCAGGTTTAGAATTTGACTATGAAGGTTGGGGTGGCTGGGATTTGGAGCCGTGTTTGTCAAAGCTGACTTCTTCATGCAAACCATCATTTTGCGTGTCCCTTTTTGGAGGATTGTCACTGAAGATGTTGAATAGTGCTCTCAGATTTGGGTTCCTGATTCTAAACCAGCCAACTTTGGTTGACACATTTTATAGTTATCCAGGATTGATCAGACCTCATGGTACAATTAGATATGCTATAAAGAAGTTGCTAGGTCTTAGAGAGCAGAAAGCAACAGACATATCAGATGCTACTGTTGAGCACTCAGCCATATTGAAAAGTAGATCCAAGATCTTGAAAGAGGTACTCTTTGCTCTTCTAAACATTGTTTGACTTCTATTTTTACTTTTGTGGTTTGTAACTCTTGAGTCCAAATTACTTTGCCAAATTTTATGAAAAAATAAGGAATTTATCGATGTGAGGTAGTCAGGCACTTGAAATTACATTGTAATGCACACAATTGGCCATTATGTTAAATTTATAGGAGTTTTCTGTATAACTGGACAAACAGCTACCATAAGATAACTCTCTTCTATTGCCAGAACCTCCAGTTTGGATATTCTTTTTCTCTCCTTCTGGATCAACTAGCATGAGAAGAGTATGTTTAGATAGGGCTCATGTATTGACCATCTTAGGCTTCCAATTAGATACTGGAAATGATCATGGTAGCTAGGATGTTTGCATGAGATATATGATGGCTTAGTGAGAAACAACTCAGGAACTAGAAAGGCTTGCATTGTAGTGTGCATTATTTACAGAAAAGCATTTGAAATGCAATCATGAAACTTATTTCCCGCCAGATGTTCACACAAAGAATAGACATACTGGTAAATTAGCTAGATGCCTCAAAATTGATAACACTTGCTTTTTATCTTGATGCATCAGTCTGCAAATCAAAATTCAATTGATTTAGTAAGTTATGTCATATCCTATAAACTGCAGTGCTTCCTGACAGTACCATTAAAATTCAGATAATAATTCTGTGATGAATTTCTGTCACAGAAGAGTGAGGAGCATATGAAGACAAATTATCTGTACTCTTAAACTTTTTGTTTTCATAACCTATTGATGTTTTTTACTTTCTTGCTTCGATAGGCACTTGAGAAAAATGGGTGGGATATGCTTGAATCCTGTGCTGGTGTTTCTGTCGTGGCCAAGCCTTCAGCCTATCTCAACAGGACAATTAAGATTGATGTTTCAGGAAAAGGTCTTACTGAAATTAAGTTAGATGATTCTAACATTAGGAATGCCATTCACAAAGCCACTGGTTTGTGCATTAACAGTAGCTTCTGGACCGGAATCCCTGGCTACTGTCGATTCAATATTGCTTTGGAAGACAGCGAGTTCAAGAAAGCACTGGATTGCATTGTCAAGTTCAAAGAGATCGTACTAGAGTGAAGTTTTCTGTCACTGTGTTACATCTTAGGTGGTATTTGATACCTGGGGATTTTTATTTCTCAGGTTCTTGGGAACCTATTTATAAGATATTTAACCATAACAGCATTAAAAATAGCATAGATTACTTATTCAAGTAATCAAGAAGTAAGGGTATGCATATACTAAACACCATTAAGATCAAAGGTTGGCAAGCAAGACGTGACATCTGGCAAGCGATTGTTTCGATTGAGCTTCATTGCATGTCCTCATTCCTTTTGTCATTGTGCTTGTCCTTTAATTTTGACAAACACAAAGATTATACTTATTCCTTTTTTTTTTTTAAATTGTCTCGGGTATGCCTAACCCTTGGGTCCTTTAAAGGTGCTTCACCATGTGAACATTCTCAGGCCAAGCTATAATAAAATTGGGTTTTTATCTATGTTGATTCCTCTCTATATGTGCTTGTTTCAACAGGAATAAGCGCCACGTCTCCCTTCTCAACTTCTGTACGATCAATGAAGGCATTTTCATGAGGGACAAATCTTATTTATATTTCTTTCATTGTTTGAGAAGGAACTTTTATCTTGATAGGGTGAATTACATAATACAGAAGTGAAAAAAAAATATTCGCATTTCGATATGTCATGATTTTAACTTTTTATGGAAGAGTTTGATAATAAATATTTAAATATCTGCACCTTTGTCTTTTCATAAAACAGATGAAATTATCAACTCATGGTCATTTCATAACTATTACTCTCTGATTTATGTCCGTAATTCACACTCAAGTTACCAAATGTTTATAAATACTGAAAGAAGATATTAATAAACACAATTTCTTAATAATTTTAATTTTTAATAAAAATAAATATGATATAAGAGCGGATTTTAATATGATTTTTAGTTTTAAAAAAGTTTAAATATATTTTTAAAACAAAAAATACTTCAAATCACATTAGATTATTCTTATTTTATCAGAGCATTAAGGTAAAATGAATTTAATAAGAGTATTTTTCTAAAATTTAAATTTGTATCATTTTTGTATGACATTAACTATAAGTGTTTTTAATCACTGATTAAATTTTTTTAATTGGTTGATAGAAATTATATAATTTAATTTAATTTAATTAATACTCTGTAAAATCAGTAGCCACATGGATCATTCGGTTTACCCGATCCGTTTCTCAAATTCCCTTCCATCTTCTCACACTTCGCCGATAGCTTCACACTGAGTCAGACGTAAAACCACGTTGAATAAACAAAACTCAAAGCTTTCTTATTTCACAAACACTGCTTGTTCACGCGCCAAAACCACCTAGCTGGGAGGCCACTCCTTCTGCTTCCTATGGACGAAACCCTAACCCCAGCACCACAGTCTTCCGAACCGCCTGCTGCTACTGCTGTGACTGAAGAGGAAGAGAACATGAACGGTGGAGATGAACTCATGCGTGATGTAGATGCAGCTGAAAACCCCGACGGTTCCGATTCTGATTCTGACACCGACGCTTCTGATTCTCAGTCTGATTCCGATGACGAAGCTCAGCAGAAGCTCCAACTCCAAGCCCTTGAGAGTGAGCTCGCTGGTAACCCCTCCAACTACGATGCTCATGTGCAAGTAAGCCCTTCTGTTCATACTTGTGATGCATTCCATTTGGGTGCTGAGGAAACGAGTTTTATATGATTTATTAAGGGAAAATTGTAGCTGGGTTACATTTTGCTTCTGTTGTTGTTTTCTCCTTTTATCTTTCTTCCCGTTTTGACATTTTGTGATCATTGCTGCTATGAAATTGCTTGTCGTTGTGTTTTACTATCGGGAGGAATAAACTCGTTGCTAACAGCGGGCATGCATGCAATTCAAACTTCTGATGTTCAGTTGCTTTGAGTATTGAGAAGATAATGGTATTTTAATTGTTGTGCGTGACCATGTGAAAACTATTAGTGGAAGAGGGTAACTTTAAGTTAGATATATATTTTCGATACATGATATCTTGTTGCTGTGTTATTGAGTTGCGGGCTTAGCTTAATTAAAAGTTACAAAATTTGATTATACTCTCTTCCATCTCTCTCTGGTTTGATTTTATGAGGTTTAACTTTTTTTTTTAATTACTGTGTTTTGTAATGTTTTTACATGTCTTTTTTTTCTATTAATATTATTTTGAAAAATGATTCCGAGTTTTTTTTAAAGCATTTATATCCCATGTTTGTTGCCGTGGGTTGCATGGTATGATGCTTTTCAGTATATAAAACTTCTGAGGAGAATGGGCGACATTGAAAAGCTGAGAAGAGCAAGGGAAGCTATGAGTCAACTGTTTCCGTTGAGCCCTGCAATGTGGCAGGAATGGACCAAAGATGAGGCTTCTCTTGATACTGGGTATGTTTCTTTACTCAGCTGGTCTGGGGTTTCTTTATTGGTGGTTGCAGAGTTTTATTCTTGTTGTTGGGGAGGGAATTTGTTTACTTTGGGCTTCTACGCTTATTATACAGTCTCGATGCTACTAAAATAATTTACTCTTGAGCTGATTCTCTGTTACTCTTTTCTTTTACTGTGCAGCCCTGAGGCTTTCTCCAGAATTTTGAAGCTTTATGACCGTGGGGTGTCTGATTATCTGGTTGGTTACATATTTTGATATGCTTAATCTAATTTCTGCATGAGGATTTTGCTTATATTTTTCTCTATTGTGACATGGAAAATGTTTGATGTAAAATGTTATACTGTTCTAGAATAATTACACTTTCTTTTCAATACATGCAAACAGTGTATGTCGTAAGTGCCTCTGTCTATTGTTCCATTTGCAACGCATTGCTAGCTTTTTTGTATAGTTTAAGCTGTGACAGAAGTATGTTTCCTCACTTTGACATAAGGAAATTTCATTTGTTTTTTAAAATTAAATGAAGTGTAGCAGCTGGAACCGGCATCTTATGTTATTTGGTTAGAATATATGTAAAAGTAAAGTAGATTTCTCCTTTTTAAAGTGTAACTCTTTGCTATAATACATTCAAGTTTAGGTCTTGTTAAGATCATGGGCATCTTTGTTTTGACATTTATGATAAAACTAAAATATTCAGAATTTGACAATAGTTAAATTATTCTTCACTGCAGTCTGTCTCTCTCTGGTGCGACTACATTAATTTTGTCCAAGAGTTTGATCCATTGGTACGCCAATGTTCACCTGCTGGTATTTCCAAGGCAAGGGAACTCTTCGAGCGTGCTCTTACTGCAGCTGGTCTGCATGTTGCTGAAGGCACTAAAATATGGGAGACATATCGGGAATTTGAGCAGGCTATACTTCTTACCATTAATGAGGCTGATATACAGGTCAGAACATTTGTTTTTAATTTTATTAGTATATACTATATTTTCTATCTTAATGGTATTAATCATCTTGACAATTTCAGTTAGTATTTGTATTGTATGAATTTAATGGGTTAATATATTATTATGTAATCTGCAAGCATACACATATATTTAAGTATTGGCATATCAACAGTATCTACTTTAGGAAGGGTGTATGCTGAATACTTGGTAGGCAATGTAAATATCCTTTGCAATATATATATATTCTGATAGAACCTTTGGATTTGCAATATTACTTTAATGTGAATGTAAGCAATCGCTTGTAAAGTTAGGCTAAAATGGAGAATATCCTTAGCTTTATTTTTTAGAGTTTAGTCAAGTTAGCAGTGGAGGGGATATATCTTTGAACAGGCCATGCACAGGGAAGAATTTAACTAAAGGAAGAAATCTTGGGTTTAGTGTGTTAAGGATGGGGATGCAAACTCCAGCTTGTTCTATAGAGTGGCTGTAGGCATTAGGCAGGGGGTGGAAAAGCATTAATTATTGTTAAGGAGTTAGAGCTTGAGAATGGGAGTCATGCCAGAGATATGAGTTATTGAAGGTGAAATTAAAATGTTCTACTCTCTCTTTTCTTATTGAGGAACCTCCTGAACCCCTTATGGAACACATGGATCAATGCCCTATGTTTGAGGGGGAAAGCCTCTTAATTGGAAAGGCTTTCAGTGATATAGTTCCTCAAAGACAAAGATTAAAGAAAATATTGAAGATGATGAGTCTACTATTAGATATATATTTAAACTTCTTTGATCCTTGTTCATTGTGGCATTTGGAGAATATTTTCAGGCATTTCTCAAAGACTTTTAAGTGTAGCTGGTTAAATGCGGCATGTTCAAGCATTTTTGTGGCATTGTAGATTGCTTCATATCTACTTGTAAAAGTTACTTCTTGCATTGCAGGCAAAAGAAAAACAGGTACAACGAATTCGAAGTTTATTCCACCGTCAATTGTCTATTCCCCTTGCTGGTATGAATTCAACATTAATGGCCTATAAGGCTTGGGAGGTGGAACAAGGTAATCTTCATGATGTTGAATCTAGTGACCTTGCTGGAATTTATCCCCATGTTGCCTTATCATACCAGAAGGCATTGGATATGTACAATGCTCGTGTTCATCATGAAGAACATATTTCTAGCCAGGACATTTCTGACTCAGAAAGACTACAAGGCTACATGGTTTGTCTCCAAGTCCTATATTCCTATATTAATATTACTTGTACTGTAGGCTAGGAGTTTGTTTTCTTATTGTTCTTTAGCATTTGTAACTCCTTTTAATTGAAAGGTTTATTTTATTGCAGAACTATGTGAAATTGGAACAGTCTTCTCAAACACCAACCAGAGTTCAAGTTCTATATGAGCGAGCTATTACAGACTTACCTATATCATCTGATCTCTGGCTCGATTATACTCGCTACTTGGACAAAACTTTAAAGGTATTTACTTGTTATTATGTTTTCCATGAAGTCCATATCTGTATACCTGGCTTTTAATTGTACTTTTTATGTTTCCTCTGTTTTCCCTTTCTCCAGGTTGGTTATATTGTGACAAATGTTTATTCTAGAGCCACTATGAACTGTCCATGGGTTGGAGAACTTTGGGTTCGGTATCTACTTTCCTTGGAGCGCAGTCGTGCTTCTGAGAAAGACATAGCTGCTGTAAGTTTTGGACATTGCTCACAATTTGAGCCTTTTTTTGTGGAGTGGAAATTAAGTTTCCAGAAATCCAATTAATGTCTGTTGGAAGAAGATCCCCTTAGGCAGAGATCAAAGAAAATAATAGAAGAAACTGTTAATATGGAACTAACTTTCAATGATAGTTAACTATAGAAATGAACCAAGATAAAACATGTTGGCGTCACTTGATCCATGTAGTTGACCCCGTCTAGTAAGAGAAGGCTTCGTTTGTTTGTTTAGGTTGGTTAATTATATGTTGTGTCACTTCTGGTTTATAGACAGGCAAGTTCTTGGTGAGTGATAGGACCCTCCTTTTTTAAAGAACTGACAACACTCAAACAAAACAGCACAATGTAGCTCAAGAGAAAATGAAGGACAGCAATATTTTCATCAGTTTATATAAAGTACTCTACTCCATCCCTCTACACAATAATGGCAGCAATAGAGCTCACAGTACAGAATAGAAGATAGTATCAAAAATATGAGCAAAATAACAAGAAATTAAAAAGGGTTGCCTGACTTTCGAGAGGTCAGACTCTTTCCACCTTTCTGATAAATTTTTCCTTATCCTCCCTCCTTCTAGACTCCGTCCATATAAGGTTGGCCAGCCATAGTGTTAGAGTTAGTTACTCTTTCTTCGATTTCCTTTTCTGCCCCTCTCTTCTTTCTATGATAAACTCTCTCTTGCCCTTTTGGGCCTGGATCAACCCCTCTTGTTTTATCTTTCCCTTTCCTAACATATGTATTTATGATTGGGGGCCCATCAACGAGACAATGCACTTCTCTTTTGGATGCTTCCACTTGGATTTGGCTATCAGTTATTCTATCACAAAAGAAAGAAATATCCTAAAGTAGATGATAGATCAAAAATACAACCATGAGCTTTTGTTATAGAATAATTACATTACTAGGTAGGCAGTTAAATAATAATAGCAATTCCTATAGTTTGCATAAGTTTAGTCAGCTGATATATGTGAATATTCTCAGAATAGGAATTGTTCCTCAAAACTTTAACAAGGAAAAGCTGTATTATAAATCAGAATAGGACCTCTCTAGCCATCTTATATTTGTCTTTTTGCAAGGCTTTTCAAATTCAAGTGTACAGTATGCATCTCTGGTTTTCTCTTTGCACATTGGACAGTTAATTGTTCAAGTCGTATAGTGGACAATAATATAGGTGCTTGTGAGAATAAGTTAATTTTTCTGTTGAATGTCTACTCTTTTTGTCTGCACATTATTGGTGTGCCTGCATGCATAATGCCTAGTGCTATCCTCTTTGTGCATATATGATGTGATCCTATTCTACCACAGTACTCATCCTATTATAGATAAACAGAATATATCCCAAGAATAAAGTTTTCTCTTACTTTTTTCTTCATTATGTATGGAAAGGTTTCCATCTTTCTGACGTTTGTGCTGTATGCCTTTGGTTGATTCTCTTTTAATTTTCCTTCCTTAGAACAATAATCTTATATGTCTATTTTTATTGTTGGTAAAGGAGAAATTTTTGGTTTTAAGTCTTACTATAAATTGTGTTGAACTTACTTAATGTCTGAAGTGGATTATACTTTTTCTAAGGGTGAAGTTTTTCATTTTGGGTTATTAAAGAAAATTTGCCATTAATTTCAGGTCTTTGAGAAATCCCTGCAGTGTACCTTTTCAACCGTTGATGAGGTATAAATAAAATTCAGTTTTATCACCATTCTCTACTTAACTTTCAAAAGTTTCTGGTGTGAATATTTAAACTGTTTAGTGTACTTTATTGTTTCAGTATCTTGATTTATATCTCACTCGAGTAGACGGCTTAAGGCGGAGAATGGCATCCACTGGTGAAGAGGATCAGTTGGAATACAAAATAATAAGGGAGACCTTCCAGGTTTGTTACTTTGGATTTATATATATATATATATATATATATATTATTTTATATTCAGACCCCTAATTCAAGATGTACATAATCTGATGCCTGCTTGGTATCCTACCATTTCTGGTGTAGGTATAACAATTTTGAAAAAGTGAAAATGACAAAATAGGGGCTGGCTTTGAGGAGGTATAAAAGAATCATATTTTTGAGAAAGGAATGTTTGAGTAAATAGCAATTATAACCAGCTTGGTATCCTACCCATTCTGGTGTACATAGTACTATTTATCACTTAATGCCACAAGATGGAGGTCTGTAGAGGGAAATGCCGTAGCCCTTAACATCCAAAGCTAAGTTTTTGGAGATCAAATTACTAAAGACCCAAAGTTGCATCTTTTCTTGGGTTTAAGACCTGAGCCTTCTAGATTTCCTCTTATATCTTCTAGTCTGCTATTTCAGGAAAGCAGCCTCCTTCTCCTGAAAGAACATAATCTTATATAGGTGGTAGAATCCTAGAAGGCTCAAACGTGAGTAATCAAGATTTAGCTGCTGCTATTATATATATTCATTGACATTCTTCCTTTAGCATCTAAAGCCATCCCCCATTTAAATTAAGCATAGCAAAGGATTAACTTGATGTAAGTGAGAATGGGGTTTTGCATCAACTAATGAACTTTATGTACTATAGTGAATTAGTAAGTTTTCCATTGAGTTTTTATGGAAAGGATTTTTTTTTTTTTCTTTTTCATAAGCCTGTATCTGAACCATGTCACTTGCAGCATGCCTCAGATTACCTGTCACCGCAGTTGAAGAATACAGAGGGTTTGTTGCGCTTACATGCTTATTGGGCCCATTTAGAGACTAAACTTGGAAAAGATATAACTGCAGCTCGTGGAGTCTGGGACAGTTTTCTTAAGATCTGGTTTGATAATATTCATTTAAACCATTTGCCTTAATTCTATTATATTCATTTTTCTTTTTCACAACCTTATGACTAAGCTGTGCTTCTCTCTCTCTCTCTCTCTTAATGTGTAGTGGTTCAATGTTGGAGGCATGGAAAGGTTATATAGCAATGGAAATTGAACATGGTCACATAAATGAAGCTAGGTCCCTATACAAGAGATGCTATAGTAAGAGGTTTTCTGGGACTGGCTCAGAGGTACAGTAAATTTTCTTTCTCTAATAAATTTTCTGACAGTTCCATTTTATTAATATGTTTAACCATTTCCAGTGTGTTTATAGAGGTTAAAGTAATCATTGACTTCACGTAAAAGTTTACCTGGGATGGGCTTGATCATGAAAAATATGTAGAAAGGATACAACTTAATTGCATTAGACAATTCATAGATCTTACCAGCCAAATTCTTCCAGGAACATATTTCCTATCAATTTGAAAACAATTTATCCTTACTGTCAACTAATCTTATCCAATCCAACTTTGATTTGGCCTACCAAAAATTACATTGAAGCCTGATAACATGAGGAAAACAATAAGACCCAGTAGCTCCTGATCTGAACCCTCTGGAAGTCTCAGTAATTTCCTTTCTGCTTAAAGTTTATGAGAAAACTTACAAAGATTAAATCATCCATTTCCTCATCCAAGAGATGTGAAACTCAGTAAACCTAAGCATTAAGGTTGTTCTTTCCCTTTTTTCTTTTTTGGTTTTGGATAAAAGGCTTGTACTTTTCATTGTTATATTCTATGAAGGCGTTATGTTGGGGTTATATCACCTAAAATGTAATACTGTTTGGATTAGATGATACCTTCACTTCCTAAAAAACAGAATCATTCAGGACATATGCCATTCATGGTTACGCTTTGAGAGGGAGCATGGCACCTTGGAAGATTATGATCATGCTTTACAAAAGGTACATTATTTTATCTTCAGATTCAGTATCACCATTGTTGAACAAATCTGTTGTGTCTTAGTTTGTTTGAAATTTCGTTTTGCAAGATTGAATTATTAAATGATTATTGGGCAGTTATGTTTCACTTCAGAAATCATGTCATCCTGTGTGTGTGAATAAGTCTGGACATGTTAAAAATAAAATAGAGATATTATGCACAAAATTGTTCATGGCTTTCTAATTAGAAGTGTTACTCAGTTCATTGTTCCAGCAAGTGGATGTATAATTACTTACTAAACAACGAAAAATTCATCAAGTTAGCTGGAGTATAAGGAATATTATGTGTGAATAATTTGGCAGACTGATACCCCTATTAGTAATATTGCCTTCTTGGGGTCTCATTACCTTTGTTTTCTTAATTTAAAATGTTTAATGAACTGATAGTCTGATATCATCCTTATCTGCTGGGTCAGGCCAATCCAGGTATATACCAGTTTTAAATGTAATGGTTGGTCCTACTGTATTTAATTTTTTAGTTGGATTGTATTTGCTGAAACATAGCTATTAATATTTTTTGGTGGGGACTGTCTTTCTTTAGGTTAGCCCTCGCTTGGAAGAACTACAATTATATAGGGTACAGCAAGAATCCAAGTCAACTGAGGAGAAAGATAATCATCTTAAAAGAAGTGCTCGAGACAAGAGAAAGATGGAGTATGACAAAACTGATGAACAGTTTTCAGCAAAGCGACGGAGAGAAGCTGGTAAAATCCCAAAGAATGTTCCTGAGGAAAGTAAAGTTCAAGCACAGAAATTTCGCCAGTTAACAAAAGTTGAAGAGGTGAATGAGGAGATTAACAAATCTGATGATGTAACTAAACAACAGTCTACCTCCGGACAAACCAGGGCCTTCTCTGACCAATGCACTGTCTTTATATCAAACATAAACCCTACGGTAGGTAAAATTCTGCCTCCCTCTGCTCTGCATGTTTGCATGTTACAACTGATGGTTTGTGTTATTGCAGGCAAATTATGAGCATATTCGGAACTTCTTCAGTGATGTCGGTGGAGTTGTTGCCATTCGTATTCTACATGATAAGTTCACTGGAAATTCAAGGGTATTACCCACTTGCTCTTTTTGTGCATTAGTTCCTTACAAATTGTAGAGATATATAACAAAAGTCAACATTTCCTTGGCTCTCTCCTAACAACATAAATTTTTGGATGAAATGGTTCTCTACACAAATGTAAACTAGTTTGTTGCCTAAAAAACTTAATATCTGAAGATGTCAAAACCTTGTGTGAAGTCATATTGCCTTCCACTTCCAGTATTTATCTGTTAAGGATGAAAGTAAATAGACACTTGTCACTACTCACTGGCATAGCCTATTCCGGGCGTAGATTCCCATGCATTGTAAAATTGAATATAAATTGTGCACCATAATAATGATTATGTAACCAAGGGGAGAGATCTTGTCACATTGCGGCAGTGAATGCTTTTCACCACTTCAGTGTCTGGCTTTGAGCATAAATGTTTAAAGGTTTCATATTGATGAAGGGACTGGCGTACGTGGATTTTTTGGATGAAGAGCATCTTGCCGCAGCAGTAGCTAAGAACAAGCAAAAGCTACTTGGGAAGAAGCTAAGTATAGCTCGGTCTGATCCAAAGCGAGGCAGAAAGGAATCATCTGGTCAGAGAAACATGAAGGAACAAAGTAAGTGTACATACACATGCATGCATCTAATTACTCTTGCTAACTTTTGTGGCCTTCTATTGATCTGATGAATAAAATTGGCTTTGTATCAAAGATGTGTATATATATATGTGTGTGTGTGTGTGTGTGTGTATAGAGAGAGAGAGAGGTAGTTGCTGTTAAGTAATCCAGTTATGTGATTCTGACAGTTGGGTAACTTGTTATCAAATTTGAGTCTCCATGGACAATTCTCACTAAAGCATCCGTACTTGTCTGGTTTATTTAATGACAGTCTTAATGTCTTCCCTAAAATTAATGTGTGCTTGTGTTCTATAATCTTCATATTACATCTGAAATCAATTTTGCAGCACATGCCACTGATCGATCTGGTCAAGCAGGTTCTGGTTCTGGTTCTGGTTCAAAAGAGCCTGATGATACCTCAAAGGGAGATGTAAAGGAAACCAAGTTTACCACTAGAAAACATGTAGGTGACAATATCCAAATCAAGGGGAAAAACACTTTTGCAGTGCCCAGAAACGTCAGACCGCTTGGTTGGATTTCAAATAAGCCAAAAACTGAGGAGGATGAGAAGCCAAAATCCAATGATGAGTTCAGAAAAATGTTCATTAATAAAGAATAGGTTTCTCTTGGGGGCCTATAATCTAACTCTGAAGATGTCTTTTATGTTTGTTGATTTATATGTCAACATTGTTCTGTTGTAAACTAGTCCAGTTAGTCTTCACGATTTACCTTTGGGACATGTGTATCTTTTTTTTTTTTTTGGACTGAAAAAAATACGTTGTAAAATACGTTTTTTGAAAATTTTACTTTTCACTACAATGGCTGGAGGGAGTTATTTTCTGGGTTGTGAACTAGTTGAGTCCAAGCTTGTATTTTGGTGTAAGAAGCTTTTAGCAGGGCGGTAGTAGTTTAGAAATGAGCATAATGAAGGGTCCTAATTATGACGCTATTCAGTGTCCATTAATAAATTCGGACATTTTCTTTTATCTAAACTGATTAAGTTGGTTAATTAAAAATTTTCATATATTAATCTAAGGGACTGTAATTAAATCAATTCATTTTTAGGTAAATTGCAAAGTCTTTCTATTTAGGGTTGTTCAATTTACCTTCAACTTTAAATGTTTATAAAGACTTGTGGGTGTAGCTGAGTTAAGAGGTTATGGGATGAAGCCTAACTGGTGCTTAACTCAATCCTTTGCAATTTCAAAAATCTTCAGATATTTATATGAACATTTGAAACTTCAAATTAAAAATATATAAAAAAAATTTTAAAATTATATAGAAACTAACTTTCAGCTTCCCACAACTTGTTTTTAATATTTTTAACATGTATTTTAATACACATAATAAAACCTACTATTATGTACATACATACAGTCTTGGCCAAGGTTAGGTGTCTTTAAGGTTTCAAAAAGATTTTTAAACTTAAGACTTTGGGAAATATATATTTAGAGTAAATTATAAAAAAAATTTATATAGTTAATATACATTTTATATTTCTTTTATTCATAAAAAAATGTGACATTTTAAAAAATGAATATAATTTAATCAAACTTTCTGTTAAGATCAATCGTGATGTAGCTTGAAACATTGAGAAGCATAAATAATAAAAGATTGGTGTCCTTGCTGTTGCCATACTTGATTGCTTCAACGCCTAACCAAAACCAACTCTCTACTATGAACTGTGAACCGTGCAGTTTGATTGAGTGCTTAGAGGTAACTTTCTCATGATAACGCCAGGCACAAATTCCTATGCAAAAATTATGATGTTACGAGAAAAAAAGGCATAACTTTTATATATTTAATAATTAAAAAATATTTTGATAAATCTCTCAAGAACAAAATTTTGTTGGATAAAGTACTCACGAGTTTTCAAAATTGTCAGAAAATTTAGAATCATTTTCAGTCACATTGTTTGGAAATCACCAGACAAAGAATCTTTCAATTTGTACATCATTTATAATACTCATTTTCATTTTGAAAAGAATAAAATGTTTTATGCATTGAATAGTGAAATAAGGAGGGCTTGGGTTGACAAAAAATTAAAATATTAATTGGTAAATAGTAAATACTACTTTGACATATATAGGTCCACCCAAGTGTAAATTCCAAGTCCTTTTTAGAGTTGATCATTGCATGATCTAAAGAAGGCAATACTGTTGTAAAAGTATTGGTGATCTTTTTCTTTATAGAAATTTTTATTAAAGATAATTTTATTTAAAAAATTATTTGATATTAAATATAAATAATTTTTATAATAAAATTTAAATTATATTAAGAGTGATTTTAGTTTTGTCAATTCTTTTAAATTTTGATATACAAGATCAATATAATAATTAATTTTTATAATAAAATATTAAACTTTGTACACATATATATATTCTTGAATATAGTCCTGTGTTTGATGTACTTGGAGCCAAAACTTAACACTTGACAAGTATTTTTCATGTTGGACTTTAGTTCAAGCCCAAGTCCCTAACCTTTTATTTTTTGTTTGTATGACATCATAATAGGAATTACAAATTGATATTCATTAATAGTAATATTAATTGTTTAAATTTTTTATAATTTATTAAAAATATAATTTAAAAATTATTATTGAATTATAATTTATTTTTAGTTAAATATAATAAATTAATTAATTTTAACTTTTTTAAAAAATTATTTATATTAATTAAATATATATTTAATTATATAAATAATACATGTAAAGGTATTTTGGTTAAGAAAGATAAAATTGTATTTTTTTTAATCTCTCAAAAAAGGAAAATATAAATTTTAAAATAAAAAAATAACTCTAAAAGCGAACAGGACAGCCAAAATAAAATGTAATTACATTGCTGCATGCCTTCGATCTTAAATATTAATATGGATTTTTGTGCTTCAAGATATATATGCCAATATGGGAGGGGAAAGAGAATGAAGAAGAATAATAAAAGAAATAAAAATTAACAAATATAATGAGATCACGTAAAGAACGTGTTCTTTCTTAATAATTAATGAATTCACGCCTATATAATATTGAGAAATTAATAGTGAACATGCATGCATTAATGTTTTCATTTTGTGCATCGGACCTAAATTAATAAAGCTTAAATTGCACATAATCTCATATAGTCAATCTTATAATTCGTGCAATAATAAATTCTATCATTTAATTTTTTTATTTAAAATCTAAACTGATTGTAAATGCGTTAAAAAATAAGTTAAGAGGGTATTTTTTCATTAAGTCTAAAATTCAACATTATTTTTTATATAAGGTTTAAAGTTTAAGAGAATTTTTATATAACATATCAAGTTTATGAAGATCTTTTTTATTTTAATATGACTTAATTTTTTTGACATATAACTATTATGTTAAGTTTTGATTTTTAATTCTTAAAAGATATATTTTATTTTAATTTAATTTTTAAAAGATTAAAATTTTCAAAGTAGTCTTCCAAACATTTTTGAATCCATTTAATTTTTATATTAATTATACAGATGTCTTGTTGGACATACTAATTGCTGTTTTAGGTAGTTATAATACTGTTTGAGTATATTGGTTATAATTTTGTTTTGTTATAATACAATTTGAACATTTATATAACTATTGTAATAACTAAATTGTTCGAAAAAATATTATTTGAAAGGTAGAATTAAAAATTTTAATTTTTTAAATATTGAATTAAAATAAAGTGTATATTTCAAAGATCAAACAATATAATTTATTCAAAAATTAATGAATAATGAATAAGAGTTTTTGGCATGAATTACTAAAACTTAAAAAAATATAAATCAATTTTTAAAATTAAAAAGATTATTTACATATCACTTAAATTTAAAAAAAAATCTTCTACATTTTAAAAATAAATAAATACTAGGCAAGGCATCATACTTGGAGAAATGAAATATATTGTATGAGGTTGTATAGTAAGTTTTTAAATACTTATTTAGATTAATTAGTTGATATATTTAATATGATTTGATAAATTGTTATTAATTTATTATATAACCACCATACCCAAGTATTTTTGTTGTGTTGTGAGGTGTTTCTGTGGTCCCTCCCAGCCAACATTGTCATTGCTGAGTCTCTTTCTTTTCTTTGACCAATTCATTATATTTATAAATATTAAAAAATTTTAACCAAAGAGAAGGTATTATTAAATTTTGAATTTAAAGTCTAAGTCTTTGAATTTAAAAATTATATATATTAAATGTTACTCATATTAATATATATATTAATTTTTTAAAATTAATTGTTAACGCTTCACTTAATAATATATTATTTAATATGAGACCTTATTTTCTAGTCTATATATTATATTATAAACTATTGGTATATATTTATGCATGCTTTCTGGTTACCATTAATTGTATTGACAAGATAATTCTATCAACTTTTTCGTCAGGATATGCATGCAATTAAGGAGATGATATATATCACATGCAGTCAAATTTAAACTTCAAAATTAACCTTGTAATTTATTTCGTGCTGACCCTCGTGATGTGATTTGTCTCTCGCATTAAATTTCAAGTTTAAGTTTTTTTTTATTTAATTTTTTACATATTTTTTTTATTAACAAATTTAAAATATCATAAATAATAAATATTAAATGTAAATATTTTTTTAATAAAAATTTAAATATTAATTTATTTTATTATAAAAAATAAATTCTTTTTATTAAATTTAACTCTCGTTAATAATTTAATATTTTAATTAAAAAAATATAAAAGGTTAATATATTTAATAAATTTAAGAGTTATGTACTTTTATTAAAAAAATTATAAAATTAGATAAACATTTTTAAAATTTTTAGTTACACACAATATATCCTTTTCATTAATATACTTATTTATGTTAGCAAAAATGGTTAATAAGTTATAATTTATCCCTGAAATTTTAAAAAATTATATAACAAAAAGAAACCGTAAATTTTTAGTTCCTTTTTCACAATATACCTTATCAATTTTATTGATGTTTACAAGTGTTATTAAGGTTTTGGACAAAAATATTAAATGTAATTTCACTACAGTATAATTTATTCATTAATTAATGATATTTTAATTCTATCATAATGAAGAGTAGATACTTATATTTTCCTGGCCAAGAGAGTTTTCCAGAGAATTTTTCTTTTCAAACCGAATTTAGAATTTGAATAATGAAATAAACTTTCCGAAGATCGAAGTTTATATAAATATATGGAATATCCATGCGTAGATACTGGTTGTTGCACCAACATGCATTTCAACTTTTCTTTTTAAAAGAAAAAAGAAAAAGAAAAAGAAAATTACATTAATTTTTAAAAAATTTTGACTAAATATTTGATATCCACCTTATTTCAAAAATATTAATTCGGCTTCCTAATATTTAATATATAATTATAAAACTTCATTTATTATTTACGTAATTCTATTAATAAATTTAATTTTCTATATAACATAAATGTGTGATTTTATATATTAAGAGTTAAATAATTTTGTTGAAAAAATTAAGATACCAAATATATCTAGTTTAACAAAATAAAAAACATTGTGATATTGATTTTTTTTTTTTTTTCAAATTCTTGTTCCTTCAATCATATACTTAACCACACTTCTCAATCTCACACACACACATATATAAATGAATGATAGTGGACAAGAAAAAGTAGAATAGATACTATATAACAAGTTGTGTATAAGGAAAGGTATATATAGTCTTTTTTTTATTTTATAAAATAATAATATAAATAATTTTTTTTGTTGAAACTGTTAATATTTAAAAATTTATTAAATTTTGACTAACTTAACTTAAGTTAACTGATGTCTTATAATAAAAATAAAATTTTTTTAACAAAATTTTTTTATATATAAAATTTAAATTTAAAATTTTATCACTTGATATCTGACAATATTTCACATAAAATTATTTTTAATAAAAAATATGTATAAAAAAATAAAAATGGGAAACTTTATTTATAGGTATAATGTAAATGATTTTGATGATATATAATGGCCTTACTTTGAATCTCATGCCTTGCCATAATTATATGCTCATATGGAGAATGTTGGGGTTGGTGTCCTTTGATGTGGGCGTTACCTCTTACTTGAGACAAAAACTAAAAGCACTAGGAATGTTCCCAACGGCTATTTATTTTATTTTATTATTTATATATTTTATGATTTTTAATTACTTTTGAATTTAATTAAAATCTCCATACACACCAACACATTAATTTGTTCACACATTCTATCATAAGCATAGTGGGCCACAAAACACAGAGACCACAGCCAACACGTAGAGTTGAAATATATTAATAAGAGTCATAATATTTTGTATTAGACAAAATAATAATAATAACTTTTTAAAAAATTTTAAATTCAATAGTTAGAAAGAAGAACATATTATATAATTTTAAAATAAAAATCAAGGAGCTATTTTTGTGAAATTTTCTAGTTACATTTTAAAAGATAACATTGTTCAAAATATAAGTAAAGCA
Source organism: Senna siamea (assembly GCA_031216115.1). Lineage (NCBI taxonomy): Eukaryota > Viridiplantae > Streptophyta > Magnoliopsida > Fabales > Fabaceae > Senna > Senna siamea. Next base: position 21,950,860 of record CM062355.1, read on the forward strand.
TATTTTGGAAAACGAAATTGTAAAAAAAATTTATTAACATTTATCTGAACAGATATTATATATATATATATATATATATATTAAAATTAAGACAAAAAATATCGATGACTAATTCATGAATGTAATTAATAGAAATAAGAATTGAATATGACTAGTCAAATGGGTATTCAATTCTCTCAACATTTCAACCAAAGCATGACATCAAATTTACCAGAAATTTTAAAGGAAAGTTTGAAAGAGAACAAATAAAAAAAAAAGTAAAATAAAAGGAAGAATGAAAAAAGTGAAGGAGAACATAATGAGTAGAGGGTGGACTAAAATGATAGAGTTGAGTGTGGAGTGATGTGATTTTAGAATATTCTAATAGTGAAAGCAAAGAAAAATATAACTAATATGGCCAGCTATTATTCAATTCAATTCTCTCAACTATATTAATTTTAATTTTGAGTTCTCTATGTTTTATATTTCTTTATACTAAAAGAGATAAAATAAATAAATAAAAACTTATATTAATAAGACTCATGCTAAATAAATTAGATGTTAATTAATTTATTTTTTTATTACAAAAAATACACAATTTTTTAAATACAGAAGATCTAGACGTAGATAAAAAAAATTATCTCTTCAATTTCTTGACTCTTTAGATATTATATATATACACACACACACACAAACTATGATTTATTATATATAATGGATTAATAAGTTACTCAATCTTGGTTTACAATTTTAATGTAAAAAATTATGATTATATATGTAGTAGCACGTGTCTACAAAGTATATGATCATTCAAAGCAGGAAGAGGAAAAAGAAAAGAAAAAGAAGCCTAACAAAGTGATTAATTTGATTGGTTAATGGAAAATGATTGGCATCGTAAAGGTAGTTTTGGTTTCCTAATTAGACAAGAAATTAAAAAATAGATATTAATTTATTTGGAAGAAAGTGAAGCATCTTATAAAAAAGAAAAATATAAAAGAACAATTATATATATATATATATATATATATATATGCATCTTGAAGATTATTATGAGGGGATCAAATCTATATAGTTGACCAAGAATATGTATAATTTGCTTTTCAAATAACAAGATCTAGAGAAAGACAGAAGATGATGAACAAGAAGAAGGAGAATTGTTTGCTTTTTGTTGTTGATTATTTGGTCGTTGAATAATTTTTGCTTTTGAATTTAAGATAAGGTTTAAAAGTTTCAAACTTTTTATTCATTGGGAACATATATATATATATATAATCTCTATGTAATATTCTTCTCTAATTTCCTTTGTCCTCTTGCTAATTAAAGTAAAGAGGCTGCCACTAATTTTATGTAAAACAAAGTTTATGAGTCATTCGTATATATGCTCTAAAGATTTTTCAAAGTGAATTCAATTATATATATAAAGTTTTATACATATTTTTAGTTCCAAAATTATATATTGATATTAGTGAATTTGGTATTTATTAAAGGATATGTTAATTTTTTTAAAAAATTAAATTATAATAATTTTTATTTTTAAAGAAAAAAATAATGAGTAACAAGTTATTTAATTTTTTACTCTTTTAAAGTATTTTATATTATTTGTATTATGAACATATAGTTTTGAAATTAAAGATATTGTCTTAAATTTTGTGAAATTTTGGAATGCAATGAAAAATAGAAAAAGACAATGTTTCCACAATTTATCAAACACAGAACTTCATATATCAATTATAAGGTTCATCTGGAAGCATTAAAGGTGCAGAGAATTTATATATAGCCAGTGATTGATTATTGATATTTCAGAGAATTTATTTTATAAAATTATTATATGTATGCATTTGCTATATATATATATATATATAGGGAAAGAGAGAGAGAGAGAAAAAAAACAATAAAGATGTTTACCACATATGAATAATTATATATATTACACTTATTTTTATATATTAATTTTTATTTTAATTTGATATAAAAATATAATTGACACATTTACATTCCAATAGAAGATATCCAAATATTTAGAGATCATTATATTAACATTATATATATATATATATGTTTTTTTAATAAAATTAATTTTGAGAAAAACATATTTTTCTTTCAAAAAAATAAAATATCTATCTTTATTGTCATATTAGTTGTCAAAAAATTAAATTATAATCTTATGTTGTACATAAAACTAATTTTATTACTTATAGGTTGTGGTTTAGTTGGTAACACAAACTAAATATGAGGGAAGAGTTTTAAGTTTGATCTCCACATAACATACTTATTATAGACTGAACATATTCATTTAAAATAAAATAGCTAAGTGTAATTTTTAGAGCAAAAGAAATATATTAAATATATAATTTAATGAAATATGAAGAGAAATTATATATAATGTAATTGACTCAGTACATGTCATTATATTTTTGGATTTTGGTTGTGTATATTTTTCTAAATGTTTAAAATATAACATAAAATAATAATTATTACTTTTTTAAAATAATAAATTAAATAATAAAAAGTTAATTTTTATTTTTTTTCTTTACATAACATATTTTATTTTATAATATATAATTTTAAAAATCAATGATCAACAGATTCAAGAATTCAAATCCTATGAATTGCATATTCTACATGAAGTGCATGCGCTGCAACACTTTATAAAATAAAAACTTCAAATGATCTATTCTTAATATACATATTATTATTATTATTATTATTATTTCCTTTTAAGTGTATCATATATAGGTTTTGAAAAGCTTTAAACCTATTGAAGAACAAAAGAGAAAAGAGCGAGAATAGTTGTAAGAGAAAAGAGAGAGAGAGAGAGAAAAAGCAAGAAAAGGAAAAAGCAATCTTAGCCATGCATTGCAGAATTACCAAAAGAAGAGACAACATAGATGAAAACAAAAAATGTAAAGATGGATATAAAGCTTTTAAGCGTGGAATAAAGGCAAAGATAATAAAAGAATAAAGTTATTTTTAATATATAAATTATAACAATCAAATAATATAAAGGGAAGGAATCCTTTTGCTCCTTTCCAGTACAACATGAAAACAACAGCATTATATATTTATATATAGAGAGGAAGACTGCAACATCGATCTTAATTGATTAAAAAAATAATATTTAAAATTAATTATGTTTCGTAAATGTTAATAAAATTAAATATGAAAATTCCGTTTCTTTAGTATTTTAAATACTATGTTATAAACAAATGGCATATAACTTTAAGAAATTAAGGTTGTAAATATAATAATAAATAAACGTATTTTGTTGGTTCCTAAATTTGTTAATTTCATCCTCAAACTTTTTTTTATTATCAATGCATTCACACTTCTGACTTACAATAAATTTTATCTCAGATTTTAAGGACACTCACATAAATGACAATCCACCCCATTATTAACAAAAAAAAAAAAGCTTAAGAAACTAATTGCCAAATATTTGAAATTCATTGGCATAATGGTCTAATATATTCAATATGAAAAACATCCAGATGATGCAAATTTTTAACACGTCAACACTAAGACAATAAACAAAAGTAGACATCCGTAATTCACTTGAAATACAGAATTCAAAGTGTCACAACCCAACATATATACAATAAAAATCATGAACAACAAATTATTTCTCTTCTCTATTTCAGTCAAATGAGCATGAAGATTTGTAATCTCATAAATCAAAATACAGTAATGGTATCATCTTGTACAAAAGTTTTCTTAAAATTTCTCTAGATATAATAAATTTGGTTCAAGCTAATTGACGACTAAGGTTCTAAACAAGGATAAAACTTTTTTAATAAAAATTTTTTTATACATAAAATTTAAATTTAAGACTTTACAAAGAAAATAAAGTATTTATTACTCTTTTTGACTTAACAAATGCATAACTTTGAGATGAGGCAGTTCAATTAGGAAGGGATGAGATAATGATAACCAAATTATTTTGAAAAAAATCTTTGGAGGCAATTAATTTCGAGCAAGTTCACCACAATATAGCTCACAAAATTACAGGAGAAGTTTTGGTTAATTGCTATGAAGGACCTTCTCTTTTTGTAAATTATGTTTGGAGAATAATAGCTATCCTTCTTTCTCTCTCTGCCTTTTGTTTTGCGTACTCCTTCACTCTCTGACACACTCTTCCTCTTTCTATGGTCTAAACTTGATGGCTGATATTGCAAGCAAAGCACACCAAGCATCCTATAATAATAATAACAATAATAATAATAATATATTATTATTATTGTTATTATTATCACCCTCAAAACTTAACTACAATTTAATAAAATGATTCTTTTTAGGACTCAGGTCAATTTTAATAAAAATCAATTTTGTAAAAAAAAGGGAATTAACATATAAGTAGAATAGTGTGAAATTAAATACTTTTATATTAATTTTTAAAAATTATTTTTATATTAAATTTTTAAAATGAAGTAATAAATTGAAATATTTTTTAATACAACTATTAATATTTTTGTATTAGTATAGTTATAGACATTCTCAAATTTTACTTAAATTAAGTTTTACTTTTAGACAATTTTAAAGATATATTTTTTATCTATATTATTAATATGGTGCATTTAAAATTTTTTCCCTTCAAAATAATTGAATCTAAGTTAATATTTTAAAAAAGTACATATTGTCAAAACTTGAGATAATTTATTTATTTATTATATTTATTTCCAATCACTTCCTTCTAAAACTCACAGTTCTTTGTCAGTAAACATTATTTCTCTCTTTCTCTCTCTCATCTTCCCTTCTCTTTTTGCCCCACTCCACTTCTATAAGCTCTTGTTTCAGTGCTTCACTAGCAAAACCCACTTCAAATCTCGCTTCTCTCCTTCTCCTTCTTCTTCTTCTTCTTCTCTCTCTCTCTCAACTCCATACACAAATGGTTACCCTAATCCTACTCTCATAATTCATTCATCTCACTGGCAAAGGCTTTCATGCACAATCTTTGTTAAATTTTCTGCAACTGAAGTTTTTAAGCTTATCAAACACACTCACACAACTTCATCTTCATGTGGGTATGTTGTTAATATAATTTTCAAACGTTGTTCATTCATATCCCTTAGTTCTCTCTATTTCTCTCTCTAGTTGAATTTCTAAAGAAAGAAAGAAAAAAAGAAGGTCTCTACTTCTAACTAGCTAGGGGCTACCTTATCCCTTAGTTCATTCATTAAAAGTGTCCTATAACAGTTTTCTTAAACCTTGAGTAGTTGAAGGCCATTTTCTTAGATACCCTTTTCTTTTTATTCAAAAAATATATATACATTGTATTACTTATCTAAAATGCTTTCAACCTCTTCAGTCTTGTGTGTTGCTATAAGATCTTTAGAGACAAACTGAGAAGCTAAAGTTCCTTCATAACTTGTTTTTCTCTCCTGTCTTGTAATTTCCTTTCTTGGTCCCCAAACAAGAAAATTGACAATACCCAGAAAGAGAAGAGAAGAAAGGTAGGAATGGAACTTTCTAGTGAAGAAGGAGAAATCCCAATCCCAATCCCAATCCCAATAAACAGTACTTCTACTAATTATGATGGTGGGGAGCATGGTAATGGGCATGGGCATGAGGGGCATGGAAACATTTCCCATCATCATCATCATCACCATCATAATGGCTCCTCTGTACCAGTTACACAAGCAGCACTAGCAGAAGCATCAGCACCACCATCAGCCCTACAAGTGAAGGACCATGTACCCTACAACAACAACAACAAGAAAGTGGTGAGGTACAGAGAGTGCCTTAAGAATCATGCAGCCTCCATGGGAGGGAATGCCCTTGATGGGTGTGGTGAGTTCATGCCTAGTGGAGAAGAAGGTACCCTAGAGGCCTTAACTTGTTCTGCCTGCCATTGCCACAGAAATTTCCACAGAAAAGAAGTAGAAAGTGAATTCATTGTTAATCCCACTAATCACCACAAATTTGGCACCAGAAAATTCATCTTAGGCCATCATCATCTTCACAAGACTACTACTACGACGACATCTCTCCTATCTTCCCCTGGAGAGCCTCTTGTGGGGTACCCTACAGCTGCAGGTACCATTCTGCCCTCAAGAGCTGTACCACCCCTCCACCACCACCAGATGATACTGCCCTACAATGTAGGGCCCCTCTCCCTCCCCTCAGAATCTGATGAACAAGATGAAGGTATTAGGCCTGTAGCAGCATTTGCATCATCACATATAGGGAAGAAGAGGTTCAGGACAAAGTTCACACAAGAGCAGAAGGAGAAGATGCTGGGATTTGCAGAGAAAGTTGGATGGAAGATTCAGAAGCAGGAGGAATCTGTTGTGCAACAATTCTGCCAGGAGATTGGAGTCAAAAGAAGAGTTCTCAAGGTTTGGATGCACAACAATAAGCACAACTTTGCCAAAAAGATTAATACTAATTCTCCTATTACTCCAACAACTACTAGTGCTACTACTGCTGCTTAATTAGTTACTAATTATTTATATATATATATATATATATATGTTATTGTGTATGACCTCATTTAGCTTGTGCTTTATTTATTAACTATAGCTATTGTTATTGTTATTAGTTAAAGGTGATGACTGGTCTCTTCCTCTGTAGTGTCTTTCTAATCATTTCTTTGCTCGTCTTGGTCTGTTTGATTTCTCTTTATGTAAAATCATTTTGTTCTCTGTTTTCTTTTTTGGGGGGATAATACTGTTTTGTTGTGGTTTAGTTTGAAAATTTGTAGTGGGAAAGGATAGATTTATTGTCAAATTATTGAGATTTGTGTGAAAGATAACACACACACACACACACATATATCTTAGAGAACAACATATAGAAAGCAATCTAGCCCAAAATAAAACTAATTTTTAAACATTTTACTAAAATTTTCAATTAAAAATAATTTTTTTAATTAATATTTCAGCTTTGGAGTTGGATGTATGTTACATTTTTATTAAAACAAACTTGCTAATAAATGCTAAAAATATTACTTACCTGTTATCCAAAGAATAAACCCAAGTTCCCAATAAATCATAAAGCCTTGAAGTATAGTTAGTTATATATTTTCACCTCATTTAGCTTGTGCTGCATTAAGTCTAATTTATTATTAACTAAAACGTGTTGATTTTCTTTCTCCTTATTATATTTTTAATCATTTGACTCCCTTTGAAAAGTTCTTTAACTGCATTTATAATATTAATAATTTTGTGTACAATAAATTAATAAAAATGATTAAAATTAGTGCTTTAAGTGATATAGGGTTTATTAAAATATTCACTTTAATTATTTTTTATAGCATCTTGTATAATTCTTCAGAGTTTCTCATGTCGGAGCTCTGGTCTGTCTTGGGATGCACGTGGTCCCAAGAAGAATGTTCTTTCTATCAAGGAAAAGCAATAGGAAGCAATTTTAAAGAAATTTGATCAACTATCCCAAAAATATCATTCACTGTACAATTTTTTCATGAAAAAGTAATTTCTATGGAATGTATAAGTGATTTTTTTACTAATGAAGTCATATTTAAAATTAAAGAATTTAAGTTGAAGTCTTAATAAGATTTTTTTAAAAAAAAAAACAAGACAACAATATATATATTTTTTGCCAATACTTGGTAGTAACTTCTTTAACAACTTGTTAATCTTTTCATATTTTTCAGCAGTAACATTATAAAATAAGAATAAAATTTTTATTACAACTACTTTATGAAAATTACCCTACTTAAATATTTGTCTGAAATTATTCAGATTACATATGCTAAAAGCAATATTTTAAAAGCAAGAGCTACTCAAATTTCAGTCCCTCCAATTTAATTGTTACAAGCAATTTTTTCTCTTGGTAGTTTTGGTAATTGCTCAAGTCAATTCAGAATTCAACCCTCAAAGCTTCTTCTAACCAAAAACATTAAATCAATTATAAAAGGGATATTTGAATACTATTTTTTTAAAAAAATTATTTTATATATAATTAATTTTAAAAATTAATGTTATTATTGTTTTTATGTATTTATATACATGTTATTAATAAAAAAAATTATTTTTTTATTTTTTATTTTAAAAAATTAAAATTCATAATATCTTTTAATTATTTGATATTTTTCATTTCTAACAGTCAAAAAAAAGTATTGCAAACAATTTTTTTTATTTTTAAAAAAATTACATTCAAACACCCGAAATAACTACTCAATTGGACCCTCATTTTGTGCCTCTGATGTGTGAATTCAACAAGCCTCCAAAGTTAAGAAAATATCATAAATACAGTCAATGATGGTTTGAGCTACCATCTGTGACAGAGGGGACCCTAAAACTTCTCACATTTTCTTTCATCTTTTTCCTTTGAATTTATAAAAGTGGTTTCTAGTCATAAATTTCAAAAAAAAATTACCCCAAATTATTAAAAAAAAAGGAAATGGAAAATGGAATATTTAAGAGGACTCATAAAGTTGGAAGCATGATCTTCCGAGCCATATTCAATATGCTTGGGGAATCATTTAATGTGGTGCAACTGCTGACACTGAAATGACATCTTCATAGACAAGCTTGTCAAGGTGAAGCGCAAGATTTATTCATGGTCATTTTAGAATACAGCTGTTGAGTATGAATGACAGAGAACGTGTAGGTTTACATGCTGGAAGACAATTATCTTGCATTTAAAAATTTTAAGATGTGCCTATTTAATACATTTCTATTTAAAATATTTGGTATCATTTAAAGTACCAGAAGACATAAAACTATTTTGAATAATATTGTTCATAAAGATTTTTAATTATCATATTAAACATACTATAATATTGAAGATTTGATATCAATATACCAAACTGCTAAACTAGATTTCAATCCTTCCCACCTCCAAAAAAGATCAAAAGAGACATTGGTATTTATAAGTTCAATCTTAGCTTAACTAACTACAAGAATGCAGATCTTCAATTTGCATTGATCCTCAAGGTTTCAACATGTAATGTCAAGTTTATCAACCTAACTTGAGTAAAAAAAAAAACTAGGTTACAAAATAGAGACTGACAAACTAATAAAAGAGCAATCCCCACTGCAAAAATATTCAGAAAGATGTAAAAATCTCCCTTAAACTTTGGATCACTTGTAAAAAGTCTTTTAAACTTAAGTCTCTAAACTTTCACATGAGCTTTTCATATAGAAGAGTCTAAAGTAATATAGAAATGGACAGTAGTACATATTTCCTAATATGAAAGTTCATGAAGTTACTTTCAAGTGAACCAAAGTTCAAAAAGAAGATTTTTGCATTTTTCCCTAAAGAATATAGAAACCTGAAACCCTCACCCCCCTCCAAATAAAAAAAGAAAACAAGAATAGAACTACACAACAAGTGGGGAAAAGGCGAAACATTAAAGAAGATCAATATCTGAGTGGTATGCCCTATACATAGTCTTGCTAACAAACTCATTCCTATAAATGAATCCTATAATAAGCCACCCACGCATTAGTCCAGTGGAAAAATTTACTCGTGCATAGGTTTTCTCATGATTCCTCTTGAGCTTCACAAGATCTCACTGCACAAGAGTGGATTTTAAGCTTTAGTTGCTTCACTCATTCACACCATCAGCCGGTTGAGAATAATATCATCTCATCTCTATTATCAAGTTAATACAGCCTAGCTCGACCTGGATTAAGAAGTGAATCTGACATAGCCCAACCCTGCAAGAGAATGGATTATATGTAGCTTGCAGCTGCATTGATTCAATAAACAGCAACAGAATGCATATTACATGGAATGAAATATCGACTGGGGAAATAAGGCTTCGGATGTCCATTCTTTAACAATACGAAACTGTAAATTACTCCATTATATGGAATGAAATATCACATCCGCGAGCCCTCTTAAACTATAAATTGTGATTCAAGATGTAATCTCTGTTATAACTAACTACATTACAAAGAATGCAACAAACCTCCCAACTGAAGATATGCATAAGCCAGATTCTATACCCCACCTTCCTCCTCTTAAAATATATTTGAAAAAAGAAAAAAACTTTGATCGATCCCTAGGATTTGAGTAAACCAATGCTTTGGCCTCAAGGTATAGTCAGTATCATGGTGCATCATGCAACAAGTCAAGGTTTCTGAAGCCTGAGCTCAACATTTGGAACCAACACAGAAGCATGAGAATTTCCATTGGTAGCTCCCCCTTTACCCTCCCCACCACCTCTTCCAAGCTCAAACAAGGGAAAAATAACCTCTCACTAAGTGGGGGTTGGCAAATATAAGATCATCTCAGCCACCAGTTGAAGACATCAATGGCAACCAATAAATTTCGAAACTAACATGTTAAAGGCCAAACTCTGACACATCTCCAGGAATTTGATGCAGATTAAAAAAATGGACTACTAAACTGGCTCCATTTACCTGCTCCTTAGCTTTACTTTTGAAAAGCCCATAAGAATTTGCCACCATCTTGCATGAATTAGCAATATAAGCCTCAAAATCAGTGGCTGAGTGCACTGAATTTGAGTTAAGGTTATCCCTTTGCTTACAAGAAGAAAACTTACTTTCATTTGATGAATTTATGAAATGCAAAAGTACATGAGCCTGCAAATTAAGGCAATAAGATTTAGAAGTTTTTCTTAGACTAAAGGTACCCTGACAAATGTAGAAAATAGTCATATCTCTCACGTGAAATGCTGCTTTCAAAATGTCATCGGACTTTGCTTCATCCTTGAGCAGCGCGTACACCTTACACTTTGAGGGGTTATATGTTACAATATACCTCTCTTTCTGTTACCAATCAAAAGCATAAAAGGAATTGCATCATAAATTCAGAATTACAAAGTCAATCATCAAGTAATAAATGTAAGAGTTCAATACTCGTAACCTCTCAAAAAGCACATACCTCAAAAAGAGGTTCTATGGCAACATATACACCAGGGTCTTGGAATGCATCCTTGAATCTTGATCCTGAAAAAAACAAGATTAAAGAACACTTCAGTTTTATTTTTTCACGCAAAAGGACTGCAATAATGAAGTAAAGATCTTTCAGTCCATTTATATACCAAGGACAACAGGCCTATCTTTCCATGGAAAACTGAATATGTTCTCATTCATATTACCCTCCTGCAATGTGGGTACTCTCCCTGAAACAAATTAGCTTAATTAAAATATAAATAAAGCATATAATGGAACAATATATCAGAACAAACCAGTAGCGCCTACATACATGAAATGAATATCTCACAGAAAAGTAGAAAACGGCGCCATTAAGAAAAGCAGGCAACAATGATGAAAATGTCAGAAGGATACACACTTTGATCACATTTTCCTTTTCATTTTTGTTTGTAAGGGGGTTGAGATTTGAGTTGCCTGTACATCTACAGTAATCTTTTCTTCTTGTTTTTGGGCGTGGGGGGAGGGGGGGGGGGTGTGGTAAATAAGGAGGGTTCAGAGCCTGCATCTACATTAATCTTATGATACCTGTCTTGAGGAAGGACTCTGCTGCCACACTGAATCTTGCCCGGTTCAGAGTATGCAAAACAACAGATTTTACCTATAAATGCACACAAGTGTTGGAGAAAGAACCACAAGTTTAGAAATACAAATAGAAAAGTAAGCATAAATTTGAGAGATATTAAACAAACCTCTCTATAAGAACTAAGGACATATCCACATGAAAGGAGAGCAAACGTAGTCACCAGTGACGGATTTTGTTTGGAAATTAAAATGCTCAGACCAGTTCCGAACTGTAAATTGGAAAAGAAAAAGACCATTTGATTTCAGCAACAGAAGAAGAAATTAAAAAAATGGATGCCTTTGCTAGTAAGATTCTATAATTATAAAATAAAATATCACCCAAAAAAAAAAAATTCAGCAAATAAACCCTGATACCATGCTGTCCTATGTTTATTAGTTGGAAACAATCAGCCAAACTTCAAACATCTATCCTCATTCTGTATATATTATTCTACAATGGCATTGAAGTAATAACCTACCTCAGAAGTCTGATTTCAAAGCATATTATATCTACACATACGCACGCAATTAGGCATGCATGTAAGCATGAATTTGTATCCCAGAATTTGCCCTGTTAGATCACCAGTTGTATGGAAAGAAGATTTCAAAAGTTAAAAAATATTCTAATATGAAATAAAAACATATTAGTAATACCCAAATATATGACTAGGAAACAAAAAACATCTAAATGGTTTCAGCTGCAAATAGATTTTAGAAGCAATAAATTATTCTGATAAATAGCTGCCCAGTATATACACATTAAGCTTAACTACTTTATACTTAAACAAGCTTGCTTTGCAACAACGTTTCAACTTATTTTGTACAAGGCATAAGTCAAAGCCAGTAGATATATAAAGACTGAAAGAGGACAGACACTTCTTTCCTTTAATTTTTAAAACAATCAGCAAGATTAGCAATGTTTGTTAGGGAGTCCTTAGCAAGTAATAATATTAGATATGCGAACAAAGTTGTTGCAAGTAAGGTGCCAAGCTTCTAAAATTGTGCATAAAAGCGTGTCTAGTGTCTTCTTACAATACCAATTTGTAGAGAAGTTCGCGAACATACCAAGTCTGCAATATTGCCAACACATTCTCCTTTAGCAGTGACATCTCCTATATTTTCTCCCTTAGCAAAGGCTTTGTAAATGGGCGTCCTAGTTGATGTTGACGTCACGGCAGCAACATTCTAATAACAAAAATTAACTCATAAGCCTGCAGATCTGGCATGACAATAAATCACTCGCCATAAGAAAAACCATCTAACCTTTACTACATTAGCAGCACAAGCCAAAGGAAGAAAAAGATGTGGCACTGCTGCAGTTGCCAATTCCACTCCAGCACCCAACTCCATCAGAAGATCACCTGTAAACCGCATCTGTAACACAATAACTTTCAGAGAGAAGATAATAGAATTTGTATAATCAAATTGACAAGAGGCAAGTAATTTATTACTTGTTTTAAATCATAATCAAATTTCTTTCCTTGCCGAGCAAAAAGCATCTTTCCAACACGACCAGCACCATCCTACAAATATGATTAACATATTCAAATACACTTGAATAGTAAGTAGCAATTGTATAACAAAAGTCAATCACGGTTATAATGGATTTAGAGGGATTAGTTTGCCAGCAGTCAAGGACATTCATAAAAAATCAAATTGAAACCAGGGCAACCAAACAGACACATTGTACATCTATCTAGAAGAATATTAACGGACAGAAAAACAACCAAACTTTATATTTATTTTAATTAAAACTTGACATTTGGTATTAAGACTATATGACAAACTCTCAATTTGGGGCTATTCTCCAGAACTGATATCACAGGTAGCTAAGAGAATATATGATTGTCAAAAAACATATAATGCAAGCTTAGGAAGGCGAAAAAAAAAAAGGCATGCTCAATTTAAAATAATAAGCTTCTCAGGTTAAAAAGAAAAATGGAGAAAAGTAGCCAATAAAGTAAAGCTTTAGGAAATAATCATTCATAAAAAGGAAATGCCATCCACATTTTTCTGATTTACTCCATCCACAACATGCATCACTTTGCTACATGGATGCAGAAGTCCAAAATCCCAAAAAAGAACCGATCAGTTTAGCTAAAAACTGATGTTACAAGCCAGCAACATGATTGGACTCTTTATTCCATCATAACAATTATCTCACCATCACCAAAGCTTGTAATTACACGATGCAATTTCTCCATCAAAGTATATGGACATAAATCTTACCTTGAGAATCCAGTTAATAGCTACAGCCCCAGAAGTAGCTCTGTTTCTAGAGACTCCAACTGAGCTCAAAAGCGTTTGAGTTGTGAAAACACCCATCGCTCCACCAAAGAAGTGCTATAAAGGAAATATATATCAATCACAAAGGATTCAAAATACTCATCTATATACCCATAAACTAATTTGAAACTGATACTGATAAAACTTAGCAAAAAAAATTTGAAGCTCATTGCACTGTCTCTCATATAGAGTTAACACTTAAAACTCTTATAACTAACTAAATTTAAGCAGATATAGTAGAAGCAAATACCTTTAAAGCTCGCCAAGTCATGTATGGGACATATGAAGGGGAAACACTACCAGGGAAACCTTCTGGAACAACATAGGATCTTGCAAATGACATTAACTCCTGCACTCATAGAACAACTTACTTCACAAAAAGTAATTATAGATATGTGCTTTATTTTTTATGTCAAGTATGGTATCTGAATATATAGCAATGGGTCCAGAATTGTTGCTTTTCTTCCTTATAGGAACCCAGTACGAAGTGTTCACAAAAAGGTGATATAAAAACTAAAGCATCAACTTATTAGTGTAGTCAAATATTTGTTTAATTAACAAATAACAATTACGAAGCAAGAGGTTTGTTCTTTGACTTCTTTCCTCATGTGCGTATTTATAGTAGGTGAGAGAAAGTGAAGGCTATTTTGTAATTGGTCTCATAAGAATCCTTGGGAGAGAGATTTTAAGATATACGTTGCAATTCTACATTTTAAAAAAAAAAAAAAATAGCGGTCCCCTTTTAACCGGAAAAAAGCCAAATATCTGTCGTTAATTGTATTGTTAAAAATAATTAACAAGGAAGAAATAATAAATAGTATCATAATCCAAGGATCAGGGTACAGATCATCATATATTAAATGTTCGAGCAAAATCTCACTAAATCAAAATATGCTATCAAAAAAATGTCTCGATATATTAAGCAAACAAAAAATCAAATGCAACTGCAAATGCAAAAAGGAGAATGTCAATTCCAAACTTAAGAACCAAGATTCAGACGCCAACATAAATTCCATATAAGCAGTAAATCAAGCATTTCAGTTCCCAGTAGCGGTGAATATTTATTATCCCATAATACTGAAAAAACATAAGTACTACTTCTATCCATATGTTGACGAAGAAGTAATTCGGCCTAAAATTTGAGATCCATATTCAAATTATACAGAAAGCAGCAGGGAAGAGTGTCTAACATATAACTTATTTTAAAGATGTAAAATTTCAAGCCTCCTGCATCTACTTCTAGTTTTACATCCAGCAAGCAAGAAAGAAACTTCAAAAAATACCACAAATTTCAAACAAAAAAGAAAAAACAGAAAACCCATAATCCAAGCAGACACAAAATCGAAGAATGTATAATGACTAACATCTAGAGGAGCTTGAGGAGTCTGCAAACTGAGCGCACGGAATGAATTCTTTTTGAATCCTCCACAGCCATCACTCTCCGCCACATACTTCCACCTACGACCATCAATTTCCTCGCAGCAAATCAATCTCAAGCTGGAACTTACGAAGTCCTCCGCACCAATAACCCCACCCCCAATCCTCCTCCGACACTCCGATTCAACCAACGCAGCCGCCGATAACGACGATGAAGAAGAAAAAGAAGCAGACGGGTGCGACGTCGTTTCAGCAGGATGAGGATCAACAACAGCCGGCGACGAAACCAAATTGGCACTGACACGCAGCGTTTCGCGCACGAGAGCGCGAGCATCCTGAGACGACGCAATCGTCTGAGCAGTGGAAGGGTTCGGGGGCTGCTTCAGATTGATGGGAGCCATGAGAAACGAAATCGAATGGAACCAAACAAATGAGAAGGGTTCAAATTAAAATCAGAGAATCGCCAAATGCGGAATTTATAGAAGAACAAGAAAATGCGTTAGGCATGATTTTCATCGACGTCGTGTAGATGATTTCAGGGTGCGAGGAATATGAGGCAATTGGCTTTCATCGGATCAACGGAGCTACTGAGGCTGCGTGCATACATACATACAAAGATCAGAGAAAAGTGTTTCACTCTCATTGCTTTCCTTCACTTTCTGACTCTGAATTGTGATCGGAGAGAGAAGAGAGTTATACGACGTCGTGACAAGAAAGGTGGACTAGGAAGTTCGCAAAGTGTGCACCACAATCCCACATGGAGATGGTAGTTATTAGTTGTTACAAAGAATGGACGTGAGTGAGTGACTATGTAATGCTTATCTCCCATGTCATATATGTGTTGGCACTTGGCATGATGCACATTTTTTTTTTTTCAATAGTTTTCTATGTACACCCTACTTTTATAATTGGTGTAAGAAGCTCTTTTTATTAATTTTTTGGCTCAAAATTTTAACGAAATAATAATAGGTCAAATTTAACCTTAAATTTATTATATAAATTTTTTACATGTCATCATTATGTTAATATTATATAAAAAAAATGGTAAGATTACGAGGAGATGGACTTCCTACTTTTCTCTTTCAATCTATCTACTTCAAATCACTTTTTTGAGTTATATTTCAATCTCTCCATGCTATTACCTATAGAAAAGTTAACAAATTTTTTTTTTTACATGAGGTTTTAAATTAATTTTATAGTTGAAAAAAATTATTGAGTATTTTACTTATTTCAATATAACTAAAAAGACCAAAAGGTTTTTTGTGTTTTATTGTTAATTACATGACTAACTTTTTCTCTCTTTCAAATCACTTTATTAAGTCATAAAATAAAAATAAAAAAATAAAGATATATGCATGGAGAACCAACGGGAGGACAAGTCCAAAATGTTCGACGTTCTCACACCATTTCTCTATAGAAAAGTTGATAAAAAAACTTTTTTCTATGGTACAAAATTTATGAAGTTTTAAATTAATTTTATAGATGAAAAAGATTATATATTGACTTATTTTACTTATTTCTATACAACTAAAAAGCCAAGAAGTTGGGTTTCAGTCCTCTAAATTTTAAAAATAATATATTTTTTATATTTAAAAAAAATAAAAAATATTTAAGTCTTAATTTATTTAAAGTGAATCTCTATCAGTATATGTTTTTTTTTAAATTTTAAAAAAATATATATATAATTTTTAAAATTTAAAAAATATAAAATACAAGAAATTTTCTATACTTTATTGTTAATTACATGACTAACTTTTTCTATAATGAATATATATACACTTTCTTTGTCAAAAAAGATGTATCAAATTAAATTTATTTGACCAAAATGCCTTTAAAATAAGATTTACATCATTCACAAAAATATTCTTTTAAAATGTAGGTCATGAACTTTTTTCTATGCCATAAAACTTTTAATACTCAACAAAGTTTGATGAAATATATTTAGTATTCTTTTTGTTTTAATTAATGTATGCATTATGTATTTGTACCTTAAAATAAAAGATGCAATTTTTTTCTTAAAAATCTTCATAATAATAAAAAATAGCAAGGTTCATAACATCCATAAAAAAATATTTATTTAATAATTGAGGTAACACCTCACAAGTGATTTTCAAGAAAGTATTGGAAAAAAATTGTAATGTATATATTTTTTTTAATTTTAATATGTGTTAGATTGAATGAAAAAATTATCAATTACGTCAAACAATTTTAAGAAATTACTCAAAAAGAGAGAATTTTGAAATTCAACAAGTCCATATGATTTATATAGAACCAGAAAACATTTAAGTGACAAATATTGCCATTCAATCACAAAACAGTAAAATCCACATAATTTAAAAAATAAGTTAAGATCAACTTTTTAAATAAATTATTTACATTAAAAGTTGAGGAAATACTTCTTGCAAAATAATCATCCACAATTTCTCTCCAGCTTAAAATATTTTTGATAAGTGGAGGATTAAATCATGATGAGAGTTAAGAACATACAATTATTTTGAAAATATTATTTATTAAATATTTTTAATTACCACTAAATTGTGAAAACGTGTAAATTGCTGACTTTAGGCCTAAGCAAATTATCTATGACAGTTCAATCATTTTAAAAATATTATTTTGTTTAGGTACAAGCATTTTATTATATAAATATTTATTTTTTCTAACATATTTATATAGTAGTTTAATACTTGTTACTATTAATAAAAATATTTTTTTAAAAAAAATTATTAATATTTAAAAGTATATTATACTCTAGTTAATTTAATATGAGTTGCCTAAAGTGTCATAATAAAAGTAATAACAATATTTTTATACATAATATTAAAATTTAATATTTTTAAAAAGAATAAAATAATTATTACTTGAATCAATCACTTATTAATTAATAAAAAATATATTGATATAAAAAGACTTGTAAATTATGAAATAATATTTTGTTAATAAAGGAGAGAGTCATATAATAAAATTTGTTTGATAAATAAAGTTTGAATCATACTATGTGGCAAATAAAAGGGTTTGAAAGATATTGATTGAGAATTAACAGAAGAATATAAGTTTAGAATAGTGATAATTACAGAAAATCATTTTAGATTTTTTGAAAACAATTGTGAAATTAAATGAGAATATTAAATTCTTTTTTTAAAAAATAACTAAAGCTTCAATAATTCTAAAAAATTTATGAAGATTATCCACTTCCCCTCTTTACTCTTAAAATATTCCAAAACATTCATTTTAAAAAAATTATTTAATACTGTGGTGACACGTGTTTTTCACATGGAGTCTCTCTCTCCTTCCTCGTTGAGCTCGCTCAGTACTTCTCAGTCTGATACCATACCGTAGCACCACAACACAGCAAAACGAAGCAAGACGAAAGCACCCATAGGACCCCAAAGAAAAAGAAAGGTAGAACATGTTTTCAATTCTGAGTAGAATCAGCAAGAAAACCTCTTCCACAAGCACCTTCTACCAAATCGCGACCAGGTTCATCGCCTCCTCCTTCTTCCACCACCACGCTCCGCCCAAATTTCTCAACCCTTCTGTGTCCAGAAGCTCATGCCCCACCTTGTGGGTCCAGAAACGGCACAAATGGGATGGAACGACCTCCGATGATCGGTACGACCACATCAAGGCCGACGTCAATTGCCCTCGTTGCTTGACCCAGATGTCCGTCATATTCTCGAACCGGCCCTTGTCGATTTCGGGTCGCGAACCTGGAGTGTACCAGGCCGTGAATCTCTGCCCGGGTTGCAGAACGGCGTTCTACTTCAGGCCCTTCAAGTTGGCTCCATTGCAGGGGAGTTTCATCGAGATTTGTAGGGTTAAAGGGTCTAAGAATTTAGAGGGAAGCGGCGAGAAAGATTGTGAACCGAACGAGAAGAAGGAAGATTGTGCTCCTGCCTCGACTCCGCAGCCAAACAAGAGTGAGGAGGCTGCTTCTTCTCCATCTTATCGTAATGGTGATGATGGAGGTGGGTTTTGTGGAGAGACCAGTGGAGATAATGATGGAAGGTCTAGTTTGGTTAGGGATTTGCCAACGCCGAAGGAGATTTTTAGAGTGCTGAATGAGTTTGTTGTTGGGCAAGAAAAAGCTAAAAAGGTCTGGACTTTGATTAAATGGTAGTAGAAATGTAGGAATCTGATGCTAATGGGTAGATTTTATCTAATTCCATACCCATGTGGCCATGTGGTATAATATAAACAATCTAGATTACAGTAATAATACCAAAGAGAGTTAGAGAGAGATTAAGTTTGAAGCCATTTCAAATCGAATGTATGAAGAAATTTCTAAACCAAATAAAATAGAGCATATATATTTTTTAAACAACGTGTATTTGTCAAAACAAAATGAACGTAATTGTCTTGTTGATGTGGGGTTTAGTCAGATATCCGATATTAAGCTGGAGTCAGAGATGTAGAAGCGAAGTGTTGTGTTTTGAAATGCGCGTATATTCTTATTTAATCTAAATATAACCGGAGAGATGTACAAAGAGTCCAGGTACGAGTTCTGCTTTTCTGTTTTTCAAATTTTGATAGGTTTGAATCATGATTTCTATGAATTTTGGGTTTATCAGTATTCATTAACTTAAATTTTGTTAGATTACCCTGAAATACCATGTACACGGTATATTCATTGAATTTATTAGGAATTAGCCATCAAAATTTGATCTTGTCTTTTTGAATTTGTGTTGCTTGATTCATGTAGCTGATGCCATCTAAGTGGGAAAAGGCTTTGTCGTTGTTGATGTATTTCTTATAAGACGGTTTGCTTATGCTGTGAGATTATACGGTGCATGCATTTGGTGCCTCTACTGATACCAGTATTATTCTCGAAGGTACTTTCAGTGGCTGTTTACAACCACTATAATAGGTTACGCCTGGCATCCTTGAAGAAAAGCTCTAATGTAGTGTTAGCAAAAATTGAAGATGATGATGAAAATGATTGTGTTGAGCCAGAAAAAAGCAACTTGTTGCTGATAGGTCCTACTGGGTCAGGTATGATTACAATATGTTCTTCAGGCACAGGAGAGTGTGTTCGGTCTAATATTAGAGTAACATTTTGCCCTCAAGTCTTGATGTTCTTACTGATTTGGGCATGCTGATGATAGGGAAGACATTGCTTGCAAAAACTCTGGCCCGCATTGTAAATGTACCATTTGCCATAGCTGATGCTACAACGTTGACACAGGCAAGTTAATTGAATGATATTTTTTGTATTACTATGTAGTGTGTGCGTATTATTACTTGATAAGTAAATATAATTTCTCCTTCTGCACTGGATACATGAGATAGTTTCACTAACAAATGCAATTTTCTCTCTCTCTTTCCCTCCCCTGTCTAATATGCACTCACATGTGCTTCAGGCAGGTTACGTTGGAGAAGATGTGGAGTCAATATTATATAAGCTTCTTGTGGTATGTAGTATGTATTCTGACTTATTATGTGGCTGCTACTGTGCTACATATGTTATAGCTATGAGTGTACCCATTATGTAAAGTAAATTAAGTATTGGCTGAGATTATGAGTTATTATATTTTCCTGAAAGTGTAGGCTTAACTATGTTTTCCAGAATGGAATGAGACGTATTTAATAGCTATGAATAATAATTATTGTTATGTGAACTATTAAGGGCGTCTCAAATCATTGTTTGTAAAAATTAAACCTTCTTGATGTCGATTTCTTGAAGCTGATTGCTATAACTATGGGTTCTTGCCTTCATAGTCATAGTGGTAGAGGCAGACTGTTTCTGTATTCTGTGACACTACTTGATGGATCATTTTATAGGAAGCTGATTTCAATGTGGAAGCAGCTCAACAAGGGATTGTTTACATTGACGAAGTTGATAAGATTACTAAGAAGGTTGCATATTTTGTGAAAATATTGATTCTTTATTGTTGAAAAAGTTTAAAATGTTGATTTTAGTCCAATAATTTTGCAGAATGAGAGTTTAAACATTGGCAGAGATGTATCTGGAGAGGGTGTTCAACAGGCTTTACTGAAAATGCTGGAAAGCACTGTGGGTGAATCTTATATTCGAACTTTTTTGTGGGTGATAATTTTATTTCTTCCCCTGTAAAACTTCAATGAGAAAAGGAGCATGCAGCATTCCAATCATCTGGGTTTCCTGAATAATTCCACAGAATCTTTAGTAGTGCCAAACTGCCAATGCTCCTAGAAGAATCTGGAAGACATAGGGAGCCTGCTAAATTTATGTATCTTGCCTTCAACTTAATGGATTCTTGCTAAACTATTATTTAGGCATAAAGATCCAAATACTGTATTTATTAATAAATCATTTATATGCAACACAGCTATTTAAATGGAAAAAGTTATATTTGCAGCTAACTTCAATGAAGAAAAGGTGAGAGAATGCCGAAATAGGAATTTTATGAAATAAATGGTCTGGGGCTTAAATAAAATTGTATGACTGGTAAAGTTTAGTAATTGTTTGGTGATTGGATGAAGTCACTGTACATAATCATATATGTTTACTGTAGAACTCATCATATCAGTATTGTCAAATTTAAGAGATGCTTAAGTTTTGTAATACACTATATTTAGCCATGACAAGTATCTTAGCATTGAATTCACACAACTTGAAAATAATCAAAATTCAGAAGCATGTTTTCAATGTTCCTTCCTATTTGTAGTATTTGTTTATTAATATATAGTATATTAACGAATGTTCTCCCCTCGCCCCCCCCCCCCCTTCTCTTTTCTTTGTTCAGGTAGTGAGTGTTCCAGATAAAGGAGCTCGCAAGTATCTTTCTGGAGATAACATTCTGGTATATTAGAACTAAAATAATCTTCCTTAGTCTTGACTTACTGTGGTTAACTATATAATTTCTCTTGTTAAATGAGTATACTTCTTTGTTAAACCATTATCTTGTAACCTATGACTAAAGGGAAAGTGCCTCAGTATCTATATATAAAATTGGCTCTATTCTCTTAAGAGAAGATAGTAAGTTGGTTTAAAAGCATAATAGAAGCTTATTCTTATCATTAACTTTTATGAATATGATTACTGTCAGCATTTCTTGACTTTGTAATTTACTGTGATGAAAGTGAGAACTTGGAAGAATGTTGCTTCCCATCTCATGGCTGAATGAAAGATGTAAACTTTATCTTATGCTTCTAATTTTGGAGGAATATGCATATGCTAAGTGCTTCAAGTATTTAGTTAGGTAAATTTTGAAGCGAACAACCTATGCTTGAAGCTAATGGGTTCGATTGTTCGAATTTATAAAAGTCACTACACTTTGATCATTTGTTATAACTCTTCCTTTTTAAACCCTGCCCCTTTCGATACTTACCCTGCCATCAGATGCCTTACTCTATGTATAGTTTTAGTAGAACTCTCAAACACAAATAACTAAAGCCGTTTTGTAGCCTGGGAGTATCACTTTGATTTTATATCTTCCTTCAGTTGTACATCTCATAACCTTGCATATTGCTTCACAGATAGATACAAAAGATATTCTTTTTATATGTGGAGGGGCCTTTGTTAATTTGGAGAAGACCATCTCAGAAAGGTGACTTCATCTATGAGTGCTGTATGCCAGGATGCTTATCTGGTAGTTCAGAATTTTGATTGACCTACATTCCTTTCCTTTTCCAGGCTGCAAGATTCGTCCATCGGCTTTGGAGCCCCAGTTCGTGCAAATATGAGGGCTGGGGAATTCACAGATGCTGTAGTAGCATCTTCACTTCTGGAAAATGTGAGAACCAAAGGCTTGAGATGAATTCTGCTGATCCATATTTTGTTTCATTTTATGAGGGAATGGCGGTCGATATGCACCATTTATTGGGTTGTATTTGTGAATTTTTTTTGCTTTGATTTGTAAACTGCTAATCAATGGCTAATGCAGCGGTCTTAATTTGCAGGTCGAAAGTGGTGATCTTGTTGCATATGGCCTCATACCTGAATTTGTGGGGCGTTTTCCAATTTTAGTGGGTTTGTCCGCTTTGAACCAGGACCAACTCGTTCAGGTATGTCAAATATTTATGTCACATACATTTCTCCAAACTCTGCCTCATTCTCTGCTGATTGATGAGACCTGGCATGCTCAAAGACCAAATTGGATTGCAGATTACTTAAACATACATGGAGCTTAAATTTGCCTGTACCTGTACAAAATCCAACTTGTTAATATAATGTAAAACTCTGCCAGATTATATTTTAATTGTCATGCAAATATGTGGTCCCTGAACATCTAAGAGTTTGCAAAGCATTTAGACCGGAAGTTTTTTTTTAACCCTCTTCTCAGCTTTGTTTACTTCACTATTTCTTACAGTAATTTTTTGTGAGACAGGTCCTTGTTGAACCTAAAAATGCCCTTGTTAAACAATATAAGAAGATGTTCAGGATGAACAATGTAAGCCTCTTAACCCATACCAATTTTTCATAAGAAGTTCTTCTCTTTCCTAACAGCATTCAATGCCAGCCTATTTGGAGTGGCTTATTTCATTTTTGGTTTAACATTTCAGGTTAGTTTAAATTTTACCGATAATGCTTTGAGATTGATCGCAAGGAAAGCCATGGCTAAGAACACCGGTGCCCGTGGCTTAAGAGCCATATTAGAGAATGTTCTTACTGAAGCAATGTTTGAGGTACATATGGTTTAGGCATACAGGAGTGATATTCTTTTATTGTTCCCATCCAGATTCCTCGACCCACCAACCCAGTTGAAGAGAAAGTCAAAATTCTTTGACATGCTTGTGGAAAAAACCCTAAATTTTTCATCAAAATAGTGTGGTTATTAATTATCTAAAGATTTTTTTAAAACTTGAGTACTTGAAAGCATATATTTATTCAGTTTCGCCATTCTAGATGTACCAAAATGATACTATACAATCTTTTGAGGATCAATATTCTATGGGGTTAAACAAAATCGTACTTTTTAAGTATTAAGTGAATAAAAAAAATCTGGAGTATTAAATTGATGATAACACCATCTTTCCCTTCATCAACATGGTGCATTCAGGATTTTTACAAATCTATCTTTGTTTTTATATGAATAGAAAATAATATTACATTTTTGGTTCTGGGTTTCCTTTTCCTCAGATTCCAGACAAGGTTGATATTGATAACATAAAAGAGGTTCTAGTTGATGAAGAGGCTGTAGGATCAGTGAATGGTCCTGGATGTGGAGCAAAAATCCTGTACAGAGATGATAGAACTTTGGAGGGTCAAGCAAGAGCCATATGTCTGTAAATAGAAACATCTTAACCTCTGTAAAATCTTGATTGTTTCTTGATTCTATGTTTATATTGTTGTCTATAGTTATATTTTTCTTCCACTTTCTAATGGTCTTATCTTCTCTGTGGTTTAGTTGAGAGGTAAGAGATGAGGATATATAGTGAGCAAGAGATTTTAAGTTTAAATTTTCGCGTTTGTGTATATATATAAAATGGAATAAGTGAGCAAATTCCATTCCAAGCTGTTGATTTTTCTAGAAGTTTTCTATAAACAAAGATTTTATTAAAGCAATTTTTTTTAATAAATAAAGAGAATCCATTCCCTGTTGGAAAGCAATTTTTTTTTGTCTTATAACAATTTAATTTTTCTATTGCCACCTTCAGATTTGACGTCCTGCAAATTTTCATCAGAGTTGAAGATAATTTGAACTTATATTGAAACATTAATCTTAACCACTTAATTGTTATTTTTAAGGCAGAAAATTAAAAAAGTAAATAAGTTGTTCAAATTGTATGATGTTGCCAATTAAGCTAACACTGATATTTTAGAGAACAATCAAACATTTGTTTTAACATACTTAATACTTGCTACATTAAATAAATAAATTTGTAGCTTATCTTTATCGTAGTGAGTATAAATGAAATAAAATTTTACTCCAAGATTATTAAGCTACGTTTTGTTTATTTAATTACTTTAATATGTATCAATAAATGATTTTTTGATTTATTAAAGTCTCATAATTTTTTTAACACTTCAAAAAATTTATGATTCTTGTATTGTTGCAAAATAATGAGAGCTGAAAATTTATTCGGTTGTATATGAAATAAGGAGAATGGTTAAGGATGGCCAAAAAAACTTTCATCTTACTCATGGCCAGAATTTAAATTCTCTTACAATTACTTAGAATTTTGTTTGGTGAACATTTTTTTAAAAAAATTTCTTGATATTTAAAAGTTAGTTAAGTAATTATAATTAGATAAAATTATTTATAATTTAATCATATATACTAATTTTTTAGATTAACTTTTTATTAATCTCTTCGACATGTACAGTGTTCAGTCTTGAAAATACTTGCACTTACCGTCATTTTGTGTACCAAGAAAGAAAAAGAACAAGCCAACTTTTCTGCCTCGTTGCAATCTCCCTTAGCCACGCATTTGTAATTATTGACAGCAAAATTAGTATATGAATTGAGAATGATGATTTCTTTGTAATTTTAAATTAAGTTCCATTATATTTATTTAGTTATATTTATTATAGTTATTTTTTTATAAGTATCTTTTTATTAAAAATAATTTTATTTAAAATATTTTTAAATATTACATATTCATCTTTTTTATAAAAATTTAAATTTTATTAATCACTATGAGGTGTGTCATTTTTGTTAGATCCAACTCACATTAGTTTAGTATAGTTATAATTATGTTGTTAGCTAATTTTAAATTAAATGTAAAATTAGAATGGAAAGGATTTCATTCCTTTGAAAGAAAAGTTGAAATTAAAACAAAAGTGCCCTTTTCATGTTGATCATAGTTCTTTTCTAAAAGTAAAACAATCATATTAGTTTAATATAATTATACATATCTTTGAAATGTAAATATAATAATTTACAAAAATATATTAATAGGGGGGTTTCGAGCCTCATTAACTTTTTCCTCGTTAAAGCTTTTTATCCAATTGGGTATAAGGAGAGAATCAAATTCAGGACTTATATTTTAAAGTATTGAATTATTATAAGTTAAAGAGAACGTACATGACATCAAATTTGTGTACGAAGCTTAAAATAAAAAGAAAAATAAAATATAATTTACTTTAATCGTCATTTAATTACGATTTTCAAATTTTAATTTACCTTCCTAAATTATAAGCATTATATATTAATTAAAATTAATAATTAAAAAAGTCAAATAATCATTACATGATACTTTATGTCTCCATTATATTTCTCAAAATTTCTCTTGCATGAATTTCTATTCTTCGTAGTTTTCAATTTTTGAGATGTTAGTCTTCAGGCAGCCACTTAGGAGGATTCTCAACCCCGCATTGCTGTGATAAATCTACAACGTCTGTAGCATTTGGTTCTGGGCTTCAAATTTCTCTCAGGATCTATCTCTTTCTTGCTTTCCTGCATTGTGTAGAAGTGCTAATTTTTGGATCATTTGTTTCTGTTACTGTTTTGGGAGATTGGTTTTCTTTGATTGTCCTCTTGCATGATACCCGTTATCATTTACAGGAGTTTCTTGATGTTTGGATTGATTTAAAAAAATAAAATAAAATAAAGATGAATGGAACTTTTGTTATTAGGAAAATACATGCCTCAACTATTTGGTCTCAGAATTATTTGGTCCTGAATCTTAAAAGTGTACAATATGATCCTTGACAGGTTTAAGCCTACAATATAATCCTTAATTCAATTTCATACTTCACTGGAAAAGAAATGAAAAATACTATGGAATTTTGATTCTTGCTAATTTTTGGCACTTGTCAGCTTCGGAACTTACAGACACGTTGTTTCCTGTTTTAGAGAAAATAATAAATTAACAAATACTCGCAGGCTGTGAGTGTCAGGTGGTAAGTTAGTGTAGAACATGTTACCTTGCATTTTCTTTTATTGTTTTGCATCTCATATAGTAAGAACTAAAAAGTTTTCTGTAAAATTCGATAGAAATAGCATGTTTCTTAGTATTTTTCATGCTATTATTGAGAGGCCATTTTTGTTTTCTTTTTGGGTACAATCAGACTAGACAAATTCTTGAGGTCAGAATATTGGGATTCACTACTGTTTCTCTGAAGTCTAAATCCCTCCTCTGTTTCTCCTGTTGGAGTTCAACTACCTACTACATCAAGAGTTAACCGTCTGACCAGTGAAGCCTAGGCATTTTACGATAAAAATAAGTTAACTAACCATAGCAGAATTATGAAAATGAATGCCTATTTGCTGTATGCCGTATATGTAGTTCTTTGGTTGTAACTGAGAGAGTAATTTTTTTTTTTTTGGTTACAAAAAGAAACTTTATTAGAAAGGATGAGAAATACACTAATGGAAGATAAGAAACTCACTACATAAACATATAGCGAAGCTTCCCATTCCCTATTCAGATCTCACGGAGAACTCCCCTAGAACAGCTGTGACTGTGAGCACAGCACCAAAGGGAGGCAAGAGACAACCCAGTCTCATAAAACATCTGAAGATGTCAAAATACCCAGAAAGATCTCAGCAATTCTTTCGAGTCAGATACACCAAATTACAGCAAAAATTCACACTGCAATAGAACTTTAACATCTTTTTTATGCTCCAATGCTTTATACCATACTAATAAAAAATACTACAACAAATTCTCTGGGCACACCAATTTCTGTCCAAAAGTACTAAATAGATAATTCTATAATGAAGATGGTGCACTACAATGTAAGAACAAGTATGCAGTTGTTTTAGAATTAACCCTGCACATAAAACAACTGTTACGGGAAAGCGCCAAATTTAACCTTCAAATGTGCAACAAGTCATTTGTATTATTGCTGTTGAATGCTGCTTTCCACAGTCCATAAAATCGACCACACTTATAAAGGAGATTTAGATCTCCAAATTCATTGAACTTCTGTTTTTGTTGTTTTACTCTCGGAAAACTTGTATAAGGTTTTCATGTATTTCAATTTTCTTAATTATATTTCTTTCTTACTCAGACTGTTGGTACTTGGTGAGTTTCAGCATAAGTCATATACTAGTGGTAAGATGGCGAATGTAACTTTAACTGGCATAATGGAAAAGGCATGGCTATACTGATGTCTGCATCTACATATACGTATATTTATGCATGCAACCATGAATTATGCCATTAGGAAGAAGTTTGTATTAAATGACTCACTTTGTCATGTTTTCTAATTTATTCTCTATTTTCTCACAGATGATTGGCAAGGATAAAGACTATAGATACATGGCCACATCTGATTTGCTAAATGAGTTGAATAAAGAGGCATTTAAGCCTGATAATGAACTAGAGATAAAATTGACAAATATCATCATTCAACTGCTTGATGATGTAGCTGGTGATGTCTCTGGATTGGCTGTGAAATGGTACGCCATTTCTCTGCTGATTCTCCTATATGTGTGCATATGATATTTGGTATCGTTCCACCTTGCCTTTTATGGTTATCTATGGCGTTCTTCTTGATTAGGACTTCCGAGTACAAAGTTAGCAGTTATGCAGTATAGCATTAATGGAATCTTTTGCTTCTTTTATTTTTTTCCTCTCTAGCTTTTTGTTCTTATTTAAGTTAAAATAATTTCATGAAAGAAGAAAAAGTCAGTTTGATAGCTATTGATGGAAATGATTTGCCCATAGGCGTTACCCTTATGTTATATTGTATTCAAGTTGCAGTGAGAAAATGGAGTACAGTGATCAAGTAGCAATGCTATTTTTATTCAATTATTAATTATTTTAAATTTAAATTAAAAACTTGCAGTCTTGCTCCATTGGTGAGGAAGGTGAATAAAGCAAGGGTTGTGGAAATGGCTTATAAACTATATGTCAAATTGCTAAATGGGAAGGATCCTCATCGTGCCATAGCTAGCATGGCATTGAAGACAATTGTCGATGAAGTTTCTACTCAGGTATTGCTGGTCCAGTAAGTTCTTAATTTTTCTTGAATACTTTAAATCATGAAAAATTATTGCCCAAAACTTTGCTTATATCTTGAGGATGCTAGTTTCGCTAATTTTCACTCTCTCTGCTCTACTTCCCTCTGTGAATTCAAATCTTTGCACTTGTAGCTTCCTTTGAATAGACTTAGTGGCTTCTAATCTGTTGATATACCTAATTCACGAAGAACTTCAATATCTTTCATTTCCATTCTACATCCTTTAGCCTTCTGAAAAAAGTTTTAGAAATACCTTTCCATTTAAATTATGGGCATATAAAGTCACAAGCATATCATCATCACACATGCGTGCTACACATGGTATGCAAGAACTTTCTTTGCTTGCTTGTCTTTTATTTCTCATGGTAAGAATTTGCTTCTCACAATGGCATTGTCTTTGTTGAAAAAATTTTAACTGTGTTTTCCTTCCATTATTACAGTTTTCCGGTAAAATATTGTTTTATTTTCAGATTACATTTTTGTGGTACAGTAAGCCCTGTTTGGTTTACGGCATAATACAACCTTATGCATAATGTAAAATATCTATTTGTTTCTCATAGTGCTTCAAATACTCTTAAGACAAAAAAATTAATCTAAGCTTTTTTTCAAGGAAGGAAAAATAAAGATTGGGTTTTCAGCTTGGGATATACATAGGACTCGTTGGTCCATGAGCCTCTAGAGTTATGCCTGACATGAAAATCTTATGAATGGCATCCAAAACCATGGCTGGTCTTGTTTGCTATCATTTACGCAATTGTGTCTTTTGGTCCTTTTCCTGTGCTTAAGTGTAAATCATGAACTCTTTAGAGGTTTTCTACGTAGAAACTAGAAAGTATGATTGTTACATGACTCTCCTTTTAATCTCCTGGAAATGAGTACAGAGATCAAATGTGAATGTCTGGATATTTTATGTGATGTCCTTAATAAATTTGGGAATCTAATGGAAGCTGGGCATGAGCCATTATTAAATGCACTGTTGTCTCAGTTGAGTTCCAATCAAGCCAGCATACGCAAGAAGTCTCTGGCATGCATTGATAAGACTAGTGAATAATTTCATTTCCAATAAAGAAAAAGAATAGTTTATCAGTGGGAGTAGATGTATTTTATGAACTTTTTCAATTTTTTTCTCTCGCATTTATTTATGGTGAATTCTTCTACATTTTTCAGTTCTTATCATCAAGGGTTTTTCTATATTCTGATTTGAACCTGTTGAAATTTGAAGAAAAAAAAATTGAATTTCCATCGTTCGGGCATTTGGTAGTAAATGTGCTCATTGATCCCATTATTTAATTAGGGACAACTGATCGAGAGACTAAGTTATTTATCCCATCATGCTTTCCATAATATATTTGTATCTAAATTAAAATCTCACAGGAGGTTTTTACACTAGCAACTGACCTTATATAAGAAGTTTGCCATTTACTTTCTCTTTTCTCTTCTAATGTTGAGATGACTGAGCCAGTGTTTTGCTTTAATCCAATTCACAATAATCATTACTATGTAAGATCTGCTTGATAAAGAATTAGAAGAACAACAACAAAAGCAAGGAAAAGAAATCAATTGAATTTATACAGAAATTAAAAAATTTGGGAATGACATGGATTTTGTAAAGCCATGCTCTTCTTTTGGAATGGGACACTTCACAAATTGATTGAATCTAGTACATGTTACGAATAATTTTAAATTAAAATAATATGAAGAAAGCTGATTGGCATTGTCTTTTTCACTTTTTCAGCATTTCTGTCTTCAAGCTTGTCGGATGATTTGTTAGCTAAAGCAACAGTTGATGTTGTTATTAACTTGAAAAATAAGGTTACCAAGTCAGAAATGACTCGTACAAACATTCAGATGATTGGTTCTTTAAGGTGGGAAATGTGTCCTGCATCACCCCATTTTCTTCTTTTTTATAATAGTGACAAGTTACTATTTACTGATATTTCAGTCGTGCTGTTGGTTATCGATTTGGACGCCATCTTGGAGCACTGTTCCAGTGCTATATAATTACTGCACTACTGCATCAGAAATTGATGAGAAGCTTAGGGTATACAGTTTGCAGGTGCTATACTTGTTCATTTCTATTTTTTCTTGAAGTGTGATTCAGGCGTCCGGATTGTTAGGTGGGCGTTGTCTGCTGGGTGGCGTTTTTAGCGGCGGTTTTTTCCGTTGCTAAAGTTTCTGCAACAAATATTATTGCCACTACAAATTAATTATTTAAACAAAAGTTATGGCAACAATAATATTCGTCGCATAATATTAAAACACACTTTAGCAACGGATAAAACTGCCGCTAAAAAGTCAAGCAGGCACCCAATGGACAACTTACAGCAGAGGATCCAAAATCGTGATTCAGATAACATATATGTTAGAACTGTTTATTATATTCATACACAGTCATGCATCTGCTCCATAGTGTTGAATTTTGCTGCAGGCACTGGATAGCTTTCTCCTAAGGTGCCCAAGGGATATTCCTGTCTACTGTGATCAAATTCTTCATCTGGCCCTGGAATATCTGAGTTATGATCCATACTTCACTGACAACATGGAGGAGGATACCGGGGATGAAGGTCATGAAGAGGAGGAGGAGGAGTATGTGCTTTTTGGTTCACTTGACTGCTAGTGTGAAAGTCATTTCATGATATTCTCGTTTATTTAAGCATTAAACTGTTTTCACTTGCAGTGAGAGTGCAACTGAATATACAGATGACGAAGATGCCAGCTGGAAAGTTCGGAAAGCTGAAGCTAAAAGCTTAGCCGCATTGATCATTTCGCGTCCTGAGATGCTTTCAAAGCTATACGAGGAGGTATCTTTGCCATCTTTTTTTAATTCATTTCTTGTGTATAGCATATTGATGTCTTTTTTCTTTGATTTATTCCTGTTCTAGTATCATTTTGTCTTTTGTTAAAAGAGTTATGGCATTTTTAATTATTGAAATCTTACAAGTCAGTTATAGGTAAGAATTTGTTTTACTAGATCCGTAATCGTCAGTATGGTATCTGTATGTGTGTCTTCGATGAGGACATTTTATCCTCCTTTGTTGTCCTTCTTTCTTTCTAGAAAAATTTCTTATTTTTGCCAAAATAAAATATTGTATATGCTTGGTATGTCTGTGTAGCTATTCACTACTTGTTTATAATCCTTAATTGCGTGACTTCCTAATCTTGAACTCTGCCGTATTCGAGGCTTGTCCAAAACTGATCGATAGATTAAAAGAGAGAGAAGAAAATGTCAAGGTAAATCATTAGTAATTTATCTTCTTTTACAGTGTCACTACTTGGTACGTCTCACATGGGTATGTTGCAGATAGTTGTATTTAATACTTTCATTGAGCTCTTGCGTCAAACTGGAAGGGTCACAAAAGGGCAGATTGGCGTAAATGAAACAAGGCAAGTTAACCTTAGTTTTTATCGAGTGTCTAATCACTTTTCCTTTTTCTTTATTTTTCTATAGAAAACATGGGTGTGTGCTTGCATGCAGATATTTATTTCAAATTGTTTGTATAGGGAAATTTGTGCTAATTGTATTTAATTATTTATCTAGTTTTCACTAGCCCCCCCTCCCTACCTCTCAAGTTTTGACGTGTTCTGCTTTCTTAAAACTTTTTAACTTGAACAGTAAATGGATATTAAAATAGAAGTGTCTGATTGAAAAACATTCTTTACATATTTGTAGTATCTACATTGAGTACTGTGTAGACGACCCACAGTTTTCCTCGAGAGTTAGCAATCGATGAATATGTTATTTTAAAGCACTTCAGTCAAGCCTTTTATAGATGACTCTAATGCTGCTGCTGCTTTTATTGAGATGACAAAATTTGAGATTTTACATATTTAATATTTACATCTGAACATGTTTCTTTAGAGCATAAGGAGATATCAATTTCTGTAGAGCAATGTTGTCATTCACTATGGTTCTCTTGACCTCACTTTTTCCTATCATTAAGGCAGTTGTTACTATTGCCTCATAACATTCAGAATGTATTTACTGTGTTAGTACTGGCATGTAATGCAGTCCTCGATGGTTGTTGAAGCAAGAAGTCCCGAAGATTGTCAAATCCATAAACAGGCAGTTGCATGAGAAATTCATCAAAACAAAGGTACGAGTTGCAAAAGTAGATTATAGATTTAAGACTCACCAGACTTTAAGCATACTTGTCAATGCAGGTTGCCGCCTTTTCTGTTTTACAAGACTTTTTGTTGTCTTGCCAGACTGTCTTACAGATCACATTGGGTCACTCATTCCAGGGATTGAAAACGCATTAAATGTAGGCAATAATGATTCAAGTTGAAATCATATTCAACGTCATCTAGTTGTTCCAATTATTGAATTTGGTCTTTCTATTCCTTTCCAGGACAAATCCTCTAATTCAAATTTGAAGATTGAAGCCCTAATATTCACCAGATTAGTGTTATCATCACATTCTCCCATTGTTTTCCACCCTTATATTCTAGTAACAGTGACAACTTATTTAAGGGTTCCTGTCCTTTAATGAGTGTTTAATTGGCTCATTGAATTGGCTTTGGGGTTTCTAAAATTTTCTTAGTTGTTAGGTCCAAGCTGTAATGTCATTTTGCTTTACCACGTCTAAAATTTCCATCAGTGTGATATAACAGCATTCATTCTTGACTATATTTATGTTTCTGTTTTCAGTCCCTTTCTGCTCCTGTTCTATCAGCTGTTGGTGAGCGTTATTACAAGGTCACTGTAGAGGCATTAGGGGTATGCAGGGAACTGGTCCGTGTTATGTGGCCAAATACTGAGGTGTGTCTATGTATCCTTGTGGACTGTGAAATGATGTTGAACCTGTGTCTAATAATCACTATGTTTTTGTGGTGTAGGAGAGTTCTGGTTTTGATTTCAGGCCATATGTTCATCCCATCTATAATGGCATTATGTCACTCTTGAAAAATCAAGATCAGGATCAGGTTAGTAACAATTACTATAGAAGGCTTATTATTACATTTTTATTCTGCCTAACTTTTTTCCTCTCCAGGAGGTTAAGGAGTGTGCTATCTCCTACATGGGTCTCGTTGTGTCAACATTTGGTGATCATCTCAATCAAGAGTTACCTACATGCCTTCCTGTACTAGTTGATCGGATGGGAAATGAGTAACCCGACTTACAGCTGTCTAGGTTGGTCAAGTTAAATTTTAGTGATTTAAATTTCTAGAAATTGTTGTTACTTGTCGCAACAAAATAATTGATACTTCAACCCGTGTGCAGGGAACTGGAGACAAAAAATTTCTAGAAATTGTTGAAGGAAAGAATTACTTTGTCCCCCCACCCTCCAAACATGAAAACCCCTAAAAGAGGCTTTCTTTGTATCATGTTTCTGGGTGCTTATCAGCACACATGTTAGCTTCTGTGCCTTTCTGTTTTGTGGTTATCTTGAACATAATGGTTTCCTTATGCAGGCACTTGCTGTTATTGCTGCTTCTCCACTTTGGGTGGATCTATCATGTGTTCTGGAGCATGTAATAGCACAGTTGACTGCATTCCTACGGAAAGTATAGAATTCTTCTTTGAAACAATTTATTCGTCTCATGATATATCTTATATTTACAGTTTCATCATATACTCTGTTTATAAGTAAACTTTTCCTAGATTATATAAAAAATTCTCAACAAAGGCTTGGTTTGTTGTTGTTGTATATAAAAAGTTCTCAACAAAAGGGTGTGAAAGGTTCCAAGTTTTGCGTTGCTGGTTTTTGTAAACAGGCTAATCGTTTATTAGGCAAGCAACCTTGGGGACCTTAAACTCATTCATACTTGCTTATAGTGATAAGATTGGTTCATCTGCTTATGAAGCTATTATAGTGGAACTGTCAACTCTAATTAGGTTTGTCTTACTAGTTAATTCCTTGGGGTGCCTTTATTTTATGTAGACACAGGCTATGTTGATTATTGACCGAACCTTTTTTTTTTGGGGGGGCTTATTTTCATCACATGTTTCAGTGATTCTGACTTGCATATGACAGCCCTTGCTTTGGAACTCTGCTGCACATTAATGGATGCTGGGAGGTCAGGTCCAGATGTTGGTTTGGCTGTTAAAAACAAAGTTCTTCCTCAATCTCTAGCATTAATTAGAAGCTCATTGTTGCAGGGGCCAGCTCTTATGGTACTTCTTCTGCATGTGACTATACTTAAGTGATTTTTTTTTTTTGTTTGATATGAAATGTGTTCATGCTTAGGATTGTCTTTCTTTGACTGCTTCAGGCTTTACAGAACTTTTTTGCTGCTTTAGTCTATTCTGAAAATTCCAGGTTTGATTCTCTTCTGGAATCACTACTTGCCAGTGGAAAGCCTTCTTTCAAGTTGGGCGGCATTGTAAGACAAGAATTGCATTCAATTGCTGAATGTGCGGGTGTTCTATGCCTTGCTTCTGGTGATCAGAAATGTTCTTCAACAGTGAAAATGCTTACCAAGATTTTCAAGGATGACAACACTGTAAGCTTTCTTTCCAGCATTTGAAAATGGTAGTGAATAGTTTTGTCCATTGTCCATTTCTTTGATGCCTTATGTATGTGAACCCGTGCTTGTCTTTCAATGGACTCTCATAGCTTTTACATGTTGGACTTGTGCTATAAATTTTATTTTTATTTTTGTCATTTTTAGCTTCTAATACTTTATGGTACTTCTCTCTCCTTTTAATATGAATGCTGCAGTGTACTGTGTACCAGTTTACGGTTCAGATTGTTGCTCCTCTTTATTTATTAATCAATTTTCTATTTCCTTTTCAAAGGCTAAGCAGCACCTTGCTCTTCTATGTTTGGGGGAGACTGGTAGAAGGAAGTGCACATACACATATAGAAAGTATTGTTATTGAGTCCTTCCAATCCCCTTTGGAAGAGATAAAATCTTCTGCCTCTTATGCTCTTGGCAATATTGCTGTTGGTAATCTTCCCAAGTACTTGCCTTTTATCTTGGACCAGATTGATAATCAGCAGAAAAAACAATACCTCTTGCTTAATTCTTTGAAGGAGGTTTGTCACGTTGAACAAACCCTACCCCATATTGGTTGTGACATTTTTCTAACATCTAATATATATGTGATTCTCTTGTCCCTAACTGGCAGGTGATTATAAGGCAATCTGTAGACAAAGCCAAGAGTCTGGTGTTGAGAAAATACTCAATTTACCCTTCAACCACTGTGAAAGTGAGAAAGAGGGGGTTCGCAATGTAGTGGCTGAGTGTCTTGGTAAAATGTTGCTTATTAAACCAGAAAAACTTGTTCCTGCACTCAAGGTATCTGAATTTTCAACAGGAACATATTGTTTGTGCCTATTACTTGAGTATTTTATAATTTAAGGTTCTCTTGTTTTGTATG
The DNA here is from genome assembly GCA_031216115.1 of Senna siamea. Lineage (NCBI taxonomy): Eukaryota > Viridiplantae > Streptophyta > Magnoliopsida > Fabales > Fabaceae > Senna > Senna siamea. The sequence continues at coordinate 21,987,083 of CM062355.1, forward strand.
CTGAACTGTTTATAGGAAGGAACTACCAGTCCAGCTGCATTTACTAGGGCTACTGTTGTCACTGCTGTGAAGTACTCCATAGTTGAGCGTCCTGAGAAGATAGATAGGATCATATACCCTGAATACGATCCTTTCTGATGCTTATTAAAGATGATGACAGGGTGAGTTATTAATTAGCTTATTGAACTCTGAGAAAATAAATTTTAGCACAGTGCAGTTTCTTTATCTGTATTTCTGAATAAATGGCAGATGCTTGAACGTCATGGTTTCTAATTTTTTTGGGCATGCAGCATGTTGGGCGAGCTGCAGTCTTGGCTATGAGCACATTTGCCCACAATAAGCCAAAAATCATTAAGGGGCTTCTTCCTGATCTGTTACCTCTTCTTTATAATCAAACAATTGTGAAGGTAATCTGACTTTGGGCATTCTGCTCCAAGGAATTGTGTTGAATGCATTTAAACCTGAATTTCCTTTACCCCTTGAAAATTTCCAACGTATGTGTTGTATATGGCTTGTGTCTTATGTCACTCCTTACCTCCTGCAATAAAAATGGAAAATCTCATAACAGTTGCAGATGGTCTGATTTTTATAATTTATTTCTGACAGAAAGAACTGATAAGGGTAGTTGATCTTGTTCCCTTCAAGCATACTGTGGATGATGGGCTTGAATTGAGGAATGCTTCTTTGGAATGTGTAAACACATTAATGGATAGCTGTAATGATGAAGTGAATCCCTCATCATTTATTGTTCCTTATCTTAATTCTGGTTTGGAAGGTAAGCATCTGTGTTTTTTTCTTTTTTCAGTTTCCAGACCCGCTAACCACCTTTGTTGCTTCTGATCTGTTGGTGTAATGTTGATTTATGTTTTAAACGTGTTTATTTCATTTTATTACTTTTCATTAGGAACAGCTTAAATTAACTCTGCCAACATTGTGGAAAATCAGTTTTATACATTTCAGATATCCTTTTCTTATTTTCTAGCATGTATATATTGGAGGACTAATTCTTTATCTTTGTATCACATGCTTTGTCTACCTTTTTCTATAATTTATGCTAAATTTATTCTGCTATTATTAAATTTGAGTAACCTAACCACAAAAATGAGTCAAGATAGAACACGTTGGTGTCGCTTTATACATATAGCCAATTTCACCTAATGGAAAGAGGTGTTTTTTTGTTGTTATTGTTGTTGTATTACTAAATTTGAAGAACAATATCCTTTGTTGTCTATATTTGCTAGTTTTGGAAGCCTATGTTTTGTTCTCTCCTTGTTTTTTTTGGCACTACTTCTTTTACAGAAACAAATTTTGGGTTTTTCAGACCATTATGATGTTAAAATACCATGCCACCTGATACTCTCAAAACTAGCCCATAAGTGTCCATCTGCAGTGTTGGCAGGTTTGTGAATTTTCAGTTATGACAGTTAGATTTGGCTGTGGTATACTTCTCTTTCCTAACATGGATTGCATCTTGTAGTGTTGGATTCATTGGTGGATCCTCTTTACAAAAGCATTAAGTTTAAGCCCCAGCAAGATGCTGTCAAGCAAGAAGTGGATCATAACGAAGACATGATTCGAAGTGCACTTCGAGCTATTCAATCCTTAAATCTTATCAGGTTGGTAATTTGTGGTGTTTGTGAATCAATACTTGCACAACTTATTTTCTGCTCGGAGAAAACTGAAAGTAAAAGTAACATTGTATCGTTGAATTTTCTTGGAAAGAAAAACTTACTAACAATAACAATACTCAGATGTTGGTTTGTCATCTCTTACATAAGAACACTTTTTTCCTCTCTCTCCACAAAATCTAGTAATCTCAATTTATAACTAATTTTTTGCAACATGATTTAAATTTTCCTATGACATTTAAATCTCAGTTTTTCTTTACTTGTTCTTGTCTACCATTTGAAAGGTTTCTATATTTGTTGAATTTGCATTCTGCAGTGGAGATTCCAGTGTCATCTTCAAGAACCTTATGAATGAAATATCAAAATCAAAACCTCTCTTGGAGAAGTATAATTCAATCCGAAATGAGTAATGAATGAAGGGTTAGCTGTTTTGTCAGTAAGATAGTGCATGAAGGAGTCAGGGTAGTTTAACTTTATCTTGATGATGGGACAGTGAGACATTCCATTGATGCATCTGTCTTAAGAGTGAAACATTTTACCTGTACCATAGGAGAATTCATTTGATGTGATCTCTCCCATGGAAATCTTGTCATTTCTTGTATAGGATGAAAGATTTTGCATCTTTGTCGTATGCATATATATTATCTAGCTTTCATTATTTGATGATAAAAAAGAGAGATATTAAGAGATATAGTGATTGAATCCTTGCCTTGAAATATTTTTTATTTCTAAATTGATAAATCGAATGAGAGCCAAGCCATTTTAAGCTTGACTCGCTAAACAAATGAGCTAATTAAGAAGGACTGTAATCTGGCCGAGTTTTGAATGAGCAACGCCCTAAAGGTGGAACTTAATCTAGAGGTTTATCAGTTAAATTAAGGAAATATTTCTTTTGCTCCAATAATAGTAAAAAGTTTAGTATTATTTCTATTCATATTTTGATAAATAAGATATTTTTGTCTAATTCAAATCAACAATAATTTTAAATTAATTTATGTGATTATTATAAAAATATAAATTAGATCATGTATCAAAATATTAATAAATATAGTATTAAATAGTTGGTATTACACGAGTATCAAAATTGGACTCTTAAATTAGATATCGAGTAGTTAACCTCGACCAATATAATTAAGCAAGGTTAATGCACTTCTCAAACTTGTTCATGGAACTTGTGTATCAAGTCGATCCAAGCTTTTGTGTAATTAGATTACATACGGTCCAGTTAATTTATAATCACACTTCTCATTATTTAGAAACTATTTGGTTCATCACTTAATGTCCAGACACGTAATTATATAAACTCCTGATTTTGGAAACTAAAAGATCATTGAAATATATTAAATATACAAGTGACTATAATTTTATAGCTATTTAATTCTTACTTGACATAAGAATCAACTTATTTATTACTTCTAACCTGTTAAATTAATAAAACTTAATTTTTATAATAAAATATTAAAATATATAAAATTATTATTACATCTTATCCTGAAATCAATTATCCACCTTCCTATATAGATAAAATAAATCTACCGATGCTTGGAATCCATTTTCTATCCAATCATTTGCTGCATAATTCTGTTGTAAAGTGATCTCAGTGATTCAAAATTCAGAAAGTGCCAATTGATATTTGAAACTAATAAGATGCAATCGAATAGTGAGTGATTAAGGTTGACATACAAAACAATCTTAATCTACAACTGTTCATCTTTAGCCTTAGGCAGATAAACAACTGTTCATCACGTCAATGGCTCCAAGATGCACAAGCACTTTAAAAATCTACATTGACTTGCTGTCTCCCACAACTTAGAGCCATATAAACTCGTTTCAAACTAAATAGCACCCAAAAAAAAATCTACCAAAAAAAATCTAAGGTAGAACATTGCCAAGTGATATAGGGTACACTTTCTGAAGTGATTGGAACTGCTAATTCTGTACGTATATACTACAAAGACCTGGTCCAGCAAACCAATGTTGAGTTATAAAATAGTGAACATCATGGTCAAAATTAGTGAAATCGTAATAAAAATACTAATAATAATAACTATATTAAGACCAAGCAATCCTAAAAAAGTTTCGAAGCATTTCACTTGGTCATGCCAGATGCATCATCAACGAAGCTCTACTCCGAAAGGTTTGCGCATGGATACATACAATTGAAAATCTAATGGCTGCTTAACCTAATCATCAGTCTCAACTGTCCCACCCTTGAGATGAAAATGTTTTTCTCTCTTCTGGAACTCTGTCAAACCTTTCCCACTTCCAGTCACACCAACCTTGCCATATGGATCATCAGGAGACTTGAAAATACTCTCCCTCTTTCTTCCAGAAAAGAAACCAATCTGTAAGCACAGCCAAGATATTGATCACATCGCAAAATGTGAAAGAATTCAAGCACAGTAAACAAAAGCTGCATATAGTAACAATGAACTTAGTAAACAATACAACCACATAAAAACAAAAGGAAATCCAGGGATTGTTGAAAGAAGCATAAGAGCATGTTTGCATAGATTGGAGGCTAACTAGGCCAGCCAAATGGGATTAAGTATATTGATTTTGATCTGACAACACCACCCTCCTCCCAAAAAGAAAATTCAGGAAGAAAAATAACTGTGAGAAGGAAAAAAGACATAAGTGTAATCACAAACACTTTTGTCCAATTCCTACCAATGGCATGGTGAATCATCAAGAAATTGGAATTACTCCGTGTTTAGGAAGGAAGCATGCAGCTAACAATTGTACATCAAACTACGATGAAAATAAATCAACACAGAAATGAACATCCTTCAGTCCTCTCTTTTTCTTAGATGTAAAAGCTTTTCTCAGGCTTGGGTTCCTTTTCTATTTCCTTCTCATTTCCATCCAGTCAATTTAGGTGATTGGTTTTTCCTTTCCTTTCTCGCACATTTTTAAAACGATCAAACATATCCAATTCTAATTTATACATAATAAATTTAATAAATCATTTATTTATGGTCAACTTTACAATTAGCTCTTTTCTGATTTCATAGACTTCAAAGGACTTATAGCCAGTAACGGAGGTCAATTTCCATTAACAAAACCTAAGAATATAAAATATTGAAAATATAAATTCATTAAGATAGTTATATGAAAAATATCTGTTAAGCACCCAACAAAGAAACCTAGGATATGCTGGGAATCTCTTACGAAAGCTAAGAGTTAATAACATAAAAGAATGAAATGTCACAAAGTTGAGTAAGCTACCTTCTTTGTCTTGCCTTTGGTTGACTGAAACTGCTGCCAAGCATTCTGCCGCTTATTTTGTGTGACTTCAAGTTGTTCTATCCGCATCTTTGACTTAAAGGCATGTATCTTCTTACGTTTAGCAGCTTTCTGTAATAATTTCAAGTAACAAACAAAATCATTGAAAGCGCTACCTAACTTTAATAGAAATTGTGTACATAGAAACTTATACCAGAATACCACTAACAAGCTTCTCTTTTTTTTTTTTTCCGGGGGAGGGGGGAATTGGAAGCAAACATTGGGAATTAGAGGACTCATCACATTAACAAAACTTATAAAATTGTTTATAAAAAAAGAGGTAAAGAGGAAAAACAAAACTTGCACGAGACTCACCACATCCTCAGGATCATCAGGCTCTATACGAAGCTTTGCAGGTAAACTCCGTGACTGGAAATCAATGGAAGCAGCTTGGGCAATTTTACGTTTGATAGCCTGCTTTGTAGCTTCAGCAACTCGCTCAGCTTCTAACAAGGCATTGACAGTACCTTCTTGAATTGGCCTTACATTGGCAGGATCCACCTGGGATAAGCAACTACCATTAACACATGATGTTACCCCAGAGAAATAATACATAATTAAAAAAAAAAAAAAAGCTTCAAATTTGGTCTGAAAGTTCACCATAAATTATTCTTTAGATTGTGATTGTTAGTGCCTCAGTTTTTTTGGGAATTGGGATAGGACATCAATGCAGTTCATGAGTGATCAGCATTTGGACTAAAAAATTCTCCACTTGCAAACTACTTTCCTAAAAATGCAGTATACTATATAGTGCTAAAAAAAGAAACAAGATGCAATGATAGAGTAGCAGAACAAAGCAAGATTTAGCTCAAAATCATGTAGCCATGCAGAACTTTAAGGATAACTTATGCAGTGACTGCAGTAAATCCGGCCAAAAGCCTCTTTGAAATCTTAATTCGGGGCTGAATTCTCCACTGAAAATAGCAGTTTGTTTAATACTTAACCAAAAAGAGTTTGAGTGATATCGTATTGAAAACATTAAGCATATTGGAGGCCACCAAATACATTCAGCATTAACTTCCTTATTTAAAGAATTAATTGGCAATAGTTTCCATCAGTATAGTCTAATTCATTGCAGTAAATGCCAAAATCCAGTGTTATCAAAGACATCCAAAGATTGAAGATAAACTATGCATCAAATAGTTTTAGAAGCCATACCTCTTCTCTATTACCCCACACATCATAGGTAACATAATAACCATTTAGTGTATGAGCCTCAACTGTTGCATCATACCTGGACATTCAAGATTAAACAATTCAAACACAGTAAACATAGGTGAAGAAATGAAAAAATAAAAGTACACACAAAATAATAGAATATGATGGACCAGACTTGCTTAACATACCATTCTCCATCTTCACTCCAGACTGCCTGAACTTTAGTGCCAACAGGAAATTTATCTTGATGATCAGTAATGCTTTCAGGTTCCTAAAGGTGAAATGATGGAAAAAATTACTAATAATCACCAGAAAAAGAACTACATCAAAATCTCCAGAGATGATTTGAAGAATTTCATCCAACAGCATCTGGCAGGTTGTAATTTCAGTAATTATTAAAGGCAGGCAATTAAGTCAATTCTGATCAGGCAGGTCTATGATAGTAGGAGGCAATTCAGGATACACAGAGCACAAGATTGCTTCATCTACAACAAAGATCCACCAGCAGGTATGCCAAGTATCTCATTGTATAGGTAGCATTATACAAGAAATTGCACAACAAATGCAAATTAGCAGAATATGCATATAGAAAGTCACCAACAAATGATCCACCAATGGTTCTTTAAGGCAATCCATAAAGAAGATCTTTCTATTACCTCTGAATGTCTACAATATAACTCCTGGAAAGAAACCATGTGCGTAGGATCAAAGACAGAAAATATATATATATATATATATATCCATTAGTCTAACAAAAAAGTTTTCTCTCTCAAGACAAGCATTCCACACCAACCAAGCATCAAAGAAACAGAATAATAGTACATTGCAGTAAAATTATGGTCTCCCCACTAATGCCAAAACCTCTGTACTTTTTTCTCTCTAATAACCAAAACCTCCGAACTTGAAAAAAACTTCCCTAAGCTGGCACACCCTAGATACACCACAATTAAATATGAATGACAACACTGCAGCATCACCCAACGCAAGTAATAAACCTTATAAATAAGGCAAGCATTTGACATGAGCATTTGTTTATAAAGTATAGATGTGAAAAAGAAAACTCATAAGATAATAATACAGAATAAGATACATATATTTTTAATCACTTAATCATATATATTGGTATCCTAATTCAGGCCAACAATATAGAAAATAAAACACATTCAGCACCCAATAAATGCAAACATGAAAGTCAAATCAGAAGAATAAGCAAATACCACTTCATTCTCCTCATACTTAGACAAACTTTGAGATGCACTAGCATTTGATCCAGACACTTCATTTTGCTTTGCAGTTGCCAGCAGTTCTTCCGTCAAAGCAATCACCTGTGTGACACAATTTTAGGCCACATTCCAATTCAGTAATGCAGATATTTTCAGAATTTCCTACACCATAAACAAATTAATTTCAAAATTCTAACTTAGAATCTCAGTGTGAACATCTCATATCAGGTGAGAGGGAGAAAGCAGGCTGGACATCACGACACAGCAACCTGCAAAGAACCAAGATAAAAGTGATGTGCATTTTGATGAGGCTGTCAGTTTTTTTGGTACATAGATCTATTACTTTGTTATTTTTTTTCTCATGCTCCTCAGGGTCTGCAACTCGGAATAATGTTACAACCTTCACTTCATAATAAAACACCATACTTACCTTTATCAATAAAGAAATGAGAACTACTCTCAAAAAGGGCCACCAACTTTTATTAATTAAAAAAATCCAAGAAACAAGGAGGTGCATAGCAAACCTACACATCCATACATTGGTCGTCTGGTGTCTTTATGGCTTACTCTAGGTAAGATGTATACAAGCTGCTTTCTTAAGAACCAATCAACTATATGTTTAGATGAATTTAAAAGAGAACAAAGACAAACAGAAATGAAAAGCAAAAATAAATAAATAACAGTGCAGTAACTTACAAGGAAGCATATACTGCTCAAGAAATAACAGAATTAAGAAAATATAAAGTCATATATATATGTATGTATATACCTCTCTAAGCTCCCTTTCCATGTCAGCATATTCAGAATTTCCAGGCTCATCATTCAATAGTTGTCTGACCTGATACAGAGATGAAGGAAAAACTTTTTATACAAGACTAATCTTTAATATCAATAAATACTGCAATAACCAAGGAGTATAGATATGCTCATAAAATTGAGACCATAGCCAATATCAACAACACTGACCACTTTCCTTAGAAAGATGATAGAATCGGAAAGAATTATGTCGGTGGCAATAAGGTTCAAGAACACAGGATGCAAGGATAGAAAATAGATACAAAGTTCAAGCAACAAGCTCAACCAGAGAAGGTGGCCAACACTGCCCGTGGAATGCTAACGATTTAAAATGTCAATATTAGGGGCCCTCAAACTACAGGGAGGTGAGGTTAATAAAAAGAAATCCTACAATAGCAATAAGTCATAATAAACTCAAACTTTCAACTCTTAACCACATATTTTTAAACCTAAGATGAATTCTTTATGCCTGTAAAACTTAAAGAACAAGCAAAATGGACCAGGTATATCAAACAAATGCAAGCTCAAGGTAAATTATCAAGAAATGAGAATCCCCCAGTTCAAACAAATACAGTTTGTAACCCGAGTGCCAATCCTTTCCTCCAGTTAGAATGTGACATCACAAATCCCCATCTATATTTTAGTTTTTAACAAAAAGATCCAAATATATATATATATATATACACCAAAAATTGTCCATAACTCTTCTAACACCCATCAACTTCACCGACAAATGTCTTCCTTCCTCAATGATACAGGACCCATGCACACACTAAAAACCCGATAAAATTATACTCCACATCCCAACAAAACAAGAGCAGAAATTACTTTTGAAGGGATAATAATTCTTCCTCACATTAGGATCTTAACCCTCGAATTCCTTCCTCTCGCTTACATTCTAACAGGTAAACAGCATACTATATTACAGCTCTCCCTTGTTCTCATCTCCCCTCATTCTTTCTTTATTTTATCTTTTAATAAAACTTAGGTCATTTTTTATTAGGGGGAGAGAAAAAAACGGTACGAATAGAACAATTTTTCACTAGCAAACTTAATTTAAAGTGGGCCAAGAAATACATAAGAATGATAATGAAACTTCTCGGGAAATCTACTTTAACGTCCATACTAATAAATTAATCGTACGGTACCGACCATATTTTTTATATCAAAGAAAACATAAAGATTACCATTTAACAAATCCTATTATAATACTCTTAACTTACATGCGTGTCCCAGCATTAATCACAATTAAACTGAACTCAATCGGATTAATAGAAGATAAACCCTAATTATTCGAGTAATAGTGTTCAATATTAAATCAAATGCAACAAAACAGGTAGAAGCCATTGCAAACGAATTCAACTCAGCAACAGAGATATCTTCCCTCCACAAATTTAATCGATAATTCAGCGTAGTCCAAATCAAAGTGAACCAAAAAAAAAATCAAATAAAAAAAATGATAAGGAGACTAGACCTGGTGAAGCTGATCTTTGTAGGTAGAGAGATTGGAGGCTAGCTCCTCTATGCTGAGCTCTTCGCCGCCTTGCATCGTCTATGTTTCGAGGTCTTTCTTTCTTCCACAGAAGTCGAATTCGATTATGGTTTTGATAAACGCTGAGACCTGACAGACAACGTACGAAGACGATGAGCTCGATTGTTTAAAAGGTAGCCCTCCGATGTTGGGCCTGGATCAGGAATTATGGGCCGAATCCTGGACTAGGCCCCTTTTTTAAAAAAAAAGCTACCAAAAAAGTAACCACAAAATTACTCTTTTAACCCTATAATTTTACTCAATCTCTTATAATTTTTTTAAATTTTAATTTAGTCTCCTCGTTAAAGATCCCTAATGTTCTATTAAATTTTAATATTATTTATATTATAATATCTTTGATATTTTCTAATCATTAAATTCAAAAATCATATATTATAAAATATGTAATGTGATGAGAGTGAAAAGAAAAAAATAAATATAATAAAAAGGTACAGTAGATTTTAAAAATATAAATAAATTTTTATTATTTAATTTATTATTTTAAAATATAATCATTATATTTTTACATTATATTTCAAAATTTAAAGAAAAATAGGATATATACTTTTGTGCATGTGGAAGCTCTAGTTAGTAATTAACTATATATCATTTGATTTTCCTTCCTTATTTAACCTATAATTTCACCTGTAATGATCTTATTAATTTTTCAAAAAATTATGATTTATTAAAAATATATTTTTAAAAATTATTATTTCAATATTATTTATTTTGAGTTATAAAAGATAAAGTTAATTTTTTTAAAAAAATCATTTTAATTTTTATATTAGTCAAATACATATTTAATTATAAAAATAATAAATATAAGAATATTTTAGCTAAAAATAAAAGTAAAGTTGTAGATGTTTATATTTTTTATAAGAAGGAATGCTAGTTTATCAAAATAGAGAGAAAAATATATATTTTAACATACCTCAAGAAGGATGAATATAATTTACCTAATAATAATTGTAAGTTTTGTAGAAAATGGAATGGGATGAAAGAAAAGGAAGTGGCGGAATGAAAAAATGTTCCTTTTATGAATAATTAAAAAGCTATGTTATAAAGTTTAATTTAATTCTAATATTTATATTTTGTTACAAATTATAATGAAACAATTATCCTTTTTCTTCAAATAATTGCGAAAAGTTTGTAGGGAAAAGAAGAAAACGAATGGAACGTTGAAATTTTTAATTTTTATTTAGATTTAAATATAATTTAAATTTAAAAAAAAAAAAAGATGGTATACATATATATTTAATAAAAATAAAAATTATTAATAGTAAAATTTCACTTTACTTTACTTACTTTTCTTTCTTTCATCCATTGTCCAAACACATACAATTAATGCCCACCAATTCACTATTTGTAATCAAAGACTTGCGTGTGAAAAAGAAAAAAGAGGATAAAAAGAGGAACACATTTGAAGATTAAGTGATGATAGTGGAGGAAGGTATGATCAATTGCTAAGACCAAAATAAAACGAGGGGCCTTCTCTTTCTCTATGTTTATATTTAATATCATACGAACCTAAATTAAGTTTAGAGAAATAAATTAATCTCTTGTAATATAATAAATTAAGATTTAAATTTTTATTAAAAAATTATTTATATTTAATACTTAATAATATTTTAAATAATATTACTTTAAATAGAAAATCGAAAGACTCATATAAGGTATTTTTTGTAGGGAAAGAAAATATAGTGGCATTATATTGTTAATCTTTTAGGCAACACTTTGATGTACAATTTGGAAATGTCATAAGGATATCAAATTGGAAATGGTTGTGAGGGGGGCCATGAATTCGACAGTAAAACATGTTTGAGACATGTTTCCTTGTATAAAGCTGCATCAGTATCAATTGTCAAAAAGAACCGGAAAGCTACAACGTACATCTCACAACTCAATTATATGTGTCCATTTAATTTTTACTCTAACTCCCTAGTTCCATCTCTCAATTTTGTCCTTCTTTATTGATGTAACTTCTTTTTTTAGTCTGAATAATATTTATACATATCACTGACAATAATATATATATATATATATATATATATATATATTTATCAGAGTGCTATTGAGTCAGCAAAAGAGTTTAAAGTAAAATTAAAATGCTTTGTTAATTTAATTCTAAAATTTCAAAATCTTTTGATATTCTTATATAATTTTGGTATTTTTAGATAATCACAACATTTTGATGTTATTTGAGCTTCTTTGTTAACTCAACTATATTTTGAGTAGAGCAATTTTATTTGAGAACCACGCATGTATAATGATATTTGATTAAGAAATTGCATTTTATACAACAACAACAAAAATTAAATCTTCTAAAGTTAAAGAATAAAAATTTTATTCTTTTCTAATTTTACGAAGTACAATTTTTTTAAATATGTACTATTAGACTTTCTTATTAATAACATGATAAATATATTTTACAACTCAAATTATATAATTGATTCTTTATAAAAACTGATCACATGCATGCATATTTGCTATCAAACTTTTTGGTGAAATTTTTTTTTGTTTCTATTAATTAAATGTAGTTTGATATTCTTAATTTAAAATTTTAATTTATAACTAGACAAAATTCAAGTACATCTTTAATTTGAATGTTGACACTCTCAAAATCTGTAATAAAAACATGACACATATTTCTTACCGCTTAAAATTTAATTACCGTTTTTAAACATTTACTATTACATTTTTGTTAAAAATTTTGGAAACACAAATTTCTAAAGTACTTTAGCTAATGTTTTTAAAAATTTTCTTAATTAGGAATTTAATTTGACTCAAAATAGAACTAATTAACTTCTAGGATTGGATGTACTTTCTTTGTCAATAGTATTACTATTTGATATTCTTTTTCCAACTCAAACATCCTTGCAACTCATAAAGTGCATATATGATATATCTTTCTTTAATGATTGATATTCCATTTTAACATTATATTTATTTTGTCCTATTTTATTTATACCACAAAATGTAATAACTAATAAGTTTTTTTTCCCCATTTAAAGTTACAACATTTTCATCAAAATTAAAAAAAAAAAAAAAGAGGCTATAATTATACTGATGACATTGAAACAATTATACATTAGCTGCTAGCTTATAACATTCTTTACACAGAAACTACATATATGATCAGCCTCAAAATTAAAATAGGCCATTATATATGTAAATATGATGCAAATTTTTGTAGCTTTTCTACTTAATTATAATTAATTGATAATACATGACTTAATAAGATATATATATATATAATTTCCTAATTAAGGAATACTTTGATCTCCAAGGTTCTTGGAACTGTGGCCTCCATCATCATCAACATCAATGCTTGATAGAGAAGGATTATAAGAGAACCATCTAGACCAAAAGAGATAGTTGAAGAAATTAAGGATGCTCAAAACAGCTAGCATCCAATAGAACAAGTCAAGCCTGTCTTTGTTAAGGTTGTTATCATGAAGCCATCCACCATTAGAGGGAGAAGATGAAGTCACCTTGTTCACCAAAGAAACCAACACAGAGCTCAAGTAAAACCCAAAGGAATATGAACAATATGTGATTGCAGTCAAGAATGCTTGCATCCCTTTGAGGGATTGCTTGTAGAAAAATTCAATTAATCCAACGGCTGTGAACATCTCTGATATCCCAAAGATCAAGAATTGTGGGGTGATCCAAAAAATTGATAGGGTTTTGTTGAATTTTAGGGCTTCATCCCTCCTTTTTTTCTCAATTAGGGCAGCTGCCACCATGGAGAAGGTGGCGAGGAAGAGACCAATGCCAATTCGATGGAGCGGGGCGATCCCAGACTCATGGCGAGTGAATTTGCGAGCAAAAGGGACAAAAAAGGTGTCATAAATAGGCACGAAGACGAGGAGCAGAAGATAAGGAATGGACTGGAGGGAAGCAGGTGGGATATGAAAGGAAGGAGAGAGACGAGTATCCATGGCGGAGCCTTGTTGAACTGAGAAGGTTTGAAGCTGAGCAAGAATGGTATTGAAGATGATGGTGCATGCAAAAATGGGAAGGATTGAAAGTAGGGTTTTCACTTGCTCCACTTGAGAAATTGTGCATAGCCTCCATGGGCTTTCCTTGGTGTTGTTGGTTCCATCTTGGACTTTAATACAAGCCTTGTCTAAGAACCTGAAATTATTAATTAAGGGATTTATATATATATATATATATATATATAGTCTGTAAAATTAAATACATTTTATAACAAGTATCTCATATTAAGTATTTATGTGAGATAGTATATATTAGAGACGAGCAATACTTAAAGATAATTATTAATTGTTAGCCATGAAGCCTATACATATAAATGTAAATATATAGATTACCAAAAAGGAAATTAATAAAAAAAATTAAAGGTACCTGAACTTATTGGTATGAAGAAAAGCACCAGCAAGGTCGTTTTGATTTCCATGAAGCATTTGTGGGTTTGATGGACAAACGAGCTTCCTCTTCGATATGGCAGCCACAAAGACCTGATGATGATGATAATCAAAATAATTAAGAAATAACATTAATATTATATATAATATAATGAATTAAACTTAATTAATTCATGTTGTCATTATAATAATAATAAATACAGTTCATACTTTAATTCCTAGTACGTACATGACTCAGCAGACAAACACCACTTTTTCTTCGACAACTCACGTGTTGGTTTTCAACTTGCGAATTGACCTCCTTTATTAATTAAATAAAAAATAAAATAAAATAAAAAGTAATACTGTACATGACTCATAGAATCTATGATAATAATATACGAGAAAGATGGGAGTGTTCAGACTCCAGAAATTGCAATATTTTTTATCTTATTAGGCCCCACCAGAAAACAAAACAGTGAAACACAACGATGCATAATCATATTCATCAAACTCTCATTATATTTGGTGCACATTATTGATTTTGATTGTGATATTTTACACGCATGTGAGGTGGGATTGATTTAACATGTTTGATGTTTTTTAAAACACAAGAAATTGTTTATATTTTGAATCATACCTTCACTAGATCATTAAATATTGCCAATATACAATAGTAAAATATCATAATATTTTATCTAAATTATAAGCCAAAAATTATAATGATAAGCCAAGCAGCTCCTATATATATATATATATAACAAATCAATAATTAAGGAAAAATAATTAACTGTATCTTATTTGACAAAATCCATATATTTAGCTCTCTTTATAATGTTTAAGTGATATTCATATTATTTCATTATCAAAGAATTGTTAAATATCTTTACAAGTGTTCTCTTATTTTATTAAAAATAACTCTATTTAACATAGTATTGAATATTAAATGTATAACAAAAATTTAAATTTTGATTCACTAAATTATAAAAAATTAATTTTTTTTATTATACTTAATTCTCATTAATCTGTAAAGTATTAAATATAAATATTTATCTTTTATAAAATTTTGAACTATACTTTAATTTGTGTACCTGAGCAATGGGGGTGAGGATGCTACCCTGGGGAGGCTTGTTCCTGTAGTAAAGAGTCCCAGAAATCAAGCACATCAAACCCAAGGCCATGGCGGCGGCGGAGATGCCGAAGCCGACGTCCATGCCGGAGTGAGTTTGGACCCAAACAAGGAGAGTGAGAGCAACAAGTTCACCAATGGAGAAAGCAAAGTAAGCAGAGTTGAAGTAGGAGGAGAGCTTCTTAAGATGGTGAGGATTGTGTTGGTTGAATTGGTCACCTCCATGGGCTATCATGTTGGGCTTCACACACCCACTTCCCAGAGCCACTAAGTATATGGCCAAGAAGAATATAAGAGCCTTGAACCCCTTGGCTTCACTGCACTCTGCTCCTTCAACTAGCATGTTGCATGGAGGTGGCTTCAATTGAGGAAGATGAGCTTGCACTGACAGCAGTATGAAACCCTGTACGTGCGTAAGACAAATTATGTAGGAACAAAATTAGTATATCATGCACATACATATGGTAATTAGTGGTTTAAAATCCGTATCTAAAAGTTTCCTTTGACTAGTCTAACTCCATAACAAAGTAAAATTCTCTTAACGAAAATTTGAAAATAGAATATATGAAATGAAGAATCTTGATATATATAAGAATTAATGGTTAAGAGAGAAGCAAATGAAAAGTGATGATGCAGTGGTAGGTGTATAGATGTATTATTGGTAGGTTTGAGAGTTGAGAAGGGGGGCACAGAGAGAGAGAGAGAGAGAGAGACAAAAAGTAGATGAGATGGAAAAGAAAGAAAGAAAAGTATAATGAACTTACAGAGAGCTCAACAAAGGCAAAGATGAGAATGGTCCAGAAAGTGCCAAGATAAGAATCAGAGAGAAAGCCACCAAAGAGAGAGAGAAGAAAGATAGTGCCAACAAAGTTGGTGACTATGTTTGCTGACTTTGCCAAAGGGAAGTGCATCTCATTTATCACATATGTTATGAGGTTGTTCCCCACTGCTGCTATTCCCATTATTTCAAATGCTTGAAGTCCTGCACATATATATATGCATTCATATTTAAATTAATTCATTATATATCTAAAACCCACAATTATATATACATACAACTTTCTTGACAAACTCACAAACAAACAGCCATAAGAAGATCAGGTAATTGGAGAAACAAAACCACGATCACAGAAGTCCTTTTCTCATCTTAATTATATAAAACAACAAGAACAAGAAGAAGAGGGACTTAGATATATATACCAAGAACAAAAACTGCAGCTCTCATTCCACCATGTTTTTGAGGGTTGGAGGGTCTTCCTCTCCAATCTACAGTAATATCTTCTTCTGCTCTCTTGGGATGCTGCTGAATATTATGATCATCATCATCTCTCCTGATCACTGCCTCCATTGAAATTTCTGTGTCTCAGCTCAGAAAAGAAACTATATGAAGGAGAATTGGAGAAGGAGGCAGCTAGCTTCTTTCTTGTTTGACTCTATGATGGATGTTGAATTCAATTGTGAGGGCAACTTGAGAGGCTTCTCCTTCAATTTATAGTGCCAACTCCAAACCCAAAAAGACACTGCTACTATATACTAACTATCCCTCCAATTATACATATATTCTTATTAAAACACAAAAACAAGGGAAAATATCGACACCCCGACTTGATAATTAATCATATTCCCACGTGTAAGACACTCCCACCAGAGAAAATGTTTTAGAACCTTATATATATTCTTTCCCTCAAAAAGAAAAAAAAATGGATAGATATATATTGTATACTATATTTGTATATTGACTAATATATTAAATAATTTGACCAGAGGAGATTATTTTATATAAAAGAAATTAAAAAATAAATTTTTTTTAATAATATAATTATAAAAATAAATTAAGATAATATTAATATACTTGATGCATATAATCGACTTAATTAATAAAAAAAATTATTTATTATTGTACAACTAAAAATATTTGATTTTCGTTGGCTGCATCTTGTGTCATAGAATTGGTCCATGAACATCCCTTTTTATCCGTGGTCCATACGCTCCTATTATCAAGATTCTCTACACAATAATCGGTTTATATAAAACATACTCAATTCTTAAAAAAAAAATTATATATTTCTAAATATAATATAATTATTAGTTTTGACTATTATATCTTTATTATTATATTCTTAATTTAATAAAAATAAAATATTTAGGAAAGCTTTCAAATTAAAAAAAAAAAGAGTTTTAAAAAAATTCACGTCATTTTTTATTTGAAAATTTATATAAATAAATATAAAAAATTATTTGAATGAATTAAAAAAATAATATGTAAAAAAAACTTTTTAAATGAATTAAAAAAATTCTAAAATCACTTCTAAATATATTGCTTGATTCTCTATCTCTCTCTCTCCCTCTCTTTTTCCAAAGAATAATTATTAGGATTGTGTAAGATCCTACGCACATATTGGGGATAGAAAAGTAACTTTGGCCCAAATAATGAAGATGCTGCAAATTTTATCCAAAGACATTGACTAAATATATGTGCGCCTGTACCATATTTAGTGTTATTTTCAAATAATTAATAAGACAAATCAGGTAAGATCATTAAATTAATATTACCAACGAATGCACTACGAATAAAGAAATCGATTTATGTTTATTAAAAATCACTTGACCATCATTTATTATATTTTTTCTTGTTTGGTTATATGTTGAAATTTAATTGATGAAGATATATATTGACCAAATTAATAATCTTCTAATAACTAATAAGATATAAAGTTTTTCCACACATATATACAGTTTAAAATTTACTTCTTATATTCAAATGAAAGAATAATATTTGCTTATACGCTGTTCACTAATTTCAAAAACTATTTTGTAATTAAGATTAAGGGTAAAAATAATATATTCTCATATATATATATATATATATATCAAATCTTTCATAAGAAAAAATAATGGCAAGTGATTATGACTAGTTATAAATGAAAGATTCATATTAACTTAATAATTATAAATTGTCATATTAAGATAGTAAGTAGTAATTAACGTCTAATTCTTGTAGAATGTGAAAGAGCAATGTAGTAAACTATTGAATGAAAAAAGAGTAAATTGTTTTATATATTCTCCATAGCATTTTTTCTCTTTCTTGTATGTGTGAAAAATGAATATATATATATCATATGTACTAAAAATTGAAACGTATACAAAATATTGATAAATGGATACCCTCAAATCTCTTAAACTAAATTTATATTTTCCATTAAAAATTTAAATATATTTTTTAAAAACATTTTTTGAATCTAAAATCAAATTATAATATTTTTCATATTTTAATAATAATAATAATATATGATTGAAAAATTATTTAACAAATTCTATTATTTCACTTCCCAAATATGTATGTGACGTTTCAACAAAAAATGTAAATATATTAAAACGTGACATGAAATTCTCATCCAAATTTGGATTAAAAAAAGGATAAATATATTATAGTCTAATAGGTCAACATTGCATCACATCATAATTTACAATAAATAAATATATAGAGAGCATATGATCATATATTGTTTTCAATAATTACATCTATTTAAGAATTATATATATACCAGATTCAACTTTCAAGTCTCACTCGTTTGTCGTCATATACCAATTTGTAATTAAGAATAATTCCTCATGGATTTTGCTTCTCAAGGACATGACAAAAGTGTTTTTATTATTATTATTTATAAGTATTCCCAAGAACATTGTTATGAAATTAATATATACTTTAAATATTGTTCCCATCCAAATAATTATTAATTGAAAGGCTCTTCCAATGTTTAAACATTTATTTTCACTCTAAAAACATAATGTATACTATATATGTATGTCCATATGTTGGTACATGACAAAATATTTTCGAGTTATTTACAAATATTCTTTACTAAAATAATTAACTTAAGATAATATCAAACATTAAATATATATAATTATTTTTTAACAATTTGAAGTAACTTTTTTTTATTAAACTTAACTTTCCCTTAATATATATATATATATATATATATATGTTATGAAGTGTTTTCTTTTTTAAATATCTAAAAAACTTAGGTAAGAGGATGACCCTCACTTTTAGATTCAAATAGCACTATAATTACAAATAATAATTCATTAATAAGAAATTACTTTAATTTAAATAATTATTTTCCTTTAGATAATGCATAAGAGTTAAATAATTTAGATATATATTAGTCTAATAGGTTTTGCTCTTAGTCATATGTGTTTATCAAAAGTTAAATAACAAGTTTACCACATGCCAAACAGTAAAAACTTTGTTGGTAATGTTTTTTATATATAATTATCCACAGTATAATGAGGCAGATCCTTTCCCTTAATTTGTTAACCTGCAATAAATAAATAAATAAATAAATCTAACTTGTTGCAAACCCTAGCTGGCAAGTTAATCACACCTAGCTACCTCATTGGTTTTCCATTTCAATTTTCATATGCTTAAAATCTTAGTGGAATCACATTACTTTTCTCAGGAAACACTCATTACAGAAGGCAATTTCCTAGTAAATTCTATATATATATATATATATATATATGAAAGTACAAAAACCATTTTAAAAGCTTAAATAAACATGATAATTAAGCTATTAATTATATATAGTTTATATATCCTTAAAGGGCATGCCGACCACATTAAATTAAAATATAGTAATGTGTTGAGTGGATTGCACTTTAATTTGGTGCTAGAAGAAATAATAATGAGTTTTAGGAATAATTTCATTTTTCCACATATGTAGTGTGCAACACAAATATACACTTTCACAAGTGCTAATAATGTAATGTAGTTTGGTGTGTTCTAATTACAAAGACAGGGAGACCAATTAAAAAGGTTGTCCCTGCTTATTAAATTAACAACAAAATGATGCTCACATTTTGAAATTCAGTGGTACAATATAATCTAGTTATTTCTTTTACATATATTCAATTGGGTAGCTTTTTATGTGTCCCTATTGTTTCATGCATACTAGACACTAGATCACTCTTCGATTTATATATGTATGAAAAAAGAAAACATTATTAAGCATCATTGCAACCATATTTGTGTTAAGAGAAACTATAAGGTGGCTTGCTAATATATATATATATATATATATATATGAGTTTTAACTTTATACAAGGCTGCCTAATATCTTTAAAATTGAGTATTAATTTGATACAAATTAAGTAGGTGGACATGTGTTTTCTTTTTCTTTGTTTTTGCAATAAAATATTTTTTAGGCTAACAATTATGCCTACATCTCAATTAATTATTATGTACCTCATTAATTAGTTCAATCAAAAGCAAATAATTATGTTCTCCAAAACTATGAGATTCTCACAAAAATCTAATTTCTGTCTTAAATTATTGCATTATCCTCTCTCTCTCTCTCTATATATATATATGAAAAAAGCAATTTTTTATCATTAGTAATTCGACACTAACTCATTAATGAGAGGAGGCATTTTAGTCTATACTAACATTTTGTCTAAATATTAACTGTCCATATTGCCAATAATAACATTGAAAACTCAGTATACACAATTACACCTTATGCTCCTTACCTATTTAAATGTATATAAGCAAGATAAAGAATAAAGCAACCAAAAGAATCATAAAAATGTTCATAATGATATATACATTTATAATAATGCATTATTGGTATTTTGTTTGCCGTTGATAGTTTTATTAATTGTTTGGTATTATTAAGCAAAGCTAGCATTCAAACTTATTTTCTTTATCTTGCATTAAAAATTGGGTTTTGTTTTACTTTGGAGATAAAAAAAAACATGTGAAGGGTGTACAAAGGCATGGCCAACCTGATCAATTCAGTTCGGTCAATTTGAGGAAGGTCTAAAAGAAAGTTAGGCCAAAATTAAAAAGGAAAAAAAAAACATGGAAATGAAGTCAGGTCGGGCCAAGACTCATATTCAAAGAATTTTCTCTAAAATAATACTAGTCGAACTCATGTACATTCCTTCTATTTGTGTTGTAAGTAATAATTAATTAGATTTTCAATAATTTAAAGTTTAAAAAGATTGAAAGAAAAAGAAAAGAGATCAATACTAACAGAAACTTATTTTAAATAAATTAAAGATCAAATATTTATAAAAATGTATCATTTCTCAATTAATTATGAAATTTTTTGGTTTTCTTCTTGTTACTCAAGCCAAGGGGATACCAATGTTGAGCCATGTGGCAGGAGATGATTGGGTTGGCGGCATGAAGGTCAATGCCCAAATGCATGTAATTAATTAGGTGTCTTCTTTTAAATTTATTTGAGAGAGAGAGAGAGGTTAGAGATTAAAGAAGAAGGGTACATGATCTTTGTTGTGCTTTGATTTTGAGAAACAAAGAAAGATGTGTTGAGAACAGAGCGGGGGACAAGTGGAGACACAACATATGAATCCTAAGCGGATTCCACATAAACAAACCAATTACCTATTCCTATTCCTATTCCTATTTCTATTTCTATTTCATCCAAACATTTTTATATTTAATGCTTAAAGTTTTTACTTTTTAGGTCACCCATCTTCAAGGCTTTACCATCTATAGTGTCAATCATTTATCTTCGGAAATTTTTTTTGAAATTTTCAACGTTTGTTAATTATGTATCTTGAAACTTACTTATATGGTTGGGATAATTTTTTCTTTACCCTCTATAGTGCCAATCTTCTATCTTGACCAAATGCATTATACTTTTTTTAAAAAAAAAAAACAGGACTCTTGTAATATTAAAAATCTAATACTAATGTTATTTATATTTTGATAAATAAGTGATTTTTTGTCTACAATTTAGAATCTAACTTAACTATACTTTTTAAATTTAAGCTCTTAAAAACACTTAACAAATAAAGTTCTTTAATCATATCACTGTTTTGAAAATTAGACTAGATGGATCAATTCAATTGAAAAGCAATCTGTTATTATCCAGTATAAATAACATCACAAACCTATTTGACCGTGAAATTTGGCAAAATTGAATTGTGAATATCTGAACTCACCACCTTGAGAATGCAAAGCATATTAAATTCCATGCATGCTATACTAGATGATTCAATCACCTTGCAGTCAATTGACCTGACAATTTGTATTGTTCTTATTTCAATCTAATTTTTAAAATATTGACTTGGATCAATATCCATTTCTATTCTCATATTTAAATATGAATAGGTAATTAATGGAAATCAAATCTTTTTTTAAAAAAATTAACTCATCATAATATGAGAAATTAAAGTTTGAATCTTATTGAGAGAAATGTTTATATTTAATATTTAATGATATTTTAAATAAAATTAACTTTAATGAAAAATACCTTTAATACAAAATTGCCTTTTAATAAATAATACTTTAAACAAAAATACTTTTATAATTAATGGCCATAAGACTGTGATTAGGTATTTTGCCCATACCTACGTAGGGCTGTTTGGTCGAATTTTTTTTATTTTTATTTGGTACACTGCCGAAATGTAAATTTTGTACATTTTTAAATTGCTTTTTCTGGCTACAAAACACTTGTTAAACAAACCTTTTGACCAATGCTTCTAACAATGTTATCTAATATTTGTAGTTTTTTTCATTTGAGTAAACATATTTGTGTATAAAAAAAGTACGAATTTTTATTTTTGACTTTACTTTATACGAGAAGTTCTAATCACTTGTTCCTCATTTGCAACTGAAAAAAATAAATTTCACCGTAATTTAAAACTTTTTGTATGGTCAAACAGTGACAATTTTTCTTAAATGCCTTTTTTTTTTCTTCGCCAGCCAGACATACACTTATTTTGTTGGTCTCATTAATCTAATAATCTGTTGTTTCGCTTCCTTTACAGATTAGTTCTCATAATTTAAAAATCAAGTTTCAGTCCTTTTAAATTTCAGAGTTTGTACTTTGTAATGAGGTATATCTAACATAAGAATCCTATACAATAATAAATAAATAAATAAAACATTGCATAAATAATATGTAAAGTGAGAATATTATTACACTTTTCCTTTTGCTCTGCTTTTGGTGACCTTCACAAGAAAAACAGAAAACCACAAGAGATATTTCTATTTACCAAAGACAGAGAAAAGATAACCTTTTAGTTTGATTTTTCCCAAAAGAAAACAAAAAAAAATCCCAAAACTTTTTAACCCCTAAAGTTTTTAAAGAATTTAGGTAGAAAAGTTTAAACCACTATATTATTTGATTAGACCATGCTTATATCCTTTATCTCTTATTCCTACTTTTTCTTGACATCAAACTTTTTCTGCCATTTTCAAAGTCAATAAAGGTTATGGAAAATTAGGCACCCTGCAACTTCTGTATCATCTTCTTTCATTTTGAGGATTAAGTAGCAATGTTTATTTAGTGTATTAATTCATAAAGGACATCTTGATTTATTAATTGGAGGAATGCCTATGCCAGCTGCCGCCTAATATGAATGTTTGAATTTGAATGAGGATTATATACAAAACACATGGGCATTCTGCTATCTCTGAAGTCAACAAATAATATAAAAGGTAAAAGGATTAAAAAGAAAAAGGCACTTTCAATTACAATATGTCTTAATTACTGGTACATATATATCCAGCAGGTTCTTTTGATTTGGTATGAATTTAAGCACTTAAGGTATATTAATGGGGTTAGATATAATAAAAGAGATTAATTTTTTATAATATTATAAATTAAAGTTTAAATTATTGTTAAAAAAATATTTAGATTTAGTATACGATAATGTTTCAAATAAAATTATTTTTAATAAAAATATATCTATAAAAAACTTAAAAAAAAGCACTTAAGGTACAATTAGAAAAATTATTAACATAATGACATATCTACCTAGATATCCCACTAATCTTGGGAGAAAATAAGAAGAAAAAGAAAAACGAAGTCTATATTCAACTTACCACTTTCAGAGAATCTTATCCTTGCTTTTTTGTTGGTGTTGAAATTAAGGAACCTTTTTTGTGACAAAGATATATCATTAGTGGGCATGTGCTAACATGTACCACATTCATGGAAGTTATAAGCAATTTGAATCTGTTTTACTTATTAAGTACTTCTGTTTTTCTCTTATTTATATCCTTCTAATAATTTGGATCTGATATTATTTGTATTTCCATACACCTAGAAATCCTCTGTTCTAAAACTCAAAAAGTTGATTTCAGACTTACCTCTACCAACTATCATTTAGGGCAGATAAACACTTTAGATCACAAAAAGTAACTTTGGGGATATAGAGTTCTAGGGCTAACATGTAGCTAGAAGAGTGTACTAGGTGTATTGAGTTTCTAGGCCATAATGGTGTTCAATCAGAGAGAGTAGTCCTATCTTTTGAGAGGGCAGCCCTTAATTTTGCCCCTTTCTCCTAGAGGCAATGCTATGCTACCCTTCTTCATCCACCCAGTGCCTTACCCACCAAAAGGCATAAAGGTTAATGCTTATCCTTTAAATACCATCACTGAACAACTTTTTTTTCCTTTAAATCAATCATGAATGTCAAACTTCAAGACTAGGAAGTAGGAGCTAAGAATCCACATACTTAATTACAGCTTAGTTGTTCCTTGCTGTGAGGGAGTAGTGAAAATTTGCCTTTAAGCCTTGCGACTTCATAGTGTTGAAATGACTGAAAGGTCCTTTGTGCTTGAGTGGTCCATGCTTGTGACTCCCTTGTGACCAAGGTCTCAAATAGTTAGCAATAGGTTTTAAGTTCAAATCTCACTTTCACAAAATTAAAATATAACATGAACTAACAAGAATTGAATTTAACAAAATAAATTAGTATCTTATAATATGACCAAAAAAAAAATTTGAATCTTTATTGAAAGTGAAAAGATACATATGAAAAATAAAAATATGAACTTCAGAAACACATTATTTTACCAAATCTATAATTTTTAACATACAAGTTTATTTATAATTAATTTGCCTACATAAATCCACCAAAAATACTTTTCATAAATCTATTTTTTGGCGTCGGTTTGAAGATAATTGGAGACTATTATGTCATTTCCATTCCCAAATGTCGGCGCTAAAATCGCCATTGGTTGTGCATTGCTGATTATTATTATTCAAAGGTCTACTTTGTTCTCATCCATCCACTAAATGAAAGCACCTTCCCTTCATAAACCATTGAATTCATTGCTATTTGTGGCCTTTTGCGCTAGCTTTTGTGTCCAATGCAACTTATTTTACATTTCTTGAGAGACCAAAAAGACTTAAGAACACCGTGGAATGACTAAAATCTGACATTTGTTGCCGACTCCTTGATGTTTAGTCAACTCAAACAATAAGTCACTTGTAAACCCATTTACACACTTTTTTTTTTGTGTCAAAGCACAATGGTTTTGAAGTCAAAAAGGGTCATGGATTGGAGTTGGTGGTTGTGACACTGATCCCATAAGGTTTCTTGTATTTTACAATTGCCACTTTCTTTCATTAGAAGGACTTAAGTTCCATAGTTTTCTTTTCTCTCCTCATCCTTTGGTTCAAATTTTGATGACTCATGTAAATCCATATCACCAACTGGAACTTCAAGAAAATTTAGGCCATTCTTATTGTAATCTTTATCATCTTTTTTGTATGTGGCGGAGATAATCTATTAGACAATAGGTGACACTAAAAAGTTAAAAATAATAATAATAAGTAAAACAGGTTTAAAAGAGATTCTTAGCTTCGATTAACATGTTTATATGTTTTGTCACAATTCTGTATATCTTTTGTAAATCAAATTTATCTAAACATTTTTTGAAAGTTATACTTGACATTCTATATCTATTTACAATCAATTTCATGAACTTATCTTTCATTTATTTATTTTTTATTTTTTACAGGCATATTTTTATTGAAAACAATTATATTTAAATATTGTCAAACACAAAGTATAAATATTTTTTTAATGAGTATTCGAATGTTAATTCATTACATTATAAAAAATTAATCTTTTTTAGTAAATTCTACCTCCGTCCATATCTAATTATCTTTTATATAAATCAAGTCAATTTAACAATTTCAATATATATTTAAACAAAATCTATTAACTCTGCGATTTGGGTCCCCTTTTCATTAATGGAGTCCATACAAGCATTGACAATTTTTCCATTCATATTCAAAAATATACGCATTGACTTCCTACAAAACATATATTTGTACTAAGCATGGGTTCACATAAATAATAGCAGCAACTTTCTTGTTTCCTCTCACTTTTTTAGCCGACCAGTAACTAGATTTACCTCTAAATCTCTTTGCCTTTTCTTTGAATACATGTCCTAGCACACTCCAGAAAAAAAGCCCCCATATTTTGTCTCATCTTTTTTTTTCAACCCCATTATGATGGCTTCAATGTCAAACCTCAATATCTTACGGTAATAATGCATTTGTTAAGTATATAATAGGAATTTAATATAGGTAATCATGCTTCTTGAGAAAAAAACTACCAATACTTTGGGTATATTCTGTTTTGACTTCTAAACATTGTCAATTAATCAACCTGCCATAAAATGTCAAATTTGAATTTTGGGCTGCAATAAAATAGCAGTGGCGTGTCTAATGGTAAATTTGAGCAATAGTGGGATATGGGCCATAGGCAAAAACACAAGGTTACCAAGAAGCCTCCTAAATTGTGAAAGTTAATAAGTTACAATTAAATTATTAAAATTACTTTGCATTTTATTTCAAGAAAATGATGATTCGCTTGATATTTTTGAGGACGGAACTTAGACACTTCATTTAATACATAAAGAGATAGCCAGCTTCTTAGCAAAAAACAAAAACAGAAAAAAAAAAATCCAGGTTGTACAAAGGGTGCATACCCAGATCTCTCAAATTCATGTGTATGTATCTATCTCTATACGGATTCAATTGGGCATGTGAAGAGTTATACGCGTATTATTTGAAACTCAAATAACCCGACCTATAATCAACTCTTAATATTATTCCATTTAGTTTAGAATCAAATTCTATAGAATTTGTTGACTGTTAAACTCCTTATCCAACCCATAATCTAAATCAACTCTAAGACAGCTATGACACGTAACAAAAGGGACATATATGTCTTATTACAAGTCATTGATTAAAATTCACGAATGGGTTGAAGAAGCAAAAGATGAAATGAATGAATTTTGCAACATATACAAAATTATCAATGTTAAGTGTCCTATTATAAATTATCATTCTCCAAATATCAGGTAGGCAATCCTGCAATATCAACAAATGGATTGGTGAAGGTAGGATTCTACTTTCTAGGCAAAGCTAGATCCATACAATTCCTTGAAAAGCATGTAAAATGTTTAAAAATAAACAAATTCTGACGTAGACTATGATTAAAAACAGAGAAAGAGTAGTTTAAGGAATATGGTTGACATGGATATCCTGCATGATGTGGATAGTTTTAGAATCTTCATAATTGGTCAATTTCAAGCACTATCAAGGTAGAGCATTTGCAACTTTACAGGCTCCACGGCTATGGTCGATTAATACAACTTAGAAGTATCATGAACATCCAATTAATCATAACACAATTTGTGTGGAGGAATCATTAAAGTAACAACCCATTGACAAAGGCCAAAAGCTAACAAGAGAAATAAAAATTTAAAAGAGAGAGAAAGATTCATTGCAAAAACTTCCTCTTTTTTTCTTCCTATTTTATTTGATGCTTCAAAATGAAATCCAAAATCTTCAAAACTGAAATCCCTGAACCTTAAGAAAAGGTGATACTCTAATCTATGGTCTACTTCAAATGGGGAACCTAAATAAGCATTCAAATATCTATCCCTAAAACATGTTAAAGGTTTTATAGGAAACCCCAATTCAATCTGCAAGGAATTGATGAAGTTACAAAATGTTTTACATCATCCATTATTAAATAACTGCTTCTCCTTCATTTGGAGTTGAGGGAATGAGGAGTCTTAGGTCACTACTTTACAATGCTATTTCTGTTACTCCTAAATTTTAAAAGAAAAAAACTTGAAAATGGATAATAATATAGAAATACTAGTGTAAATTATCTAATTATATAAGAAGTTTATGATTTGAGGAGGGAAAGAAAAGAGGCAGAGTTCAATTCTAAAAATATTAAATATAATTTGATTTCAAAAAATAATACTGCTAATATACTAGTTACATTCCATTATTTTGGGCGTATCACTCTGAAACTGTATCAATCATGATCTTTCCTAGATTTGAATTTGTGGGAGGAAGAATGGAAGTGAGGGAGACCCAGATGGATATCCGTAGTTGAAATTTTCTGAATAGAATCCTGTGGCCAATGGTTGCTATGTAAGTGGAAGCCAAAGCATCTGAACATTAATTTGCAGAGAAAGCAGCACTAAGATGCTATTCCAACTGCCTCACCAATAACCTTATATTCACCTCTGATTAATGCAAATTGTCAGTGTCAGATCCAGTTCAAATGTCACCAAGGTTTGCGATTTACATGACTTGCAAGAAATGAAAAGAATAAGTCATATGGACAACACATTTTCTTGAGGAAGCCTTGGTGATCATAACAAAATATTTGATATGTACACTAAATTGTTTTTTTATTACAGAATCATCAAATAATATTTAAAAAATCAAAAACTTTATAGCACAAATAAACAAGTCATTAATATAGTAATTAATGAACTAAATTTATACAAAAATTTTCTTCAAACTCATTTGAATAGTCTAATGTAACCAGAGGCCTTAATACACGACGTGTAGCTTATGTGTAATGTGATCCCATCATTTGATGGCTGAGGGCATGCCATGTAGACCATGTTATGTGTTATTTTCATTGTGAATTTATTGTTACTGTAATATTTTTTAAAATTAATAATTTAAATAAAAATTATAATAATAATAATAATCATTACAATAATATTAAAATATATTTTAACAAAGGATAAAACCGTCACTATAAAAAACACTAGCAGCAGATGGCCCAAAATCGCTTAATTATGCTATCTCACAGCATATCTTAAAAACTTGAATTTAATATATATATATAGGTCTGAACACAGTAACAATTAAGATGTGACACTTCCATCACATTTCACCAAAAGCGATGGTACGCAACGACATCCAACATTTTTTAGTATCTAACATTCCATAATGAGCAAAATTTATATATATTTCATTGACTACCAATTTTGTTTGTCTAAAAAGGTATATCTAAAAATTTTAAAAACAAGTAAAAATAATTAACATGTGTAACGAAATATAATTTTAACTTTCTTTAAAATTTTAATATTTTTTCTTGTCATATTAAAAACAATTTTTTAAATTTAATATTTTATATTATAAAATTTAAGAAATCAAGAAACCTTAGATACATCTGCACCAAAATGACTTCCATTCAATAAACGTTCCTTCTTTTCCAACCCCACATCCCCTGTACCACATGCCACAATAGTAAACCTAACAAATTGCACTCAGCCTGTCTGGCAAAAAGAAAAAAAAAGAAGCACTGCACTGAACTTGTCAGACAAGTAACAGGAACCAAAAAATCTGAATAAGGATTCTCTAACTTTCTTAAAAAATTAACAAAGTTAATTTCAAAGAGAAAAATACACAAAGATATAAACTACAGTAAATCCTATATTTATCTCTTTTATTTTTTATTTTTTTCTACATCTTCAAGAAATCTAGATCTAGTCATCGGATCTTGAAATATTTCAACAGTATATTAACTCTATCAGAATAATTCGTAAATCCAAATAAAGTCTGAAATATTTATCACCATATTTTGTTGCCGTCAGAAGCCGCTAGCTTATCATTACCTATGCCACTATGCCATGTTTGTAGACCAGAGAGTCCTAGAAGATGATTCCAATGCCTTCTGACGAAAATATGACAGACATATATGTAAGCATATCGTTGCACGTGGTTTACTCTAAAATTCATGATCAATCGCAATCTCATATTGAGACGATGCGATCAAAATGAAGTGCATGTGCATGCACGGATTTTCTAGCGATCTCCAAGAAAGCAAGCTTTACAAGCCAACCTCTCATATATTAGAGATTTAATTTTTGTCAAAAAAAATCCAAATTTGAACAAATTTTTATATAAAAATAAAATTCAAAATTTGACTTACAATAAGATCTACCATAAATTGAGCACATTTGAAGTAAACTGCAACGTTTCAGCCCATAAAACAGTTGGATGAGACTAGTATCTTAAAAAGGAGATAGAAAGAAAAAAATATGCAATTGTTTCCGAGAAGGCTAATGTCTAGAAGTAATAAAATACCAACCATAAACAAATGCTATTATTAAATACAGTTCCACAAACTATGTGATTCGTATATGCTATGTAGTATAGTTTCAGCCCAAAGAAGACGATAGGATATTCTGGCCCCTACCGCATTAGAAGATCATTAGCCTATCGAAATAGCCATCAAATCAAATGACTTCTACCAATAACCAACCACTTTAAGAAAAGAAGCTAGATTTGCATATACTTTTTGACAATGCCAGAGAATTTGAAGCAACACTGAAAATTCCACCCACAAGATTGAGTGTGTGCAGTAAGCACCACGATAAACATCCTACTCTAATTGGTTGTGTAAGGACAAATAGGCAGAGTAATCCTGCCCATTGAAAAAAGAAACCCGGCCAAGATCTAGGCCCTATTAGTCTCGCATATTTTCAGAACACAAAGGGCCCTCGCCGTCACATTTGTACGTCATTAGAGCAAATGGCAATGATGATAGCCCGAAAGGAATACTATGGGGAAAAAAAGCTGAATTATCAAATGAAGAAACCCTAACAAAAGCACTTCATGGACTTCAGCCAAGAAAAATATATATTCAACGTCCAGAACGATGTGAGTTATGGCGTGTGTCACATAGCATCCTCAATGGTTGATATTCATTCCTTAATTATGATGAAAATTAAGCATATGGTCCTACTGTTAAAAGTTAGGTAGAAATCATTTAGCACCCTGCTTTTCCTTGTAATTCTTTTAAGCAGGCTGATGAAATAATTTATGATAAATGAATCATGAGTATCTTAAATTAAGAATAGCACGCAGGCACGGGCCACCTTAGGTTGCCTGTACTCTCACTACTGTTAGGGAATAGAACTCACAATTTGTGGAACCGAGGATAATCAAAAGCTTTGATCCCAACCTGCCCAAAAAATAAAAATTTCTCACCAAAAATCATGATGAAAAGCATAGAGGGAATTGAACACAGGACAAGCTCTTCTTTCCCTGCAACATGACAACATGACAACTATGAAAATTGTCATTCTATAATATGTGGCAGGCATTTATTGAAGGAACAACAAATACAACTAACTTCTATTACAAAATTATCCAGATGACAACTCACTATTTAGTTCTTGGAAAAAGACAATTCAGTGACATATTTATACGTATCCTAGCAGAAAATAGAACTTAGCTATCCATCTTGATTGGGAGCATCCCATATAAGGATATCACATAAAATTATCATTTTAGTTGCATCTCCTCCATTTCTTTTTATTGGACCAATAAAATCTCCAATATTGAGCACAGGCCATAAGGAAATTTGCGTCCAATCTCCAGAAATCAAGAATGCAAGATATACGTCAAAACTTATAGTTGCCATGAGAAATCTCAGATCACGTAGCCTAGACAAGTTGAGTTGATATAATCTAAGACAAGGTTTTTCTATTGAAAGACTCCACTGTTAAGTTGGCAGCATAAGTAGGAATCAAATTCATTTTCCATTCCATCTAAATATCTGAATCTCAGAATGTGTAAGTTACGAGAGTATGTATCAGGAAAAGGAACTTATAAAGATTTAAAATAATATGCATGATGACAATTCTAATCCCACATGAGTCTTATTTTATTCTTTTCACGATCTTCAGGCTCTGATATCGAAGGTTGTAATTAGAACTCTCAAACCCATTAGTCAGAAGTTAGAACTTAGAATGGATCTAATCTCACTGATATTCACAAGAGTGAATCTATCTTTTTCAACAAGAAGATTAGAAGAAATATTATAAATTAAGAGACAGAGGAGGCCCTGAGTCTTGACTTCTAACTTCCAACATGAGGACAAGTTTTCTTGTTAAAACATAGGAGCAAGGAGAAGCAATGCCTTATGGTTGAACCAAATCTTCACAAAATATTAGAGAACAAAAGAGCAACTGCAAGTGATACATCAGAACATGATCATATTTCAGCATCAAGTCAAAGACTCTTATTATTAAATCTGGGGTAAAAGTTCACCATCTTACAAAAATGTTAGTAATAACCAATTTATATTCAAATTCAAGCTTCTAGTCACTACTTTGTGAGTAAATTGATTGCAGGTTAAATCACGTCACAGGAATTCCATCTCACTGCTGGTGTTTATCCATTACCATTACAACCTGCCTATATAGTTATAGACAAGCATATACGTATATGAATATAAGTATTCCAAGTGTCAGCAAAACAAAATATATTTTTTTTTATAAAAAGCAAAACAATAAATATACCATACTTTCTTGTAAGAACTCAATTATACACAATGTGTATAACCACAAAAGTTATAAAAGCCACCTTACATCAGAAGCATGCTATAATATTACTTCCAAATATAATAGTTATTATTAATCAAATAAAAACTAGATCCAAAGCAAAGGTCAGTGGCCATCCAAACATAAAAGGGAAGCAACAACATGTGGTACAAAACACACTCACAATTTAAATTAAAAGATAGTTGAAATAAAACAATAAAAAGGACTGTGGTAACAGAAGATCAGTATATATCACCTTGTAACCAAAAGGCTTGCAGTGTGCCCACCTGAACACAGAACCACTATCTGCAAATACTCGCTCATACCTGTTGATGTTTCAGTACTTATTGTAGTCCAGAATTACCCTATAATTACAACCATAGTGTTCCACATAGCAAGCTATGCTCATCAACCACTCACCCTTTTTCTTGCTCCTCAAGCATTGCAATCTGTTCATTGCATTATCTTATCCAACATGTAGCTATCTACCTGCTTTCAAACATCACCTGAACATTTAAAAGAAGACCAGTACAAAACTTAGAAAAATCTCATTACTGTTGATGTCAGTCTTCCGCAGGCCACCAGGGGGGGGGGGTGGGAGGACACACTAAAATAATAAAACAGGAAACTTCACTTGCATACTTAGGTTTATTTTTTTTCTTTTTTTTTTTTTAAATTACTCTTCCATTTTCATAGAGTTCCTCTTAGCATATCAACTGTATTCTTCAATTAGTTTTGTTTGCTTTTTTTTTAAATGCATTTCATTATTTAAAAACAGATTAACACAGTCTTGTTAATTTCATGTTTTTGTATTTTTTAAAAAAGGAATTTATTCATTATCAGTAGAAGATCCAATGAAAATTCAAAGATCGTTCAGAAGTCAGAACCACATATCAAATTGCACAGTTAAGATTAGATGAGTATTTTATGGCTTTTCACAATTCACTCTTAATTGTGTGCAATTTGATTGTGGTTATGAGGACTCTACATCTTTAATTGGCTCTTGTTCTCATACTCACAATGAATCAGTTCCATTTTTATACAAATACATGCCAATTGAAATGCCCATCAGTCTCTCCTTGTAGCATTCATCTTTCAGAAACAATGTACACTTACTGGTTAGGAAATCTCATGTTCAGTGAAACAACCAACAGGCTTGTTGGAATAGGCTTATTACTCTTGGCAGAGATGCTTTTTCATTTACTTTACTAACATTAAGAAATGCGCATTATAGCCTTGATGCAAACCAAGTAACCCCAACTTGCTCCATAAACACTTAACAAGAAATTCGCTCAATGTATTCAAAGTTCAATCATTCATCTGAGAGATTTTGCTCAACTTTCCAGCCAAGCCAAGGCAGAACACTTGGCCTTGTAGATTATAGCCAGTCAAATTCACCACATACTTGTGCTTAATTCATAATTAGTT
Source organism: Senna siamea (assembly GCA_031216115.1). Classification (NCBI taxonomy): domain Eukaryota; kingdom Viridiplantae; phylum Streptophyta; class Magnoliopsida; order Fabales; family Fabaceae; genus Senna; species Senna siamea. Next base: position 22,021,055 of record CM062355.1, read on the forward strand.
AGTTGGCCATTTAACTAGTTAGCTGCTCAGGCAGAGTCCTTGGTGCTCAATGCTCTACATCATAAAATTGCAATGTGACTATGAAGAATAATAACCAGACAACTAGTAAATGGGGTAAGCTCCAGATGAAGCCCCAGACAGTTCGGTTGCTCTGGAAGTATTTAAATCATTCTCCATTAATGGTCAAATATAAATTACAAGGAAATCTACATAAAAGTTAATGCTGAATCTTGTAATCTAAAGAACAGGGAAAAACTCAATTTGATGATTCTATGAAACATGTAATTAAAAATGAATACTAAATAATACCCTTGTAACTATCTGCAAAATCTTAACAAGCACCAAACATGGACTCTAATAGAGAAACCTCTGAATTGAATTAATCATTATCCCTCTCGAATAACTTCTTGCTTCATCTTTCATTGTGGAACTTTTAATCAAGCAACTTTATTTCCTAATGTTCACTATTATATAAGTCAATCTGTTCGTGTAAGGTACTTAGTTCTCTGATACAGCCGTATTTCTTTGCCAGATACGTTTCAGGCTCAGCATCAACCAAATGACAAACAAAAAACATTGAGATATCACATGATAAGTTAAATGATGAAAAAAAGGGGGGAAAATGCAACCTGAACAAGATTAGTATTTGCAAATCCATCCTTAGCTTCGCCATTCTTCTAATTGGCACCATTCCTTAATTTTTTCTTTTTTTGATAAAAACCATTCCTTGATTTATCTCTTTTCTCAGTAACAATAGCAAGCTGCAATTCACGATAAATATTTCTTTCTTGCCATTACAATAAATATTACTTAAAGGCTCGTAACTCCTCACGTACATATTACTTTCAATAAATATCACTGTTCAAAGACTGCTTAGTAATATAGTGACTGCTCATGTAAAACTGCTTAAAAATCAAACAGTATACCAAATCAAGCTCCATAAAAGATTTAAACTACACATTTGAACCTTTCATATAATGCAGACGCAAAACAAGTTTATTTCAGTTCTAATGCATATGAAATCGATGAGGTTTGTGGTATAAGAATGTACTTGGAAAGCAAAGTTGAGAAACCATTTGGCGGCATTGGTGATAGGTGCAAAGCATATACTCGATAATGGAGGACTCCAGCGACTACTCCGGCACCGGAGAGATCTCCGGCGGCCTGGCATCACCGATCGGCCGCTTCGGTGGCGGAGGAGTCCTCGTAACACCATGCTTCCTTCTCTAGGCTCTAGGAGCAGCAAACTAAAAAGCGAGGGACTGGTGTTACAAAATAAAATCGCAATAATATATCAAACATTTTGATAAAAATAATTTTATACTAATACTCGTAATTCAAAGAATAAGCTAATTCTTACATTCTTTTCACTATTTTCACAAAATTTAGAGAACAATATTTTAGAATCAAACTTTAGTGTTTTAGTTTTTCAAGATGATAGATAGTAAATTATTAATATAGTTTAAATATTGCCTTTGATCCATTGAAGAAGAGAGAGTTGAAAAAAAATTGATTAACTTATATGAATTAACTATGATTCTCATCAGCTTGGTGTCGTGGTGTAGTTGGTTATCACGTCAGTCTAACACACTGAAGGTCTCCGGTTCGAGTCCGGGCGACGCCAAAGTTTGGTAAAATAATTTTGGCCACAAGTTCAGACTGTAGATGTAAATTTTTGTTTTTTTTTGACAATAAAGAGTATTAGCGCATGCTCCTCGGCCCATACAAGGTCCATATCACTTTTATCCAGAAACAACCACTTTGGTACGAATCTTATCATATATAAGCCGTGCTAATATTTTTGTATTATATCGTCCTACTACTTATTTTATAATGAATAAAGGATGAGTTTTTGACAAAAGAAAAAAAAAACTCACTTTGGTTAATTTTGCAATGTGTTATTATTTTATTTTTATTTGACTTACAAAAATTAACAATGTGTTTTTTTTATTTATATTTTTTTACTGTAGAGACTGGTAGACAAATTTTATTGGAGAGGATTTGAACGCCACTTTGGTTGTATTAATTTAGTAAATTATTATACTTTATATGCCAGATCATTTTCAATATTACTAATTAATTAATTCTTTCTATTTTTCTATAGCACAAAAGAAAGGAAAAATCCATGGATAAGTAATTTGCTTACCTAACAACAGTTGTTCATTACAAGGTAAATCTTTATATAAATTGAAGATGAGCTGAATTAGACTAGTATTTGAGATGATTGAATATTTTACTTTCAGTTTAATTGTTTGAATTTAAGTTTTGAGTATTATTCTCTTAAGATGATGGTGGCTAATTGTGCTTTATTTTTTGCATTGAAGAGAAGTATGAAGTGTAAGAAGGTAGAGCTATATTTAATTTCATATTTGATAAGTGCCTATTTTAAAATTTAGAGTTAAAAATTGTTCTTTACTTGCGAAATTAATAGATTGATGATAATAATAATAATTTAGTATAGAGATATTTTTTTTTTAAATTTAAAATTTTTCATTAAGTAAATTAATAGTGTCAATTATTAGAAAAAAATTGATTAATTTTTTTAAATTAAAAGACTAAAGTAAAACTTATCAAATTTATGAGGCAAAATTAAAACTAGTCAAAGTGCTGTTATGCCTTAAAATTTTTATGTTATAAATAATTAATATAAGAATATTTTAATTAAAATAGGGTAAATAAATAATTTATATTTGTTAGTGTAGTGCATTTTTTATTTTAAAGGAAAAATGTACATACCAAAAAAAAGAAAAAAATGTAAATTACTTTATTATTCTTACCATAAGCACAAATTAGACCAAAACAATATTAATTATTATGTATCTGAATTAGGCTTGATGTCCTTTTGCTTTAATGAAATTTTAGACTAAAAAAAAAAACTAATTAGATGTCTTTGCAAAGGAAAGACACACTTTTCTTTTATGTGTTGAAGGGTTGTCCTTTCTTTTACATTAAGGTGAGAAGAATATTGTTAGCATTTTATATGAAAATAATACTATAAAATCAATTACTTAAAAGAAAAATGTTAACCCAATAAGTTGGCTAAGTTTGTCAAACTTCTATAATTGTGTTTACACGACAAATTAAGAGACAATGACCAAATCAAATAATCACAAATAGAAACATTTTTTGGTTTTAAATTAATTCTCTTCCCATAATTGAAAGATAACTGTGTTCGCTTTGGTCAAAAAGAAAAAAAAAATGTATGTTGTCTTTTCTACTTTATTAGAAAGAAAGGTATAGTATATTGAAAATTTATAGACTCACACTAATCTCTTTTATTATATTTAATTTTTGTTAATAAAAATTATTATTTAAAATACAAATTTTTATTGGAATTCATACACATTATAATGTCCTTAAAATTTTCTCCTTTGATATATTATTATTTTTAATTAAAACCATCAATATTTTAAAAAATATTGGATCTCAATTAATACTCAATTGAATAAAGTCTTATAAATAAAAATAAAATTTCCTGGTGAAATTGAATCGCCTATTGAAAATATTTTTTTACACAAAATTCAAATTTAAAATGAATGTTAAGATCTCACTGAACCCAAAAAATAAAAATAATATAATATTTAAAAAATGTAATATAACTCAAGAGAGTGGGTAATATTTACATTTTATTATTTTTATTACTTATGTAAACTAATTATCACTTTTATAATAAAATAAGGTTTAATTTTTACTATTTAGAAAAATTATATTAATCGGTGATTTATTGAAGTAGTATGGTATCTATTTTTTTAAGAGAAGGTAATACATTTTTGGATAGATTAAAAAAAATTGACAAGTCAATAGTATTAAATATTAATTAATTATAATCCATTTTAAACAAATCGTACAACATTTATTGATTAGCGAATGCAATTTCGCTTAAGGCGCGTGGACCGTTCACACTGGGACCGTGGGGAACCTGTAGGGGTTTTAGGGTACGCATTGCATCGCTGTTGTCTCTCATTCAACAGTCTAGAGAGAGAAACAGGGGCACTAGAGAGAGAAAGTGGGAGGAGTGCGCACTACGCACCCCCGGAAACTCGTTTTGCATACTGCTTCAACTCTCAGTGTTTTAAGGATAGTCAAGTCTATCCCTTCCTACAAACAGACACGCGAATTGAGAAAAGCAAAGATAGAATTATGCCCACGTATAAAATAAGGCTTACACAGACAGGGAGAGAGAAAGAGAGTGCGTGAAAGAAAGGGAGAGAGAGAGAGGTAAAAAAGAGGCAGGCAGGGAATTGGGGGGTCGTGTCGGCTTCAACCAAACAAGACCTTATCAAGGATACCGTCCATCGAATTTCGATCTACTACCCTTTTTTTATTTTTTCTTCTTCCTTTCTTTCTTCTGCCTGAAACCCTAGAGACTTACTGCTGTTTGGACTCTGGAGACCGGAGGTCAACAACTTAAAGGTACACTCTGCTGATTATTTTTTCAATGGTAAAATTTTTGGTCTTTTTACTTTTCGGGTTCTGGGTTTGTGATTTTGATTCAGTCCTTCACTGATTTCACATCTGATTTGGTTTTTGTTGTGTTGGGTCTGGGTTTGTTGTGGGTAAGATCAGAGCTTTTGGGTCTTTTTGGTTTTTGGGAAATGGGGTGAAGCTTGGAGCTGGGAATGTTTGCTGCTTTTTCCTTTAATTTTCTGGAAATAGGTATGAGCCAAAATGGTATTACTCTATTCACTCGGATCCAGGTGGTGGGGATTATAGTCTTCTAGAGACAGGAAACTGATTACTAGTTTTTCTTCCAGGATCTTCTAATCGAGCTCTCTCTCTTTCCGCTTCTCAAGATACGGTTTCTGTTTGCATACCTTGTGAAGTAACCTGTTTTGTACACGAACATTTCTCTGGTCTAAAAGCTATTTTCTTTTACATAGTTTTGAGTAATGATAAGTCATTCATGATCATCGAGGAACATTGCTCAACTTATACTGTACAGAAAGTTTTAACACGTAGTTGCTTTGTGAAAGGTTCATGCTTTTGGTTCACAAGTTGTTGTTATTAAAGTCAAATGCTGAACTTTCTTTCTCCGTTTTGGGTGCAAATCCTGAGATTCCATGAATAGTTAAGGCTTTATTTAAGCAATTTAGAAGCCTTTGGTGTTAATGATGGTCAATAGTTAATTGCTAGAAGCACATATACGACATACGATATGGGTATGTATCGGCAATTTTTATGAAAGATCAAGATAGGATGCGTCTCGGATTGGTTAATGAGCATCATTAAAATATATAGTTTAAATTCAAAATCCCAATATAATGCAATTGACAATATAATATCAAAGTTGAAAACAAAGATAATGCAGAATTGCAAAAGCCAGAAATAGAGGAGAAGCTAAATTGCTGTTGCAGAGGAGAAAACAGAGCTGAAGGTGAAAAGGCAGATCTGTGCTGCTGCAGAGCAGGTGATTAAGGATGAAACCAAAAGAAAAAGAGAGGAAGTTTGAATTTTCCTTTGATCCTGATAGTTTTGGAGTCATATCTAAGCTGTATCTAAATCGTATCAGATGTTATTTTTTTCCTTTTAAAAGAAAAGAAAGAAAACTGGATGTGCTTGGAGTATGTATCCAAGCGTATCCAAGGCGGATCGGTGTTTGATATGTATCCGACACCAATACGGGGGGCTCTTGCAAATATTTGTGCTCCCTGGGTTGACTGTGTTCTTATAAATAGGCGTGTCATCTTGATCAGTAAAGTAATGGCATTGTTTTCTTGTGTAGCAGAACAGCCTCAAATTCAGGGTTCTCCTAGATTTCTCTGCTGTTTTGAAGGTTATTTGTGTGGTTCTTTGATGACATTTGCATTCAATTTGGGCACAAAAGCTGAGATACGCATAATAGTTAAGACTTTACTTAGTGGGAAGCCTTTGGTGTTAATGATGGTTAATTGTTGATTGTGTTTTGATAAATAGGTTTGTCAACTTGATAAGTAAATTAATGGCATTGTTTTCTTGTGTAACAGAACAGCCTTAAATTCGGGGTTCTCTAGAATTCTCTGCTGTCTTGAAGATTATTTGTGTGGCTCTCTATCGGAATTTGCATCGTTTTAGGTGCAGAAGCTGAGATACACTGAATAGTCATGGCTTTACTTAAGCGAGAAGCCTCTGGTGCTATTGGTGGTCAATAATTAATTGTGTGAATAAATAGGTCTGGTCAATTTGATCAGTAAATTAACGGTGTTGTTTTCTTGTGCAACGGAACAGCCTTAAATTCAGGTTCTCCTAGATTTCTCTGCTTTTTCATAGATTATTTGTCTGTTTCCCTTACAGCTTTTGCATCTGTTTTTGGGTGCAAAAGCTGGCGCAAAAAAAGTTAATGGCTTTCTTTTCTCATGCTACTGAACAGATTTTAAGTTCATGGTCAGATTTTTCTGCTATTACGAAGATTATTTGTGCAATTCTCTTATGGCATTTGCATCTATTTTGGGTGCAAAAGCTGAGCTCAACTGAATAGCTAACACTTGACTGATATAGAAGCCATTGTTGTTAATCATGATCTAGATCATTGTATTCTAATAAATGGGTTTGGTCTACTTGTTAGAAAATTAATGCCTTTGTTTTATTGTGTGACAGAACAGAATTTAAAGTCAGAGTTCTAGATATTTCTGCTGTTTTGAAGATCAATTGTGTGGTCCTCCTATGGAATTTATGGCTTCAAATCAGACGACTGTTGGAAACCAAGCAGGTTTGAGTTCATCCTTAACTTCACTAAACGTGTAGGTGATGGGTTTTACAGAAATGTCATTGATATTACAGATTAGCCTTAAATTCGACTGGGTATTTGTAGTCTTATTATTGCAAGATAATTGTTGAGTGACAAAATCATTGTGCTACGAGGCGAAGAGATGGAAGCATATTAGAATGTATGACTGACTATGAGATGGTCTTTAATTTGTTCAGTTCTTGGCGTACCTGCTCCTTTTGTTATTGTTAACTTGAATGGTGTTTATGTAGATAATTATGTGACTCAGAAATTGATTTATTACCTGTTTTCACCAGTCCTTCTTGGGTTTTCCCTTACCTTGTCTAACCCTTACAATCTCTCCTCCTGTTACACCTTGGCCTTATGCCTCTGGAATCATGATGTCTGCTTGTTCTATCATGTCTTTGTATTGTCTGATGGTGGGGGATGTAATGTATCTTGACTTTGCTAATGGTTTGAGGTGAATACTGGTTTTTTTCTTGGTGAGATCATTGTTGCCGTACTTTCAGTCATGAAAAACTGTTATCGAACTAATAGCAAAAATTTAGTGTTGTGAGGCTTTCTTTAAATTTTCTACATATTTTACATGCAATATAATGTAGCATGTATTTTATTAGCTTTGGTGTTTCCTTCTTGTTGTCCTAATCCAGTCACATCTTACCATTTCTTTTTTATAGGGGCAACCAATGATGATTTATACAAGGAATTGTGGCATGCCTGTGCTGGTCCCCTTGTCACTCTTCCTCGTGAAGGGGAGCGGGTTTATTATTTTCCACAAGGTCACATGGAACAGGTATGTTGGTAATTAAGTGAATTTTATTTCTTAGAGGTATGCAGTTTTTCTAAAAAACAAAAATTCTTAGAGGTATTCAGTTTGCTTTTATGAGTAAATTTATTTACGTGCTAGAAAAGATGTGCATAGGTTGAAGTCTATGAAACTTGGCTGAAGGTGTGTCATATTGCTATTTCAGCCTTTCTGACTTTGAAAGGGCCACTTTCCACTAGGGATTTGACAATCATTTCTGAATTCCCTAGTCTACAAAAATTGTTGAAGTAAAGTGGTGTAGGGATTTGACAATCATTTTTGAATTCATTAGTCTACAAAAATTGTTGAAGTAACATGGTGATATTAGGGTTTTGTCACAACTTTGACTATGAAATGTTCCCAGGAACATTCGACGTGTATACCCAATTTTATCTCTAAACGTATTTAGCACTGTCACATTGCATTTGGAGAAGGATTCATGAGTATGGCCATGGGATCTTATTTTCTAACTTAAAATGCACTAACAGATCCTTGCTTGTATTACTATTTTTAAATCTTGCTCCAGTCCGTGTTTTGGATAATCTATTTTAGTCATTTCTTCAATGAGTTACTCATGATGTATTTATGAGGAAACTATATATATTTTTTGGTTGACCTGGTTTGATTTCTTGAGGGAGATATCTTCATTCGCTGTATGATAATTATCTGATTCCTAACCACGTAACCATGCAGAAGTTGAGTCAGTTTGCAATTCTTGTTGATGCTAGCACTTTTTACTTGTTTACATTGTCCTCTAACAGCTTCCTTCATGATATTATTTCAACTATTTGTTGAAATATATTTTGATTTATAACATTTTTATGATGGTTGTAGACATTTTTCTTGTACTGTGAAGTCTATATACTCTTTTCTTCTTACTTGGGCTTTTCTATTTTATAGCTTGAGGCATCTATGCATCAGGGATCCGAGCAGCAAATGCCTTCCTTCAATCTGCCTTCAAAAATTTTATGCAAAGTGGTCAATGTTCATCTCCGGGTGAGTTTTGGTATTTCTATGCACTCTTGTTGCATTTTGATTTTTAGCTTGTTGATCACTTATTTGGGAAATTGTTGTGCAAATTATTAAATGTTTTGATTATCTTGTTTGTGTAGGCTGAACCTGAAACAGATGAAGTATATGCACAGATAACTTTGCTTCCTGAACCAGAAGTGAGTGCCCTCCCTCGTTTTATTTGTTCCTTATTCTGTTAAACCTTTCCCGCTTCTGGTTGATCTCTTTAATTTTTTTGTTTTCCCTGTCATGACTGTTTCTTGCCTATTTGCGTTCTCTTTGTTCCTTTCTCCCTTTTTATGCCTGTCTTATTTTTCTCTTGATTGTTGGTTTAGCAAAGTGAGGTGTCGAGCCCAGATGATCCTTTGCCAGAACCTCCTAGGTGCACAGTCCACTCATTTTGTAAGACACTTACCGCGTCTGACACTAGCACCCATGGAGGATTTTCTGTTCTTCGAAGACATGCGGATGAATGTTTGCCACCCTTGGTTAGCATTTTTTTCTTTTCAAAATACAATACTTGATCATGTTCTTTCTTAGCTGTCCTTCACTCTTAAATTTTAAATGTTTTGTTCAGGATATGTCTCAGCAGCCTCCATGGCAAGAATTGGTTGCAACTGATTTGCATGGGAATGAATGGCATTTCAGACATATTTTTCGAGGTAAGAGGCTTGGCAAGTCATCTTTCATTCTTTATGATGTGACAATATAATTTCAACTAGTGGTTAATTAAGGTGTTTATTCTCATCAAAATCTTCAGGTTTGAGCAATAATTAATTTGATTATAACAGTTTGTGCTTGTGAAGGGATCTGTTAAATGATCCTTCTGGCACTTTTATATTTGTGGGTTCACACACACCGCACGTCTGTTGATTTGATTATCTGTTGAGTATGAGATTTTGATATTTAGTCTGTAAGCTACTGACAAAGAGTAATTTCCAGGGCAACCTAGGCGCCACTTACTGACTACTGGGTGGAGTGTCTTTGTCAGTTCCAAAAAGTTAGTGGCTGGTGATGCATTTATATTCTTAAGGTAAGTTAATAAGTAGCAGAAGTTACTCATCCTCCCTTTCTATGGGGGCAAGATTACAAGAATAAGATACTTGACTTTTTCCCCCCTCCCTTCTTGTTTTGGTTGTGATTGATTTGGTTTATGTTACATGTTGTATACCAGAGGTGAAAATGGGGAGCTGCGTGTTGGAGTTAGGAGGCTCATGAGACAACAAAACAACATGCCATCTTCTGTTATTTCTAGTCACAGCATGCATCTTGGTGTTCTGGCCACTGCCTCTCATGCCATTGCCACCGGCACACTGTTTTCTGTATTTTACAAGCCCAGGTTTTGTATTTAACATAATCAGTTACTGTTTATTTTTCTTTTTAGTTCATGATGTTGGTACTTAGTTTTTGTGGGTGATACCTTGATCTACCATACAGAATTGCATTATCTTCTGTATGTACTTATTTTTTAGTGGGTGATATTTCGTGGCGGTTAAGTCTTTTAGCTATGTTTGCTGACTGAGTAGGGACTTTCTGCTGAGTGCTGACTCATCATTGTTTGTCTTAGAACAAGCCGATCAGAGTTTATTGTGAGTGTCAACAAGTATCTTGAAGCTCGGAATCATAAGTTTTCTGTTGGGATGAGATTCAAGATGAGATTCGAGGGTGATGAAGTTCCTGAAAGAAGGTGCATGAACTGGCTGGCCTTGCAGTTGATGCTTGCTTATTAGCACAATGTACTGTCTGATAAACATTCTTTCCTATTGATTACAGGTTTAGTGGTACAATTGTGGGTGTTGAAGAAAATAACTCACCTGTCTGGGCTAATTCTGAGTGGCGCTCATTAAAGGTTAATATTCACTATTTTTTTATCTGTTATATGTAATTCTCATCTCCATTTGATTATTTCAACTTTCAAACTGAAGCAACATACGTAATAAATAAACATTAAGAAGAACTCTGATTTTTACATCAGGGAATTGAGATATCTTGTTATTGTAGTTGGATTTTTGCAAAAGTCTTACAGTGTGTGCTTACTAATGCAAACCCAATATGTTTTTTTCTTTTCCTTTTGTTTTTAATATCTTTATCTAACTTGGATAACTACTGTATAGTTTTTTTTTCCTTATTTGTTTTCCAAGTTTGTCATTTTAATTGTAATAAAACAAACAGAATGTAGATGTGTGTTATTTGGATCTCTTTAAATTGTTTGAAACTGTTATTTCCTTTCGAAGTTCAGAGATGGATAAACAATTTAGCTGGCATGGAGGAATTATTAATAGGCACATTTTTCCTCTAAAATACGTGGCAGCAATGTTTACATGTACCAACTATTACTATATGTTGATTATATCTTCGGCTAGGAATCAATAAGAGTTCAGCTCAAGACTGTGATGTATATTTAGCGATTTTAGATCATTTTGCTTACTTTGAATAATTGGATACTCTGTATGTTGTTTATGTGTATTATATAATTTGAATTCCAATTTAAAAACTTCTGTGAAGGCTTTTGCAGTATCTTTGGAAATTTTATGGCCAACACAAATATACTACATTTTTTGGGTAGATAAGATAAAGCTCAGGGTTAACGTGCCTTAGTATTTTGGACATATGATCTAAGATATTTGCCTTTTTTCTTTAACAGCAGTTATGGGTCTTGATTTGTTTTAACTGTAATTTGATGACTTATAATTTATTTCAGGTGCAATGGGATGAACCATCTTCAATCTTGCGTCCTGATAGAGTTTCTCCATGGGAACTGGAGCCACTTGTGAATACGACTCCTGCAAATTCCCAACCAACTCAAAGAAACAAGAGGGCACGACCTCCCTTTGCTTCAACAGTGCCTGATTCTTTGCATGGTGGTGGGTTGTTCTTACACAATTTCATTACCAATTCTGTTATACAGGCTTTATTTATTTTATTATTTACATAATCTATTTTCTAGGCTCATCAGGTGTTTGGAAATCACCAGTTAAATCTCAACCTCTCTCTTTTCATGATCCTCAACATGGACGAGACCTCTATTCACCATCCAAGTTCAGTTCTACCGCAAGTAACTTTCTCAGTATTGGTGGGAGTAATGCTGTGGGGGTTGTTTCTAACAGTTCAACATATTGGTCTAATAGGGTGGAGAACTCTCCGGATTCTGTAGCCCCTAAAGAATCTTGTGAAAAGAGACAAAATACTGGAAGTGGCTGTAGACTCTTTGGGATTCAGCTACTTGAGAATTCTAATGTAGAAGAAAGAATGCGGGCAGTCACATTGTTTGGAAGGGCGGGAGATGATAGGTCTGTTCCATCTTTAGATGATGAGTCTGACCAGCATTTTGAACCATCAAATGTTAATCGCTCTGACGTTCCATTAATAAGTTGTGATGCTGAAAAATCATGTCTGCAGTCTTCCCTAGAATCACAAAGCAAGCAAATAAGGAGCTGCACCAAGGTAGTATGATTCAATCACTTTGGTTTTCTCTACACTGTACTCCCTTTCCTTTTCCCCTTTTCGTAATCACTCTTGCATATTCTTCCCTATACCTTGTTATAGTTGATTGCCGGCATGTGAATAATTTCTACTAGACTCCAGTGATCCTCTCTGCGTCCATAAGTCATTAAACCATTATTTAATGATCATAAAGTATGATCAACGTTATTCGGACACTGATACACATCTAACATAATTCCAGGTCCACATGCAAGGAATGGCCGTTGGTAGGGCTGTGGATTTAACTCGGTTTGATGGATATGAGGATCTGCTCAAGAAATTAGAGGAGATGTTTGACATCAAGGGTGAACTCTGTGGATCCAATAAAACATGGCAGGTTGTCTACACAGATAATGAAGATGATGTGATGATGGTTGGAGATATTCCGTGGAAGTAAGTTTATTTGATTATAACATTTTTTGTACTTGGACATTTTTATTTTTGCTTGGCAATGGCACTATATTTATCTATATATATATATATATATTTTGGCAAAAGGACTAATGCCTTTTCGATGGGTGGACCCAATAGTGAGTTTACATTATTAATGGGCTATTAATACAAGGATTTCTTGTATGCTGTCAGTGTCATCTTGGATTAGAAAACATAGTTTTGTTAATTTGTTACTCTGCGTATGTTCATGTATGCAAACTAAATTCTTTCTTGCTATTTTACTGCAGTGAGTTCTGTGGTGCTGTGAGGAAAATATTCATATACACAGCAGAGGAGGTGAAGAAGCTTTCTCCCAAAGTCATACTTTCAGTTGGTGATGATGCTAAAACAAGCAAGGCAGAGTCTGAAGTAGCAGTCAATACTGAGGACCAGGAGCAGTCATCTATTGGGGGGCCCGGTTGCTAATAATCCTAGGTCTTCGACCATACCGTAGTTGTTAAATACAATAAAAGTTGGTATTAGAGTAGGAAGTATAACATTTTGAGAGAAATGAGATTGAACTTGGCAAGCCTTTCATCTTGGCCTATTGGGGCATGTTATTGGTGTATTGTGCTCCTCTGCTGCTGGCATGGCATCATCTACTGGCTAGCTGCAACATGAAAAGTACACTGCTGTTTGATCTGCCGTAAAGATAGGCTTAGGGTTTTCTGGGTTTTTTTTTTTTTTTTTGGTTTAAATAGTTTTTCTATTGTTTGGATTTTGCCAAGAGTCTCATGGTCTTTGCTTGTTCACTTTTGAATGGGCTGCCAGCATGGAGGAATGGGATGCCTTTGTTCATATTTCTTTGTGTCTATGGCTTTGTTCTTGTTTATTTACTTGTCTGCTTTTCATTTTTGTATATAAACTTATAATTCTTGAATCTTAATGTATGTATATTGAGCCATTTTTCTTGGGGCTTATTAGTGTTTTCTCATGCATATTGGATCCTTTTACTTTAGCAATATTTGGTTGTATCATTTCATGGAAATGTTAGTTTGAATTATTTATTTATTTATATATTGAGACAACTGTACGTTGGTTGGTATTTAAGCTCACAAATCTATTTGTACCGAGTACTTTAGGAATCTCTTATGCGCTCCTTTTAACCTATGATAAGCAGTACCTTTACATATTTTCATTTTCTCCACTTCTGATCTAAAAACTACAGTGGAGTTTAAATATGTAATAGTTAACTCATTATTTGACATTTTTAATATTTTTAATTTAAAAAATTAACATGCAACTCTAGTGATAAAAAAGAAAAAGTAGGAAATTATGAATTTGCTGACTTTTGGGAGCTAAACTCTTTAGTGTAACGTAAACCTAGCTACTTGTAACGGTCATAAATTTGAAAACAAAGCAAATAACTACAAAGCAAGCACGCTCTTACCAACGGATCATCAAACATTTATAGCCACACTCTGCATAACAAAGTCCAACTTCCAAACACAATATCTCTCTTTATCATCCTCTGCATTTCCATGAAGAACGTGATCAAAGCTGTGAAGAAGCTCAAGTTATGGTCAAGAAAGAAAAGGAAAAAGAAGACTCACGAACCTTACTACCCTCCTCTTCCATGTCACCATTGCTGCTCTTCCACTGAGCCATCGGCTCCACCCTTACCGCCATGGCTTGAACCTGAACAAAACTATGGGACCTTCTTGGCACCCAGTGTGGAGCCTATCCCAGAAGTGACAAATCAAAGTCAAGCTCAGGTTCCTCCTCCTCAGGAGATTATTATGGAACCCAAGCATGTCTATCAAACTAGCTCATCCTATCAGCAATATATGGTTTCAGTTTCAGAACCGGTGTATGGCGTTCCAATTACTCAGACAGCTCAAAGAGAGAGATCAAGGGGGCTATTTGGATGTGTTTTTAGCTTTGGTGCTCATTTGTTTCGCTGCTTATTCCCTTGTTTTCACATTCGAGAAGTGGTATGAAGGAAGTTATAAAACTTAGTGGGTATGGGTGAACTCACATGCTAGCACACGTCCTTCTGTCTCCTTTGTTCTTTTCTTTCCTTTCCCTTTTAGCGTCTTTTAATGTAAGTCCTTGGTGATGAATTTGGAAGCTGTGAGATTTGTGCAATAAGGCAAAAAATGAGATTGTGTTAGTTTTTGTTCTTTGGACAAAGGTCTGTAAATAGTAATACTACTTATAGTCAAGTGAACAAACAAATGTAATACTACTCTATGGTTGGTACACGCAAGGGCTACCATGTGAACCTGCAGATATGGATGCAATCATAGTCCTTACATGTGCAAACATATACTTGTCATTCTGTGTCTAGTACATTTATTAACTAATAATGCCTAGGTCGTCATCAAACAAAGAAATCATTCGAATGACTTTTGAACCATGAACCATGAACTCCTTGTCATCAAACAAAGATGGATCATATTAAACTTGTTCTGTGCTAATTGAAGGGGCTGAGTGTAGGAACAAATATTATCAGCATTAATATTTAATAGACTAAGTTTATAACAAATTATATTAAAAAATTATAAAATAATCATCATTCGTAAAAAACCAAACTAATATTTTAGTCTTAAAACAATCATTTTAAATAACGTTTTTATACATAAAATTTTAACTAAAATTGTATAGGGGCCGCGCGAACGCAGGCCCCCCCTACCACAAATTATGACGTAGGCTCTCCCACTTGAGGAGACCTTAGACAGGCACCTTTCCCACGTGCAATGGAAGTCACCAACCTAGGCCATGAACCTTACTGATCATCCATTGACCCCGTCCAGGTAAGTATGTTATAATTGCTGCCTTCTCTTTTCTTTTATATCTCCACCTCCATGCTTCTCCTCTTCAATCACTCGATGTGGGACTAAAGTATCACATACTTTCATAATCATGCCTCGACCCTTCATCGTTTCCTTCTTCGGTCCAAACTAATATTACTTTGAAAGAATGTGAATCGCACCAGTTTAGCTATTTCTTAGTTTTACTAATTGCTTGTTACGTTTTCTCATTGTTAAGGCCCATCAAAGAAAAGAAAAAATTTAAGTATAATTTTTATATATTTTTAAAATTTTTTAATATGAGATTAATACGTGTATATAATTGATTTAGTTTATAATTATTTTTTTTAAAAATATTTTTTATTCAATAACAAAAATATAAATAATTATATAAATTTGATCTACATGGACATACAACTCTTGTAGAATGGCGTTCTTCACGTGGTTGTGGTTCCTCTAAACCGGTTTAGCCCATCAGTATTTCACCCGAACCCGGTTCATGTCGGGTTTTGGAGCAGATAAGCCTACAACATTCTTAGCGAATCCTCCTCTGATCACTTGGGAGGAGGAAGTTACAACAACGACACGTACTTGCATTCGTTCTTTCTAAACGCTGCACATGGATTCAAAATGCTTCCTTTCACATGCCTCCAAAGCAAACTGAAATGCTCATGCGTGTTTCACGCTGAGTCACTCACAAATTGCACAAGCAGAAGGAGGGTTCAAGGAAGCAGATGGCCGGTGCAACGACGTCGCTTAGCGGGATGAACGTGGTTAGCAGAGGGGCTTCTGCTGCTACGACCTCTCGAACGGTGCTCATCACTGGAGTGGGCAAAGGTCTCGGAAGAGCGCTTGCCCTAGAATTGGCCAAACGAGGCCACACCGTAATCGGGTGTTCCCGCGCTCAGGATAAGCTCAATGCTCTCCAGTCTGAGCTTTCCTCTTCCTCTTTTGCCCCTGCGGATAACAATTCTTCGTCCTCTGATAAGCACTTGTTCCTCAATGCCGACGTGGTTTGTGTCTGGTCTCGTTTCTTTTCGTTTTTCGAATATGTTTCTAGTTGTTGTTTCGTACGATCTCATTATCGAAAATTGTTTCAACGTAAATTGTTAATGGATAATGACTCTACTATGGGTTTTGAATAATTTTATGCTTATAGGAAAAAAATTATACCATTATATATATATATATATATATATATATATAGTGGACAACATTGAAAGCAACCATGTTTGATTTCAAGAATGTTGACAATACATGACTTTTCTTATAGCTGTAGTGGAATGGGTATTGGAAATTTGGTAGTGGGTGGATGACAAGCTTCTTTTTTTTTTTTTTTTGGGTTTGGTTCAGAGATCAAATAGCAGTATTGAGGAGTTAGCTCGTATTGTGATAGAGAGAAAGGGTGTTCCAGATATTATAGGTGCGTATACTCATTTCTTAATGTATAACATGCTTGTACCATTTGGGTTTTTTCCTCTTCTTTTGTGTGTGATTTAATTGATCATATAGCTTCTGAAAATTTTTAAAATTTCGATTTTGTAAGATACAAGAAAATTAAGCTTCTTACTTTTTCAATGGGAGGTAATTCCATTTTTATGCACTAGCTTGAATTAGTTTATTCAGTTTTACTTGATTTTTATTATACTTTGGGATTTTTACTTGTCGCTCTCTCCTTAATAAATTTTTTTCCAAAAACAATTTAAATTGTAAATTTTCTGTGAAATTTGGGGATAAATTGACCATCCTGTTATACAATATGCTTCCTGTCTGTTTTCAAAATCATATAAAATTTCTTTATATTTCATTAAAAGGTCTTATAATTGCTCAGAGGGAAAAGTTTTATACCCAACCAGGTTTATGCTTTACATCAAGTGCTTGTGATTTTGTCATCTATCATACAGTTACTGTGCTTTGGGCTATCTAATATACTAAAGCAAAGAGTACAATCAGTAAATAATGCAGGAACCATTAATAGAAACAACAAAATTTGGGAGGTTCCTGTTGAAGAGTTTGATACTGTCATGGATACAAATGTGAAAGGGACTGCCAATGTGTTACGACACTTCATCCCTCCGATGATCACAAGGAAGCAAGGAATTATTGTCAATATCTCTTCTGGATGGGGAAGGTCTGGTGCTGCACTGGTGAGTTGAGCATATAGTCATCATATGTTTTTGCGATGCTATTTGATTTTTTGTCCCTATAGTAGTATATCTAAATACCTAAAATGTTTCATTTCTAGATGGAAGTTTCTAAACAGAAATGGAGTTTTCCTGGAAAGAATGTTCTTATATGCTATTGTAAATCTTATATATTTGGTGTCTTCGTAAGTTCTTGCTTCTCAAAGGTAATGCTAGGAATTCAAGGTGAATTTTGGAGAAAACATTGCAGCCCTAAATAACAGTTGGTTAAGCTAGACGAATTGGTAAATATTTTTAAATGGGACAAGTGAGTAAACTCCCATGAATCAATTCTCAATGAAAGATAAACTCTTTTGGCTATTCTTGTTTATGTCTGAAAATGAGTGAGAATTTACTTCTCACATGTTCTTGCCCTGATTTAGAGTTTTCCTATGATCTGAATCTGATCTTGGTTTTCAGCATTTTTTTAACTCTATGTTCATATCTGCCTCAGCTTGTGTGACTTTTCCAACTGTTGAAGTCTTTCAATAGCAGTAACTGATATTTGACATTTAAGCATTCTGCTACAGGTTGCACCTTATTGTGCATCAAAATGGGCCATAGAAGGACTGACTAGGTCTGTGGCGAAGGAGTTGCCTGAAGGAATGGCAGTGGTTGCCCTTAATCCAGGTGTTATAAACACAGAGATGCTTGTATCATGCTTTGGTAATTCAGCTGCTCTATATCAAGCACCTGAAGCATGGTAAAAACATTTGGCCATTATTAATGTTACTTTGGTTATAGCATTATTTCTATTTGCATGAAAGAAAACTCCTGTTCTTCTGTGTTAGAAAGCACATTGAGAATTATCAGAGGATCTGAACCATTATCAGATCCTGTGCCCACCTATTGACAACATTTTTTTTTTAATGTTTATGACCTCCAGTTCCTTAATTTCCTATTGTTGTCTTGGTTTGTTCCTCTATCTTTGTTGGGAGGTAGAGGGGGCCACCCTCTAAGCTTGTGCTTTGAGTTATTGGTCCTTGAGGATGCATATCCAGGCAAACAAATATGCTGAATTGTTTTTACAAATTAAAGAACTATTGGCATGCTTTGCAACAATGTATAACCTTTTGAGTCGTTTGAAAGATTGTTACCAAGTAGATAAGGTTTAACCATAAACATTGGTTGATTTGGTATATAATGCCTAGAATTCCTTTCCTGTCATTATTTGTTTTCAACGAACAATATAAGTTATTCCTTCTGTCTTTTAGGGCTTTAAAGGCGGCAACCATGATACTCAATCTCACAGCAGCAGACAATGGTGCATCTCTCACAGTTTGAGACAAGAGAAGGGGAGAGCAGTCAGCCAACCCCATATATAAGGTTCCATTTGCTTGGGGGATTGAAGATGATTACAGCTTTTCTTTTCGGTTCATTATTTTATACTTACGTGTTAAGGTGCAAAAAACCTAGGTTAGTGTTCATTTATGCTCTGTTCGAGGGTCAGAGCATTTGGAGAAACTATGTAGTTTAGAGCATATTGTCTAATTTATTTCCATGGAATTTGTTTACAAGCTTAAAAGGGTAAATGCGGTAAACGAGTCGACATGAATTAATGAAGACAATAATTCATAACCACGTAAAAGTGTATTTTGTTGCCGTTTTGACTTCTTTTTTTGGGATAAAGTTGATTTATTTAAACTCAGTAGTTAATATGAATGAATTTAGTTATAAATGGTGTATAGCCTTGGGTATACAATATTTTGCCGATTTGCATCTTACTTTTTCAGATCTGCCTGCTCAAAATAGAAGGCCTGAATTGTTCGTTAAATTTATACAAATAATTTTAAATTGAAACATTCTCCGCTAGAGTGAGAGTTACTGTTTTTTTTTTTTTTTTTTTGGTTACAAAGGAATTCTCAAGGTTTTGGGAGTAGAGACAACAAGAGGATTGATAGAGTGAGTATTGTGAAATCAGATTTTAGGCCTTCTTAAATCAGTCATTGATCCTCCAGTTTACAAATTTAGTGACTAAAGGTTGTTACAGTTTTAGTTGCAACATATATAACATTACTCATCAAATCGAAAGTATATGATTTCTAAACACGGAACAATTATAGGCGCTACCATAGAAGGGCGACCCACTAGAAGATGCGTTTAGAAAATTGTAGGTTTGTTGACCCATGACAAATAATTTAATTAGATACACATGCCAACCTTAGTTCATGGATTTGATATTTCGCTCACTGGAGACTATAAAAGGACATGCAAAAGAGGACTCACGAGGGAATAAGGCAGAGAGATTAACATGGAGCAAAAATGCTCGCTCGTAATAATGCGCATCGATATAATCTCAGATAATCACATTGATACAAAACAATTACATCTATACGAGGCAAAAAAATGTTGGGCAGATACAATGTCATCTTACCCAACACAGTCCCCGACTTTCCAGCAGGGAAAAAAGAAGACACGCATGACCACAATTATGGCTATAATAGCAGTCTTTATCTACAAACCTAACCCATTTCTACTAAGCTACTTGAAGAGAGGATGTGAGACAGTCAACTAAGAGGTGAAAAACTGACAGCATCTGCCCAACAAGAATTCAACATTAAAAATTGGAATAATCTGTAGATTTATCTAATATCTAGAACCAGATGGCGGAGGTGTAGGTGGCAATCGAGTGGGTGTCCGACGGCTGCTAGAGTTTGAGCCTGAACTTGTATCACCATTTTGAGATGGGTCACTGTAACGTCTACTATGACCACCGGATCCAAATCTAGATGGTGAGTCAATGGGACCATTAGCAGCAGCATCAAAAGCAGATCTCCAATCACTACCTGATGAGGGTCCAGAACTTCCTGGGCTGCTTTCTGCATAATTAACTTCGTCAAAATTGTTATATAGGGAAAAACAAAATATTGGGTAAATAGATGTTCATCTAGTATCAACTAATATAAAATGAGTGAGTATAGACAGCAGTATAAACTTACAAAAAATACACAATCAACAGATTAAATCTATCTGAGCAAACTAATTTTCCTAAAGAATAACAATGAAATTTATATATCATTATACTGTTTTCTATATAAAAGGGAAAGTTCAAGCTCATCCAACAATAAATCATGTAAGCTTTTCAAATGAACCAGTAAAATAACATGGCATGAATATCAAACACTTTCCAGGGGTCTCAATTGCATCCTTTTCAAAGTTCAAGGTCTGCTAGCATGCTCAAACTTCATTTTTTTTTTGTATAGAAACTCAAACCTTCATAAATAGTAAACACTTTTCACTAAAACGTAATGCCAAAAGTGTAAATGACACGTTTGAAACCCTAACATTAGGTGCCACCAACCAGCGGAAATGACTAAAGGCAATGCTTCTATAAAGAAGTATAAACCCTAAAACACTAGGAAATTGGAAGGGTAATGTTAATCACCATAAAATCCATGATCCACAATTATTCTCATAACCCAGGATTTCACTTCCAGAAAATGCAAGTTTGCAGAAAAGATTACCTGCTGCACCCCCTCCATCAGACCAATTAGATGCTGTGGCCGCTCTATTATCATGGATACTAAGCTGCCTAGTTAACTTTGAAAGAATGGAAGACTGTTTCTGTATGCGCTCCCTTCTATGCTTTACATGATAATCCTCCTGGAGCAGCTCTTCAATTTTAGCGGAGCTTTGGGCACTGTCAACATACAAAAATAGGTCTACTAAATTTTCCTTATGAAATAAAACAATTCCGTAAAGTAACTAGTAAGTGAAGTGTTTGCATAACATAGATATCTCAATATTATAGGTATTGAATGTTACCCAAAATGTCCTGTATTGATCTCCAAGACATATCCAAGAAAAGCATTAAAACAATACAAATACACAAAGAATAAACACTAGGATTACACATTTAATATAGCCCTTTAATTGAAAACAATTTTAAGTTTGAAGATACTTAGAAGGAGAAAAGTAGAAAACATTGGATGCTATGCCAGTACATTACATATTTCATAATAGTTTATGAAGCAATGCACTCACTGGACAGTGACAGTGGGTTAAAGGAGACATCACTAACCTGATCGAACTGTATAACTGGTTAAGCATGTCTTCTTTGGCTTTCTCTACTTGGCAAAGAACAACTGCCTGCTCAGCCAAAACAAATTGATCTCATGACCAGCCACAAAACCTAAGGGAAAGAAAGGTTACTTCATAAAATAAATTGACCTTTGGGACATTAGCTGCAAGGCTGTTAAGAACAGCTTCAACATAACCACGCACTTCTTGAGACATCCATCTGAGCTCCTCTTCTGGATCTGCAGGCCTTCTAGCCATAGTATCCTATCAAATATGCAAAATGACAAACTGCTCAGAAATAATGCAAACAAGTTCTATAACCCAGTGGATCATAAATTGTTTGATATGTGTAACTCTCAAAAACAATACAGCAATAAGTACAGGACCCCAGTTAAAGAAAAGTCCAAATTGACTTTTAATAGATATCTTTGCCTTGATGAGTGTCAAATGTGAACTTGAGTTTAAAAATGAATCCAACGTCATTGTTAACCAAAAAACATGGGAAACCTATGGCTATGGAAAGAAGAGAACGAGAAATATGATTTAGGAACTCCTGTAGGGGGAAAAAGGTTCCAATTTAGGAAACATTAACCACTCAATTCGAAGCTGGGTGGATGTATATTTAGTGAAAGTGAAGGTGAAACTTGGAGATCATTCCATTTAAAAAGTCACAAGTTTTGAGTATTTGAGAACCATAATACAAAATAATAAAGAAATAGAGAGGGGCGTAAATCATAGAGTCCTAATTGGATGGATGAAATGGAAGAAGACCTCAAGTGTTACTTGTCAGAAAAGTATTACTCAAACTTAAGGAAAAATTTTATAGTACAACTATATAACCTGCTATGTTATATGGTACTGAATCAACATAAGCAAAAATTCAACATCGTAAAGATGAGAATGTTACGTTGGATGAGTAGTCACACTAAAAAAGATATGATTAGGAATGATTACATTAAAAAGAAAGTCAGGATAGCACTTATAGAAAAATTGGTAGAAATGCACTTTAAGTGATTTGGTTATGTACAAAAGAAACTGTTAGAGGCACCTGTATGAAGAATTGACAAAATAGAAGATAGTTAAATAACTAGAAGTAGAGAAAAAAAAAAAAAGGAGAAACAATTTTTTTAAATAGAAATAATAAAAGAAACTATTAAAATGGATTTAACTATAAATAATCTAACTACAAAAATGAGTCAAGATAGAATACATTGGCATGGCTTGTGACCACACTTTGTGGGAAAAAGCTTTTTCGTTGTCGTTGTTGTAACCACTCAAGTCAAATAGTTAACTAAGTTGATATCTATTTGACACATTAGCCACTCTTCAAATATTATTAATTGCTTGAGTAATTAAAGTTTCTAAATTAGAATATATTTAATTTTTCATAACAAATTCCTAAATTGTAACTTTCAAAATGAAATTGATGGGGATGGAATAATATGAGATATCCATAGGATAGTATGAACAACCCAAGTCACTTGTGTTCTATCATTCGGTTTCATAGTAGATTTGCCAACAATACTGTGAGGACTACCTGTGGAGGGCTCTAACTAGTGGAGGGGCTAGCAACGTCAAATGAAGTGTTGCAGAGTACAGTCGCTCGAATATTGACTCTTTAAGGATGGTGCTAAGATGGGGATGGGGATAATATGAGATATCCCTAGGGCAGAATAGATTATCCAAGTCCCACATCAAGTTGTATGGGAAGTTCGATGGGGCACTTAAATGGCTTAATTCTTCCCTCTTAATGGTTAGCTTTTGAGGGAGAGTTTCCTAAATCATTTGGGTTCCATAAGATATCTAAGTGTTTAATGACTCTTTCAAATGAAGCAAATAAAAAAAATAGAAGCAATTAAGCAAAATAATAATAACTTACAAGGGAACCATCAGAAAGACTTTGTCGCATAGGAAAACCAGATTCACTTATCATTTGACCTCCTTTAGTAGGATGTGCAACATTTCCTAGCTTTTTAAGCCACTCAATCTTATCTGCTGCGCTCTCAGCCTTTAACACAACTGTACTTTGAGCTGCAAAATGCATATTGAAACATCAACAAAGACCCAGAAGAGATCTTTCAGATTTGGTGATAGACTTGACAGAAGGATAAACAAGTTAAAAAGAGACTTTATATAACAAGAATAAAGATTACCCTTCATAACAGTCTTATAGGGGACCTTGCTTGTTATTTTGAAAATAAGGCTTGGTGCTTTTGCAGAATCAGGTCCATTGGCCTTTTTATCCTTCGAACTCTTTGCAGGAGCCTCATCGTCATCAGAAGTCTCCTCAATGTTGCATTCCTGATTAGGACAGTCAAAGCAGCAAGGGATTAGTGTGCTGAAAATTTAAATTATTCTCTAACCCTATCAACTTTAAACTCAGAAATGAAGGCATTTTCTCCCCACCCCCCCCCCCCCTCCCCCAATTGAGACCTTTATGAGTTGTGTATGGAGGTTTACATACTATAACATCATCGACCAATTTACATAGGATTCAAAGGGACCTTGCCAGAGCCATGGTTACATAACAAGGACTTCTTTTAATAGACAGAAAATTTCAGTAGAGAGAAAAATGGGATAGTACAACCATGGAGGAGAATTAAAAAATAATAAACTCCAGATAGAGCAGATAAAAGATAAAGCTGCTTCATCTCTGTTTATCAGAAATGGAAACTCCTAGAAGCGACCATGAACTGAGCAGAGCCTTCAAATGGGCTAGCCCTGAAAAAATTAGGGCCAAGCTAGAAAAAAAAAAGTGGCCCCTTTGTTTTGGACCAGTCCAGCCCTAAATTATTATTTCTCTAAATCTTGAAAATCTAAACCTTACTCTTATCCTAACTTAAGTCAAATGACAAGAGAAGATAATAATTTTTTTGTGGTGGACAAAGAATGAAGAAAAATTCATTCACATTTGATTTGACTTTTCATTTATGCTTTTGTTTGTTAAATTGTTTTGAAATTTGTTATTTTGACTTTGAAAACAAATGTATCATGTATGTTTTCTGTTAACAGGCACCAAGATGAATGAGATCAAAGTCGTGGACTTCAAGGAGAATATATAATGTTAACAGGCATTATGAATCTAGGCACGCCTTAGGAAAGGAGAGAACTAAAATAGATAACCACACAATGAAAAGACTTGGGATAAATTAGAAAAAAAAAAACAACATATTTACTATTTATTCTAACTATGCAATTAATAATTTAACATGTTCATGTCATACCTCTAATGTAATGACTCCTCGGAAGTGTCTCTCTTCTTGTTTTTTGGTGTAACCAAGCTGCAACATAAGGTGAGATTAAAATAATTAAATCATAGCATAAAAAAGAAAATTAATCATTGGCCTCATCAAATCAACGCATGTGATGTTGAAAGTTAATTATTAGAATACACAGACCAATATATGGACAACTTAAAGTTCTTGACCTTAGAGGTTAATTATTGGCACCATCAAATCAATCCATGCAACATAGATATAAAAGAATTAGGACACAGATAACACTGACGGGGGCAATAAACTTACAGTCCCTCCCCTTAGAGATTTCCTTTTTCAGAATAATCATGATTAACCTTAAAGATAGGTTAACAAATCAAAGTGCACCTAAACAGTAAAAAGTAGAGCCTAATAAGTGAAATACATGATCCTCAGATAAACCAAGAGCAAATTCTTAAAATAAGAGAAGTGTTAGGATCTGATTACAACAACACACAAACCAAGCCTTTTCCCACTAAGTAGGATTGGCTATATGGATCTGTCAATGTGTTCTATTTTTGCTAATAGTTAGGTTATTAATATTTAAATTCATTTTAATAGTTTCTCATATTGTTTTCTTTGATCTTTCCATACCTCTAATTATTGGGCTATCTTCCATCTGGTCAACTCTTGATACCAGAGCCTCTAATGGTTGAGTACTTTTCTATCACAAACAACACTTGAAGCCTTTCTCTAGTTCATTCACCTAGGTTGAACCCTATGATTTACATCCCTCTCTATTTCTCCATTATTTTGTATTATCGTTCTCAAATACTTAAAACTTGTAACTTCTTGTATGGAATGATCTCCAATTTTTACTTCTGTCCCAGAATCAGTGTCTCTTTCACAGAATTTATACTTCATATATTCTATTTTGCTATGACTTATACAGAACCCGTATGTCTTTAAAGCTTGTGCCACCTCTCTAATTTTTCATTTACTTCTTCTTTAGGATCTCCAACAAGGACTATATCATCAGCAAAAAGCATACACTATGATGCTGCTTCTTGGATATGTCCAATGAGTACATCCAATACCAAGTTAAAAAGGTAAGACCTCAAAGCTAAATCTTGATGAAGTCTTGTGGTTATAGGGAAATCCTTCGTGGCTCCACCTTGTGTTCTCACACAAGTGGTGGCCCCATCATACGTCTTTGATTGCTCGAATATAAGCCACTTGAGCTCCTTTCTTTTCTAAAGCCTTCCATAATACCTCTCTTGGTACTCTATCATAAGCCTTTTCTAAATCGATGAAAATCATATATAGATCCTTATGAGCTCTCTGATATCTCTCCATCAATCTTTTTAACAAATATATCTTCTTTATAGTTGACCTATCTGGCATGAAACCACATTGGTTATCTATAATTCATGTGTCCAATCTCAATCTCTACTCAATAACCTTCTCCCATAACTTCTCATGAGCTTGATCCCCTTAGAATTTGCACAATTTTGTATATCACCCTTGTAAATACACCTAAAAGTAGTAGTCGGTAGAACAAATAACCAACTATTTTAATGTTTCAACCATACTGATAAAAGGATATGGAATCTAGAGCCTTCAAGCTCTTATACTTAGGGGTGAGCATAACCCGACTAGACCAACTGAACCCAACCGAACTCGCTTAAATTGTTATACTCTGTTAGTTCGGGTTATCTCTCATTGGTTGATACAGGCTAGATTTTTAAAAAAGAGTCGATCTACTCGGGTGTTCGGGTTAACCTGAATTTAATCAAATAAAACCCAACCCGCCCAACTTTGTCTACATCTCTAATAGAAACGATGTTGTCCAGGTTTTAAAATTAAAGAGAAAATCGAAAACATGCTATATGAGAGTGCTCTTCACTCTGCTACTGTGAAGCTGAGGCGATTACATCTGCCTTTCGTCTGCTTTTCGTCTCCTCATTTTTAAGTTCCCTCCAAATCTCTAACCCATGCCCTAGAGTCTAGATTGAGATAGAATAGAAGATTGAAGATTGAAAACATTGAGATATCGTAAAGCTAGACTGTTGCATTGGTGGAGCTTGGATGTTTGACTCAACTGTTCGACTTCAGTTCATGTTCTTCATTCTTAAAATCTCAGTCTCAGCATCTCTAACTCTTACACTCTGTTATTCTAATTTGATTGTAACTGGTAAGTAAAAGAATTCTCACACTCACATTCTCATAGACTTATACTCTGTTTTCTGATTTCTGACTCTCACTTTTGAGTTTTGCCATATCTAATAAAGAGAAACAAAATAAAAGGGGTATAATATCATCTTATTTTCTTTGCTTATTTGTTGTATCCATTCATTAATAATGAAACTAACGCAAACATTAAAGAAGAGATAATGAATACATCCCTGTTTGGTGGAGCTTCGATGTTCAGTTCAAATATAATATATTGCAATCCCAGACCCCAGTTCTCGGCTTCTCCCTCTTATATATATTATATCTTACATTTATATCCTTTGTCCTTTTCTAACTCAATGAATCACTACTACAATAGACAAAAATATAATAATTATTTATTGATGCTAACAAATCCTCCACAATAAACTATTTTTAATTTTGAAGCATGCATTAAAATTGCTTTTATAATTTTGAATGCCATGTTTTGTTATATTATTATTAAGTAAGCAACTAAGCATCATTGCACCAATATAAGAATAAGACCAAACATTTTTTCACTGTATGATTTGACATCTGAACTTTTGTTAAGTAAGCACGTTAGTGCAAATCATGGCAATATATGCTTTACCATAACTTGTACTTCAGTCCATCCTAAAGAAAGAGTTAATTAGTTCACAAATTTATTATTTGATTATATGATACTAGTTGATAAGACGAACATAATGCTAGTTGTTACATGAGATAGCGATTAAACTAGTTAATAGTTTCTTTAATAAATAACTAATTTTGCAAATGCTTCCTTAATTTAACAGCTTTGTTGTGATGGCTGGAGATTCTTCAAAAGAACAAGAGACAACTCAAGAACAAGGGGATGATTCTAAAAAAACAAGTGGCAAGAAGGGAAAAAAGAGAAAGCCCCCTGCAAGTGGAGCTCGAAAGACTTCAATGGCTTGGGATCACTTCACTAAAGTTATGGATGATGAAGAAGAACATATTGCTGAATGTAAGCATTGTGGTAAAAGGTATAGGTGTGATCCTAAACTTCATGGGACTTCTAATTTAGTGCATCATTTGTCTAAATGTACTAAATATCCTTATGCATTGAAAGATTCCAAACAACAAGTGCTTGGATTTGAACCAAAAAAGATGGTGGAGGAAATAATATGATTCAAGCCCCACAAGTTTATGATGTAGAAGAATGTCAAAAAGCTTTAGCGGTGTTTGTTATTTTTGATGAGCAACCATTTAAGGTTGTTGATAGGTTTGGATTTAAGTATCTCTGTCGTAGGCTGCATCCACAATTTCATGTTCCTTCTCGTTGACTGTGGTTGGAGATTGTTACCAACTCTATTTGGATGATAAATTAAAGTTGAAAACATTTCTTCAATATAATTGTGCTAGGGTATGTCTCACGACTGATCGTTGGACTTCAGATCAAAATTTAAACTACTTGACACTCACTGCACATTTTGTGGATACTGATTGGAAGCTTCAAAAGAGAATTCTCAATTTTTCTCTAATTCCAAATCATAAGGGGGACACTATTGGAAAGCATGTTGAGAGTTGCTTGAATGAATGGGGGATTCAAAGAGTTTTTACTTTAACTGTGGATAATGCTAGCTTTAATGATGTTGCAATAGTATACATGAAAAAGAAAATGAAGACTACAAGTAATTTAGTGTTGGATGGTGATCTTATGCATGTTAGATGTTGTGCACACATTCTAAACTTAGTTGTTAGTGAAGGTTTGAAAGAGATGCACTCCTTGATTGCTTCTATTTATAATGCTGTACGATTTGTTAGATCTTCTCCTTCTAGACTTGCAAAGTTCAAACTTTGTATTGAGCAAGCACAAATTACTTCTCAAAGTCTTGTATGCCTAGATGTTCCAACTAGGTGGAACTCAACTTATTTAATGCTTGAAGCTGCTCAAAAGTTTCAAATGGCATTTGAAAGGCTAGAGGATGATGATAATACTTACATTGATTATTTTGACAAGTATTGGGGGAAGGTGGAAAATATGAACCCTTCGTTGTTGATCACTAATGTGCTTGACCCTAGGTATAAGCTTGCTTATTTGAGGTGGTCATTTGATGATATTTATGGTGTTGTTGCATCTATTGACATGATTTCCAAGGTTAAAGCTGATTTACAAAGATTGTATCAATGGTATTGTCAGTTCTATGAGCCAAAAAATTCCTCTAATATTGAGGGACAATCTTCAATGTCTATGGGTAGTATTAATCAAGATGTTGCAAAGGATAAGCCAGCTCAGAATGCTAGAGAAGCGGCTTTTAAATCACATCTAGGGGAAAAAGATTCTATTGAAGCTAAGAATGAAGTGGAAAGGTATTTGGCTGAAGCTATTGTAGATTCTGATGACACTTTTGATGTTTTAGATTGGTGGAAATCTAATGCGTCTAGGTTTTGAATACTTTCTTGCAGTGCTCGAGATGTTTCAGCTGTGCCTGTGAGAACTGTAGCCTCAGAGTCAGCCTTTAGTACAAGTGGTCGAGTTTTGGACATATTTAGGTCATCACGTTCTCCAAAAATGACAGAGGCTTTAATTTGTGCACAAAATTGGCTTAGACCTACTATATTCCAATTTGACATTCCGGAGATTGAAGAGATGAGTCAATGTGAAAAGATTGAGAAAGGTAATAAATTTTTAGTTTATATAATAATTTTTATCTCATTAATTTAAATTTTGTGTTTATGTCATTTTTTTTAAAATTTTGCAGAACTTGGTGATGCTAAACATGTAGTTGGACACTTTATGGAAAAGGATCAACAACCTATGGTTGTTGGTTAGGTTCTTGACAGCTTATGGTATATGACTTTTATATATATATTTTTTAATCACCTTAATTTAATTAGGTTTTTAGAAACTTATGATATATCATTTTTAGTGATGCTAAATATTATTTTTATTTTTATTTATAAGTTTTCGGAGATGGCAATGGCAGTATTCATTTTTTTGGAGCTTATGTCATTCTTTTTGTTTTGGCAATTGGGAATAAAAATGAAGGTGCCTATGTTTTGTTATTTGGCACCTTGAAAAGAATTTTCTTTGTTGGCTACAAGGCATCTTGTAAGATAGGTGGTGATGGTACAGGTGTATATGGTTAATATATTGCACAGTTGATAGTTGATGCTTGATTGGGTGTAAAGGAAAGGTGCCTTTTATTTTGTTACGAAGCACCTTATATAATCAAGATTCAATTGTATAGGTCTACATGAATTCCAAGTTGTAAAGGAATTAAGAGATGCATTACTTTGAATTGAGAATTGGGATGTAAAACATTAGTACATTTATGATGATTATTATTAAAGGTGCTTTTGAATTATTATTCTCTTGATTATTATTTATTTTTGCTTATCATTTTATTGAAATCATTATATTAGAGAATGGAATAATTTTAGTTGACAAAGTTACACTATAAAATGATTTATTGTCATCTAAATTCTTTATTTAAATTTAATTTGACAAATAAATTAAGTATAAGTCAAATTACTATTTAAATAAATATACAAATATACAATCATATAATAAATATAGGTGCTTTTAAGTTTTAAGGACATATGACATGAGACATTATATTTTAACAATGTAATATTTTAATTGATTATGATTAACAAGATAATTGGAAAAATATATATATAGATATGTATGTAACCTAATCAACTTGACCCAACCCGACCTAAACCCGAATTAGCTGACACTTGCAGGCTCAATGAAACAACAGTTGGTTTTGGTTCCCATTTTTTGGACCCGAAGACTAGTCGGGTGGGTTGGTGACCCGACGACACCTGACCCAACCTGACCACTGCTCACCCCTACTTATACTTGCTCTTCCTTTTTTAAATTTTTTACTTGAGCCCAAATTTTGGCTCTAATAACTTTCTTAAATCTTTTTGGAAAATCGAAGCTCTAGTAGTTAATAGAATTAACACAAATGATTTGCTTCAGACTAGATGTCCTAACAACGCTTTATCACTGGATGTTTGTGTCATATGTGTTAGAAGTTTTGAGAAAAATAACCATCTCTTCTTGCACTGTGATATGGCTAGGTATTTATGAAACAATTTGTTTGGCTACTTTGAAGAGAATTGGGTTTGCCCAGCTAATCTTGGCACCTTTCTTGCTATCAAATTTGTGGATTTTGGGAGGGATAAAGAGCATAAAAACTCCAACAATGTGCAATTCTAGCAATTTTGGGGTGTATTTGGATGGAGCAGATTGTTCGAGTCTTTGAAAAAAACACCTCTCACCTCACATCCTTTGGGATACAATCACTTTCTTGCTTCTTTGTGGGTTTCTTCTAATGGTTTGTTTAGTTTCCCTTATGGATCTCCAAAGGGATTGGAAAGCTTTATTGATTTAGCTTCTTGTTTTCTTTCTTTTGTTTTTCTGTTTTTTTTTTTTTTTTGGTAGAGGACAGCTTGTCTTCTTTGTATTCACTTGTATCTTTTCTCTCATTAATAAAGTTATCTTTTTTCAAAAAAAGAATATTGATAATTTTACTTTGGTATATTCTAAATTTCTAATATTTAACAAAAATTGTAACATGAAAACAGTTATCTGACAGATCATCATCCTTATAGATACAGAACCAGTACCCTGGACAGGGGGTTATGTGGGAAGAACATGTATAAAATAACACATTTTTTGTAAATACTGCAGCTTGTCGAAGGTAATAATCATTGCTGCATACAGATTGTAATCACAAGGAGTTACAATTATATCTTATAGTGCTTTGGCCCGAATACAAATAGGTTCTTTCTAACAATTGATAAGAGACAACACCAAGTCACCAACTAATGAGGATTTTTGTTTGATCAGAAAAGGTATGACGGTTTGTCCATTTTTACTTTGGAAAAATGCTTCTACAATAATAGCAGAGGCTCCTCATAAGGTCTACAAAACGTCATGCACTCGTGCACATGCATGCCAATTCAATTTGTTGCAAGCACAAAGAATATTTCACCACAGGTTGATAAAATTATTTCTATGATTATTGTCTAGATGAAATTTACTTTATCATCCTTTGATCAAAGGATTTCTTCAATTCCCATACCCAAAGGGAGAAAAAAAACTGAGAAACGATTATATCCAGAAATCACTTTTGCACAGCTACAAATGGCTTCTACAATGGGTGGTTAAGTACTTTAAAAAGTTATGAAAACCCAGAGTATGGTCCATTTCCAACTTAGCCTTTGACAAATAAAAAATGATTTACTAACCTTTCCAGTCTTCTCATTCAATACAAACCATCTCTTACTCCAGCCATTAGTTTTTCCACTCTTTTTAAATAAATATCCTGCATCGAGAAAAACATCCATAAGAAAAAGTATAAGTTAATTCCAAAAATTATACAGTAAATTAAGAGTGATGACACCTTACTTTAAGATAGAGCAAGAAAGACAAAAGGAAAGCCAAGAAAAGGAAGATGTAGAAGCTTTTATGATCTATATATTAAATGGTTAGTCTAAAATATGGAAATTGTACTGCAAAATTTACACATCTAAATTCTATTAACTTGAAAATATAGAAAGGTTAATTCAATTCTTTATAATCACATGGAAGAAGAAAAAAATTGATTGTTCCAATTTTTCTATCTTTCAGTGATGCTGTCTTCTCATATGCTTTCACAGAGCCACATAATACTATCTGTGCAATACGAATTTAATAATATTGCACAACCAAGGACAAGAATAGTCAGTGCTAAGAGTTATAATCAACCATTGATATCTGGAAAGCAGCAAAAAGTTTAATAATGAGGACCACCAAGAAAAAGAAGTCAACTGTTCTAAATAAAATTATATTGAAGCTCTAGAAGGTAATATCAACAGAAGATATTGAAGACATCAAATACATACTTAGAAAATTGGGTAATAAACAGACCTTAATCATACAGTCAGACCCACAATAAAACTAAAAAAATGCCAGGATCAGTTTGTAAAAACCTGCGGTTATCTCCCCATCAGGCCCGGCAGTCTTCAGACCAGATCCCTCCTGTGTATCTTTGTCTGGCTGACCAGATTTATCCTTCATTGATTTTAAGCTTCCTCCGCTTTGTTGACCTGTTTGAGGACTAGCTGCCTAGAAAAGAAAACAGAATTTCTATCATGAATTTGGTATAGAGCCAATTTAACACCTATATTTAAAGAATAAAAAAACCATACCCTATTCAGACTAGACTGTTCCGCTTCAGGTGCCTTTTTGGAAGACCGGTTCTTCAGCTCATCCTCTCGGCGTTGTCTTTCCATTCTAATGCGATTGATAAATGATGGCATCAAAACATTAAAATAAGATATTTGCAGTCAACTGGTATAACTTTTTTTTTATTATATACTTCATTATCATTACATCAAAGGAGATCCAGAACTCATATCTCAGCTAATTGCAACACTTCTCTTTTAAGTGTGTGAACTAGCTGGTCATTTATCAAAAGGATAAGCAAACGTGACAATTGAAAAACTGTTAACAAATACCTCAATTTGAGATCACTCAGAGGAAGTAATTCAATAAGATCACTCAGAAAGTAATTCAATACACTTAGCAAGGTATGCCTAATAAATAACAGTGACTCATTATTTTAAAATCCTACCTCAGAGTTTCATGTATGAAAGAGAAATGAATGTTCCCATTAACAAGCATACAATATTTAAATTCCTATGTCAGACATAAATATATGCTAGTGTCAGAGATTTGACATACCGCCTCTGCACTAAACGAATGAAGTGTTGAGGTGGAACAAATGCACGTTCCATATCAACAAGTGCAACCACCATTTTTTTGGATTCATTCCTAAATACATCTAGGGCAGAACTTGCAATTGCCACAATCTGGTAAAAAAATTTGGAACATAAGACAGATTGTTTTCAGAAAGGAGACAAAGATGCTTACAAATTAATGCAAAGCATTGTTACCTCTCTCTTAAATGGAGGATATCTTCCAAGACCAGGCGTAGCATTTGCAGCAGCAGAAACTATATCCAAAAGTACACGATGTACCTGATTCGGTAGTTGCCAAAACATAAGCTTAAAATGTAATTGAAGAGAAAAATACAAGAGAGTAAATGCCTGTGGAAACTGAAAAAAACATAATGCACCAGAAACATAGTAACAATTGTTTGGGTTCTAATAATCAAGGTGATATTTCAATACACTAGACCAAAAAACCTTACAGTCCATAATATGTTACCAATGCAAAGAAAAAAAAAATACACCAAGGCTCTGCCTCCACACTGGCAATTTGTGAAAATCAAAAGGTGATGGAGATGGAATGAGATAAAGGGAAGACCACTTTTTACACATATTTGAACTAATCAGGTCTCTACCCAATTGAATTCTGTAACGGCCCTTTTCATCCCCCTTTGGATACACAGCATTCCAGTAGATTTATAAATATAATCAATGAAAAATTAGACGCATACCTCATCAACACATAGACGTGATGGCTCCTTTGCCAGTTCAAGGACACCTTTAATCAAGGACCTTAACCCTTTTTCTGGAGAAATAAGATAAGGTTGATATCCATCTGCTTCTAGCACAATCTGACATAAGCTTAAAGGGCAATATAAGAAGCAAGCAGACCTGAAGAAAATATGAAGACTAAAGATTCAACCAAAATAATAAAGTGAACTCGTGAACAAAGATTTACCCTTTTGACATTGTTTATGTCAAAGTGTCTGTCTATAGGAAGTTGTTTTATCCTGTTAGGAAAATTGCCTTCAAAACTGGCAACAACTTTCCAACCATTACCCTGCATAGAAATGAAGGACAGAAATTAGAAATCAGTAATTTTGTGTGATTGATAACTTAGAGTTTAGAGTCTGATTGAGGGTCCATTAATCTACAGCTGTAAAAATGCAATCGTATACCCTACTCTCTAGTTGTAGGCTAGCAATAAAGTGTGTTTTTTTCCTCACACACATACTCTCCCTCTCTCCTGTTATCAATTTCTTCTCTCTACCACAAGTGTTATTCTCTTCTTTTTGGTTTCTTTGGTGTCCTCTCTTTAAGGAGGCTGCCTTAACTTCCATTCTTGTATTTCTCGTTCTCTCAGATAAAATTTCGTTTTCTTTTGAAAAATACTTTTTCCTAGGCAAAACCTTGAAGAGTACATACTACTTCCTGACCTCAGCTACCCATAGACCCGTATGTCATGTCATTTTCAAAGTCTACTTTACCAGCAAAAATTGTCATCTTCTTTCTCTAACTCAACCCTTCTTTTCATCTTCTATTCTCAGTATGTCTTTGGCTCCATTTTCTTATTTGAAATACAATTGATTTCCCCCCTCTAATTTCACATCTGTTACTCTTCAATTCTTCACTCTAGTTGTGTTGAACAGCCCCTTTTCTCACCAGCTCACCACAACTAACATCTAAGATTTTGCTTGCTGCGACCATTATTCTATCAAAGATGAAAACACCATTTCTGTAACTTGATGGGCCCACAGTCCATAAGGTATATTCTAAGGCCTAGGATTGCTGAGAAAGGAAAGCAGTAACAGTTTTAGAACCATGAGGCACGTGTGGGTGAGTGGTGGGAACCTTTGTAATAAGTACTGTAGGAAAGGAAAAGTTGGTTTGGATTTTGAGTAGTGCGGTGATTATGAGGAGATTCGTAGCATCTCGAATAGCAAGGGTAGTGAGTGCTATTTACTGTTTTTTCTCGTGTTTCTTTGTGTTTTTACTTGGTTACTGAGTTACTTGTACAATGCTGGTAGTGCCTATTTTTCCTAATACAGACAATATTCAGTGGAATATTTTTCTTTAGAATCTGCTGGCCTCTATCATTACTGTTCAATCTTGTAGTTATCTGATAATTCTTTTTCACACTAATTATGTCAGTGAGAATAAAACTCTTACTTCCCACTCTTCAAGTTTCAAACAAATTTCTTTGCATTTTGGAACCACTTCATTGCATTTTGAACACAAATTAAGAACACAAATTGTGTATCTCATGGTTTGTACACATCAATTTATGAGATTTACCCAGTACAAGTCCAGTGCATATTTATTCTTAGCTGTGAGAGATTGCTTTCAGTACTTTTTTTTTCCTCAAATATTTGTAGCTCACATAAGATTTGCCCCGATGAAAACTTCTCATAAAATAATCTCTATTCGAAGAAAAAAGAAGGACTACTAACCTCTCCTCCTGTAAGATGTAGGAGAAATTTGTCCTCAAATTCACGGCATAACTCCAGAGCTAGAGCTCTTGTACCTTCAGGACTAGTAACCATTTGTTCACCAAGCTTCACTAATTCATCCTGAACAATTTGAGACTTTCCCTGAAGACTGCAGTATTTCAAATAAAGTAACATTATAAAGTAAAGAAAAAGCGCATGATAATAAGCACAAATAGGTTACTTAAGCTCTCAAATCAAAGGATTTCACATATGTTAACCATGTCACTTTCTCTTTGATAGAAGAAGACCTTGTATGTAAACATTATCCAAGACAAAACCTACTAATGCAATTATTTTTGGTACAAGAGGATGATCAAACTTGAAACACTTTACCAAAAGGAAAAACCCTAAAGCATACCAAGTAAGCCTACCTCCACAACATATACAAAGTGATGTACCACAGACCCCCACCATGTAGTAGTTCCATAGCATATCATGAATAAAGTAAAAAACTAACATTGGTACAACCATAAACACACATTAAACAAAATGCCTACGCATCAGGACAACATTCAATCCACAAGTTACAACAACAAACAAATCCAATAAATATCTCCACTTTTGTGCAGTATCCCTTACATTCACTCAATTATGCTCATGAATAAATACGCAAACAAAGTTCTGCTTAAAGGTAGCCTTAAGAGGAATATCAACAGGTTGGACAAATAGAAAAGCAACCACAACCACAAAAGACAGATAGGATATTTACAACAAACAACTAATCAAACAAAAGAGATAACATGTTACAAACAAGCGAATAGAAGCTGGCCAAATTATAAATACCCAGAAAGGAGAGTTGGCAGCCTGAGCTTCATACGATTGCGAATCTGGCCAGCAAGTGACTCAACCAAAGCAATTCTACCAAGCTTGTTTTGTGGGGCCCCAGTCAATATTGATTTTAAACTTTCAGTCTCAGCTCGCCAAGCAGTTTCTAAAGAGCTCTCAGACCCAGCACTACCTGCCTGTGCAGAAGCTATCGAAACAGATTGACCTATTATAGCAATCCATGGAATATCAGATGTTTTTGGGGGACCCTGGTTCGATAGGAGAGCCTGTACTGCTGCAAGGGCCTTTGGTTCTGCAGCTGCTTGATCAATCTTACTTATAACACCTACTGTTCTGGTAGCTACAATTGGACCCAAAAATAAAATAAAGAAAGCAGTACTAGGAAAAGAATATGCTTAGGTAAGCTGTAAACTCAAGAAAGGAATTTCTGATTTTAAGAAGTTCAATAACCATTTTTTTAAGATATATTTAAACCATTCCTAGGATAGTCCAATAACTAGAGATAAGGGGAGACCAAATAAAACAATAGAAGAAACTAGAATGATAGATTTAACTATAAATAATCTAACCATACAAATGGGTTAAGATAGAACATGTTCAAGTCACTTGATTCATATAGCCGACCACACCTAGTGGAAAAAGGCTTTGTTTGTTGTTATTTAAACCATTCCTAGGCCTTCTAGAAGAGTTGGTCAGTTACATGCCACAAAAGCCTCTATGACATAGTGGTTAAGAGTTTGATCCTTTCTTCCACAATCTTCTAATTAAATTAAATTTCAGCACAAAGGTATAATGGCCTGAGTCTTGTCTATGCTTCAAGCCCAAAGAAGCAAGAGGGGCTGTGCTAGATATATATATTAAAAGCAGTCCAAGTTCTTCTCCTAACAGCTTAAGCTTTTCGGAGAGTTGGTCCTCGACAGCCATAATCTAAGGAATTAAAGAAAAAAAAAGATGAAAACTTTTTTTTAATGAATATAAAGGAAAACATAGTGAAGCAGAGGAAAAGAGAATAAAGATAGAGAATATTCCGTCTCTGCAATAGGAACAGAGATTAAAGGCTAAATTAACCTCAGAAAAACAGAGCACAAGATGTTGCAGGAACGAATTGCTATGGTGTCAGCTCATATGCAGTACCCACAAAGTACAGAGCACTAGTAATCAGTAATTGACACAAGATTCACACAATCAGCAAAATTCAGAAACCCAACCTAACCCTAAATCAGAAACAATCCAAAGTCAGTTTGAAAACTTACATTCTGCATCATACTCCTTTGCCACTCGTAGGGCCCGTGAAGATGAAATTTCTTGTGCCTGAGCAGCAGGAACTACTACAAGCAAAATGGCATCATTGTGCTCGACATATTCACTGATCTGAAGAAGGGAAGAAAAAGAAGACATTAAATGTCTCTCTCAAAAGAAAGTTCCTAAAAAAAGAATCATACATCCAAGAGTTTAAAAAAAGTACAACATACTGTCCACCATCAATTAAGAATATAAGTGAGAATAACCCATAACTTAGTACTAAACTCAACATTTAAGAAAATACACCTTACACCTACTCACCATTTTGTCATCCATTATTCGTTGGTCCAATCCAGGCAGGTCAGTCAATTTCAATGGTGGAGCTGGAAAATTACAAAACAGAATAAATAAATACATAAATGAAAGAATAAGTCTAATCTCAAAATGCAAATCCAATTAGGCAGTTATGTTACATGTCCATTTCCTCCCCACCCCCCCTTTTGTTTATTTTCCTTCAAGTGTGTGTGAGAGAGAGAGAGAGGGAGAGATAGCCAAAAGAAAAGGGGGAAGTATGTGTAAGTCCCAAATCAATATATTAGTTTTAAGACTTTGAATTCATTATGCACTCATGAGGATTTTGCAATATTTATGACTCAAGATTCTAGAGTAATGCTTAAACTTAAACTAAGTCCATTAAGTTTTTTCATTAAAAAAAAAAAAAAAAACTAAGTCCATTAAGCTCAAACATGACCAGAGATATGCCATAGAAGTACAAACATTTGAAATCCAGATTATTTAAATATTAACCAAAAATTGGAACTGGTCTTAATGGCAGAACTTCCTGGCTGTAATTTTATTTTTTGATAAAGAGATTTAGATATTGCAATCAATTCTATGTGCACATTTGGGAAGCTAGCTACTCACCTAGTGGAAAAGCTTGAGATTAATTAACCAGCTAGCAAAGGTAACTATTTTACTAATGGGGACTGGGAATAGTATAGGATGTCCTTAGGGTAGTATGGACTATCCAAGTTCCATATTGAGTAGTATGAGATGCTCGAAGGAGTAATTAAGTGGCTTAGTTCTTTCTCTCAACTGCTATCTTTTGAGAGAGGATTCCTCAAGTCACTTGGATTCCATCATTTGGTATCAAATCTGTTTGCTGATTGCACAAAAAGGGCTACTTATAGAGAATTCTAACCAACAAATGGGTTGAATGATGGAGAGGTTGACCGTGGTAGTGTTAAGCATTGCCGAGTGAAGTGTCGCAAAGTATATCCATCAAGACATCAACTCTTTAGGAGCAATGCTATGATGGGGAATGGGGATATTATGGGATGTCCCTGGCGTAGTATGGGTTACCCAAGTCTCGCATCAAATAATATGGGATGTTTGTTGGAATACTTAAGTGGCTGGATTCTCTCTCCTCAATAGTTAGCTTTTGAGGAGGGTTCCCCAAGTTGCTTGGATTCCATCATTAACCTTTTACTTTTTACTCTTTTTCCTTAAGCTTTTGTCCACTCCGTGTCTTGAGTATTTACTATGTACTTAAAAAAATGAAAGTAACCACTGCAGGTTACCATACATTCAAATTGAAGGACTTAAGTTTTGGTTAATCCATTTGCGGTGTTGTTTTAACTTGACTGCTTGAAAACAGCTTCTTATCACGTTTATGTGCCCAGCAGCCATACTCATATGGTGTAGGCTTCTTGGAGCTTTAGGCAAATCTTTGGTGTGTACTCAAAGTAAAAAGTAGTTTTCATTAACTTAAACAGGTTATGGTAAGAGTAAGGAGGGCAAAGCTTGAAGCAGTGTGATTAATATGCTGCTAGTTAGTGTAGTTGGATGGCGCAAAAGGCTCATATTTACACAAAGAGAAAAGTTTTATTCTTACCATTACAAAATACAATTGGTGCTTAGCCCATGATTTCCTTCAAGGTGTCCAACTGAGATCAAAACAGAGGGACTAGAGAGTATTATTATATTGGTAGCTTGTTTGTTTCCTGAAGCAATAGCAATGCTGTTCTATCTTTTTCAGTTATTTGTCTAAGACATTCAAAAGAACTAGACAACTAGAAGAATTTATTCTTTGAATCTACAAATTTTTGCTCTCCTAGCTTCTTCTAGGCTAGCCCATGGTATTTTTTTTGATAAAAGAAGAAATTTATCAAGAGGGATTAAAGATACTGATGAGCACTAGGTGTCCTCCAAGAAAGCAAAACTATGGAACCAAATAATGATAATGCTAATAATAATAATAAAAGGAAAAAGACAATTAAACATGCAACAAAGCTGCTCAATCCATCTGCATATCCAAAAAGGACACTCAAAAAAATCCTTGAGCTGAAGACTAAAGAAGCTGCAAACAGAACCCTTGTCCATAAGTCATCTATAGACAATGAGACACCCCCAAAAATATGGCCATTCTGCTCGAGCCATAAATTCCAAATTACAGCATAAACAATGCATTTCCAGTGAACTAGAGGATGCCTATCAATAGTAAATATAACAAACACAAATCTCTCTCTCTGTCTTGTATACTCAATCAACTTTTCAAATATAAGAGTCCAATAAATATATAAAGTAGGAAAAACTAAAGATGGTTTTTTACAACTAAAATGTCTCTAGTGCTACCACATTTCACACAAAATAATCCCATTCTTTCGTCAATGAAGAACTATTATTAAAGATAGAAAGAAGAAAGGCTGGGATGAGGATAAGAAGTCCTCAAAAATAGACCATAAAAGGAACAAGACCAAAAATGCTCAAATAGTTAACAACAAAATATGAGCAATCCTCTCTAACAACAAAATAATCTAAGCAATCACATCGAATATTCATTGCCAAGAAACTTTAGCCTCATTGTTTCCAAAAAAAAAAAATGTGTATGAAGACAAACCCAATGTTCCCCCTAGTATTCCGACAACTAATTCAAAAGAGGAACATGTGAAAAGAAAGGATGGAGCATATGATTAAGGGCCCACCAGTACTAGCGCAAAGTTTCAGGTATATTTCATCACGACTTCTTCCAGATGAACCTTTGCTTAGTCTATCCTGTAGAGAGTGTCGAAGAGCACCTATGAGAAGAAAATAAAATGTAGACAATCAGAAACATCAGATGAGCAATGCTTGTAGAAGTTCTCACAGATAAAACGTTGATCCAGGAACTGATAAAACATAGGAACCAAATTGTTCAACAAATCATAAACAAAAGTTTTAGGTATAGTTCTTACTTGCAGAAACCTGTTGAGATTTATTTTCAATTTGCAAGATGATTGATTTGCTGCTTAAAGAGCTATCTCTATTTAATTCAATGCTTATGGGAGCCCTAGTAGCACCATTTTCACCAGTTGGCTGCCAATAGTTTGGTCATGTTATGATCAGTTAGTAATGCAGCAAACGACATAAAGAGATGCATCAGTAAGTTGAGAAAGAAAAAAAGAAACAAGTAAAGTAAATATAGGCAATTTGACTTACCAAAACAGGATGTCCAATCAAACTATTCAAGACAGCAGATTTTCCAGCACCCTAAGCAATATATCCACAGATATGGAGAGATTAACAAGATTTCTGAAGTTCATAGATCACAAAAGTTTAAGAACTAGAACTAAATTTATACAAGCAGTCATCCAAATCCAAAAACAGGACAGCAAAACAAAGACATCACAATCACATACGTCTAATTAATAAGCCAAAAGGTATCTGAAAAGTTCTGACCAAGCAAAGCTATGCCTTATTTTACTTTTTTCTCCCAATTTTTTCCTCCTCTGTTTCGACTAAATATAAAATATCTCATAGCTACTTTAAACATCAGCCACCTAGGAATTAATCCAAAGTCCAAAGCTACCTACAAAAAGTAAACAAGGTTTACAATGAAATTTCACAATGCTAGCAAACACAGTAAATCATTTTTACCAATTCCAATCAGGGCAAAAGTTATTACACCTCATGGAATGCACCATAAATTGTGAGTCGCTTAAGTTAGCCACTTGCAATGATTTATCAAGACCACACGAGACTACTTCTAATTTCTAAATCACTGTCAGTGATATATTTCTATGAAACATCGGATGAGTTATTTATTAACTGATCCAATGTACACAGTATACACAGCCGTAGACAGTGCCAACTTCTTTCATTGGGCAGAGGGCGGAAGAGGAGCTTTCAATTTCCCAATTCCAAATATTGCTTTCTTCTCCAGCCCACTGTGATTTCTCATGCAACCATCAAGCTTTCAGTTCTCACAAAATTTCTCGGCCCGCAAACAATCTCCCAAAAGTAAACTACCGGATCCAGAAATCTACAAACCACGCATCGACCACACACAAGTATGCATAGACGTAAATGGATAGAGAAACTTACGACATTGCCGAGGGCGACGACATTGAGGAATGTGGATGGCCGCCTACTGGGCGTCTTCTCATCAACATCTTCATCGGCAAGCACAGCAGCGGCTTGGCGCATAGAATCCGATAGCTGAACCAATTCTTCAATTGCATCCATTGATTTACAGACTATTTTCCAGCAGAGAGAGAAGGCGAAATCGTCGAACCAGCAACGGAGCTAGGATTTCAAATTTTCTCGGAGGGAGAGAAACCAGGACACTCTCAAGAGTGGAGGAAAGGAGAAGATGAACGGATCTGACAACGAAGGGAGTTAGGGCTCCGGCGGAGGAGATCGCCGGCAAATCGGACAAAATAGGAAGAAAAGCGGCGACTGTGATGAAATGGAACTGTTAAAAAATCTCCAACTGCACAACTCTCTTCCCCTCTCCCTCTCTCTCTCTCTCTCTCTCTCTCTCTCTCTAATGTTAAACTCTTTTTAACTTTATTTTTTAAAAAAAAATTGTTCCTTCTTTTTGCAAGTGAACCCCTGTATTTCACACTTTTTCACCTTTGCAAGCGATAAAACAGTGTTATTGTTTCCATTGTTATTCACATAAAAATAAATAAATAAATAAAGTTTATGTTTTCTATTCGTCAAAAGAAAATCCACCATCTCTTCCAACTTACAAAAATTATTGAGATTTAATTTAACACTTTAA
This sequence comes from Senna siamea, assembly GCA_031216115.1. NCBI lineage: Eukaryota > Viridiplantae > Streptophyta > Magnoliopsida > Fabales > Fabaceae > Senna > Senna siamea. Next base: position 22,064,083 of record CM062355.1, read on the forward strand.
CTCTAAAACCTTCGATCTATAGAAATGAAACTACTGATAAACTATTTATCAAAGAAGAGGAATTAAGTATGAGAGATAATTAAACAATGCTGTGAGAATTATTCTATCAGTATTTTCAGCAGAAAAGTGAAGAACTCATCATCCCTTCATCGATCGGAATGCCGGACTGGACCCAATATACTGTTTATTTGGATAAGGTAGGAGAAAGAGAAATATAGTATACAAAAAAGACAATTAGTGCTATGAATATAACATTAACAAGTCACCCTCATGCTGCTTATATTAATATTAATACTCAAAATAAATGTAAACTCATTGAGTGATAATAAATAGATTGATATTATTTTTACAAATTTATTAAAATTGACAATTTTAATTTATATAGTATTCTTCAACAAATTTATGGCTATAAAAATAAAAATACCCTTACATGAGACCAAAAAAAAATAATTATTTGACAATAGATTTCAAATTTCAAACTACTACCTAAGCAAAATTTGGAGTAATTATAAACCAAAAGAAAAAGAAGGGAAATGGAAGAATACACTAGTTTTATATAAGAACATGCTTACATGTTGCTAATTCCTCATCAAACAAAACTTTACCAAATTCTCTGTGTTTGGTATCAGATTTTTCAATGAAAATATAATACATGGAATACTTCTTTTCAAAAAAAAAACTTAATTATAAGACGTAAACGTTTTCTAAATATCATGTTTTTGTTAAAAAAAACTTAATAGCAACACTTGAATGTGTACCTACTACTTTTCTTTCTCATATCTCCTATATCTTCATCTTGATTCTGGTAAAACTGTGATTAGTCTTCTGGTAATAGAGGATTCCAGGACACTTTCTCGATGATCAGTAGGAGTTGATGAAGATCATCTGCTTGAATCCTTGTCCAAGTCAGGGAATAGTCCCAGCACATGCTCAGGCATGAAATCATGCCTTGTCAAGATCCCAACAACTGGGTGCTTCTGCACAGTGTGTAAATAGAAATTTTACCCCAACAGCCCAATCCATTAATGAAAAATAGCAATGCAAAGATAATTGTAAAGCTAGTGCGTAACAGACAAAATCAACTATTTTCTACAAGTCCGACTACGTATTCATTATTCAATTGAGGAAATACTTTGGTCTATGGCTTCAGGTTTTTGAACAGCCTGCTCTCCAGCTTAACCAGGATCACTCGTTACTAAACTCGCTCTTGGACCAGGACAGGCTAGCCTTCGTTCAAAACTCAATAGGCTTTCAAGTGCTAGGTTTTAATTTTATAATTATTTAGCATCACTTGAATAAATAATGTCCTTTCGTCCCAAGTTTTCAGAGTATTGCAATGTTTTATTATTAGAAATCAAAGAGTGGAAAATTAAAAAAAAAAATGAGACATAACAAAAAATATATATATTAAGAGCAGGAATAAATAATGTGTCTAGGACCACTAAGTTTGGGCAAGTATTGGCAGAAAGCTAAATTCAAGCAAATTATTCATGAGCATAAGAAGACCCTGACTATTTGTAAGCATTTATTATAGTCAGCCATAACTTATCATAATTAAGAGTTTGAAGTTGTGTTAGTAGAGATAGAGAGAAAGAGAGAGAGGAGGGACTTACTCCTGTTGTTTTTGGCACCACCAGCAAGTGCCTGAGGCCAAGCTGCCGAAAGAGAACAGCAGCTTTTGCTAGGGACATTGTTTCCACTACTGTGTATGGTGATGTGTTAGTAACTGGATGAAGATCAACATACATTTCCATCTCCTCCTCCTTAATGTAAAAATCCTCTAGCTTGATCCCCTTGCCTAAACCTGGCTTTGCAAAATCATGTGCTTCGAAGCTCCTCATAATAGAAGACCCAGTCATCACCTTTTGCTTTGTGAACTTCCTTTCTTTAAGAAGTACAAGCAGATGAGACCTGAAAACCAGCCCACACAATTCGGAAGATTCTGAGAAAGGAGGCTCATTAATTACAGGGAAACCATGATGTTGCGTAACCTTCAAAGCATGCACAATGTTCCTCACTTTTTCGACCCCAGAAAATGAGAACAGTGGGCCAGAAACAACATCACTTGCAGTTAAATCCCTCATGTAGGGTTGTGCATCTGCTTCCAGAAAAGGCAGCCTCTTCAATTTAACCATCTGATCATAAATACCCTGGTTAAAATTATCGGCCACAGTCTTTGATATAAGGAGAACCAGCATTACCAATGGGAGCATCAGCAGGTTATTAGTAAGCTCCAGAAGTATGACACAAATAGAAACAGTCATTCTCATGGTACCACCAAGGAAGGATGCAGCTCCAATGACAGCAAACAAACCCACGTCCAGAACAGTGAATGCACTAAAAAGACGGGAAGCAAGACGCCCATACGAAGCTCCAGCAAGAATGACAGGAATGAAGAGGCCGGAGGGAATGGCAATGCCATAAGTGATAATTCCAAGAAAGTATACAGCCACAAAGTAAGTTAGAAGAGTAGAGAGTTTAAAATCCTTGTTAGTGCCAGATGTAAATAGGTTGCGTATAGCATCATCATTAGGAGTAAAAAAGAGAGATGGAAGGTCATTGTAATGGTTAGGAGGACAATGAAAACTCTTGTAGGTTTCAGAGCGATCAATGGTGGGGCACCTTTCATCCGAGTCAGGAGGACAAGGGATGCACTTTGATAACCATGGAATGCCATATGAAACACAAGATGTCAAAAGGGAGATAATGACAACAAGTAGAATTTTGAATAAAGGACCTTTCCTGCAATCCATAATCATCAATCAGCAACAACAGATACATGGTACAAACAGTTCAGCTCGTTAATCAAAGATAAACAAACAGAAGTTAGATTGATTGTGCCAGATGAAAACAAAAGTCAAAGACTGATTGAGAGTCTGGTCAATTGAATATTGTCAAAAGAAGCATGAATCTCCATAACCTAAATATAGAGTCAAATAAATAATAAAAGTATATAATACCGTTTTGTTAAAACTAGAACATCAGTGGCAGATTATTGACAAAGATGAAGAAGTACTTGGTTCCACATGCATGACAGAAAAAAAAAATATATCTGTATATGCAAGTAAATCACTGCAACAAATACAAGTGTTTAAGAAAGACATGCACTGCACAAAACATGCCTCCCATTATAAAAGCAAATGGCTTGATATGAGACCAAATTGTGTGGCTCAACAGCAAAACATAATATGACACCATCATGTAAGGCTCAATTTAAGATCCACAGATCTGGTATAGCTCTTTCTCAGTGTTGGATCTTAGCAACCTAAAGGTCTGTGTAATTCAAACAATAAGCCTGTGTTTGGTGTTTCCCAGCAGTTGGCAAAATTCGGTCACTTAGCCCCTTGCGTTCTAGTGTTCAAATGATAAGCATGTATTTGAAGCTTCCCTACAGTTGGTGAGGCAAAATAGGATCACTGTCGACCATTGAGTGCTCTGTCTTAAGGCATCTACATCGTATGCACTCTACTGAAATAAATTGTATACAAAATATTGTCAGTTTTAATTATCATTTTTTTTTTGAATTACTGATTAGATGCTTTTCTAGTTTTCCCTTGTTTAAACCCAGAGGCTTGCCTACATGTAGAAATGCATTAGGAAGGAAAAAAAAACGTGCACATACACAAAAAGAAAATACACAAATATTATATCAATCTTGACATTCCTTTCTTCATTTGTGTACATCAAAAAGGAAATTGACAAAATATACAGGACTTTTAAGGCTGATCTGATTTATTTGTATAACTTACTTGCTTAGAAAGTGTTTTTCACATTAAATGAAACAATGATTGTACAAAGCGGATACAGCAGACTATGCAATGTAACCCAGGAATTTTGTAGTTAACATTTTGAAGTTAAGAAATTGTCAAGGTCTAAATTTCATATGCACATAAGTGCAAGCATTTTACACATTATAATGTTATAAAGCTTATAATTGTATATGCATCACAAGAACTTTCATCGATATGAGGGATCCATACTCATTTATGGCTGTATAAGTGCGAAGGACTTTGCTAATGAGATAATTGTAAAGACTTCCCAAAATGCCTCCAATAACTCCAAGAAGTATAACAACCAGGAAGTCAGGCATGCTGTATACAGGCGTTTCTGAACTAACATCAAACATTATCAAGCCTCCTTCCCCAAAAAGACCACATTTTCCTCCCCGGCATAGTTGTACAAAACCTTTCAACACTACAGCCACTACAGCTGTTGTAAAGAAAGTTCGCCACAGAAGAGCACTTCTCCACCTGAATTAAAGAAATGCCTTCAGTAAAGCATAATCACAAGACAACAAAACATAACACTCCTTGAGTTGCCACCTATGAAGCACTGACACTTTTAAAAAAAAGAGCAGAGCTTGGGTCGCACACTTCATCAAACACAACACGATTTTTCAAATTAAACTGAGACATTTCAAATTTAATGTCACCTTGCCTGTATCTATCAGTGCCAATGCAGCTTCACACTTGCCATATGTAGACTATGAAGTAGGGGCAAGGGAACTGACAACATATTATTTATCTTCCATATCCATCATCCACGCAAAAATGTTCATGAATGCAATAATAGCTAATCATGTGTTTAGATATAAATTGGATTGGTCAAGGAGTTGTCACATATGCATTGTATGAAAGATTCATGTATAACCGGAGAGAGAGAGGGAGAGAGAGAGGACCATGAAGCTGCTTCTTCAAGTGCAAAAAGCACACCGCCAACTGGGGCGCGGAAGGCACCGGCAACCCCAGCAGCTGCACCACATGTAATCAAATCCCTCCGATCACGGTCATTTTTTAAGTATCTGAGCATTTTCCAGGTCAGCCCATATTTTTTAGAACCACCCTGTCCAAGTAAATTAGCAATACAAGCACCGGTATGTACCATAGGTCCTTCCTTACCCACGAAAAATCCCGCAGCAACCCCAAAAATTAAACCAAAAATCTGCAAAGTCCAAACCATGTCTATTCTTTGAAACATATTAAAGTCAGTTGGGCAAAAGAAAGTTTTTCAAACATATTTCATATACATCTCCTTTTATAAATTTATATATGCTGACTAGTATTTTGACTATTTTCATTAGAACATGTAGCGTATTCCAAAATAAATTGAATTGCAGAATCTATTAACTTAGAATATGGCCCTATATCAAATGTGACTACGAGTTTTCTGGTTTTTTCTTCCTCTAATGGCAGAGGCAAATACCACGTGATGACTACTTTTATCCAGTCCAAAGCCATGACCCAAATACTAATGAAGGCAGATTTAGAACCTATAGCTCTAAGACCAACAGGATTCATCATGTAGAGTGTCAGGACCTTCTTGTTAGAGTTATTTAAAATCTCTTCTTATATTGTATATTTTTAGATTGGTTGTATGTGCATTGATCTGATGAAGAAAGAAAAGCAATCAAGATATAGCAACTTTCTTGTAAAGCAATGCACTTATGCATACATCCTGAAGATAACGAAACGCACACAATATCATATTGAGTTGCTAACTAACCTTTACAAAGAGGGTACTTGGAGCCAATATAGAATAAGCATCCACACCATTGAGATATGCCTTCACCTCAGGTATGCCAGACCCTGCTGCCGCAGGGGCAACGTAGGTACAAAGGGCTGCAGCAGCAGTTGCCAAAATCAAGTTACAACCAGCATACACTGCAAAGGCCTGAAGATACCTGTACTGAGTAAAGATCATATCATAGTCAATCCAAAATACGACAAGCAAATAATAGGTCACTCCATTACATGTAAAAGTTGAATTTTCAAGTGTTTAGGTTAGAACAAAATGCACCAGATGTCGCCACATGAAAATGGTGGACAAAGAAAAACTTGTGGCAAGTATCAACTCTTCTTTGTTTTTTCAACTTAATCTTTCTGTAGAATATAATTTTACATAATCTACTAAAATCTACAAGGTTGAGCCTTTACTTAAGACCATGTCACAACAGAACTAGACTATGAGACCACTTAGCCCAAATGAAAAACCTTCAAAATTTATATTGCTGTTTATCAGTGAAAATATGAACAGATGCTGCAAGACCACTCAGATCATTATGTAGGAGTACGAAATTTAAAATTGAAAATTTCCACAATAAAACAAGTTATAAAAGTGAAATCTAAAGCTCAAAAAGATTGAGGATCATAAAAGTCCAATTATCAGGCTAAACCTTAATGAACTAAAAATTTCAAGGCACTGTACTCTCCCAAGCAAGCAAATGACCATGGGAAGGTATACTTGAAAAAGGATGGGTGAAGAGAAGCACATGATAACACAGGCAGAATAAAATTAGAAGAAACAAACTCAGATTGCATATGATTGATAAAAATAGTCATACATACTTGTCTTTGAGCATTAGATTGTTAGTGAGTAGAAGCTTGAAACCAGAAATATTTTCAACAGCAAGGTTATTAAAAAAGGCAACAAGCGCTGTGCTCAAACCAATAAGAAGTGCAAGTGTCCATTTTAGGGCAAGATACTGGCATAGCTCAACCTTTTTTCTAGACCTCCAGTCTTGCATATGAAGATCAGTCTCAATGATCCTGCATGCAAAGTGAACAGAGTGAGGCAACAACTTATTCAAAATTTGAGTATTATGTAGTATTTAAGCAGGCCTGCAGGATGAAATTCCATTATGGCTTGTAAGAATGAGAATGCAACAAAAGAGTTCGTCTTCAAAGATTACACAGCTTAAAAGATTCCATTGTAGTTAAAGCACTCACAGACACAGTGGTAGACTTTAACCAGACATTTGTGTAAGTAGTACCAGATACCAGGATCATGGCTATGAAAGTTTAAATCAAAAGAAGTTCAAAAAATCCATCTTCTTTCTTTTGGTGTAAGGGAAAGCAAATTTGAAACTATACCAGCAAAGTTTGAACCCATGGATCAAAAAAAGAATGATATTGAAACTTAAAAGGAAGAGTTTTAGCATGCAGTCAAAGTTCTAGAGTTAATAAGTCGCAAGAGGTAGCTATCTTTAATTTAGTGCGTAGAAAATATTTGCTGAAAAATTGGGCTCACTACTACTTGAACGAATTTAGTTATGAATGTTATAAAATGACATCATCCAGTAATAGGGGAAGAAGACAATCATACTTGGTAGAATACGAATGTTGGGAGATTGGTACTTGAAAACAAAGGTCTACTTTTAACAGATAATTTAATAAAACAATAAAATTGTTGGACTTTCTCAGAAAATAAGATCAAAAGCAGCTTTTTTTTTATTTTTAAAACCAAAAAAACAAAAAAGAACTTGTTTGAACTCTATTTTTAATTGAAAACAAAAAAAAAATATTTTGAGAATAAAAAATATAAAATAATGTAAAGATATTTTTTAAATTATTATTTTTTAAAATAAATATATATATCATTTTCATGATGCTAACATGAATTCTTAAAATTAATTTTACAAAATATTTTTAAAAATAAAAATAAAAATCAAACAAACTCTTAAACAATTGATTTATTTTCTTTTCATCATTTGACCAAATAATGGTCATTCAGTAGTACCAAACTGAGTCACTGTCACAGCTCGAATCACGTGACTTAAATAATCAAGAAAATCACACCGATGGACCAAAATCTTCACTACGTCCTTTTGCCTTTTTCCTCACAAACAAAAACATGGACTACAGCATAGAAATGTTGGGCACCAAGAGAAAAATTTAAAACAGATGTTCTCCAATTTAAAAGCACCAGACAACGTACGAACGCCTGTTCATATTGCCCATTTTTCCAAATCATAATCTACGTAACAATCAATGTACCTTCATAACCGATCACATTTGAATGGAAATTCAATCAAATCAAATCAAACACTAATGAAGCACTGCATTTACTAGATTCAACCAATTTTCTCCGTCCGGGACAGCAGGCAACTCATCAACAAAAAAGATATGGACAAACAAACAAGAAGGACGAAACCAATTACTCATAATCAAGACTTTCAATCGGGCAGACTTTAGCTCCGACAATGGCGAGCTGGGAAGTGTTGTTCATCCTACTTTTCTTCAGAAGCAGTGGCTCTCTGAGCCTCCCTTTCTGATCATACGCACATTCCGATTTTCTGCTCTCCAAATTCTCCGGTTTCTCATCATTATCTATCCCAATCCCTACCCCTACCCCTATCTCCCTATCACACTCCTTCCAATCCATAATCTCCCTCCGTCGTCTCTAGGTTTGATTCAAAGTGTCTCTTTCTCTCTCTTTACACTCTACTTCTCTCCTTATCTTGAGATCATTGAAGATTCTTCTTCTACATACCAATTCTGTCTCAGACCCAGTCTCGTGACGACCAGAAAAGGAAATGCAATATGCTATAATTGGATTTCGCATTTGTGTACAAATTGCATGGACGCTAATATTCCACCTGAGAAAAGTTAGTGGTGGCGCTGATCTTATATGTCTCTATTTCCATTATTTATTATAACTTCACATTAGTTATTTTACTTATTTTATTTTACATTATATAATATATAGTTTTAAAAACTAATAACAACAAAATCTCAAAATCATTATAATACACATGTATACATTAGACATTTTATGACGTTTCTCAATTTGAAATCATGGGTAGCTTAGTGTGATGATCGAGATCACCTTTTCACTCTCTCATTTCATTTAGACAATTATAGTCACTTTTCCTTTTTTCATCTTCACGTACGGTCATCTTCAATCTCCCTCAACTTTTCCTTCTTCCATTTTCTTCACTCATTTCACAGCTAGTAGTCTTTCACAAATAAGATTTTGTGATCCAAAAAATTTAAACATGTCAGTCGGACTGACTTGAGACTCATCATTCTATCCTTAGCTTTTATTAAATAATAGTATAGAAAAGCTTGCACGAGTGCCATGTGACATCGATGATTGTCTAAACTCCACATCTGGAAAATAGTCTAAAGGAGCGAAAAAGCCACAACAATAGAGCTATATCAGGTGTTTCCATACACATTGTCTGTTTTTGTTTAAATAAGCAAAAAACATCCTTAAATTATAAGATGAGATTGAGAGGGGGTGCTTTGTGTTGTTTGTTAAATAACAATGCATTAAAATTATAATTAGATCTTAATTTAGCAAAAAAATTATTATTTTTTAATTTATATTTGATACGAGAATATCTATTAAGATATCTGTTGTATATAAAAATTTTATAATTTGAGACATTTGAAAAAGTGAAATTTTATATATATTAAACAGCAGCTTACTAATTTTTATATTGTGAATTAAGAATATTAATTTATATAATATTTTATATGACTAGATTTAGAAAGAAAATTAATTGATTGTTATTATTTTTTTTAAAAAATATTCAATCACATAATTATATAGTGTTAATAAAGACAAAGATAAAGTTATATATATTTATATATACACACACACATAAGTTTTATGTTCTCTTTTATATTAATTTTAATATTTTTTGACTCAAAATAAATTATAATGAAGAAATAATTTTTAAAATATATTTCTACTAAATTATAAATTTTTTTTTAAAAAATTAATATTTGCGTTAAGGATATTTTAGTCAAAATAAATAAAATTATAAATTTTTTTTAATTTTTCAAGAGATTAAATTGACAGCAAACAAATTTTAAGAATGAAATTAATAACAAACAAACTTTGAAAATAAAATTAAAAATTGATATAAAATTTTAAGACATAAAATATACATTTATTATTTTTAAAACAAAAAGAATAAGAATGTAATTTACTCTATATTATATTATTTGGGATACAAAAAGTCCAAAATCATATGATATATATAACTAGAGACTTTTCATGCACTACATTTTTCTTTAATTTTTGAAATATAAAATAAAAATAATAAAATTAAATCTAAAAAATTTTTAACTTCTAATTTTTTGTTATATGTTATTATTTTTTATTATCTTTATTTTCTCTCTCCTCTCTTTTTATATTAACTTCTTTATTTTTATGATATAATATATAATTTTAAAGATCAATTATAAGAAGATCCTAAAGTTATTATATAATATATATATATATGATTATTATAATAATGAAAAAATGTTTAAGTTGATAGTATAATGACTTATATATAACAATATGGGCTAATAAAATTTTTACCCAATATATTAAGAGAAATTTTAAGTTATAAAAAAACTTTATTTAAATTCTTTATTAAATAATCAAATCTTAACTTAATTATTAAAAGAAAAAAATAATCATTTTAGTCTTTAAAAGCAACTCTAATCAATTTAATCCTAATGTTAATGCCCATAACATGATATTAATAGCATTATTTACATAACATTAACAATATTTGAATTAGTTGTTAAATAAATAGTGCCAACTCCTCCAATTCTATCATAACAATGGTGCTGCAAACCTCACAATGTAAGAAAAAGATGATACATGATAGTGCAGAAGGGACAGCAAAATTCTTTGAAGTTTGAAAATTTTCGTGGAGAGTATTTCATTTAAAGATCTAAATATGGACATTTTTTTTCTTGTGGGAATGAAAATGAGGGACAAAATTGTTGTGAAACAAGTTTGGAGATGAAGATAAGAATCATATGCTCTTGTGAGGGTTGCGTTCTCTTAAAATTTATATATATATTTAAAATTTGTTTTATAATTTCTCTTTAACATTATTTTTAATTAAAAAACTAAAAAAATAATTTTAAAAAGTAGTAGAGTTTTTGAAAATTATCTCCTATGACTCTTTGATTTATTTAAAAATTATAAAATTATAATTAACTTGTTATTATTTTAATAAAATTGAATATTTTTTTTAATATTTATATATTATGAAAATTTTATATTATTATTTTAACAAATTTTTATTTATACTTTAAATATTTATAAAAATTTTAACAATATTTGAATTCCTATAAAAAATAAGTACTTAAAGAATGAGAATGAAAATGAAAAGTAAAGATAGACAAAGAGAAGAAGAATACGGAGGCGCTTTTTACCCATCCTCTACGCTCGTCCAATCGCCAGGCCCTGTTGCCTTCTTGTTTAAATTAATTTTCAAAGTTATATAAATATTACATTTAATATTTAATTGTTATTTTTTCGGTAAAAAACACATATGTATAAATATTTAAAAAATAGTTTTTAACGAATAATATTAATAATTTCTAATTTTTTAAAAATAAAAATAACATAAAATATATTTTTAAAAATAAAAATAATAATTTATCCTATAATTTTTGAAACTACACAAATAATAAATGCAACTTCACCAACTCAGATCTCAAAATTTTGTTTGACAGACAAGTTCTCGAATAAGTACTTCTTTGACAGCAAAATCCGAGAAAACAGACACGCAGTTTTATTTTGTCTGAGACCAAAAAATAAAGACCGTTTCCGACCTCCCATCATTAGAGAACCACTGTAATTGTCTTCTTCTGTGAACAACGCCATTCGAATTTGATTTTGATTTCATTTGACTCTGGCGATACTCATTAGTGATTTCTTTACAAATTACTCACTCACACTCCCCTGTGATTATTTCGCTTTTTCAGCCCCGCTATTTTGCGTGATGAATCAATCGAGTTTCTCGCTGCATTGTAGATCCAAATTCGTGGTCGGAGACTGGGTTTTCTTAGTTTGATTTTTTTTTTCTGGGAAACTATTTGTTTATTTATTTACTCGAGCTAATATCGTTGAAGGGTTTTGATTTTCTGAAATTAAATCGATTAATGCTCGTCTTGGGTTTTTCTTGCTCGGTGGGTATACCTGAATTTCATCAAGAACTCCAAGCACGAGGAACCGAATGCTGATGCATGAATTTCAGTGAAAAACAGTGTTCTTCTTCGTCATTGATACAATCAAATAGCATCATAAGAGAAACAAAAGGATGAGGAAGATTCGAGGAGACAGAGATGAACCAGAGAAGCACGTGGGCTTGCTTAGATTAGCACAAGTGCTTTCATTTCTGGTAGTTTTTGTTGCTGGTGTGGTTATAGGTTTAACTACGAGTTCTCACATTAACAACCATTTCAGTTCACAATCAGAGCTATACACTATAATGAACCATGTATCAATAGGTATGTCTGCGGTCAAGGAAGATAACTGTAGCATCATACAACGTTGTGAGGAGGTGGATTGTAAGAACATGGAGACCTTTCTGCATCCTGTCAATGTAACACATGATTTGTTGGATGATGAGCTTCTTTGGAGAGCTTCTTTGGTGCCTAAAAAAGAAGAGTATCCCTATAGTAGAGTGCCTAAAGTGGCTTTCATGTTTTTGACAAGGGGACCATTGCCACTGATGCCACTGTGGGAGAGGTTCTTTCATGGACATGAGGATTTGTTCAACATATATGTCCATGCACCCCCAGGATACAATATGAATGTGTCCTCTTCCTCTGTTTTTTATGGACGGCAGATCCCAAGTCAGGTTTGAAATTAAACACTATGTTTATGATTTTTTTTGTTTTTAATTTCATCACGTCATGCTCTATACTCTATGGTATATTTTCATATCGAGATACGGTATAGAGATTCTGAGAAAATATGTAAATTTTTGGCTGCAACTTTCTGTAGTTTCGTCTTCAATTATAAATTTTGCAAAGTTTTTCTATGATGGAAGTGTTTCAAGTTGGGAGATACACTGCTGTAGAAGTTAGGTAAAGTTGTTTTTTTTTTAATTATTAAAATTATAAATCATGATAAGAGAATTTATAGGTTGTTCAGAGAAATGACAAACAGGATCTCTGATCTTTATGGCTATATGCAAAAGGCCTGTTAAGCGAACCGTCTTCTGAAATTATATTGATGAGCATGGTTCTTACTGGTATTATTATGAAATCCATTAAAAGTACGAAACCTTCTAAAAATTAGTATCTTCCATACAATGGTTGAACAAATATTGCATATGAGAGAATTGGAGCTACTAATTTGTGACGACGATGCTATTGCCATTCATGTTCGAGAGGCTTGTCATGGATAATCAATTTCAAGTAATAGTTGAAATATAAAAATTTATGATCTTTGTCTGAACTTGACATCTGGGTCCAAATGTGTAGACATCAAGATAATTTACTTGGATGATTATGGATTGTTGGCTTTTGAACTAGTGGGTTTCATTTTCTAATAGAAAGTTATATTGCTTGAGACATGCATGATTGGAATTCATAGATGCCTTTGCCAAATTGGTGCTCTACAAAATCCTTCGTAGATGATGGGCCACACTAGTACACTTGTTCCCTAAGGATAGCACTTCACCTTGTCAATGATTTGCAGCTATATGGTGAGCCGTTGTTTGTAATAAATAATAATAGTCCTTAGTTACAGAAGCCTGCTATTGTGCATCCATCGCAAAGTCTATGGACTTTGAGTAGGAAGGAAAAGCTATGTAGTTAAGTTAGATAAATGACAACCCGACTGCCGAGAGATTTTTGAGTAAATATAGCAGCTGCATAGGATGAGGAAGAGAGGTCGAAATAATGTGGTGTTGCTGGAGTGAAGAGTAAACTAAGTTCATGTTTCTTTTTCAAAAAGAAAAAAAAACTGCCTCTTTATGGTTTCAAATTTATGCTGGTAACACGAGATAGTAGAAGTAGGTTTTGATTATCTATAAATTTTAAGCAGTTTATGGAGGGGAAAGTAAATGGGTTCATATTTTTCCTTCAAATATGTTAAATGACTCTTTATTATATAAAAAAGTAAAAACAAAAGCAGTTTCTGAACTCATGATGTCAGTTTTTTTTTCTAGATTGATGTAGAATACATGTGTCTACTTATGTTGCCGGAGTTGGCACCAACAATTGTTTTGACCTAGTTACTGTTCTTCTGGCTGTACTTCAATAATAAATTACACAGTTGATGTTTTTAGTCAAGGAAACAATTGGTACTCCCCAAGTAGAAAGAAATCTTTAACTCTTTCTTGTACATATAGAGTTTTAGTCTATTAAAAGGAACAGATAGAAGAATTTCCTGGTGCTTTTTAAGCAACCTAGTAATTTTAATTATTGCAAATATGTTTGACTGTTGCTGCTAGGGTAATGAGAATCACAATCTTAGCAAAACGGAAAAACATCAAAATCTCACTCCTTTCTGAACGATCTTTTATATCCTAGTTTGTTGAAGGAGAGTGGGAATCTTGAAGCTCATCTTTTTCATTGCTGTCTCCCCATTGATGTATGTTCAGAACCTTCTATGTCTCTTTAGTTTGGACTATTTTAGATTGATATGGACCTTGAAGGTTTCTAGCCTCTAGGCTTAAACTAAACTGTATCCTCACCATCTATGAATTCTTAATGAGTTGTGTGCCCCTTTTTTTTGTATCTTCTACAGCATGTTTCATGGGGAACTGTCTCACTAGCAGATGCAGAGAGGCGTCTTCTAGCCAACGCGCTGCTAGACTTCTCAAACGAGCGGTTTATTCTTCTATCTGAGAGCTGCATTCCAGTCTACAACTTCCCTACAGTCTACAGATACCTCACTGACTCCATCCACAGCTTTGTTGAGTCATATGACGACCCTTCCCGGTACGGCCGAGGCCGGTACAGCCGCAACATGCTCCCTCACATTCAACTCAAGCACTGGAGAAAAGGGTCTGAATGGTTTGAGGTTCATCGAGCTGTGGCCGTCAACATAGTCTCTGACAATAAATACTACAATCTCTTCTGCAAGTACTGTAGGCCTGCATGTTACCCTGATGAACATTACATTCCAACCTTCCTCAACATGTTCTATGGTCCTTTAAACTCTAACAGAACTGTGACATGGGTGGATTGGTCAATGGGGGGTCCTCATCCTGCAACTTATGGAAGAGAGAATATAACTGTGGGATTCATACAGGCTATAAGGAACAATGGGACTCTGTGTCAGTATAACTCAGAGGTGACTTCAGTTTGTTTCCTCTTTGCTCGAAAGTTTGACCCAACTGCATTGGAGCCATTGCTTAACATATCCTCAGCGATAATGCACTATTGAAAAATTTGATTATACAGAGAGAGAGAAAGGGTCTTTAAATACTATTTTGGTTTCTAGATATTGGTAGGGAAGTTAGTGAGAATATTGTTAATGATTTTATACTGTTGTTGTAAAGATATTGTGGAGAATTTTGTGTTCTCTGCTAGAGAAGGTCTTGTTGCAGGAACTGCTTTTAAAATCCTTCGAAGAAGGGATTCATCAATATAGAAGTTTGATGTCATCATTAAGTCTCAAGATGTTGACCAAAGGTCCAAACTTTTAATTTAGAACAGAATGACAATTTGGGCTCTAATAATAATTTTAGTCCCAAAACGTTAATAAGTATACGAATTAATCCATAAAAATAATAAATTTGTTGCATATTAGTGTTTGTTAATTTAGAGAATTAATTTGTGCATTTATTATTTTTGGGATTAAAGCTAAACTAACCCAATAATTTAAGGAAGAAATTTTTTTTAATTTATCATTTTACATTGGAGTAGACTAAAAATTTGTTGTATTTATTGAGTTTTAGACTCTAAAAATAATAAATTTATTGAACATTGATTTTTTTTTTTGTCAAAGAATTTAGAAATACTAGAAAGATTAAGTTCACTAATTGAGAGATTAAATAAAATTGGCAATTCAAATCCAAATGGTTACTTCATTCTTCATTAACTTATCATAAACTTCCAAACGTCAGAACAGATTGGTTTTAAGGTCTGTAAAGATTACAACAGACATTTTTTTTTCTAATTTTATATAGGGTATTATGCAGGAATTTAAGGCTTAATTCATATTACATCGAGAGAAAGCAATTAAACCATGATTTAGGGTAAATGTCTGGATTTGATAATAATACTCTACTTTTTTATATTACTCTGCAAAATGTGATCGATAAGATATTTTCAGCTACCTACAAAGTAATGCAATACCAACCTCATTTTCTCTGTTCAGATCTGGTCGATTCACACAGAATGAGCTTTTGGTGATTAAACAGTTTCACCCCAAAATTTTTGTGGGAAAATTAAATAAAGTAATACTTGAAAGGGTGGCTGAGAGAAAAAAAAAAAGAAGAAGAAGCAAGTATATAGTAAGGAGTAAGGACTCAAATGATGATGTTTGAATTTAATACTGACAATATAGAAACCGTTAGTATTGGAAGTTCAAATATGCGGAAATTACTTGCTACTCGTTCATGAGCTAGACGAGAATAAGTTGTGGAATCTCAAAAGAGAGCTCGTCATATTATTCACTCTCCATTCGACTCGAGCAGTTTATAAGATCAAAGCATGTTGTAGTAAACAGAAAATAATTGGTATTAAAAACAAACAATTTAGTATTAGCATCTTAAAAAATTCTCCATTAGATTAGAAGTCCAATCTCGAATAAAAATGTCCTAACATTAATGATAACTTCATAAAATAGTCTTAAATCATACTTATTTTGTCTTTTGAAAGAGTGAGTTTAATTGGTCAAAAGAGTAAATATAAAGTTGCTAACCTCCGTTCATAGATAAATAGACTTTTACAGTAAAGCTGATATCCAGAACAAAATATATGCATAAATTCTCGAAAGATAAGGTGACTGAGGAAAGGTGAACCTCAGTGTAAGGGTAAAATGAAGCGGGATCTGAGGCATTACCAAAATTATAATCCGATGGCCAGAAAGTAAATGTTTGCATTACAAGAATAAATTATAAGACATGACATATTTCACATGCATTACATCTTATAGGGACTAATAAATGAGCAAAAAATCTCGTATCATCTATTAATTCAAACACTTCATTATTGTTCATCAGTGATTCCGACCACCATGGATTAGCATCAGAAGACACTTAATATATGATGACATCTCTTCTCCTAACTGTTTCAATAAGAATAATCCGAACTCCAAAAATCAAGCCGCTACCCGTTGAGAGACTTCTAATTGCTGTTGATTTGATTCCTCAATGTGAGGAGCGGTTCCAGATGGTGGCTGATAAGGCCCTGTTGCATCAGATGACTGTCCTGCAGCTGTATAATATGGTGGTGACATTTGAGCAGCACCCCCAGACGAGGGATAATGTTGCCCTGCAATTGGGCATGAAATTAAAAATTAGAAAGGAAAAAGAAATGAACATGTTCTGTGTCTTGCATAGGCCCCTGAACAACAGAAAGGGCGTGTTTAATTTCTATTATCAAAAACATTTTTAAATTTTTTTAAGGAAAAAAACTTGTTTGAAAGTGCTGTTTTAACCGAAAATAAAAAAATAAAACGTGTTTAGGTAACAAAAAGCACAAAAAATCTCAAAGATGTTCTGAACTAACATTTTAAAACAAAGAAAATATAAGAAGCAAGTGTTCTTATTAATAAAATAAATGAAAATACATGGAAACAAGACATTTTTAAAACCAATTTTACAAAATTATTTTAAAGAATGAAAAAACAAAAACAGAAACAAACAAGCCCAAAGTGAATCACTGGGTAAATGAACTCATTAGGTATTATCAGTCCAGGTGTCCAAGTAATTATTCAGGAATCAGAGAAGCTTAGGGAGCAGTACCTGAGGGAGTATAATATGGTGACATTTGAGAAGGGGCCCCAGATGATGAATAATGTTCCCCTGCCAGTGGAGGAGTCACTCCAGGTGGATAATGTTGTCCTGCAATATGTGGGGGGCTAGATGGTGTTTTGTAAGGTTGCTGTCCTGTCATCTGAGGTGGAGCTCCAGAAGGAGCATGAAGAGAAGCTCTCATTTGGGGGCCTACACCAAAGGGAGGCTGACCATTATTTGTCATTTGAGGAGCAAATCCAGATGGTGAATAATGCTGCCCAGTGGGATGTGGTGAAATACCTGGCGCCGTCATATGAGGGCCAGTCATTTGTTGAGGTACACCCCATGAAGGTTGATTTGGTCCTGTCATTTGAGAAGATGGCGGTGGGTACCCCTGTCCTGTCATTTGAGGTGGAGGTGCAGAAGGTGGGCTATGTGATTGGGCCATTTGAGGAGGGTATTTTGCTGGTGGTGGACGGAATGGTGGTCTTGGTCCTGATGGGCGTGTACTGTGTGCCCATCTATTCATGCTAAGCAGTCTCTCAATCTCCTCACCCCTCCCAGCTTTCCCAAAAACATCAGTTACAAATTCCCTCAAGGCAGGAGTGACTCCAATACCATACCTCATAACTTCATCCAGCAAATCCCGTCCTTTATCCAACAAACCTTCACCACAGAGTCCCTTTATTACGACCTCATAGCAAGTTGGATCGGGTTTGGGATCTTTTTCTCCCATTTTACTCAAAATCTGTGCACAATCAATAGCTTTGCCATTCTTGATAAGTTCATCAAATACCCTGTTGCCAAAGCTAGCAACCACCCTCAGACCAGCATCCACCATTCTGTTAAATACCCTCAATGTATCATCAATCCTCTCCATTTTCAAGTACGCATCAACCAATGTTCTATGAGTTGGCACATCTGGGCTCAAAGATTTTGAGCATAATTCTTCAAATAGAGTTTCTGCCTCTGTTAGCATCCCATTCTCACAAAATCTAGCAATGATATTATTGTAGCCTGCAACATCCATGGCAAAAGGCTTTGAATTTGCTTTTGTCCCAACCTTCTTAAAGGTTGCAAGTGCTTCCGAAAACTTCCCAAGCTTAAAACACTCATTGACCATTATATTAAATGTATCCGAGTTCACAGCTTGGAAATTTGGTGGGGTGTGATTGTCTAACATTTGATCAAATAAAGCCCAAGCCTGTGTTTTTTTCCCATGCTTAAGCAAGACCTCCAATAGAACATTGCAAGTTGCTGGAGTCATCCTAAACTGTTTATCCATTAATGACTTATATGACTCCATAGCCTCCTTATCTCTCCCCTTATTAAAGAACCATTCCATATAAGTTGCATTCACAACCCCATCATACACCAAACATCTCTCCTTAAGCTCATCAAATAGCTCATTGGCCCTCTCCAAATTTTCCAAATTCAAAAACCCAGAAATCAAATTATTATAAACCAAAGAATCTGCACCGTGCCCTTTATTTAACATTTCACGCAAGAGGTCAATAGCTTCACCAATCCGACCAGCATCGATCAAACCTTTGGTAAGGTGTCGATAAGTAACAGGGGAGGGGCTGAACGGCGCATTGGCAATGATGTGGCGATAAACCTCAAGACCCACATCAACACGTCCCTCATCACAATGCGTATTAATCAAATTATTGTAAGATACAATATTGGGGACAATATTGGACTGGTTGAAGAAAAACTGAAACAGAGCAATTGCATCGTTATACCTCTTTGCACGGTACATGGCGGCAATGATGGCGTTGCAAGTGAAAACAGTGGGACGCGTGTTAGAGAAAACAGAGTGACGAGCAACCGCAGAGGCAGCATCAAGGTCACCAGCGCGAATAAGAGATTGGACGCGATTGTGGAGGCTGAGGCGCGGTCCAACTAACGCAGAGGTGGAATCGGGAAGACGAGGCGCGTTGGGGTCACGCGACGGAGCTTGGTGCGGAGGAGGGCGGATCGCGTTAAGGGGTGGCTCAATACGTAGACGGCGCTTTCGGCGGCGTCGCTCAGCGGCGGCTTCTTCGGCGGAGGAAAATGCAAAGGAGCGATGTTGTGAGAGTTGAAGAGGGTTTATGTTTGCGTTAGAGTGCACATCTTGGGGATGGTGAAGACAGATCATGGGTAGGGATTGGGATGTGAGGTCAGTGGCGGAGGAACGGCGGAGGGACCGGAGGAGTAGCCGGTAGAGAGACATGGTTCCGCCGGTGAAGAAATAGAGAGTGCAACGGATATCGGAATGCTTAAACCCTAATTCGTCAGAGGCTTTAGGAGAAGATGGTGGAAGTGAATGGCTATACACTATACTATTAAAAAGTGTAACTTTACACTAGGCAGGGACGGGCAAAATGCAAGAAGAAAAAAAAAATTTGTGAAATTAGGCATTTTGGTATTTTAACTTTGTTTAAAATTATAGAGTAAATTATTAATTTAATTTTTGAAGCATACAAGTTTTATAAATTTTATTCTTACTAAAAGATAAAACTTTGAATTATTTTCATCCATCCAAAAGAGTTAATAAAATTAATAGAGGGAGGAAAATATTTGAATTATTTTTTTGTTTTTTTAAATTGTGACTTTAAATAACATTTTAAGTGATTATTTGTTCTATTGATTTTTAAACTAAAAGATAAACCAATTTAAAGAATTAGATAACAAGTGGGTTGTTGGGTGAATCTTTAACCTATTTTAACTTTAAGGGATAAATTTAGAATTTAAAATAAAATTATAGAATTGGAATAGTAATTTAAAAAGATATATTTTCTTATTTATATAGTGGTCTTTTCTTTTTTTTGTAAAAAGGAATGAATAATGGGAGCCCCAAGTTGGCGTTTGGGCATAGCCAAGGCATTATAGAATCTAATTCAAAAAAAGGGCATTGATGGGAATAAACCCAAAGTAGAATCTAATTCAAAAAAGCAAAGGACCTACAATTTTTTTTTTTTTTTTTAAATAAGAACCTTGTCCCTCCAAGTATTAGTATCTTCTATCTTGAGTTCAAAAGTATGTTTTTTTGTAAAAAAAAAAATAATCACACAAAAGAAAAAAGAATTTGTATGTTGAAAAGGCCACTATGTGACTAGTGACAATTGAGGATTTTGTGTTAGAGAGAATGTTTTAAGATTATGTTTTAAATTCTCTAATCATTTTTAGAATTGAATATTTTAAATTACATTATGTAACACATTAACTCATAATTTGATTAATCAATAAACATGAATCATGAAGTGCACTAAAATATACATTAAGCTATCACTAGATTAATGTGTAAAACAATAATATATTTTTATTCTTATTTAGATATTAACCTAATTTGAATTAATTATGTAAGTGTGTATTTACAAATTTCACAAAACTTATACTTCAAATGTTTCAAATCTATCATTTTTTATTAAAGAATTTAATAATAAAAATATGGAAACTAAACTTCTTTTTTTCCCTTTTGGTGTGTCTGTGAAAACTTTATCTTCTTGTGTCAGTTAATTGAAAGATATATAATATTTTGTTGTAAAAAAAAATGTCATTAAGCCCGGTCTGATAATAAGGAGTTTGTGTTAAGTTTAATTAGGCATTTTCCAATTCCCAAAAAAATTACTTGTTCTAGAAGGAACTTTATGCCACGTTGAAAAGAGAAATAGGAGAGAAATATTGTAACTTGTAAGGCATATATATACACATACAGAATATATATATATATATATATATATACACATATACAGTATATATATATATATATATGCCTTACAACGTCATTTCCATCATGAGGCACAAGAACGTTTCAAAGAAAAATAAAAGAAGAATTAAATTATCTAAATACTGCTGCTGCAAGAGTACACCAAAATTCAAACGAAAAGAAATATCAAAGTTACAAGGACGAACAAAAAAAAAATCTACAGCCAATTGGAGCCAAGAATTGGCCCAAGAAAAAAAGAGCCAATAGAAATTAAATTACATGTAGAATAATGTTTCACAAACAGTTTAGCCATGTAAGCTATTTACATTGGCATGCACCCAAAAAAAATTACAAGAAAAAAAAGAAGAAAACAATGAACACCTGTAGTCTATACCACCCTATTTACACCATGATTTGAAGGAATTAGTGTCTTAATCACAAAACAAAGGCTTATGAGAAAATGGTGAAGTTCCTATATACTATTGGAAGCTCCATCTAACACTAGAAACTACTCATATCTTCAATTCTAAAAAATTAGAAGCCTGGTAAAAATGTCAGTTTCAAACCTTGAGTATGAATATGTCGACCCGGCTAGGGTTTTGCTCAGTTATGGCCTCGCATGTCAGACTAACGGCTACGGCTAGTCTGGTTTGCCTGTTTTTCATACGGATCAATCCAACATTTGTCATTCTTTACAGCATCTTTCCATCTTTGCCCAAAAATCTGCATTTCAATGAATGACTGCATCCTAACCTGCATGCCGTAAAGTTCTTCCTTCAATGAATGGCTACATTATATGGTGATAACCATATGATAACTAACCACAAATGTGTGATAAGTGATAACCACCTCTCATGATTTTTGCATTTATTGAGTTGCAGAAAAATGACCTAAATACCCTTACATACATGTGTGTGTATATACATAGAAGAGTATTTCAGCACTTACTTTAGCTCTAGCACTACCTACATGGGCATTTGCCGGTGCCTGCAATCGCATAAAAACGCAAATGCTTGTTATTAATAAATGATCAAGTCAAATACAATAGAACTTGGCATTAGAATATATATACCAGAACTTCCAGACTCAAAGGAGGATGTGCCGGACCACTGCTACTCATCTGCATGAATAAACAAAGTGAGATTCAATTCAAAAAATTCAAGCTTTGAAATTAATATCCTGCAGAAAATGAAATTAAATTGAAAAATTGTGATTGAATGCCATATGAGCATCTAAACAAGACACTGTCACAAAAAAATGGAAATCACTTACCTCATTGCCATTTGAACCACCAAGAGTGGGTAGCCCGAGATGAACGATGTACTCAGAATCAACTACGCCAACATTTTTTATCCGATCACCCTAAAATATTGTTGATATAACAACCGCCCGAGGAAAAAGAAAATTGTATTAAAATGAATATACTTTACGAGCAAGTTACCTGAGCACAATAGCCAAGCTGCCTATCGAGGCCCCAAGCATGGATTAAGTCATTCTGTAGACAGAAAGATGATTAGGGAAACACAACCGTAAAAGAAGAAATAGTGCAAAAAATTGAACAATTGAACAAACCCTACTTAACAAAACAACATCAACCATATTTAAAAAAAAAAATTGAAGTTTTACCAGACCCCATAGTTTAACATGCTAATGAGAGGTTATTAGATAAGGCTGATCAAAAGATAGGTAAACCAAGTCAATCACAAAGAGACTTGTTAGCATGGTAGAGGTAGGTCCCACTAAACAATGTTCATACACATCTCTTCATAATTTGCTTAATCTACCTATATTTTGTAGACCAAGTCTAATTTAAAAATGTTTTCATACAAACAATATGAACTTCCTCTCAAACAAGATGGCAGCATGATTGAGAATACAAATATAAGATTCAGGATTTAGATTGCGTGACTTGTTCCACAGGGAGAGACAACAAGATGATGTAGAAGAAATTAGAAACTTAATGGATATAAACCAGCATAAAAAATTGCAATTTCTTATGGTTAATTCATTTCATTTGATCCACCATAGACAAGAAGGGTCATGCAACTAGAAGTAAATAACTTTAGCAGATCTACCTTAAGTGACTTGCTCAGGCATAACCCTAGATGATAAACCCACAAAAAGTTGAAAAAGCTAAGAACTTGCTACCATCAATACTAACATATGCATGCTTCTGCCACAATTTAGTGTCTTAAGACTTAAAGTCTTCAAATTTTAGTCATGAAATTCATATATTACCCCTAATAGGCTAGCAGTTACATTTTCACTTCCCACTTCCCAACTTAATTCAACTTCCTGCAATTACATTCACCAACAGCTACTCCAATATTCATCCTCTTCCTCATGCGCATTAGTGTGTGTCGACCCACTAGTGTCGCATAATATTCTCTTGCAGAAATAGTTTTTAATGATTTTCAAAATATAAGGTTTTCTTATCAATATTCAATACCTGTATCATATGCCATACACATTGCCAGGACTTTTTAGAGAACACCGGCGCCATCATTTCCACCCAACTGCAAAATAATTTCTTTCAATATTAAATTGAAGGTCAGCTTTAATAGCATAATTTTTCTTTACAAGCTACAAATAGTTAAAAAAATAACAATATAAGATACAGAGTGTGAAACTGTTTACTTACCCAATGCAAGGAGGAGAGGTGCTATGGTCATCACACCTTCCACTACCTTTCAACTTATAATACCTTCTGTAAAGACCAAAACAACAGAGTATGAGAAGCAGTACTACTGGGGCAAAAAATAATGTTTGAAATTCACAGCCTTAAACTGTGCACCATGTTGACAACAATAAATCTTATAATTAAATTCATAATATAAGATCTCATTGCACGTAGGTGCTCAGCTAAACATGAATACTTTTATTTCAATCCACGCTCATTGATAATATATATAATTGGGGTAAATTTTATCACACATCCACACTTCTATGATTGATAGTTGTGTGTGTGAGCTGAAAAAACAGCCTGCAGAAGATGGAGACGAGAAATAAGGTTAACCTGTGCACTTTTGACCCTCTTCTACGAACCGTGAGTGGATGATGCACTTCTGATTTACGGGGATCAAGTGCAGGCTGTGATATCTCTAATCCTTCTTCTTTAACAATAGATAAATACCTACAAGATAATCAATATTGTCAATATGTGAGGCATAAAATAAATCACATTAAAGAATAAAAGTTTACCACTACTTTGACAAACTCAAAATATAAATTCTAAAATTTTGTATCAAACTAATTTCCTTGCTAACATGGATTCCCAAAAATAAACTCCTTTTCAGGTTGGGTCGGCATTGCAGCATAATGAAGACAACTCGGCTTGTGTAAGAAATCTAAATTCTTCATCAACAATACTTGTTTGGTATGTTACAAAAATGAAAGCAATTGCTTACTTTTTTGGGTCAAAATTTTCAACACCAATGTCCTCATCCCAGAGAAAAATGTAATTATACTCAGCAACTACGTCTGGATGCAAAAATCGTTTGGCAAACCACCTATGCCATCAAACAGCACTATTCAGTTCAATAAATACATGTTTAATTTTTGCATATAAACTGACAACAAGTTGTGTGAACAGATTCCCATATAAATATAATCTGATTATACCATTTTGTTTGATTAATTGCAGACACATGTATGGCACGATCACTCCAAGCTAAATCTCTCCATCCATCAACAAGACCATCATAATGAAAAAGCATCACAACAAAGTCACTTGAAGGGAACTGCAATCAGCAATGATAATCAGAAAATATAGTATGAGATTCTTATCAAAGTCAAAGTGTATAAGTTAAGCATCCTTCACCTTTTCTACAATTCTATTGACAATTGCTTTCTGATTCATTCCCACTGCCATAGCCAGCAAGTTCAACGGAGGTTTTAAAATTCCCTGGAGCCAAAAAATCACAAAAAGAACGTTGAAAAAATAAAATTGAAGAAAATTAAAGGAAGGGAAAGAAAATTAATATAGTACCAGTCATCAACCTATAACATTATCAGGATTTTATGTTCTCAACATGATGCGTTTCATAGATTACCCGTTAAATGTAATCCTTTGATCTGAAGATGCTAGTTCTAATGTTCCTATAAATTCTGTTAGGTTTTCTTAAAATATTAGCTTGTGTATACTGTATACAGAAGTCACCGATATAAAAACTAAAATTAACTAGTTAATTAGTAACTTGTAGGAAGCACAATGACTAGAATTGTAATAGCTTTAGTTAAATTAATATAGATAAACAAAGGGATAGAACAAAGCCCACTTTCACCTACATTATTTACATCAGAATCCCATAATGGACGCATTTCCAAGTTCGAAGTTTTAACAACAATTCCCTCAGGCAGTGCCTCACTTCCAGAAGGCCTGCATTGACTCTGAGTTAAGGAAAAAAGAAAAGAAGAGAATTAGAGAAAATTCCAAGTTATAAATCATTCATGAAGAATGTCTTTCCCCAAAAAAGAGAAACCTTGCATCCAGAGGATTTGGTATTCTGCATTGCTTGAATTAGACCCCATTGTGCTAATTTCTGCATACACAATATCCGATAGTAAAACTCAACACATAATTCAGGTCAAACAGAGCCTAACCCAGAATCCTTCATTCACAAAGATAGATATGTGATTGACGGCAGATAAATCCTGTTCTTACTATAACTTTAATTATTTTCAAAATTTTGTAAGACATGCTAATTCTATGAAAATTTCAAGTTTAATTTCAATATCAGACCTTGACCTAGTTTGTGATGTGACTTCATTTTCTTTCAGACATATGCAAGCTGCAGCTTCAATCTAGAAGATGCATCTTGCTGAAGATTGAATCAATAAATATTAACCAGTCTAAAAATTTCATCCAAAAGGACAAAAAAAAAGCCTAAAAGTGTTAAACCGCATAACTAAAACTAAGAGTTTCAAAAACATAGTTGATAAAAGCATTCAACAATTTTCTGATTCAAATAGATAATATCAAGCCCAAATACTTTTCGCAGACATTTTATACTGCAATCCTAATACACCCATTAAGTTTACACAAAATGCCTTAGAGCATGTCGATTTTCTCTCTATCAGTGTAATTTAAAACTTTGAAATAGGAATACATACTCCTTTGTATTCCTTTGCAATGAATATGTCGCCGACGAAGTAAGCACCACAGATTAAAGAAACTGCAATGATGAAGGTGCAAAGGCACAACCGATTCTCCACCAAGACAAAAGTCTGACAAAAATGAAAGTAATAATTTGAAAATTCATAGTTACTTACATATTCAATTTCTACAACATCCAGCAAAGCAATCAGAAAATTAAAAAATTAAGTAGCCATGAAGCACTAAAGAAAAATTATTCCATTTACTCTTGCTCCAATATGACAGTTAATTAAAACAATATACACGGTTCTGAGAAACTCAATAAAAATATTTCTCATAATTTCTCCCCATAAATCCTATCATAATGAAGCCTATTGAAATCCATAGTTGGGCATAAAATAAAAAATTTTAAAAAAATTGCTCTGTATCTTTTGCTCTTGCATAACTAAATGAAGGTAAAATAGGTAATTCACCACTGCACACAAAATTTTCATTGAGAAAACGAACCCACAGGACTATCAATCCTGAAGTAGGGAATCAAAAATTTTTATTTTAAATGAAAATCGTTTGGGAATTAAGTAAATTAATCATTTTCATATGGATAGGAAGAAACTTCGTCACTTGAAAAATTGAACTTTTGAAGCAAAAGAAAAAAAAAATCTTCCTTCGCCAGAAATGCAAAAGAGAAACACTAAACAGAGTAACGTCTTAGAGAGTCAAGTCTTAAAACAATGGATTTTAAGCTCATAAAGGACGAAACTGAGCTACGAACTCGAACTATTTTTCTAAGAAAGTCTCAGCACCCAAACAACACAATTAAGTAAACAAAAAAGAAAAAAAAAACTTTAAAATAATATAACCTTAAGGTATTCAAACCCATTAAGAATCTGCTAACTATACTGAATACCCAAGATTCAAAAACTCCTATTTCATCGCATAAACAGTAAAAGAGTGAGAGCGAGAGAACTTACAGAATTGAAAGCCTTCATTTCTGAGCAGGGTGAAAAAGCGAAGGAAAACAAGTACAGAAGAAGAAGAAGACTAATAAAAAAGGCAACTTTTCATTGTCTTGTTTCAATTGAGAGGTGAAAGACAAGAAAGGAATGGATATATAAGAGAAAGTTGAGATGAGAAAGGGAGGAATAAGAAGAAAGGAGGAAGGAGAAAGAAAGGTGACTAAGAAAGAAGAGAGAGAGAGAGAGAGAGAGAGAGAGAGAGAGAGAGAGAGTCCTGCACGCACAGAAAGGTTCCTTTGTTCTGGCGAAACGACATCGTAGGAAAACGCAAAGAGCACTTTTGTTTTTATGGTTGGGAAAACTACGTTGTAACCGCAAATTAAAATATAATATAAAATTGGTATTTAAATTTATTTTTAAGGAATGGTAATAAATGTAAGTTATTAGAAAATTACATATTCAAATTTTAATGGCATAATTGATATAGGGACCAACTTAAAAAAAAAAGATTATCTAGAAAGAATTTTTGCCTTTAAAAATGTCTCTCAACTTGTTCATTACACGTGTAAACTAAGAATTTTTTTATCGAGTAGGATTATTTAAACCTCAACTAAATTTAAGGTTAAAATTTTCATTCTAAAAAGTATTAATATGTGATAGTGTTTTGAATAAAATTATTTTTAATAAAAAAACTATGTAAAAATTAAAAAAATACTCCAATTAAGAATAATTTTAAGAACAATGTTTTATTCTTAAATGGAAGATAAAAATAATACTAAATAAAAGTCAACAGGTATTAAATAGAATATATAATATAAAAAGAAAAGAGTAAATAAAAATATAAAAATAATAAATAATTATAATAATTATTTTTTATTTAATATTTTAAAAAATAAAGAATAAATACAATATTATTAATTAATAAATTGATGTTATGTTATTGTTGTTTTCTCATTTTTGTAGTTTTTGACATGTGAGTAGTGGAAGTTGACTTGTATGTGTAGTGGTGGCGTGGAATGAATGTATTTTGGAGCCAGCGCGTTACACGGAGGATATAACATCGTGACATCGTGTGTTCAAACTGGTAATCATAGGTTTCACGTGGAAGTGGAACTCAAACTCTTTTCCCATATGTTCCTCTTCAACTCGGATCATTGTTTATTTTATTTCAACATTAAAAAAAAACACTCTATAAAATAATAATTTTTATTTTACCAAATTATTTGACGGTATTTTTATTATATTTTAAACAAGTATTTTCTTTTTTGAAACAAAATAACCACTCCTCCAAATAAGTCATACGTCTTTAAACTTTTATTAATTTTAATTTTAAAAATAATACAAAATTGTGACAACTAAAATTGTGATGTCCTTAGAGAAACTAATCAATGCATTGACAAAATATTTAAAATTAATTCTCAAGATTTTTTTTCTCTTGATATCACTATCTCATTACTTATGTTTTGTCCGTAACTTTTTGTCACTATCTCATTTTTTACTAATGCTTTGTTTGTAAATTTTTGTTTATATTTCATTACTAATATTTCGTTTATAACTTTTTTTAGAGTATAGTTTTTTTGTTTAAAACAAAAAAAATTTAGTTTTATAAAAGTTTTAATATTTATTTATAAAGTTTACTTATAAAAAATTGATATATTTCATTTTTGCATCCTAGGTTTAAAAAAACTCCTCTAAAATAAACATAAAGGTGAAAAAATAACTCAACAAGTTGATCAAATAGGAAGTTTGAAAAAGAGAAACAACTTTTATTAGAGTGTGTTAGGCTTGATTAGTCAATGATCCCTTTAAAATAGCATTGAAGAAAAAAGGGGTAAAAAAAGATGTCATCATTATGTTAATTATTTCAAAGCATGTATTATACTTTTAGTAATTAGTTGGCTCCATGATCTCTCCACTAGATAATTAATGGTATATTATATTTTTGCATAATCTCATGGGAATCTTATGATAATTTAATTTATACTAACTGATATGTCACTGTAAAGTTTTGTTTTTTTTAGTGTCTTCATGAATCTTTTATAAGATCAAATATATATACAAGTGATAATTTAACCAATAATTTTTTTATTATGTGAAATACACCTAATGTCGCTATCCACCACAAGTCATCTTTTTAAAAAAATTATATTTAGCAAATAATCTTTTGAAATTTAAAGTTAATTTATAATTTAATTTTTTGGATGAAGAAGTTATTATTCAATATTTTCTTAAATAGAGTAAAATGAAAAATTAGTTAACCTACACGTGAAACTAATAATAACAAATGATATTGACACCAAACTAACATTTGGATTTGAGTCCAAATGAGGATTATACAGACAAGAGACTTTGAAAAAAGTAGCTCTTATTTAGTAAATGAGCAAATAATTAAAAAAAAAACTCAAACCATATAAAATTCCATAGTTTAAAAGAAAGCTGAAAATTCAATTTGTAGTCGGAGCTAAAAGAACTAAATTATGATAAGTCTTTTCTTTTCTTTTTTTCCTTGGTTTGAATTAGTGTTTATGAAACATTGTTTTTTTTTTTTTTTTTTTTATGGAGAGGTTAACTTGTATAGAAATTGAGGATTTATGTAAAATATTCTTTATTATCATACATAAAAATCTTAAAATAATTTAATGATAAAAAACTTTGGCTGTTTTTTGTTTTATTTTTATTAAAAACAAAAAATATAATTAAAAATGTGTTTGATAAAATTTAACAAAAATATTTTTAAAAAACATTTTCAAAAATATGTTGAAAACAAGAAACATTTAAAATAGGTTTTCGACATTTTCACATAATAACCAGTGTTATTTTTATAATTTTTTTTAAAATAAATTATTTAATCATATAAATATTATTATTTAATAATAGTCAAACTTAAAAATCAATAAAAGAATTAATCATTTTAGTCATTTGACTTAAAAATAAATATAAACAAAATTTTAATTTATATATCAAACATATTTTAAAAATTTTAAAAATTTAAAAATAAAAACTAATTTTAATAAATATAAAAATTAAAAATATTTTCATAAACTAAACACACACTCACTTTTTTAATAAGTCACAGTGGAAATATCAGAGACAGAAAGGCAAAGAGTCGAAGGGTGAATTTTTTTTTTTAAAATATTAAAAGTGACCATGAAGCATAGGCTGAAGTTGTTGTTGGGCCAGGTTAGCCCAAACTAGATTCCCAAGAATGGCCCAAATAAGTTTTCAGAAACGGTGCGTTTGGCGTGTTCATGTTTGGGAGTTCTCCACTGTTACCATGTCCATCATTCGATTTCGAACGCATTGGTGCTGTCCGAAAACCCTTCTGTCCCTCGGGATCGAGACTGCATATAGCACAGGCTTCGTGACACTTGAAGCTCTGAGTTTCTCCAATTCACAACCGACCAAGGTTTGTTTCTCTATCTCTCTTATCTCTTTTCTTTTCTTTTCCATTTTTCAAAATCTTCCCCTCTTGTTGATTTTTTTTTTTCTCGGCTCACTTCACATTTTTACTTTTGATGATATTTTGATGGAAGAAATATATGGAGTCTCCCTGTGTTTCTGATTGGATTTAGAGTATAGATTAAAATTTTCCTTAGCTTGTTGCAATTTGGTTTTCTTTAGATAGCTCCGTATACATGATTTTCTGAGCTTATTTCCATTCATGTAGTGCGTGACACTGTTTGGGTGATGATTGGATTAGAAAATTTAGGTTTGTATGAATTTCTGTAGAGCTTGGTGTTTTAAGGGCCTTTTGTTTTATGTTGCTTATCACTATATGGTTTTGGGGAACAATATAGAGGAATGTTTCTGGCCTTTGATATGTGGGCTGCAGCATAGTAGTAGACTCGTTAATCTTTGTGTATTTGCGCAGGCATGTAATACTTGTACAATTGTAATTTTATAAAGTGAATTTGGTGATCAGACAAGAAGAAACAACTTATTTCATTATGCTAAATTAGCTTAGAAATAGAATAATTTGAAGAGTCATCAGATGTGATTATCATTTTGAACTTCCTTTTTCCTTATGTTCCGGTAATGTGGAGTAATATGTACATTTATTAATCAAGTTCTGTTACATCGTCATCATCTTCATTACTGTTGATATTTACCATCTATTTACCTTTGTAGCAGTTTCGGTTTTAGAAGGGTAGTCAGAAATTTTTTTTTTTGAAATCTTATCTCCCCTCATTGTTTCCATCTCCACTCTCCATTTACTAGGCTAAAGAAAACAAAAAAAAAACTCCTTTCCACTTTTTTACGGATGGTTATTACTTACATGTGATGATGTTTTACTCTTTATTTTCATTTTGTGACCATCTGTGATAATGCTGTATTTTATGATTGATGAGATTAAACATAGTCAGTTACTTATGCCCCTCATTAGGATATTGTTTATTTCTGTATCTATTTGATTGTGGCAGCTAATTATTTTTCATTCGGCCCCGCCCCCCTCTTAGAAAAAGAAAATAGTTCGCAGAGTATCTTAAGTTGGAAACTGGAAAAATAATGTCTGAAGATGGTAGCCCAATGTTGGTGGTTTATGATGATCCTTCAGACCAAAGATCGCTTTCTTTGGATGATACAAGCAGCACAGAGGAATCACCTGATGAAACCAGGCTCTCATTGGAAACTACTAATGATGCAATTCCATATATTGGGCAAAGATTTAGCACTCATGATGCTGCTTATGAGTTTTATAGTGAATTTGCCAAGCGGTGTGGGTTCTCAATTCGACGTCATCGTACAGAGGGAAAAGATGGTGTTGGAAAAGGACTTACTAGGCGCTACTTTGTTTGTCATCGTGCTGGTAACACTCCTGTTAAAACATCAACTGATAGTAAACCACAAAGAAATCGAAAATCTTCCCGATGTGGATGCCAGGCATACATGCGTATAAGCAAGACAACAGAATTAGGTGCTCCAGAATGGCGTGTTACTGGTTTTGCCAATCACCATAATCATGAACTTTTAGAACCAAACCAAGTTCGGTTCCTCCCTGCATATAGAACTATTTCAGATTCAGACAAAAGCCGAATCCTGATGTATGCTAAAACAGGGATTTCTGTCCATCAAATGATGCGGCTTATGGAGCTTGAGAAGTGTGTGGAACCTGGATATCTGCCTTTTACTGAAAAGGACGTGCGGAATTTACTTCAGTCATTTAGGAAATTAGATCCGGAAGAAGAAAGCATAGATTTGTTGAGAATGTGCAAAAATATTAAGGAGAAAGACCCTAATTTCAAATTTGAGTTCACACTTGATACAAACAACTGTTTGGAGAATATAGCCTGGTCATATGCCTCATCAACACAGTCATATGATATATTTGGTGATGCAGTGGTATTTGATACGACACATCGCCTGACTGCATTTGACATGCCACTAGGTATATGGGTTGGAATGAATAATTATGGAATGCCCTGCTTCTTTGGATGTGTGCTTCTGCGAGAAGAAAACTTGAGGTCATATTCATGGGCATTGAAGGTAGTGTAAATGTTAGCTTCTGTTTCTTTTGTGGTCTCGTGTCCTTTTGTTGATAGACTCTAATGTGGCTTGATGAAAAGAAAGGAATAGGAGAGAAAATCTGGTAACTGATATTGTGTAGCCACATTCAAGTGAGTGGTTTTGAGGATTTACTTAATCTGCAGATGGCCATAATGTTGGTCAATTGAAATAAATTCCATTGCATAATGCTTCTTGTTAAGTTATCCTCTCCGGCTTCCCCTGGTAAATGTGTGTAAGCTTCTTATGCTAGCATAGTAAGGTATTTTAATTGATGGGAAATTCTTTATTATCTCTTTCCTCTTTTTTCCTTTCTGTGGAGTCTGTAAGATATGCTTGCATTTAATTTTTGAATCCTTTCCAGCTCCCCCCGGTAAATGTGTGTAAGCTTCTTATGCTAGCATTGTAAGGTACTTTTAATTCGTCGGAAATTCTTTATTATCTCTTTCCCTTTTTTTCCTTTCTGTGGAGTCTGTAAGATATGTTCACATTTAAATTTTGAAAAGTTCTATAGCTCTTCAATTTACTTAGGTGTTTTTCTTTTCTTTTGCTTGTTTTTCTATCATCTTCTTGGAAGGTATTCTTAGGGTTTATGAATGGGAAGGCTCCACAAACGATATTAACTGACCAAAATATGTGCCTCAAAGAAGCATTAGCCATGGAAATGCCAGCCACCAAACATGCACTCTGCATATGGATGATTGTAGCAAAGTTTCCTTCTTGGTTTAGTGCTGTTCTGGGCGAACGTTACAATGAGTGGAAGGCTGAATTTTATAGACTGTACAATCTTGAGTCAGTTGAGGACTTCGAACTGGGTTGGAGGGATATGGTCAGTTCTTTTGGGCTGCATGCCAGCAGGCACATTGCTAATTTATATAGTTTACGTGCACTGTGGGCATTGCCCTTTTTGAGAAGCCATTTTTTTGCGGGAATGACTACAACTGGTCAGTCGAAGTCAATTAATGCTTTTATTCAACGGTTTTTGAGTGCACAGACTCGGCTTGCACACTTTGTGGAACAGGTATTCTTTCTCTCTCTCTATCTATTTGTTGCTCTATTGGTTTGTTACTGTCAAATGTGTTTGCTTATTCCCTTTATTATGCTCATTAGAATATGTTCCAACCTTTTTTTTTGGAGGATGATAATCATTTTCATGTTAAATTTGGTTTGTGCAATCAGGTAGCTGTTGCTGTGGATTTCAAAGATCAAACTGGAGAACAGCAAACAATGCAACAGAATCTTCAAAATATTTGCCTCAAAACTGGAGCCCCCATGGAGTCACACGCTGCCACAATTCTCACTCCTTTTGCCTTTTCAAAGCTTCAAGAACAGCTTGTGTTGGCTGCACATTATGCATCTTTTCCATTTGAAGATGGTTTTCTTGTGAGGCACCACACAAAAGCTGACGGAGGTCGAAAAGTGTATTGGGCAGCCCGGGAAGGAATTATAAGTTGCAGTTGCCACCAGTTTGAGTTCTCTGGAATTCTCTGTCGGCATGCTCTTAGAGTTCTTTCAACAGGAAATTGCTTTCAGATCCCAGATAGATATCTTCCCTCTCGTTGGCGTCGAATCAGCATGACCTCTGCTAAGCTTCTTCAGAGTGCACCTAACGATCATACTGAAAGAGTACAGTTATTACAAAATATGGTTTCTTCTCTTATAACAGAATCTTCCAAGTCGAAGGAAAGATTAGATATTGCAACAGAACAAGTTTCTATCCTTCTGTCTCGAATAAGGGAGCAACCAGTTTCATTACAAGGTGTCAGAGATATGTCTGGCATTGGTAGGAATCTTTGACAATCAGTTGCAATGTATGGTCGAAATGACAGTGTGTGATTAAGTGATTGGAGGTAAAGTAAAATGTGGATAACAAAGCAAATTGATTGGGTTTGTAGAACTAGATTGAAGCCAAACAGTTTTCTCTTTTTGAAGGGGAAAGCTGTTTTGTTGGTGGAAACCCGGCTGGTGTGACATTTTTGTAGATTGGTAAAATTCAAAGTTGCTGTCACTGTGGGGATACGAGGTATCATCCTTCCTGCACATTGTTCTGATGCATTGTTTCTGAAGGATTCTATCCTGTACAAAATGTATAGAAACTTGTTCATTCACATCCTTGTTTAATGACATTGTAATTCATCTGGCTCATTTTTTTAATTTTGCATCAAGTTAAAATTTAGGTAGGGTTTGCAGGCCTAAAACACCCTTTCTCCCAATATAGTATAATATCTTGGGATAGTTCAGAAGCAGCTGCTGACCATTTTTCTATGTCGAGCAGCTGTTCTCTATGTAAAGTAAATTGTTTGGAGTTCTTGGGGAATATTAGTTGTGTGCTTGAACGCTGGAGGCTTTTGTTTTGATAAAATTTTAAGGGTTTGGGGGGAAAGAAGAGGCTAAAGCAATGTGGAATTGTACAGGATTTGCAATGATGCGGATTAATTGGTTTGAGAGGAAGCATGAATTTCTAGGGACTTCAGGCTTTTTGGCCTTTACCTAGGTTGCTCTTTCTCACTTCTTGGTTGTGCCTACTCTGGCTGATCTTGAACCATTTGGTCACTAAGGGTGTGTTTGGATTAAATATAATAATTATTTTTCTTGTCATGTGGGTATGTTTATTATTACCCATTCAAATACGTTTTAAGAGTTAAAAATGTTAAATTTTGATTTAAATTAAAGAAAATGTCAAATTTAAAATTTTACTTTCCTTCCAATTTTTGCTTTTCAATGAAAGTGCCTATTGACACCACTTTACTCATGGGAGAGCGCATCTTAAAAAACTAGGTTGTTGGGATGTTGCCCATTGTGAGACAACTAAATAGTGCTGTTGTGGTCTTTCTCCTCATGGTTTTATTCAAGGGATTTCTTATCTCGGATTTGCAACAAGATTGTGGTGATTTGATACATTTTTAATTTAATTGCTTTTTTTTCTTTGTTTATTAGGTGTGAGTTTACTCATGTCGTGTATCTTATCCACTTTTTTTTTTAATCTATTTTCTCCATTAATAAAATTTCTTTTTCTATATAACATAAATAATTAAATAAGGTGTTTGTAACCAAATTTCTAGATTCCATTGTAGTAGGCTTATATATTAATCAGTATATAACAATTTGATTTGGTTGTATTTGAATAAAAAAGCGACTAGGGTGGTTTTAAAAAAAGTTTAAATTAACATCGATTACTTTTAATTATTTGTTTAATTTTATTTTTATATATTTATTTTCTGGTAAACTTTCGAAAGAAAAGAATTCTTATTTTATTTATATAATTGAAATATTGTCTTTTTAATTGTTTATCTCTTGTAATCTTTTTAATTTATTGTTCATGTATCTTCTTTATTATAACATCAAAAAATATCCATATAGACATCAACTTTATACATGACGATTTAATATGATTTCATTTTTAGTTATCTCTTGTATATGATTGCCTTGCTAAATCTTTAGTAATTTCTTTCCTTAAAAATAATATTCTTTATTTTAAAAGAAAAGATTAGTAATTTTTTATCTCTTAAAATATACCTATAGGTATTAACATAGATCTATAAAAGCATCACGTCATGTGATATATAGAGTTTTTAGTTATTATTATTTCTCAACTTTGATTAATTTTATTTTACTCTTTTTATCATTAAAAAATCAATACATTTTTTTTTTCTAATTCTTAATAAATACTTTGTACTGAAAATGATTACTTGCTAATAAATTGGATTTCAACTATGAAACTAGAATGAACATATTTGAAATGAAAAGGCTCCTGATGAAATATGAAATATAGCAGTAACAAAATAGCATCAACAGTAGTTAGACCCCCATTACAAGCATGTGCACCAATATATCTTTATCAATCCTTTCATTGCAAACAAACACACAAATAATATTCTATGAAAAACATAATGGGTCTTTAAGGAAATATAGCAGAATACAATAATTTAGTTTCTCAGTTTTCTACAACATGACAGTGAAGCACAAACAGATTCAAACAAGTCTAATTGAAGAAGATAAATGCAACAGAGTCTTCTTACATATTGATCTCACAATTTTGACTTCAAACATGTTTTACCATGAGAAAAAAAGAAAATAATTAAATAGATTAGCCATCTGTGGCTACAAATATTTCTTGAAATTGCTGGTGAACCTCCTTGTTTGCCTCCCCTAATTTATTCCACCATTGTTGCTTGCCTTTGATGGATTTCAGTTTGGCTGCCTTGTCCTTCTGAAAAGGTAGAGATGTCAATTCAGGACATTCATGTATCTTTAGGATCTCCAGAGATGACCATAATAACATTTGGCTTTTACATATGAGTTTCAAATTTAGCAAATCAGCCAATTCCAGCTTCGCCAATGTTGGCAGTACATGCTTTCCTCTTTCAGTGTCTTCAGATACTGCTATAAGCTCTTCAATTCTCAAACAATTTTGAACTTTCAGTTTTTGAAGCTCTGAAAAATTTTGAATCACCCCATTGCTGAAAATGCTTTCTAATGATGTGCAATTTTCCAAAGTTAAACTCTGCAATTTAGCAAAGGTGCCAGGATGCAAAGGACCACTGAAAAGACATTTCAAATTTGACATATTTTTTAAATATAGCTTCTCCAATTTTGGAAAGATACTTGCATTTCTTGCGTCATCATTGCTAAAAATGCTTTTCAAGTTTGAGCAGTTCTCCAGTTCTAAAGTATGTAGTTGGCAAAAGGTTTCAAGAGACAAGGGGCCCCTCAAAACATACTCCAACTTTGACAAACTTCTCAAATACAATTGTTCCAAATTTGGCAAGATCCTCCCACTTCTTAGGTCAATTTTATCTCCATCTACAATGGTTGAAATTTGGCTGCAATCCTCAATCAAGAAGCCATAGATATTGTTCAAGTTTTCCATTCCCAAGTCTGAAAGATTTGTGATGTCCTTGTGGGAGATTAATTCAAATGCGTCAGTTTCACAAAGTATCTCCCCCATTACCACATCATCCTTTTCACCATTGCAGTATTTTAAGTACTTGGTTATTCCATCCTTGAAATACTGAAGAATTTGGGGGTGCTTTGAGTTCTGGCATCCAATGAAAAATTGGAATGAGGCCAATTGCTTTTGATTCCTCAGTTGTTTTCTTCTTGCCATAAAACTTATGAGAATGTTTAAGGAGGGAAAGCTACAATTAAGAGTGGTTAGACTTTCCAATGAAGATACCTGCTCCATGACATTCTCAGCTTTTTTGCACCATTCCCTGAAAGATATCACTTCAATGAACAATTCTTCTAAATTATGCGGCACAGAAATCACATCATTTTGATTACCACTTTTAATATATGGAACTCGTAGGCATCGTAGGTTGGTCAAGCTTCCAATACAAGAAGGTATAGAACTGATTTGGCTACCTTGAATGTCAAGGACTTCAAGAAGTTCAAGTGCCCCTACTTCAGTTGGCAACTTTCTCAAGTGCTTACAAGCATTCAAATATAGCCCTTTAAGACTACTTAACTCTGATATTGTTGATGGAAGCTCCATAATTCCAGTACCACACAAATCTAGCACAAGCAGGTTGCACATATTTTCAAAAAAAATTGGTGGGATTGTTTCTAATTCTGAATTCTTTTGCAACAATAGTGTCTCAAGCACACTGCAATCTTGACCTGTGGGTAAATTATGGAGTCTGGCATCTATCATTGAGACCCATTTAGCATTCACCCAGGCTTTTGATTGTGAGGGCTCCTCAAATTCTTCATTAGTTTGGATGTAAGAACTATATTGAGGATGCTCAGACAATATATGTAGAGCAAGTTGTCTCATACAACTATTTATGGTGACATACATCATCCGTTTTCCTTTCTCCAGCAAAGAGACATTAACAAGGTCCCCAACTATCATATGACCATTGTCACGTGCTTTCTGGTACCTTCTTGTTTCATCAATATTACCGAGGAAGCCTTGAGCTGCCCAACACTCCACCAAATAATCAGTGTAAACCTTGGTATCAGCAGGGTACAATGAAGTATATAGGAAGCATTTCTGATGTTTTTCTTGTAGTTGACCATAACAGAATGTTAGAAATTTGTACAATTCTTTTAAAGCATCATTTTGACGTTGTCTCCAACATTCATCAAGATCTTCCAATGCAGCCCTCCAACTTGGAGCATCACTTTTTAATTTGAAAGAGCTAGCTATCTTGTGAATGAGAAGTGGAAGACGAGAGCACCTTTGACATACTCGCCGAGCAGTTGGTTGAATGCCGGGGCGATTAATTACAGGACCAACAACATCTCGAAACATCTTCCATGATTCATCATCTTGTAATCTTTTTACTTGGATCAATCTGTCCATGTTGTTCATGTTGCAAACATCAATAGATTCAGATGCCATGACCACCATACTTCCATTGTCATTGTTTGGGATTCCCAGCTGCTGCAAATTGATTAGGCCTACAACTTCATCTGCAATCAGCAAAAACTTCTTATCATTTAGTTCTTCATTTATTTTCCTAGCAACTTCATCTGAGGACTCCTTGATGGCTTCAATTTCCACCTTCAACCGATTTGCAATTGACTGTTGAAATTTTTCATCATTCTGGTAACTTATAAAAATGACCATGTCAAACAATTCCAAAACCTCTTCACTATTATTAAGGTTCTGCATTATTGTAGTTTTACCCACTCCCTTCGTTCCATAAACTCCAATACCTTTCATATTTTTGTTTCTAAGACAACGTTGGATTTTTTCTAGAACACTTTGAAGCGTTGGGTATCCCATTATGTTTGGAGCATCTAACAACTTTAACACACGCTTTGGAGGCTTATCAACTAGGATATCTATTGAAATCCCTTGTTGAATAAGGTCTTTAACATGGTTATGCCTCTTTGCCATTTTCTTACTCAGACTTGAACGCCTAATAAAACGCCATTTGGGAAGCCGTTCTCTTTCATATTTGGCTCTAAGCTTATCCACCTGTGCAGCAATGTCTGACACACTTTTCTTCCATGAACGGTAAACCTCAGTGGTATCTTTCTGTTTCTGTCTCTCAACTTTTCTCTCATTGTCATCCTTTATTGCAAGTAGTCTCCGCAAGTCTTCGTCTAACAGATCATGAATGTCTTCCAGATTCTTAGATGATTCAACTCTGTGGCTTATGCTTTTATATG
Source organism: Senna siamea (assembly GCA_031216115.1). Taxonomy (NCBI): domain Eukaryota; kingdom Viridiplantae; phylum Streptophyta; class Magnoliopsida; order Fabales; family Fabaceae; genus Senna; species Senna siamea. The sequence continues at coordinate 22,103,886 of CM062355.1, forward strand.
ACTCTTCAACCCCAACACGCACCACTTGCCCCACAGCTTGGGCTGCAAGTGCGTCGGCCCCAGACATTGGAAACCTTAATTCAGAGATTGAATTGTGAGGAGCAAGAAACACAAGTTATTGGCTGGTTCTACCAATAGAGATCAGATAAAAGAAATTCATTTGATTAATCTGTTATAATTAAGCTATTTTAATGACTAAAAATTATTTCAATCTTTCATAATTTGATGTATTGTTAATTTGGTCCCTTAGTATGTATGTTGTTTAAATAAATAATAATTTTAATTATTTAACAAATAATATTAAAAGTTAATTATGATCTAATTTTTTTTAGTTGGTCAAAATATTATATCTTATTATTATTAAATACTGTTAAATTAACACCAAATTGCCCAATTGGAAAAAAAAGAAAAAAAAATTAAATCATAAATAATTTTTAATGTTGCTCAATCAACACCAAATATTTAAATTGTCAAAATTATTACTTATTTAGATAACATTCAGATATATAGATTAATTTAATAAAAAATTAAATTAAAAAAAAATTATGAGAGACCACATTAAAAAAATCATCATTTAGGCAGACTAAAATAATATTTTAGTCCTATTTTAATAACCACACTGTGGGACAACCCAATAATGTGCTGTGTTATATTGAAAAAAAAGTTATATTAACAATTTGATATCTAAAACATTTTTTACTTTTGTTCAATTATTAAAAGGTTAGTTCTGTACAATTTAATTATGAAATATTAACAATATAATTAATTTCTATAAATTCTAAACTTTATGCATATTATGTGTACAGTATTTAAAATTTTTAAGGATTAAAATTAAGGAAGAAAAAGTTAATTTGGATCATTAATTTGTATAAAGCCACACTGAGAGGGGTTATTCACGTTCCATTCAAGAAGTTTTAATACACAAATGATAATTAAATAATAGTTTCGTTTTGGGTAAAATTTGAAACTATATAGAATGATATCATATTGTACAGCATAACCTAATCAGTTTCAACAATATGCATGTTTAGGTAAAAGCAATATATAGCTAGGAGGGCTATATATATATATAAAATACTTTCGAAGTATTTGCTCATCGGGATAAAAAGACATTTCTTTTATTTATATAGAAAAATTAAATTATCATGCCTCAAAATTTAGAATATTCCTTCTGTTTGATTCATCTCTTCTATCAGTAATAGTCGGAGTGCCAACAATAATCTCAGCATTAATTATCTTCATCGAATTGCTTTACCAAATAATAGTTGACTCACTTTTTTTTTAACGTAAAATTCAATATCTGTTATGACAGGTTTCAAAGTTTACACTTGAAATATCTACATCCATCAGAAACATAGACAATATATTGTAGATTTAGAAAAATAATAGCATATGATCATTTGTCTCCTAATCAAGCAGAAGAAACAAACATAGCCGTGAAAATAGAAACACAAGAGCTAACCAAAAAAAGCAATATGATTAAGGTTTAATGCACATACCACCTGATGAATCGATGAAGATGGATCTTCTGCAAGGTCTTATGCTTTCATCCTTAAAAAACATGCAGAACCTTTTGCACTTCGAAGGTCATTTCTTGAAGTCAACCTAAGACACTCCATTAATTGCTCTCGCGTCCAAGAAGAAACCCATTAATAGAATAAACAAGATTTTCACTGAAGCAATAGATTTGTCAATTTTATAAATGATGAATCATGTGGTCGATTGTAAAAGAATATTTATTTATTTATTAAAAACTTGATGATAAATATATACCTGAAAATTACACATAAATTTTGTATTTAGTAAAAAGTCATTGTTGACCAATATTCCATTCTATATATCTCATCTGGGTTTGATTTCCTGGTTGGTTGTATTAAATTAATGATAGATCAAGTTAATAATAAGAAATTAATCACAAGGTATTTGGTAAGAAGAAAAAGAGGGAAAAATTAAAAAAAATCATTTTTTTTTGTTATGACATTATAAATAAAGACTCTTAACTTTTTTATTTAGTCTTTACAGATATGTTTCATAATATAGAATATATAATATGAAAGAATAAAAAATGGGACTAGTCCCCAATTACCTAGTTGCTGAACAAGCCACACGAGAGAATTCAATATTATGATAAATTATAGGAAATTATAAAGAGACGGCGGAATATATGCTATAGATATTATAAATTATCTAATTTTAATATAAGAAATATAAATACAAAAAAAATAATAGTGTAAATTGGCCGATGTTAATAAGAAATATATATATATATATATATATATATATATATGAAAATAAAACTAGACTTTTAATTGAAGTTATGTACATTGAGTTATTATAAGTAATATAATTATTAATAAGAAGATAAATTAAAGAATTAAAGAGAAATGATTTTGTTTCAAATAATATATCTTGTTTTATTTATGTTTATTTAATAATACAATTATCTTTATTTAGAAACTCTTTATATATATTTATGGACTTGGGAAGCAGTAAAGTGCATGCTAATTTTTTTTAAAAATTAATTGTAAATATAAACAAAAAGTTATATACTTTTTTCTCTCCTTTAACTTTTTCTTTCTTACTTTTTACCAACTTTATAAATATATATATATATATATATTAAATAATTCAAAATATTGTAAATAAGAAAAAAATATATTTTTTCATTATCCGTTGTACAAGTTTTTTAAAATCCCATTTCATTTAAATTTATTTTTAAGTTTCTATCATTCATCCCATAAAGTCTACAACAACTTTTAAAAAGTAGGTGCGTATAAATTCTTCAAGTCCCAAGAAATTATAAAATTTAGAAGCTTAAACAGCAAAAAGGGCTTTAAAAAGATTTTTTCCCTTATTTTGTTGAAAATCCACATTTACTTATCTTCTTTTGCAAAATCTCCTAATTAATTAAATTATTTTGCAAAATTTATTGATAGTCCCTCATTCTGTCTCATTCTTGATTAAAATCTCTTATATTGAAAATGAAACAAAATAATTTTATTTACCTTTCATTTACATAATAAATTATTATTTTAGCTATTAAAAGATGCATCTTATTTAAATTTAATTTTTTAAAAAATAAAAATTATTAATTTCATCTTTTAAAAATATAGCTCCAATCAATTTATTCTCTACCTTAATTTTATAAATATCTTATTGATAAAAAATATTTTAATGTAACACTAATAATTATTAAACTGATAATCAAATACAATCAATACTGATTACTATTTTTGTTAAGTTCAAGTTGATGTTACTAAATTGATTAACTCTACATTTTTTAAGCACAAATTTGATAATTTTAATTTTTTAAAAATTAAATTAAAATAATATATATTTTTAAAAATTAAATTAAAATAATGTATCTTCGGGGAATTAAAATTTAGTCAAATATATATTTAACAACCTTTGTGTCTGCCACGTAGTTTTGAACTTAGTACTATTTTATTTTATTCTTCATATAATTATAAATATATCTCTTGCAACTTCTAGCTTCTGTTTGACTTTGAATTAATTTAGTGTTAACTTAATGTCTTAAGTTAATAATACAATCAATTTGTTTTAGAAGAAATCAACCCTTAATAAATATTTAGGCAAGCAAAAAACAAGCCCTTAATAAATAATTAACTTCAATTCAATTTGTTGTGTTTAACTAATGGGACTTAAACTTTATCATCTTAACTCATCTGTTTGGCCCTTGACCAACTTTTAAATTTTTTTTTTACATTTATAATCATATTTTAATAAAATAATATTACTATATTTTTATTTCTTATTATTTATTAAATAAAGGATAATTAGATTTAGTAATAAAAATAAGAGTAAATTACATTAATCTTTCTTAAAATTTGAAAAAATTATACTTACCACCTTTAATTTAAAAAATTACACTTACATGTCCTTTCATTTACTTTTTGTCAATAAAAGGAAATTTTTTGTAAAGAATAATTGAATAAGACTGTAATAAAATTTATACTAAACTCCAACAAATTTTTTTTTATAAAGTTTTATTATTTTAGAATTAGCATATATCTAACACAGTCTTTTTTTTTTTATAAAAAAAGATATTAATTTAGACCACTAAATTCAACCTTCCCCTCCCCCCCCCCCCCCTTTTTTTTTAATACCTCATTCTTCTTCTATTTTATTATAAGTCATTAATTTTTTTTTTTGTCTTCTCATTTTTTTTGTCTTATCTCTTTTTTTTTTGTTTCTCTTTTTTTTTTTCCCTTGTTCTATTTTTATTTTTATTTTTTTAATAAAAACAATTGAAAAACGTGAATGCCAATTGATTGGATAGATATCATGATTGATTTATCAATTTAATTTTTAATTGAAACAATCTGACTAACTTTTAAAACATTATATTTAACTTCTTACTTCCTCATAGTTTTATATATAATATGATTTGGAAGATTAAAAAAAACCCAAACTCATTAATTATAACATAAATTATATAGTTAAGAGACTGAAAAGATAAAAATTTATAAGTTATTATAATATAGATATTTATATATTATCTATATTATAATAAATTTAGTATCTTTTAATTGGTGGTCATCAAAATTATATATTTTCTCATATAAAATAAAATATTATTAAAAAAACACGTTATGTGAGCAAAGTGGGAAGAGAGAAACTGGAAAAAATGGAAATCACAAGCCGGCATGTATTTCAAAAAAACAAAAACAAAATGACATGTACTTTAGCGCATGGTCAAACCCTTAGTATATTATAATAATTTTATTTGTTTTCAAAATTATATATTAATACTTATGACTTGTCATGTACTTTTTTCTTTAATTTTTAAATAAAAAAAATAATTAATATATTTTAAAAACATTAAAATTAAGTAATGTGAAATTATTTAGGGTGCACTTATTTTCGTTGTTTCCTATTTTTATTTTTACTAAAAAGAAATATGATTAAAAATACGGTTAGTAGACTTCAATAAAAAATTGATAAAATTAAATAAGATGAAGACGGAAAACATTTAAAAAATATTTTCAGAGTTTTCACATAGTAACTAGGGTTCTTTTAGTAATTTTTTAACAAAACAAACTTTTTAATCATATAAATATTATCATTTAATAGTCTTTCAAATTTAAAAATTAATAAAAAATTATAGTAATGTAAGTCATTAAACTTAAAAATCAATAAAAATAAAATTTTAACTTTACATAACAAATATATTTTTAAAATTTTAAAAAATTTAAAATAAAAATTAATCTTAAGAAATAGAAATATAAAATGAACTGTAAATAAACCAAACACAACCTAAATTTTCATTTTTTTACTTTTCTCTCCTCTCTCTTTACATAGTATGTTTTTTAAAATTTTATTTTATTTTTTATGATATAATGAGCAAGAATTGGAACGCTCCAAAACTATTGTATATAATTATATAGATAGATATAATGATAAACTAGTGGGTTTGACAATTGACATGTATTAGTGCATGTTAGTTTATTTTTAAAAGTTAATTTTAAATATTAGTAGGGAGCTAATAACTTCCAACTTTCCTATAAATTCTCTCTCTTAACTCTGCACCTTATTTATATATTTAAATTATTTTTAGATCATAATAATTTTAAAGTTTTATACTCATTAATCTTCAAATTTATATATCATGTAATATAAAAATATAAAATAAAATATATGAGGTGAGAGAGATAAGACATAAAATAAATATAATAAAAAAGTTATAATAAAAGTATGAGAAATTAAATAACTTCTCATTATTTAATTTATTATTATAAATTATAATAATTATTTTTTATATTATACTTAAAAAATTAAAGGAAAAATTGGTATGTATTTTTAAAATGCAAAACCTTTAGTATTATATAGATAGATATAGATAAAATAAAATATAAATTTAAAAAATATTCCAAGAGAACCAGCAGAGTGGGGTTAAAATATGTTGAAAGAGTGAAAAATTATTTAACTTATTATTAATTTTTTGATTATTTTAAAATGTAAAAATTATGTTGTTATTTTAATACATAGGAAAGCCAGTAGTATATATAATAAACAAAATAAATACTACGTTTAAGTTAAGTTTTTAAATTTTTGGTTCCAAGTTGACCTTGAATTGCAGCAACAAAGCGTGATAGCTTGCAGAAGAGCAAAACCAAAGAAATTAATTTACATAAATCTTTTAGGTTCTTTTGGCCCAGGTATTTAAATAAATCTTTCCCTAATTTATTCTCTAGTTTTGTTTTACATTAATCTCTTTCTGTTTTCTTGGCCTTGTTGCTTATAGCTTTTTTTTTTTTTTTTTTTGAAAAAAATATATATCTTGAATTTGCTTGATGTTCGAGATTATTATGATTTTGTTTGGTTTTTCTTTTCCAATTTTCTCACTAATTTACAGGAATTATTATGCAAGACATGCTTAATCTTAATTTTCTGCTGTTCTAATCTGACTGGAAGATGAAACAATTTTTGAATCTTTTTAATTGTATTTGTCGTTCTTGTGGATGCTGCTGGAGTTCATCGTTTTCTGTTCAAGCGGAGTTAATTATAATTAAATCTCATCAGTTCTGCATTTCAGCTCCAAAGCTAAAATCTCTTGCTTTTCTATATAATTTGATAAATATGTTTAGCAAATAGTGATTTGACTTTATATATATGAATTTATATGGAACTGCAAAATTTAAAATATGGAACTGCTCCATTCAAAGTTTGACTTTATTGTAACAAATAACTCCTTCTGGTTTTAGTTTTGGCAGTCAACATGTTTGGACTCTCAACATATATATATAGTAATTAATCAATTCATTTCACCAATCTTATGTTTGAATGAGATGATTTAAGAAGAGAATGTAATGTTATTGAAATCTGCACTGTCTGTGTGTGTTTTAGTTATTTGATTCTTCAACTCAGTCTTAATCCATCCAAACAGTTACTAAAAATCTCTTGTATTTTCGTAATAACTTATGGTTCATTGACTTCTTTCAGTTTTAGCTCTTCTTATACAAGAGAACGTACTGTGGGGAAGATAGAGAAAAGCAAACAAATGAGCTCAGAAGCGAGGAAAGAAGATGAATTTGCATCAGAAAACACAGAGACAAAGCATGAACAGTGGCGTAGGAGTAGTGAGACTCAGCATCTGAGGAGCACATTCTTGAAGTTGACGAGGATAAGGGATTTTTTAAGCCTCATTTTAACGTATCCTGTCACAATGTCAGACCAACACTGGTTAAGGAAATGGGTAGACGATGCTCAAGCAGTGGCTACCAAATATTCTGAGCAGGTAGAACTGTTCATTAAAGAAGAAAAAACTAGAGATTTCTTTGGAGGAGAAGAGGGATCTGAAGCTTATCCTTGGATGCATCTGCTTTCTGAAAAGCCACTTACTCACTTAGAAGGACTCGTAGGAAAGGACATAGAAATTAAGATAGAAGATGGTGAGAGATCCATTTTCAATGAAAATAGAGCAACTCTATCAGCTTCTTCTACCAGCACGAGCGAAGGGAAAAAAATGCTTGAATTGACTGATGTCCATTATATGATACAAGAAACTATTTTCAATTTAGCTACTGATCTTGCAGTTAATCAACTGATTCAGAGTTTACTTACGTGCAATATTCATCATGTCAAGTTCTCAACAAGAAATGGGTTTGAAACAGTAGCTGTGATGAGAAAAATTAGAGCAGCCTTGAATAGTATGCACATCAGGAAGAACATTGATTACAAATATCAAAGAGTCCTATATATTGTTGTCCCAAGCTCTTGGAACAATGCAGAGGTACTTCGGGTTCGTCATAAGATCGGAAGACAGCTCAACCTTGAGACGACCAAAGGGAAAATGACAGATGATGAATATGACATTTTTCTCACAACAAGTATTGAAGAAGAGATGACGAGAATGAAGCATTTAGTGTTTCTGGTGGATGGAGATGTTAATCGAAAGCTGGATCCTCGAAAAATGGGTTTTCCTAAGAAAACATTAGCAGGTGTTGTGGTGTTGATAACCAATGAATCATCGGTGCTAGACAATGATGAATTAACAACAGCAATGGATCTGGAAATCAGAACGGAGGATCATATGCTGCCATGGGAACTCTTTTGCAAGAATGTAGGAAGTGAGCTTGTACTTTCATCTAATGTGATTGAGAAAATAGCAGTGCAAATAGTTGAGGAATGTAGTAATCATCTTCTTGCCATCCTCCTTGTGGCAAGGTCGTTGAAAAATGTGAAAGATGTCAAAATTTGGAAACTTGCTCTACACAAACTGCGCTATCCTAATCCTTCCTATAACATTATGTTTCATGGTGTGAGCAGAGTCATGGTTTGTGCCTTCATAAATTTCATCTGGGATAGTACAAACGAGAAATTAAAGAATTGCCTTACACGTTGTGTATATGTTCCAGGAATCAGGGAGGGGGTGGCAGATCATCTCATAACATCCAATTGGGTTCATAATAAATTAGTGTACTCGCAAGAAGAAGCAGAGCATGTGTTGAAGGACCTTACAGATCGTTCTACCTTACTGCAATTGGAAGGGAGGTTTAAGCGATTACCAGAAGAAACCTATGATATCTTGAAGTCATTACTCAAGTTGGACTCGTCAAATGCAGTACAACAAGGTGATTCAGGAATTACTAAGCCATCAATCACTGAGGAATGGCATGGTTCCAAACAAATTGAACTAATAGACAATAAGCTATCAGAGCTACCGCATTCCCCGGCATGTCCTGAGCTTCAAGTCCTATTACTGCAAGGCAACACTGATTTGATGGAAATCCCTTCCTTATTTTTCAGCTTTATGCCTCAGCTCCTTGTCCTGGACTTGTCCTTCACAAGCATAAAAAGTTTGCCAAGTTCATTTTTTGATTTAAAAGAGATCAGAGAATTGCATTTAAAACACTGCAAGCGTTTCAGGGAAATTCCATCAGAGATGGGACGACTTAAGAATCTTGAGGTTCTTGATCTTGATGGTACTCCCATCATTTATCTTCCAGAACAAATCCAAGAGTTGACAAAGTTGCAGAACCTGACCTTGACTTTTCATATGCCTCATCATCATCATCAAAATCCTGGAGTTGTTTCTGCTGGGGTGATCTCAAAACTGACACGGTTGAGTTATTTAAGCATTGATGTCACTCCTCACGATAACATGCAGTGGGATGACAGTGTACAAGTCATTTTACAGGATATTTCTGAATTACGGAGTTTGTTAACTCTTATATTATACATCCCACAAGTTGAACATCTGAAGCATATTGTCACAGACTACAGATATTTGGATTTTAGATTTGTTGTTGGTGGTCATATGCAACGTATCATATCACTTGGCCCACCTGCTGTTGAATCAAAATTCAAACAAAGCGGTTGTAGCTTAAGATTCATTAATGGTGTGAACGTACCAAATAATATCAGTAAGGTTCTTAGACAAACCTATACATTTTTCTTGGATCGACATGAGAACATCAAGCATCTCTCCGAATTTGAATTATGGAATCTAGAGCAGCTGCGTGTGTGCATAGTGGGAGAATGTAATGAGATGCAGACACTAATTGATGGAGGATGCTCATATAAGTATGCACTTCCAAATTTGGAATTCTTGTGTTTATTCTACATGAAGAATCTAAGAAGCATCTGCGAGAGAAAAGTGCTTTCTCGTTCCTGTTTTTGCAGGCTGAAGACCATAGCATTGCATACTTGCCCCAACTTGACAACCATCTTCACTATGAATTTTCTTGACAATCTTCCAAAGTTGGAGGAGCTAACAGTTGAAGACTGTCCCAAAGTATGCAGCTTAATAAGTCTTGAATCGTTTGAACCCACGGAAAGATTTTTCCTTCCTGGTTTGAGAAAAGTGTCACTTCTGTATCTTCCTGAATTGGTAAGCATTTCCAATGGATTGTGGATTGGACCAAGTTTAGAAAGAATTGGATTTTATGATTGCCCAAAACTCCATAGTCTTTCTACTATGGAATTATCCAGCCAAAATCTGGAGGTCATCAAAGCAGAAAAGGAGTGGTGGTGTGCATTAAGATGGGAAAAAGAATGGGAAAAACAAGGCCGGCTAGATTTTCTGAATCAAATCTTTTTCCCAATTAATGAGGAAGCTGACATTATGGATCAATTATTTAGAGATGACTATGAATCGTCTAGATCCAGCAAGAAAGAAATTGAGGTAAGCAAATTTAAATACTTTGATTCTCATGAATCCTTTTATAAAATTATCTATACAGTAATATCTGTTTTTGAAATGCAAGGGACTAAAGCTGATGTATGATAATGTAAAAACAATTTTAATTAGCAAGTGAACGGAAATAAATTGGCAACTATACCATCAATTAAAGACACTCAATTTTTTTTTTTGGTGAAATTACCTTTATTATCACTTTAGTTTCACAAATTATATTAAATACTTTTGGAGTTTGATAATGTTTCACAAATTTTCATTCTAATTCTTTTTTTATCAATAAATTTAATATTTTATACATTATATGCTTATTCTAAAAAAATAAAATTATGAGTAAATTATTATTTTAATTTTTGTAAGATATATTTTGTTTTAATTTAGTTTATAAAAAAATCAAAATCATCAATGTTGTTTTTCAATGAATCTTCTCTCCAAACAATGTAGTCATATAGATATCTATATTACAATTTTTTTTTCAGTGATTTCATAAAATAATATATTTTATAATATAATATGTTGTTTGTTGACTTTATTTTTAGGTTGGGAATTTTGAGATAACACCAGAATCACAGCCTGGATATTCAAACCAGCTTCAGAAAGAGGTACCTTTGAAAAGTGAAAGACAATTGAATTTTTTTCCTATAAAAAATTGATGGCGTTTAATTACATTTAGATTATAATGTAGATTACAATGTATTATTATTATCTATAATCATTAAAAGTAATTAAGTAGTCATTTGGTTGAATTCATCTTCATGTTTGCATAATTGCATCTTCTAATGATTATCTAGCCATGTGTTTGACATGTTAGCTAATTTTATTATTAATTTGGATGTCATTAATAATTATAACAATATTAAGAATTTTTAAATTCAGAAAAGAAAACAAAAATTTAGAATGAGATTAACACAAAAAATAGATATAAAATTAAAGGACCAAAAAATTACTTTTACCTAAAATAAAAATTCTTTTCTAGCCTAATGTAAGCCACAAATAGACTGAGTAAAATGCTTACAACTTTACATATATATTTGTTTTTCACAGGAATTACTTAATGCAAAATTGTAGTTGTCATTGATTGATACTTGATTGACATAGCTTGATATACTTCATATTCAGGTTGAGAATCTTCAGAGACAATTGAAAGAACTGCAACAACATTCAGAGTTGCTTTATAAAAAGGTACATTAATTATACACATTTGAAAAATGAAATAAAATGAGATTTTTCTAGAAATTATAATCAAAGTCACACATAAAATGGGCTGATTATTGTATTCCATGAACTCATAATTAATTTTGTTATGGACAGGTGGAATTGAATATTTAGCACAAGAGGAAACAATATTATATATATATATATATTGACTAGAGATTAAGCAAATATCTTTTATATTATTATATATTTCAATATTGAAATGCTTAATTGATGTCATAGCTTGTTACTGATAAATTTCAGGTCGAGAATCCTGATCAGATACCATTGAAAGAGCAGCAGCAACAGTATCCAGAGTCCTGGCCTCCTAATAAGGTACTTCGGAAAAACTAATGAAATAAAATGAAAACTTAATTTCTACAAATTATAATCAAAGCCACACAAAATGGGCTGTTTATTCCTGTGCTGATATTTACTTAATGTTATGTGTAAGTTGCAATACTAACGAGTAATTGATGTTAAATGTTTGGCATAAGAAGAAACCATTTATATTAATTTGGTAGAGATTAAGAATGTAATCTGTTTCTTAAAACTGTCTAGTTGTTATGGATTGGACCATAAGTGTAATAGGTTAAAATAATGAAGTCCCTATGAATTTTAATTAATTAGTTATATAACATTTTTAAACTATAAAAATTGACATAAATTTTTTCTAAATTTTTAATTTGTGCAACAAGTCCTTTATTAAGTTTTTCATCTAATACCTTAATAGAATATGATATGTCAAAAAATTCAAGTCATAAATTTCAAACTGAACCTTATACAAAAAACTCATATCAATTATTAAGCTTGTTAACAATGGAATTTCTCATACAAATCATCAAATTTGGAGGCTTTTAAGTGAGAGAATTATTTGCACATAATTTATAATTTAGGAAATTATATATATACATTTTAGCCTTAATAATAATTATAAACATCTCTCTTTATTTTGTTTCGTGACAGAAAAAAGTTGTGCTTAAGGTATTACTTGATGACAAGAAAAGGAGGTTAAAGGCCTTGAAGGTAGTAGCTGCGATGGCAGGTATATATAGATGTTGAAGCAATATCATGATTCACAAAAACGAATTGAAATTTATAATCAAAATCTATCAATTTGATTCCTTAAATATTTTTAATAATCAAAATGGTCTCTCCTTAAGTAATTTTTTTAATTAATAAATTATCTGTTAACTCATGATTTTAAACATCTAAGTAACTTTTTATTAATATTATTATTAGCTTAATTTGTCACTATTATTATTAAGGACTTGTCAACTTTATTGCGATAAATTGAAAAAACATGGACTATTGAAATTTGAAATATATATCCACGTGCGTATTGATTTGTTGAAATAATACTACTGACATTATATTGGGGAGATATTGTTAATTTTCTGAGCATGAATGTCTAGACGTCAGGCTTATGGTCTTTGGACTTGAATAAGATTACAAGATTAAGTTTGAAGTCTGATAATTTATGTTTAAAGTTTATTATCTTAATTATTTTCTATTTAACTTATATTATTTGATAGTGTAACTAATGTAATATCTTGACAGGGGTTGATTCAGTATCTATTGAGAAGAATGGTGAGGAACTGGTGGTAATAGGAGATATGGACGTTGTACACATGACACATCAACTCAGAAAAGTTTGTTTTGCTGATATACTTTCTGTTTCTTGTACTGTGTGAATTGTCATCAGCATTTTCCTAAGTTAAAATCATTGGTTTGTAAAATTAACCTAAAATGTACTTTGTTTTAACCTGATATGCCTTGTTCTTAAGGTTCACTTCATCTCAAAGTGTTAATGATATACAAAATTGATTATGAAGCTGAAGTGAGCTTTGCTTATCATCAATATCATTTTTGTGCATTTTGTTCGTAGCTTAAAATTAAACTAAATAGTGCTTTGTTGACCTTATACTTATATCTAATTCTATTTGCACTAGAGGTAATCAAGCAAGCCCTGAAGAGCAATAAAACGAAGCTTAAAATGAGGAGAAAATGGTCTAGAAGAGCCAGAAAATTAACATTTGTGGATATAAAAGTATAAGGCTAAATTGCATAGATTCTTTTGTATTTTAACTTACACATAATTTCTATGTAATTAAAATTTTTTATGTTTTTAAAATCTTACAAGAAATTAAGAACAATAAGCACATCAACTTATAAAATCTCAAGTTGAAATAAATAATTAAAAAATAATAATTATATTTTTGTCTTTTCATAATTAAAATATTAATTTTTTGTTGGTATAATTATTACTTTATTGGAATTTTTGTCTTTTTATTTAATATTTTTTAATTATTTACTTTACTCTAACATCATATAAATTGATGTGTTTATTATTGTTAATTTTTATAAAAAAAAATTAGAGAAAATGAGTTTTTATATAATATTTTAAAAATAAAAAAAGTTATATATATATAAGTTAAAATATAAAAAAATTATGTGTATTTTAACCAAGTAATAAAGCTAACTGTGTCGAGTTTCAAGGAAGTTACTATTCACAATTTATATTAAGCTTGGCGAGATTGTGAGTCTAGATTAATCTGGGTTTGGGCTTCAAGTTGGACCGATAAACAAGAATCATAACAAGTAAAAACAAGTTGGAACATAATTATTTGTTTTGTTTTGTTTTGTTTATCTTATTAAGAATTAATGTATAATAATTTCATATTAGCATATTGTTACAAAATAAAAATAAGACTTCGATATTTCTTCGAGCAGAAGACAAATTGAGACTCAGCTAACTCGAACAAGGTATTGGGCATTCAAAACCTTAATGTTTAAAATAAAAAATTCTCGAAGGTGCATAAAAACTACTTTATGTATTATTTTTATTTCATTTGAGATTTTCTAGCAATTCAGTCATCTTTGACAACAATAATATTACATGGGCTCTATATATAATTGTGATATTGGTGACATCTATAGACAACATTTAGACAAGCAAAGAAATTGTATCCGTTAAGAAAAAAGTGAGAGACAAAACAAAAATTTTATGCAAAGTTAAAGACAATGTGGATTTTCCTAAACAAAATATTATCATATATATAATAAATTGATAATAATAATTATTTTGTTGTAATAATTATAATTAAAATTTATGATAAATTTAATTTTATAATATTACCACTAAAAAATACCCACCTTCCTTCAGTGGTTGAGTCATTGCAGCCTATTAGTAGGAAAAAATTTCATAAGTATATGTATTATGATATTTTATTTATAAATTAGTCAATTATATTTAATCCATTCTTTTATCATATGTGAGTTTATTCATCAATATAAAATAAAAAATTAATTAAATATTATTAAATAATATATAAATAAGATAATACAATATATTTATTTAAAAATTTTTTATTAATGAAAAGATTTTCAATGACCAAAATTAACGTCCAAATTTTTTCTATTTAAAAAATAATATATACATATATAAAAGTTAGATGACAACAGGAGAAGGCATATCTGCCTAACAATTTCCTATGTGCCTCTACTTTTAGGCTTTTGCAAAAATTTTGGTGTATTTTATAATATGAATATTAATCGCATAACAAAAAGACTTCGGCATGGTCGATGAGATCAAATTGGCTAGAGGACGGAGAGTTGGAGGAAAAAGCCTTTGGATCCGCTGCCATTACTGCCATTACTTTTAGCAGCGGTGTTTTGCGTTGCTAAAGTGTTTTTAATATTATTGCAACGAAAATTATTGCTGCTATAAATTTTGTTTAAATAATTAATTATAAGAACAATAATTTTCGTTGCAATAATATTTAGCAACGCAAAAAACCGCCGCTAAAAGTAATGACAGGGTAATCGTAGCGAAAGTAATGGCAGCGAATCCGAACTCGAGGAAATGCCTATGGCCAGAAATGCGTTCGCGGAGCCAAATCTCCACGGTAGCACCAAACTCCATTATCCCACGAATCTCAGTTATTTCAATAATTATTGACTGTGCATCATTTGGCTTATGCTATATGTTAAAATGCGCAGAAACTATTCCAGAAGCATTCATGGCATGAAAATTGTTGGAGTATTGGTATTTTAGTTTAAAATTTAAATATTTTAAATATTTTGTTTGTTAGTATTATTTGTTTTATTTTAAATTTATTTAGTTTTTAAATTATTTTGAATAAATTATATTTGTTTAGATTATAGGTATAAAAATAAGAAAAAAATTATTAATTATTTATATAAACTATTAATTTAAGTTAAATAAAATGTATGAGTAATTTATTTTATTTTTATTTGCAATTATTTTTTTTTTTACTAAAATTTTAAACCCTTTTGAATCCAACAATGATATCAAAGTCTCAATTGATCTTAGAAGACATGTGAGAAAAAAATTCAAAAGCAAAGAGAAGTTTTATACTTCTTAATCTAAAATGTCAACCAACAATCACTTTCTTTGTTAGCTCCACAAACTTTTACTAATAAAAACTATCAAATTTGGTTAGTAAAAATGTAAAAATACTTGGAAGCTTATGACCTTTAGGAAACTGTTACTAATGATGATAGACCAATATCTCTTCTACCAAAAAATCCTACCTTGGCTGAAATTAAATCTCATAGAGAAGAAAAAGCAAAGAGATCCAAAGCCAAGTCACTTATTCAAGATTCAGTAGCAAATTGTGTGTTCTACATGATTATGGCTTGTAGTACAAAAAATGAGGTTTGGAACATATTAAAAGAAGAATATTAAGGCAGTGATAAAATATATTAGATGCAAGTCTTAAATTTGAAAAGAGAATTTGAGTTTCTAAATATACAAGAAGATGAAACAATTAATAAGTATGCTAATTAAATATCTCTAATTGTCAATAATATTAAATCACTTGTTGAAGAATTTTCAAATGAAAAGATTATGAAAAAAGTTCTTGTAACGTCTCTTAAGAAGTTGGAATCCAAAATTTCTTCTCTTAAAAAGTCAAAAGACTTAAAGTCAAATCTCATTATGTGAACTAGTAATTGCTTTTCAAGCACAAGAACAAAAAAAGACATTTAGACAAGACAAAGTCACTAAAAGCACTCTTCATGTACGAAAATGTGACAAAGGAAAAAGGAAAGACAAAATTGAAGATAACAATGATAAAAAAAAAATTATTCACCTTATTAGCATTGCAAAAAAAAAACCACACATTTTAAAAAATATTGCTGGTGGAAACTAAATGCCATATGTGAAAATTGCAAGCAAACATGCCATATTACAAAGGTATGCAAACTCAAGAACTAAACTCAACAAATACAAATAGTTGAGTCTGAGATTCAAGAAGAATAATTCTTTGTTGCCATGAGTTCTCATAATATGAATACGAAAAAAACTATTAGCTTATTGATAGTGGATGCACAAACCATATATCATAATGTTACAATGTTCAAAGATCTTGATAGGAGTTTCAATTCTAAAGCGAAAATAGGGAATGAAGACCTTGTAGATGTGAAAGGTAGAGATACAATTGAAATAAAGAGTTTGACATATATTAAACCTATTACAAATGTTTTTATATGTATTTGCCTTTAAGTCAAAATTTGTTAAGTATTGGTCAAATATTAGAGAAAGAATATTTTCTTGAATTTAAAGTAAACTATTGCATTCTTTTTGATGCTTATGGTATTAACTTATTAAGTATAACAATGAAGAGTAAAAATTTTGCTGTGAAATGAAATGTGGCTAAAGTTTATATAAATAGATATTTGAAAAACTCAAATCTATATTATAAAGAGATTCAAACTAATATCAAAAGGTAATATCTTATTCAGAATATCTCAAAACTTGATAATTTTTTTAAAGTAAAGGATATATCAATTTAGAGAAAAATAATTTAAGAGGAGATTAAGATTATCAATAAGAATGAAACTTCAGAAGTTCAACAGTATAATGAAGTCATCTTAGTTTATAATCCATAAGAAGATCAATTTATTGATTTGTTCAAAAAAGCATTAACAAAAGAAATAGTTAAAGAGAAGACTTATGCTTGTCAAAAAAATGTTAAGTAGTGTTGAAGTATTGATATTTTAGTTTAAAATTTAAATATTTTGAATATTTTGTTAGTTAGTGTTATTTACTCTATTTTAAATTTATTTAATTTTTAAATTATTTTAAATAAATTTTATTTGTCTAGATTATAAATATAAAAATAAAAAGTTGTTAACATTTTTTTTTATAAATTATTAATTTAAATTAAATAAAACATATAAATAATTTATTTTATTTTTATCAACTCTCAATTTTTTTAACTCAAATTTTAAACTTCTTTGATCCCAACATAAATGTTCAAGAATGTTCAAGGATGCTTGGCTGTGACCCTATGAAGCAAGTGCAAACATCTGACGAAAACCTAACTATCTTTGAGATCACTCACAGCGGTAAACAACTTGCATACAAGCTTTCCATTTTAAAATTTTATCAGCTAATACTTGTAATGTGCAATCTTTTGTATATCATTGGAAAACATATCACAGTCGATCGATGTGAATTCATTTCTTCTACCCTTTTTAAAATAACCAATACAATCATGTAGGAACTCTAGTTAATATCAAACCTATCCTCGAGCTACATGAAACCTTTTTGAATCTTTCATGTCAAAGAATTTGGGGAATATATAGAATTTCAGTGGAAGAACATAGTAATTGAAATTTTAAACACAAGTAAAGGACTGAAACCTCCTTCCTGTAAAACTTTTCAGCAAATCTTGATTAAAATCTGAAACTCTTCCCCATCATATCCTGCGTTAATGGATGAATCAATGCTGTGAATCCCATTAAATTTTAAGCCTCATAATGTGCACTGTGTAACCTTGACAACTCAATCCTTCAGCATCCCATTACAACACAATTATAGACAAAGTTACCAAACAACTTTCTAGCAAGAAGGTTCCATTGTGGAGGTCCTTCACTAGGCACCCATGAATTGAGTTCAATACAACGCTCACCAACGCTCAGAGTCCCACCCACAACAATAAGACGGTTTCCACAAGCCCTGAATGCAAAACCCCAACCATTCATTGACATTGTCCCTTCAGGTAGCCTCCCAATGGAAAACCACAAATTTTTGTCCTTGTCATATTTCTTCACTTCCATGTCAGCATAATCAGCAGCATACAATTCATTATTTACAACAGCCAAAAGAGGTGGGGCAGATGACATTATATCAACCTTCCTACTACTACTTCGAGGGTACATGTTAGGAATTAGTGTCCATCTTCTTGTCTGAAAATTGTACTCCTCACCACATGTAAGAACCTCAAAAGTATCCCATCCAATGCCCCCAATGACGTAGAACTTTCCATCCATAAACACTCCAGAACACATTTTCCTGCCCTTGTTCATTCTTGGGAGTGTTTTCCATGTTTGGGTTCTAGAATTATATAGCTCAGCTGAGTCAAGAGTATGCCCCTCTAAATCATAGCCACCTGCCAAAATTGCTATCTCTCCAATGCTGGCAGATCCAAACCGGCACCTTGGAACATTCATTTTCATTCCAGATGACCACGAGTTCGTCAAAAGACTGTATCTGTAAATGACTAGGGATGTCATCTCCCTCCCAAATACAAGAAGTTCAGTGCCCACAGCCAAAGACTCCTTATCTGAACACATGAAGACTTCATCACAAGCAATCTTTGGTAAGTGCATCCAACGCTGGCGAATTGGATCATAGGCCTCCCATTCAAGGAGGGAACATGAAAAATAAACCCAGTGTTCAATGATGCCCATCTGTCTTCTCCAAGTATAGAGCTCGCCACTTTGGATTAATTTGCGAAAGCTCCTATTCAGTGAGGCAAGAGAACCATAATCAGACCTTGAACAGCGACTGAGACAGGCCATGGAGCTTTCTCGGTTCATGCCTGGCAAGAGAGAATCATCATCTCGCTGCTCATCAAATTGCTGATGCTGCTCTAGTTCATCACAGGGCTCGTCAGCCCAAGCAGCCCAAGCAGCCCAAGCTCCAGCCTTTTTATTAACTCTTTGGCACTCATTCGATGACGCACAAGACTTCCTCGTGTCCTGGATGTTGGACATTTCCTGATCCTTTGGGGAAATAACACAGAAAAATTAATAGTTAAACTAATGAATCCTTAATTAGCCTGAGAAGATTGCTATTCAATTCTTTGGCTGAAATGTAAGATAATAAAATAAAAACCATAAGATACCAAACACTTGTTTCAATTTGAATAAAAATGAATGTTGTTCATTCAAATTCTAAAAAGGAAATAATCAATGAGAGACAATGATAAGAGGCAAGGTACAAAAGAAAAATGTACTTCAATAACTAATTAAGTTAGACAGGAAGCATCCAAGAAATAGCAGACATAGTTTGCAGTTAGATAAGGAACAGAAGAAGCTGCCGCAAATTAAAAACTATGACAGGACCAATGACCTACCCATACTCCTAAGCCTAATTGAAGATATCCAAAACCCAATTCGGGATGAAGAGAATATGGCACTGCTTAGAGAAAGAAAAGGGTAGCCATGCCACCACAATGAACCTCCATGTATCTAACCAAAACCTTGTCAGAAGACAATAATTTTTTTTTTTTGTGAAACCATAATTATTCAGAAGTTCACTAAGCCACTATTAATATATTTAGTTTGACCTAATGGATGTGCCATAATAAGAGTAATTAACAAAATTATTTTCATACACAAGATTTTAACTTCAGACTTAAAAAATAAAGGCAAAAACATTTTTCATGTTTTTAAATGTTATATCAATTTTTAATTTAGTTCTTAAAATTTTTATAGATTAATTTTGTCTCTAAAGTTTTAAATTATAATCAATCTTGTTTCATAACCTAATGTCATCCAAATTATTAATGAAAAATAGTGATTTAGCATTTGGCAATAAATCTTAAGAGTATGAACAAAATTTTGACAACATTCAAACATTAAACAAGACCATTAATTATCAAGTTATAAAGTTCTCACTGATACTCAATTATTATTTGACATAAAGATTAAATTTTTTAATGGAGACTTCAATGAATATTTCATATATGATTTAAACGGTTTTATTGGTAGTTTTGTATTTTCTTTCAAAAGCAATATTATATCACTATTTTTCGTTAATAATTTAGACGATATTAAATTGTACAACGATTGTAATTTAAAATTATAAAAAAAAATTTTAAAAATAAAATATAAAATAAATATAAAATTTGAAGGCATAAAAAATATTTTTGTCAAAAATAAATACCTATGCCTCATATCATCTATGAGGCAACTTCATAAACCTTTGTTTCAGTCATCGCAGAAGACATTGGAAGCACAATCAATGAAAGTAGAAATATTGTCATGTACTCAAATCCCAAATCTCTAAAACCCCCGGTTCCACCACATATTCAATACATGCCTATAGGTTTGTACTCTCTGTAATATCTAATTGTTATCAATAAATTAAAAAAAAAATGGTAAGGTAAAGATATATTACCGAGGTCTCTATCTTGTTGGATATAGAATATTCAACGTCATCACTATCTAATTGATCCGTGATGTCAGCCTCGTCACTAGTAAGGGAAAAGATGTCATCCTCATCAAAAAGAGGGGAAAATATGCCATCATTCTCATCAAGAGTCTCAACCTGAAACTAAAGAAGTAAATTATGCTGTTATTCAAGTATTTTAATTAGAGAAATTTTAAATTTATTATCTATTATTTAACAAATTATAAAATATGCGAATTATTATTTCAATTTTTAAATATATTCTATTAAGAATATTTTGATCAAAATAAATTAAATTGTAAGTTTTTTCTACCTTTCGGGACAGGAGAGTGTCAAAATAATTTACTACAAATGTACAATGAAGTCAAAATGTAAAAATTATCCCAAAAAATTACTTGTTTTTTTGTTTCCAATTTATATTTCTGAGTAACATACTACAAATTACAATAAGGTCTTCAAATCCTCCTATTGAAAATCGTTGTAATTGAGTTTTGGCCAGCAATACTCTCTTTTATTTTATATGTCTTCACATTTTATAAATCTTTAAAGTAATTATTTAGTATAGGGTAATCCTTATATTTTTCATATTTTATGCTGTATATCACATTGAATACTTTAAATATTCTTAAGATTTAACAGTCAGAAAATTTAAATTCAATAGGATAAAGTTAGAAAATTTGAATTGCTTCCTCAACTATTCAATTGAAATATTGGTTTTCAGATTTTCTGAAGTGACAATGATATTCAGAAACAAAATAAAAGGTAGGGAAAAGGTTCCTAATTCAAACCTCTTCTTTGTTGTTGGATCTGGCAGATTCATCCTCGTCTTCAAGTAATTGAACCATGATGTTAGTCTTTTTATTAATTGGAAGAAAGATATGATCTAGATAATTTGGTCGACCCTCTTCTCCCCATTTTAGTGCATCCCACCACTGTTTTTCTCCTTTGATGACCTTTATATTTAGGCTACACAGTTCCATAGTAGAAAGAATCTGGAGTTTCGCACAATCATAAAATTGCATTTCTTCTAAATTTGGTCCGATGCACAATCCACTCGAAATACTAACCAGTTTAGGAAGATGAAGAAGTGATAGTTTCTTCAAACGACGAAGGAAAATCTCTTCTTTGGATTCAAATGATTCATGAATGGTTATCAAGGTACATACTTTGGGACAGTCTTCAACTATTATCTCCTCCAAGTGTATAAGACTGCCAAGAAAATTGGAGGTCAAGATGGTTGTTAACTTCGGGCATGTATGCAATGTTATGATCTTCATCTGATAAAAGCACGCTTCCACTTGACAGATGCTTCTTAGATTATTCATGTAGAATACACACAAGAATCTCCAATGTAGAACAGGACAGCATGAGTATCCTCCATCAATAAGTGTCTGCATCTCATTACATTCTCCCACTATTAAAGACTGCAGATGTGCTAGACTCTCCATTTCAACTTGACAGAGATTGTTGATGGTCCTATGTCGCTCCAAAAATAGAGCCTGGCTGCATAGAAGAACCTTGTAAATTTCATCTGATATGTCCTCATCACCATTTACAAATCTTAAACTACGGCTGCTTTTTTTGAACTTCGCTTCAACTGTGGGTGGTGCACGTGATATGATTCGCTGTTGTGAATGACGACCAACAACAAATCTAAAATCCAACCACTTTGGAACATGCTTCAAAAGTTCAACTTGTGGGATAATTAAATTCAAAGTAATCAATTCCCGCAACTCCAAAATGTCATGTAAAATGACTTGTATGTTTTCAGACCAGCGCTTGTTGTCAGGGCTTACATCAATCCTTAAATAACGCAAATGAGTCAGTTTTGATATTACCCGCGGAGGAACCAAATATAGTTGGCTTTTCATCATATCACGACATGTATACAAGGACAGGATCAAGTTTTTCAACTTGCTCAACTCTTGGATCTGTTCTGGAATATATGTAATGGGAGTATGATCAAGATCAAGAATCTCAAGACTCTGAAGTCGTCCAATTTCTGGTGACAGTTCCATGAAACGCTTGCATCCCTTTAAACGCAATTCTCTAAGCTTCTGTAAATTAAAAAAGGAAATTGGTAAATTCCGTATGCTTGTGTAGGATAAGTCCAACACAAGGAGATGAGGCATGAGATAGAAGAATAAGTCTGGAATTCCCATCAAATTAGCATTGCCTTGCAATAACAAAAGACTAAGATAGGGACATGCTGGAGACTCCGGTAGCTCTAACAGTTTATTGTCCATTAACTCAACATGTGTAGCACAAAACCATTCTGCAGCGATCGGTGGCTCAGTTAATTCTAACCCACCCTGCTTTATTTTGTCTAATGGGTTCAACATAAGCAATGACTTCAAGACATCATAAATTTCATCTTGCCATTGGACGTACATCCCTTTTGATTGTAGTAAGATACAACAATCTACAAGGTCTCTAAAGATGAGCTCTGCTGCTTCTCGTGAGTACACTAATTTATAATAAACCCAGCTTGATATTAAGAGATGGCCTGCCATTTTTCGCTCAGCTCTGAGGACATATAAAGAACATTTAAGGCAAAGCTTTGTTGTTTTACTCAAACAGTTCCAAATGATGTTCACAAATGCATTCACCATGACTCTACTCATATCATTATGAATTCTATTGCCATAGAAAGGATGAAGGTAACACAATTTCTTTAGCGTAAGTTTCCAGAGTTGAACATTGTTCACATTATTCAATGACCTTGCCACGAGAACAATGGCAAGAAGATGGCCATGACACTTCTTAACTATTTGTCTCGCAACTCTTTGAATAGCAATAGATGAACGTGCTATCTCATTTCCTACTTTCCTGCAGAAGAGTTCCCATGACAGAATATGATCTCTTGTCTTGATTTCTAGATCCATCGCCATCGCTAATACATCATGTCCCTGCACTGATGATTCAACAGTTATCAACACCACAGCACCTGCTAATGTTTTCTTAGGAAGGCCCACTTTCTTGGGGTTAATCTTTATGCCACCATCCCCATCCACCAGGAACACTAGATGCTTAGTACTCATCATCTCTTCTTTAATACGTTCTTTGAGCAAATTGTCATTCTCTTCTATCCCATCTCCTCTGATTGTCATGAGGTTGAGTTGACGAGCAATTTCCTGTCTAACCCGAACCTCGGAGTTTCTCTGATACTTCGAGATATCAACCCATAAAACTCTGGAATATTTGCCATTAATTTTATTTTCTTCCTGCTCATTATTCAAGGCTGCTTCTATTTTTCTCTTCACAGCTATTTTTTCAGTGTCATTTCTTGTGG
Source organism: Senna siamea (assembly GCA_031216115.1). NCBI lineage: Eukaryota > Viridiplantae > Streptophyta > Magnoliopsida > Fabales > Fabaceae > Senna > Senna siamea. The sequence continues at coordinate 22,127,979 of CM062355.1, forward strand.
AGAGCCTGATATGATGAATATTGCGCGTAACCAAAGTTTGAATCAGTTGATCAACTGCAAGATCAGCAGCAAAATTGAGAATAACTTGTGGTATCACATCATCAGTCAGCTCAAGCACGCGTTTCCCTTTTCTTGTGAGCAGAGTGGTTTCATTTTCATTGAAGATGCACATCTCACCTTCTTCTATCTTGCTTAGTATGTCATTTGGAATAAGTACTTCCATATATCTCAGTGGCTTTTCAGAAAGCAGATGCATCCATCGATAAGCTTTTATACCAATGGAATCTGTGTTTTCTGAATATTCAGTAGTAACCGTTTGAGCTTCATCTCTCCATTTCTCTAACAAGTGCTGGTCCGGCATTCTCATGGGATATGTTAAAATGAGGCTTAAAAAATCCCTTACCCTCACCAACCTCAAGAATTCATGGTTTAAACTTTCCTTGGTCCCATTCCATTGTTGATGCTTTGACTCTGCAAGTTCACCTTTGTCTCTTGCTTCTGAACTCGTCTGATAAAAATTTATTGAAATATTAGTTTTATACAATTGAGTTCGTTGATGCTTAATGCGTATAACATCCTTCAATTATAATTTTCCTTTTGCATGTTTCTTCTATTTGATTAAAATTAAGAACTGATGGGAGAGAAAAAGAAGAAAATCAGCAGAAGGAAGTGCAAAATTAGGTAGAGATGGCTGAAATTAAATCCATACTTGCTTACTTAATATTTATCATAATTTAAATTAGAGGAAAGCAAAAAATGGTTACTTCTGTGGCAGGGCCATACTGATGAAATTCATCAACTGCAGTTGAGCTGCGAAAATCAGATTTCCTTCGCTGATCCAATTCCATTTAATTAGATAGAAATTAGTATAGCACGCCTCTTGCGAACAATCTACAGGAACACCTACAGAGAGATTCAGAAAAAAGTTTAATCCTTTTCACATGGACACAATTGACAAAAATTAAAAGCAAATCTTGGATAATCACATGAGCTATCTTGAATCTTGAAGCAAACTCAAAGAAGGTAGAACTAAAATCAGATGCATAAACCAAAGAATGGTTAAAAAAGGACTTAAATGAGTAAACCCACCTTATGTTGGACACAAGAAAAATTTACGAGAAAAAGTTGTTTTAGTCCAAAAGGATTCTCCTCAAGTGTTTAAAGCAGGGTGAACAGTAGGGTTTGATGATTAATTTTTTTTGTTTTTTACTTTACAAATTTTATTTCTCTTTTACTTTAGAGTATCAATTTTAATCAAACACATTTACTAATAGCTTATTCCTTCGATCTTATAATAAACTATTTAAAATGAGTTAGCCTGTAGCAATCGACTTGTTTTTACAATACTAGCTAACATGAATTCTGAGAATAAATAATTCAAGCAACACAATCTTTGAGGACAGACTATTATATTAAAGAGCCTCCAATTGTTGTCGTTTAGAAAAAAAGGTTTTTCTATAAAGAATTTAACTTTTCTGAAATAATAGGAGAAGCTCAATCTTTTCAGTAGTGGAATTCTCTGCAATGCAATGAAACAATCATTTAATTAAATTTAATATGACAGTATATTAATTATCATGGGCTTGCTCAAAAGCACCATCTTTTCTTTATTTTTCTTTATTTTTTTTAAATTAAAGTTATCACGGGTTTTCTTTTTAAATTAATTAATGGTGCCCTTAGCAGCCTAGGAGATAAATGTGAGTTTAGATATTTTAAATTTAAAAAATAATATATTTTCATATATTTAGATAAAAATAATTTTTTTTAATTTTTAATTTATTTAAGATAAATTTTTTATTTTTTATTTCTTTTTAACTTTAAAAAGGTATATCTATTTTTAAATTTAAAAGATTCAAAATTTATAAAGGTGAGATATGACCGATCAAAACCTACCTCACTCCTAAGAAGAAATTGTGGCATTCCACCCATTATTATTAGTTGTGCATGTCAATATAATTAGTATTTAAATATTTAAATAGTAATTAAATTATAATAGTATTATATTTAAAATAAAAAAGTAAGAAGTAATAGGAAATTAAAAATAACAAAAAATAAAAATAAAGTTTTTATTATTTTTATATATGTTTAAACATGATCATATTGTATAAAATAAATTACATTAGCTTCTTTTTAGATTTGATAAAATTATATCTATCATTTTTTTAGTTTAAAAAAAATGCATATTTAATACTCTTGAAATTTGATAAAATATTATACAGCTTTTTCTTTTATAAATTAATTTATCAATGAAATTATTATTTTACATAGTATATGTTTATTAAAAAATAATAAAATTATTTAACTGTCTTTATTTATATTAAGAAGTTTTTATTAAAATTTAGTATAACTTTAATTGTAATTATTTTTATATTAAAAATAAAATTACATTCATATATCTTCACTAATAAAAAATAAATTAGATAAGAGATAAGTATAATATTTAAAATTAAAAGAATAAGAAATATAAATTAATCAAATTTTTAAAAAGCTTGATGTAACTTATTTTATTTTATATTAATGTTTTTGAATTTAAAATAATATAAATATAGATAATAGTCCAAATTAAATAAGTGGGAAGAAGATGGGGAGAGATGTGAAATGTCTTTCCATATAGGAAACTGCGTTGACCTATATTGAACTCCATCATGAGAATGAAAGGTGGAGATGATGAGATCTGTGAATGAGTGAGAAGAGCATTTCCTACTAAGCATCATCTGCCTTGTTAATTTGGTCCAGGTAATTATTTCTTTCTAAATTTCTGAGTAACTTGATTTATTCTTCAATTCTTTAATATCATATACTAGTTTTTCTCTCGAAATTGTTTGAAGACTGAGATTGTTTTGAAACTCCTGGAAAAAATATTATAGCATATATATGGCCTTCTTCTGGCCAAGAAGAGAGTCAACGGAAAAAAGATCCGTATTTTACAGAGTAAAGTTTTTAAGTTAGGATTCAAAATTTTTTTTTCTTTCTATTTTTTTTCACTTCACTTATTTCGTTTCTCTCTTACTTTAGAAGATTTAAATTCGCGCTAAAAGGATGTCTGTTTTCTGAAACACACTATAAGCTTTCTTCAGTTTATATGGTATTGATCAACAAATTAAGCCTCATTGATTTAGGCTGTATATGGAGGATTTTGTTCTTAGATTCCACAATCAGATCCACACACGTTTATTTACTCAAAACTGAGGATTAATATATAAAGATGAATTTACATATGTGTGTGCGTGCGTGTATATATATATTAAATAATTTTATATTTATAGTAGAAATTAATTATGAAGTAAATTTTGGTGTTTGAATTATATAAGATATACATACTATTTTTTATAATAATGGATTAAATATTAATATATATTAAATATAGTTAATTAATAATATAAATTAAATACATAATTAATATTTGATGGTTAACATTATTTTTTATATAAAATAATTAATAATTAATTATTTAATGACAATATGCATATGTTTTAAATATTAAATCATATTTTTAAATATTTTAATGCATAATATTTAAGATTAAATTTTTTAATACATGATAATTATTAATTCAACAACTTTAAATATGAGTTCAGAGAAATATAAATTAAATAAAACTATTTTTATTTTGTATTGTATTAAATATTTAAATTATGTAAAAGATGTTAGAAATATGTGATGAAATTGTGATTGTGAATTTGTGTTGTTAAATTTGTATAATAACAAATATATGAAAATGAATATATTTATGATGATATATCCAAAAGATACTCACTATTTTTTTCTTCTTTTTACTCAAATATTAATACAAATTACAACACTTACACTTTCTCCCACACTATTTTTTAACATACAAAGCACTCCTTACTCTTTTCTTCTCTCTTCCTCTCTTGCTTCTTATTTTTTTGTACTTCACTTACATAGTATGAAGCTTTTCTTACATATATAAGCTAAAGTCTTATGCATACAATAGACGAAGGATTCTATTTTGTCTTTGCCGAAGTCTTTGCATAGAGTAGCTTGTCTCCAAAGTCATTAATGTATAAGTTGGCTTGTCTCACATGCTTGTTTGTAATTTATGATGAAATTTGATTAGTTTACTTCAACAAAAGTCTCTTAGTTAACAATTCTAATAACCTTACCTTAATATATTATATATTGATTTTGCATATTTTCTTAAAATAAATCAACAATTAAAACATTAGTTAAACTACCATACAGATAAGGATCATAATTAAGGAGAATGTAGCAATAATTTTCCATCTCCTCAGTCCTTATTCAATCACTTTGTGACAATGTTTTTTTTTTATAATTTTTTTCTTTTTTCGATAATGTTCATTTCAGGAAAATGTTTCCTAGGCTTTGAAGATGGTGATTACTGAAACACTTGGAGCCTCTGCTCTCGGACCAGTAGTAGGCTTTGGGCTAAAAGAACCATACAAAATTATAACTGGCAGAGTTGCATCTTCCAAAAGTTTGGAATACAATTATGATATGTTAGACCACGACTTGCAGAGGCTACTTGCAATAAAGGAAGACAATGAAAGACAAGTTTGGGAGCACAAACATAAAGATACGTCCATGGTTTATCGCTCATGGAAGAACAGGTTATCAAACATTTCTGAGCAAGTGGAAAAGCTTATAGCTGAATATAAAAGAAAACGTCTTCCCAAATGGCGTTTTATTCGGCGTTCAACACTAAATGAGAAAATTGTAAAGAGGAACTATCAAGTTAAAGGCCTTATTGAAGAGGGGCATTCAATAAATATTCTAGTTGATAGGCCCCCAGCTCGTGTCTTAAAAGTGTCAGATGCTCCAAAGATTAAGGGATATCCCACTCTTGAAGGTGTTCTTGAAGAAATTCTGAGTTGTCTTAATAACAAGAAAGTGGAAGTTATTGGAGTTTATGGAAGGAAGGGAGTAGGTAAAAGCACAATATTGCAGAACTTGAATAACAGTGATGTGGTTTCTGAAATGTTTAATTTAGTCATTTTTATAAAAGTGCCTGTTGATCATGATGTTCATAAACTTCAACAGACAATTGCAGACAGGTTGAAGATTGACATTGAAGCAATCAAAGAGTCTACTGATGAAGTTGCTAGAAGAATTCATGATGAGCTTAGCAATAAGAAGTATTTGTTGATTTTGGATGGGGTTGCAGAATTAATAAATTTGAAGCTGTTAGGAATCCAAAATAATGGCAGTGGAAGCAAGGTGATTATGGCCTCTCAATTTTTTGATGTTTGCAACAAGAACAATGCAAATAGGTTGATTAAAGTAAGGCGATTAGAAAAACAAGATGAAGCGTTGGAGATGTTTAGAGATATTGTTGGTCCTGTAATGGATCGTCCTAACATTTCACATATTGCTGAGCGTGTATGTGATAGATGCTCTCGTCTTCCACTTCTCATCAACAAGATTGCAAACTCTTTTAAATTGAAGAGTGATGCTGCAAGTTGGGAGGCATCATTGGAATATCTTGATGAACAATGGGGAGAGTATAGAAATGAAGGAATCGAAGAGTTGTACTCATTTTTCACATTCTGCTATGATCAACTCCAAGATGAACAGCAGAAATGTTTTTTGTATACTTCATTATACCCTGCAAATAGCAAGGTTTACACCAATTATTTGGTGGAGTGTTGGGCAGCTCAAGGCTTCCTTGGTGAAGTTAATGAAAGAAGAAGTTATCGAAAAGCATGCAATAGAGGCCGTTTGATTTTAAGGGAACTTGTTAATGTCTCTTTGCTAGAGAAAGGAGATAGAATGATGTATGTCACCTTAGATGATTGCATGAGGAAACTTGCTTTGCAAATATTGTCTAAGCATTCTCAGTATAATTCTTATGTGACATCCAATGAAGAATTTGAGACATTCAAATTGTCAAAAAGTTGGAAGAGTGCTAAATGGGTCTCGTTGATAGATACAAGACTATGTGATTTGCCCACAACTGAAGATTGTAGTATGCTTGAGACGTTGCTGTTGCAAAGGAATTCAGAATTAGCTACAATACCACAGACATTTTTTGAGAATATGAGCAATCTATTTTTGCTAGACTTGTATAAAACTAGCATTAAGGAGCTTCCATTGTCACTATCAAAGCTGATTGGTCTTAAAGGGCTCTATTTGAATGGTTGTAAACAATTGAGTGAGTTGCCTCCTGGACTAACATCACTTCAACTTCTTGAGGTCCTTGACATTCGAGGTAGCCAAGTGAGTCTGATGTCTTCTTGTATTGGCAGTTTGGCTAATTTAAGGTGTCTTCGAATTCGATATATTGAAAATGGCAACAAGAGTGGTTGCAAAGGCATGTATCATGCTAACTATGATGTGATTTCTAAACTTCAAAATTTAGAAGAACTGATCATTGAAGTGATATCCTACCAGCAATGGTACAACCAAGTTGAGAAGGTAACAGAGCAGGTGGCTTTATTACAAAGACTAACCACTTTCAGTTGCAGCTTTCCCTCTTCAAAGATTGTAAGAAATTTTTTAGCAAAAAAGGAACGAATGAGAGATCACAAGAAACTCACTTCATTCCATTTCTTCATTGGATGCCCATACTCAAAATGTCCCGTGATTCTGCAATGTTTTGAGGATGAACCCACTAAATATGTAAGGTACTACAATGGTGAAAAGCATGATGTGGCTTTGGGAGGTGTACTTTGTGAAACTGATGCATTGGAATTGGTCAGCCATAAGGACATTGAAAGCCTGTCAGACTTGGGAATAGAAAACTTGAACCACATACGTGGTCTCTTGGTTGAGGAATGCAAGAAAATTTCAATCATTGTGGATGGTGATAAAATTAATACAAGAAATCAGAGCATTTTGTTGAATTTGGAGCAACTCTACTTGAGAAATTTGCCCGAGTTAGAATATGTTTTTAGGGGGCCCTTCCCTCCTAAAACCTTTTTGAAACTGCATACTCTAGAATTGGAGAATTGCTCAGGGCTCAAAAGCATTTTCAACCAAGGAAATTGCACAACACAGATAAGTATTTTGCCAAATTTGGAGAAGTTGCATTTGAAAAATATTCCAGAGCTAAAATGCATTTTTAATGGTCCTTTGCATTCTGACAGCTTTTCCAAGTTGCAAACTTTAGCTTTGGAAAATTGCTCATCATTGAAAAGTATTTTCAACAATGAAGTGATTAAAAATTTCCCAGAACTTCAAATCTTGGAAATTCGAGACTGTTTGAAAATTGAAGAGCTTATAGTGGTCACTGAGGACATTGAAAGAGTAGAGAATATGCTTCCAGCATTGGAGAAGATAGAGCTAGCTGATTTGCCAAATTTACAATTCATATGCAAAAGACAAATGTTGACATGGTCATCTTTGGAGCTCTTAAAGGTACATGAATGCCCTAAATTGAAATCTTTACCTTTTCAAAAGGACAAGGCAGCCAAACTGAGATCCATCAAAGGTAAGCAAGATTGGTGGAACAAATTGGAGGAGACAAACAAAGAGGTCTACCAGCAATTTCAATTCATATTTGTGGCTACAAATAGCTGATTATGATTAATTAGTTGTTATCTTTGTGTTGAATTTCGATGTTAAATATAAGATTAGTATGTGTAGACTTTGTTGTCCTTTTACTTTCGCTGGATTTTTTGGGAGTATACTTGTTCTTGTGTGCTGTACTATGCGTTGTCGGAATTGAGATCTCTTAAATAATTGTTTTATATTGTGTTACCCAAGTTTTAACTTGGTTTTAGATTTGTTGTTGGTAATCATATGCAACGGATCATGATATCAGGGACTCCATACATAAAATTCATACAAATTAAGTGTGTGGCTTAAAATTCGCATTATTCTTGGATCGACATATATATGAGCATTGAGGATCTCTTTGAATTTGAAATGACGAATTTAGAGCAGCTGCATTTTTGGTAGAGTGCAAAGAAATGCAGATATTTGTTAATGGAAGACACTGAAATAGTGATAATGATATTTTGTGACATTTGCTAAATATACTTGAGTGTATGCTCAAGTCTTCAGCATTGTACAATTGCCCTCACTCTAGACCTAAGAGACCAGTTCAGATTTTAATTCTTGAAACACAGCTTGAGCTTTTTCTTGTAAATTAAAATTAAAAAATGAACTTCTTTTTCCTTTTTGGGTGGGTTTGAGTAATAACAATAACTAAATTTCTCTTAATTAATACATACAAGTCTATATAGTCTCTAATTCATAATATTATTCAAGCAAATTCAAGTTTTAAAAGGTGAATAATTGATTATTGAAATTATTTTATTTTAAATAAAAATTTGTTGAAATGACATTATTCTGAAAGAAAACACCACTTAAGTCAGTATTATTAATTTATTCTTGTCACTGTTATGCATCATCAATTAGTAGTCCTACTCTCCTACCTTTCAATTTCAGATTTATTTCACTGAAAGAATATAGAAATGTAGTTTGATTGAAGGTCCATTCCTTTTTTTTGTTGAAATGATTAAAAATAAGCACATCTATATATTATTTAGAATAAAATAGAGAAGTATATTAAGCTCACATAAAGTATAATAAGAGGTTTCGCATTAACTAATTTTTTTAATATTTAAAATATAGTATATAAAACAATTATTGTATTTTAAAATAATAAATTAAACAATAGAAGGTTAAATTAATTTTTTATTCTTTGTTATAACTTTTTACTATTTTTATTTTTTTTTTCATATTCTTATATTACTTATTTTATTTTATATTTTGTATTATATAATATATAATTTTAAAGATTAATAACTAAAAGACTCTAATGTCATCATAATACAAATATGTTAGTTTTTTTAAAAACATTTGATTTTCTTAAAAAAGATTTGGAATACTATACAAGATTTATTAAATAATTTGTAATATATATATATATATATATATATATATATATATATATAAAGTTTTACATTTTTAATAATATTAAATATTGGGTACTATATCTATTAATATTTTAATATGTAATTTAATTTATTTTTCTAGTACTTATCCAGAGGGATAGAAACTACAAGGAAACTTCTTGACTTTGGAAAGGAACAGATGAATTGTTAGGACGGGCAAGACTTAATTAGTGTCCATTCATCTTAGTTGCTGAGCTTATCCTTTTTGAGGTCTGGAGATAAACTCAGACAACAAACATCAGATCGCTTCCTGGTATGTATGTTAGTTCTTTGTTTCTCATCACTCTCAAACTCTCTTCCCTCATATGTACATATTAATTAGGAGTTTCTATAGGAAAAAAATATATATCCAAATTTAATTTAGTTTTAATTGAATACTTATCTATAAGCTTTTTTGATGTACTTTTCTTTTTACTATTTAGTAAAAAACAATAACAGAAAAATGATAGAATATCAAGTTATCACATATAAGACGTTTTAAAAAAATTATGATCTGTAAGTCAATTAATTTGTTTCACCTAAAAATTAAATAATTCTTTATATGCGAGACTTTTAAAATTTAAATACTGTAACTTTCAAGCAAGGTTACTTAATTATTTATTTTTAGAGTAATTTATTCTTTGAAATAAGACTAAGATCTCGTTTTAATCCCTTATAAATGAGATTTGTCTTTCATAAATTTTTATTTTTTATTTAATCTTTCATATATTAAATCATTACTAATTCAGATATTTTATTATTCAATTATCTAAATTATTACTAGAGCACTATTAAAAATTATAACTAAAAATTTACTTTCTTAATAACTCTCTTTCATATGTTTATTTTATTAAAAATATTAATATTACAAAGATAAAATTATAAAAATTCACCCTATACTAAGGTTCAATCAATGACTAATCCATGTTACTGATAAAATGGTGTAGATAAGAAGTGCAAAGAGAAAAACGTTAAAAAAAAAAAAGTAATAAAAATTAAAGATCTATATTGTATGAATTAAAATTTTATATATTTTTTTCTCTATTTTTTTTCAAAAAATTTAAATCACTCCATAATCGACTATCTTACGAGATCTTTTAAAACTCCTAATCAAGTCACTTCCGGCCCACAATGACATGTTTATTTTTTTAAAAAAAACATTTTGTATTATTTGAACTTATTTTTCTGCCTGTGCAAAAACGCATTGCTTCATAATTCAGAGTTCCGATGGAGGGTGGAGATGAGCAGACGAGTTTTCAAAGATTTAGTAGCAGCAAAGCAGAAAAAATGGAGCCATTACGCAAAACACAGCGACTTCATCCTCGCAAACCCAAAACAACTCAAGCAGAGCTGATTCATCACCCACTGTTTATACCAAAATTTTTCCTTAAAGATCCAGAGCGTGTGCAGTTGAATCTACACAGGATAAGAGATTTTGTCAGCCTTTTATTGACTTATCCAATGAGAACAGAGCATGATAGCAACACACTTCATGTTTGGACTGAGCAAGTTTCAAATTGGGATCATTTGACAATAGATCGTCAGTGCCGTCTATTGCATGACAATCCACTTAGACGTTTCGAAGGACTTGTACCAATGCAAATAATAAATGACATAGAAACTGGTAGGAGTTCCGGGTCTGCTGAGAATACAATTGGGATACCAGACGCCATTCTCAATTTAGCAGCCGATCTTGCTGTTCACCAGCTGCTACAAACTTTACTTTCTGGAGATGATTATTTTCGTAGCATTCACCATGTCAAGTTTTCCACCAGAAATGAAGCTGAAAGAAGACAAGTTTTTGAAAAAATAAAAGTGATTTCGAAAGACAAGGACAGCATGCCTCGTTTCAATGAAATCTTTCGTGGAATCTTGTGTGTTGATGCTTCAGTTAATCAAGGCCAGGTAGAGGTCCATGTTCTACAACAGATAGCTCAACAGCTTCAGCTTCCAATGATGGAAGACAATAATAATGCTGATTGCCTTCTAACAAGTATCAAAGAAGAGATGTCGAGGAATAAATATTTAGTGCTTCTGATGGATGGAGATGGTAAAGAGCCTCTTGAACCACAAAATGTGGGTTTTGCTAAGACAGAATTTGCAGGAGTTATGGTGTTGATTTCTACTGAGCAAAAAGAATTTGCAGGACTAGTTATGGCGTTGACTTTTAGATTTCGAAACCAGCCGAATCAAGAATTAACCATGGATCTAAAAATTGGGACAAAGAATCATTTGTTGCCATGGGAGGTCTTCTGTCACACAATAGGCAAAAACTGGCTTAAATTTTCATCTAAAGCCATCCAGAAAATTGCAGTGAGTATAGTTGTGGAGTGTGGTAGCCATCTTTTTGCCCTTGTCATCGTCTCAAAGTTGCTGAGGAATGTGGAAGATGTTCTAGTATGGGAATCCGTTTTAGAAAAATTGCGTAGGCCTCATCATCCTTCCTATGATATTAGTTGGTTTCATGGTTGTAGCAGAGTTATGGTTAATGCTTTCATAAACTTAATCTGGAATGATATAAGACAGACACAAAAACATTGTCTTATGCGTTGCTTATTCATGCATGAAATCAGAGATAGAAAGCTTGAGGACGAGTTGATCAGTGATTGGATTTCTTCTCTGTTTATGGATGCTAGTGAAGCCAAGCATAACTTGAGAGAGCTTGTAGACCGTTCAGTCTTATTTCAGTTTGAAGACACTGAATCCAGATATATTCAAATGCCCTATGACACCTATGCTATTTTGCAATCATTGAACAGCCATTATCCTTTGTTCATGAAGAAAGATGGGTTGGGGCTAACTGAGCCACCAAACATTGCACTATGGCAAAGTGCTGTATGCATTGAACTTGGGGACAATAAATTGTCTGAGCTACCTTCATCTCCAAACTTTTTGGGAGTCAAAGTGTTAAAGTTGCAAGGCAATGTTGACTTGATGAAAATTCCACCTGAATTTTTCTTTCAAGTGCCTCTACTTCGCCTCATAGACTTATCCTACACTAGTGTAAGAGAACTACCAAATTCCTTTTTTGAGTTGGAGCAACTTAAAGAACTATATTTGAGAAGTTGTGAATGCTTCATGAAATTACCACCTGAAGTTGGAAAATTGAAGAAACTTGAGAAGCTTGATCTTGATGGAACATGGATCATCCATCTACCAGAAGAGGTCCAAGAGTTAACCAATATGCAAAGCTTGACCCTCTCCTTCTATGAATATCGTGGAAAGAAAAGCAAGCAATATTCATGTTCAACAATTATTCCTTCTGGGGTGATTCCAAAACTGGAGTGCTTAAAACATCTAAGCATTGATGTGAACCCTGATGATGAGCGGTGGCATGAGAATGTACAAGTCATTCTACCAGAAATCCTAGGGTTAAAGTTCTTGCAAACTATTAGTTTATACATCCCACAAACAGAACTTTTGAAGCTGATACCATCCAGCGTTTTAAAAACTGATTTTAGATTTGTTGTTGGAAAGCATATGGAGAGGATCATATCAGGTACACCACCTACGTATGAAGCAAAATTTAAGCAAAGTGATTATAGCTTAAAGTTTGTGAAAGGTGCTGATATCCCTAGTGTAATAAAAAGGCTTCTTAGACACAGCAAGGCTTTATTTTTGGATCGACATATGACCATCAAGAATCTCTCTGAATTTGGAATGATGAATTTAGAGCAACTACGGGTATGCATGCTAGCAGAATGTAAAGAAATGCAAACAATTGTTGATGGAAGACACTCAAATAATAATAATGATATGTTGTCACATTTGCTATACTTGAGTGTATCGTACATGAAGAATTTAGAAAGCATCTGGAAAGGGCCAACCCCACCTCGCTGCTTTTTGGGTATGCTGAAGTCCTTAGCATTGCACAATTGCCCTAATTTAACAACTGTCTTCACTTTGGATTTTTTGGGCAATCTTTCACTTTTAAAGGAGCTTATAATTAAGGAATGTCCAAAAGTAAGCACCTTAATAAAAGAAAGTGATGAATCATCCGAGCTTGAAGCAAAGGTTTTCCTCCCTGAATTGAGAAAGATATTTCTTATCCATCTTCCAGAGTTGATCAACATTTCTAATGGATTTAACATTAGTCCACGTTTAGAGATTATAGGAATTTATGATTGCTCCAAGCTTCAAAGCCTTTCTAGGATGGAATTGAGTAGGCAAAATCTGAGGGTCATCAAAAGAGAAACCAAGTGGTGGGAGGCACTGAAATGGAGCCAAGAAGATTGGGGCAAAGCAGGTCGACCATCTAAGTTTGATCACATATTCTCCTCAATTGATATAGAGTCTGACGTGATGACCCAATTAGGAGATGATGATGATGATGATATTGTCGATGGTCCTGGTAATCCTATCAATAATTGACTTCAATTTTGTAGACTGTTATTGCTACTTTCAATGATTCCATTATATTGTTGAATAACATCACAACAGGTGGAATAGAGGCTGACGTGATGACTCAACTAGAAGTAGATGATGATGATGATATTGTCGATGGTCCAGGTAATCCTATCAATAATTGACTTCAATTTTGTAGATTGTTATTGCTACTTTCAATGATTCCATTACATTATTGAATAACATTACAACAGGTGGAATAGAGGCTGACGTGATGACTCAATCAGAAGTAGATGATGATGTTGATATTGTCGATGGTCCAGGTAATCCTATCAATTATTGACTTCAATTTTGTAGATTGTTATTGCTATTTCATTTATTCCATTACATTGTTGAATAACATAACAACAGGTGGAATAGAGGGCAAGGCGCCATTACAGCGTTCTAGTGACAGGATCTTCAAAGATCAAAAGCATAGTGCCTATAGAAGGTATATATGCAATTTGCATAGCTGTATGCTATGTCTTATACAAAAGTCGTGGAGTATTTTTTAATATGAATTCTTGAATTATAGAAAGAAAGCGCCAACTTGGACACAGGATGCTTCTTTTGGGGTTGATGATGGACACAAGTGGAGAAAATATGGGCAGAAAGGCGTCTTAGGAGCCAAATTTCCAAGGTACCACCATCTTTAATTTCGCACGAATCATAATTATCTGGGTAAGTAAGTGCATGCATATATGATTATTTTGGCTTATGCTATTTGTGGTCTGTACGCAGAGACTACTACAAATGCCCTCATAAAGGTTGCCCAGCGAAAAAACACGTGCAGAGAATTGAAGAGGAGCCTCCCTTGTATAGGACCACCTATTGTTACCATCACACATGCACAAATGCTATGGAGTCTGACATGATGACTCAATTAGGGGTATATATCGAGGATGACGATGATTCAGGTAATCTAACAAATACTTCAAATGTCTTTTTGATATTCATAGGTATTCTCTACTAAAATCAATTTTATTTGAATTACTGTGGGACATTTTTTTCAACCGGTGTTGGAACTTTGATTTGTCCGCTAGACCTAACTTTAAAATGTTTGTTATTGCTAAATAATGCCTCCCTCTCATTTACTTCCTCTATTTATGTCAGTGTAACATAAAGATAACCTTAATTCCATTACATTGTTAAATAGCATCACATTCAGCGGGTGGGAGTGTGGGTGAGCCATTACGGCTTTTTAGCGAGAGGATGTTGAAGGACCAAAAGCAAAATGCCGACAGAAGGAAGTATATATGCGTAACTGTATGCTATATATATGCCTCTATCTTATGCAAAAATTTTGGTGTATTTTCTAACATTAATTATCATATCATAGAAAGTTGCGGATGCTTAAAATTACATCATTGGAGGAAATATGACCAGAAAGAGGTTGTTGGGGCCAAATTTCCAAGGTAGCACCAAATTCCATTACCCACGAATCCCAGTTACTTCAATAACAAATTGCCTATTAACTATGCGTCTTTCGTCTTATGCAAAATGTTATTCATGCGCAGAAGCTATTACAGATGCACTCTTAACCATGTTCAAGGATGCTTGGCTAATAAGAAAGTGCAAAGATCTGACGAAGGCCCAACTATGTGTGAAGTCAATTACAGGGGAAAACACACTTGCATACTATACAAGATGCCATCATTGTCGACCTTGATTTAAAACTTCGATGAAGACACCCAAAATTTCCTTTTCGGGCAGATTATGTTGACATCCCCTAAGGATTGGTTAAATTATGGCTTTGGTTATTGTCTGTATGTTTATTTTAAATTTTATCAGCTAATACTTGTTCTGTGCACTCTTCTCTGTAACACTTCTGTGTGAATTAATTTCTTCTACCCCTTTGGGTGATGACATATGTAAATGTTGTTGCATGTTATTATACACGTATATTTGAGATGATGTTGATGTTCCCAATGAAATTAAAATGCTAGTTTAGACACATCAAGAGATGCAGACAACCGTTGATGGAAGGGGCTCAAATAGTGGTAATGAACTGTTGTTACCCTTCCTTCTTCAATCCAATTCTTGGGTCATCAGCTTCTACACTCAAATTCGGATCTCCTAACAAGCTGTGTTTGGACTGAGGGAGAATGAAAGGAAAGACAAAATAAATGAAATTTTAACCTTTGATTGACAGGACTTTCAGGGAGGAAAAGTAGAATGGCCACAGAATGGGGTATATTCTTCCTGTTCTAGATCGAGTTGATTGTTGGCTGCACAGTATATGCTGAATCAAAGTCATTTTATATATGCTTATACAAATATTGCAGTGTATAAGTATTTTCTATTATGAATTCCTTGGATCGTAGAAATACTTTGCCGCACCATAAAATTAGAAAGACTTGGTTTTGACTTTTGAAGATGGTTACATTTGAAAAAATAACTTACATACAATTATTTATATCTTTATTATTAAATTATTCAATCAAAATAAGATATGTAAAAAATATTTTAAAAAAACTAATCATAAGAATATGAGTAATGCAAATTATACGTATATAAATTTTTTATTAGAGAACTTTACGACAAAAATATAAAAATAATACCAAATTTTTTTTCTTAAAAGAAATATGGATAAAAAAAATTCTTGGGGAAAAGTTTTTAAGCTATATCAATTTTTTATTCATCACTTCACTCTTCTCATCGCTGACCTATGTTATGTGTCGATTAAGTACAGGGTTCTCTTTTGGATATTACCATGTTAGGATGAACCCAATAACACTAGTTATATAATAGGATATATTAGTGGTAGTGCATGTTAATTTTTTAATTTTTAAATATTAAATAAGAACATAATTATTATATTTTAAAATAATAAAATTAAGGAATGAAAAATTATTCACAAGCCTCCCACGAGAATCTAAAAGATTTTACTCACAACGGAAATGCACATGCAAACAAAGACAGATTGTCTTGTGTAACTAAAGCCTATAATAGCTTTTGATTTCAGCTTCTGTTTGAACCTCTTGCAGACTTTTGGATTGATGGAAGCATTGTCTGTTTGACATCTTAAAGAAATGATCATTTGTCTGTCGTACAATATTGGATTCCATTGGCTATGCAAGTCATTGGTTACCAATGACTTGCTACCACAATAGCTCTAATAACAGAGGACCATTGGCTACCAAGCAGAGAGATTGTTTTCAGAATTTGAGCTTGTACTCACCAAGTCATATGACAGAAACTTGATCGTTGCTCTGAGGTTTATTCTCGACTAATATGCTACTACTGATTCTAAAAAATGTGAAAGTTGAAACTCCAAAAATTTTCACTAGAGGAAGTGGGCTATTCTAATCCTTCAAGCTAGGGTAAAAAAAAAATTTAAACAAATGATTCTTAATAAAAAATAAATTTAAAGAAATGATTCTTAAAACACCAAAACGGGAATAGATATATATTGGGCATGAAGTTAAACTAGAGTCTGAAAAGGCAAACATATGCTTTTATTTTCATCAGTTCCTACATCATCCAATAATCACATTTAAAACATAGTGCAGTAAGACAACACAAATTACAACAGTCATTTACTTATTATAGTTTACAGTAGTACTAAAACACACTAGGTATAAGGAAAACATAAGTCCAAAAGGAAAACATAAGTCCAAAAGGAAAGCACAACTAATCTTTCATTTTATACATCAATATGAACGACAATGAAAAATACTAAAACTCACTTGAGGCTACAAACATGCTTTGAAAATGTTCTTTGTCGGTCCACTGCAATTCATCCCACCATTGTTGTTCACCTTTGATGGATCTCAGGTTGGTTGCCTTGTCCTTGTCAAAAGGTAAAGATTTCAGCATTGGACATTTATGTATTTTAAGTAACTCTACAGAGGACCATGACAATATCTGATTTGTGCATACAGATCTGAAACTTGGCAAGTTAGCCAGCACAAGAATTTCCAATTTTGGAAGCACATCATCATCAGTTTGAGCAACCACAATAAGTTCTTCAAAATCTGAACAGTTTTGAACTTCCAGTACCTGAAGTTTTGAGAAACAGTGAACAGCTCCATTGCCAAAAATGCATTTCAAAGATGAGCAATTTTTCAATATTAAGACCTTCAGTTTGGAAAGGGATCCATGATGCAAGGGACCACCAAAAACACAATGCAATTTGAGCAAATTTCTCAAGTGCAGTTGTTCAAGATTTGGCAGGATGCTTACATCTCTTGTGCCATTCACAATGCCTGGCAAGAGGGTATGAATTTCATCACATTTCTCAATCAGAAAACCACGGATCCGCAGCAAACTTTCTGTCCCAAGGTTTGCCAGTTCTGTGATGTAGTTACAGTTGATCAATTCAAATGCATCAGTTTGAGGAAGTATTCCACTGATTACAGAATTATCCTCATGTTTACCTTTGTCATATCTTAAATATTTGGAAATTTTGTACTCAAAAGACTCAAGAATTGGGGGCCGCTTTGCGTTCTGACATCCAACAAAGAATCGGAATGAAGTAAACTGCTTGCCTGCTCTCATTGTTAGAAGACTTTCAAGAATATTTGAAGAGGGAAAGCTGAATCTAAGGTTGGTTAGATTTTCCAAAGAAGCTAACTGTTGCATCACATTTGCAGCATCATTACCCCATCTCCAGTAGGAGACCACTTCAATTATCAAATCTTCTAAGTTTTGAAGCTTCGAAATTGCACCATAGTCAGTATCAGCAGCTTGATCTTCACCTTGATCACTATCTTTAATGTATGGGATTCGCAAACATCTTAAGCTGGTTAAATATCCAATTTCAGATGGTAAGAAAGTCACTCCGGTACCCCGAATATCAAGGAACTCAAGAAGTTTAAGGGAACTTATTCCACAGTTCAACTTTTTTAGATGCTTACAGTCATTCAGATATAGTCCTTTAAGACCAGTCAACTTTGACACAGATAATGGTAGACTTCTAATTCCAGTACCATACAAATCTAACACTAGAAGACCTCTCATATGCTTTTTGAAAAAAAGTTTAGGGATTGTACATAACTCTGAATTCTTCTGCAACAATAATGTAGCAAGCTTACTGCAATCCTGGTTTGTTGGCAAAGTTCGCAGATTGCTGTCAATCAGAGATACCCATCTAGCATTTGGCCAAGATTTTGACTTTGAAGATTCCCCAAATTCCTCTCTAGTGTGGACATAAAAACTACATTCAGGAATTTTTGAAGATATATGTGAAGCAAGTTGTTTCATACAATCATTCATGCTGACATACGTCAATTGTTTTCCTTTTTCCAGTAATGAGACATCAGTAAGGTGCTCCAGTATTGCATAACCACGATCACGTGCATTTTGGTATTTTCTTGTGTCATTAACACCACCAAGGAAGTCTTGAGCTGCCCAACACTCCACCAAATACTCGGTGTAAACCTTGCTATCTGTAGGATACAATGAAGTATAAAGAAAGCATTTCTGCTTCTTTTCATCTTTCAGTTCATGATAACAAAATGTCAAAAATGAGTACAACTCAGTCACACCTTCATTTTCATAATCTGGCCATCGTTCTTCAAGATCCTCCAATCCTGCCCTCCAACTTGAAGCACTCCCTTTCAATTTGAAAGAACGTGCTATCTTTTGTATCAGTAGTGGAAGACAAGAGCACTTGTCACATACACGCTGAGCAATCTCTGGAATGTCTGGCCGATCAATCACAGAACCAACAGCATCTTGAAACATCTTCCATGCCTCTTCACGAGATAATCGATCAATTTTGATCAACCTATCTGCCTCATTCATGGTACAAACCTGAGGATGCTGAGCAGTCACCACAACCTTACTGTAATTATCATTATCTGGAATTCCTAGCCGATTCAGATTGATAGAGTCATCAACCTCATCCAAAATCAACAAATACTTCTTATTTGCTAGTTCTTCATGTATTATTCTAGCAATTCCTTCAAGGTCATTGATCACCCCAGTATCCACCTTCAATCGCATTGCAATTTTTTTTTGAAGTTCTAGATCAGTCTCATCAGCTGAGACTCTAATGAAAATAACTATATCAAACAGCTTGGAAGCCTCTTCATGGTTGTTTAAATTCTGCATTACAGCCGTCTTCCCAACCCCCTTCCATCCATGAACTCCAATGGTCTTTATCTTGCTATTTTGAAGCAATTCCAAAGATTTTTCCAATGCACTTTGAAGGGTAGGATAACCCATGATTTTAGGAGCATTGAATATCTTTAGGACACGTTCTGGAGGTCTATCAACTTGAAAAATCATAGAACAGCCCAATTGAACAAGTTGCTGAATTTCAGCAATCTTGCTTTCCATCTCTGTACACAGACTTGGACGCCGCCAAAACCAGTTTGATGTTTCCGTTTCTCTTTCATATTCGGTAACCAAATCATTCACTTCTGCATCAATCTCTGATACCTTGGTAGTCCAGATACTATAAGCACTAGTGGTGACTTTCTCTCTACATCTTTGAACTTCCCTCTCTTTATCATTTTTTAGTGCACGTAGCAACTGCAGTTCTCGCTTTAAATCTTCATATTTCTCTTCTACATTTGGGAAAGCTCTAAGGGTTCCTGTTACTGCTTCTGCTGTAACTTGCACACCAACCTGCGTCACAAGCTCTCTTGCTATCTCTCCAACAGCAGAGACAGTGTTTCTGATCCCATTCATGGTGAAACTTCAAAAGCCTGCTTCAACTACAAATGTTAACAAAGACATATGATGCATGGACTTTTGTACAAGATTGAAACATGCTATAGGTCCATTTCACTTTCATTGTAATATAGTTTTAATTCATTTTTATATGAATTTTTAAAATAAATGTCAAGAGTAATAATGAAATTATTTCGTCAACATTAATGAGGCATTCTGCTTTTGAAATTTCCAATTGACAAAAATTTTGAAACTGTTTTCATACTAATTGGTAAAGAAAAAGAAAATTCATTAAACAGTTATATCTAACTTTCTAAAACTAGTTTTTTTTTTTTTTTTTTTGTATAGTTGCATATAAATACAATAATATAAGCCTAAAAGAAGAAATGTCAACTAAAATTATAAGGAATCCATTCATTTAAACAGAACCTTTGTGATTATGGGGAAACAAGTCATAGTGGAGAGATTACAATTCAAGTACAAGCATTCTTGTGATTATATTTTCAGTAGGTTCATGAAAAGAATTTTAACTGAGCAGTTTCTGAGATATCCATATCAGTTTTCAAGTAATCAGATACAAAGTTCAAACATCAATCTAAAACGGAAAGATAGCACAGAGCAGACAAAGAAAATGCGGAAAGTATAAATCAAAACCATAGCTGGAAATAGATGAAACCCACCAGTTTGGGATAGAGAGTGTGCTCCTGCAAGGCCTCAAGAAGCTCAAGCTGAAGTTAGTCCGACGAAGAGGGTTCCGTTTTTGCGTCAGTGCCTGAAACAACCTCGAAAATCAACCTCTTGAGTCTCCAAGTCAACACCTTTGTACCCAAACATTACATCCACTCACCGCTACCAGCAAAAAAGTATGTGATGAAAGGATTCATAATCTTGAGCATGAAACGCAGCCGTATTATAAATGGGAAAAATACAGCAATAAATTATTATTTTAATTCTTAAAAATATAATTTTTTTAATTTAATTATTACAAATTTAAATTTTTAATTTTGTCCTGTTTTTCAAATAGTTTAGTATAATTATATTGATGTTTAAATAGTCTTTTAATAAGATAAAACAATAATCAATATATCAAAATAATATTACAACAATACAAAATAATTAACATATTGAACAAAATATTTATATAATTAGTTAAGGAGTAAATTATTTCAAAAATATTTTAAAAAATAATTTGAAGTTTCTAATTTTTTAAAAATTAAATTAAAATAAAATACATCTTTACTGAAAATACAATATAACACCTAATTGTCTTATTATTCAACTAAAAAGTAAATAGTTAATTCTGAGAGTCATGATATATTTGTCTCCATTTCCATTCATGACTACCACATTATCTCTTCTTGTGGAAATCATTTTACTATAATATTAAGTTTCATCTACATTGAAACTAAATAAAACAACTAAAAGCAAAAGACTATTAAGTATATTATTAGGAGTAACTTGGTTGCAAGGTTATATTAAGTTTTAACTATATTAAGACGAGTGATAAAAAATTTTAAAATTAAAAAAATAAATTATTATTTTAATTCTTAAAAGATATATTTTATCTTAATTTAATTTTTAAAAATTAAAAACTATCAATTTTATTTTCTAAAAATACAACCCCAATTAATTTCATCTTTATGTTAGTAATATAAATATTTTATCAACAAAAAGTTTAATATAACACTAACAGTGATTGCATTTACAGTTAAACATAATTAATGTTGGATCATTATTTCTATTAAATTTATTTTTAAAAAATCCAAATTGGGCTGGGCTATAAATAAACCCTTAAACAACAAAAACAAATATAAGGCTCATATATCGTTTTTGTTAAAATAAGCCATTAACAAAATTGAGGCTACACTCTTAAAGTACTAAGATGCATCTCATCGGTCAAAGTCATCAGCTTACACATTTAAAATTGCAACAATAATATTTTAATTCACTTTCTCTTAAGACTATGTTTTTTCCAATCTCAACAACCATCATTGCGATTACAATAGTAACAAAGGGCTCGGCTAGAAAGATAAGATTGAGAAGTGAAAATAAAAATAAACAGGACTAACGACAAAATTACTATATTTTTTTAAACAAGAGCAAACAAAACAGCAGAAAGTCGGTGTTTAATTTATTATAATTTGATTCAAAGATGTTAGGTGTAGATTATTAAAGGAATGACTTGCACTCAATTTCTTTTTAATTTCATTATTTTAGTTGATTTACAGATGTAAGGTATAGATTATTAAGATGTTAGATGTACATTATTAAAAGAACGATTTGTACTTAATTTTCTCGTAATTTTATTATTTTAGTTGATTCAAAGATGTTAGCTGTAAATTATTAAAGAAACATGCACTTGAACTTGATTTCCTCATAGTTTCATTACTTTACTTGATTCAAAGATGTTAGGTATAAATTCCTAAGGGGAACGTGAACTTGCACTTGATTTCTCTCATAGTTTCATTTCTTTAATTGATTCAAAGATGTTAGATATAGATTATTAAAGGGAACGCGCATTTACACTTAATTTTTTTGTAATTTTATTACTTTAGTTGATTAGCCAACTACATAATGTAATGAATTGAGTTTGAATGTTTTTTAAAAGGATGTCTATCTTTAACATTAAATCAAATTATTTTTAGTAAAAAATTATTTATGAGAAATAATATATATATATATATATATAATATTTAGTGTCTATATTTAACCTATGATAAACCCTAAACTCTAAATTTTAAGAAGGATTGGTTGACAGAATTAATTTTACGCTAATATTAGGTGCATCAATATTAGTTTAAAATATTTTGTATTTATTTGAAATGAATGAATGAATGAATATAATAATTCATATTTAATATTTAAATAATATAAATTATTAAATAAAATTTTATTATTTTTAATTTTAATTTATAATAATTATATAAATTTATTTAATTATAAAATAAATTTTTATAATCATACATATTATTTGATAAATTTTTATTAAGCGAATATTAATAATTTACTTAATTATTAAATATCTAATATCAACCGAACATTACATATTTTTTTTGGACTATCATGTGGATTTAAACATGAATACTAAAAATGATATTATTTTTTATAACAGATTTGACAAAATTATTTATATCTTTGTTATTAAAATAGAATATATAAAAAAATTTTAAAAAAATTAATTATATATAAAAAAAGTTATATAAATTATATAAATGTTTTGATTAAAAAATTTAATAATAAAAATATAAAAATTTATAGTAATATTTTTTGTTCAAATTCAAGTAGAATACAAGTATCAATGATCTCTTAATTACTCGGCTCACTCAGGTTTGAACCTAAACTCAGACAACACAGATCAAAACGCTTCCTGGTATGTTGGTTCCATCCTCTGTTTCCTTTTGACTTCTTTTCACTTTGAAACTCTCTTACTTGATTTGAACATAATAGGCATTTCTCAGCAAAAAATATTTAATCAACCATAATTTAGGTTTTTGATTACGAATCTAAGCTTTTTTTTTTTTAAAACATCTTTTCATTTAATAACAAATAACAACAAAAGAAGGACCAAGTTTGTTGAGGATAATAATACGTTCTATTTGTTCAGGTTATTGCAACATTAAGTTTCGTCGTAAGACACCAATGCCAATCTTGTTGAAACACGTTCAATTTGTCTGAGACAACATATCAGGACGTTTTCCAGGTATTTACTAAGGTTCTATCCATCCTTCGTATTATTTCTCTTCTTTTCAAAGTCTTTCCTCATATAATAAACATACTATGCATTTCTCAGAAAAAAATAAACAAATAAAATTATTCAAACATAATATAGTCTTGAGAGTTTTAAGTTTTTTCCATCCATTATAGAGCAATGAATTTTAGGATTTAAACTAATTATAGATCTAAAATTTTTCGAAGTAATAACAAAAAAAAATTAGTTGATCGCTCTTTTATAGTTCTTCAAATTTAGACCCTTCAGCTTGCAAACTAGCTCAATCTAATAATTTTTAAATGTGTGAAATAGATTAGATAATTGTGAGATGTATTATTTAAGGATTTGAATAAAATCAAAACTTTTAATTTCTCTTAACAGTACTTTCTCTTCCTTCTCTTTTTTCAGAAAAAATTTTCCCCTCCAACCACCACTCTCTGTGCCAAGTGCGTATTGGAATACAAACAAATTAAACTGAATACTATCAATAAAACTTCGAATCAATAGAGCATATACAACATAAGAGAAGATCTCAATAAACGATTGTGACTAAAACTGCAAGGAATCAAATTCAGGCACTCAACGTAAATCCAAAAAGAAAATTGGGAAATTATGAAATAATAATGACTTTCGATGTGCTAGGAAAGAACATTGTAGCATTTTTTTTTTGGGTTTAAAGTATGGTAGTTAGGGAAGTCTACTGAGTAGGTCTGGATGTTAGTAAGACCAATAGAAACAACTAAAAGAATTACGACACAAACTTAAACAGGAAGTAATTTATCTCATCTCAATTATTTAGCTAACTCTTGGGATGTTATTATGGTAAAAAATGGCTATAAAAAGATGCACAATAAATAAGATTTTAAATGATTTTAAAAGAACTCAAATTTTTATATATGGATAAAGCGAGAAATTTTCTTGCTTGAAAATTGTAGCATTAATCCATCACGCCCCTTAGGCAATCTGATTACTGCTAAAAGCTCATATCTATAGTTTGATATTTTGTTAACAATGGATTCAATTAACACGAAACTTACCTTTATCATTCATTATTTATCTTGAAATTATTTTTTAAAATTTCTTTTCTTAACTTACCCGTTTTTTTCCCCCCTGATTGTGATATTCAAGCAGGCAAAAGGCACTACTTCACATTTGGAGTTGCTATGGAGGACAGAGACGAGAAGATGAATTTATGTGATACCAAGGCACATATTCTTCCCAAGATAGAAACAGTGGAGACATCAGCCAAAACGAATTCACTGAATTTTCACAAAATAAAGGTGGAGTCGTCTGGGAAAGCAGAGCCAATTGATTTTCCAAAAATAGAAAAGATGGAGCAGCCTGACAAAACAGAGCCACTTGATCTACACAAAACAAAACCAGTGAAGCTGTTTGTTCAATCAGTGTTCCAATCGAAGATTTCAAATGGACAGACTAGGCATTCACGGATATGTTTGAGCAGGATAAGAGATTTTTTCAATCTCTTGTTGTATTACCCTATGAGAATAGTGCATGAGAGCAAACTTAAGCTTTGGATTCATGAAGCTTCATATGAGTATCATGAGCTAGGAGATTTGTACCATCTTCTGAATGAGAAGCCACTTAGATATGTGGAAGGACTTGTGCCAATGGAAATATTAGAGGACGTAGAAACAGGTCAGAGTTCCATGTTTGCTGATAAAAATGTGATACCAGAAGCCATTCTCAATTTATCTGTCGATCTTGCTGTTCATCAGCTGGTTAGAACATTGATTTCTGGGGATGATCATGTACGCAGCATTCACCGTGTCATGTTATCTACCAGAAACGCAGCTGAAAAGAGACTAGTTATGAAAAAGATAGAGACTGCCTTGAAAGACAAGGACAATATGCTTTGTGTTCATGAAACCTTTCATGAAGTCTTATGCATTGATGTCTCAAGTTATGATAGCCAGGTAGAGGCACATGTTCGACAACAGATTGCTCAAAAACTTCAACTTCAGCTTCCAATGATCGAAAACGAGATGTCAAGAAAGAGATACTTAGTGCTTCTGGTTGATGGGAATGCTGAGGAACCTCTGGATCCAAGGAAAGTGGGTTTTGATATGGATGAACTTGCAGGAGTTGTGGTGTTAATTACCACTGAGTCTTCAAATCAGGCAAATAATGAATTAACAATGGCAATGGATTTAAAAATTGGTACAAATGATCATTTGTTGCCTTGGGAGGTCTTCTGTCAAACTGTAGGCAATGAGCTTGTTCGTTCATCTAATGCGATCCAAGCAATTGCAACGCGTATAGTTGAAGAGTGTGGTGGCCATCTTCTTGCCCTTCTCCTTGTCGCAAAATCATTGAAAAATGTGAAAGATGTTAAAACTTGGGTAGATGCTGTGGACAAATTGCAATGGCTTCATCCTTCTTATGATATAAGTGTGTTTCTCAGTCATAGCACAGTCATGGTTAATGCATTTATAAACTTCATCTGGGATGGTATGAGTAAGACACAAAAACATTGTCTTACGTGCTGTTTATTCATTCCTAATATGAAAGAAGGTAAGCTTGATAACGAGTTGATCAATGACTGGATTTCTTATCTATTAATAGATGTTGAAGAAGCAAAGCATAATTTGAGAGAGGTTGTAGACCTTTTTGTCTTACTGCAATATAAAGACAATAAAAGCAGGTATGTCCTAATTCCAGAAGACATCTATGCTATTTTGCACTCATTAAACAGCCGTTGTCCTTTGTTCATGAAGAAAGTTGGGGTAGGGTTGACTGAGCCACCAGAAAGTGAGCTATGGCATAGTGCTGTACATGTTGAACTAGCAGATAATAAACTCTCTGAGTTACCTCTGTCTCCAAATTGTCAGGAACTCAAAGTGTTAATGTTGCACAGAAATGCTGACTTGACAAAAATACCACCTGTTTTTTTCTTCAAAATGCCAGTACTTTGCATCTTAGACTTGTCCTACACAAGTGTAAGAGAACTACCAGATTCCTTTTTTGAGTTGGAGCAACTTAGAGAACTCTATATGAAAGGCTGTGAATGCTTCATGAAGTTACCTCCGAAGGTTGGAAAATTGAAGCAACTTGAGAAGCTTGATCTTGACAAAACCCAAATCATACATTTGCCAGAAGAGATTCAAGAGCTAACCAATCTTCAAAGCTTGACTCTTTGCTTTTATGAACATCGTGGCAAGAAAAGCACGCTATATAGTAGCTCAACAATTGTTCCTTCTGGAGTGATCTCAAAACTCAAGGAGTTAAAACATTTAAGCATTGATGTGAATCCTGATGATGAGCGATGGCTTGAGAACGTACAAGTCATTCTAAAAGAAATCATGGTATTAAAGTGCTTGCAAACTATTAGTTTGTACATTCCACAACCAACATTTCTGAAGCTTGTACCGGCCCACGTTTTTGAGCTTGATTTTAGATTTGTTATTGGCCAGCACATGCCACGGATCATATCAGGTACATCACCCAAAACTGAAGTAAATTTTAAGCAAAATCATTATAGCTTAAAATTTGTAAAAGGTGTTGATGTCCCCTTTGAAATAAAAAAGCTTGTTAGACACAGCAAGGCTTTATTCTTGGATCGGCATATGACCATCAAGGATCTCTCAGAATTTGGCATGAGGAATTTACAGCAGTTGCGGGTATGTATATTGGTTGAATGTAAAGAGATGAAAACCATTCTTGGTGGAAGACACTCAAATAGTAAGGATATTTTTCCTTGTTTGCTATGGTTGAGTGTATCCTACATGAAGAATCTAAGAAGCATATGGGAAGGACCAGTTCGTTCTGCTGATTCTTTTGGTATGTTGAAGTCTTTAGCATTTCACAATTGCCCCCAGTTAAAAACTATTTTCAGCACAGATTTTGTGGGCAATCTTTCACTCTTAAAGGTGCTTATAATTAAAGATTGTCCCAAAATAATTACCCTAATAAGTCATGGATCATCCAAACCCAAAGGGGCCACTTTTCTCCCTAAACTGATAATGGTGTCACTTCTCCATCTTCCTGAATTGATTAGCATTTCCAATGGATTTGACATGGGTCCAACCCTAGAAAATATTGGGATTTATGATTGCCCCAAGCTTCAAAGCCTTTCTAAGATGGAACTGTGTAGCCAAAATCTGAGGGTCATCAAAGGAGAAACCAAGTGGTGGGAGGCACTGAAATGGAGCCAAGAAGATTGGGGCAAAGCAGGTCGACCATCTAAGTTTGATCACATGTTCTCCTCAATTGATATAGAGTCTGACGTGATGACTCAATTAGGAGTAGAAGATGATGATGATATTGTCGATGGTCCAGGTAATCCTATCAATATTTGACTTCAATTTTGTAGATTGTTATTGCTATTTCATTTATTCCATTACATTG
Source organism: Senna siamea (assembly GCA_031216115.1). Classification (NCBI taxonomy): domain Eukaryota; kingdom Viridiplantae; phylum Streptophyta; class Magnoliopsida; order Fabales; family Fabaceae; genus Senna; species Senna siamea. The sequence goes on from CM062355.1 coordinate 22,155,915, forward strand.
TTGAATAACATAACAACAGGTGGAATAGTGGGTGAGGCGCCATTACAGCGTTCTAGTGACAGGATCTTCAAGGATCAAAAGCGTAGTGTCTATAAAAGAAGGTATATATGCAATTTGCATAGCTGTATGCTATATCTTATACAAAAATCGTGGAGTATTTTCTAATATGAATTCTTGAATTACAGAAAGACAGCGCCAACTTGGTCACAGGTTGCTTCTTTGGTTGATGATGGACACAATTGGAGAAAATATGGGCAGAAATGCGTCGTAGGATCCAAATTTCCAAGGTACCTCCACCTTTAATTTCGCACTAATCATAATTATCTGGGTAAGTAAGTGCATGCATGTATGATTATTTTGGCTTATGCTACATGTGGTCTGTACGCAGAAACTACTACAGATGCACTCATAAATATGATCAGGGTTGCCGAGCGACCAAACAAGTGCAGAGAATTGAAGAGGAGCCTCCCTTGTATAGGACCACCTATTATGGCCATCACACATGCACAAACTTGCTAAACCCAGAAATCAATTTCGATTTTGGTTCTTCTTCAGACTCTCCCATTTTAGTTAGCTTTGAAAACCCCATCCCAACCAAACAAGGCCAACCCTTTGTTTCGTCATCTCTTGTCACAGTGAAAGAAGAGATTCCCTCACCACCTTCTGACGACCACCTGTTCTCCCCTGATTTCAATTTTGATCCTTTGTGGGACTTTGGATGTTGATCACTAGGTAGGTTATTTTTTCTTGGTCTGTAAATTTTGTTTTACTGAACGGATGTATTCTGTAGTACTAGTTGAATAACTGTAGCTTTATCTTGTCGAAACAGAGCCTGAGTAAATTAAAATCTGTACTCTCTTTTCGTTTTAGACTGGTTGAGTAATAACAAAATCTGATATATTTCAGACATGTCTTATATTCTAATTAGTTCGTCATCCAAAGAACAACACACCTCTCCGCAGACAGAGTAGGTGAATTACTGCATTTAATTGTATTAAAGATTTCTCACATAATGACTCTGTTTCGAACATTGAACGATGAATGTAATGAAGATGGTTTAGGTTAGGGGTCTTGATCTAAGCCAATTAAACCCTAAAACAAACTATTCCAAACAAATTAAAATCAAATAAAATAAAATAAAACTAATTTGATTTGATTTTTACAATAGAAAAACTAAATAACTTAGTTTCGATTTATGATTTTTTTTTTTCAATTTTAACTTAATTAAATTGTGCTATTTGTCTATATATATATTATTCTTAATAATAGAAATTAGTGTATATTATATAATTATTACTTATTATTTTTTTATAAATTATTACGATACGATAATATTTTAATACTTTGATGTAATTTTATTAAAAAATATAATTAATTAGTTATAAAACTTTTATTATGTATTAATATTATTAGAATCTTAATTAAAAAATTTATAATTAATTATTTAATATAATATTGTATTTTTGAACTTTTAAAACTACTATAAAGCACATGCCTTGAACAATTGTATATGTTTTAAACAGATATCACTTAAGATATATTAGTTTATGTGAAAAATCATTAGTGGATAGATATTTTTTTAAAAAGTGTGACTTATTAAAGAAAATTTACAATTGTTAAAAGAAAAGCAATTAAAGAGAAAAACTCTATTTTGGTCTTTGATAATAAGAGTGATTTTTAATTTGATCCTCTAAAAAATGAGTTAATATTAACCGTATATCTAAACTTCATTCTTAACCAATGTTGGAGTGTAATATAATCGATGACATAATTGTCTTACATTAATTTTTATAAGATAAAATATTTAAATATAAATCAAATTTTTCTAATTGCATATATACATGTAATTTTAACTAATTGCATATCTGAAAGTAATTTAGGAATTAGGGTTGATTTAGATATTAAAAGTATTTTTCACTAATTTCATATATAAAATTTTTTAATATGATGTGAATTATTTACTATTATAACTCTTACGTTAATAAAAAAAATTGTAATTAATATTTTATTAAGTGAAATGCTAAAATATGAATGTAGTTTAAATAAAAAGATAATATTAAAATTATTTTTATTTGAGAGATTAAATTGACAAAAATAATTTATAAATAATCATATCTTTTAAGAAATAAAATAAGTTTTTTTTTTTAAATTAAACAATTGTGCATGTCTCAAATAGACACCATATAAGAGACATTAATTTAAAAAAAAGAAGATAATTTTGATAAATTAAATTTGTAAACAACTTATTATTTTACAATAAAAGATATTTTAAAATTTTTTTATTAATTTAGACTTTAGTATACAACATGTAAATAAGTTTGAGTTTTATTTAATATATGTCAAAATAAAAAGTCAAATTAGCACCTAAATCCTAAACTCTAAAGTCTCTACTCTAAACCAAACTATCTTTAAAATTGAATCAAAACATTATAATAAAACAGAATGTCTAACAATGGTCAATACAACCGTCGTGAGGGATGGATGGAAGGTGGCTTGGATCACATTGGAACTTGCATTAGGGATTGAAGATAGAGTTAAGAATTCAAATAAATACAATTATTTTGGTTCACCACTGTTTCCAGTTGGACATTTTGGGAATGAAAAAAAGTGGATGATGCTGAAAATGTGCCATGCATCCCTCTGCAATTTGAGTGGGAAACTTTTAGATTATTAGATGGTGGGGCAAGTCCCACAAGGACGATCCACCCGGGAATTTAGGATTATAGCATCTGCACTGCATTAGTTCATCATCTCTCACTCTCATCACTGGTCAAGATGGCTGTTGATTTTTATGTCTTCTAGAGTGAAGTATTTTTGTGTAGGCTGAAAATAAATACATTATCCAAATTCCATATAAATTGTTTTACATGCTAATCCAACATATAAAAAAGATAATTTATTATTAATGGCTCTTACTAATATGAAATCTAAAAATAGTACTACTAACACAATTTATCCAATATCATATGCTTTTAAAGACTTCATTTTTTTTTTTCAAATTTACCATTTTGGTGGTAACCTTTTTTATTTTGCTTTGGTTTATATAAGTGTGGCTTTCTTTTGTTAAGTTATTGACTTGAATTAAACTAGTGGAGTTATGTTTTAAAATTTTGAAGCTGCTACTTGAGATTGAATAAGAGGATTGACTTGCCTTTTCTTGAAAATTTGTTAACTCACCTTCTGTTTTGGAATTATGACAAGAAGCATGCTGAGAGTGAGTTGTCTTGGTCCTAAAACTAATTTGATTTTGGAAAATTCAGTGTCCCTTCTTCTTCCTCTGTTAAGACATTTAATGAGATATATCCTTCATTGAAAGTGTTTCACTCATTGTTGCATAAAGGCCACCATATTTTTTTTGCTACCTAACATGATCCATTCTAGATTATATTCAAACATGTTCAAACTTGGTTGATAATTTAGGACATATATACCAACATAGCATGACTAGCTCCATTTTGAGTAGTGAATTATGGGTTTAAAATATGGTTTTAGCTATCTATTACCATCCCTACCTCTATCTTCTGTCACCACCATTATTTCTTTAAAATAGTAAATAACTTATTATTTTTGTATAGCAAAGACCAGTTTAATATTTGATGTTATAGATGTTCTATGGACTACGGATCTTAAAGTCTGAATCTTAAAGATTTATACAGAGACTCAAAACTATACAAAAAGAGCTTGTGCTACATTCTTTGCTACTAAACTTTTGTTATCAGAGTCACACAGTTCGGGTCGGATAGAAACTCAAAGCTAGAGGAGGAGTTAGGATTGAATAAAAGCTGTCATGTTTTTCATGCTGTCATTCTTGTGCTACATTCTTGTGCTGCTAAATAATAGAACGTAAATGTTTAGGTGTGCTACATTCTTTGCTACTAAACTTTCGTGACAAATGTTGTTTCCTAAGTAGGTTTTGAATAGCTAAATGATGTAAAAATGGTGTATAAATACTTATTTGCAACTTCTTAGAGGATTAAGTGATATGAAGATGACTTCCTGGTTTAAAATTAGGCCATGTATGATGTAGTGAAAGTGTTATAAGGATAAGCAAAAAACTAAGGGGGTCAAAATTCACATTAGGCCACTAAAAGTACTGAAAATTTCCATAAAAAAGTATCTGTAATATATCAAAATTGATTGCAAATTTCCAGAATATTTGGAGCTCCCTAAGTAGGGGTAAAACCCCATCAAGTATGTAATTGATGACCATTTTTCGGCAATTTGTTATATGCTGCCGTACTTAGAATTATGCTGCAAAAATATGTCTTAAAGATTGAATTTGAGTCCCAAAACTTTTACAATAGGCAGGTGAGCCCTCAAGTTTGAATGCCTAAAAACTTGGAGTCTAATTAGGTCCCCTAAAAGTATACTTTTTGCAAACCCCTTTAAACCAGAAAATTCAGGTTCAGGTTTGAAGTTTAAAGGAAATTTTGGTACATTAGGGGATTAAATGGACGAATTTTGGGGAGATTGTTGATTTTATGGATTCCTATTTGATAGCTTTATTGATCTAGAAAGTTTGGAAAATTATGGAAATGTCAAGCTATTTATTTTGAACCCATGAAAAATGGATTAGCAGAAATTGCCGTGTTTCTGCTACGAGACTGGACCCTTTGGAAATTGCTTGTAGTTTAAACCCAAAATTTTGGAAATAGAATCTTAAAAAATTCCTGAAGCTTTATAACAAGCCAAGAATAAAGTTTGGAGGTGTTTGGTAACTTTACAATGTGTTTTGATGGGTGTTTGCAAGCAAAACTGAGTAGGGACAGATTTGTTAGAAATTCTAGACAGCTTTGCTAATCCATGCATTTTAGGGGCTAAAAATGTGATTTTGAAGCGAAATTTGTTTTCGGAACTCACTAGTATGTTTTCCTAACTTCATTAAGAATTTCGCCTCAAAACTCCATCATGTACCCCTTGGAATAGACACCATATCAGTGAAGTTTTAAATCTGTCCAAAAGTGAAATTTTTAGAAAGGTGGCTGCAGCTAACCTACTTAGAGTTGGAGATGGATCTTGAAATTTTTACTGGTAAATATTTATACCAGAAACTTCATCTCATCAAAATTTGGGGTTAAAACAAAGTCTCTAGCTATGTTTAGTTATTTTCCAAAATCTGTGCAATTTTAGTGACTAAATTGCATAGGTTTTGGCCAACACAAGTTTTTATGAAAATATTTACAATTTTCCCACTTGAGGCAGATAAAAAAATGTGTTTTCAATTCAGAAATGTGATAAAATAATTTTACTGTCTGATTGTTTTTATTTATGGGATTGAGAAATTGTATTTATATTGTCATGAGTAATGTCGGTTAATTCAGTTTGTTGTTGCAATTATGATTTTGCCATATTTGACATAGTTCTTCGAGAGCTAAAGGGCTTGTTGAAGCAACAATAGTTCATGTCAATTTGGATTTTATTATTCTTTCATAATGGCAATACAATCATACGAAATAATTATGTACTTACATAGGCATTGAACGGCAAGTAGCACCAACAGATAGAGAAGGAAGGTACAAAGTATAACACTCACAACTGGAAAGCAACCAAAGGTACATTATAATTATAAGATAATTGTTAATTGTAAGATTGAATGTCCTAGTTTGTGATGTAATAAATTTCTTCGTTTTTATCTGTCATTAAATATAACTGCTCTGTTTTTGGTATGACTTTCCCTTGGTGACAAAAGTTGATATTCTATCTGTTTCATATAGCAACCTCGTCAATATGGTCACATAATAGCTTTCTACTCCGGACCTATTTAAACATAATACTTTATTACGTTTGTAATTGCTTTTTTTAATATAATGCTGAAATGTATTGCTATTTTTGGATGTTACATCTCATGCTTGCCCTCCATCACTAGGCCAATTTCTTGGGGCTAGTAGCTAGAGTTTTTAATCAACACAAGAAAAGCTTAGGAAAGACACATGGGACATTAGAATCTGACGGAACCCAAGTGACTTGGGAACCCTCTCTCAAAAACTACTTATTGAAGGAGAAGAACCAAACCATTTAAGTACCACATTGAGCATTCCATTCTACTCAATGTGGGACTTGGGGTAGCCTATATTATCCTAGGGACATCCCATACTATCCCATCCCCATTAGAATATTTTGTTAAATGAATAGGCCAAAGACCAAGGACAGTTTGCAAGTAATTCCATTTGAGGTTAGAAACAAGATGGATTTTAAGACAGACTTCTAGAGTTCCTGTTTTGTTAAACTGCACAGTTTTCAGCATTTTAAGTATTGGTAGTAGTTGTTATGCTCCCAAGTTGCCATTTGTTTTGCATGTAGGCTAATGAAAGAACTGTGTCTCGATTTCTTAACCATGTTACTCTCCTCTGGCATTTGTTGATATAAGAAGTTGTACATGAACTTTCCAATTTTTCTCAAACTTGAGGTTTCATCGAATCGTAAGTAATGAGAACCGTTCTTTGGTTCTTGGAATGATCATAATTGCTGAATATCTCACTCATATTCCTTTGATTTTCCCTCTACACTTAAACCCCATGCTTTTACTTTTGCTTTTTGCTGTATGCCCATCGGAAATACATACAACAGTGGTGTAACCAGAGGGGCAACACACATGTGAGATATGTCTTGAGGTATTTCAAAGTTCATCCTTTTCTGGTTCTCATCTTACTGCTTACTTGTCCTATTTAAAAATTAAAAGTACTGTAAGGAAATGGTATCTGTACTATTTAGGAGTCATTATGATTTACCCCATTACTCTTTACATGAATTTTGCTCAACAATGTAAAATTAGGCTTAACTTGGTGTTCAAATTTTGAGTTTTATCAATATAAGCCTGGTTATAAAGCTTTTCCTGCACTACATATATGCAATATTTTGTTGTTTATAAATATAAAACAAGTTTTGTTTGTTTGTTGCTTTTTCTTCAATGACTTTTTCTGTTGTCATTGGCAGGAGAAATTGGGAGACATCTTCTCTGATGCAGTGCAAGCACTGGATGGAATAGACAGAGATCTGCGTGGTACCACTCAAACTCATGTTGTCTTGCCTCCCCAGAATTTTACCTATTTTAACTACGATCACTATACAACTTCCGTTATCTTATGTTCAATTCAAATCTTTGTAATCTCTCTTTCTATCTGCTTCATGATTTTTTACACTGAAATTTCTAATCTTTGTAATCTTTTTTTTTTTTTTGTAACATATGTACGTAAATTATATTTTGATAGAATCATAAATATATTTTGGTTGTTGAATATATATATATATATATTTGAATTAACTTAAATGAATTTTATATAAATGTTTAGTTTATGTTGATCTAACTGAAAAAAGAGTATTGTATACAAAATTATAAAATTGAATTAACTGTCGTCATATTTGATGAAGGTAACTGTTACAATATTGAATTAGCGACGGTCAAAACCGTCGCTAAAAACCTTTTTCCTCTTGCAACGAATACTACAACTGTTGCTACGGCCGTGGAAAGGTGACAAGCACCGGATGAGCGGGGTAATTAAAGTTTTAGCGACGGTTTTCACCGTCGCTACATGCCTATTTTGACCGTCGCTAAAATTATTCTTTTTTTTTTAATAAAATCAATCCTAAAACAAAACTAACTTGACTAAAACAAAATCGAGAATATCCACGCATTTTAATAATCAATAATATTAGTTTGGTTTAATTTTAAGACAAAATCAAACTAAATAAATAATTTATGCAAAGCATTAATACCTAAGTTATTAAATTAATGTGATTACTACTTATTAGCATGGTTGTTAAAATTGAGTTTTAAATTATAAAATTATGCGATTCTACATAACAAAAACGTGTTAAATGTTTTCCATCTCCTTAGTCCTTATTCACTCACTTTGTGTGTTGTTATTTTTTAAAAAAATTTTTTCTTCTTTCGATAATGTGGAAAATGTTTCCTAGGCTTTGTAGATGGTAACTACTGAAACACTTGGAGCCTTTGCTCTCTGACCAGTAGTAGGCTTTAGGCTAAAAGAACCATATAAAATTATAAGTGGCAGAGTCGCATCTTCCAAAAGTTTGGAATACAATTATGATATGTTAGACCACGACTTGCAGAGGCTACTTGCAATAAAGGAAGACAATGAAAGGAAGTTTGGGAGCACAAACATAAAGATTCGTCCATGGTTTATCCCTCATGGAAGAACGGGTTATCAAACATTTCTGAGCAGTGGATAAACTTATAGCCGAATATAAAAGAAAACGTCTTCCTAAATGGCCTTTTTTTCAGCATTCAATGCTAAATGAGAAAATTGTAAAGAGGAACTATCAAGTTAAAGGCCTTATTGAAGAGGGGCATTCAATAAATATTCTAGTTGATAGGCCTCCAGCTCATGTCTTAAAAGTGTCAGATACTCCAAAGATTAAGGGTTACCCACTCCTGAAGGTGTTCTTGAAGAAATTCTGAGTTGTCTTAATACCAAGAAAGTGAAAGTTATTGGCATTTATGGAAGAAAGGGAGTAAGTAAAAGCACAACATTGCAGAACTTGAATAACAATGATGTGGTTTCTGACATGTTTAATTTAGTCGTTTTTATAAAAGTGCCCGTTGATAAACTTCAACAGACAATTGCAGACAGGTTGAAGATTGACATTGAAGCAATCAAAGAGTCTACTGATGAAGTTGCTAGAAGAATTCATGATGAGCTTAGCAATAAGTAGTTGTTGATTTTGGATGTGGTTGCAGAATTAATAAATATGAAGCAGTTAGGAATCCTAAATAATGGCAGTGGAAGCAAGGTGATCATGGCCTCTCAATTTTTTGATGTTTGCAACAAGAACAATGCAAATAGGTTGATTAAAGTTAGGCGATTAGAAAAACAAGATGAAGCATGGGAGATGTTTAGAGATATTGTTGGTCCTGTAATGGATCGCCCTAACATTTCACGTATTGCCGAGCGTGTATGTGATAGATGCTCTCGTCTTCCACTTCTCATCAACAAGATTGCAAACTCTTTTAAATTGAAGAGTGATGATGCTGCAAGTTGGGAGGCATCATTGGAATATCTTGATGAACAATGGGGAGAGTATAGAAATGAAGGAATCGAAGAGTTGTACTCATTTTTCACATTCTGCTATGATCAACTCCAAGATGAACAGCAGAAATATTTTTTATATACTTCATTGTACCCTGCAAATAGCAAGGTTTACACCAATTATTTGGTGGAGTGTTGGGCAGCTCAAGGCTTCCTTGGTGAAGTTAATGAAAGAAGAAGTTATCGAAAAGCATGCAATAGAGGCCGTTTGATTTTAAGGGAACTTGTTAATGTCTCTTTGCTAGAGAAAGGAGATAGAATGATGTATGTCACCTTAGATGATTGTATGAGGAAACTTGCTTTGCAAATATTATCTAAGCATTCTCAGTATAATTCTTATGTGACATCCAATGAAGAATTTGAGACGCTCACATTGTCAACAAGTTGGAAGAGTGCTAAATGGGTCTCGTTGATAGACACAAGACTATGTGATTTGCCCACAACTGAAGATTGTAGTATGCTTGAGACGTTGCTGTTGCAAAGGAATTCAGAATTAGCTACAAAACCACAGACATTTTTTGAGAATATGACCAATCTTTTTTTGCTAGACTTGTATAAAACTAGCATCAAAGAGCTTCCATTGTCACTGTCAAAGCTGATTGGTCTTAAAGGGCTCTATTTGAATGGTTGTAAATAATTGAGTGAGTTGCCTCTGGACTAACATCACTTCAACTTCTTGAGGTCCTTGACATTCGAGGTAGCCAAGTGAGTTTGATGTATTCTTTTATTGGAAGTTTAGCTAATTTAAGATGTCTTCAAGTTCGATATATTGAAAATGGCAACAAGAGTGGTTGCAAAGGCATGTGTCATGCTAACTATGATGTGATTTCTAAACTTCATAATTTAGAAGAACTGATCATTGAAGTGATATCCTACCAGCAATAGTACAACCAAGTTGAGAAAGTAACAGAGCAGGTAGCTTTATTACGAAGACTAACCACTTTCAGTTGCAGCGTTCCCTCTTCAAAGATCGTAAGAAATTTTTTAGCAAAAAAGGAACGAATGAGAGATCACAAGAAACTCACTTCATTCCATTTCTTCATTGGATGCCCATACTCAAAATGTCCCGTGATTCTGCAATGTTTTGAGGATGAACCCACTAAATATGTAAGGTACTACAATGGTGAAAAGCATGATGTGGCTTTGGGAAATGTACTTTGTGAAACTGATGCACTGGAATTGGTCAGCCATGAGGACATTAAAAACCTGTCACACTTGGGAATAGAAAACTTGAACCACATACGTGGTCTCTTGATTGAGGAATGCAAGAAAATTTCAATCATTGTGGATGGTGATAAAATTAATACAAGAAATCAGAGCATTTTGTTTAATTTGGAGCAGCTTTGCTTGAGAAATTTGCCCGAGTTAGAATATGTGTTTAGGGGGCCCTTCCCTCTTAAAACCTTTTGGAAACTGCATACTCTAAAATTGGAGAATTGCTCAGGGCTCAAAAGCATTTTCAACCAAGGAAATTGCACAAGACACATGAGTATTTTGCCAAATTTGGAGAAGTTGCATTTGAAAAATATTCCAGAGCTAAAATGCATTTTTAATGGTCCTTTGCATTCTGACAGCTTTTCCAAGTTGCAGACTTTAGCTTTGGAAAATTGCTCATCATTGAAAAGTATTTTCGACAATGAAGTGATTAAAAATTTCCCAGAACTTCAAATCTTGGAAATTCGAGACTGTTTGAAAGTTGAAGAGCTTATAGTGGTCACTGAGGACATTGAAAGAGTAGAGAATATGCTTCCAACATTGGAGAAGATAGAGCTAAATGATTTGCCAAATTTACAATTCATATGCAAAAGACAAATGTTGACATGGTCATCTTTGGAGCTCTTAAAGGTACATGAATGCCCTAAATTGAAATCTTTACCTTTTCAAAAGGACAAGGCAGCCAAACTGAGATCCATCAAAGGTAAGCAAGATTGGCGGAATAAATTGGAGAAGACAAACAAAGAGGTCTACCAGCAATTTCCATTCACATTTGTGGCCACAAATAGCTGATTATGATTAATTAGTTGTTATCTTTGTGTTGAAATTTCGGTGTTAAAAATAAGATTAGTATGTGTAGACTTGTTGTCTTTTACTTTCGCTGGATTTTTTGGGAGTATACTTGTTCTTGTGCTGTACTAATATGTTGTCGGAATTGAGATGTCTTAAATGATTGTGTTGTATTGTTTTACCCAAGTTTTAACTTGGTTTTAGATTTGTTGTTGGTAATCATATGCAACGGATCATGGTATCAGGAACACCATACATAAAATTCATACAAATTAAGTGTGTAGCTTAAAATTCGCTTTATTCTTGGATCGACATATATATGAGCATTGAGGATCTCTTTGAATTTGAAATGACGAATTTAGAGCAGCTGCATTTTTGGTAGAGTGCAAACATTTGTTAATGGAAAACACTGAAATAGTGACAATGATATTTTGTGACATTTGCTATATATACTTGAGTGTATGCTCAAGTCCTTAGCATTGCACAATTGCCCTCACTATATTCACCTATCACACTCGCTAGACCTATGAGACCAGTTTAGATTTTAATTCTTGAAACACAGCTTGAGCTTTTTCTTGTCAATTAAAATTAAAATATGAACTTCTTTTTCCTTTTTGGGTGGGTTGAGTAATATCAATAAGTAAATTTCTCTTAATTAATACATACAAGTCTATATAGTCTCTAACTCATGATATTATTCAAGCAAATTCAAATTTCATAAGGTGAATAATTGATTATTGAAATTATTTTATTTTAAATAAAAATTTGTTGAAATGACATTATTCTGAAAGAAAACACCATTAAGTAAGTATTATTAATTTATTCTTATCACTGTTATGCATCATCAATTAGTGGTCCTACTCTCCTGCCTATCAATTTCAGATTTATTTCACAGAAAGAATATAGAAATGTGGTACTTGATTGAAGGGCCATTCCATTTTTTAGTTGAAATGAATAAAAATAAGCACATATATATTATTTAGAATAAAATAGAGAAGTATATTAAGCTCACATAAAATGCATGTTAATTTTTTTTAATATTTAAAATATAGTATATAAAATAATTATTATATTTTAAAATAATAAATTAAATAATAAAAAGTTAAATTAACTTTCTATTCTTTGTTATAACTTTTTACTATTTTTATTTTTTTTCATATCCTTATATTACTTATTTTATTTTATATTTTGTATTATATAATATATAATTTTAAAAATCAATAACTAGAAGACTCCAATGTCATCATAATACAAATATGTTAATTTTTTTAAAAAAATTTTGGAATACTCTCACTCAACGAGAGTGTTTTCATATACAAGATTCATTAAATAATTTGTAATATATATGTATAAAAAATTTTACATTTTAATAATATTAAATACTGGGTAGTATATCTATTAATATTTTAATATGTAATTTAATTTATTTTTTTAGTACTTATCCAGAGGGATAGAAACTACAAGGAAACGACTCGACTTTGAAAAGGAAGGAACAGATGAATTGTAGGAAGGGCAAGACTTAATTGGTGTCCATTCATCATAGTTGCTGAGCTTATCCTTTTGAGGTCTGCAGATAAACTCAGACAACACACATCAGATCGCTTCCTGGTATGTATGTCAGTCCTTTGTTTCTCATCACTCTCAAACTCTCTTCCCTCATATAAAAAATATATATATATATATCCAAATTTAATTTAGTTTTGAATACATATCTCTAAGTTTTTTCGATGTACTTTTCTTTTTATTATTTAGTGAAAAATAATAACAAAAAAATGATAGAATATCAGTTATCACATATAGGAAGTTTTAAAAAAATTATGATCTGTAAGTCAATTAACTTGTTTAACTTGAAAATTAGATAGGCTTTCAAGCAAGCTACTTAATTATTTATTTTTAAAGTAATTTATTCTTGGAAATAAGACTAAAATCTCATTTTGATCCTTTATAAATGAGATTTCTTTAAATTTAGTTTCTCATAATTTTTTTTATTTAATCTTTCATATATTAAATCATTATTAATTCAATTATTTTATTATGCAATTATCTAAATTTTAATAGTGCACTATTAAAAATTATAACTAAAAATTTACTTTCTTAATAACTCTCTTTCATGTTTTATTAAAAATATTAATGTTACAAAGATAAAATTATAAAAATTCACCATATACTAAGATTCAATCAATGACCACTGAATATCAGTAAGGTGAAAAAAATGATAAAATGGTGAAGATAAAAAGTGTAAAGAAAAAATTATCCAATATCATAGATGTATCAAAATAATTATGATCCATTTTAACCAAAGAATTAGATGACAGCGCAATCTAGTTGATTTAAATACATTTTATGAATCTTAGATGTGAATTGGTCTAGAAAATCATGAGATGTATTGTTCAACCTCTAATTTTTGTTTTTTAAAAAATATTTTTCAATCTTTCCATTGGCGTGCATATATATATATATATACACACACACACACACACCTACATAGATTTCTAATAATGAAATTAGTGTGTGCAAAAAAATTATAAAGTAGTTCAGATACAAGTGAAACATTTTTTTTCATAATAAAACTCTTTGTTGTTTGAATATATACAGGATTATCTACCATTCCCACATAGTGGTTAATTGGTAACTAACAAAATGAACCATGGGGTTGAGTTATTAATGAAATTGTTCGTCATTCAAATGATTATGTTAAAAATCAGATCTACATCGTGCTTAGTTCTTTTTTATTTTTGGATTACACATATAGTACGAATTGATTATTGATATAATTTAAATTAATAGAAGATAACCACAAAAAGTATTTGGCTTTCCTTCTTATACAAAATTTGAGTAAATTAATTATATTACCCTCTCATAATGTTTGACTAAATTTTAGTTACTTTTTTCTAATTTAAAAAATTACATTTACCTTTCCATTAATTTAATTTTATAAAAAAGGCATTTGAAAATTGTAATTTTATTTTTAATATAATAGTGAAATATAATAAATTTTAATATGAGATCCTTAGTCTAACAGTAGAGTTAGTTAAATAATTTTTCTATTTTGGAATGAATATAATTGTGTAAAATATTAATTTTATTGACAAAAAATAAATTAAAAATTAGGATTGTGTAAAATTGTATCAATTTTTAAAAGAAAAAAAATTAGATATAATTTTTATATTCTTGTTATTTAGTTTTCTAATTAAAATTTGACACATATATAATTTATACAATTTATTTTTTTTATAATTGATTCATTTTTAAAAAAATTTCATATAACATGTTATATTAAATAAAATAGTTAGATGACATCGTTTGTTATAGTGTTATCTGATAACATAGTAACATATGAGGATAACATTATATTATTACATAACATTAAAAGTAATGTTATTTTATGATACTAAAAATTTTGTGTCATCTCACGTGACATTATTGGGTTAGATATATATTTTTTTATTGTACTAATTTTATTCATTTTATATTTTATTTATTTTTAACCTAAATTAATAAATTTACTTATTTTCTTTCCTACTTTTTTTTAATGTTTAATTTTTAAATGAAAGTTAATTATCAATTTTTTTTAAAAATAATTATAATATAAATATGATATAATATTTTTAAAAATTTATAAAGGTAGATTTAGAAATTATAAAAATAAATTTAATTAGTATAAATAATTAAATATTTTTATTTTATATCAATCTCATCTAAAATGTTATGAATTAATATACCAAACGTTAATATTATGTATATTATTATATGTAAAATTATATTATAAGATATCATGTTATCTATGATAACATGATATTTGAGATAATATCATATTAAATATCCCTTAATAAAAAATTTATTAAGAAATTATATTTAAGTTTAATCTAATTTTTAAAGCATACGTGCAATTTTCAAACTTGAGGAAAGATTGGTACTCAATATTTTGAAGCAACGTAACTTTCTTGTACTCCCTCCTCTTTGGAATTGAATTCTCATTGAAGTTGGTTGAAATCATTATTCCGAACATCAACAATTAATAATTTGTTACAGCAAACGTCACAGAAGCCACTCAGGGATCCCATTCCCTTCTTTTCCTTTACTTTCTATACACATACATATAACTTACTATTATCTGTTATATGTAGGAAAAACGCCATACTTGATATTTGGAATTGTGATGGAGTTTACAGATAATCAACAGATGAATGTTCATCAGAGCAAGGTCCATTTCTTCTCCAACAAAAAGCCAGTTGATTTTCTCATGATGAAGGCAGTAAGGCAGTTTCTTCAACCATTGATAGTAAGAAAGCGTTCCGGAGAGAGAAAGCCGAGGCATCCACTGTTGAAATTGCATAGGATTAGGGATTTCGTTAGCCTCTGGTTAAGCTACCCTATGAGAAGAGTGCATGACAGCAAACTTAAGGTTTGGACTCATCAAGTTTCAAATGCAAATTGTTCGATTGGAGAGAAGTATCGTCTAATGAATGACAGCCCGCTTAAATATTTGGAAGGACTTATACCAATAGAGATGATAATGGAGATTGAAGCAGGTGGGAGTTCTATGTTTGCTGAAAAAAATGTGATACCAAAGGTCATTTTCAATTTAGCTGCTGATCTTGCTGTTGATCATCTGGTTCAGACTTTGCTTTCTAGGGATGATCATGTAAGCAACATTCGCCATGTCATGCTATCTACTAGAAATTGTGTTGAACGAAGAGAAGTTTATGAAAAAATAAGAGTCGTCTTGCAAAAAAAGGACAATTTGCTTCGTTTTTATGAAATCTTTCACGAAGTGTTGTGTATTGATGATTCAAGGTTTCCAGGTGACATTTATGAGAAACTAGAGCCTGAACAGATTCAGCTTCAGGTTGAAAATGAGATTCTGGCTGTTATGTTTCATCAGCTTAAACAGAACGAGCCAAAAGACAAGAGCAAGAAATATTTAGTGATTCTATTGGATAGGGATGGTAAGAAAACCCTAGATCCGCGAAAAGTGATTCCGCCTCAGCATGTACATGAGATAGTTATGGTGTTTATTACCACTGAATCTAAAAAGCAGCCAAATGATGAATTAACTTTGGGAATGGATCTACAAATCAGGACAGAGGATCATTTGTTGCCATGGGAGGTCTTTTGTCAAAATGCAGGCTGTAACCTTGTGTGTTCGTTTGGTTCTATCCAAAGAATTGCTGTGCAAATAGTTGAGGAGTGTGGTGGCCATCTTTTTGCCATCGTCCTTGTGGCAAAGTCATTGAAGAATGTAAAAGATGTTGAACTTTGGGAGCTTGCACTCAACAAATTGCGCTACCCTAATCCTTCTGATGATACTGGTAGCTTTGATGGTGTAAGCAGAGTCATGATTAATGCATTCATAAACTTCATCTGGGATGATATGAATCAAACACAAAAATGCTGCCTCACAAGTTGTTTATTCATCCCTGATATCAAAATAGGGAAGCTTTATTATGAATTGATGCATCATTTGATTTCTTATGGATTAACTGACGTTGTAAAGGCAGCACATAACTTGAGAGAGCTTGTAGAACGTTCTGTCTTATTACAACTTCAAGGCTTTAGAGGCAAGTATATCCAGTTGCCAGAAGAGACCTATGCTATTTTGCATTCATTGAACACTTTAAACCCTTTGTTTATGAAGAAATCAGGGTTAGGGTTGACTGAGGCACCAGATAGTGAGTTATGGCATAATGCTGTGCATATTGAAGTAGCAAACAATAAACTATCTGAGCTACCTTTGTCTCCAAACAGCTTGGAGCTCAAAGTGTTAATGTTGCAAGGCAATGCTGATTTGACAAGAATCCCACCAATGTTTTTCATTCAAATGCCTCTGCTTTGGATCTTGGACTTATCATACACTAGTATAAGAGAATTACCAAACTCTTTTTTTGAGTTGGAGCAACTCAAACAACTATATTTGAAAGGTTGTAAAAACTTCATGAAGTTACCACCAGAGATTGGAAAGGTAAAGAAACTGGAGAAGCTTGATCTTGATGGAACTCAAATCATACATATGCCAGCAGAGGTCCAAGAGTTAACCAATCTCCAAAGCTTGACTCTTTGTTTCTTTGAATATCGTGGCAAGAAAAACAAGCAATATACTTGTTCAACAATTATTCCTTTTGGAGTAATATCAAAACTCAAGGGATTAATACATTTAACCATTTATGTGAACCCTGATGATGAGCGATGGCATGAGAATGTACAAGTCATTCTGCCAGAAATTTTAGGGTTAGAATCTTTGCGAAGTCTATGCTTATATATTCCACAGTCAGAACTTTTGAAGATCATACAAAGTCGCATTTTAAAGCTTGATTTTAGATTTGTTGTTGGCCAGCATATGCAACGCATCATTTCAGGTACATCTCCCACAGTTGAAGTGAAATTTAAGCAAAGTGGTTATAGCTTGAAATATATTAAAGGTGTAAATGTTCCAAATGAGATCGAGAAGCTTCTCAAACACTGCAAGGCTTTATTCTTGGATCGACATATGAACATCACGAGTCTCTCCAAATTTAACATAATGAATTTAGAGCAGCTGCAGGTATGCATATTAGCAGAATGTAAAGAGATGCAAACAATTGTTAATGGAAGATACTCAAAAAGTAAGGATATTCTTCCAAATTTACTCTTGCTGAGTGTATCATACATGAGGAATCTAAGAAGCATATGGAAAGGGCCAGTTCATTCATGTCACTCTTTTGGCATGTTAAAGTCTTTAGAATTGCAACATTGCCCTAACTTAGTGACTATCTTCATCGTGGATTTTCTGGGCAATCTTTCATTGCTAGAAGAGTTTATAGTTAAAGACTGTCCCAAAGTAACCACCCTGATAAGTCATGAATTATCCAAGAATTTCTGGGCAAACTGTTTCCTTCCTAAATTGAAAAAGGCATCATTTCTTCATCTTCCAGAATTGATCAACATTTCCAACGGATTGCACATCGGACCAAGCTTAGAAGAAATCGGAATTTATGATTGCCCAAAACTCCAAAGTCTTTCTAAGATGGAATTATCAAGCCAAGAATTGAAGGTCATCAAAGGACAAACCAAGTGGTGGGATGCACTGAATTGGAGCCAAGAGTGGGGAGAAGCAGGTCGACCACTTAAATTTGATAACATCTTTTCCTCACTAAACAATGAAGCAGACATAATGACTCAATTAGAGGCATACAACGACAATGCTCCAGGTGATCTATTAGTGTGTAGTTTCAAGTTTTCAACTACTGAGATTGTTATAATTAGTACTAAAACCTCCTTTATTTACTTACATTATTAAACATGACAATAGGGCGGTCATAGATGAACTTAAATTTATTAATTTCATTTCCATGTTTTATATGCTAGATCTACATCACCCTACCATAAATTCTTGTATCACAGAAATTAAGACCTTCCCTGAGCGGGTCTTTTGAGGATGGATACAATTAGAGCATTTTTGGGCACAGAAGGTAACACCAAATTTCATTATAACCAAGAGTCCTAATTATTTCAATGGCTATGCATCTTTTGGCTTATGCTATATGTGGCATGCAGGGTAGCAGAAGCTCTTACTGATGTATTCGTAAATTGATCTGTATGTTTTGCTGCAAAGATCTGAAATGGAACTTGTTGGATGCAGAAAATTGTGATATGTTTTTGTCTTTTACATGTTAAGTTTAATGCTTGTGTACTGTTTCTATCCAGAATGTTGAATTTCATGTACTTAAGTTAATGTACTTCGTGTGAGGATAGTGATTAATATGTTTAAGTCGGTTATATAATGTGTTTATATGTACACTTTGTAAAATGTGATTGACTGAAAAAGTATGTATGAACAGAAAGTCACTTATATGGGAATGCACACTCATATGGACGAATCTGTTTTCAGTTTTCACACAGGACACTAACAGAATTCACTGCTTCTACAAAACAAAAGTATAGTTCCATACTTTACCCCGTTGAAGACTTCGTTTTGGATGACACCAACTTCTTTTGAGCAAAGTATATTGACATCCCTTAAGAATTGGTTCAAATATGACATGGGTTATTGTTCAAAGGTTGACTTGATGTTTTTATTTTAAATTTTCACCAGAGAATACTTGTTATATGCAGTCTTTAGACAATGATGTATACGGTGTGTATTGATATGTGAGAATAATTGAGATGGTGTATGTGAATGTCTCCAATGAAATCATTAGGCACAAAATTTGTTAGCTTTTTAGGTTGGCTTTTTGAGTTTATTTTATGTATTAAATAAATTAAAATTATTTTATTTTACTAATCCTTATTTTTTACATTATTTTTAATTTATTCTTTATAATTCAAAAGTTCTTTGTTTCTTATAGTTTTTGAAAATAAATTAATTAGTTCTTTGTTAAATATTCATTAGTATGTGTTTACATTCTATTAACAAATAGTTAATCACGTGTCACTTTGACACTTTTCTTGTCACATTTTAACATAATCTAATATATTTTTAGTATTAAAATAATAGGTTGTTGGTTAGTTTAACAAATTTGACAACAAATTTCAAAAAAGTTAAGGAAAAATAATCAAATTAAAAATTTTGAAAATTATAGGTATTGAGTTAAAACTAAATGAAACTTCAAAAGTGAGTATTGGGAAACTCAAAGTTTCGTTGGTGATCGAAGAGTTTGGGTGAGATGATGATTTTGGAGTTGTGTGAAATGGAATGAAGTAGTTTAGAGGTTAATTGAATATTTAATAAATAAACAATGTGTGGTGGTTTAGTAGTCTGAATTTTAAACTCCTTTAAATTGAGAGGATTGAAATAGTTTATAAATTTAATCCTTTTAAATTACCTCACTCTATTAATACTATTATAATATCTAATTAGAAGAAAGTAATTTATTTTATTACTTTTTAAAAACTTTGAATCGTGATTTGTGTATTCTATTACATTCTATTTCACTCCACACAACTCTATTAGTGATGCCTCTATTTCATTCTGTTCAGGTTCTCAATGAAGGAAGTTACTGAAAAACATGCAATAGAAGTTGTTTGATTTTAAGGAAATTTGTAAATGTATTTTTTTTCTAGAAAAAGGAGATAGAATTATATATATCAGCTTAGATAGTGATTGTATGAGACTCGACATATATTATCTAAGCATTCTCCGTATAATTCTTATGTGACATCTAATAAAGAATTTGAGACACCCATGCTAACAAGAAATTGGGAGAGTGCTAAGTGGGTCTTGTTGATAGACATAATACTATGTGATTTGTTCACAACTAATGATTGTAATATACTTGAGATGCAGCTGTTGCAAAAAAATTAAAATTTAACTATAAAATTACAATATTTTTTTTTTGAGAATATAAACAATCTTCTTTGGTTAGACTTGTATAAAACTAGCATGAAGGAGTTTCTATCATCACTATCAAAGCTAATAGGTCTTAAAAATATTTATTTGAATAATTGTAAATAATAGAGTGAATTATCTCTTAGATTATCGTCACTTCAATTTCTTGAAGTCCTTACTATTCCAGGTAGTCAAGTAATTTTGATGTCTTCTTGTGTTACCTTTTATTTAGCATGATTTTTAAAAAACTTAAAATTGTTTTTATCATGTTGGCAAAACAAACGTTATGTTATCCATAGTAGTGTTAATATCAAATTATCAATAAATATATATTTGAAGGAATGATTGACAATGCAACAAGTGGCATACTGGTGCTACTTGACACTTTCCATAATCATGATCAATAAAATAACTAACGGTGAAAGATAAAAACAAGTAACTTGGAATTAAGAATGACAGTTGGTAAGATATTTTAATTTTTATTCATGAATCTAGATTTTTTTTTTTTTGTTTTCATTTAGGGACATAAGTAAGTAACACTGTAACAAAATTAATTATCACCTCTTTATATTAAATTTTTAAATCTTTATATTTAGAGTAATTTATTTATAAAAATTAAGATGAGCAATATTTTTTTTCAATTTAAAACTTGTGAGTATCACCCTTTTCATATCCGATTTCAGACCTGAAAATTAACTCAATAGATTCCACATATTTCTATGATATGATTCCCCCGACAAGATCACACAAGACATGCCAAAAATAAAAACAAAGGCCAAGTTGCACATAATTAGAAGTTGAACGAAGGCTTCAAGAATTTAGGAAAGCAAAAAGGCTAAAAGCAAAGAGAAGTTTGAAAGTTGAACATAGGGCTTGTGGTTAATACTTTTTTTTTTCCTTAGCAAAACTTATCATCCATCTATAACTTCTTTTATTTTAATTATGAGTTTGTGAAATGTTTGAAAATTGAACAAAGTTAAATGGATTTCATGCAGAGCATACCACCCTGCACTCTCACCTTGTTAAAAGAGAAAGCAGAACCATTGAGAAGATGACTAATAGATAAAATTTATCATCAAGCAAGCTTCAAATTTATATTACATAAAATTTTGTCAAATTTCTAACTCAAACCCTTTAAAATTGACCCAAAAAAAAAGGCTCTTTATCTAGCACATAATTAGGTCTACTTGCAAAGTACTGGAAATGTGATATTGTCACCTCAGGGCCTCATACAACCTAATTTTAGGTTGCTATTATTGCTGAAGTTGTTATTGACACAACAAATTTGCTTATATTTCATATATTTTAAGACTTCACCATAAAATGGTATTGGGCTTTGATACAAAATGATGAAAGAAGACTATTAGCAAAAAATTTGTTAACCTTATAAAAGAGATTTTAGTATGACACTGGTTGAAGTTCCAATAAGACCCATTATACTATATGTTGGCATAGAACTAGCCACGTGGAGTGCCATAAACTTGACCATTCTATTTAGATAATTTTGACATTCCTTAATAGGGTTGCAAATATAGAACTAAACTGAAAGAAGAAATTAACATTCAGTAAAGGTTCTGGCAATTTTAGTGAAAATAAAGTTTAATTCAACCAAGTTTATCCTACTTCTTAAATATACATCTCTGAACTTATTATATAATTTTTTTGAGTATCCATTGAAGAATAAATATTTTTACCACACCAAACAACAAGATAGAACTTGGTGTCATTGTGAAACCATTTGGCACAAAATTTGTTAGAAAAGCGCTATTTAGGGTTTACTTTTTCAGTTTATTTTTTGTATTAAATAAATTAAAGTTATTTTATTTTACTAATCCTTAATTTGTTATATTATTTGGTGGAGTGTTTGGCAGCTCATGGCTTTCTTGGTGAGGTTAATAAAAGAAAATGTTACAAAAAAACACACAGTATAGGTCGTATCAACCTGTTTTTGATAATATGAGCAATTTTCTTTTGCTAGACTTGTATGATACAGGCATCAAGAATCTTCTGTCGTTGCTATCAAAGCTGATTAGTCTTAAAGGATTTGAATACTTATGAGGACTTAGAGGAGTTGCCGCCTAAAGTAAAGTCACTTCAATTTCTTTAGGTCCTTGACATTAGAGGTACCAACTTGGTTTTTATATCTTCTTATATTGAAACCTTATTGAATATAAGGTGTTTGTGAATACCATATATAAAAAGTGACAATGTTAGTGCTTGCCATATTACAGAAGTAGATGAATTTGATGCAACTGGCAAGATTCAACATTTAAAAGAATTGACAATTAAAATAAAATCTTATGAGGAATGGAAGAAACGTCATGTTGTCGAGGTGATCTCAAAATGATAATTTTAACTTTTATTTGGCATGATTTTTGAAAAACCTTCAATTGTTTTTATCATGTTAGCAAAAAAAACATACAGTGTTAGCATCAAGTTATGTATATATATTCGAAAGAATGACTGACAATGCAACAAGTGGCATACAGGTCCACTTGACACTTTCCATAATCATGAAAAATAAAATAATAACTAACAATGGGAGATAAAGACAAGTAACTTGCACTTAAGAATGATAGTAGGTAAGATATATTAGTTTTTATTCATTGATCCAAAATTTAAGTTAAAACTCGTGAGTTTCAACCTTTTCATATCTAAATTCAGAAACTTAAGAGTTCTCAAAAAAAAAGAGGAGAAAATTATATATACCTAGAAAAAGACTTGAATTCATTTCTTAAATATACGTCTCTGATTAATTATTGATAAATTCTTGCTCTCCATTACCCTAATTTATTTTGGTTCAGATAGTGATCAAAGCATATATATGAAACCCCTTAATTGGTTGAAATACTCTTTGCGTGTCTCTTAACAGTTCAATATTTGAGGATTCTTTTATAATTTGGCCCTTTTTTTTTTCATGTAAGTTATAACATTATGAGTCCCTAAACTGCTTGACCTAACACAACTTCCATATCTTGTAAAATTAACCATACAAAGAACTTGAACTCAAAGTAGATTCCGCATATTTCTATGATATGATTTCCCCAACAAGATCACGCAAGACATACCAAAAATAAAAACAAAGGCCAAATTGCACATTATTAGAAGTTGAACGAAGGATTCAAGCATTTAGGAAAGGAAAAGGCTAAAAGCAAAGAAGAGAAGTTTGAAAATTGAACACAGGACTTGTGTTTAATACTTTTTTTTTCTTTAACAAAATTTATCATCCATCTATCAAATTCTTTTTAATTGCGAGCATGTGAAATGTTTGAAAATTGAACAAAGCTAAATGGATTTCAATTAGCATATGAGATATCACTGGAGTGCTGCAGTAACAAGTCTTGCATGCAGAGCATGTCACCCTGCACTCTCTCTCACACCTTGTTTAAAGAGAAAGCAGAACCATCGGGAAGATGACTTATAAACGGAATTTATCATCAAGCAAGCTTCAAATTTTATACTACATAAAATTTTGTTATATTTCTAACTCAAACCCTTTTCAATTGACCAAAAAAAAAGCTCTACGTCTATGACTAGAACATAATTACGTCCACTTGCAAAATATTGGAAATATGATATTGTCACCTGAGGGACCATTCTATTTAGACAATTTTGCCAATCTTTAAAAGGGTTGCAAATATAGAACTAAACTTAAAAGAAGAAATTAACATACAGTAAAAGCTCTGACACGTGTAGTGGAAATAAGGTTTAATTCAGCTAATTTTATCCACCTTCTTTAAACCAAATTTCCCATTATCAAAATAAAAGAATTGAAACAAAAAAGCTCTTAATAATCATTGTAGCACATATCCACAATGACACTACTTTTTGAGTCTTTCATGTACCTGCAGCTTTATAATCTAGAATTGGAACAGAGCATACTAGTCTTTTACTTTTGACACCAATACTAAGTATTACAAATAATAAGGAAACACACAATTTTTTGAGACTTCAATAGACATGCAACACTTGAATTTGAAAGCATAATACAACAAACTTGTCTTTTACTTTTGACACCTATACTAATTATTATGAGTAACAAGGAAACATACTTACAGGAAATATTAAGTACAAGCTAAAAATATAGATTCAAACTAACTCTTGGACCTCAACTTCTGTCCACTCCAAATCACTCCACCATTCTTGCTCCTGTGAAGGTTCTTAAGTTACTTGCATTGGCTATGCTAAAAGGTAAAGATTTCAACTCAAGACATTTGCGTATATTTGACAGCTCCAAAGATGGCTATTCCAAATTATTATTTGGGCATATGGATCTCAGTTTTGACAAGTTATCCAATATTATCATCTCCATTTTTGCAGCAAACGCTGCTTTCTTTTAGTGACGTTCTTCAGCAAGATAAGTTCCTTGATTTCTGAAAAATTTTGAACTATTAATTTATATAGTTCTGGGAAATCTTCAATGGCTACTTTGATGAAAATTCTTCTTAACATTGGACAGTTCTTTAATGTTAAAGTATATGCAACTTGGAAAAAATTCCAGGATGTCACTTAAAATGAAGCAAATTATCCAAGTATAGTTGCTCTAAATTTGGCAATAGGCTTCTATTTTTGAGGGTAATGCCATTATTAGCATTCGCAACTTGATCGCCTGCAACAATGGTTGATATTTTATTGCACCTCTCAATCAAAAAACCAAGAATACAATTCAAATTTGATGTCCCAACAAAATCTGATAGATTTCTAATATCCTTGTGACAAATTAGCGTAAATGCATCAGTTTGAGGGAGTATCTCACTGACTTCCAAGTTATCCTTTTGCTCCCCGTCGCAATACTTTACATAATTGGTAATCTTATACTCAAAAGACTCAAGGATTTTTGGATGTTTTGAGCTTTGGCATTTCACAAAGAAATGAAAGGAAGTGAGTCGCTTATGATCTCTCTATGATTTGTTACTTTCCAAAAATTTTCCAAGAATTTCTAAAGAAGGAAAGCTGCATCTGAAAGTGGTTAGATTTTCCAATGAAGCCACTAGCTTTAAAACCGATTCAGCATCAATGCACCATTACTCATAGGATTTCACTTCAATGATCAATTCTTCTAATTTATAAAGTTTTGAAATCACGTCATGATCAATATCATGACTTTGATCTCTACTTTGGTCACGACCTGTAATGTATGGGATTCGTAGGCATTATAAATTAACCAACCATCTAATATAAAATGGTATAATTTCAATACCCCGAATGTCCAGGACCTCAAGATCTTGAAAAGACTCTATTGCAGAGGGTAACATAGTCAAGAGCACACAATCATTTAGATAGAGCACCTTAAGACTAGTTAATTTTGACAATAACTATGGTAACTGTCTTATTTTAGTATCATACAAGTCTAAGACAAGAGGATTCCACATATTGTCAAAAAATTCTTGTGGGACTATAGCCAACTCTGAATTCTTTTGAAGCAATAGAGTCTAAAGCATGCTACAATCTTGGTTTATTGGTAGACCATCCTTTTTCCTACTAATCATAGAGACCCATCTAACTTGCTACCATGTTTTTAATCTTGAGGGTTCCTTAAGTTCTTCACTCTTAACATAAAACTACATTATAGATACTTAGATGATATATGTAAAGCAACTTGCCTTATGCAATCATTCATCTTGACATATATCATTTGTTCCACTCTCTCAAGTAATGATACATTGATAAGGTGCTTCAATACATCATTACCATGGTTACATACTTTTTTGTAGTTAGTCGTTTAATGAAAATCACCAAGAAAGCCATGAGCTATCCAACATTCCACTAAGAAATCTATGTAAACCTTGCTATCTATAGGGTACAATGAAGTGTATAGGAAGTATCTTTGTTTCCTTTCATCTTTCAATTGATTATAACATATTTTCAAACATGAGTATAACTCTTTTAAACCTTGATTTTCAAGTTGAGGCCATGGTTTAAGATCATCCAATCCTCTTTCCAGCTAGCCACAAACACTTTTAGTTTAAAAGAGCTTGCCATCTAATGTATAAGAAGGGAAAGAAAAGAACACTTGTTACTTATAAGCCAAGCAATTGGTTGAATATAAGGAAAATCAATAACATGACATTGACTTGCCTTTGCACCATGTTCAACTTGCAAACAAAAGGAAATTCAGTGGTTATTAGCACTTTACTGCCATTGTCATTATTTGGGATTCCTAGACTATTCAAATTGATGTTGTCTAGAACCTTATAAAAAATTAGCAAATATTTTTCTCTATGTATTCATCTAGTAACTTCATCAGGATCAATGTTGCATTCCATATTTAGCAATAGTTAGTCTGCTATTCTCTGCCGAAGTTCATGGTTATTCTTATTAGCTGGCACTCTTCTGAAAAAGACAATATCAAACATTGTAGCAACTTTCTCATTGTTATTTAAGTTTTGCACAATTGTTATTTTTCCCACTCATTTTGTTCCACAAACTCTAATTTTTTCACTCTGTAATTTTTTAGCAAAGCAAGAATTTCTTCCAAAGAACCTTGAAGAGTAGGGTAACCTATAATTTAAGGACAATCCAACTCCTTTAAGACTAGCACTGGCAATTTATCAACCAAAAATTCTCTTAGAGGTTCTTGTAAAAGTTAAAGAGCTTCCTTGAGCTTTGTTGCCATCTTTTCACTTAGATTTGATTTCTTCCAAACATAAAATTTGAGTAACCTCCCCCATTAATACTTGTTAATCAGGGAAACCACTTTTGCAACAATTTCTAATACCATATTCTTGCACAATGTGTAAGTATTATATCTATCTATTTGTTTCTGTCTCATGACATCCCTGTCATAGTCCTTTTCTAGCACAAGAAGCCATTTTACGGGAAGAAAAGAACACTTATTATATATAAGCTTAACAATCAGTTGAATACAAGGAAAATTAGTAACATGACTAACAATGTATCGAAACATCTTTCATGCTTCATCAAGAGATAATTGCATGATATTGACTCGCCTTTGCACCCTATTCAGCTTGCAAACAGAAGGAAATTCAATAGACATTATCACCTTATTGCCATTGTCATTGTTTGGGATTCCTAGATCATTTAAATTGATGTTGTCCAAAACCTCATAAAAAATTAATAAATATTTTTTGCTCTATAGTTCTCTATGTATTCCTCTAGTAACTTCATTAGGGTCAATGTTGCATTCCATGTTTAGGAACTTTCGATATACTATTCTTCACCGAAGTTTATGGTCATTATGATTAACTAGCACTCTTGTGACAATGACAATATCAAACATCTTAGCAACTTCTTCATTGTTATTTAAGTTTTGCATAATTGTTGTTTCCCCACTCCTTTTGTTCCACAAACACTAATTTTTTTCATTTTGTAATTTTTTAGCAAAGTAAGAATTTCTTCAAAGGCACCTTTGAAGAGTATGGTAACCCATAATCTATGGACAATCTAACTCCTTTAAGACTTGCACTAGCAGTTTATCAACTAGAAAGTCTCTTGGAGGTTCTTTTAAAATTTGAAGGACTTCCTTAAGCTTTGTTGCCATCTTTTCACTCAAATTTGATTTCTTCCAAACATACAATTTGGGTAACCTTCCCCATTGATACTTGTTAATCAAGAAACCCATTTCTGCAACAATTTCTGACACTATGTTCTTGCACAAGGTGTAAGTATTATATGTATATTTTTGTTTCTGTCTCATGACTTCCCTGTCATAGTCCTTTTCTAGTGCAAGAAGCCATTTTAAGGGAAGAAAGGAACACCTATTACATATAAGGTGAGCAATCGGTTGAATATAAGGAAAATTAATAACATGACTAACAATGTGTTGAAACATCTTTCATGCTTCATCAGGAGATAATTGCATGATATTAACTTGCCTTTACACCCTGTTCAACTTGTAAAAAAAAGGAAATTCATTGGACATTACCACCTTACTACCATTGTCATTATTTGGGATTCCTAGACCATTCAAATTGATCTTTTCCAAAACCTCATCAAAAATTAATAAATATTTTTGGTTCTCCAGTTCTCTATGTATTCCTCTAATAACTTTATCAAGGTCAATGTTGCATTCCATGTTTAGTAATAGTTGATCTATTATTCTCTGCCAAAGTTTATGGTCATTATGATTAACTAGCACTCTTATGAAAGTGACAATATTAAACATCTTAGCAACTTCTTCATTGTTATGTAAGTTTCGCATAATTGTTGTTTCCGTACTCTTTTTGTTCCACAAACTCTCATTTTTTTCATTCAGTAATTTTTTAGCAAAGTAAGAATTTCTTCCAATGCACCATTGAAGAGTATGGTAACCTATAATCTATGAACAATCCAACTCCTTTAAGACTAGCCTAGCAGTTTATCAATTAGAAAGTCTCTTGGAGGTTCTTTTAAAATTCGAAGGACTTCCTTGAGCTTTGTTACCATCTTTTCACTCAAATTTGATTTCTTCCAAACATACAATTTTGGTAACCTCCCTCGTTAATACTTGTTAATCAGGGAACCCACTTTTGCAGCAATTTATGATCCATGTTCTTCCATAAGGTGTAAGTATTATATGTTTCTTTTAGTTTCTGTCTTATGACTTCCCTGTCATGGTCCATTTCTAGCACAAGAAGCCATTTTAAGGGAAGAAAGGAACACCTATTACATATAATCCATGCAATTGATTGAATACAAGGAAAATTAATAACATGACTAACAATGTATTGAAACATCTTTCATGCTTTATCAGGAGATAATTACATGATATTGACTTGCCTTTGCATCCTGTTCAGCTTGCAAACAAAAGGAAATTTGGTGGACATTACCACCTTATTGTCATTGTCATTATTTAGGATTCTTGGACCGTTCAAATTAATGCTGTTTATAACCTCATCAAAAATTAATAAATATTTTTGGTTCTCGAGTTCTCTATGTAGTCCTCTAGTAACTTCATCAGGGTTAATGTTTCATTCCATGTTTAGCAACAACCGATCTACTATTGTCTTCGAAGTTTATAGTAATTCTGATTAGTTGGCACACTTATAGAAATGCCAATATCAAACATCTTAGCAACTTCCTCATTTTTATTTAAGTTTTCAAAAAAAATTTGTTTTCCCCACTTCTTTTGTTCCATAACATCCAAATTTTTCAACCTAAATTTTTTTTAACAAACTAATAATTTCTTCCAAGCCACCTTGAAGAGTAAGGT
Source organism: Senna siamea (assembly GCA_031216115.1). Lineage (NCBI taxonomy): Eukaryota > Viridiplantae > Streptophyta > Magnoliopsida > Fabales > Fabaceae > Senna > Senna siamea. Next base: position 22,185,421 of record CM062355.1, read on the forward strand.
AACCCATAATCTATGGACAATCCGATTCCTTTAAGACTAACTCTTGTAGTTTATTAGACACAAAGTCTCTTGGAGGTTCTTTTAAAAGTCGTAGGGCTTCCTGAAGTTTTGTTGCCATCTTTTCATTCAAATTTGATTTCTTCCAAACATACAATTTGGGTAGCCTCCTCTGTTCATACTTGTTAATCAAGAAACCTACTTCTGCAGTAATTTTTGATACCATGTTCTTCCACAATGTGTAAGTATTAAATGTATCTTTCAGTTTTTGTCTTATAACTTCCCTGTCATGGTCCTTTTCTAAAGCAAGAAGCCATCTCAGGGGAAGACAAGAATACCTATTACATATATACCGAGAAATCAGTTGAATACTAGAAAAATTAATAACATGAATAAAAAGTCTTGAAACATCTTTCATGCTTGATGAGGAGATAATTACATGATATTAAGTCGCCTTTACACCCTATTTAGCTTGCAAACAAAAGGAAACTCAGTGGCCATTACCACTTTACTGCCATTGTCATTATTTGGGATTCTTACACCATTCAAATTGATGTTGTCCAAAACCTCATAAAAAATTAGCAAATATTTTTTGTTCTCTAGTTCTCTATGTATTCATCTAGTAACTTCATTAGGTTTAATGTTGCATTCCATGTTTAGCAACTGTCAGTTTGCTATTCTCCACCAAAGTTCATGGTTATTCTGATTAGCTGGCACTCTTATGAAAAAGACAATATCAAACATCCTAGTAACTTTCTCATTGTTATTTATGTTTTGCATAATTTTTTTTCCCACTCCTTTTGTTCCACAAACTCCAATTTTTTCACTTTGCAATTTTTTTAGCAAAGCAAGAATTTCTTCCAAGGAACCTTGAAGAGTAGGGTAACATATGATTTATGGACAATCCAACTCTTTTAAGATTGGATCTAGTAGTTTATCAACCAGAAAGTCTCTTGGAGATTCTTGTAAAAGTTAAAGAGCTTCCTTCAACTTTTTTGCCAACTTTTCACTCAGATTTGATTACTTCCAAACATACAATTTAGGTAACCTCCCCCGTTAATACTTGTTAATTAGGGAAACCACTTTTGTAGCAATTTCTAATACCATGTTCTTCCACAAGTTGTAAGTATTATATGTATCTTTTTATTTTTGTCTCATGACTTACCTATCATGGTCCTTTTCTAGAGTAAGAAGCCATTTTAAGGGAAGACAAAAACACCTTTTACATATAAGCCGAGCAATCAGTTGAATACAAGAAAAATTAATAACATGACTAACAATGCATCGAAACATCTTCTATGCTTCATCAAGAGATAATTGCATGATATTGACTCGCCTTTGCACCCTTTTCAGCTTGCAAACAGAAGAAAATTCAATGGACATTATCACCTTATTGCCATTGTCATTATTTAGGATTCCTTGATCGTTCAAATTGATGTTGTCCAGAACCTCATCAAAAATTAATAAATATTTTTGGTTCTTTAGTTCTCTATGTATTCCTCTAATAACTTTATCAGTGTTAATGTTGCATTCCATGTTTAGCAACTGTCGATATACTATTCTCCACCGAAGTTTATGGTCATTATGATTAACTAGAACTCTTATGAAAATGACAATATCAAACATCTTAGCAACTTCTTCATTATTACTTAAGTTTCGCATAATTGTTGTTTCCTCACTCCTTTTGTTCCACAAACTCTAATTTTTTTCATTTAGTAATTTTTTAGCAAAGCAAGAATTTCTTCAAAGGCACCTTTAAAGAGTATGGTAACCCATAATCTATGGACAATCCAACTCCTTTAAGACTGGCATTAGCAGTTTATCGACTAGAAAGTCTCTTACAGGTTCTTTTAAAATTTGAAGGACTTCTTTGAGCTTTGTTGCCATCTTTTCACTCAAATTTGATTTCTTCCAAGCATACAATTTGGGTAACCTCCCCCGTTAATACTTGTTAATTGGGAAACCTACTTTTGTAGCAATTTCCCTTACCATGTTCTTGCATAAGTTATAAGTATTATATATATCTTTTCTTTCTATCTCATAACTTCCCTATCATGGTCATTTTCTTAAGCAAAAATCTATTTTCGGGGAAGACAAAAAAAAACACCTGATAAAGATAAGCTAAGCAATTGTTTAAATACTAGGAAAATCAATAACAGGACTAACAATGTCTCGAAACATCTTACATGCTTCATCTAGACATAATTGCATAAAATGAACTCACCTTTGCACCCTGTTTAACTTGCAAACAAATGAAATTCAGTGGCCATTACCATCTTATTGCCATTTTCATTATTTGGGATTCCTAGACCGTTCAAATTGATGTTTTACAAAACCTCATAAAAAATTATCAAATATTTTTTGTTCTCTACCACTTTATGTATTCTTCTAGTAACTTAATTAGGATTAGTGTTGCTTTCCTTGTTGAGCAACAGTTTATTGGTAATTCAAATTGGCTGGCACTCTTATGAAAATGACAATATCAGACATCTTAGCAACCTCCTCATTGTTATTTAAGTTTCACATAATTTTTGTTTTCCCTACTCCTTTTGTTCAACAAACTCTAATTTTTTTCACTCCATAATTTTTTAACAAAGTAAGAATTTTTTCCAAGGCACCTTGAAGAGTAGGATAACCCATAATCTGTGGACAATCCAACTCCTTTAGGACTGGCTCTAGTAGTTTATTAACCAGAAAGTCTCTTAGAGGTTCTTTTAAAAGTTGATGGCTTCCTTGAGCTTTGTCGCCATCTTTTCACTCAAATTTTATCTCTTTCAAATATACAATTTAGGTAGCCTCCCCCATTCATAGTTGTTAATCAAGGAACCCACTTTTGCAACAATTTGTAATACCATGTTCTTCCACAAGGTGTAAGTATTAGATGTATCCTTCTATTTTTGTCTCATAACTTCCCTATCATAATCATTTCCTAGAGCAAGAAGTCATTTCAGGGCTTGGTTCAACCCTCTATATCTTTTATGTAGTTGTCTAGAAGATGCAATTTTTTTTACTGAAGTAGGATTTTGATTCTTTAATGAGTACTCAAGAGGCTTAGGGAACCCTCACTCAAAAACTAGTCGTTGAAGGGAGGGAACCAACCCCCTTAAGTACCCAATCGAGCAGCTCATTATACTTTATGTAGGTCTAATCTCTATCAAAACAATGCCCCTAAAGTGCCGACATCCCAATGGCTGTACTCCGTAACACTTCACTCGGTGTTGCTTCACTTAACGTTGCTTCATTCCTCCTCAGGTCAACCCATCTACTAATCAAAACTCTCTGTAGGTAGCCTTCTTTGTGTCATCAATAAACTAACTTTGATACCAACTGATGGGTACTCAAGAAAGTTGTAGAATCCTCCCTCAAAAGTTAGTTGTTTAAGGGAGAAAACTAACTCCCTTAAGTACCCCATCTAGCCGCTTATTCTACTCGATGTGGAACTAATATCCATCATAGCACCGACCCCAAAGAGCCAACATTCTCGTTGCTGCACTCTGCAACACTACAATCAGCATTGTCTCACTCGATATTTTTTCACTCTTCCACAAGTCAGCCCCTTCGTCGGTTAAAACTCTTTGCAGGTAGCCATCTTTGTGCCATTGGTAAACCAGCTTTGATACCAATTGATGGCTACTCAAGAGGCTTAGAGAACTTGCTCTCAAAAAATAGCTATTAAAGGTGGAGAACCAAGCTCTTTAAGTATCTCATCGAGCATACTATTCTACTCAATATAGGACTAATCCCCTTTAAAGCAACGCCTCAGCAGTTGTACTCTATGATACTTCACTCAGCATTACTTCAAAATCTTTCTCAGGTAGCCCTCTTTGTAACGCAATAAACCAGCTCAGATACTAATTGATGGGTACTCAAGAGACCTGGGAATCCCTTCTTCAAAAGTTAGCTATTGGGAAACCCTTCTTCAAAAGTTAGCTATTGAAAGGGGAAAACCAACCCCTTTAAGTACCCTATCGTGCATTCTATTCTACTTGATGTGGGATTAATCTCCATCATTTACTTTATGGGGTACTTAAGGTGGTTGGTTTTCTCCCATAAACAGTTAGTTTTGAAGAAATGTTCCTCAAGTCACTTGGGTATTAATCAATTAGTATTAGAGATAGTTGTCGACGGCACAGAGAGGGTTGCCTGTAAAGGAGCTGACTACAATAGAGTGAAGCAACTTCAAGTGAAGCAACGGTGAGTGAAGTATCACAAAGTGCTATAGTTTAGATGTTGACTTTATAAGGTCTGCGCTATAATGGGGATTAGTCCCACATCGAGTAGAATATACTGCTTGATGGGGTACTCAAAGAGGTTGGTTCTCCCCCTTCAATAGCTATTTGAGAGAGGGATCTTTAAGCCTCTTGAGTACCCATAATTGGTATTAAAGCTAGTTGGCTGACGAAGAGGGCTACTTATGGAAGTTTCTAACTAGCGGAGGGACTAATTGCAGTAGAGCAAAACAACGTCGATTGAAGTAACGCTAAGTGAAATGTTGCAGAGTACAGCCACTAGAACATCAGCTCTCTAGGGGTGGTGATAATTATATAGGATTAAGCAATAATCATAATCACTAAATATACAACATTAAATGGTAAGAAATTTTTAATGTGGCTCAAGAGTTGTCATTATAGTCCAATACAACAATTTAAATGTAGACTGCTAATGTCTTATTTGTTATTATTTTAGGACTTAACAATTGGAATACCTCTTTTCACCATGTCATTAGAATTTAAAATACTTATGATCACCATCATTAACTACTACAATTGGCCACATATATTTTATGTGTCTATCATATGCTTTAATTATTCTAGATCCTTGATGGGTTCTTATAAAAATGGTGATGAGTCAAGATTACTGGAAATTCAGACAATTATAAAGATCAAATTATATATATATATATATAACAATAAGGCCAAAATATAAGGAACCTTGAACTTTTGCCTTTTGTAGATAACCCCTCTAAGTTAACAAGGAATTCTTTTAAACTTTCAAAATCTTATAGATAATAGCATACGTTAAATTTTTTATCCAAAAGATAATGGTCAAAAGCCATGTCAATTATTGACTCCACGTCAGACTAACGCTAAGCTATAACGAGGGGCATATATTTCATTTCACATAATTTTAAACCCACCCAAATCGGATCATACCATAAACCCAACCAGTTAACCCAATTGAATGACCTCAAACCCAATTGCATAAACCTCCCAAATTCTAGGGCAAGTCACACATTTTCACCGTAATCCTCCATAGCTACATTCGACGTTGCACTATTACAATAGCTATATGGGATATATTTGTGTGTGATGGGATTGTGCAATTTTTTTTCCTTGTGAAGAATACCATATTATTCTATATTAAGAGATAGCAATAAATTCTAATATTTATGTGATTTATATTGTAACACGCTTACTTGTTAAACCATTTAAGCAATCTAATGGTTCATTGGAAATTGATGTCCTTTTATCTTTTTTGAGAGATTAAGAAGACAGCATTTTTCGTTACATAAATTTCTGAACCTATAACGTCTATATCTCAAACCAAAATAATCAGGTTCCAAAAACAACATTGCCAGTTCTGGTTAAGTTAGATTAGAGTTACCAATTTAGGAAAATTTGGTATAATATCATCTTGACGATATTATTTTAAATAATATAATATTTTGAATAACACAGTTGGATAATAGCATTTATTATAGTGTTATGTGATAACACAAAAACATATGAGATAATACCATATTATCACATCTCACTAATTTTACCTATATTATATTTTATATTGACGCACATCTCCAGCCCTATCTTCACTCACACATGCTCAACATCACTAAGAAGAGCAAAGCAACACTTTCGGACTAGCGGCAACAATCATCTTCCAAACATTGATTGTGTGACATTTAATTAGTATTTTATTTTGTTAGGTTCAAAAGAGTTTAAAATTTTAATAAAAAAAAATTGAAACCAAATATAAACTGAAATAGATTGCTTATATATTTTATTCAACTTAAATTATATTTTATATAAAGAAACTAACCATTTTCTCCCTAATTGTATACTCATATAACTTACTCAAGTTTAAAAACTAAATAATTTTAAAATGAGTAAATAATGCTAACTAATAGAATTTCAAAAATATTTTAAATTTGAAACAAAAATGCCAATACTTTAACATATTCTAATAATATAGACTAATAGTTAGTTTTTTAATTTAAAGTTAATTATGAATTTTTTAGAAATAATCATAGTATAAATATAATAGGAAATTTATTTAAATTTATAAAAATAAATTTGAAATCATAAAAATAATAATATTGATTAGTATAAATAATCAAATATTTATATTTTATATCACTATTATCTAATACTTTTCCAATTGATATATCAAATATAAGTATAATAAATATCATAATATGTAAAATCACATTATAAGATACTATAATATATAAGATACTATAATATCTAGTATCACATTATACCAAACGTCCTTCTAATGTCGTCAATGTTAAGGCTCCACCCAAAATAAATAAATAAATATAAAAATTCTAGATATTCTTGTATTTGTTAATGATATTCATATAATTAGTAAAATTAACTAACTTGTCAATTCTATGGCTTGACAATAATTAGAAAACACAAATATCAAAATAAATTTGGTTAAGCGAATATTTATGCTAATAATAAAGATGACACAATTTTATTGATATTTTTTTTTTAAAAAAGGAAGAAATAATGTCATTTTTTTTACCACATGTTCAACAAATCAAAAGTTTACATTACTTACTTGAAAAGTATTAACAATTAGTAAGAAAATAAACTTTCTATAAACATCTACTTGAAATAGCTAAACAAAGATTAGGTCGAAGTTGAAAATGATTCTAAACTTAAGGATAATAAAAGTATTTTTATTAGATAAATTGTCAATTTTAAAACAAAAAATTGCAAAAAAAAACCAAGCAATTTTTTTTTTTACTAAATTAGCTTTTTCTTTTTTTATGTTTGTGTATGAAAATTTAGATTAAATTATACTAGAAGCATTGTGGATCATATAAAAATTTATATAAAACAATTGATTGGTGTTTAAATAATACCTAAATTATTATGATTTAAATCTATTTTATTTTCATACATATAATTAATTTTTATAAATTATTTATTATTATTAAAATTTTAATTTTTTATAATATAAAATATATTATTAATATTAACAATATTGATTTATTAATTTTATACTTATGATACCATCCAATTCGATTAACAATTTAACTATTAGCTCATGATTCATGACTCAACAAATTTTTCAAGTCAATAAGGATCTAATTTTTAAAGGAAAGAGATATGAAAAACTCAACCTTTTTGGAGGTGTAACTTTTCATATCTTTCTCTTTCCTCATTTTATATAAGAAAAAATTATATAAAAAAAAAGGGTAAGTTGAATGATGTAGGCAGCTCAAATTTTCAACCCCCTTTTATTTAATAAAGCTCATCGTTTAAGAAAAAAAAAAAATTCTCAACCCCCAATAGAATTGCCCATATTTAAAAGAGTAATATTCATAATAATAATATTAAAACATACTTTAGTAACAAAAAAAATTGTTGTCAAAAGTGTCAAACAAAGAGTGACAAGCAAAGATCCAAAATCGTCAATCTTCCCTGTTGTAATTCAATAACTTTGGTCGATTAAATTAGATACTATATAGCTCTTTGTAAAAATATGCATGAGTTATGGTCAACTCAAAGGAGCTTTTAATTATAAGTTTATTCAAATTGTTCTTTAAATATTTAATCTTAGTATCTATCTCATTCTTAAATTATTTATTAAGGCTATACTTTACTCTCTGATTAAAACAGCACAAACTTGACCTTTTGAGGAAGAAAGAAGAGTGGCACTATGGCATATTGCGAGCAACAACAATATACATGGAGCTCTTCCATTCCATCATAAGTTTTCCGTAAATCAGATCAGTGCAGTCCAGGTATGCATGCGTTCTCTACAATTTACTTGTTTTTCTTTTTCTTTTTGGCTTTTAGATTTTTATGTTTTGTATATACTTGATGGTCACAATCTTTGAAGTCGTAGCTTTAGTTGTTGTTGACTTGTATCTTGATATGAGCTTCTCCGAACAGCGTAGTTTTTTCATCACTTCATTCAATTGAAGTTACAATTTTGGTGGTTTATGAACTTCAAAACATAAAAATCAATTCCATTGTCACTTTTTTTTCAGTGACTTAAAACTACCCTCAGGAAAAGGAGACCAAGAAGCATATGGAGTTCCCACGCAGACCAACAGGGAAATCACCAAGAAGACAACTGCAAGGCCCTCGTCCGATGCCTCTGAGGATAGATAAAGATTCTCATAAGTTCAAGAAACCACCATCGCTACTGCCCACGCAGGTTGGGGCTGTGGGTAGCGTCTTTCATTATTTGAACCATGCCCTTCATCTGCAAGATCTTCATCTGCAAGATCTCTTCAGTTTGATAAGGATAAGGGATTTTATAGGTCTCATATTGACATACCCCATGAGAATTGGGAATGAAAAATATCTCAAGGAATGGATCAATGAAGTCTTACAGTTCATTGCCAATTATTCTGCAGAGATTGCACAACTTAGTATAACAGATGATGATAACAAATTGAGTAATGTAGATATACCATTTTTTGATAGTTTATTGAGAGAGGTTGATATTCTGCTTTCCAAAAGGCCACTGAGATATGTGGGAGGGCTTATACCAGAGGACATCATAAGAGATATAGCAGATGGTAGCAGCTTCATCTTCAATGAAAGCAGCTTCATCTTCAATGAAAGCAAGTCAGAGGAGCTAACCGCAGCTACCAGCTCCACCACCAAAGAGAAACGACTCCAAAGTTACAATTTTGTTAGTTTTGTGAACTTCAAAACATAAAAATCAATTCCACTGTCATTTTTTTTAGTGACTTAAAACTACCCTCAAGAAAAGGAGAACAAGAAGAATATGGAGTTCCCACGAAGACCAACAGGGAAATCACCAAGAAGACAACTGCAAGGCCTTCGTCCGATGCCTCTGACGATAATTAAAGATTCTCATAAGTTCAAGAAACCACCATCGCTACCGCCCACGCAGGTTGGGGCTGTGGGTAGCGTCTTTCATTATTTGAACCATGCCCTTCATCAGCAAGATCTCTTCAGTCTGATGAGGATAAGGGATTTTGTAGGTCTCATATTGACATACCCCATGAGAATTGGGAACGAAAAATATCTCAAGGAATGGATCAATGAAGTCTCACAGTTCATTGCCAATTATTCTGCAGAGATTGCACAACTTAGTATAACAGATGATGATAACAAATTGAGTAATGTAGATATACCATTTTTTGATAGTTTATTGAGAGAGGTTGATATTCTGCTTTCCAAAAGGCCACTGAGATATGTGGGAGGGCTTATACCAGAGGACATCATAAGACATATAGCAGATGGTAGCAGCTTCATCTTCAATGAAAGCAAGTCAGAGGAGCTAACCGCAGCTACCAGCTCCACCACCAAAGAGAAACGACTCAAACAAGTTCCAGAGCCCATTCTCGACTTAGCCACTCACCTTGCTGTTGAGCAACTGTCTCAAACTTTAACTGAAGATGAAGCTCTTGATCTTGAATGCAATATTCAATATGTAATGTTCTCAACAAGAAATGATGCTGAAAAACAAGCTGCAGTGGAAAAAATAAAAGAAACCTTTCAAATGCATAGGATACTTTGGAGAGTCCTAGTCTTTGATGTCTCGAAGAATCAGATTGATGAAAATTTGGAAGTTCTAGGACTAGAAGATAGACAATGGCTACTGGAAATTATGAGCACAAAGTTGCAGACAAAAGAAGACAATGTTTTGCTTGCAAGAGAAAGTGAAATAAATGAGATGGTGAAAAGCATACATTTAGTGCTTCTGGTGGATGGGGATGGTGACAAAAAGCTAGAACCCTGGAGGGTGCATTTCCCAAGGAAAAGAGATTCTGCAGATGTGGTGGTGTTTATAACAACTGAATCATCCACACAACAAACTAATGAATTAATTATGCAAGTGGATCTAGTAATCAAGACACAGGATCACGTGTTGCCGTGGGAGGTCTTCTGCAAGAATGTAGGCAGTGAGCTTGTACATTCATCTAATGTCATCCAGAGAATTGCGGTGGAAATAGTTGAGGAGTGCAGTGGCCATCTTCTTGCCATTGTCCTTGTGGCAAAGTCATTGCAGAATGTAGAAGATGTCCAACTCTGGAAACTTGCACTGGAAAAATTGCATTATCCTAATCTATCCTATAATCTGAGTGGGTTTAATGATGAGAATGTACTAGTGAATGCATTCATAAATATCATTTGGGTATATGTGATTTTTGAAAGAAAAAACTCTGGCCTTACACACTATTTAAGGGTATTCGGATCACAGGATTGGATGCTGGCTGATGGTGACTTGTTTAACTACTGGTTTTCTAAACAATTAGTACACAGTCAAGAAGAAGCAGAGCATACTCTGAGAGAGCTTGTAGAATATTCTATCTTATTGCAATTTGAAGACATCCAAGGTCGGTATATCCTATTGCCAGAAGAAATCAATGATATCTTAGAGGAATTGCAAGAGGAGGAAGTACATGTGAACTTGAAGGAAGGGGGAGTCGGATTGACGGAACCACCCAAAGTTTGGCATTGGCTTGGTGCTGCACATATTGAGCTCATGCACAATAACATATCAAAACTTCCACAATCCCCTTACTGTCCCAGACTTGAAGTGTTGTATCTACATGGCAATGCTAATTTGAGTGAAATTCCAGCATTATTTTTCCAACATATGCCTGTGCTCCAGTTCCTAGACTTATCCTACACTGGCATAAGAGGTTTGCCAAGTTCGATTTTTATGTTGGCACAACTTAAAACATTGTATTTGAAGGGATGTCAGCAATTCAAGAAATTGCCGCCAGAAATTGTACAACTTCAAAATCTTGAGAAGCTTGATCTTGGTGGAACTCCTATTACATATGATCCTCCACTACCTCTAATATTTCCCAAAATGAGGAGTTTATCTTTGGAAGGCAACCTTGATTTGATGGAAATGCCACCATCATTTTTTGACCACATGCCTCTTCTTAGCATTCTGGACTTGTCATGCACTAGCATACATGATCTTCCGAGTTCATTTTTTAATTTAGAGGAGCTTAGAGAATTTTATCTAAAAGATTGTGAGCTTTTCATGGAACTTCCTTCAGAGATTGGACGACTTACAAATCTCCAGAAGCTTGATCTCGAGGGAACACAAATTACACATCTACCAAAAGAGATCCAAAAGTTGACCAACTTGCAAAGCTTGTCTCTCTCTTTTTCTGAATATCATCATAATAGTGCCCATGGCGAAAAATGCATGCCAAATTCCAACTCACCAATGGTTGCTCTTGGGATAATATCAAAACTCACTTATTTGGAGTACTTAAGGATTGATGTTAATCCTAACAATGAGTGGTGGCACAAGAATGCAGAACACATTCTTGCAGAAGTTGTTGGCATAGAAAGGTTGCGAACACTAGACTTATATGTCCCAGAAGTTAAACTTTTGAAGCTCATATCAAACCACCGTATATCTCAATTTAGAGTCACTGTTGGTCATCATATGCAACGAATCATATCTCGGGCGCCACTTGGAGTTGAAGTGGAATTTAAACAAAGTAATCAAAGCTTAAGATTTGTAAATGGAGTGGATTTGAACAATGAAGTGAAGACAATTCTTCAATTTGTGCATGCATTCTTCTTGGACTGCCACATGACCATCAACCATCTATCCCAATTTGAATTGAAGAATCTACGACATCTGCGAGTATGCATTTTGGCAGAATGTAATGAAATGCAGAGCATTGTGGATGGAGAAGACTCATACCTCTATGGGTTCTTATATTTGAAGTTCTTGACTATATTTTACATGAAAAATCTAAGAAGCATCATTGGAGGGCCAACTCCTCCTGGTTACTCTTTCTCTAGGCTAAAGTTCTTAGCATTGCACACTTGTCCTGAGTTAACCACCATCTTCACCATGCATATTCTTAATAATCTCTCCAAATTGGAAGAGCTAATAGTTGAAGATTGTCCAAAAGTAAGTAGCCTAGTAAGTTGTCAATCATCGAAACCAATAAGTGGCAATTTCCTCCCAAGTTTGAGAAAGTTATCACTTCTTTATCTTCCTAATTTGGGTAGCATTTCGAATGGACTGCATATTGGGCAAAACTTAGAAAGAATTGGATTTTATTATTGTCCAAAACTCAAAAGTCTTTCGTTTAAGGAATTGTCAAGCAAAAAGCTAAAGGTTATCAAAGGAGAAATCAAGTGGTGGGAAGCACTTAAATGGAGTGAAGCAGAATGGGGACAAGAAAGTCAACCATACAAATTCAATCACATCTTTTGTCCAATTGATGAAGAGGTTGATGTGTTGACTCAATTAACTACATACTACGCAGAATCTTCTAACTTCGATTAAGAAAGAGATTGAGGTACATCCTGTTCCCGCTCTATCTAAAGTTTCTTTTCTTTGATCATTAATTCATTATTGCAAATTTGTGGGATACTCTTTAGGAATTCATATTAATGTATTTTCTAGCAAGTGCTTATTAGTAGGAATTTATTTTTATTATGGCACATTTGAGAAGCCTTAAAAATTTTTAGACTGTGAAATTGAAATTAATTAGCATAATTTTGACATCTTATAATTCCCCTAAAAGCTTTACTCAAGTTTTGTCATTTTAACACAGGACATATAATTCCCCAAGCCTAATGTCTTTCTGTGAGCAATTATTGTGAGTTTATGACAGAATGTGAATATTTTCTTTAGAATATTACTAATCAGAACCTTCATGCCTTCATTTTCAGGAGTTTCCTGAATAGCATATTACTGATTAGACTTTAAATGTCTTCATTTTCAGGATTGTAGCCAAGGTAGCCAAGCAAGAGAGTCTATTATTTCACTTTCTCAGATTTATCACAAGAACTGCTGTAATGTTGCTTTGAGCTCTAAACTATTGGCTTTAGTCTTTGTGTTTTGAGAGTTGATTTATTGTTCATAATTTCATATCCAAAATGCTGGAACAAGTACTTTTTTTTAATTAGTATGAGTTTGTGTTGTCTGTATGTATGTATGTGATGGTATTGTCCGATATTTTATGTTTTCTCTCTCATGAAGAGGACCATATTTGTGTTGTTCTTCATCATCTAACATCAAATTCTAGTATTTATGTGAGTTTAAATTATTGTGTTGCTCTTGTTAAACCATTTAAGCATTCTAATGGTTCAGTGGCCAAGTTTTTTTTTAATTATATTCTTAAAGATGAGGAAGATAACTTTTTTTTTAGTACAGAAAAATTGGAAATTATGGCGTCTCACTCAAATCTAATTCTAGTTTAATAAGACTAACATTGATTTTTATCCCAAAAAAAAGATTAATATTGATAAAATATATAAAGATCAGTTCCACAGTGTAAGTCTAATAAAATCAACTTTTGCAGGTGCTGGTTCAACTTATTTGGAGTTAGTTAGTTTGAATTTTTTTTTTCTGGGGTGATGTTTTCTGACATCAATATTCATTAAAAAAATTGAACACAAATTGTTAAAAAAAATAGTCTTATTTTTTCTTACCTATTGAGTTTATTCTTTTGGGTTCCTTCTTAACTCTTTAAACTTCTAACAAACAGAAAAAACTTATAACTATTTATTAATGTAAAGAAACTCATACAAATTTACGAATCAAGTTTACTCTCTTTTTACTAATTTATTTAAACTTTTATATTTGACAACTTTCTATTAAAGCTTTGAAGAAATGTATGTTTTTGTATTTTTTTTTTTTGGAGAAGGGTATCACGAAAGAGTCTTTTCATACCTCTCTTAGGCCTGTTATTTATTGGACTTAAAATGAAATTTAGCTTAAAAGTACAGGAGGGCCCAAATACCTATCATTTTTTCTTGCAAAAAAAAAATGACCAAAAACTGTGTGAAATGTGATAATACAAAAAAATAAAAAAGAATTTGATGAGAACAGTTTTCTTCTTCATGCGATCCAAAACCTAGGACGCATTATCTCTCTTGTCTTTTCTCTCCAATACAATAGGGCATAAATTGGGGTATCGTTTGCATGTAACTTTCATTTCTTCTACTCTATCAGGTTGCGTCACTTTTCATCTCTTTGTTTTTTTAATTCTTCTCGTGCTTTCAAATTCATCTCTTCATTATGGTGGCGCTAGTGCTTTCATCGAAACCAAAAACGAAACTCGTGCTGAGATTTTTTTACCCTTCGTTGCTTTAGCCATTGGGATTTGTGTTGAAGTGATCTAATTTAAAATTATAATATGTATAATTTATTTGGTAAGTATGATACATATGCATTCAGATTTTTAAAAATTGTAAGTATGTATACGAAAATTTGAAAGTATGATAATTGTTTCTTAAATCACAAGGTCATATTTATGCATTACATATATATTTATTGTATTTTTAAAAATTATAGTCACGCAACAAAATGTGTATATGTATAAAATATTTAAATTTTATATATATACACAAATATATAATAAAAAATTATAAAAATTTGTCACTGCCTGTATAGATATATCCTTGTTTACACATTTATATTTATCTATTTGTCTATGTAGAACTTCGTTAGAGAATAAATTGCATTTTGAAATTTCATACCATATTTTAAAAATTACATTTGATGTTCCTAAAGCTAAAGTTTGATATAAAATTACATAAGTCTCTTTTTTAATTTATTTTTAATTAATAAAATTAATATTTTGTATGATATATATACATTCCAATACAACAAGATTATTTAACTATTTTTAATGCTATATTAAGAATTTTATGTTGAAGTTTAAAACCCCAACTTTTAAACACCTCTAAATTTGAGAGTTTAGGATTGTAAGGTTTCTTTATAACTTTTTATTTCCTTTTGAAAAAAATGTTAAAAAAACGATTTGAACTTTGGTTTAGTTGTAAATAGCTCAATGAATTTTCAAAACCGATCATTAGACTCTTAAACTTCTACAATTAACAAATAGACCTTTTGTGTAATTTTCTCTCAATTGCTTTAATTTATTTGTTATTTCAAACTTTCTACATGTTAAACGGGAGATCTTTACAATGAAAATTACATTTCAAATACATCGATTTTAATATATAGAAAGTCTAAAATGGAAAATGACAAATAAGTTAGCAGAGTTAGAAAAAAATTTAAGCTAAAGGACTTATTTACTAAAATATGAAAGTTTAAAGGGCTAATTGTTAGCTTTAAAAATTCAAGAGGCCATGTGCAACTAAAATTTAAGGGGTCTTTATATATATATATATATATATATATATATATATATATATATATATATATTGGTTTTCTATTAGTAATTTTTTATTAAAGATAATATTAATTTGAAATATTTTAAGAGATTAATCTTGTGAAACATTAGTCCTTTTTCTTTCATTAAATTTAATCTCTATTAATTTTTATTTTCTTGTTTTAATTTTCCATGAACTATTCATTTTTTAAAATAAATTATATTTTTCCCCTTAACAGGTACATATGTTATATCCATTTTTAAAAAATATATTTTATTTTTTTGAGAGATAAAAGTAAAATACAATTTTATTTATTTAACTAAATTTTTCTTAAATATAATATTAATTTTTTAAATATATCTTATTAAAATATATTTTTGAAAATTATATTAAAATAATATTTATTCTAAGTTATGGTCCATAGGGATAAATATTTTGAGTCTGTTTGAATATTGTTTTATTTTTTTATTTTTTAGAATTATTTTATAAAATTATTTTTAAAAATTTATACTAATATTATTTTTATGTATTTATATACATATTATTAATAAAAAAAATTATTTTGTATTTTCTTTGTTTTAAAAAAATTAAAATTTAAAATATCTTTTAATTATTTTATATTTTATATTCTTAAAACGCTTTTTCTTTTAGTTTTTTGTTTGAAAACAGTTATTCAAACAAATGTTTTTAATTTTTTAAAAATTAAAAATAATTTTTGAAAAAATGCAATAACATGCCCTTTATCATGTTAGCCAAAACAAACATATTGTTAGCATCAAATTATCTATATATTTTCGAAAGAATGATTGACAATACAACAAGTGGCATACTGGTGCCGCTTGACACTTTCCATAATCATTAACAATAAAATAATAACTAACAATGGCAGATAAAGACAAGTAACTTTGCACTTAAGAATGATAGTAGGTAAGTTATTTTAGTTTTTATTCATTGATCCAGATTTTTTTTTTCATTTACGGACCTAAATAAATAACACTGTAACAAAATTAAATATCACCTATTTCTATAAAATTTTTAAACCTTTAGATTTAGAGTAATTTATTTTAAAAAATTAAAATTAGTATTATTTTTTTTCAAGTTAAAACTTGTGAGTTTCACCCTTTTCACATATAAATTCAGAAACTTAAAATTTCTCCAAAAAAAAAAAAAGAAGAAAATTATATATATCTAGAAAAAGACTTAAATTCATTTCTTAAATATACGTCTCTAATTAATTATTGATAAATTCTTGCTCTCCATTTCCTTAATTAATTTTGGTTCGTATGGTGATCAAAGCATATATATGAAACCCCTTAATTGGTTGAAAAACTCTTTGCGTGTCTCTAAACAGTTCAATATTTCAGGATTGTTTTATAATTTGACCCTTTTTTTTTCATGTAAGTTATAACATTATGAGTCCCTAAGCTGCTTGACCAAACACAACTTCCATATCTTGTAAAATTAACCATGCAAAGAACTTGAACTCAAAGTAGATTCCGCATATTTCTATGATATGATTCCCCCAACAAGATCACGCAAGACATACCAAAAATAAAAACAAAGGCCAAATTGCACATTATTATAAGTTGAACGACGGCTTCAAGCATTTAGGAAAGGAAAAGGCTAAAAGCAAAGAAGAGAAGTTTGAAAATTGAACACAGGACTTGTGTTTAATACTTCTTTTTCTTTTAACAAAATTTATCATCCATCTATTAACTTCTTTTTTTTAATTGCGAGTTTGTGAAAAGTTTGAAAATTGAACAAAGCTAAATGGATTTCAATTAGCATATGAGATATAACTGGAGTGCTGCAGTAACAAGTCTTGCATGCAGAGCATTCCACCCTGCACTCTCTCACCTTGTTTAAAGAGAAAGCAGAACCATTGTGAAGATGACTTATAAATGGAATTTATCATCAAGCAAGCTTCAAATTTTACACTACAAAAAATTTTGTTAGATTTCTAACTCAAACCCTTTACAATTGACCAAAAAAAAAAAAGCTCTATGTCTGTGACTAGAACATAATTAGTTCTCCTTGCAAAGTATTGAAAATATGATATTGTCACCTCAGGGACCATTCTATTTAGACAATTTTGCCAATCCTTAAAAGGGTTGCAAATATAGAACTAAACTGAAAAGAAGAAATTAATATACAGTAAAAGCTCTGACAATTGTAGTGGAAATAAGGTTTAATTCAGTTAAGTTTATCCACCTTCTTTAAACCAAATTTTCCATTATCAAAATAAAAGAATTGAAACAGAAAAGCTCTTAATAATCATTGTAGCACATATCCAAAATGACACTACTTTTTGAGACTTTCATGTACCTGCAACTTTATAATCTAGAAGTAGAACAGAGCATACCAGTCTTTTACTTTTGACACGAATACTAAGTATTACAAATAATAAGGAAGCACACTATTGTTTGAGACTTCAATAGACATGCAACACTTAAATGAGAAAGTATAATACAACAAACTTATCTTTTACTTTTGACGCCTATACTAATTATTATGAGTAACAAGGAAACATACTTACAGGAAATATTAAGTACAAGCTAAAAATATAGATTCAAACCGCTCTTGGACCTCAACTTTTGTCCACTCCAAATTGTTCCACCATTCTTGCTCACCTGTGAAGGTTCTCAAGTTACCAGCATTGGCTATGCTAAAAGGTAAAGATTTCAATTCAGGACATTTGCATATATTTAACAGCTCCAAAGAAGGCCATTCCAAATTATTATTTGGGCATATGGATCTCAGTTTTGACAAATTATCCAATATTATCATCTCCATTTTTACAAGCACACGCCACTCTCTTTCAGTAACCTCCTATAGCAAGATAAGTTCCTCGATTTATGAACAATCTTGAACTATTAATTTATGTAGTTCTGGGAAATCTTCAATGGCTGCTTTGAAGAAAATTCTTCTTAACATTGGACAGTTCTTTAATGTTAAAGTATGCAACTTGGAAAAGCTTCCAGGATGTAAAGGACCCCTAAAAACACACTTCAAATGAATCAAATTATCCAAGTATAGTTGCTCCAAATTTGGCAATAGGCTTCTATTTTCGGGGATGATGCCATTATTAGCATTCGCAACTTGATCGCCTACAACAATGGCTGACATTTTATTGCACCTCTTAATCAAAAAACCACTGATTAGATTCAAGTTTGATGTCCCAACAAAATCTGATAGATTTCTAATATCCTTGTGACAAATTAGCTCAAATGCATCAGTTTGAGGGAGTATCTCACTGATTGCCAAGTCATCCTTTTGCTCCTCATCGCAATACTTTACATAATTGGTAATCTTGTACTCAAAAGACTCAAGGATTTTGGGATGTTTTGAGCTTTCGCATTTCACAAAGAAATGAACGGAAGTGAAATAGAGGTATCAACTTGGTTTTTATATCTTCTTATATTGAAACCTTAGTCAATCTAAGGTGTTTGTGTATACCATATATAAAAAGTGACAATGTTAATGCGAAGTAGATGAATTTGATACAATTCGCAAGATTCAACATTTAAAAAAATTGACAATTAAAATAAAATCTTATGAAGAATAGAAGAAACGTCATGTTGCCGATATATGAGGTGATCTCAAAATGATAATTTTAACTTTTATTTGGCATGATTTTTAAAAAACCTTCAATTGTTTTTATCATGTTAGCAAACCAAACATGTAGTGTTAGCATCAAATTATCTATATATATTCGAAAGAATGATTGACAATGCAACAATTGGCATACTGGTGCCACTTGACACTTCCCATAATCATGAACAGTAAAATAATAACTAACAGTGGGAGAAAAAGACAAGTAACTTGCACTTAAGAATGATAGTAGGTAAAGATATTTTAGTTTTTATTCATTGATCCAGAACTTTTTTTTTTTCATTTACTGACCTAAGTAAATAACACTGTAACAAAATTAGCTATAACCTCTTTCTATTAAATTTTTAAACCTTTAAATTTAGAGTAATTTATTTAAAAAAATTAAAATTAGCAATATTTTTTCAAGTTAAAACTCGTGAGTTTTATCCTTTTCATATCTATATTCAGAAACGTAAAATTTCTCAAAAAAAAAAGAAGAAAATTATATATATCTAGAAAAATACTTAAATTCATTTCTCAAATATACCTCTCTGATTAATTGTTGATAAACTCTTGCTCTCCATTACCCTAATTTATTTTGGTTCATATAGTGATCAAAGCATATGTATGAAACCCCTTAATTGGTTGAAATACTATTTGGGTGTCTCGCAACAGTTCAATATTTCAGGATTCGTTTATAATTTGGCCTTTTTTTCCATGTAAGTTATAATATAAGTCCCTAAGCTGCTTGACCAAACACAACTTCCATATCTTGTAAAATTAACCATGCAAAGAACTTGAAAAAGTAGATTCCACATATTTCTATGATATGATTACCCCAACAAGATCACGCAAGACATACCAAAAATAAAAACAAAGGCCAAATTGCACATTATTAGAAGTTGAACGAAGGCTTCAAGCATTTAGGAAAGGAAAAGGCTAGAAGCAAAGAAGAGAAGTTTGAAAATTGAACACAGGACTTGTGTTTAATACTTTTTTTTTCTTTTAACAAAATGTATCATCCATCTATTAACTTCCTTTTTTTTTTTTTTAACTGCGAGTTTGTGAAATGTTTGAAAATTGAACAAAGCTAAATGGATTTCAATTAGCATATGGGATATCACTGGAGTGCTGCAGTAACAAGTCTTGCATGCAGAGCATGCCACCCTGCACTCTCTCACCTTGTTTAAAGAGAAAGCAGAACCATTGGGAAGATGACTTATAAATGGAATTTATCAAGAAGCAAGCTTCAAATTTTATACTACATAAAATTTTGTTAGATTTCTAACTCAGACCCTTTACAATTGACCAAAAAAATGTCTATGACTATAACATAATTAGGTCTACTTGCAAAGTATTGGAAATATGATATTGTCACCTCAGGGATCATTCTATTTAGACAATTTGCCAATCCTTAAAAGGGTTGCAAATATAGAACTAAACTGAAAAGAAGAAATTAACGTACAGTAAAAGCTGTGAGTTGTAGTGGAAATAAGGTTTAATTCAGCTAAGTTTATCCACCTTCTTTAAACCAAATTTCTCATGATCAAAATAAAAGAATTGAAACAGAAAGCTCTTAATAATCATTGTAGCACATATACACAATGACACTACTTTTTGAGACTTTCATGTACCTGCAACTTTATAATTTAGAAGCAGAACAGAGCATACTAGTCTTTTACTTTTGACACCAATACTAAATATTACAAATAATAAGGAAACACTATTTTTTGAGACTTAATAGACATGCCACACTTAAATGTGAAAGCATAATACAACAAACTTGTCTTTTACTTTTGACACCTATACTAATTATTATGAGTAACAAGAAAACATACTTACAGGAAATATTAAGTACAAGCTAAAAATATAGATTCAAACCGCTCTTGAACCTCAACTTTTGTCCACTCCAAATTGTTCCACCATTCTTGCTCACCTGTGAAGGTTCTCAAGTTACCAGCATTGGCTATTCTAAAAGGTAAAGATTTCAATTCAGGACATTTGCGTATATTTAACAGCTCCAAAGAAGGCCATTCCAAATTATTATTTGGGCATATGGATCTCAGTTTTGACAAATTATCCAATATTATCATCTCCATTTTTGGAAGCACACACTGCTCTCTTTCAGTGACCTCCTTCAGCAAGATAAGTTCCTCGATTTCTGAACAATCTTGAACTATTAATTTATGTAGTTCTGGGAAATCTTCAATGGCTACTTTGAAGAAAATTCTTCTTAACACTGGACAGTTCTTTAATGTTAAAGTATGCAACTTGGAAAAGCTTCCAGGATGTAAGGGACCCCTAAAAACACACTTCAAATGAAGCAAATTATCCAAGTATAGTTGCTCCAAATTTGGCAATAGGCTTCTATTTTCGGGGGTGATGCCATTATTAGCATTCGCAACTTGATCACCTGCAACAATGGCTGACATTTTATTGCACCTCTCAATCAAAAAACCACGGATACGATTCAAGTTTGATGTCCCAACAAAATCTGATAGATTTCTAATATCCTTGTGACAACTTAGCTCAAATGCATCAGTTTGAGGGAGTATCTCACTGATTGCCAAGTCATCCTTTTGCTCCCCGTAGCAATACTTTACATAATTGGTAATCTTGTACTCAAAAGACTCAAGGATTTTGGGATGTTTTGGGCTTTCGCATTTTACAAAGAAATGAAAGGAAGTGAATTGCTTCTGATCTCTCCATGATTTGCTGCTTTCTAGAAATTTTCCAAGAATTTCTGAAGAGGGAAAGCTACATCTGAAAGTGGTTAGATTTTCCAATAAAGCCACTAGCTTTAAAACAGATTCAGCATCAATGCACCACTGCTCATAAGATTTCACTTCAATGATCAATTCTTCTAATCTATAAAGTTTTGAAATCACGTCATGATCAATATCATGACTTTGATCTCTACTCCGGTCACCACCTGTAATGTATGGGATTCGTAGGCATCGTAAATTAACCAACCATCTAATATAAGATGGTATAAAATTTACTTCAGTACCTCGAATGTCCAGGACCTCAAGATCTTGAAGAGACTCTATTGCAGAGGGTAACATAGTCAAGAGCACACAATCATTTAGATAGAGCGCCTTAAGACTAGTTAATTTTGACAAAGACGATGGTAACTGCCTTATTTTAGTACCATACAAGTCTAAGACAAGAAGATTCCGCATATTGTCAAAAAAAGCTTGTGGGATTATGGCCAACTCTGAATTCTTTTGAAGCAATAGAGTCTGAAGCATGCTACAATCTTGGTTTATTGGTAGACCATCCATTTTCCTGCCAATCATAGAGACCCATCTAACCTGCTGCCATGTTTTTGACCTTGAGGGTTCCTCAAGTTCTTCACTCTCAACATAAAAACTGCATTCTGGATACTTAGATGATATATGTAAAGCAAGTTGCCTGATGCAATCATTCATCTTGACATATATCATTTGTTCCCCTCTCTCCAGCAACGATATATTGATAAGGTGCTCCAATACATCATTACCGCGGTTACGTACATTTTTGTACTTAGTCATTGGATTAACATCACCAAGAAAGCCATGAGCTGTCCAACATTCCACCAAGTAATCTGTGTAAAGCTTGCTATCTGCAGGGTACAATGAAGTGTACAGGAAGCATTTCTGTTTCTTTTCATCTTTCAGTTGATCATAACAGATTTTCAAACACGAGTATAACTCTTCTAAACCTTGATTTTCAAGTTGAGGCCATGGTTTAAGATCATCCAACCCTGCTTGCCAGCTAGCCGCAGACTCTTTTAGTTTAAAAGAGCTTGCCATCTTATGTATGAGAAGGGGAAGACAAGAACACCTGTTACATATAAGCCGAGCAATTGGTTGAATACCAGGAAAATCAATAACAGGACTGACAATGTCTCGAAAAATCTTCCATGCTTCATCAGGAGATAATTGCATGACATTGACTCGCCTTTGCACCCTGTTCAGCTTGCAAACAAAAGGAAATTCAGTGGCCATTACCACCTTACTGCCATTGTCATTATCTGGGATTCCTAGACCGTTCAAATTGATGTTGTCCACAACCTCATCAAAAATTAGCAAATATTTTTTATTCTCCAGCTCTCTATGTATTCTTCTAGCAACTTCATCAGCATCAATGTTGCATTCCATGTTTAGCAACAGTCGGTCTGCTATTCTCCGCCGAAGTTCATGGTCATTCTGATTAGCTGGCACTCTTATGAAAATGACAATATCAAACATCTTAGCAACCTCCTCATTGTTATTTAAGTTTCGCATAATTGTTGTTTTCCCCACTCCTTTTGTTCCACAAACTCCAATTTTTTTCACTCTGTAATTTTTTAGCAAAGCAAGAATTTCTTCCAAGGCACCTTGAAGAGTAGGATAACCCATAATCTGTGGACAATCCAACTCCTTTAAGACTGGCTCTGGCAGTTTATCAACCAGAAAATCTCTTGGAGGTTCTTTTAAAAGTTGAAGGACTTCCTTGAGCTTTGTTGCCATCTTTTCACTCAGATTTGATCTCTTCCAAATATACAATTTGGGTAGCCTCCCCCGTTCATACTTGTTAATCAGGAAACCCACTTCTGCAGCAATTTCTGATACCATGTTCTTCCACAAGGTGTAAGTATTAGATGTATCTTTTTGTTTCTGTCTCATAACTTCCCTGTCATAGTCTTTTTCTAGAGCAAGAAGCCATTTCAGAGCTTGGTTCAACCCTCTATACCTTTCATCAAGTTGTCTAGAAGATGCAATTTTGTTGCCGAAGTAGGACTTTGATTCTTCAAGCCCAAAACCCACCACCTCTCCCAAAGGGGGTGCTGCAAGCTGAACTGCAGCCATCAAAGCCATTGAGATGCTTCAAAGCCTAGAGAAGAATAGTTAAAGAGACGTTAACAAAGAGAGAAAATTTTAATAAAACAAATCTGATGTAGATCTAATAAAATTATTCAAACTAAGATATAATGAAACTATGTTGTTAGGTATTCAATCATGCATGTTTTCAGAGTTGGCTGCTAGAATTCACTTTTTTTATCTTCTTAAGAGTGATTTATGTGTTAGAAATGAGAACTATAAGGAATTAAAAACTTATATACATTAAACACACCTTCACTTTTAAAAAATAAGACCTTTATTGTTTCAGCCACCAACTCATTGTCTCCTTAGAATTGTTTTAATGTCCTTGCTATCTCAAACTTATTTTGAAGTAATAATAAGTTAAAATAAATAATTACATCTTCATTGAAATAATTTTGTTGTAAATACATGCCAATTTGAAATACAAGACATCCAAAAGCACCAAACAATAATTCTCCCAAAATATGTCTTAGGTTAGGCAATATATAATGGAATGGAAATAGATATATTGTGAAACTAAAATAAGTAAAATAACATGGAGTAATGAAAATATATCATTATATGTCCAGGAAGAATAAAACGTTGATTCTTGAATTTCGAAGCTAATAATACTAACCAGTTATCAAGTATTCCTACAGTTTAGTCTTCTTGTTCGTTCTCCCCTTTTGGGATTATTCTGTATAAGTACTAAGCGGCTAGGATCAAACAAAAATCTCATGAATTTAGCCATGAACTTGACATTTTCCTGCAAAACCCAGTGCTTTGGTTGTAAAATTCAGAACAATGTTAGTCTTAAAGCTGTTTCAACATCATTTGCTCAAACGATTAATTAATTAATTAAAAAGAAGAAGAAGAAGAAGAAGCAGTGATGGCTTATGCATACCCTGAACTTGGCCAAAAGAGGAGCTAGCTTTTTCGAGCGTTGATCGATCTGACGCTTTTGAGTTTTGGTCAACGTCTGAGAGGAAGAGCTTCAGAGCAGATTGTCTACTCTGAAAATGAACATAATACAGAGAGAAGAACTTTCCACCATTGCTGATTTACTTACTTTTTAATTTGATATATGAAAATTCTTTTTCTTTCTTTTTAACTTCTCAGTCTTTGCTTGTTAGTCTCTGTTCTCTCTGTTTCTCCCAGTCTGTTTTTCTATGTCTTTCTACCTGCTTAAACATCCATATTTATCTGTTTTTCTATGTAGGACTTCGTTAGAGAATAAATTGCATTTTGAAGTTTCATACCATATATTAAAAATTACATTTGATGTTCCTAAAGCTAAAGTTTGATATAATATTACATAAGTCTCTTTTTAATTTATTTTTAATTAATAAAATTAATATTTTAGATGATATATATATACATTCCAATACAGCAAGATTATTTAATTATTTTTAATGCTATTTTAAGAATTTCATGTTGAAGTATAAAACCCCAACTTCTAGGATTGTAAGGTTTCTTTATAACTTTTTATTTCCTTTTGAAAAAAATTTTAAAAGACGCTTTGAACTTTGGTTTAGTTGTAAATAGCTCAATGAACTTTCAAAATAGATAATTAGATTCTTAAACTTCTGCAATTAACAAATAGACCTTTTGTGTAATTTTCTCCCAGTGGCTTGAATTTATTTGTTATTTTAAACTTTCTATATGTTAAACGAGAGATCTTTACAATGAAAATTACATTTCAAATACATCGATTTTAATATATAGAAAGTCTAAAATGGAAAATGACAAATAAGTTAGCGGAGTAGGAAAAAAATTAAGCTAAAGGACTTATTTACTAAAATATGAAAGTTTAAGGGGCTAATTGTTAGTTTTAAAAATTCAAGAGGCCATGTACAACTAAAGTTTAAGGGGTCTTTATATTTTTTTTTCTTAGTTTTTTATTAATATTTTTTTATTAAAGATAATTTTATTTAAAATATTATAAGAGATTAATCTTGTGAGAGACTAATCTTTTTTTTTCATTAGATTTAGTCTCCATTAATTTTAATTTTTCTTTTCTTGTTGTAATGCTCTGTAAACTACTTATTTTTTTTAAAAAGATAAATTATATTTTTTTCCTTAACAGGAACATATATTATACTCATTTTTAAAAATTATATTTTATTTCCTTAAGTGATCAAGATAAAATACAATTTTATTTATTTAACTAAATTTTTCTTAAATATAATATTAATTTTTTAAATATATCTTATTAAAATATATTTTTGGATATTATATTAAATTAATATTTATTCTAAGTTATGGTTGGAGGGGTTAAACACTTTGAGTTATGAATGTTGTTCCATTTTTTTATTGTTTATAACTGTTTTATAAAATTATTTTTAAAAATTTATATTAATATTTTTTTTATGTATTTATATACATACTGTTAATAAAAAAAATTTAGTTTATGTGTTTTTTTATTTTAAAAAATTAAAGTTTATAACATCTTTTAATTGTTTTGTATTTTTTATTCTCAAAACACATTTTATTTTTTTATTTTCTGTTTAAAAACAATTATTCAAACAAGCTTTCTTATTTTCTTAAAAAATTAAAAATAATTTTTAAAATTGCAATAACATAACATCCCCTTTGTTTTCATGAAGTCAACGGAAATTTAAAATACTCATATTTTGATCTGTATGCTAAACCAGGGTTTTGTTTGTTTTGCAGTTGTTGAATCATTGGGTGGCTCTGGCTATAGTGTTTTGGATCCGGATTGATTAATAATCCAATAAAAAAATTTAACTAACTGATTCATTGATCTAATTGTTAAATTATTAAAAAATTAATTGAATTGAACGTATATTCTAATTTAAATAAATTGTAGTCTTCAGTTTAAATTAAATAGAATACAAATACAGATATGAGAAATTATAAAACTTAAAACTTACTTTCACCAAGTCAATGGAAATTTAAAACACATGTTTTGCGCACGTCATATGAATTAATTATTCTAAAACTTGGTTGGTTTCATATAAAACCTTGAGTTTGACCCGTGAAATGCGCGAGATGCTCTATTTTTGTAACACTTATATTAAATTTATAAATTATTAAATAAATAAAGTATATCCAATGATGTTAAAGTCGAATACTTTCTCTTATTTGCTATTGCTGTTGTTACTATGACTTAATAAATAGAAGAACCTCATTTCACCAAGTTATTTGTGCTCATCATATGCGTTAATTATTGGGTTTATTTATAAAGAGTTTGACAAAATTAAATTACAAGAAGGATCAAACAACATATGTGTACAATTCAAATATATGATTATATATATTCTCAGTAACATAGCTATATTGATTGAATTCTTCTACTCCATTAAAAGCTTGGTGTAAAACAAACCAGTGCAGGTATGTTTGCGTTCTCTACCATGACCATCTAATTGTTTTTCTATATCTCTTTATGATCTTCAAAAGTTGAAAGTTTTCTGAATATAATTGTAGATTTTGTAGTGGTTGTTGTTGTGGATTATGTATTCATGCCTGTCATCTTTTATATGATTTGAGTTTCTCCAAACAGTGCAGTTTCTTCATCGTTTCATTCATTTCAAACTAACAATTTTGGTTGCCAATGAACCTTAACTAAATAATTTATGTATTTAAGTAGTAAAGCAAGTATCAATCCATCGATTATTAAAGTTCGTTGCTAGGAGGACTAAGCAAGCAGATGATGAGTTCATCCAAGGTCAAGTTCTCTGCATCAAAAACAATAATAGATAGGAAACAGCATCTGCCAACTCCAACTGCTGATGATGTGGTGCAACATCTCTTGATCTTGATGAGGATAAGGGATTTTTTAAGGCTCATTTTGAGTTACTCCATGAGAATTGGGAATGAAAAGTACATGGAGTTATGGATCAATGAAGTCTCACAGTTCATTGCTAATTATTCTGCAGAGATTGCACAACTTAATATAGCAGATGATGGTAACAAATTGAGTAATGTATATATACCATTTTTTGATAGTTTATGGAGAGAGGTTGATATTCTGCTTTCCAAAAGGCCACTGAGATATGTGGGAGGGCTTATACCAGAGGACATCATAAGAGATATAGCAAATGGTGGCAGGTTGAGGCTTAGCTTCAATGAAGGCAACTCAGAGGAGGTAACAGCTACTACTAGCTCCACCACCAAAGAGACACAACTCAAACAAGTGCCACAGTCCATTCTCGACTTAGCTACTCTCCTTGCTGTTCAGCAACTGTCTCGAGCTTTATTTGAACATGAAACTCATTTGTTTCAACATAATATTCAATATGTAATGTTCTCAACAAGAAACAATGCTGAAAAAAGAACTGCAGTGCAAAAAATCAAAGAATTGTTTCTCTATTACGGGGCAAATGAGAGAGTCCTAGTCTTTGATGTCACAAATAATCAGATTGATGGAAAATTTGAAGTTCTCAGACTAGAGATTAGAAGGTGGCTACAGCAGATTATGGACACAAAGTCAAAGATAGAAGATGACACTGTTTTGCTGGCAAGCCAAAGTGAAAGAAGGTTCAAGATGTTGATGAGCAGAAGATCCTATTTAATACTTGTGGTGGATGGGGATGGTGACAAAAAGCTAGAGCCCTGGAAGGTTCGGTTCCCAAGGAAAGGAAATTCTAGAGATGTTGTGGTGTTTATAACAACGGAATCATCAGCACCGCAAAATGATGAATTAACTATGCAAGTGGATCTTGTAATCAGGACAGAAGATCATGTGTTGCCCTGGGAGGTCTTTTGCAAAAATGTAGGCAGTGAGCTTGTCCATTCATCTAGTGACATCCAGAGAATTGCTGTGCAAATAGTGCAGAAGTCGAGTGACAATCTTCTGGCCATGCTCCTTGTGGCAAAGTCATTGCGGAATGTGGAAGATGTTCAACTATGGAAACTTACATTGGAAAAATTGTGTTACCCTAATCTTTCTTATGAACTTTGGAGGCCCCATAATTTGAATGTATTAATGAATGCATTCATAAACATCATCTGGGTGGATGTAATTTTTGAAAGAGAAAAGCCACACCTTGTGAACTGTTTAAGGGTCTTCAAATCCCAGGACTTGATGATGGATGAAGATAAATTGTTTAACAACTGGTTTTCAGAACAGTTAGTAAAAAGTCAAGAAGAGGCAGAGCATACTCTGAGAGAGCTTGTACGACGTTCTATCTTATTGGAATTTGAAGATAACCAAGGTCAGTATATTCTATTTCCAAAAGACCTCAATGATATCTTAAAGGCATTGCAAAAGAAGTACGTATATGAGGACTTGAAGAAAGGAGGATTAGGATTAACAAAGCCACCAAAAGCTTGGAATTGGCATGGTGCTGCAATAATTGAACTGATGCACAATAATATATCAGAGCTACCGCAATCCCCAAACTGCCCCAGACTTGAAGAGTTGTACCTACATGGCAATGCTAATTTGATGGAAATTCCACCCTCATTTTTTGACCACATGCCTCTGCTCAGAATCTTGCACTTGTCATGCACTAGCATACATGATCTTCCAAGCTCATTTTTCAAGTTGGAGGAGCTTAAAGAATTTTATCTAAAAGAATGTGAGCTTTTCTTGCAACTTCCTCCGGAGATTGGACAACTTAGAAGTCTCAAGAAGCTTGATCTTGATGGCACTCAGATTACTCATTTGCCAAAAGAGATCCAAGAGTTGACCAATTTGGAAAGCTTGTCTCTATCTTTTTCTGGCTATCATCATAATACTGGCCATGGCAAGATATGGATGCCATATTCAAGCTCTCCAATGATTCCTCTTGGGTTCATGTCAAAGCTCATTCATTTGGAGTGTTTAAGGATTGATGTTAACCCGGATAATGAGTGGTGGCACAACAATGTAGAACACATTCTTGCAGAAGTTGTTGGACTAAAGAGGTTGCAAACACTGGATTTATATGTCCCAGAAGTTAAACTTTTGAAGCTCCTTCCAAGCAGTCTATCTCATTTTAGATTCATTACTGGTCATCATATGCCGCGAATCATCTCCCGTGTACCACCTTCAGTTGAAGAAAAATTTAAACAAAGTAATCAAAGCTTTAGATTCATAAATGGTGCTGATTTTCCTAATAAAGCAAATAACATTCTTCAATTTGTCCAAGCATTTTTCCTGGATCGCCACGTGACCATCAATCATCTCTCCCAATTTGGATTGGAGAATCTACAGCAGCTAAGGTTATGCATTTTAGGTGAATGTAATGAAATGCTAAGCATTGTCAATGGAGAAGATTTGCACCATAGTGGATTGTTAAATTTGGAGTTCTTGACTATATACTACATGAAGAATCTGAGATGCATCATTCAAGGGCCAAGTCTTCCTGGTTACTCTTTTTGTCAACTAAAGTTCTTAGCAATCCACACTTGCCCTGAGTTAACAACCATTTTCGCGGTGCATCTACTTGATAATTTTTCCAATTTGGAAGAGCTTATAGTTGAAGACTGTCCTAAAGTAAGTAGCCTAATAAGTTTTCAATCAACAGAACCAATAACACACTTTTTACTCCCAAGGTTGAGAAAGTTATCACTTCTCTATCTTCCTAAACTAATTAGCATTTGCCATGGATTGTACATTGGGAGAAATTTGGAACAATTACAATTTTATTATTGCCCAAAACTTGAAAGCTTTTCCTTTGCAAAATTGTCAAGCAAAAACATCAAGGTTATCAGAGGAGAAATCAAGTGGTGGGAAGCACTTAAATGGAGTGAAGCAGAGTGGGGACAAAAGGGTCGGCCAGATGAATTCAATCACAATTTTTGCCCAATTGATGATAAGGTTGATGTGTTGACTCAATTAACTACAGACTACTCAGAATATTCCTACCCCAATGAAGAAGGAGATTCTGGTGACGTCCTATTCCCCTTCTTTGGTTCAGAGTTTCTTTTCTTTAATCATTATTGTCAAGTTTTGGGAGACTCCTTAGAAATTCATGCTAATGTATTTTCTAGAAATAGCCTATTGGTAGGAATTTTTTTTTATTTTATTTTGCACTCTAGGAAGTCTAAGAATGTGTTGATTGCGATATTGAAACTAATTAGCAATTTAGCATAATTTCTAGTTCTTTCTTATCATATATTATATTATCTAATACATTAAGATTTGAAGTCATTTTGGAGAAGTTTGTGACTCCAAGAAGTCTTTTATCTGGGCTTGATTATTTTATGACATATATATAAAAGAGGCAGGGCATACTTAGATTTAATATGATACTTTTATATCTTAATTTTGTTATGCAGCTGGTTATTGATGTTATATAACTGTAAATCTGCTATATTTTTACTGTTGATTTGTTTTCCTTTTTTTGGGACAAAATAGGAGGTTTACACCAAGAAAAAGGGAAGGGACACTAGAAGCTGTGACTGAGAGCATGCTGCAAGATCAGGTACGTTTGTCTTCCCATTTTGTTATTCTGACATCAAATACATTTGATAGTATTTAGAAGTTCATTCAAATTAAGACGAGGATCTCTTTATGGGGAAGAAAGAAATGAGACTTACTACAATTTTGACTCAACTTGGATGAATTCCCTTATAATTGTTTGCTATTAGATTCTCTAACCAAAATATAACGCAAGGAAAAATAGTTTTAAAAAACTCAATCATGTGGGTGTTGATATGTAAAATACTTCTACATATCATGCTTTGACTGATAAACCAAATAACAAACACCTAAAAACAGTTCTTAAGTTTTATCCTTTGAAAAAAAGACCGATGAAGCCCCAAGCCTTGTGTCTTTCTGGAAGTAATTATTACGAACTTATGACAGAATATTAACATGAATATATATATATATATATATATATATATATATTAAACTAGCTAGAATGCTTTAGATGCAATGAGATTAACCAATTTTGGGTATTCTCATTATTAATTACCAGATACAGTAGTTACCACCTTTGCTTTCAAAATTAGCATATTACTTATCAGAATCTTCATGCCTTCATTTTCAGGATTGTAGCCAGGCAAGAGAGACAGACTATGCTTTCAAAATGAACATACTGCAGTAATGTTGTTCTGTGCCTATGGTCTTTGTGTTTTGAGACTTGACTTATTGTTCAAATCCAAAAAGCATGAACCAGTACTTCTTCCTAATTAAATGGCGTGGCTTTGTGTGTATATATGATGGGATTGTCTGACTGTTTTCCATCATGAAAGGAAGACAAAATTGTTGTACATTAACAGACAGCAATCAGATTCTAAGATTTATGTCAGTTTGTATTGTGCCACTATCGCTTGTTAGACCATTCAAACAAAATGGTTCAGTGGCAAAGTTTTGTCTTTTTCATCTTTCTGAATGATTAGTAAGACAATTGTTTTAGTAAAGTTATGAATTTCAGGGCTCCACAAAAAAAAAAAAAAGAATTCAGTATTTGCACATTTTTCTGCTGTAATTTTTGTTGCAAATAAATATTTGTGAACATGTAATCACAATTTGAAATTAAGTTTCTTTTGTCGATCAACCCAAATTATCACTTTTTACTCAAATTCAATTTTTTTAAAATTTTCATAAATATTAGTTGCAAAACAGAAATTAATTTAATCAATTCTACTGAACATATTAAAAAAAATAGTGATAATCTCAGTCATAAAATATTTAACAGTACATGGGTTGACAGATTTTTGTTCTGGCTCAAAGTCATCACTATAGTTCAAGGCAGCAGTTAAAAACTTGTTGCCTAAATTTTTCTCAAAGACATTGCAATTGCACTGAAACAATATAAACAATGATACTACTATTGTAGTCTAAAGCATAAAAAATAGTGAAAACCCACTGCTTAGACCACACAAAGTGGGATGAAATGCATTACTTCAGGGGATTGCATTTGCCTTTGAAATTGATGTCTATATCTAGGAGAATTTTATCCAAGAGATTGTGAGCTTTTCATGGAACTTCCTCCGGAGATTGGAAAACTTAAAAATCTCAAGAAGCTTGATCTTGATGGTACTCAAATTACGCATCTGCCAAAAGAGATCCAAGAGCTGACCAAGTTGTAAAGCTTGTCTCGTTCTTTCTCTGATATCATCATAATTGTCTCCATGGCAAGAAATGCATGCCATATTCCAGCTCGGCTATGATTCCTCGAGGGTTCATATCAAAGCTCATTCATTTGGAGTGTTTAAGGATTGATGTTAACCCAGATAATTAGTGGAGACACAACAATGTAGAACATATTCTTGCTGAAATTGGTGGATTAGTGATGCTGCAAACATTGGATTTATATGTCCCGGAACCTGAACTTTTGAAACTCATATCAAGCTGTGCATCTCATTTTAGACTCATTGTTGGTCATCAAATGCAGTGAATCATATCGCGTGTAACGCCTGCAGTTGAAATGAAATTTAAGCAAAGTAATCAAAGCTTAAGATTTATAAATGTAGATTTTCCCAATGAAGTGAAGAACATTCTTCAACTTGTCAAGGCATTTTTCCTGGACTGCCACATGACCATCAACCATCCCTCCAAGTTTGGAATGAATCTACGATAGTTACCGTTATGCATTTTGGCAGTGTAATGAAATGAAGAGCACTGTGGATGGAGAAGTACCATTACAGTATGCCTTCTTGTATTTGGAGTTCTTGACTATATTCTACATGAAGAATCTGAGAAGCATCATTGAACGGCCAACTCCTCGTTACAGTTTTACTCAGCTAAAGTTCTTAGCATTGAACACATGCCCTGAGTTAACCACCATCTTCGCCATGCATTTTCTTGATATTCTTCTCAACTTGGAAGAGCTTATAGTTGAAGACTGTCAAAAGTAAGTAGCCTAATAAGCTATCAATCATCGAAACCAATAGCAGGAAAGTTCCTCGCAAGGTTAAGAGATTTATTACTTCTCTATTTCCCTGAACTGGTTAGCATTTCCAATGGATTGCATATTGAGGAAAGATTGGAGAAAATAGGATTTTATTTTTGCCCACAACTCAAAAATTTTTCCCTTACAGAATTGTCAAGCAAAGAGCTAAAGGTTATCAAAGTAGAAATCAGGTGGTGGGAAGCAATTAAATAGAGCAAATGGTATTCCCTCTGTTTGATAAGAGATCAGGTTTCATAGTATGGTTTATATGAAAAATAATGTTGCTGGTGCTTTCAATTAGATTGAAGCTAAAATTATAAAGTCGTCAATGTTAAGCTTGTGCCCACAAAACTTGGTAACAGCGGATTTTGCTGCTGCAATTTTCTTGATAATTTTTTATTTTTGCTGTTGCAGGTTTCACAGTGCGTTTACTTGATAATTTTTTCAATTTGGAAGAGCTTATAGTTGAAGACTGTCCAAAAGTAAGTAGCCTAATAAGTTTTCAATCAACAGAACCAGTAACACACTTCTTACTCCCAAGGTTGAAAAGTTATCACTTCTCTATCTTCCTAAACTAATTAGCATTTGCCATGGATTGTACATTGGGAGAAATTTGGAACAAATACAATTTTATTATTGCCCAGAACTTGAAAGTTTTTCCTTTGCGGCATTGTCAAGCAAACGCCTCAAGGTTATCAGAGGAGAAATCAAGTGGTGGGAAGCACTTAAATGGAGTGAAGCAGAATGGGGACAAAAGGGTTGGCCAGATAAATTCAATCACATCTTTTGTCCAATTGATGAGAAGGTTGATATATTAATTAGCTGCAGACTACTTGGAATATTCTTACTTCAAGAAGGAGATTCTGGTGAGACTCCTTAAGAACTCATGCTAATGCTTTTGCTAGAAACAGCCTATTAGTAGGAATTTATTTTTACTTTGGCATACTGGGAAGCCTTAAGAATTTCTTGATTGTGAAATTGAAACTAATTAGCATTATTTCAACTTTCCTTATCATATATTCTCTAACACATTAGGATTTGAAGTTATCTTGGAACGCCAAGTTTGTGACTCCAAGAAGTCTTTTATCTAGGCTCGATTATTTTATTTTATGCTTAAATTTACTTTTATACCTTAATTTTGTTATGCAGCAGGTTATGGATGTTATATAACTGTAAATCTACTATATATATTTATTATTGATTTCTTTTTCTTTTTTTGGGACAAAATAGGAGATTTACAACAAGAAAAAGGGAAGGGACTCTGGAAGCTGTGACTGAGATCAGGCTGCAAGATCAGGTACTTTTGTGTCTTCCAATTTTGTTATTCTGACATCAAATAATATTTGATAGTATTTAGAAGTTCATTCAACTTAAGAAGAGGATATCCTTATGGGGGAGAAAAAAAATGTGAAACCTACTACAATTTAACTCAAAACTTAGATGAATTTCCTTATAATTGTTTGCTATTAGATTTTTTAATCAAAGTATTACACAAGGGAAAACAACTTTTAAAAACTCAATCATGTGGATGTCGATATGGAAAATACATCTATATAAACCTAATAATAAACACCTAAAAAGTAAAACTAGTACACTTGAGTTCTATCCTTTGAACAAAAGACATATGAAGCCCCAAGCCTTTTGTCTTCCTGCAAGTAATTATTATGAACTTATGATGAACATATAATTACATAAACAAAGAATATAATATGAAAAATTATTAAGATGGATTTAATTATAAATAACTTAATAATATAAATAAGTTAAGATAAAACATGTTGACGTCGTTTAATCTATATAACCAACTACACATACTGAAAAAAGCTTTGTTTATTATTACTGTTGTATGACTAAACATAACATGAATATATATATATATATATATATATATATATATATAGATTAAATTAGCTAGCAAGCTAGAATGCTTTGGATGCAATGAGATTAACCAATTTTGGGTGTGCCTTCATTTTCAGGATTGTAGCCAGGCAAGAGAGACAGACAATTACCCCATTTTCTCATATTTCCCACAGCACAGTGAACATACTGCAGTATTATTGTTCTGTGCTTTAGACTATTGCCTTTGGTCTGTGTTTTGAGAGTCAACTTATGGTTTAAATAAAAAAAGCATGAACCAGTACTTCTTCCTAATTAAATGGTGTGGATTTGTGTGTATATGTGACGGGATTGCCCAAATGTTTTCCATCATGAAAAGAAGACCATATTGTTGTAAACTAACAGACAGCAATCAAATTCTAATATTTCTGTCAGTTTGTATTATGCCATTGTGCCACTCCCACCTGTTAGGCCATTCATGCAATCTAATGGTTCAGTGGCAAAATTGTCTTTTTCTTTTTTCAAATGATTAGTTAGACAATTTTAGTACATCAAGATTGTAATTTGGAACCTGGGACGTCTAACTCGGAAAATAACATTAATTAGACAAACACTAATCAAACTACAAAGCTTATGTTTTAGGTTGATTCTATCAAAAGGGTTTAGATTTTTACAACGTGACAAATTAATGTTCAAATTCTTGTTAAAAGATAAGTGCTCGCATTTAGTGTCCAACAAAATAAGAGAATATGTGTAAAACCAAAGAATTCTAAAGTTGTCAACGTTAAAGGACTGTCCACAAAACTTGGTAGCAGCGCATTTCGTTGCTGCAACTTTTTTTCCTAATACAAATAAGTGAATATGTCATTAATATTTGAGACTCGGACCTTTTTTTTTCTAATCTCTATCAACATAAATGACTACTGGTGTGGTACATGTCTAGGAGCCTACGAGATTTTGATTCATATCAACAAATTTAATTTATACAAGCCCAAGTCAAATAAGGCCATACCAAGACGCTACATTAGGAAGGAAGCAGAAATAAAGATAGGAATTAAATTGATAGGTTAAGCAAAAATAAAGAGAGTATCCGTAATCAATAAATGTATCCATTATAATTGATACCCTATATTTATTGTACTAATCAAAAAGGGAAAGGAGAAAATGCGATTTATTGTGCAAGATTTCTTGATTACAAAAGTAAAAAGGGAGCTTGAAAAGAAAATAACATGTGAGACATCTCAAAAATCTTCTTTGATTGATTGAAGATATTAATAGGAAACATGATCCAAAACTTGAAGATATCTTGATTACAAAAGTAAAAAGGGAGCTTGATTACATGACATCAGGACTGTGATAAAAGAAGACATCCAAAATTAAATGCAGCCCAACAATTATCTCTATCCCATATAAAAAGGCGTCTCTTGTCAAACTTGAAGAAACTTTAATACTAAAAGTCAAGATCCTGACAACACAAAATCTTTCTTGATTACACATGGCCTTCATGGAAAACTTGATTCAAATTGAAGGATATCAATCAGGCCAAAATCAAAGAAAAAATTCAAGATATGAGCAAGCCTCCAACGATCATCTCCAAGCCTTATATATATGGTTCTTCTCTGCTAGTGATACATTGGGAAAGAGAAGAGAAATTGAAAAGAAATACTGAGAAAATACTAAAAATTTATATTCTTTCTCTGTGTGAGTTAATGTGTATCACAAGTCTATGTGATTTAGACTCTTTTCTCATTTATTTTTGTATCTCTAGGTATTGATATAAAGTAGCCTTAGATAAAAATTCGTGGAATTGATCCTTAGAAGAGCTAAGATTAGGAAGAAACTCTATAGCAAACTTAGAGTGTGTGTTGCATCTTTAAGTATTAATGTAAGGTAATCCTAAGTAAAATTCCACGAAGTTGATCCTCGTAATAGCTAAGGTTAAGAAGAGATTTTATAGTCAATTTAGAATGTGTTGCGTTTGAGTGTTAGTGTAAGGTAGTCTAAGTAAAAGTTCGTAGAATTGATCCTTAAAAGAGTTAAAGTTAAAGAGATATTTTATACCAAATTTAGAGTGTGTATACTGTGAGCATAAAAGTGCTTGTATACTGATCATTTGAAGAGGGTTGCTTGATTGTAAAATTAATTTTTTAATATTTATAAAATTTTCTTATTGTGTGTTTGAAGAGAGAACGTAAGAATCTTAATTTTTAGATGTTAAACATTTATATATCGTGATACTTTTTTTATTACTTCTTGTTAAACTTATTTTTATATTAAATTATTTTATGATACAAAAGAAACCTCGCTCATAAAGAATTTAAATTTTTAAAAAGAAATTTTTTTGACAATTATCCAATTTAATCTTCTTTTTTTGGATTGATTTCTGATTAATAATTACTTTTTACTCAAGTTTAAATATTTTTCATAAATATTATTTTTATGGGAGAAATTAATTTAATTAGTTCTTTTGACAACTAGAGAGGATTATGTGATAATCATAGTCACTAAATATTCAACATTAAACGGCGACAAATTTTTACTTTAGTTCAAAGGCCGTCATTATAGTCCAACAGAACAATTTAAACATGGGCGGCTATAATGTCTTATTTGCTATTGCTATTAGGACTTGGAATATTAACACTTACCACCATGTTGGAAATTTAAAATACCCAGAATCACCATTTCTAACTACTACAGCTGTCCATATACTATGTGTCTATCAGATGCTTTAATTATTAATTATTCTAGATCCTTGTTGGGTTCTTGCACAAATGGTGATGAGTCTAGATTATTAATTCTTTTGTACCCATCAGATGCGAATCATGTTAAATATATTATTAAATTTAACACTACTCCCTAATTTCTAAACCATACTTAAATAAGTGGTTCCATGATAAACAGAGTATTTATGCCAATGTTGCGGATTAATTTGAAAATGGCAGTAACTCAGAGGGCAAAAGGTTACACGGATCAAATTGCAAATTCGGAACCAAATAATATTTAAATACTCTTTACTTTTTGCTTGAAACCAGCTCAAACTTTACCTGGCAGGAAGAAAGGGCAGTGGCATATTCTCAGCAATACAGCCATATCGATTCAAGTCCTCCATAGCATTCAAATTTTGGTGTCAATCGAACCAGTGAAGGTATACCTTGCGTTCTCTACCATTTATTTAAATGTTTTTTTTCTTTTCCAGTTTAAGTTTTAACTTGCTCACTTGATAAATGCGCGCGATCTTTGAAAAGTTAATAGTTTTCTGAATATACTTGTTGATTCTTCATCATTTCAACTATTTTACACTTACAGATTTGATTGTTTATGAACCTGAACTAAATAATTAGCTGTTATTGTTGTTTCTTTTCATCTCAAAATATCATATACCATTAAATGCTTTCCGTTAAACATTGATGCATGCAGAAAAACATATTCTTTGATTTTTGAGGTTGGTTCTCAGGAGGATTAAGCAAGCAGATGATGAGTTCAACCAAGGGCAAGGATGAGGGAGATAACTGTGCATCAGAAATGATAGAGAGGAAAATGCATCTGCCAACTGATGTGACGCAAGATCTCTCAAGTTTGACGAGGATAAGGGATTTTCTAAGCCTCATCTTGAGTTACCCCATGAGAATTGGGAATGAAAAATATATGGAGGAGTGGATCAATGAAGTCTCACAGTTCAGTACCTTCTGAACAGATTGCATTACTTAATACTGCAGATGATGATAAATTGAGTAAAGAAGAAGAGAGACCAATTTATTATAGTTTTCAGACAAGAGTTGAGATTCTTCTTTCTGAAAGGCCACTGAGATATGTGGGAGGGCTTATACCACAGGACATAATAAGAGACATAAGAAATGGTGGCAGCTTCATCTTCAATGAAAGCAAGTCAGAAGAGCTAACTACTGCTACCAGCTCAACGACCATAAAGACACAACTCAAACAAGTGCCACAGCCCATTCTTGACCTAGCTACTAGCCTTGCTCTTAAGCAACTGTTTCAAACTTTTCAATTTCTTCCTCAACTCAATATTCAAAATGTGATGTTCCTGACAAGAAACGATGCTGAAAAACAAGCTGCCATGGAAAACATAAAAGTACACCCTCTAGCTGGTTGGAAGTTTCAGAGAGTCTTAGTCTTTGATGTCTCAAAGGATCAGATCAATGAGGATTTTGAAGTTCTAGGACCTGAAGTTAGAAGATGGCTGGAGCAGATTTTGAGCACAAAGAGGCAGACAATAGATGACAATGTTTTGCTTGCAAGAGAAAGTAAAAGACCCAGACAGTTAGTGATTGTAGTCGATGGGGATGGTGACAAAAAGCTTGAACCCTGGAAGATGCAGTTCCCAAAGAAAAGACATTGTGAAGATGTAGTGGTGTTTATAACAACAGAATCATCAGCACAGAAAAATGATGAATTCACTATGGAAGTGGATCTTGTAATCAGGACAGAGGATCATGTGTTGTCATGGGAGGTCTTCTGCAAGAATGTAGGCAGTGAGCGTGTACGTTCATCTAGTGCCATCCAAGACATTGCAGTTCAAATAGTTGAGGAGTGTAGTGGCCATCTTCTTGCCATTCTTCTTGTGGCGAAGGCATTGCAGAATGTGGAAGATGTTCAACTCTGGAAACTTGCTCTTGAAAAATTGTGCTTCCCTAATCTTTCCTATGACATTCAGTGTCTTATTCCTCACCCTACTTGGTATTTAACTAATAAGTTTAATGATGTGAGAAACCGAATGGTGAATGCATTCATAAACATCATCTGGGTAGATGTAAATTTTGAAAGACAAAAGTCTCACCTAACACGCTGTTTAAGGGTCTTTAAATCCCAAGACTGGATGATGGATGAAGATAAATTGTTGAAGAACTGGTTTTCTAAACAATTATTAAATAGTCAAGAAGAAGCAGAGCACACTTTGAGGGAGCTTGTAGGACGTTCTATCTTATTGCAATTTGAAGACACCCAAGGTCATGAATATATCCAATTGCCACAAGAAATAAATGATATCTTGGAGACATTGCTAGAGGATAGTGTACATGAGGACTTGGAAAAAGGAGGATTAAGATTGACAAAGCCACCAAAAGTTTGGCATTGGCATGGTGCTGCACAAATTGAGCTGATCCATAATGATATATCAGAGTTACCACAATCCCCAAACTGCCCCAGACTTGAAGCCTTGTACCTGTATGGCAATGCTAATTTGACTGAAATTCCAACACTATTTTTCCGACATATGCCTGTGCTCCAAGTCCTAGACTTATCCTACACTGGCATACAAGGTTTACCCAGTTCCATCTTCAAGTTAGCTGAGCTTAAAACGTTGTACTTGAGAGGATGTGAGCAATTCAAGCATCTTCCCCCAGAAATTGAACAACTTCAGAATCTTGAGAAGCTTTATCTTGATGGAACTTCAATTACACGTCTTCCACCATCTCTAGACTTTCCTAGACTTGAAGAGCTATACCTGCATTGCAATGCTAATTTGACTGAAATTCCTACATTATTTTTCCAACATATGCCTATGCTTCAAGTCCTAGACTTATCCTACATTGGCATACTTGGTTTACCAAGTTCCATCTTCGATTTGACTCAACTTAAAACAATGTATCTGAGAGGATGTATGCAATTCAATCAACTGTTGCAAGAAATTGAACAACTTCAGAATCTAGAGAAGCTTGATCTTAATGGAACTCCTATTACACATCTTCCACCATCTCTAAGCTTCCCCAAACTAAGAAGTTTATCGTTGCAAGGCAACCTTGAGTTAATGGAAATTCCACCCTCATTTTTTGACCACATGCCTTTGCTCAACATCCTGAACTTGTCATGCACAAGTATACATTATCTTCCAAGTTCATTTTTTAAGTTGGAGGAGCTTAAAGTATTTTATCTACGAGATTGTGAGCTTTTCATGGAACTTCCTCCAGAGATTGGACGACTGAGAAATCTCAAGAAGCTTAATTTTGATGGCACTCAGATTACACATCTACCAAAAGCGATCCAAGAATTGACCAATTTGGAGACCTTGTCTATCTCTTTTTCTGGATATCATCATATTAGTGGCCATGGTGAGAAATGCACGCCATGTTCTAGCTGTACAATGATTCCACTTGGGGTAATATCAAAACTCACACATTTGGAGAATTTAAGGATTGATGTTAACCCAGATAATGAGTGGTGGCACAATAATGTAAAAGACATTCTTGGAGAAATTGTTAGATTCAAAATGTTGCCAAGACTAGACTTATTTATCCCAAAAGTTAAACTCTTGGAGTACATACCAAGACATGTTCCACAATTTAGATTCATTGTTGGTCATCATATGCAACGAAGTATATCACGAGCACCACCTGCAGTTGAAGTAAATTTCAACTTGTGTAAACGAAGCTTGAGATTCATAAATGGTGTGGATTTCCCCAGTGAAGTGAAGAACATTCTTCAAAGGGCTGAAGCATTTTTCTTGGATCGCCACATGACCATCAACCATCTCTCCCAATTTGAATTGAAGAATCTAAGAATGCTACAAGTATGCATTTTGGCAGAATGTAATGAAATGCAAAGCATCGTTGATGGCGAAGACTCATACCTGTATGGACTGTTATATTTGGAGTCCTTGACTATATTTTACATGAAGAATCTAAGAAGCATCATTGAACGACCAATTCCTTCTCGTCACTCTTATTGTCGGCTCAAGTTTTTAGCATTGCACACTTGTCCTGAGTTAAGTACCATCCTCACCATGCATTTTCTTCATAATCTTTCCAACTTGGAAGAGCTTATAGTTGAAGACTGTCCAAAGGTAAATAGCCTAATAAGTTGTCAATCATCAAAACCAATGGCGGCAGGCAAGTTCCTCCCAAGGTTGAGAAAGTTATCACTTCTCTATCTTCCTGAACTAGTTAGCATTTCCAATGGATTGCATATTGGGGAAAATTTAGAAACAATTGGACTCTATTATTGTCCAAAACTCGAAAGTCTTTCATTTACAGAATTGTCAAGTGAAAAGCTACAAGTTATAAAAGCAGAAATCAAGTGGTGGGAAGGGCTTAAATGGAGTGAAGCAGAGTGGGGACTAGAAGGTCGGCCATACGAATTCGATCACATCTTTTGTCCAATTGATGAGGAGGTTGATGTGTTAACTCAATTAACTACATACTATGCAGAATCTTCTAACTCTGATGAAGAAAGTGATTCAGGTAAATGGAAACTAATTAGCACAATTTTGATGTATTTCTTGCCATATATTGTTTAGCCTCATTTAATTTATGACTAAATCAATTCAAGATAAATCACAAGGTACTATAGTGTACTTTACCCTTTATTATATATGCTTCTGGTTAATGATTTCATATAATTGTAATTCTACTATATATTTATTATTGATTTCTTTTTTCTTTTTTTTTTTGCGACAGAGTAAGAGGTTACAAATACCAAAAGGGAAAGGACACTAGAAGCTGAGACTCAGAGCAAATCTCAAAAATAGGTACATGTCTCTTTGAATTGTGTCATTTGGACATCAAATACAACCCATATTGTTTAGAAGTTGATCCAAGCCCCATGCCTAATGTCTTTCTATGAATAATTATTATAAATTTATGACTAATAATGAATATTTTCTTTAAATTAGCTGGTTTGAATGCTTTAGATGCAATGAGATTAACTAATTTTGGATATGCTCACTGTCAGTTACCAGTTACCACCTTTGCTTCCAAATTAGCGCATTACTGTAAATTAAAACCTTCATGCCTTCATTTTCAGGATTGTAGCCAAGTAACAGAGACTGTTACTTCACTTTCTCAGATTTCCTACAAGAATTGCAGCAACGAGTTGTTTTGTGCTTTAAACTTTTGCCTTTGATTTGTGTTTGAAGAGTTGATTTATTATTCATATCCAAAAGACATGAACCAATATTTCTTTCTATAGGAGGATGGGTATATTGTTTTAGTTTTCTACATATATCTTCTTATTATACACAATTTTGTTTGAACAATCTTGTTTGAAATACTGTTAGACACTAAATATTAATACCTCTCTTAATAAAAATTTAAACTTTAATTTACTACGTTATGAGAGACTAATTCCTCTACTATAACTCATATTATTCTATATGGTATATTTGTGTGTGATGGGATTGTGCAATTTTTTCTCCTCGTGAAGAAGACCATATTATTCTATATTAAGAGACAGCAATAAATTCTAATATTTATGTGATTTATATTATAACACTCTTGCTTGTTAAACAATCTAAGCAATATAATGGTTCATTGGAAATTGATGTTCTTTTATCTTTTTTGAGAGATTAGGAAGACAACATTTTTCGTTACATCAAATTCTGAACCCATAACGTCTATATCTCAAACCAAAATAATCAGGTTCCAAAAACAATATTGCTGATTCTGGTTAAGTTAGATTGCAGCTACCAATTTAGGGAGGTTTGGTATAATAACATCTTGACATATTATTTTAGATAATATAATTTTTTAAATAACATAATTAAATAACAATATTTATTATAGTGTTATGTGATGATACAAGAACATCTTAGATTTATATTATCACATCTCACCAATTTTGCCTATATGATATTTTATATCTATGCACATCTCCAGTCCCATCTTTGCACAACAGGCGGCAACAATCATCTTCCAAACATTAATTACGTGACATTTAATTATTATATTATTCAAAAGGGTTTAAAATTTTAATAAAAAAATTAAAAATAGATGCAAATTAGAATAGATTGTATATATATTTTATTCAATTTAAATTATATTTTATATAAAGAAATTAACAATTTTCTCTCTAATTTTATGCTCATACAACTTATTAAAATTTAAAACTAAATAATTTTAAAATGAGTAAATAATGGTAATTAATAGAATATTCAAAAATATTTTAAATTTGAAACAAAAATATTAATACTTTAACGTATTCTAATAGTATAGACTAATAGTTTTTTTTAATTTAAAGTTAATTATGAATTTTTTAAAATAATCATAGTATAAATATAATAGATAATTTATTTAAATTTATAAAAATAAATTTGAAATTATAAAAATAATGACATTGATTAATATAAATAATCAAATATTTATATTTTATATCACTTTTATTTAATGTATTTTTAATTGATATATTAAATATAAATATAATAAATATCATAATATGTAAGATCACATTATAAAATATCATAACAAATCACATTATACAAAACATCTTCCTAATGTCTTCAATGTAAAGGCTCCACCGAAATTAAATAAAAAAATACAAAAACTCTCCATATTCTTGTATTTGTTAATGATATTCATATAATTAATAAAATTAACTGACTTGTCAAATACATGGCTTGACAATAACTAGAAAACGCAAATATCAAAATAAATTTAGCTAAGCGAATATTTATGCTAACAATAATGATGACACAATTTTATTGATGTTTTTCTGAAAAAATAAAAGGAAGAAATAATGTCATTTTTTT
Source organism: Senna siamea (assembly GCA_031216115.1). Classification (NCBI taxonomy): domain Eukaryota; kingdom Viridiplantae; phylum Streptophyta; class Magnoliopsida; order Fabales; family Fabaceae; genus Senna; species Senna siamea. Next base: position 22,230,266 of record CM062355.1, read on the forward strand.
TTTACCACATGTTCAACAAATCAAACTTTTACATTACTAACTTGAAAAGTATTAACAATTAGTAAGAAAATAAACTTTCTAGAAACATGTACATGAAATAGCTAAACAAAGAGTAGGTTGAAGTTGAAAATGATTCTAAACTTTAGGATAATAAAAGTATTTTTATTAGATAAATTGTCAAATTTAAAACAAAAAAAATTGCAAAAAAAAATCAAGAATCAAGCAATTTTTTTTTTACTAAATTAGCTTTTTCTTTTTTTTATGTTTGACTACGATTAAATTATACTGTAAGTATTGTGGATCATAAAATTTAAATTTTTATATGATTATAAAACAATTGATTGGTGTTTAAACAATACTTAAATTATTATGATTTAAATTTATTTTATTTTCATACATATAATTAATTTTTATAAATATGTTATTATTAAAAATATAATTTTTTGTAATATAAAATATATTATTAATATTAAAAATATTTAATTATTATTTTTATACTTATAATACCATCCAATCCGATTAGAATCATAAGTTTTCCGTAAATCAGATCAGTGAGGTCCAGGTATGCATGCGTTCTCTACAATTTACTTGTTTTTCTTTTTCTTTTTGGCTTTTAGAATTTTATGTTAGGTATATACTTGATGGTCGCAATCTTTGAAGTCGTAGCTTTAGTTGTTGTTGACTTGTATCTTGATATAAGCTTCTTCGAACAGCATAATTTTTTCATCAAAAGTTACAATTTTGGTAGTTTATGAACTTCAAAACATAAAAATCAATTTCACTGTCAAACATAAAAATCAATTCCATTGTCACTTTTTTTTTAGTGACTTAAAACTACCCTCAGGAAAAGGAGAACCAGAAGAATATGGAGTTCCCACGCAGACCAACAGGGAAATCACCAAGAAGACAACTGCAAGGCCCTCTTCCAATGCCTCTGAGGATAAATAAAGATTCTCATAAGTTCAAGAAACCACCATCGCTACCGTCCACGCCGGTTGGGGCTGTGGGTAGCTTCTTTCATTATTTGAACAACGCCCTTCATCTGCAAGATCGCTTCAGTTTGATGAGGATAAGGGATTTTGTAGGTCTCATATTGACATACCCCATGAGAATTGAGAATGAAAAATATCTCAAGGAATGGATCAATGAAGTCTCACAGTTCATTGTCAATTATTCTGCAGAGATTGCACAACTTAGTATAACAGATGATGATAACAATTTGAGTAATGTAGATATACCATTTTTTGATAGTTTATTGAGAGAGGTTGATATTCTGCTTTCCAAAAGGCCACTGAGATATGTGGGAGGGCTTATACCAGAGGACATCATAAGAGATATAGCAGATGGTAGCAGCTTCATCTTCAATGAAAACAAGTCAGAGGAGCTAACCGCAGCTACCAGCTCCACCACCAAAGAGAAACGACTCAAACAAGTTCCAGAGCCCATTCTCGACTTAGCCACTCACCTTGCTGTTGAGCAACTGTCTCAAACTTTAACTGAAGATGAAGCTCTTGATCTTGAATGCAATATTCAATATGTAATGTTCTCAACAAGAAATAAATGCTGAAAAACAAGCTGCAGTGGAAAAAATAAAAGAAACCTTTCAAATGCATAGGATAATTTGGAGAGTCCTAGTCTTTTATGTCTCGAAGAATCAGATTGATGAAAATCGAAAGTTCTAGGGCTAAAAGATAGACAATGGCTACTGCAAATTATGAGCACGATTGTAAAGTAAAGAGTTAGAAGTATTCAATGATTCGAGTCGTCTCAATAAGACACTGACCTAAAAAAATATTTCGCAACCTTTTAATTAATCAAGAAGCGGTACTTCTTAGGATAAAATGAATCTTTCTTGCATTTACAAGGAACAAAACAGACAAAAAATAAAAAGTAGAGGAACTCAGTTATTTTAAGAATAGAGCAAATGTAACTTTTGATGTTATATTTTCATATATAAACAGGCAAAGTCTCTAAACACATCTATAACTTATATTTTTGCTAGACGCATCTCTTTAGAATTTTATTTTGTTTAAAAATAATATAATTTAAAATACCATGAAATTAATAGAAGTATATTTTATAAAAAAGGCCTAATATCACGTTTATTTCATATGTAGGGAGAAAAATCGTCAGTTTTTAACTGTGTTTTTTTTTCGGTAGCTTATTATTGTGTACACGAGACTCACCTTTTCTATAACCCATTTACTTTTCTATTGTCACATTCTATTATTTATATTCTTGTCTCTCTTTTTTTTTAAGCAATGTAAAACTTATTTGATATACTATATTAAAATTCTCAACACAAAGTTACAGACAAAAGAAGACAATGCTTTTCTTACAAGAGAAAGTGAAATAAATGAGATGATGAACAGCAGACATTTAGTGCTTCTGATGGATGGGGATGGTGACAAAAAGCTGGAACCCTGGAAGGTGCATTTCCCAAAGAAAAGTATAACAACTGAATCATCCACACAACAAACTAATGAATTAATTATGCAGGTGGATCTAGTAATCAAGACAGAGGATCATGTGTTGCCGTGGGAGGTCTTCTGCAAGAATGTAGGCAGTGAGCTTGTACATTCATCTAATGTCATCTAGAGAATTGCGATGGAAATAGTTGAGGAGTGCAGGCCATCTTCTTGCCATTGTCCTTGTGGCAAAGTCATTGCAGAATGTAGAAGATGTTCAACTCTGGAAACTTGCACCGGAAAAATTGCATTATCCTAATCTATCCTATAATCTGAGTGGGTTTAATGATAAGAATGTACTAGTGTATGCATTTATAAACATCATTAGATCACTATCCTTTTACAACTCATCGAGTACAGTAGTTGTTTTAAACTAATTACTGAGTCTTTTCTATAATAATAAGTTAAAGAAACATTCTTTAACTTATTTTAATTAATTAAAAACTCAAAATATATATTTAGATTTATTCAATCAATAATTAAGATTCAAAAGAAATACACCGATGTCATATAGTAAAAATAAGATATTTAATTCAACTAAATTGTTGTTTATTAACTTGATACATGAAAATTATAATGTATAGCCTCCATACATTAATTGCTACTATAATAAAGTTCTTAAAACTACAAGTCCTATAGTCTACTAGCTAGAGTTCATAAAAAGATACAAATGTTTGGCCATGTCACTTATACATTCAACAAACTCATAATTACAATGGAAAACATAGAATATTGTGAACTTAAAGTAGAAATCATAAGCATGTAGCAACGTTGTTCTTTTAAGTCTCTAACTAGAAGAAAGGAATTTAGTCACTCATAGCTTGAAAAATGTAGCAGCGTTGTTCTTAATTCTTTTCTCGGCCATTCAACAGTTAAGTTTTGGATTTGGTGTGCTCTCTCTCTAACTTAACAAAAAAAATAAAGTTCAAAAGTTAGACCAAATTCAAGATGAGATCCCCTATCCTCTGTAATTGTCTCCTCTTTTTCTATACTCCCTTGCCTCCTCTTCACATGTTGCTATAGATCTGCTTGACAAAAGGAATTGCATCGTGCATGAGAGAGAGAAGAATAAGGGGTACTCTTTTAGATTGCTGAGGTGGATTTATCACTTAAACTAAGGTAAAGTTTGTATTATTAAACATATTCACGTTTAAATTAATTGACAGGAGAAATTATACATAAACTTATCAAAAATCAAGTGATTATCTTCATTTATAAAATTAACTAATATGTGAATCAAAAACTCGTACCTAGAATAAAATTGTTGATTATAAAATAAATTTAGTTAAAACTCTATGTATAAATTGAACTCTAAGACAAGACATAAGATATTGATCTATTGGAGGAATCTATAATGCTTGGTCTCCAGTTGGTTCCTTCTTAATGTATTTGCTTCCCAATTCCCATCATCTCCCTTAAGCCTTTTAGAATTTCCTTCATCTCATCCATGTCCCTTTTGTATTTCATCTCATCTTTCTTCCTTCTCCACTTAGCATATTCTCTTTAAATTTTGCTCATTTGTCCTTTATTATTCTTTCTAACATTTCAGGCTGATTACTAAAATGATGGAACTCAAATAAATACTCTAAAAACAATAGAGGCAGAATTGCCTTCACAGAGAACAAAAAAAAAACACTCAAGTTATTCTTGAACTTGAAAGGGATTGGATTGGACTATTTATAAAGAATTAAAATGACGTTTTTGTCGATTTTTAAATAAGGAGAAAGGGTGTGTAGTTTTAAAATATTTCATAAAAGTAATTGAAAAAAAACTAGCATTTAATTGTTCAACTTTATTTAAAATGTTAAATTACTTTGTTCTTAAGTGTCACAAACCATTAAAAGACTAAGAATCTTATAAAAAAAATTATATTTAGGTAAATATTATATTTAAGGGATTAATCAATTTAAAATTTGAAATAGAAGTCATGAGAAAATTACTATTTTTTAAAAATTGAGTGTATTAAGTTTATGAAAATATTTTTAGATTTTATTGTCTATTTCTATTTCTTAAAATTAATTTTTATTTTTTTAAAAAAAATTTTAAAAATATTTTTCATGTAAAATTAAAAATTTATTTATAAATAAAATAATTTAAATTATTATAATTTTTTTATAAATTTTAAAGTTAGATTATTATTAAATAATAATGTTTTCAAAAGTAAAGGATTTATTTTTAAAAAATTACAAAAATAATAATAATGGTTATATGAAAATATTAAAAAGTTCTTAAAAGACATTTTCTGTTTCTAATTTATTTTTTAAATTTTTTTATTTTGTATTTTTAACAAATGTTTTTTTTTTAATTTTGGATGAACAAGTGTAAATCAAACTAATTTAGATTAATTATTTATTTATTTAGATTGATTAAATAAAATTTAGTTTGATTAAATCAAACTAATATCAACCAATTCAAGCGTGATTCCAATCAATTAAAATTAATTAATTATTTAGATTGATTAAATAATTTTTTTTTAAAATTAATTAATTTGATTTGATTATTGAATGACTCAAATTTTGAACCAATTCTACAATAAAATTAATTTATGTTTTTATTATTATATTATATATTATTATAATTTAAATATTTAGAAAATTTAAAATATTAAACAAAATAAACCTAATCCCTAATGTATCAGTATCCATTCTTCTCGGGGCCTCTCTTCTTGTCGTCGGTCCTCAGCTCGGCCACCGTCGTAGCGTCGTCCGTCCTCAGCTCGAACTCCGTCATCGCGTCATCCGTCCTCATCTCTGCCACCGTCGTCGCGTCGTCCGTCCTAAAGCTCGGCCACCAGCAGAAGTTCATATATCCGTCCTAAAGCTTGTCCGTCGTTGCAAGTCAGAATAGATCGGTCGTCGTCCAGGACAGATCCGTCGTCCTCCTCAGCTCAGCTCGGCTCCGCCGTTCTGCTTCGTCGTCTCTGCTAGATCCTGTCGTCATCTCTGCTAGATTCCGTCGTCATCTCTGCTTTGAGTTTAGGTAATCCGTCGTCTCTCTGCTTGATTCACTTGGTGCTGTTCGATTTGCTTAATTTTTGGTTCAATGAGAGTTGCTAAAACATGATTGATTGATTGCTACATATGAATGTTGGGTTTTCTTTCATTGTTACATATGAATGTTTGATTTGCTTCTGGTTCATTGTTAGATTGCTACAGAATGTTGGGTTTTATTATGTATTATTTGAATCTTTTAGTGTAAAATATTTGGGGCAATCAATCACAGAATGTAACTAAACTATGCTTCTGGTTCAATATGAATGTTCAGATTTGCTTATACTTTACTCTACTCTACTCATTGTTACATATTTCTTTCGATTTGCTTATGAATGTGGGGCAATCCATGATGGCTTTTACTTTTCAGAAAGTAATATATATATATTGATATTAATATTTGATTATGATAATTATTTACATTTATACTTGTTTTACAATTATTTAAAGTTATTTTAATATAAATTTATGGTTAGAAAGATTTATTTTTATAGTTGAAATTGAAAAAAATGATTGAAATGTATTTTTTATGATTTATAAAAATTTTCTATAGAAAACCGATTGGATTGATCCAATCTGTTGGCAAGTTTGGTTGACAAGTTTTGATTGATTGGATGGCTTTTTCAGTTATCCAATATAGTCAATTCGGTTGGTCCGATGACCAAGACCAACAGGCTGATTGCTCACCCCTATCTACACCATCAAATAACTTTCTGTAGGATGAGCTTCTCTCAAAATCCACCATTCAGCTAGAAATTCCTATCGTGATTATCATACCTGCAAAATTTTTTATTGTTCCAAGTTTTTTTGTACCCAATCAATATATCTCAAGATTAACATACAATATAAACTGTACAAACTGCAACGACCTCTATGGGTCTGACTTGGTTCAGGTATGCAGCCCTATGGGTCTGATCTTATCAGTTCAGATTGGATTTGGACTGTTCATTCAAATATGACTGAACTGAACCAATGAAACATGATTAAATTTCTCCAATATAACTTCCATCTAGATTATTTGTAAACTTCGTCTAGTTGTTCCTTTAGAAAACTTGGAATGTTGCTAGTTTATAAAAGATTTATATTGATGCAAATTTAACTCCCCAAAAAAATTGCTTACTTGCCTTTATCTATTTATTTTGCTCATGGTTGTGAACTAGTGATTTTCTTTCTTTCTTTTTTCGGTAACTTGTGATAGATCATAGGGTGAATTTACTACTACCTCTTGGTTCCTTTAAATTCAACATCTGGTTTATTTTAACTTTAATCAGAAAAGAGTATGGCAATAGTGGTGTTGAGCTTGTTTTTATGGGTTTTTTTTTTTTTCAGTTTTGTGCAATGGGAAGAAAAAAGACAGAGGAGGCTGGCCCTGTCACAAAGGCTAAGCCGAGTGGTAAAGATGCTCCTAAGAAGGAAAAGCTATCTGTCTCTGCCATGCTGGCCAGCATGGATGAAAAACCTGATAAACCTAAGAAAGTATCTTCTTCCTCCAGTAAGCCCAAGGCAAAATCTGCCCCAAAAGCTTCTGCATACACTGATGGTATTGATCTTCCTCCCTCTGATGAAGAAGAAGAGGAGGATGTCATGGAAGAGGAGGAAAAGCCAAAGCATGTGCCTAAGCGGTCCACTCAGCAGCAGAGGCCTGACCTGAAGCCACTTGATGTATCTATTTCAGATAAAGAATTAAAAAAGCGGGAAAAGAAGGATATTCTTGCTGCCCATGCTGCAGAGTTGGCTAAGCAGGAAGCACTTAAGGATGACCATGATGCTTTCACTGTGGTCATTGGAAGCCGTGCTTCAGTGCTTGATGGAGAGGATGATGCTGATGCTAATGTGAAAGATGTAACAATAGAAAATTTCTCTGTGTCAGCTCGGGGCAAAGAACTTCTGAAGAATGCATCAGTGAAGATATCTCATGGGAAGAGGTATGGCTTGGTTGGGCCCAATGGAAAGGGCAAGTCCACACTATTGAAGCTTCTTGCTTGGAGGAAGATACCAGTACCAAAGAATATTGATGTGCTTCTGGTTGAACAGGAGGTAGTTGGTGATGATAAAACGGCGCTTGAAGCAGTTGTTTCAGCTAATGAAGAACTTGTTAAAACTCGACAGGAAGTTGCTTTCTTGCAGAATGCAACTTCTGGTGAGGGAAGTGTAGACAAAGATGATAGTTATGAAGATGATGCAGGAGAGAAGCTTGCTGAGCTATATGAAAAATTACAGCTTATGGGGTCAGATGCAGCTGAAGCTCAAGCATCCAAGATTCTTGCTGGTTTGGGTTTTACAAAGGATATGCAGGGCCGTGCTACAAAATCATTTAGTGGAGGCTGGAGGATGAGAATTTCCTTGGCCAGAGCACTTTTTGTGCAGCCAACTCTATTATTGCTTGATGAACCCACAAATCATCTTGATCTAAGGGCTGTTCTCTGGTTGGAGGAGTACTTGTGCCGATGGAAGAAGACTTTGGTGGTTGTCTCACATGATAGGGATTTCCTTAATACAGTTTGCAATGAGATTATTCATCTGCATGATTTGAAACTCCATTTCTATCGAGGAAATTTTGATGATTTTGAAAGTGGTTATGAACAACGTCGTAAAGAGATGAATAAGAAGTATGAGATTTATGACAAGCAGATGAAAGCAGCCAAAAGGAGTGGGAACCGAGTTCAGCAGGAAAAGGTGAAGGATCGAGCTAAGTTTGCAGCTGCGAAGGAAGCATCAAAAAGCAAGGGCAAAGGCAAGGGTAAGGCCGATGATGATGATGAAGCCCCAGCTGATGTTCCACAAAAGTGGAGGGATTACAGTGTTGAGTTCCACTTTCCTGAACCTACTGAGCTCACACCTCCACTTCTGCAGCTTATTGAAGTTAGCTTCAGCTACCCAAATAGGGAGGACTTTAGACTCTCAAATGTTGATGTTGGTATTGATATGGGGACTCGTGTTGCCATTGTTGGGCCTAATGGAGCTGGGAAATCGACACTGCTGAATCTTCTTGCTGGTGATTTGGTTCCATCTGAGGGTGAAGTTAGAAGAAGTCAGAAGTTGAGGATCGGAAGATATTCCCAGCACTTTGTGGACCTCCTAACAATGGATGAAACAGCTGTGCAGTATCTTCTTCGTCTGCATCCAGACCAGGAGGGACTGAGCAAGCAGGAGGCTGTTCGTGCAAAACTTGGTAAATTTGGACTTCCTAGCCATAACCACCTTACCCCTATTGCCAAACTATCAGGAGGGCAGAAGGCTCGGGTGGTTTTCACATCAATATCCATGTCAAAGCCCCACATCTTGCTGTTGGATGAACCCACTAATCATCTGGATATGCAAAGTATCGATGCATTAGCTGATGCATTGGATGAATTCACTGGTGGAGTTGTTCTAGTTAGTCATGATTCTAGGTTAATATCACGTGTATGTGAGGATGAAGAAAGGAGTCAAATCTGGGTAGTTGAGGATGGTACTGTCAAAACTTTTGATGGAACTTTTGAGGATTACAAGGACGAATTGCTGAAAGAGATTAAAGCCGAGGTTGATGATTGAGGTTGCTTTTGAGAAAGTTAATTTATGGCAACAGTTTTCTATATATATCGTTACACTAGTTCTTCTGTATTTGGATAATAAAAATTACTTGCATCCACATCACACGGATGCCCGATTTTGCTCTTGCAACCCCCCACCCCCTAAGATAGTCCCCACCTTTTCTACTTGTGCTCTTTATATTATACAACAACTGAGTGTGATTAAATCGATGTTGCGTAAGATGTTATAGATTTTTGGTTTTTCAGCGATTTACTATGACATTGATTTAAAATGTATTGTGGCTATTATTTGGAACATTTACACCATTGTTTTTCTTCGTTACCAAAATTTGCATGAGTCCATTTGGAACACTTCATTAATATTTTGATGTAGGGATATTGAGCAGAAAGTAACTGTAAAAATATAAAAACATGTCTGAAAATTTTGGTTTGGCAGTAGTTATGATCTGCAACATGAGGACTTCCTATACTTTGCTGGGTTTCTACAGAAGGCATCATAACTCGGGATGATAAAACTCACCATCAGAGATTCTCATATTTAAGTACGAAGATTTTTATTACAAAAATAGAATGGGGGACAATTTCTCCAAGCAAGTTTGGAGATGAGAATAGACATCATGCCTCCAACTCCTCGGGGGATCTCTATTTTCAAAAATTTGTAAGATATTTTTTAAATTTATATGTATTTATTTAAATGTCTTTTATTATAACCTTTTTTATTAATTAAAAAATTTAAAATAAAAATAAATAACTTTTAAAACATGATAGAACTTTTAAAAATTATTTTATATAACTCTTAGTGTTATTTAAAATTTTTAAAATTATAATTAATTTTTTTATTATCTGAATATAATTGAATATTTTTTATTAATATCTTATATATATATATATATAAATATATATTATAATATTATTTTAATAAATTATTGTTGATACTTTAAATCTTTGTAGAGAACTTCATAATTTTCAAATTTTCATAAAGAATGAAAATAAAAAAAAAAAATTCAACATAAAGAATGAGAGAGGAGGTACTCTTTGCCTCACCTTGTTCCATTGTCATCCCTAATCATAATTCGTATTTCACATTCGGAGTTAATTTGTTGTGGTACATGAATCTTGAGGAGTCAAGTTTAAAGTTATAAACATATTTTTTTGTCACATGTATAATACATAATATGATTAAAAAAATTATATGTAATTTTTATATGTTTGTATAGTCAGCGCTTAGTCCAAAGATTAAATATTAGATTATTTGATCATGTAAAAACAATAATGAAGTTAAAAATAAGAATAAAGTTAAAAACAAAAATGAAGTTAAAAACAAGAAAAAGTAGATAGAGCATCACCATACATCTCTCCATACACTACTGTACAAAAAATTGGGAACAATCGACGTTGAATTGAGTAATTGTGCCACAAACACAGCATTTGCAAACCCATTGTGAATCAAAATCAACACATTTGACACGTTAACCATTTAAGATCAAAATTTTCCTTCTTTGGACAAAACCAAAAACATAATTTTAAAGAAGTAAAAAGCTTCATAAAAGAATAACATTCTCAAAAACAACACTTAGGAATCCTATATGTTCTTTTTCATATTATTTTAGTGAAGGCATATTCTAGTTGATGAGTTTAAAGTCTGATTGGTTGCTAAGAGAGGAATGGCCTACTTACCAAAAAAAATGGAGGAAGACAGACGCGAACGAAGAAATGAAAACAGTGAAGACAAATACGTCACATGCTCTAGACAAATATGACAACGACACCGACATTTGGCTACGACGATGATGGACCAACAATGGCTACGACGGACGAAGAATCCTCCACAACATAGATCCTCTACTCAACGCGATGGAGCAAGTTGCAAACTCGTTCGAAATTTTGCATCTTTTTTAAATTTCCTTTATTATTTTAAATTTTTTGAATGATTAAAATATGATATAACATTTAATATTATTTTTTAATTAAAAATTTAATTAAATAACTAAATTAATTAAAAATAAATATTTTAATGACTAAATTTATTAATTTTATTTTTTAAAGATTAAATTAAAATAATCATTATTTTTAAAAAACTAAATTATTAATTTATTTTTTTATTTTAAATTAAGAGACTCATAATATATAAAATAAAAATTTTTAATTAAATTTTATTAATAGATATACAAATAAAATAAAGCAACCAGTACATTTAAAGTCATGTTTAAATGTAATAATTTAAAAAATAATAATAATATTTATAAATATTTTAATTAACACTTATAATTTTAAAAAAGTTTTTTTAACAAAGGTAACAAATATATTAAAAAGATAAATAAAATAAAATCATTATAGTTGCCCTTGCATTCTTTCTGTCAAATACTTAATATTTTTAGAAAAGATTAACAAATTTATTAGTAAAACTTAAAAAAAAAAAAAGAAATAGTTATGCTTTATGCATGTTCCAACTTCCAACTGCATAGTCGGAACATGCGAAAGTTAAATTAAAAATAGTTACCAAAAAAAAAGTCTGTACTTAGTATTGATGAAGGATTTAGAGAGGTTTTATTATATAGCTGAATTTTGTGTTTGAAAAGCAGTAAAAAATCGGAATTAAAAAAAAAGTATTTAGATACAAATAGCCGATAGTGAGTCGAAATTTCGCTACATTCTTGTAAGATGATAAGATTTTGTTTATTAAAAATATAATTGATCAAGTAATGTATTTTTAAAAATTATATTTCAATATTAATATTTTGTATGGAAAAAATTAATTTATATTAAATTTTAGAAAATAACAATTATTTATTTTTCAAATGTATATTTAATTTTATTATATTATAAAAAAATATAAATATATTTTTTAAAAAAATAAACAAAATTATAACTGATATTTTTATTGTTAAGATGTGCAGCCTATCCTATTATTTCATAGTAAAGAGATAGTAAAAAGAGTATAATTTTTAAAAATCAAAATATCATTTTAATTCATCGTAGTTATAAATTTTTTTAATTTAATCTCTAATAATTTAATTTATTATTAATTTAATTTTTTTATTTAAATACTCTTTAAATAAATAATAATTTAATAATTTAGTTATTTAATATTAATTGGACGATAGCAAAAATTAACTAAAAAGTACTTTTTTTTATTTTTTTAATTGGTCAAAATTTTATATTTGATCACTAATATTAAACTATATTAAAAAAATTAAATTTTAGTTAATTTTTAATGTTACTCGCTAAACTTTTAAATCATTTGAATCTTTATTTATTTAGATATTATTAAAAAAATAAAATAAATTAATAATATATCAAATTATAAAACACTAAAGTGAACAAATAAATTCATGAGGGACAAAATTAAAAAATCATCATCTCATAAGTTAGACCCTTTTAATCTACAAAAAGATGGATCAAATTAACTAGGCCTATCTAACTTGTAGGCTGGTTTAAATAGGATTACTTGCGAGTAACATTTTTTTAATTTATTATTTTTACTTTTTAAAAAATTAAATTTAAAATTTGTTTATTATAATTAAAGTTTATGTTTTTAAGATTGCATGATATTATTGTAATCTTATATATTATTTAGTTATAATTAAATTTTGTGTAATTTAAAATTTATAAACTCCATATGTATTCAAATCAAATCATTGAATTTCTAATTATTTTTTCAAAATAACTAACAAAGCATATATATATCAATTAATTCAAAATTAATTAATTAATTATATATTAATTAATTTAATTTATTAATTAAAAATTGTTAAAACAAAAATCTTAAAAAAATAGATATATATAAATTATAATTAAAAATATAAAATAAAAATTAAAAAATAAAATGAGCTGACAAATTGAACTGTGAACGAGAGTTAAATTATTTTATGGTTAATATATTTTAAAAATAAATCAACTATTTAATTTTTTAAAATTTAAATGTATAAAATCTCTTTGAACATTAGATATTTTATAGAAAATACTCTTGAGTTTTAAAAATTAATAAGAAACTTTTTCAAATTTTTAAAATTATGTAAATAATACTTTTTTATTAAATTTTTTATTCAAAAATTAACAGTCAAGCTCTATGTCTATTAACTTTACGTAAACAAAAATGTTAAGTTAGCACTAGAGTTATTTTGGTCTTTTTTTTTTTTCTCTTATTCCTCTTCCTTCTTTCTTCCCTAATTTTTTAACAAGGTACAGATTGACGGTGGCAAACGCCGTACAAACAAGACAACAAGGGTGAGGCAAGGCCAATGGATTGCAATAGATCTGTGGAAAATGTTCACACGGGGTTACGAATCGTGACGAATTTGTTGCAAACATTCGCACGCAACTCTGAATCGTGACAAATCTATCGTGAATATTCGTGCATAGTAATGATTCGCAATGGATTTGCCACTAACGTTCACACACCACCATGATTCGTGACAAATTTGTCACAAATGTTCGCACGCAATCATGATTCGCAATGGATTTATTGGGAACGTTCGCATGCGATTGCGATTCGACACAAATTTGTCTGTCACTTGTGTTTGTTGATTGTGTCCATCACCATCATCCATTGTCATCACTAATGACAAGAGAAAGAAGAAGATAAGGAAAGAAAGAGAGAAAAAAAAAATTAAAATATTCATAATATTAGGTCAACATTTTTATTTACATATAATTAATAAATCTAACATAGAATTTGACGGTTACTTTTTGAATAAAAATTTAATAAAAAGATATTATTTATATGATTTTAAAAATATAAAAAAATTCTTATTAATTTTTAAAACTCAAAATACCCTCTACAAAAGATCTAAAATTTAAGAGATTTTGTTCATTTTATTCTTTTTCTTACATTTTTTATGTTGTGTTGTTTCTCTAACTAGAGTGGACTAGAAGTCTTACATGGCTATTGTTAAGTACTGTTAAACCCTAACAAAACCTCTGAGCCTAGAGCTTTGTTCGTTCTGCTTCTCCCCATAACAAAACCTCTGAGCCATTAGCTTTGTTTGATTTGGTTTTCTCGATGGGGAAGAAGCAGAAGCAGAAGGTAATTCTGCCGCCGGAACTCCCTCCGGAGATCACAGAGGACGAAGTTGAAGTTTCCGATGAAGACTTGCAGTTCGTTCAAGAGAACCGTGACTATGCCGGCTTGATTTCTACCTTAGATACCCAGTCCATCACCAAGTTCGTTTCAACTCCCTTTAAAACTTTGCGTCCTTTAATGATTTTATCATCGATTTTATTACTATTGATAATAATATTTTACTGCACCGGACCTCCAAAAGTCTCTGATTTGGTCTCTGACACTAAATTTTACCAAATAGGTGTATTGGTCTTAAAATTTTTGAATTTTGTCACAATTTATAAAAATGAAAAAGTTTTGCAAATGTAATAAAAAAGTCCGAAGCCATAAGCTTTATATTATTCATTAGAAGATTGTTTCAAATTCAGCGTGATAGCATTTTGGGTAGTAATAATTTGTGTACTAGACTGTTGATTAAAAGATACTTTTTCAGACTACATTTTGGTTTTGTACTATACTGTTGATTAAAAGTAGACATGTAGTCTGATTGTAAATCCAAGAAATCTTTTAGTGCACAAATATCTTCTATTACACAAACATAAAATGTTGTTGTTGTTATCAGTTTTGTGTGTTTGAGTAACTTGGGCTAACTTTCTTGTAAATCTATAGGCATGTTACTAGAGTTGCTGATGCCAAAGAGGATGAATTGGAGGCTCTTTATGAGAAACGGTTGAGAAAGAATGCTTTGAAGAAAGAAGTAGAGGAAAGTAGTCTTCAAGTTGATCGTGTAGATGCTCTTCCAGTGAAGACGTTGGATGGAAAACTCTATTACCGGACAGGTCTCTATTGTTCTTTTGCTTGAAATTTGCACAATTTAATTGCTTGATTGCATGCTTTTTATGAAATTGCTCTGGTTAACAGTTGCCATTATCACATTCTGTAGTTTCAAAGACAGAAAATGGTACAATTAAAGAGGAAACTGGAGGGGATGACATGGATGCTAGTGCAAGTAAGGGCCTAATAAAGTTAAGTAAGGCTGAAAGGAGATCTAAACTTAAGAAAATGAAGAAAGAGGCGAAAAAGCAAGGGAAAGAGGCGGCTAGTACGGAGATACAGCAAACACCACAAGCAGCAGTTCTGGTACTGTGCCAATTTATGTCAGATTAAAAGTTCCCTTTGACTAGATTGACAATTTTATTTATATCTCCTTTACAGCGTGCCAAATACTGTATCAGTTTATCAATGGCATGACCTGACAATTGAACTAATTTTTTTTTTTATTTGCACGAATTCAGCTGCTTTATGGATTTTATTAATGAATCATGTGGCACCTGTTCTCCATGTTTGGCTTCATTTAATGGACAATTGGACATACAAATTCATGCTGTATAGTATAACTAGTGCTTTGAGTCAGCTGATGATTGTGCATGTATTTATCATTTGTATTTCTGCTTTCAAGAGAAGGCTTTCCAGGCATTAAGGTTATCTTTTTCTTGATCCAACTGTTATAGAATGGCACATCGACAATTCTGTCTCAAAAAAAATAAAGGCATATCTTTTATCCCCCTCTTGCTAATGGTTGTAATCTTGCATGTATTCCTTGAACTATCTCTTTTCTTGGTAGGATTATAGATTACTTTAGAAACTTGAACTCAATTTTGTGCATAATTTTCACTGCATTCTCATTTCTTTGTTTAGGCTGAGGTGAAAGAAGATCTTTCAGCTGAGGAGGCATTTGAAAATAAGAAGTTTAAACTTGCTGAGTTTGGGAATGCCTTGCTTATTGACCCAGAATCCAATATTAAGTTGCTGAAGGAGATGCTTCAGATCTCTAAGGAAAATGATCACAGCATTGTTAAACTAGGACTTCTATCACTCTTGGCCGTTTTCAAAGACATTATCCCTGGGTATGGCTGATAATTTTATCTTCTACTGTGCATTTTATGCATCATTATATAAACTATAATCCACATATGGTTTACTTCCACCATCTAGTTCATTTTGTAAATCAATTTTTTACATTTATGCATTTGACAGCTACCGGATTAGGCTTCCTACTGAAAAGGAACTTGAAATGAAGGTTTCGAAAACTGTCAGAAAGATGCGCTATTATGAATCGTCTCTTCTTTCTGCATACAAGGTTTGTAATCATATTTGAGTAATATCTTATTTACTCTTGTTAAATGATTTTGCTGAAATGGAGTTCTTCTATCGTATAGGTAGCCCAATAATTAGAGGTAGGGGAAGACCAAAGAAAACAATAGAAAAAGTTATTAGGATAGATTTAACTATTAATAACCAAATTACAGAAATGGGCAAAGATAAAACATAATAGCATCACTTGAGTCATATAACCGATCCCACTTAGTGGGAAAAGGCTTGGTTTGTTGTTGTTGTTGTTGGGTCATATGACTTCTGTGCTTGAAGTGGTTTGTTTTTGCCTTGTTCTTGGGCCTAAATTTCCCGCTGGCCATATCTTTTGTGATGTTATTTAAATTTATGTAAAATGTGAACATTGTTTAATATGTACTGATAGTTTTTTCTTGGCTGCATTTGCATAATATATTAGTATGTTATGTCACTAAGAAGAATTAATTTTGGTCCCTTCTACTTTAAAATTTTGTCAGGTATACCTACAAAGGCTGATAGCCTTAGAAAATGAGCCCTTGTTTCAGCATGTTGCAGTTCGTTGTATTTGTACGTTGCTTGAAGCAAATCCCCATTTCAACTTTCGTGATAGCTTGTTAGCTGCTGTTGTCAGAAAAATAAGCTCTACAAAAGACAATATAAGGTTCAGTTTTATTTTTTGTTTTGATTGTATATTATATTAACTTTTCCAGAATTTTATGGAATTTCCTTGGCATGATTAACAAAGGATATTTGATAATGCCTTAGGAATTGTGGCTGAGGAATCCATCATTACTTCATCTGCAATGGGAACTATTGATTTTCTTACCATTTAATTTTATAAAAGCTTTATAGGTCAGAAGACTGCTAGTCTGAGAGAAGGCATCCTCATCTAGGATCATTAGGTGCTTGATGTAAAGTTTAAAATGCTGATTAGCCTAGTGGCTAAAAGGTTACCTATTCCATCCATGATAATTGTATAGCTTTTTTATCATTTAATTTTATAAAAGGGTTATAGAGCAGAAGACTGCTGACCTGAGATGAGGTGGCCTCTTCTGGGCAACATAGCCCAATTTCTCTTTTTGTTTTGATAGGAGGGATGATAATAATGATATGTGCATTTTTGTTACCTCCCTGTGATTAAAGCAGTATTGGAGAGTGTTTAGCATTGTTTGGCAATTTTTACAAGGCCTAGAACTATCCAATATAACAGTTTTCATTGAAAGCAACTATATGATTCATGATGTATTTCTATTAGCAGTATTATACATTATAATGCATATACGAAATAGTTCAAATATATAATTAAATATATGTTTAATTTGATATGGTAGAAAAAACCTAAAGTAGAAAGTTTCCTAATACATTTTCTCAAAAATTATATTTCATTTACAATATTTAAGCCCTCATTGTTCCATTCCCTATTTCTATATAACAGAATTGACCTGTGAATGTTGTGGGGAACCTGTCCTTGCTGGGTTTCATGTAATTTCTTTCTCAGAGAATGCATGCACATGTGGCTTGTAATCTGTTTTCTGTTATTTAAGTTTGTTTGCGTTGTATGTCACCATTTGTGTGATTAATTAAAATTGCTTCATGTTTAACAGGAAACTCTGTTGTTCTACAATTAAGTCACTATTTACAAATGAGGGAAAACATGGTGGTGAAGCTACTGTAGAGGCTGTTCGTTTGATTGCTGATCATGTCAAAGCTCATAATTGCCAATTACACCCTGATTCCATTGAGGTAAGAGTTTCCACCCATCCTCTTTTTTTTTTCTTTTGATGCGTACATTTATTTGACTTTTTCTTTTTCTGGTCAACTTGTTATTGCTTTGTGACATAAAATCTGTGAGTTGAACCCAATTTATTTCAAGTGTAGAAGCTTTTCATTAAACCTCAAGCTGTTCATTATATCATTTTTTCTTCATGTTCATTCTTCTGAATATTTTTTCAGGTTTTCCTGTCTCTGTCATTCGATGAGGATCTTAGGAAGTCTGAAAAGGCAGATGAAGATCATAAATCAAAAAACAAGAATAATAAGAAGAGAAAAAACATGGAAGCATCAAATCATTTGCAAGAGAATGAAAGAAAGAAAAGTAGGCAAGACTTGATGTCAAAGATGAGAGAGGAGGTCCTTCTTCATCTTTAAGAGTCACTTTGTTTTGATTGTTCTGGCTATTGCATATCCTTGATTGATATTAGAGCGTAATGATACTTTATGTAGGTTGAAGCTGATTACAAGGCTGCATCATTTACACTAGATGTTGCAGCACGAAGACAAATGCAGTCTGAAACACTCTCTGCTTTGTTTGAGACATATTTTCGTATTTTGAAGCATACAATGGAGTCCACAGTTGCCAGGTGTTCCTATATTGTGTATTTTAGTGAGGCATGTTGCACATGCGTTTATAAACCTAATTAATCCACTGAATGAGATGCTTAATCTATTAAGATGCTTATTTAGAGGATGGGATTACATTAAAAAGAATAAGCTTGGTCAGCTAAAATACACCTATTGGTTTGTTCTTTATAGTAACTTTTTCTGTATGTAATAAATTTGATAACTTTTTCTTTATGTAATTTTATGTGTGGAGTCCTTTATCAGAGTTCTTGATTAAATGACAGTTTGGACTTAATTGCTTTGGCACATCATAATTGGAAGTTTAGTCAGACTCTTTTTGTGACTTTGACATTTTTAGCTATCGCTGATGTTCTTTTGGTAATTATTCCTGTGGTTGTTGGGGAGTTATTTCTTTCTTTATGGAATTGAGCAATGAAGGGAAATCCTGTGAATTCTGCGTTATTAGCTAGCACTGTTATCTTTTACGTGGCCTTGGGAGCAGTTGTTACTTCCATCTCTTCTGGAGCTGATGGTTGTAATTTTATAACCTGTTTCTGCATTACAAATTCAGAAAGAGATTTAAAGTAGTTCCCACTTTCTGTTTGCAATCCCTGATTTAATTTGCACAAAGTTTTATTTTAGCCATGTATTTTTATCCTTAATTACTCAAGGACAGTATCTATACTAATATATATGGCTGTATAGGAATTTGGGCTCTTGACCTTCAACATAGGAAGCTAAATATTAATTAGCAAGTTTTAGCTACTGGGCATTTATTTGAGGTATTAAACTCCTCTAGTATCTCTAGTAATGTTATATTGGCCTTCAAATCCTTGCAAAGGGCAGATCCTTGCATTGTTGACCTTTTGCATTAATTGACACTTTGCAGTTATTTATTTGACGTTTTATCTTCCAATTCATTGAGCAATTTGTACTTTTACTGTTGATTTTATCTCTGTGCTTGTGCATGTGCTGATGCTTGAGCAAGCAGTTAGGTGTTTGAGAAATTCTTAGATATAAAACTTGGAATCGCGAAAGACAAATTTCATAGTTTTCCTTTGGTTCAAAGATGATGCTTTGGAAATTTGTATTCATTTCCTAATAAAGAAATAAAAAATAAAAACAAGGTTTTGTTTTTTCCTTAAAAAAGTTATTGTGCAATGTTTAAAATTTTCTCCTATGTATTTTGTGTTTATATTGAACCTTTTGTATCTGTTGGATGAGAACCTCTGTTCCTGTCGAGACTGTTGATAATTTCCCCTATTTTTGCTCAGACCTGAAGCAAATTCTGGGATACTCTCTGCTGCAGTTGGATTCCACCCATTGCTTGCTCCATGTCTCAAAGGACTAGGAAAATTTTCAGATCTGATTGACCTGGATTTCATGGGTGATCTTATGAACCATCTGAAAAAGCTTGCTTCTGGTAGTAGGAACTCAGGCAGCTCTTCCGAGAAGTGTCTTAAATGTTTGACTGTATCTGAGCGTCTCCAATGCTGCATTGTTGCTTTTAAAGTGATGAGGAACAATCTTGATGCCTTGAATGTTGATTTACAGGACTTCTTTGTCCATCTTTACAATCTTATACTTGAATACAGGCCAGGAAGGTTTGCACTAAATCCATCTACCAAAAATCAGTGCTTTGTTGATTAGTATGGTGTCATTGCTGAAGATGTCCAGGACATGATGGAAAGTGTTTACATCATTGTGTGCTGTATTGATATTTATGTGCTTGTATGTGGGGGTATGCATGTGTTTGTCTATTAGTTTGAATGAGTAACAACAACAATAAACGAAGTCTTTTCCCACTAAGTAGGTGCTCAAAGCTGAACCTTGATGTAGTCCTATAGTTATAGAGAAATCCTTCGTAGCTCCACCTTGTATTCTCACACATGTTATGGCTTATCATATATGTCTTTGATTGCTCAAATATATGTCATACAAATTCCTTTCTTTTCTAAAGCCTTCCATAATACCTTTCTCAGTATTCTATCATAGGCCTTTTTCTAAATAAATGAAAATCATATATAGATCCTTAAGAGATCTCTTATATCTCTCTATCAATCTTAATAAATATAACGTCTCTATGGTTAATGTCTCTAACATGAAACTAAATTGGTTCTCTATAATTTGCGTATCTGATAGGAACTCAAGTAACTTGGAGAATCCTCTTTCAAAAGTTAGTTATTTAAGGGGAAGAACCAAGTTACTTAAATACCTCATCGAGCATCCCATTTTACTTGATTTGAAACTTGGGTAGCCCATACTACCATTATTCCTATCATAGCACCATCCTTGAAAAGCCGACGTCCCGACAGCTGTAATCTGCGATACTTTAGTCGGTGTTGCTTCACTTGACGTTGCTTCACTCCTTTGTGGATCAGCCTCTCCGTCAGTCGACCCCTCTGCCTATTAGAACCCTCTACAGGTAGCCCTTTCCGTGCTGTCGGTAAACTAGCTCTGATACCAAATGATAGGAACGCAAGTGAAGGAACCCTCCCTCAAAAGCTAGCTATTGAAGAGGAAGAACCAAGCTACTTAAATATCCCATCGAGCATCTTATTCTACTCGATGTAGGACTTGGGTAGCCCATACTACCCTCATCCCTATCAATCTCCGCTCAATAACCTTCCCCTATAACTTCATAGTATGGCTCATGAACTTGATCCCCTTATAATTTGCACAACTTTGGATATCACCTTTGTTCTTATACACAGGGATTAAAATACTTTTATCTATTCATCTGACATTTTCTTGGATCTTAATATCACATTGAACAACTTTGTTAATCAACTTATACCTTTTCTTCCTAAACTCTTCCACACTTAAATGGGTATATTATTAGGTCCTACTACATTGCCATTATCTATTCTCTTCAATGCCAGTACTACAAATTCTTGGATTCTCCGATAAAAATTATTATTGAAATCCTCCTCTTTAGTACTTAGCCTATCAGCATGACAAGTAGACATGTGTCATTCATTAAGAAGTTTGTGAAAATAATTCTTCCATCGGTCCTGAATATTTTGTTCCCTTACCAAGATATTACCTTCTTCATCCTTAATACATTTCACTTTAAATGTGTAAGAATTCATAATTTTATAAAATTGGTAATTATTTTAAATTAATAACATGAAACTACCCTTGGCAAATTGATAAGTATATCAATATGTACATTATACATGCAACTTTATGCATATGCCTCCAATTAATCATGGTGACATAAAGTGCTATTGAGAATAGATAATGTTTGTTTCCAGCATTTAGCCAATTATTCTCAATAGGTCGGCTATATAGATCAAATGACACTAACATGTTTTATCTTGGTGAACAATTTGGTCAACTTATATTTTTATTTTCTTTTTAATGAGACAGAGATCAAGGAGAGGTATTAGCAGAAGCTTTGAAGATGATGTTGTGTGAAGACAAGCAACATGACATGCAAAAGACTGCTGCATTTATAAAACGTTTGGCTACAGTTTCTTTGTGCTTCGGATCCCCAGAGTCCATGGCTGGTATGCTTTAGTATTCATATATTGTGTCAAGCACATAACTGACACAAACACGCTGATATTTCAAAACTGAAAAATAGAAAAAGAAGCAATATCTTGATGTTTGGTTATCCTTTTGAACTTTTTCAGCCTTGGTCACAGTAAAGCATCTCCTTCAAAAGAATGTGAAGTGCAGAAATCTGTTAGAAAGTGACACTGGAGGAGGCTCTATTTCAGGCACTATTTATGTAAGTTTACCTCCTACTTTTATCTGTTATTTGTTGGCACTGAAAGCGGCACATCCTGCTTTTGTGGATTCAAATTCTTCTCTCTTTTTATCATTTTATAAATGGAAGAAGTTTAATTAATGGGGAGAAGAGGAAGTACATTAGCAAATGATAAAGTATCTTATCATAAGAGAAGAAAGAAAAAGCAGAGAACACGGACAACCCCTACAGGCCTCTAATTCCTAGATTATCTATAAATAAAATCCTATAAAAACTTTATTGCTTGAAACCCATGAGATGTTAAAAGGATGACCACAATGTGATGCTTCTTTGTCTGAAGTTGCATTTGGTATAAGTTAAGAAAATTGACTGGGATTTCTTGGTTTAAATATGTTGTAAAAGAAAATCTTCAACTATAATTTGTTGAGCTAAATTACAATAACTTTTAAGATATGACTCCCTCACTATTGATGGCCACATTATACTAACCTCCCTGACTGTGACATGCTCAAACATCACTTGTATTATGTCATATGTCATTTGTCTCCTTTGCCGTCTAATGTCTTTTAGCACTAACCTCTTCTCCAAATATTGACTATCTGTACATGACTACATGTGTAATGGTTCTCTTAAAGCTTATTTCTTCCACTAAGTTTTGTACATGGACATATTCTAACAAAGTAGCTGTCTTGCATTGGCTTTATAATATGTTCTCTTAAACCGATTTTTGTTGCGAATAACCTTTTTGATGGAGTAGCGAAAAAATTTCATCAACAAAAAGATGAAACCTAGGATCTTGAGAGGTTGTTGCAATATGATATCAAAGCATAAGGGGCTAAGTGCTGTATATTAAGAAGTTAATTTTATTTTTCTCAAGGGCAATATAATAATTGCTTAGTAATTTTTTTCTCAAAGGGCAATAGAGTAATTTTACAATGACGTTAATGGTGTCTAATGGAATGAGAGATTTCTTAAATATGACAACAAAAAGTGAGAACTATAATATTGAAAAAGGAGGGAGATCCTTGTTATTTAGTCATACCTCAAGGGAGGTTAGCCTAATCTATCCAAATTTGATCATAAATTTATTTCCTCCTTAAGATATTGTACATAAGTACAATTGGAGAAAGAATATTTTTAATCCTAGTCATTTCTAAATGGAGAAAGAGTATTTCTTCCAGAGATGAATGGAGAAAGAATATTTTAATCCCAGTGTATAAGAACAAGAGTGATATACAAAATTGTGCAAATTATAGGGGAATCAAGCTCATGAGCCATATAATAAAGTTATGGGAGAAGGTTATTGAGTGGAGATTAAATACGTGTGTCAAGATATGGCTGGATTTATGTGGATATGATTAGTTTAAATTTAGAAATAATTAGAATAAAAATCTGATGTATTTAAATCCCTTAAATCAAGGGATTAGGATAGGCTGATTTGTTTCCTAGAATTTTGGGATTAGATTAGATTATTTCCTTTTTCTTCTCCTTTGTAACTCTATATATTTCCTGTACAACAGCCCAGAAAATAAGAATCAATTTTCCCATTCATTTTGTGACATGGTATCAGAGCCTGGTTCAAAAGGAACCCTCTAATTGCCTCCAGCATAGCATTCTGGTTGTGCCTTCATTGCCAACCTCCACCCTCCATTTTAGCCTTAATTGCTAAAAATTTCTGCAACCTTAATTGTTGTTTTTCTCCCATCATGTCAACATTTGAGACATTTAATAGTGAAGAAATCGAGCAACTAAGGAATTTGTTAGGCTCCCTTGAAAAGCCTTACGAGCTTGTTCACTTACTTTTTCAGGTAAACTCTCATCCTCTTTTTCATAAATGCCTCAAAATTGTGTTATGATTGCAATTGGATTATAGACTCTGGAGCCACAGATCATATGACCCCTACCTCTCAATTTTTTCACACATACACTCCTTGCTCAAGTAACTGAAAAATTATTGTGGCTAATGGTTCTCTTGCCACTGTTGCTGGAATTGGTAATATCTATATCACTCCTAATTTTGTCCTCAAGGATGTTCTTCATGTCCCTAAAATTTCGGCCAATCTTGTATCTATCCAAAAACTCACTCATGACCTGAACTGTTATGTTACCTTTTTTCCAAATCTTGTGTTTTTCAAGAACAAGGCACGGGGAAGAGGATTGGACTTGCTAAGGAAAGAGGCAGCCTTTACTATCTTGAACCATCCCAAGGAAGCAGTAGTAACCTATCTTTCTCACTGTCTTGCCTAAAGTTTTCTAATCAAAGGTCCATTTGGATGTATCACTTACAGCTTGGTCATCCTTCCTTTAAAGTTTTAAGAGTCATGTTTCCCCATCTATTTCAAGGATTAGATATTTCAGAATTTTATTGTGATGTATGCGAATTTGCTAAACATACTCATGTACCTTTTCCTATTAGCAATAAAAGAAGTTCTAATCCTTTTGATTTAATTCATAGTGATGTTTGGGGACCTTCATCAATCCCAAACATTACTGGAGCTAGATGGTTTGTTTCCCTAATTGATGATTGCACTCGGGTTACATGGCTCTTCCTCCTTAAACAGAAATCTGATGTCAGTTCTATCATTCCTAATTTTCATTCTATGGTTCAAAATCAGTTTGGGGTCAAAATAAAGAGGTTTAGAACAGATAATGCTAGGGATTACTTCAACCAAACCTTACTTCCCTTTTTTGAGTCCCAAGGAATTATTCATGAGTCTTCATGTGTCAATACCCCCCAACAAAATGGGGTGGCAGAAAGAAAAAATGGGCACTTGCTAAATACTGCCCGTGCACTACTCTTCCAAGGGAATGTTTCGAAAAACTATTGGGGGGAAGCTGTTCTAACTGCCACATATTTGATAAATCGCCTACCCTCAAGTGTTCTTGACAACAAAAGCCTTATGGAAATGCTGAATAATTTTTATCCTCATTTCAGAACCTCTAATAATCTGACTCCCAAAATCTTTGGATGTACTGCCTTTGTTCATATCCATAGCCATCAAAGGGACAAACTTGAACCACGAGCCACCAAGTGCATCTTCCTGGGTTACTCTTCTACCCCAAAGGGGTATAAATGTTACAACCCTTCATCAAGAAAATTCTATATTTCAACTGATGTGACATTTGCCGAAAATACCTCTTTCTTTCCTAAATCCCCACCTCAACAAGGGCAGTCTCCTACTCAAGAAACTGAAGAATATTTTGAACCCATAAATAACCTTGATCTCCCTTCTAGCCATGAACCAAAAATGTCAAAATCACCTACTGTGACTGATCCCATTCCTCTTCCTACTCCTAATTTCACTAATCCTACAAAACACTTTCCTAGCTTCCCAAGGGTGTATTCAAGGAGGAAAGCTGCCCTGAACTGACTCAAGTCCAAGAATCCACCCTAGAACACGTGAATGAAGCAACCAGTAAGCTCTTCTTTACTCTTTGAACCTACTAATTCTTTTGATATTGATATAGACCTTCCCATAGCAATAAGAAAAGGCATTAGAGAGTGCACCAAGAGACCTCTATACCCATTATCTAATTATGTCTCTCTCAACCACTTGTCTCCAACCCATAAAAACTTTATTGTGAGTCTAAATACTATTGCTATTCCTAACACTGCTTCGAGGCAGCTTCAAAAAGGAATGGAGAGATACCATGAGAGAGGAGATGACTACTGAGAAAAATAAAACATGGGAGATTGTTGACAAACCGAAAGGGGTGAATGTAGTTGACTGTAAATGGATTTTTTCAGTGAAGTATAAAGCCGATGGGTCCCTTGAGAGGTATAAAGCAAGGCTGGTGGCAAAAGGATACACTCAAACCTATGGCATTGACTACCAGGAAACTTTTGCTCCAAAGAGCCAAGATGAACACTGTTAGAATTCTATTGTCCCTAGCTGCACATTTTGATTGGCAACTGCTACAATATGATGTAAAAAATGCCTTTCTCCATGGGGACTTAACGGAGGAGATCTACATGAATATACCACCTGGATTTGAGGGTGAACTGGGTAAAGTATGTAAGCTTAAGAAGGCTCTCTATGGCTTGAAACAATCACCAAGAGCTTGGTTTGGTCGTTTTGCTAGAGTTATGAAATCCTCTGGTTACCACCAAAGCCAAGGAGATCACACTCTCTTCATTAAGCATTCGGCTGGAGGGGGGGTAACTGCTCTTCTAGTTTATGTAGATGACATTATAGTCACTGGAAATGATGAAAAAGAGAAGATGGAGCTGAAATGTAGATTACTAAAGGAGTTTGAAATAAAAGAGTTGGGAATGTTGAAGTATTTCCTTGGCATTGAAGTTGCACACTCATCCCAAGGAATTTTTATATCACAGCAAAAATATGTCACAGATTTATTGCTGGAAACCGGAAAAGGAGGATGTAAACCTGTCTCATCTCCCATGGACCCGAATCACAAGTTATGTGAAGCTAAGGAAGAATCAACTGTTGATAAAGCTATGTATCAAAAGTTGGTTGGCAAACTTATATATCTTGCCCATACTAGACCTGATATAGCTTATTCAGTGAGTGTTATAAGCCAGTTTATGCATGACCCTAGAGAATCTCATCTACAGGTAGCATACAGAGTACTACACTACTTGAAGGGCAGTCCAAGAAAGGGAATTTTGTTCAAAAGACACAATGCTCTCACTCTAGAAGCCTATACTGATGCAGACTATGCTAGGTCTCTGGTGGATAGAAGATCAACTACTAGGTACTGCACTTTTCTTGGAGGAAACTTGGTAACATGGAAAAGCAAGAAACAGAATATTGTAGCAAGGTCATCAGCAAAACTGAATTCAGAGCTATTGCTCAAGGAATATGTGAATTAATTTGGCTTAAAATAATTCTGGATGAATTGAAGATTAAACTTGAAGGCCCTATGAAGTCGCATGCGGTGATAACAAATCTGCTATCAACATTGCTCATAACCCCGTACAACATGAGAAGACAAAACACATTGAAATAGATAGACATTTCATCAAAGAAAAGCTGGAGACAGGATTGATGTGCATGTCTTACATTCCCTCTGACTTACAACTAGCTGATATCCTAATTAAGGAACTTCACAGCTCAAGATTTATGGGACTCCTATCCAAGCTGGGAATGGAAGACATTTATTCCCCAGCTTGAGGGGGGGTGTCAAGATATGGCTGGATTTATATGGATATGATTAGTTTAAATTTAGAAATAATTAGAATAGAAATCTGGTGTATTTAAATCCCTTAAATCAAGGGATTAGGATAAGCTGATTTGTTTCCTAGAATTTTGGGATTAGATTAGATTATTTCCTTTTTCTTCTCCTCTGTAACTCTATATTTCCTGTACAACAGCCCAGAAAATAAGAATCAATTTTCCCATTCATTTTGTGACAACATGAATTATAGAAAACCAATTTGGTTTCATGTCAGGGTGGTCAACTATAAAGATGATATATTTATTAAGAAGATTGGTAGAGAGATATTAGAAATCGAACAGGATCTATATATGGTTTTTATTGATTTAGAAAATGTATGGAAGGCTTTAGAAAAGAAAGGAGTTCGTGTGTTGTATAAGCAATCAAAGACATGTACAATGGGATTATGACTTGTGTTAGAACACAAGGTGGAGCCACAAATGATTTCCCAATAACCATAGGACTACATCATGGTTCAGTTTTGAGCTCTTATCTTTTTAACCTAGTATTAGAAGTGTTCTCTGAACATATTCAAGAGGTAACACTAAGGTGTACGTTTTTTTGCTGATGACATTGTTCTTGTTAGAGATTTTAAAAAAGTAAACAAAAGATTAGATAAGTTGAGACAGACTTTGGAGACATAAGGGTTTCATATAAGCCGAAGCAAAATAGAATATATAGAATGTAAATTTAGTAAAAGGGACGACGATTCAATGGTAGAGATAAAACAAGGACATCCTTTCATATAAGAAGTCACAAATTTTAAAAATTTGGAAATGATAATACAAAATCATGAAGAAATAGAGGGGAACGTAAATTATAAGGTTTAGCTGTGTGGATGAAATGAAAGAAGGTTTTTTATAAGTTGTTTGTGATAGAAAAGTACTATTCAAGCTTAAGAGAAAAAATTTATCAAATATTGTATGGTACTAAATTTTGGTCATAGGCGCTCTCGTATATAGGATTGACTAGATGAAAGATAGGAGATAGGGGAAGACCAAAGAAAATAATAGTGAGACTTGCCCCCTGCCCAAACACTATAAAAACTTTCCACACCTTTCCTATCCTCTACCTTCACTCATGGACCTTTTAGAATAGGCCCTGAATATTGGGACCCATCATTGTGACTAGGAGGAAACTAACATAAGATATTAGGGGTAAGGGTAGAGATGGCAAAAAGTTTGGGCATTCTTGCTGGAACTGCCTCATTTGGAGACCTAAATATGGGAATTTTTTGACACGGAGATGGGGATGGGGAGACAAAATTTTCTTGAAGCATGTTTGGGGATGGGATTATGCCTCCCATCCCGCGGGGTCCTTGTCCCCAAAAATTTACAAAATATTTTTTGAATTTGTATGTATTTATTTAATTGTCTTGTTTTGTAACTTCTCTTTTAATTATTTGTTAATTAAAAAATAAAACAAATAACTTTAAAAAATAGTTGAATTCTTGAAAGTCATCTTTTATGGCTCTTAGTTTTATTTGAAAATTCTAAAATTATAATTAATTTTTTATTATGTTGATAGAATTAAATATTTTTTATTAATATCTTATATATATATTATAAAAAATTTATATTATTATTTTGATAAATTATTGTTGATATTTTAAGTTTTCGTGGGAAAGAATGAGAATGGAAAAAATTTTCTCTCAAACGTAAGAAATGGAAATAGGGATCTCCTAGCTCCTGCTCTGCCCTGTTGCCATCCCTAGTAAGGGAGAAGAGGGAAGGGATGCTTTCAGAGTTTTCTGCAACAGCATTAAAAAGTTATTCTTTTATATCAGTATTTATTATAGGTACTTCGTATTTGAAAGAAACTGGATATTAATTGCATGGGAAAAGGGTATCCATGCCAAAATACTAGAAGGCGCTAAAGCTTGACTATAAAATGCTTTAGCCAGGCCCGTGATATTTCTCAGTTTTTTATGCACGAACTACTATTGACCACTAAAGCACAAACTATTGACTTGTTCTATTTATGATATGCAGAACTATCAACCAAATTCCACTGACCCCAGTTTAAGTGGTGCTCTTGCCTCAGTACTTTGGGACCTCAGTCTTCTGTCCAAGCATTATCATCCAACTATATCAACAATGTCCTCAGGCATTTCAAGCATGTGTACTGCTCATAACCAAGTCTGTCTCTCCAATATTTCTCCTCAACAAGCTTTTAAGGACTTGTCCCTTGAGCTAGAATTTCCTATCCCACAAAGTGGCAGGATAAAGTTAAATAACAAGAGGGAAAGAGCAAATGGTTATAGCACATCATCTTCAATTGGGGCTACTACATTTACTAGTTCGTTCGATGAGGATGAATTGCAAAGGAAACTTACTTCGCATTTTGTGCTTATACGTGACATAAAGGATAATGAGAGGTTGAGAAGTGAGTTAGATAGGACTACACTATCTCTTCAGCTTTTTGAACAATATAAGAAACAAAAGAAGCAAGGATTACAAAAAAAAACTAAAGTGGCTGCTATTGTTTAGTGATGCATATTGCCTACAAGTTCTGACAATTTTGGTATGTGATATTCTCATTCATTTTCTTGTAAGAAAATGTTCGCTTCTTTTTGAGGGATCTGGATATTTTTTATCTCCTTTGAATTTGTTTTTTTTGGCCATTGAAAACTTGATCAACCAGTTTTTCAACGTTGTTATTGGAAATTGGGATAATGCAGTGCCCCTATATATTGTTGTAAACCCGTATGCTGGCTTCCATGTCTTATGATTAGTTGCTTTTCTTTTTTGACCGAAATCTTATGAATTAGTTGAAGAAAGAGAAAAGGAGAGGGACAGTGAAAAGACTGAAGTATGTCGGGGAAGACAAAAAGAGAGTAAGAGAATGTGGCTATCTTTGTTTGGGAGTCCAATTACTGGAGGAGAAAATAATGACGGATTTTAGGGTAATTTTTTTAAATATATTCCTTCAATATTTATAATTACTCTAAATTGAGGTATTATAGAAGAAATTTTGTTAAAATTATCATCATAACATTCTATATTAAAAACATTACCCTTGTACATTTTTATATTTTTATATTTATACACCCATATACACATGTAAACTTATCTATACAAACGCGATCTCCCGTATGTATATATAACATATCTGTATATATATAAATAAAAACAAGTACATGTAAAATTTATTTTCGTTAAATTATTTGTGTAAATCAAAATGGGACTAAAATTGCTTTTGTTTTTCTTCTAGAACAACACTTTGAATTATCTACATTGTAAAATAAAAATGGTAAAGTTGCATAATTATTTATTTGACTCTTTATTATCTTTTATTTTAATTTTGTCTACATCTAAATAAGAAAAAAATAAGGTCAACTTACTTTTGATCCTTAAAAGATAATTAAAAATATGATTTAATTTTTGAAAGATCATAATACATATTTTAGTAAAATATTTTAAACAATTATGATAATTAGTTTGTTAATTTTTTAACTGTTAACTATTAATAATCAATGTTAAGTGACATGTTAAATAGTAAAGTGTGTCATTAAATATGTTGGATGTCCAATCATTTTGTTTATGTGTAAAAGTAGCTTGGTTAGTGGTAGGTGTTGTCTAAATAATCAATTTTTTTTAAAAAAAAAAAGGAAAAGGAAAATGCATTTTAAAATAAAAAGAATCAAAAAATAGAAATTAAAATATAGCCTGAAATGAGTTGATGAATAGCAATTGCAGAAAAGGTACTATGCATAATGATTGCTAATCTATTTTATAGTTTGAGACCAGTTGCATCTCTTCTACCTTGTAGAACTCATGTCTTTGCGACTCTAGAAGAAGGTTTTTAGTGTTGACAACAAGAACTAAAGTAAAATATGGGTATTAATTCCGAAGGTGCCCTTTGTACAAAGTGAGTGAATCATATTATGCCATGGTTTATGGAATGAGTGCTACTATGTTCCACAAGAAATTAACATAATACTCTTAAATTAGTCCAATCAAACAATTATAGCATAAGCAATAATTGATTTCACATTATGCGAGACAAAGTTTTGACATGTGGATTCTTCAAATAAGTAGACAAGGGTATCTCCTATAAAGCTGATGAAGTGTCACCACCAAGCAAGATAAAATGGCTTTCATCAAAATGAGGATGAGATTGTTTGAATATGAGCAAAAAGTGAAGATTGAAGTTGATGATTAGAATTTTGGTTGCCATTATCTGCTATGCTTGTGTATTCCAAATTGAAATATATGTAAAAATTAAGATTTTGGTGTGCAAGTTTGGGAATTTGTATTTAACATGTGCAATGATGTAGGAGTACTAAATTGCTCTATTATGAGAAGCTACTTTTTGTGTAATGTAGGAGATTTTTTGTTGGCATTATATGTAATGTATTTTCTTGTGGCTTGCACATTTAAAGTTGTAAAAACTTTGAATTTACCTAATTAAGTGCAATGTAATAGTTATTAATCATTTTTGTAATGTTTACTTGATTTATATTTGGAACTTCGTAGACAATGAATATAAGGTCATAAATGAAATGAGTTGAATTGAAAAGATATCTTAAACATTGTATTGATAGAATCCATGCACAAAATATTGTTAACAATGTTGTGGGTCATTTGCTTACATAAATGGAATATATACCTAAGAGCACATTTACATAATCAAAATACATCTCCAAAAGATAAAAGACATGTTCAAATGAAAGTTTACATTACATGACCAAAATATTAACAGTCCTAACAATTTTTGGAATGACAATAATGTTGTGTTAATACTTGGTGGAGCTTGTGAATCAGTAGTTGATTCTTCTAAATTAATAAATTCTTAAAACTTTGCGTGTGTTCTTAGGCTGGCTCCCACAAGTGTCACTTTGCTAGCTCCAACTAATTTTGGCCTAATAAGTGGTGGTCTTATACTTGGTTACATTGGTTGTGGCCTTATACTTGGTTGTATTGGCGGTGCCTTCATTGCATGTAGAAAGAATGGACTGATTGTAGAAGGCAAGATTTTGGGCCTTCGAAGATTGAATGGTCTTGGATTAATGAATTGCCTTGGAGGAATGAATGGTTTTAGAGCAATGATTTGCCTTTATGGACTTAGAAGATTTGTTGTCTGCATTACAAGAAGGCAACACTTAATCAAAAACAATAGTTCATAATGTCATATTCAACTAATTCATCAAGTCATATTCAACCAAGTGCATCTTGTTACTTATGGTGCCTTGCTTACAAATCATGTCCTACAGATGAATGTTGTCCTCTACTTGGGTCCTACAATTACTTTGAACGCCTTAGATATACTAATAGGTTTGTTAATATTGACTAATAAGTGCATTCATTACATGTGGTGCCTCCATCACATCGAGGTGCTTGACTAATATAGAGTCTTGGTTCACATTTTCATCAGTACCCCTTTACAAGTCCTGGCATTATGTCTCTTGTAGGATTTTTATGGCTCATCTAGGTCTTTCCTTCTCAATGTCATTAGTCTACCATCTGACCTCTTGAATAGTGAGGGGTCAATAGGGGGCAACTCAGTCCTATTCCAATACTCTTGGCTTCCAATAGGATGAATATATAGTTCACATTTTTTTTCCATGCCCCTATAAAGTAGTAAGGATGCACATTGTCTTCAGCCTTAGTTATTATGTGCAAAGCATGTCATTGCATGTTCATAAGAAATTTCAAAAATATCCCAAACATTGCAAGAGCAAGATACATCACCTAAATCCACCAAAAACTTTAAGGGTCTACACTCCACTTTAAACTTGTATACATCAGAGTCATTAGCCCAATATGGTGTCCATTTCAAGATCTCCCTCTTTGCCTTCTCTAATATATTTTGTGAATTTAGACACATTGGTCCTAGATAAGAAGCAGCCTTTTTTCTTAGATGGATTTTAGTTTTAAAACCAACCACATCCTAATCTCCTCAGCTAGTGTCATAATAAGCTTACTATTATAATTCACTATGGCTGAGTGAAACTGCTCACAAGGGTTATTTAATAGTGTGTCATTATTTGGATATCCACTAAATGTAACTTGAATCCAAGAACGAGGTGGCAACTTATTTAGATATGCCCCAGCTTTGTCATAATTCCTCCTCATATGCTCCATATATCCATTAAACTATAACATTTTCATGGCCTTTGATCACTTTCAAGCAAGGGCATTCAAGTTTGCATTTGTCCATTTCTTGTGAAAATTAACCTATAGAAGCCTAACAAAGAATCTATGGTTCACACCTGCATCACCTCCAATAACGTTGGAATCAACCCTTACAACCATGTATAAGATATACTAAATAGTCTCTCAATGATTTAGAAATTGAGGTAAGTTGTCCTTGAATTACTCAAAACTCATACTAAATGGGCCTTAAAAGTTGACAAATGTGTACGTTTTTAGTCCTTAATGTATAAACTACCCTTTGTCATAAATTGGAATTTAAATAAGAACGATTAACTAAAACATAAACTAGCACAAGTATGATTGTTTTTGAACTGGCCCATACTATAGCAGTGACTAAACAACTAAACCATAAAACAACACTAAAACATAAACCAACAACTAAACCAGTAAATAAACATAAAGCAATAACTAAACTATAATCTGGCACTAGTAACTAAATCATAAACTAGTAAATAAAAAATAAATAAACAACTAAACCATATTCTGACAAATAAAACATAAACCAAGAACTAAACCATAAACCACCACTAAAACATAAATCACAACAAGTAACTAAACCATAAACTAGTAAATAAAACTTAAACCAACAACTAAACTAATAACTAAACCATAACCCTAAAACATACACTTTCATAGCTTTTATTGGTTTAATATAAAGTTCTATCCATTCTCCTTATAATCTCCAAGATCATCATGTAGCAATTCTAGAAACCAGTTCCATATGGAAAGTTGTTTCCATCTTGTGCAATGGCTTCCAAGAGTTATCCTCCATAGAACGACTTTAGGAAGGATCCATTAAGTAAAAACTTTGCTTGGCCTCTTTCTCCATGTCAAAATCTAAAACTTGAAAAGCAAATCCCATTAATTTGGTACAAATAGAGCTAATTGTGAATGTACTTAGTTCTCCAAAAAGGGAGTAACTTACAACATGACTAATTACCTCCAAGTCCGAAGACTGCAATTCCTTAGGAAGTTCCTTCATTATTCGTATATCAGGAATCAAGTAGTTAATAAAATGCTCCTTTTGATTAATGAAATACATAAGAAAAAAAAAAGAGAAATACATAGAATTATAACAAACTAAAAATAGAAAATATTCATAAATGGAGAATAAGAGTCATTGTTCATGAATAGAGATGAAGAATTACTTCCACGAAGATTAGGACATAAAAAACTAAGAGTCACAATCATAGGATGAAAAGTTTTAGTTTTAACAATAGATTTTGAGAAGCTAGCTATCTCACCGAGACACTCCTAGAAATTCCTTAACCTCCACTGACCCTCTAGTCCTCCAAAATAACCACCCACTCCATTCCCCAAATTATGCCTTGTACTGTTAGCTGACAAATCAGTTAGTGGTCTCCCCACTCTTTCCCTCCAACCTACTTTTCCTTCTGTAGGAAACCATTAAGCCATTAGGTACCAATTGGTCTAGGCCACTTCCTCTTATGGCTTCTTACCTCTCTTTTGGTACTACTTAGTCACTAAAGGCCCATCACAATATTAACAAAATAAAACAACTTCACACATTTTACTATATGCATGTAAAACTACATTTAAATATTCAAAGGCCAGACTTCATTTTACAACTACAATTAGCTAATTCATGAAGATGACTTTCTACTCAGTGCTATTAATTGCTCTCAAGATAGCATAGACTGTTAAAGTTATATATGTTTTGAATTTTGTTCATATTTTTTCACTTCTAAAGACTGTAATGGACAAGATATGTCTCTCTTTTTCTCTTGCTATTACAATCTATGTTTGAAAGTTAAACTAGAAATTTGTACATGCAATGGTCCAAAATATAATTTTGAAATTTTAACGTCAGATTCAGCTATTGATCAGAACTTAGAATTGCTAGTAAAAACAAGAGAGACAAATATTATAGCGTAACTACATTTTCCAATTTGACAAAATCATGACCAATTGAAAATTGAGAAAATTAAAAGGGAGAAATACTTTTACCAATTAGGCAATCAATAACAATAACAAACTTAATAAAGGGTCATTTGATGAACTGTTTGCATTACCACCTAAGGTTTCCTTATAGTACATTCAAATGATCATTTGTTTATGACAAATTTTCTTGGGGCTTTGCTTACTCATCTTTGTAGGATTTACCACTTTATAAAAACTTATAGCAAATTCAACTAAACATTCGGGATCTATGACTTAGACCTCACGCATATATTCCTTCATGATAGATAACCCACTTTGGCTTACTCTCAACCAAATCTGAAATGCTAAGGATATATACAATTTGTTTCTCAACTAGGGTTTTATAACCATCATGAGGGTCCTTTCTAGCTACATGATAAAAGGAATCTTGCAGTGATAGCCTTCCTGATATTTGTAAAGTTCTTTCTACCACTTACAAAATCCAATTTAATCTTGAAAAATAGAGCTAGTGTTTCAAAAACAATTTAATCCACCAATAAGAAGGAATGGTTTCTTTTTTTAGAAAAAAAAACATTTTTTTTTAAATGTATGTTTTGGGAAAAACAAATTTTTTGTATCTTTTTTGTCGTGATTATGTGTGTGACATAAGCAAACATCGTTAATTTTTTAACAGAATTACATCATAGGACACCAAAGTGTTAATACAAAATCAGATCACTTGCTTTCGGATAATCGTGCTGTCCATTTGATCGTGGCCATTCGTGTGATCGAACGGTCCACGGATCACCACGTTGCGTTGCAGATTGCGGCCCTCGATCTTGGTCGTTCGTTCAACAGCCCATAACTCGCCACGTCGTGTTCAACTTGTTGAGCATCCGCGCGCACTCTGCTCCGTCTTCGACACTGCTGCTCCATCTTCTCAGCGTCAATGGACAGAAAAAAGGAAAGAAATTTGGCAACCACTACTGCCATCACAAACCTTTGTTAATGGTGCCGTCGCAAACTTCCGTGCTATTGCCGTCCCAAACTTTCACCACTATTGCAGTCAACCTTCGCCCATCCACGCTGTAGCGAACCCATTGCACACCCAAACAGGTGATAGCTGCTATTTGAGAGCATTGGCGAGCACTAAAGATCCCTTGGAGATCGTTCATTGTTTCCTTCCTTTTTTCCATCCATCGATGCATTGAAGATGGAGGTGAAGCAGACTCAGGATCCTGACTACCAAAACGCACCATTTCGTATGTCTGAAGGAAGAAAAGAAATAAATGTGACGTGGCCTCACCTGGACGCTTTGATGACACGAATGGTCACGATCTGGCCGATAGCAGGAACAGATGGTTGGCCGATAGCAGAAGATCCAGTTCGGTGTTAATACTACAAACTATAGGTCACTCGTTTAAAAAAATTAAATCACAAGATAGTTAAGTAAAATTAAACTATAAGCCACTAAAGTGTAATTTATTCTAATATCAATAATAAAAATAAAAACATTGCCTTGATTGTGTATTGATGATGATTGCCATAATAATAATAATAATAATAATAATTTCTCTGCCTCTGTTCTTAAATATCATCCACCGAATTCATTTTGATATTACCTCGTAATGTGGGAAAATGCACTACTCTTATTTTCTTTGGAAAGGGAAGAAGAAAGAAGAAGCGCAGGAGACAGGTAAAAAAGAAACAAGGAATAGGAAACAAGAAAAAAGAAAATGAGGGTCAATTGTTGACCTCCCATTTCATTGCCTTGATATACAAAATGTTTTAATTTCAATAATAAAAATATTGCCTTGATTATGAATTGATGACGATGATGAAGAGGAAATCAGAAAAGGAGGGTCAATCTTGACCGTCCGTTTCATGGTCTTCATACAAAAATTTTTTTAATTTCAATAATAAAAATAAAAACGTGGCCTTGATTATGAATTGATGATGATGATGGTGATGATAATAATAATAAATATTTTTTTCTCAACTTAACTACAATTTAATAAAATGATTCTTTTTAGGATTTAGGTAAACTTTTTTAAAAAATAAAAAATCAATTTTATTAAAAAAGGGGAATTAAAATATAAGTAGAAAGTGTGAAGTAAAATATTTTATATTAAAAATTTTAAAATAAAGAAATATATTGTAATACAACTATTAATGTTTTTGTATTAGTATAGTTATAGACATTCTCAAATTTTACTTAAATTAAGTTTTACTTTTAGACAATTTTAAAAATATATATTTTTATCTATATTATTAATATGGTGCATTTAAAATCTTTTGTCTTCAAAATAATTGAATCTAAGTCAATATTTTTTTTTAAAAAAATACCTATTCTTGAAAATTAGACTAAAACACATATAACTTTTTAAACTACAAATTATGTTCATATAACTCTTTAAATTTTAAAAGTTAATACAAAGCTCTTTTAAAATTTTTATTGTTTGCATGTAACATTTTTTGTTAATTTTTTTATTTAAAATTTAACAGAAAACTGCCATGTCACAATGTCACGTGAGAATTTTAGTTTCACTTTAATTACATAAGGGCAAAATAGTCTTCACATAATTTTTCCTTCCACCTCACGTTCACTCAATCAGCGTCTTCTCCCCTAAACCGTTCGAAGCCACAACAGAGCACCACTGAAACATCACCCACGTCCAAACGCAGAGCACCATTGGAAGCCATGAACATCACTGGTCACGGCAGACAGGACGATTTTTGGCGTACCCAACATCCATCGTGGCAGAGACAATCATTGGAAGAAGGAGAGCATCGTTCGAACTCGCCATGAAAGAATAGCATTCAACACCAGAGACTTTGATGGTTTGATGGTTGTAGATAACTCTGTTGAATCTTTGATGGTTTTTGTCTAATTACAACCATCAAACCTATCTTGAGTTTTATTGCTACACATTAATTGTTTAGTTTCACCAGAGTAATTAATTGTATCTCTGCAGAGTGTAAGATGTCAGATTGAGGCATAGCCTCACATGCATATGTATCTCTGCAGAAATTACAAAAACTATTTATAATTCTATTCCAAACTTGATTTCTTCATTTAGATAATGTTATGTCCAAATTCTATTGCCTCTGTTCATTCAATTTCTCTTGATAAACGTATTTAACTTTGTTTTAAGTTTAAATTTCCTGAAATTACCTGCAACATGTTTTAACTTGTTTCAAAATCAATATACAGCAACTGCAATTTAATTACAATTGAATAATGTATGTATTTTTTATTATTAAAAATTGATAGACAGTTTTAAGTTGAATGGGCTAATAGAACATGAAACCAAACTTTCTGGTTTTTGTCTGTCAATCAGTTCTCCCATTTAGTTTATGGTTCAATTAAAGATCAATGCTTAGAGTAAGTTCACAGTCTTGTTTATTCACTGCAGGATGCATGGGCTGCATTCATTTCTGAAGATGTATCTGTTTAGCTAGCGGATGACACTAATTCCTGAGGTAGACAAACACCAAGTATATGATACAGAAACTTGGAATGACGAAGTGTTTATTAACACGCACAAAATAAGCATGAAAAATGAAAATATAAGCTCCTTTGTACGAATAGTTGACAGATGGATCTACTCTTTTGTTTGATTATGTTTGTATCATAAGTTGCTTGAGGCTTTTGTAAGTACTATTTTGAAAGTACTTGAAGAGGAATCTATTTGATTGCTTTCAGTGTTTGACTTGTATACGAATACATGGATCTACTACTCTTTTTTGTTTTTTCTCAGCTTTTGAAGCCTATTCCATTCCCATCTCTAATTATTTTGCGCACTTTCCCAGACAACTCAGCTTTTTCAATCTAGGGGTAAGTAATTTTTTATGCTTAAGTCACACATGTTAAAGCTATTGAATTGAACTATTTTCAGTATCTCTTACAGATTTTTCTAAAGAAAATGGTGAGCACGACACTCACTAATGAAAGAGTTCATAATAAATTATACAATTTTAATATAGTAAAATATCTTCCTTGGGCACAGCCCAAACCTCCATTTCTAGTCTTGCATGGTTAGTAAAAGTACATGTACAATTCAATCCATTCTCCTTTAGTCTACCTAGTAAATGGTCTGAATTTAAATCATGTGTAGGATCTCAATCATTAATAAGTCTGATCAATAACACATATTTCACTATTCCCTTGTGTGACCATTTAGAGGTACTCTAAGAATTGTCAGGAAATTCTCCTCTAACTGCTTCATAGATAGTGTGAACTTGCAAGTTTCATTGAAAATTATCAAACTACAAAGTGCTTCTACTGGGAAGATTGTACGTGAGTCTTTTCTTTGCTTTAACTTAATATCAAAATGAGCAAACCACAAAACAAGTGCAGCCAATGATTAACAGTAGCAAATTGTATCAATTTTAGGTACCTCCCATTGAGGAGTCCATTCTAAAGAATTCACAAGTATAATGAGATAGAAAAAAATGTCAAAGATCCCATTTTCATTTGGATAGCATGCATACATATACATCCACTGGTTATAGTAATCCAAGCTAATCACAAAATATCATTAATATATGCACTTTTCTAAGCATTCACCAAATCTACTTAAAAATCTCAGTAACAATACAACAACTCCCATCATAGTCAACCAGTGCTCTGCTTTATTAGCTGCTTAAACTCTTCATCAGTGCTCTTAAGCATCACAGACAAAGGCAAATGGATCCCACTTTGCACAACCTCCATGTGCCCAGGCTTAATCCCTTTTTCCAGAATAAAAGTAAAGTACTAAGGAAACTCCTTCAGCTCCGCTAGTTTTCTCCACATTTTCAGGCTAAAAGAAAAGTGTGGATATGCGGCTTCGAATGGTATAACTCTGTGAAAATATGCTACTGTGTTGATGCTTCCCTCTTCTGAAGGTTTGAATGGTTCTCAGAAGCTTCGAATGGTCCACTTCGTCGCGATGAGTATGCTGGAAATCGTCCTCTCCGCCGTGATGGGTAAGGACTTTGGATCCTCTGCCTTAAGTTCTCTGGAGTTTCTCTGCCATACTTTTTAGCGACGGTTTTTGTCGTTGCTAAACTGTGTTTGAATATTATTGCAACGGATATTACTGCTGCTATAACTTTTGTTTAAATCATTTATTTCAAAAAACTTATAGCAACAATAATATTCGTTGCAAAAAACTTTAGCAACGAAAAAAACCGCCGCTAAAATGTATGGCAGAGAAACTCCAGAGAACTTAAGGCAGAGGATCCGGACGCGTGGGTAAGCTTCGTGGCTTAAATTTGCGTTCCTCGCTTCTCTCCTCTCCTCCAATGATTTTGGTTAGGGCATGTGAGTCAGAGTGATTGAGGGAAAGGTGGGAGGTGTAAATGTGACAAGTCCATTGCCCTTGTTCCACATCAGACTGAACTTGAGTTAAAAAGTTTACATAGCATAATAAAAGGTACTGCACTGCTAAAATTTAGATGGGAAATTTGACGAATAATATTGTTTTAGTTTAAAAATTGAAATTATTTATTTATTTATTATATTTATTTCCAATTCCTTCCTTCTAAAACTCACGGTTCTTTGTCACTAAAAATCATTTCTCTTTCTCTCTCTCTCAACTCCATGCACACACAGTTACCCTCATCCTACTCTCATAATTCATTCATCTCACTAGCAAAGGCTTTCATGCACGATCTTTGTTTAATTTTCTGCAATTGAAGTTTTTTAAACTTACCAAACACACTCACACAACTTCATGTGGGTATGTTGTTAATATAATAAATGTTGTCCATTCATATCCCTTAGTTCTCTCTATTTCTCTTTCTCTAGTTATAATAAAACTCCAATACAAACAAAACGAATTCGCGAGGTAATCAAAACATTTCCCGCCTACTCTGTTTTATGTCTTCCTCTGTTTCTGAGACAAACCACAGTTCACTCGGTTTCTTCACCACATATTCTCGGAGTCTTCGCCTTCGTAAACTCACTGAGATCCGAAAATCTCTCTCTATCTCATTCTCAGAGCACATCTTTTTATAGAAAATATTTAGTTTCTCAACCACTTTCTGTTACATCCCCACCTTCTATATCCAGAAACCCTTCAATTTTCTTCTTTTCATTTTACGCTATTTCAGTTCTCTTGCTTACTTACCCACTTCACGCATTCCTTGCACAAAAAATGGGACCACTCTCACTCGCATCGTTTCAACTCTCAATCCTCATTTCTCAATCCACTTTTGTTTTTTTTTTCTTTTTTCCCAAAGTTTGATTTGGGGTTTTCATTTCCCTTGTTTGTCTCACTGAGAATTCAATTAATTGGCTGTTCTTGATCTTGTTAATTTCCTAGAACGTGCTGGTTTAGCGTTTTCTTTGATTTGGGGATGTGGGCTTTCTTTGGTTTCCCTGAATGACCGAGAAACTTGGTTGATAGTGAAGAAATTGAGGTTGTATTTGAGGAATTTCAGGTACAAATCGCATAATTTAAGTGGATTATTATGGGTTGTATATGCCCAAAAGGGAATAGTTCACATGATTACGTTGCAGAGACCCATGTCAGGAAGTCAAGAAAATGGTCAAGGTGTAACTCAAGGAGGGAAGAGAGAATTCCAGTGGAGGAAGATGATGGAGTAAACGAGGCTACTACGAGTTTGATAATGGTACCGTTAGATGAGAGGGAGAAGAATGGAGAAACGACAGGGAATGGAGAAGAAGGACAAGGACAAGGACAACCTAGGATTACTAGGATAGGTAGCATGAATAGAGGAGAAAGAGGAGCTCAAGTTCTTGCTGGTTGGCCTTCGTGGCTCACAGCTGTTGCAGGAGAAGCCATTAGTGGTTGGATTCCACGTAGAGCAGACTCGTTTGAGAAGTTGGAGAAGGTGATTGATTTCGAGATTTTGTTTGTGTTTTTAAACTTTTTCGAAGAAATTATTTTTTTAGTCTAGAAAAAATACACTTTTTATCTTAATGGAATTTTTAAAATATCAAAATTTTCAATTTCATGTTTTTGGATTTCTCTAACATTGTCTGAACATCATATAATTAATGAAAGATGAAATTGTTTAAAAAATATTAAAAATTAAAGATTTTAATTATTCAATAATTAAATTAAGATAAGTTACATTTTTTCAACATAAAAATTGTAATTTACTGTTTCTTTTTTCTTGTCACATCCATCCACTGCTAGAGTTTTTATCATTTGAATCATTATGGAACGCTAAATATGAAGATTTAAAAAGAATATGCAGATTGGGCAAGGAACATATAGCAGCGTTTACAAAGCACGTGATCTGGAAACAAATAAAATAGTTGCATTGAAGAAGGTTCGATTTACAAATATGGATCCAGAAAGTGTTAGATTTATGGCGAGAGAAATAATAATACTTCGAAGGCTTGATCACCCAAACGTGATGAAGCTTGAAGGCATGATAACTTCTAGGGTTTCTGGAAGCTTGTATCTTGTTTTTGAATACATGGAGCATGATCTGGCAGGCCTTTCAGCACTTGGTGGCGTCAAGTTTTCTGAAGCACAGGTACGTACGTACTTATACTTCATGAATTCACTTGCTAAAGTTTAGCGAACTCGAGAGGATCCAAATGCGAGCATGATGTGATCATGCGATTAATTATGTATTTTTGAGTGCAGATAAAGTGCTACATGCAACAGCTTTTGAGGGGTTTAGATCATTGTCACAGAAACGGCGTTCTTCATCGAGACATAAAGGGGTCGAATCTCCTAGTAGATAATAACGGACAGCTAAAGATAGGAGACTTTGGACTAGCAACAATAGTACAAGGTAGTAAAGATGAAGCATTGACGAGCAGAGTGGTAACGTTGTGGTACCGATCACCTGAACTTTTACTTGGAGCTACACATTATGGAGTTGCTATTGACTTGTGGAGTACTGGTTGCATTCTTGCAGAGTTGTTTGCTGGCAACCCCATTATGCCTGGACGCACTGAGGTAACTCTCTTTCTTTCTTTCTTTTCTTTGTCTTTAAGAGTTATGTTAGGCGTTGCTTGATTGATATAATTAATTTCACTTGATTTTCGTATATAGGTGGAGCAACTCCACAAAATCTTCAAACTTTGTGGATCACCTTCTGAAAGATACTGGAAGAAGTCAAAGCTACCACATGCCACAATTTTCAAACCTCAGCATCCTTACAAGCGTGTCGTTGCTGAGACATTCAAGGATTTTCCAGCATCCGCACTCAAACTTTTGGATGTTCTTCTTGCTGTAGAACCTGAGGATCGAGGAACTGCTTCTTCAGCACTTGAGAGCGAGGTAAATATATGACCATGACCCACATATCTAATTTAATGTTTATTACCATTGTATATATTAATTATGATATCACAAAGATATTTATCTTTAAGCATGTTACATGTTTGACAAGGCTCTCATATTATGAAACATTGCAGACACACTTTTGACATATGTATTAGTGTCAGAATAAAATATTTATTTTTTTAATTTGAACGTACACTGAATATAATTTATATTTGAGTTAAACATAAGATGACAAAAAAAATATTATAAAATAAGTAAATCAAAGTTTAAATAACTCATTTTAATAAAATTATTAAAATTCTTTCTAATTACTTTTATTATATATGAAATTTAATAAATTTAATTTAAACTATAATAACATAAGTTGTTTAAAATATAAAATAACATTAGTTATTTTTTTTCAAGAATATTACTGAAAAAAACTTAAACTATATATATGCTGTATCATATCATATTCTATATTATTTAGAGTTTCTG
Organism: Senna siamea; assembly: GCA_031216115.1. Taxonomy (NCBI): domain Eukaryota; kingdom Viridiplantae; phylum Streptophyta; class Magnoliopsida; order Fabales; family Fabaceae; genus Senna; species Senna siamea. The sequence continues at coordinate 22,274,396 of CM062355.1, forward strand.
TATTGTGTGAGATATCTGTATCACTGTATGTGATATTAACATTTTCTTCTGTGTGTAATGTGCCATAATGATTTTCTGTGCAGTTCTTCACAACAAAGCCGTTTGCTTGTGATCCATCGGCTTTGCCAAAGTACCCGCCAAGTAAGGAGTTTAATGTGAAACTTCGAGAAGAGAGAAGTAGAAGGTATTCTGTCTCTTCGTATATATATGTAAAAAATTTACCTCTCTGTGAATGTTTGTTAACAGAATTTTATGTTTTGCAACAGGAGAAGAACTACTGCTAATAAAGCACATGAACAAGAATCAAAGAGTTCTAAAAAATCTAAAGCTGCCCCTCCACCTGATGCGAAGCCTGAGTTTCCAGCATCCACTGAGGTACTTCAATTCATAATTTCACAAAGCTGGTTATTTTAATTTGAATAAATAACATCAAACGTTTTTTAAGGTTTGACAAAATTATATTTATTATTTTTTTTACTTCAAAAATTATACTCCTTATCTTAAGATTAATATAATATTATACAAATTTCCTTTTAATTTGTTTCTTGTTAATAAAGTTAGTATTTTATATTATATATCTTCATTTCAAAATAATAAAATTATTTAATTGTCTTTGTTGTTATATTAAAAATAAAATTATAATTTTATTTTGTGCAAAAAATTATTTTTATGAATGGAAAACAAATTAAAAAAGAGATCAATTTAATTTTTTAAATTAAAAAATAATAAGTATAATTTAGCTAAAAATAAAGAGAAATTAGTGTATTTTACTCTTGATTTTGATACCTTAGATATCTAGAGTGACATTGATATTTAAGACGTCAAAAATATCATTTACAATATGGAACGATCATGTGTCACCATTTAAATTTTGTGTGAATTATTATTTCATAATAATTTTTTTTCTAGTAGACAGGTCAGTACCTATCACATAATAGGCCACACTTAGAAATAAATAAGAGTCAACGACCACCAATAAATATATGAAATTCTGATGTGGTTGAACTCTTGTTTTTATGTGCTTTCATAAATAACGTGATAAACACTCAAGAGTATCGAAATATATTCATATTTTATGAACAATCTTAAAATTTATTCACTAAATTCAAATTCAGTCTGAATATTAAAGAAATTTATTTGAATACGAGTATGGTTTTAAAGAATTTTATGTTACTTATATACCATCATTTCTATAAATTTTTTATTAATCATACTGTGATATCTTTTAGTTTAATTAGTATCCAAAATATAGTAAGACATGATTCTCATGTTCATGTGACCTTATTTTTGTCACACCAGAAGAAACAATCACAGACAAATCCTAAACGCCTCAACGACAACAACAACATTAATCCTGAAAAAGACATAGGAATTGCACTTACAAAGTCAACAATAGCATCCAAACTCTTCCCTCGCTCATGCCAACCCAAGCATCATCCAAGTGTCCATGGATATAGGCGTAACATGAACTTGAACGAGGAAGAAGAGGTGTTTGGTTCAACCAGAAACACGTGCAGTGTGTTGAGAAAACAGAGGTCATGCTGGAACAGTACCAACGCCGCGCATTTGTCCCGGTTCGCTAACTCAGTGGCGGCCGGCAGCGGCTCAAGGCTGGACATGAGCGGAGGAGGAGACTCCAGTGTGAGTTCTCTGTGGGCAGATGATAGGTTCGGTGCAAGATATATTCATAGCCATGTGGGCACAACAACAGAATCTAACTTGCTGGATGGCTCCAAGTCTATTTACAAGAAGGACTTTCATGCTTTTGCCAAAAAGCCAGCCATGGTAAGAAATTTACTTACTCATCAATGATTTTGGATCCTCTGCTTAGAATTTTTTGTTTGGCCTCCGCTTGGCTTTTTAGCGGCGGTTTTATCCGTTGTTAAAGTATGTTTTAATATTATTGCAACGAATATTATTGCTGCTATAACTTTTATTTAAATAATTAATTTAAAAAAGTTATAGTAGCAATAATATTTGTTGTGAGAAATTTTAACAACAACAAAAATCGCTGCTAAAAGGTCAACCAAAATCCTCTAAACAGAGAATCCGGATGCCCCATCAATAGATAAGAAGAGTCATCTCATTCAAGATTAAGAAAATATATAATCATTGTTAAATCGAAAATTAAGAGTGAAGATTTATGTAATAATTTATCACAAAAGTGTAATAAAAATTTGGATAAATTATATATATATATATTGAAAAATATAAAAATTATACTCTCATATGTTTTTTTGAAAAAAAATTGCACTTTTCTGTATATATTTGGACAATATAAAAAAATTTGTTTTTTTAATTTCAAATATATTACATTTATTATTGTTAACTGAAAATAAAAAATTTTAAAATATATTTTCTAATAAATTATAATTTTAATAAAAAAATTAATACTATCTTGAGGGTTTATGGGTTAAATTAAAGTAAAATGTTTTAAAATATAAAGGAATGGAGTGTGATTTTCATATTTTTTAAGAGAATGAAATGTAATTTACATTAAAAAATTTTAAAATTATAAAGACTTAATTATAACTTTTAAACTATAAAGATCTAATTAAAAATTAAATAAAATTATAAGAACTACAAGAATAATTTAATCTTTACTTATTTATTTTGCAATAATTAGAGATTTGTTCTGAATTTAAGCATGAATGTATCAACAGGGCTATGCTCCCAGAAATGGAAACATCCACTATTCAGGACCCTTGGTCCCTCCAGGAGGAAATATTGAAGAAATGCTTAAGAAGCACGAAAGACAAATCCAACAAGCTGTCCGCAAAGCTTGTTTTGATAACATAATAAAAACACACAAAAACACAAATCTCCAATCACAAAGTGACTTTCAACAGCAAGATTAAGAATGCTTTAATTCGGGAACATGACACACTACCAAGGGATTATGATTCTTGTCATACAAACATACATTTGTTTCTCCAATTCAAGGATAGAGACAGACCTTGAAGCCAGGACATAACTTGAGGACTCAGGAAGCATCATTAAGGTTATTCTTTAGATTTTACTGTGTCATAGTGTCTATATTGTACTGTGTCTTTGTATTAGTATCCGAGGCTTTTAAGATTCTTTGCATCACATATTTATGGGTACTTACCATTATAGATATTGTACAACGTTGTAGCCAGCAAATTTCTTACATATTTTAGGAAGGTAGATAGGGTTAATAGGTTATTGTACTTGGCATTGCTCAACTACTGGATATTCACTTTTGTACATCTGAAGCTGATTATGTTAAAGTAGATTTTACTTCATTTAACTAATGCAAGATCATCAATATTAAAAATATAAAATAAAACCAAAATAAGTTGTTAGTTGAGGTAGTAACAGTCTCACTTTTATAAAAAAGAAGACACAAGATTAAATTTTGAAAAACACACTTGTTGAAAATATTTTACTTTAACACTTTTGGCTTGACAGAGATTAGTTTAAGTCTAATGTGACTTAGGAATATCTTGAATTTTCACCAAAAAATAAATACAAAATAGAATATTTAAAATGAAATTAGAGTGTAGAAAGTGGATTACTATTTTGACTTAGACAGAATACTAGAGATAGTCTAATAATATAGATTTTGTTTGTCAGCTAAGCCAAAGCAAATTAAACTGACATTAATATATGAATAAGCACTAAACATGAGAACACAATACTATACATACAAAATGGAAATTCCACCAAACTTGCAGATCCAACAACCTCAACTCTTTTGCGTCTTTAGAAATTTTGGTAGCTCTTTTGTCTGCATCAAATGTCATCATTCTCTGCATGCCTTTATCTTCCCTTCATGTCCAAGCATAAACAATCCAATCACTCTCGTCTTTTCCATCTCCAAATTTATAACCTTATAACATGACCTCTTCAAAATCCATCCATAGCCATATCCAATATTGCACTTCTTGATACTTGCCTCTTCTTCCTCTTTCATTTTTTCGAAAGTATCTCTTGGTCAAATTCATTTCTTGAGTGATTTTAAGAGCATACTTCATATATCAGTTTAGTGTATCTAGAATTTTACTCGTAGCAAAATCTCTGCATATTGAAGGATGAGGCCTAAATCCCATCAAAACCTCAACTTGAAGGTTCTAATTCTAGGGATTTTGGTAGCAATTTTTCTCATCTTTGTGCTAAAATCAAATTCAAACTTCCCCTTTTCAAATCAAGCCATGTCTGCAAGTGCATCATCACAAGCATCCTCTCCTATCATCAAAGCTTCAATTGATGATGGCCATGATGACACAAGAGAAGATTGTAATTCCCTTACTTGCACCAAGATTCCACCTTCCCTAGCCCAAGCCCTAATCCACTACTCAACCTCAACCATTACCCCACAACAAACACTAAAGGAGATCTCAGTGACATCTAGGGTTTTGGAAAAGAAATCACCCTGCAATTTCCTAGTCTTTGGCCTAGGCCATGACAGCCTCATGTGGAGTTCTCTCAACCATAATGGAAGGACGGTTTTCCTCGAGGAGGATGAGGCGTGGATTGAGCAAATCCGGCGCCGGTTCCCTGGGCTAGAGTCCTACCATGTCACGTATAACAGCAAGGTGAATGAGGCTGAGAATCTAATGGATGTGGGGAATGGGCCAGAGTGTACAGCAGTGGGAAACCCTAGATTTTCAATGTGCCAACTTGCATTGAAGGGATTGCCTAGTGAGGTTTATGACATACAATGGGATTTGATAATGGTGGATGCACCTACTGGGTATTATGAGGAAGCACCAGGGAGGATGACTGCTATATACACTGCAGGAATGATGGCTAGGAATAGGGAAAGTGGGGAAACTGACGTGTTTGTGCATGATGTGAATAGGGTTGTGGAAGATAAGTTTTCTAAGGCATTTTTGTGTGAGAAGTATATGAAGAAACAAGAGGGGAGATTGAGGTATTTCACAATTCCTAGTCATAGGGATGACTTGAACAGACCTTTTTGTCCTGAGGATTAGTTTTGCATTTTCACTTTTCATGTCTCCTTTACTTTCTACATTCATCCACTATAGAGAAACATATATAAGATCCTGCTTTTTGTGATTCCTTAAGTCTTTGTTTTAGTGCATTTCATGAAGCTGCTTAGGGGATCCTAATCCTATTATGAGAACATAAACAACTGATAAATATCTGCAATACTATGTTGATATCCCATTTAACAAAAAAAATGCTGGTGTGTAATGACACTCAAAATCTTGTAGTAGACTTTTACATTTGATTCTTCATATAAATTACTTTAATTAATTCCTCAATGGCTTCAATATGTTAGCCACGTCTGAGGCAAGCAAGTGCGAAGAATGGAATACAACTATTGATTTAAGTCCCACATCGTGAAACATATAGAAGCATCAGCTACCCATCGACTATATAATATTACACCTAACTCTGCTCACCGTACGGAGCCGCGCGGTGGGCACAGAGCGAACTATTCTTTCGCCTTTTACTAAAGAATACCGTGTGCTCGCCGCTAAAAGCGGCATACGCCTATTTTTGGAGAGTTACCTTCTCTTTGAAGGTACCTCACAATTCCAAGTACTAAGTTTTTATTATATAATAATAATTAATATTTAGAATGATTTAATTAATTAATTAATTGCTTTATATTCTAATTATAGCAAAATTTTTCTAAAATTTGTACGTGTGCTATGGGATGGCACAAGGGGATAAAAGAAAACATCATTTTCGGCCATTCGAGGCTCATGAGTATTTTTTTACCTAAACGAAGAAATAAAGTCGATGGTAAAGAGCATCACAATGATTGCCATACTTGAAAATGTTGACGGTCATTCTCCGGCTAACTAAAGGTGCCTTGGTCAAAAAGAAAAGTTAACCATCAATGATTAATTAAGGTTAAATTTGAATTTAGTGTATAAAAATATGTCAGCATTCTTTACTGCAGTGAAAAATTTATTCTTAATTTATTTAAAATACATTCTTATCAATATAAGTTTGATATTTTTTTATTTATCTTTTATTATAAAGAATAAATACAAAATATCTAAAATTTATATTAACTTTTATCATAAATACATGATAAGTATGTTTAACTTAATTTATAATTCTCCTATTTTTTTTATAAATGGAATGTGTCTTAAAATGATTTGTTGTTGTGGCTTCAAGAAAATGCTTTGGTATTGATTGTGAGACCACTACATTCAAAAAAAAAAAGAGAGATTTTTAAGTCTATATAAATATATTAGTCAATAATATTTAATTAATTTTTTTATTTTATATTAATAGAATCACATATTATAAAAAAAATTAATGAAAATAAAAATTATTAATGTATAAATAAAATAGCATAAATAACATAATATATGTTTAAAAAAAATTTATATAAAAATGAATGATTGGGATGAGGATTAAAATCTGACGTGGAAAGCCATATGCAGTGCAGTTCGCCGAAATGGCCATAATTGTAATTTCACAGAAAGAATAAGAGAAGTTAATAAAAATTAAAATAAATTCTTTCGAAATGACATTATAATAATTGACGTTGATGAGGTGAAGGATAGCACCACTTCATCCCTTTTCTTTCTTCTTTTTTTCTTCCTTTCAGAGAGAGCCTAAAGAGACAAAACATCATCGCAGGGCATTAAGCATTTCGATCATAACACTCCCAATGAGCAACGAATAGTACGTTAGCTCCTTCCTTTCCCTCCGAAGACTTTTTTTCTTTTTGCGTCTTTCCTCATTTCTTTCTCAGAAGTTGTTTGTGTGAATGTAAAATTACTGGATGTGTTTATGTTTCACTTTTTGGCTTAATTTCAGCGATTACCTGTTCAAGCTTCTGCTAATCGGGGACTCCTCGGTTGGAAAATCCTGCTTGCTTCTCAGATTTGCTGTGAGTTGACTTTGTTGGACCATTTGATGATGTTTGGGTTTGGCGCACAAGGATTTTAATTTCTCATCTTGGAAACCTATTTTATACGATGTTTGGATATAATAATTATGAAAATTTTGAAACTTATGTGTTGTATATGTTCTAGATAATATAGGAATGCTAAAGTCTTTTTATGTAGGTCAAGCTTAAATTTTTAATAATATACTTACCACGCATCAAATGCGACCTTTATGTTTCAAGTTCATGACTGGTTGTTTTAATGTTATTGTTTACTGCATTGTTCAGGATGACTCGTATGTGGACAGCTACATAAGTACCATTGGAGTTGATTTCGTTAGTATCACTCCTCTTTCGAGTATTTCTAATTGAATCTTTTTACGGGTATTTACTTGCAGATATATTCATGTGTGTTCTTGGTTTAAAACAAATATTTCCTTGATTTTCCAGAAAATTAGAACTGTGGAGCTGGAAGGAAAAACAGTCAAGTTGCAGATTGTGAGTAAAAATTGCATTTCCCCTTCAGTTTAATACTCGCTCTTCTTTTAAATGGAATCTATATTAGTGAGCAGTGACTAACTATGTGCATATATGTTTAATAATATCTTGGTATTCTGATATCTGTTGTTGGTGTCATCCTTTATGATATTGTGTAGGATCTTTTTTCAGGACAATAAGTTCGAGGAAGGAATGAAACTTATGTAAATGTCATTGTGACTTGAGTCAACTTCTGTGGACTGTCTTGTAAAACCTGAAAAGTGGGTTGAGCATTTTTTTTTTCCCTTGGTTACAACAAATGTGCCTCAAGACCATACAAATTAGGCTGTAATTTTCCAAAATACTACACTTGAAGTTGCAGTTTTCATTTAAAATGCAGTTAATTTTATTTGATATCGACACTTAATAGAATATACAGAATGGATATCAAGATAAATCTGTCTCCATGGTTTCTCCAATGGCATCTTTCTCTTAACCTGCGTGTTCTGACAGAAACAACTTTGTTGTAGAATTCAGCTTAGGCATTCGGTTTGTCCTTCTTAAAATATGCTCCAAGTGTGGTACACTCTTATCTTACATAGCTTTCTCTATATGCTCCCCCCGTCCCTTTTCCCTGTCTGAGTAGTCATAACTTGTAACTCATAAGCTTATTAATTTACTTTAACCTACGATTTATTAACTTTTTAACTAGAATGTAGATGTCAAATACATTTCGTGGATTGCAAATCATCACTTATTTGGATCATTGAAACCAGTTGAGGGAACCTGGTTTACTATGTGATAATCTAATCCTTGTCATTTACTGTCTGTTTAGTGGGATACTGCTGGACAGGAGAGATTCAGGACCATAACAAGCAGTTACTATAGAGGTGCCCATGGAATAATTGTAAGTGACTATTTTCTATTGTCTTTAAAATGTGAGGAATATAGACTAATCTCAGCAGGAATTAACTCTTTAATCAGACTTCTGAAATATATATATATTTTGAGATTGCAACAGATTGTATATGATGTTACTGAGATGGAGAGCTTCAACAACGTCAAGCAGTGGTTGAATGAAATTGATAGATATGCTAATGACACTGTATGCAAGCTTCTTGTAGGTAACAAATGCGATCTAGTTGATAACAAGGTTGTTGACACGCAAACAGCAAAGGTAAATGTCACAATTTAGCTTTTCTTCTTTGCAAACAAGTTCTACAATTTTTTTTTTTTCTTTCTGAACATGTTCAATCTACTGATAGAAATTGATGAGCAGACATCAGGTGTATGCTCAGACCAGCATTCTTCCTATATGTTTGTTCAACAAGAAGTTCACTTTTATGTTACAATTCACCTCCGATAGGTCCAATCCATATCTTAAATATTGATTTTATGTTTCATCTGCTCTAGGAGTGCTCTGTTTATCTTCTATTATGTGTGTTTTGTCTTTGGTAGCCTTGATGACCAAAAAGAAAAAAAGTGTTTGGTAGTTTTAATGGATTCTGCTTCTCTCTCTTCTTCATCTTCTAATGGAACCCGGAAATACTGTGATAGTATGTGCAATATCATAATTGAAACAGCCACTGTATTACAGCACAAACACAATAAAATGGAGAAAAACAAATATCCCAGCACAAAACACAGCTCTACCACAGAACAAGAAAATTGCAGAAATGCAACATAGGCCTAGCATTAGAGAGTCTAGGTTCTCTCCCAAGCAACAACGCTCCACCAAAGTTCTTCTTTACCTTTCCTTACCCCTCCACCTCTTATAAATCATAATCCCTAATGCCTTCTCTCTCACCAATTCAGAGGCCCAGCGACTCAAGTGTTAGAGTTACTTACTCCCAGATCCAACTCCTTTTCTGCCCTTGGCACCTTGTTCCTTCTAGAATAGTTGATTGGGTCATCACCTCTCAACCCACTTGGATGTACCTTTTTACCCTTTCTTTGGTACATTTTGGTGATAGTAAGTCTACCATTACCATCCCCAACCAACTTCATCTTGTCCTCAAGGTGGAAAGTGGGAAATTACTACTGAATCACCTCAAAATTCTCCCAAGTGCACTCAAATTATGATAACTTACTCCATTTGATTAAAACCTCCCATTGCCCATTGGTTAAAGTTCTATCTCCTTGCACTTGTTCCAGTTAAACTTGCAATTCCAATTCCTCAATTAGGGATGAAGCGAGCTCTTGAGTTGGGACTACTACATGCGGGGTCTTCTTTAGTTGGGAGACATAAAACATTGAGTGGATTCTAGTGGCTGGTGGGAGCTCCAATTTGTAAGCAACCTGACCATACTTAGCTATAATCTTGTAAGGGTGATAGATTGAGGACTAAGCTTTTCATTAACCTTCCTAGCTAAAGATCTTTAACTATAGGGTCTTAGCTTCAAGTGAACCATATCCCCCACTTCAAGAGTAATATCTCTCCTTTGTTTATCAACATTCTTCTTCATTTGTTCTTGTGCCCTCTCAAGATGTTCCTTGAGTTCAGATTCTTATTTGCTCATTAACTTCCTCCATCACTGATGGATAGTCTGGCCATAAAGGGCTGTAAATGGAGTCATGCCTGCAGACTTGTATGCTGTACTAAACCAGTATTCTGCCCATGACAGCCAATGGTATCACTTTTTTTTGGTTGTTCTCCAGAAAAGCATCGTAGGTATGTTTCAAGGCTTCTATTTACCAATTTTGTTTGGCCATCAGACTTGGGATGGTATATGGGGCTATAATTTAGGGTGGTTCCAGCCAACTTAAATAATTCTCTCCAAAATTGACTAATGAAGATGCAGTCATGATGGAAGACTATGCTTTGAGGGAACCCATGGAGCTTTACTATTTCCTTTGAAAATAATTATACTTCCTCCTTTGCTGTCAAGGGATGTGAGAGGGCCATAAAATGAGCATATTTGGTTAGACAATCCACCGCTAATAATGTAGTATCATACTTGCTATATCTTGGTAATCCAGTGATAAAATTGATGCTTACATCCTCCCAAACTTGCTGAGAAATAGGCAATGGCTGCAGCGACCCCGCCAAGCTCAAGGCTTGGTGCTTATTTCTTTGGCAAACTTCACACTTAGCCACAAATTCCTCCACATCATGTTTCATGCCTTCCCAATGTTAGTTTATAGCCAACCTCCTCTAAGTACGCAAATTACCCAAATGTCCACCAATCAGAGATGAATGGAACTCTCTTAATAAACCCAGAATTCATTTTGATGCTTTTGGAAGCATTAGTCGGCCGTTGTGCAGAAAACATCTGTTCTTCATATCATATCATGAAGCGGTTTGCCCAGAAATTAGTTGTTGAATGATTAGAGACAGCTTAGCATCCTCCTGAACTTCTTGATTCCACTCCTCTAAGCTGTCATTTCAAAACTGAATAAGCTTTCAATTCCATAGTTTCTCCCCTCCTAGAAAGTGCATCAGCCACACAGTTTTCCTTCCAGGTTTGTACTTGATTTCAAAGTGAAACCCCATCAATTTAGACACCCATTTCTGCTGGTCTGGGTCCATTACCTGCTGCTCTAGAAGGAATTTAAGTGTTTTTCGACCTATGTGGATAATAAATTTATGCCCCATGAGATAATGGTTCCGCCTCTTCAGTGCCAACACTATTTCCATGAGTTCTCTTTCATAAACTGAACATCGCCCTGCTCTTTGAGAAATCACCTGGAGGTAATATGCAATGGGCCTCCCATTTTCCATCAGAACTGTCCAAATTCCAGCCCTCAATGCATCCGTTTCAATCTCAAAAGGTTGGGAAAAATTCGGCATGGCCAACAACGCCCATGGATTTTGGGATGTCCTCCACAATCACCTCATACCTACATGTACCTTGTACTGGAAGCTGCATTTTGGTTACTGTTTTAGTGGCAATAAAGGTGAGAGATGCACCACTATCTATCAAAACCATCACCTTTCATTAATTCTCCCCTTTCTTGTAATCCTAATCACCTCTTAGTGTTTGGGCTTTCATCATTCTAACCTCAGCCCGAATGTTCTCTCATAACCATTCTGGTAAGCGTCACACATCTCGTCCATAGTCCTTTAATGGTGCCAACAGCCTCACAAATTGCTCCCTGTATTCTAAGACTAATTCATCTTGTTTCAATGCCAGAAGCGTTGCATATCCATTTCCATGTAGTGAGTGATGAAAACGCCCAACAAGAGGCTCTTTCTTAAATTCATCCCATTTCTGCACTGGACTATGAGAGTTTCAAGCCACTGGAACAGTTGAGCACTTTTCCCCCTAGACATACACTTACAGCTTCAAGTTTCTCTTCTTTGACTCCTATTGACATAAAAGTATCTCTATTGAGAATATCCATCCAATGGGTTTCTCTCTATTGAATATTGGCATCTCTAGCTTTTCTATACTTGGACAGATCCTTTTCTTCCATTGTGGCATTATCTCCATTGGTACTGCAACGACCATCTGACCCTGTGTGCAAAGGCTGGTCAGCCTCCACCATTCCTTTTCCTATCCCTTCTATGCAGCCCAACGTTTCTCTCATCTCGTTGAAGAGCTCCTTCAAATTTTTAAGGTTTCTGACTCCCAGCATTTCTATTTCCAGGTTATCAACTCTTCCCTCCATCCTTGTATTCACCATTCCCTGGTTCATCACCACTCTGATACCAAAATAATGGAATCCAGAAATAACAGTGATAATGTCTGCTACATTATAATCAAAACAGACACTGTATTACAGCACAAACACAGCAAAATGGAGAAAAACAAATATCCCAGCACAAAATACAGCACTACCATAGAACAAGAAAGATGCAGAAATGTAATATAGACCTAACTTTGGAGAGGCTAGGTTCTTGGTCTATGATGGGGATGAGAATAGTATGGAATGTCTCTGAGGTAGTATGGACTACTCTAGTCTCCCATCAAGTAGTATAGGATGTTCAATGAGGTATTTATGTGGCTTGGTTCTTCTCTCTGAATAGCTAGCTTTTGAAGAGAGTTCCTCAAGTCACTTAGTTCCATCATTTTCTTAACACACGCAAACACACATAAATATCTGTCTCATTGTACTTTGAGAGGTATAAACCAACAAAAGTATTGGTTGCGTTGTAAGAAGCGATGTTTGGCTGCTGCAGAAAAGAGAAAGAATTAAAATTTTAAACCTATGAATCAAAGTAAAACATGGAGGCTAGAAAAGGCATGAAAAATATTTTTTTGAATTTTTCTTCACTCAATTTATAGAAGGGGCATTAAAGCTAGTTAATTTTTCCGCTTATATGCCCTGCTTTTATTTCTATTTCTGAAGCTGAAAATATTAGGGTGCAATGTCTCAATACATAGATTGGAATTTAAAGAAGATTTAAGTTAGTATTTGCAAATTGGTTTTATTGTTACTGAACGTGTGACATAAATAGTGAATTTGTCAAATTTGCGTTTAATAGTTGGTATCAAAGGATGTGATTTTCCTTAAGATAGAGATGTCTAACTAATGTGAAACATCAGCAGCAGATGCTCAGGCAATAAAAAAAGTTAGTCATTTTGTGAAAGAAACAAAAAAAGAATTGTTGTACTGATTGACCATTTGATTTTCTTATCCTTTGTGGCTGCAAATCACAGGCATTTGCTGATGAACTTGGTATCCCTTTCCTTGAGACAAGTGCTAAAGACTCAATCAATGTGGAGCAAGCTTTCTTAACCATGGCGGCTGAGATTAAAAAGAAGTAAATAATTTTTTCCAATGTTCCTATATGAAATCTTGATCAATTCACAAATGTTAGCCTATATTGCGATTTACTTTGTCCACCTTCAGTTTCCGTCTTGTTTAAAATTAAAAATATCCGTTTACAATTGAAGGATCAAGTGTCATTACAAGGGTGAGCCACTTTTTTTTTTCCTTTTTACTTTTAATTTTACTCCTTTTTATCTCTGGATTCTTTTTATTGTGTTGTATATTGAACATGGAGTGTTCATATTCTCTTCATTGTGCTTCCATTACTTTCAAAACGATTAATAATCTCATGTGCACCATTTTTCTTACAAGCAACGCAGGTAAAATTCTTTTAAGTGTAATCAAATTTTTTTAATAAAATTATAACATGTGGATAAACTATTTTTAAAGAATCAATCATATAATGCTAAATTGTAAAAATATCTGTGCTAAGGTTTTTATTGGAAAATTTAATGAAAAACACTTAAAAGAACTTTATAGAAGTTTTGTCGCTTTTTTTCACTTAGTATTGACTCTAGATGTTTTGAACTTTGTATGATTGCAGGATGGGAAGCCAACCAACTGGTAGCAAGTCCGCAGGAACTGTTAAAATGACGGGACAACCAATCCAGCAGAAGAGTAACTGTTGTGGTTAAATTAAATACCATTTGTACTTTCTACTTTCTACTTTCTGTTAGTTAACTGATATTAATACAACCGTTGTTGACTCTGTTATGATATTGATCTGTCTCTGTAACTGTTGAAGACTTGAAGTATGGTCTATGTAAAAATCCTGGAAAAATGTAGTTATGATGAATCCTCAAATTTATAATGAAATTGAAGAAATTTCTTACAGGCATCTTCCCCCACCCCCACCCCCACCCCCCTTATTTTTTGGCCCTGTACTAAGCCTAATTATATGTTTGCACTTAATTTTAACGGATTTAGATCTAAAATGAGGAAATGGTGAATTGATGAAATGTAAAGAGTGAAAGGAAGAAAAAAAATAGAGATAAATTAAAAAAATAAATTAGAGTCTATTTGTATTTTTTTTATTTCTCTTTTTACATTTCACGAAAAAATTCAAATTCCATTTTAACACTTTGTTCTATTTAAAAAATCTAAAAACATGAGCTCTCGGTATTATTTAAATTCTTATGGACATCTTTACATGGCTTGTTTGAGGCATTGACCACACTCTGTACTATTTGCACACATCTGCAAGTAAAGCAATGTTTGCACTTCATAGATAGATGCATCTAGTTAATTAAAATAATATTATCTCGTTAGTTATAAAATTAAGTTAATTAAATAAATATCGTTAAAAAGTACTAATGTACTTCAAATCTGATGTGGACAATGAGCAATCAAAACTCGGGTGTACAGAGTGACAGCTACGCCATCTCATCAGTTATAATTGTCATAAACATTAGTGCGATCAACAAGATCAGTTTGTATTTTCTTCAGACTGAAAGATCATTTATATTTTCTATATTTATTTTCCTTTTTTATTAGAAAATCAAAGTAGGATTAGATCCTTATTCTTTTTCACAGTGAAGTTTGGATTAGTTAGAGAACGACTAATTAAAGAACGAAGAGATGAGAGAAAAGTAAAGGACCAAAAACATTAGGGAGCCAATGTCTATATCAAGTTATTTTAAACGTTAAAAGGCTTCCAAAATGCATAAATTTACTCAATTTTGTGTAACGAAATCCAGACCAGAATGCTGTCATTTGTAGTGCCAAAAAAACATGGTATTATTCCTTAAAATTTTAATTTTGTTTTACAAGATTTTTTTTTCCAAACTTTTAATTATCGTTACATAACTTCATATCCTATATCATACAGCATCCAACAAATCATATGTAAAATAAATTCGCAAGTATTTAATTTTCCATCATTACATAGTATCAAAGGAGCCATTAAATTTCTGGGTTATTACTTTGCCAAAAAGGACCTCGAGGCTTATACAATTTGCATAGCACCTTTCATAAGGGTTTAACAACCCCCCCCCCCCCCCCCTTCTTTTTCTATCTTTATTTTGGCTAAAATATTTGCACTTGAAAACTAGCCACTAGAAAATGGGATATAACAATTATCCATACACAACCATAAGAAATCATTATAAAACCTGATAAGACAACAAAATATAGATCCAAAAGAATGATAAAAACAAAACAAGCAATAACAGGGTGACACTGGAAAACTGAGAAAGAGTATGAAAAATTAACACAAACTATGATGCTTCAAGACGTACAGCAAGCCTTCTTAGTTGGTTCAGGTCCTCCAACTGTGATAGTCTTCCCTTCTTTAACACTGGAGGGTGCAGGCTCACCTGAAGACAAAGACTTCTTGCTGATAATGCGGTATATCTCTGCAAGAATAGTATGGAAAGCCTTCTCGACATTAGTAGCTTCAAGAGCAGATGTCTCGATGAACGAAAGACCCTCTTTCTCGGCATAACTCTGGGCATCCTCAGTGGCAACGGCTCGGAGATGCTTCAGATCTGTCTTGTTCCCAATCAACATGATCACGATGTTAGCATCTGCATGGTCCCTCAGTTCCTTTAGCCACCGGCTAACGTTTTCAAATGTAGTTGGTTTCGTTACATCATAGACTAGAAGAGCTCCAAGGGCACCACGATAGTAGGCACTGGTTATTGCCCTGTATCGTTCCTGCCCAGCTGTATCCCATATCTGAGCTTTGATAGTTCTTCCCTCCACCTGGACATCCATGGCCAATTTTAATTTCATTTTCAGTGCATAGGAAATTTTAGAAATTAGAAAACATGTCACCGACTAATCCCACAAAATGTCAGCCATAATGTTTATGATAAGACAATGAAGTGACTATCACAAACAAGAACACCAAATTAGACAACTATCCAAAGTTTCACTCATGATGCCTGTAATGGCTAAATTGTATTGTCTCCGATAGACTGACCTAGATTATTCATCCCCTATTTGAAGGTAAAACAAGTTCTTGGTAGGTGCCTAAATACATTCCAAGGTAAGGGTTGATGAACCAAATTAACGAATTATGGTGTCATTATACGATTGCCAAGAGTAAAATTTCGTTGACAATGTCAATGCAATAATATCTAAAATCACACTAGTATGACATCATATACATTCAAACAGCATCAAGATTTCAATTGAAGATTCAACTTCCGAGGAACAGAGTTTCGACAAAACAAAGTTATATATCAAATAATGGAGTACAAACTTACTCATATCGCTGCATCAAGAAGCACGTCAATCTTTCAGTAACAAACAGTTACCAAGATATCAATGAAAACTTTACTTTTGATAGCAATGTTTCTGGTACCAAAAATTAAATTTGAACAGCGTTCACTTGAAATTCAGAACAAAACCCAAATACCAGAACCCCAAATCAAACCGGTATTGAAAATCCAAGAAACCGAGTTATAATCAATAACAGATCTGAACAAACCCACTTCACATGAAAGCCAAGCCCAGATCCGATATGATTCCAAACGGAGTAAAAACTTGAAAAGGCATTTAGATCAAGCACAGAAACAATCCACATAAACCATTCTTCCCCATATCAAACGCTCAAACATAGATCAGACGGCGAATACTGCCACAGCAAGTACTGCCATCACTGCCACACTGAATGAAAGAAAAAAAAAAGAGAAGAGAGAGACCTCAAGAGTGCGAGTAGCGAATTCAACACCAATCGTGGACTTGGACTCCAAGCAAAACTCGTTGCGAGTGAATCGGGAAAGGAGATTGGACTTCCCAACACCCGAGTCACCGATTAAGACCACCTTGAACAAATAATCGTATTCATCGTCAGGTCTCCTCGCCATCTTCTCTTTCGCTTTTGAGAAGAGAAAATTTCTCCTTTTTATAGAAAATTCCGAAAATTAAAGGAATTTAATAAAAAGGGGAAATTTTGTAGGGCTCGCTCCCTGAGGAATCGCTTGTCGGAGGAAGGAAGAAAATTGACGAGTTTGAATCCATGGTACTGATTTGAAGTAGTGTGTGGGAGTGTGAATGTAGTACCTTTTTGACTAAAACGCCCCTACTCGTTCCTCAGATCTTTACATCACACATCATAATCGAAAATTATGGGTGGCAAAAATGTAAATTCACAATAGGATTTTCTTTTCTTTTTTTTTCCTTTCTTTCTTTCAATCTTGACAGAAATTTGAAAGACAGGGTTCAATTTGACGAGAATCTTGAAATTAAGCGAGAATCATGTAAAAACAAAAATTTACAGATTAAAATAAAAACATCTTAAAAAGTGGAGATGGAAAAATAATCAAATTTGAGGAAATTTCTTATTTTGATTTGTAGGAGACAGGTCAACTTTCAATTTCTTTCTCTCTATACTATTTCATTTAATTTAGTAAATTTAATTATTAAAATGTTTGTAATTTTAATTTTATTCAAATTTTAACCACAAACTACATGGTGTGTAGATTTGGATCTTATTGAATGGCACACTTAAATAATGAGAGACATATAAACTATAAATTAATAGAATGTTAAATTTAATGGTAATTTCTATTTAAAATCCAATGAAAAAGGTAATATTTCAAATATTTTAATAATTGAAAATACATAATATACAATTTTCCTGAAAAGTTGCATGGCATATATAATAGGCAAATAACTTGTGATACCAATAGTATAGTGAAATGTATTAATTTTTTACAATAAATTAAAATTAAAATTTTTATTAAAAAATATTTATATTTAATAATTAAAAGTACTTTGAGAAAAACTATCTTTTATAAATACTACGTGTAATTAAAAAAAAAAACTTGTGATATTAGGTTTGATTATGAAGATGATTTGATTATGTGATCTTATGATGGAATAATTTGAACATTTTAATTATTCATCATATCTCTTTAAATACCTAATGAAATGAGGAGGATATGATTTAAAAATTATACCAAACTATCCAATATCATAATTTTAAAATTCTTCTAAATAGGAGGGCTTGTCAAGGTGTGTAGTTTTTATAATTTATTTTTATTTTTTTTCAACTTATCAATTTGTCTATTTTATTAAAAGGATTAATATTATAAAGATAAAATTAAAAATTTCAACCTTCTAACTCATTTCACTCAATTAATAGTATTTTAATGTTGAGTTTGAGATACAATTTATTTATTTTTATTAAACTTTTAATAAACAAAGTGAATTTTCTCACTTACTCAATTCCATTTTTTTACTCATTTTAACAATATTAACTATTGAATTATTCTATTTTAATGACATAATCAACTAATTTAGTGTCACAAGTCTTTGTTCTTGCTATATTTTGACCATAGAAGAATTAATTATCATACTTTGTATTAAATAATAAGTCAGTAAAAAAGAATTGACTATTTCAATGTTATGAATTTTTGTTATCTTTTTATATTTCGAATATATTATTAATTATAATTTGCAACTTGTTTTAATTAATTTAGGAAATAAGGTTAAAAAATAAGACTCTGCTTTGAGTATTTCTTCTTAATTTACCTATTAGATCATGGTCAAACAAGAAAGAAATTGTAGAAATCGAAATATATAGTTTTAAATCAAAATAATTCTTTCTCTTTTTAGTTTTAGTTCAATTTAATTTTTCAAAAAGTTTATTTTTCAATTTGATTCTTCAAAAAATAAGCTATTATCAATTTGATGTCTCTTCACAGAAATCACCCACTATGGCACATTAGAAATGCAAAAACTATCCATTAGATTTGCAGAGGAAGAAGACGGGAAGCAAGTAGCAAAAATACAATGTATAATGGTTTGATGATGCAATCTCACTAAACATTACATTGTGTTGAATTGGAATGCGCTGTTTTACTTATTTAAAATAAAAATAAGAAAACTTTTATTTTAGCAGAATTTAAATTTTATTCAATCAATACTAAAAATAATAATCAAATAGAAGGAGTAAATTAATAATAATTTATTTTGTAAGAGACTAAATTTAGAATGTAAATTTATAAAAAATTAAATTAAGAAAATAAAAATTTTAAGGAATTCAAAAAAGAATTTTAGTCTTTTAAGAATGTTTGGTTTGTGAAAACATTTTTAATTTTTAATTTTTAAAATTTTAAACATGTTTATTATATAAATTTAAAATTTTTTTATATTTATTTTAATTCAAATGACTTAAATTTTTATAATATTTTATTAATTTTTAAGTTTAATTATTATTAAATAATAATATTTATATAATTGAAAGATTTATTTTTAAAAAAATTATAAAAATAACACTAATTATTATTTTAAAAAGTTAAAAATATTTTTAGATATTTTTTATTTTCAATCTATTTTTAAAAATATTTTTATTAAATTTTATCAAACGTATGTTTAATCACATTTTTTATTTTCAATGAAAAGAAAAACAAGAAAATCAAACACACTCCTAGTTTTTTCTTCGTCACGCTTTTCTTTCCGGGCCCACAAGATTATTGGGTGAGCAGTGACATATCATACTGGGTACTGACATTTCTTTCCCTTTTCACACTCATCAGTAATCACTCTCTAGTCTCTAGAAGTCAAAACCTAGATTGCTGTAATCTCTTTTCGTACTTTCTCCTTTACAGTAGCAGCACCTGCGCTCCGAAGGAACACTTGCACTGTCAGATTTCTCTATTTCCTTCATCTCTATATTCTCATCTTTGAACATCTGTT
Organism: Senna siamea; assembly: GCA_031216115.1. Classification (NCBI taxonomy): domain Eukaryota; kingdom Viridiplantae; phylum Streptophyta; class Magnoliopsida; order Fabales; family Fabaceae; genus Senna; species Senna siamea. The sequence goes on from CM062355.1 coordinate 22,294,077, forward strand.
TGGGATGCTAATTCTGTTCGTTTGTACTGAAACACCGTCTATATGAGATGATTTTTCATATTTCCACTTATTTTCTGAACGGGAATAAATATCTGTAATCTTTCTATTGCCTACGTTTTTATGATGGTTTGATGTTTGTTTTATGTGATCAGATCTTGAGTAGGAGCTGCACGTTTTTCCGCGAAGCCATGACGCTGGTGAGTTGTATTCGATTCTCTTAAATCTTATGGGATAGAAAGAATTAGATGATTCTGCTGCAGTTGCATTAATGTCTCTTTTGCAAATTTAGGCCTATATTGCATACAGCATATGTGTTAATCCATGCACTGCGTTATATTTTAAGTACTTATCTCAAGGTGTTTGAGTGGTGATACATGCAAGATATGTCAAAGGATTCGAGGTTTTGGTCTGGTACTACTTCCTGTATTGAAATAACAATGAACTGGTACTCTCGCTTCTGTTGGTAAAATTGGGAATGATTTGGGTAACTTTGGAGTTCTTGTGGTCAATGGAAATTAAAAATTCCATAACTCCGCGAGCTGTTAATTGGGAATTATTAGGAATACACAAATCTCATGGAGCATAGACGATTCCATATTTTTAACGTAGTTCAGACTTCAGAGTTTGGATTCTTTTTTTCTTTTCTTTTCTTATTTGTCTGTGGGCTCTTGTTTGCTGATTCTTCTAATTTATGTTCAGGTAATAGAGTTTCTGCTCTCATATATTGTTGTCTCCATTCTTAAGAATTTTACCATTAATTCCTTGTAGGATCTCCATGATTTCATTATATTTTATGGCGAACTAATCTGTAATTGTTTTGGTAATTTGGTCACTATCTTTTGTATTAACATCTGTTATTCCTTGTTGTTTGGTTGTTTTTTCTGTCTAGACTCTACATGCAGGGAGAAGCACAAACAAAAATGCTTACAAGGCACTTATTGCAGCAGAGTACATAGATGTTCAAGTTGAATTGGCCCCGGATTTTGATTATGGTGTCAAGACTCCTGAATTTCTCAAGATGAATCCTATTGGCAAGGCATGGTAGTTGTATTCATTTGTCTGCATTCAAGAAAATTTTGATTTTAATTCGAACTTATGTAGATGCATTATGCTTACAGGTTCCTGTTTTAGAAACACCAGATGGTCCTATATTTGAGAGCAATGCTATTGCACGCTATGGTATGATTTAATATACATATATTCATCTTTTTGATATTTAATGGTTTGTGTCTATATATGTATAATTTTTTTATTGCTGCAGTTGCTTGCTTGAAGGCAGGCAATACATTGTATGGATCCAGTCTGATTGATTATGTAAGCTTTTCTAATTCTTATTCCCCATTCATTAATGGAGTCTCCACAGTATCTCTCCCTTGTTATGTGCATAAGACTTCAAGGATGAGGTTGCTTGCATTGTATTTACCTTTCTGCTTATATTGTTCATATTAACCCTTAATGATTCAGGCCCACATTGAGCAATGGATTGATTTTTCATCATTGGAGATCGATGCTAATGTTGTAAACTGGTTCAGATCAAGAATGGGTGAAGCTCCTTACCTTCCTCCGGTAAGTTGTGTGTTACTGTTAATAATTTCTCCGTGTTTATTTGCCTTGGCAATTTCTGTCTGTCTTCTTGAGAATTGGTTTAACTGCTCTATTAGTTTTCCATTCTATATTCTACATGGCATTTTCTTTCTTTTAACCTGTTGCTGTGAAAATTCCTTGTGAAACTTGTTTATTGATGTTAGAGATTATAATGAAAAATATTTACGGGCCTTCACTTAACAATTTAAGCTTTTGAATTGGAATGGTGCTTGAATTGGTATCAGAATGGCCTAACCAATGGTTAGGAGTTCAATCTTTGTCACCCCTTCTTTCTTAATTAAAATTAAGTTTTTAGCACAAGGTATCTTGGGCCTATTCATTGTTGACACTTCAAGCCCAAAGGGATTTTGTGTGAGGGAGCATAAATTATAATAAAACTATTTGTAGGCTCTCACTAAATGAAGGTTGAAATGGTTCTTGACAATCGATAAACTTTAGTAAGGCACCGAATACATTAGGGGTAGTTAGATGGGCTGTTGAAATGTTATGGCTAGATAATGAATTATGGATAGCAAGTCCTCTTGTTGACGTGAAAGTTTCCTTGTAAAACTTTGGTGATTCTTATTAGTTTCCTGCTGACAGGATATTTTACTAGCCTCATCTCAAACTTGTTTCTGAATGAAGGTTGAGGAGGCTACAATTTCTGCATTGAAAAGAGCATTGGGTGCTTTGAACACTCACCTTGCCTCTAATACTTACCTGGTTGGGCATTCTGTGACTCTAGCCGACATCATTATGACATGCAATTTGTTACTTGGTTTCAATCGGCTCATTCCTAAAAGCTTCACCTCTGAGTTTCCTCATGTTGAGAGATACTTCTGGACCTTGGTCAACCAACCAAAATTCCAAAAAATAATAGGTAAGATTGAGCAGACTGAAGCTGTTCCACCTGTTCAGTCTGCAAAGAAGCCTTCCCAGCCCAAAGAATCTGCAAAACCCAAGGCAAAGGTTGAACCAAAGAAAGAAACTAAGAAAGAGGCCCATCAAGAGGCAGAAAAGCCAATTGCAGAGACTGAAGAGCAGGCCCCCAAGCCCAAACCCAAGAATCCTCTTGACCTTCTTCCTCCAAGCAAGATGATCTTGGATGAGTGGAAAAGACTCTACTCAAACACTAAGACCAACTTCCGTGAGGTTGCAATCAAAGGTATTATAATTGTTTCACTTGTTTGAAGGCTTATAAATTTCAAATTATTATTAGGGATTTTAGAAATAAGGAACTGTTCAGGGTGATGTTTACTATAAGGACCACATAATAACCACTTAATGTGGTTATTCAGTTCATATCAAAATGAAATATAATATATTCTGAGTAATCACATTGAGTAGTTATTTGGTCCTCACAGATAGATATCAAAATGGATGGGGGGTCCCCATTTGAAGATCTCCCCTGTTATTACTGTGGTTTCTATATTACAAATTCTATTATCTGGGTTTAAGTTTGTAGCCTATGTTACGAACATACCAGTATGGTCATGTTTCAAATTTGAAATTTCTAATAGAAGTTGTCTAGTATAGGAGATGCTAAGGTAAAACAATTATCAGTATCTGTTTAAATCCTTTCATATCTTTTGCAGGATTCTGGGACATGTATGATCCTGAGGGATACTCTCTTTGGTTCTGTGATTACAAATACAACGATGAGAATACCGTTTCCTTTGTGACATTGAACAAGGTTAGTGGGTTTCTTCAGCGGATGGATCTGGCTCGCAAGTATGCATTTGGGAAAATGCTTGTGATTGGATCAGAACCGCCATTTAAGGTGAAGGGGTTGTGGCTATTCCGTGGGCAAGAAATCCCACAGTTTGTGATTGATGAATGCTATGACATGGAGCTCTACGAGTGGACTAAGGTGGACATCTCAGATGAAGCTCAGAAGGAGCGTGTCAATCAGATGATTGAGGATTGTGAGCCGTCTGAGGGACAGCCAGTTTTGGATGCCAAGTGCTTTAAATGAACAAGCCAATCCCTAGTTGGAAGAGTATGTTTTTGTTTTGTGTTCTTGATGTAGTTAGAGTTTTTCTTTCCTGTTAAATTTTGATAGAGAAACAATGATATGAACTGCTTGATTTTGCTATTATGATTATTGCTACAGTAAAACGAATGTATGCTAACGCGATTTCTTTTTATTTATTGGAATTTCCCTTTTGTTTAGGGGATTAAAAGCTGCACCACTCTATAGTGTGCTTCAATTTTGTTGATGTTATTTTATACTACAAAATAAACATGGGAATTTTACATTTAGAATTATCTGTATTGTGAATTTTGAAAGTCATACCGAACACACGAATTTAAAATATCATAATATCTAAAACTAGAGGTTTGACATGCATTTTTGTCTTCTTTTTTTTTGAAATATAATAAAAAATAATTATTATTATATTTTAAAAAAATAAATTAAATAATAAATAATTATTTTGACTTTTTACTCATTGTAATTTTTTATTATTCTTATTTTTCATTTATGTTTTTTTCTGTTCACATCATATAATTTATTTTATTTTTTATATTATATAATGTATAGTTTTAAAGCAGAAGAATTTGTAAGTATTATAATATAAATATTTGAAAATATAAGATATTGGTATTAGGGATCAATCACCAACACGCTCTCATGTATGTAAAAGAGATTAGCTTAGCTTTAATCTGATTGATAATATCTGATTGGTAATAATTCAACCATATTTTTTAAAATTCAGAAGTATTTAGAGGGAAATAAAAAAAATATTTAGTTTTTAATTTATTTAAATAGATTTTTTTTTTATTTTTTTAAATATAAAAAAATACATTAATTAAAAGAATTCAAAATATTGAGTTACAATATTTGGTTCTTTAGTAGAGTAAGAGACCCAAGCTACATAACACAACTAAACAAAATCTCGTACTTTTAATACTAATAATGGAGGCTAATTCAACAATATTGAGTAAATATTTTGACAGAAATTGATGAGATCTAATATTTTACTATGATAATCAATAGCATAATTCCAAAAGTATTATAATGAACTTGCATTTTCATTTTTCAATGTATTTACGTTCCATAAATTGTGATTTGATGACGAAAACTCATGATTTCGTAAAAACCCGTCTAATTTTTGTCTCTAAATTGCACACGTTTGTCTGTTGAAGCTATATCATCGAAAATTAGTTGTTATAATTATTATTTTATTACAAGTCTTATAAAGTGTTTTATATTTTTTAGACTTAAATATACTTTTTTCTCTCTAATTTTACAAAAATTTCAATTTGCTACTCTTAGTTTATAAAATTATCTAATTTTACTTTTTTATTATATAATTGATCTAAAACTTATAATCAAATTTGATAATACGATGACTAAACTGTTATTTATTTATATAAAATTATTAATTCACGTTCATATTTAACATTTAATTCAGTTAATTATCATATTTAATATCAAATTTTTAATAAAAAATGTTTAGAAAGAACAAACTTAAATTATTTTACAAAATAAAAAAAATAGCATTGTCTATTTTTACTTTTATCCAATACAATACACATGAAGACGGCCTTCTTGTTTCTTTCCAGTACACGGGAAGAGGGGTCCAACTAGCAATATTCAAAAGTTAGTGACAAATTGAAACTTCTTTTTATCGAATTTGAGTTTTGAGAAATCCTCTTGTGGCGTTGTTTTCAAAACCTACGATCTCTCCAGAGGCACAGAAATGAGTGCAATTCCCCGAAGCAGATCGCTCAAATTCCTCGTGTTCCTCGTTTCCTGCTCGTTACGATTCATCTTAGGTTCGCTCTCTCGATCTCTGCGTTCTCCTTCCAATTCCCTAAGCTTTTGTTGGTTTTGTTCCCTATTTCTCTGATTTGCAGCTGTATTTAGGTTCGACTTTTTGCATGTCGTTTCTCTCTTTTTCATGTGTGTGTAGTCATCGAAATAATATTCCTTATTGTGCTGAGATTTTTTTGTTTATTTATATAATTTTTTGGATATATAAGCTATGTCAATTTTAGCAGCTGCTTGTTTTGCTTTTGCGTTTGATTCCTAGGAAAATTTCTTGCCTTGTTTTTCAAATCTGAAAGACTGGAAACGTATACATGGAAGTGTGATGGTTTTAATAGTGATTTCATGTTGTTTGGTAATAGCATCTAAAACCCACCTGATAATTTTCGTCTTTCCCTACTCTAGAATGCTAAAAATTTGACTTTTGGTTTATTTTTTGATTAGCTGTTTGTCTTGTTTTTGTGATAATCTAAGCAGCATGTTTCTTCAAAGGCAAAACTTTGAAGCGTCAAGTCCTATCATGACAGCTGAACCTCGAATAATATAAGGACATCGACTGTTTTTGGATTATCACTTAATGAAGGACTTTGCTTTGAGATATGATTGTTGATTCCTCATTATTTTCCGCAGCATAAGTTCAAAAATTATACTTATTTGAAACTGCAATGATCTTAATTATGTTAATTTCTTAGTTTATATCTTCTTTTGCATCAGTTGGTGTAGCAACTTTAATTGTACTCTTCATTTGAATCCTTTGTTCTTTCCCCTTCTCTCGTATTTGCACAGATACACATTACTGATTATCTAATTTATTTTTGGGGTAATTGTTTTCTCAGGCGTTTCTGATGGTTCATCTGGTTCCAATGATGCTGCAAAGTCTAGCAAAACCGGTTCCACTGTTGCCATTATTGTCATTGCAGTTGTAGTCATCTTGCTGTTCTCTTGTTTCCTATTTAAGTTGTGGCAGAAGAAGAAAAGAGAAGAGCAATATGCTCGTCTTTTGAAGTTGTTTGAAGAGGATGATGAATTAGAGCTTGAGCTTGGCCTAAGAGAATGACCTTTGAAGTACAACATCTTTTGATAATTGTAATTGAGGTTGGTCTTCTATCATTGTTTAGCTTTTTGTATTTACTCACGGACCAAAGTTATTTATAAAGGTAGTAAAGACTTCTTAGGTTTGTTGCATGGATAGCAAAATCTTATAAAATTCATGAAAAAAAAAAAAGGCAATTCTGGAATTTATCCTTTGGTATTTGATGGCATAAGCTAACTTCTCACTTTAAGCAGCCTACAAGCCTTTACCCCACTGAACATCTAAATGGCACTATTGTCCAAGTTACCTTACCTGATATATATGTTTACCTTTCTACGCATGTTGACGCCCCAGATTTGCTACCCAGAACAATTTTTGCAAAGATACAATGTTTTGTTTTCAGAATTGGGAGGGATGTATATTTTGGGTTTTCTAGCAAGAAATTTGTCATAATGTTACTCTTCTCTTCAGTGGCATCTTTATCTGATAATTGTGTTGTAATTATTTTTAATTTTTCTTTTCATGCAGGCTTAGGCGGCTTTGTTAATTTGAAAATTTTGCTTCTTGTGTAGTCAAGATGGATATTATGTCCTACGATGAGGTTAGGATTTGAAACATTTGTAATGTTATTCAATGATTCTTTTCTTTTATATATATAGATATATGTTATTCATTTTCCTATACAGATAAGGTTGTACGAATTTGTTGGATAGTGTCATGGCAAATATGTTTATGTGTTTGATATATATTGAAGTTTTGACATGTTAAAAGCAATATATGGTGTCGATGAGTGCCTTGTTAGTAGTTATATTTTGGAGCAACTTCAGACCTTTGCTTTTATTCTTTTTTTTGGGTCAATCTTTGCTTCTATCAAACATCCTTATTCTTTAGTGAGATGAATGAATAGGGTCTGCATAGAATAGGCCCAGCCCCTCTGCTTCTAATCGCTGGATAGTTATGAAAAGTTAAACTTTGAAGGGGATGTTCGGAAGGAGATAATGGAGAAGGGAAGGTTTCATTATAATAATAAGGGGAGTATAATGAAAGATTTCAACTAACCCTTCAAAAACTTTCACATGTTATATGGGGATATGACCTCTTTTATGTTTTTAAGATACCTCAATTTGAAAGAGAAAGCTTCCCTAAATAAAATTAATCATTTGTTCCCATTTCCTTTTTCTTTTTTCTGGTTTGGTTTTCTTCACTGCATTTTTCTTCCCGTCTTTCAAATATACCCTAATGAGTAGGCCTGTGTGGATGAGATCATATCCCCAATTTTACTAATTACAAAACTCGTGTCAACATTCAACAACACACCACTGTACAAAAGATACCCCTCAAATTTAAGTGGCTTCATTTAAAACACTCAATTTTTCCTTTCAGGATGTTGTATTATACAAGTGCTCTAGTTCTTCTTTTTTTTAATTTTATTTAAAATTCATATATATGGCCATGGGAGTCACCAGATTGCCTGTGTAATCATTATGGTGACTTGGATAGAAATAGAATTCCTCCTTTCTTTCTTTTCTTTTCTTGGTAAAATACCTTTCTTTTTTCTTTTTCTTTTTTTTTTTGTGGTAGAAAAATACCTCTTTGATTTACCGAAAACTTGTGAAAAATGATATGGTAGTGGTGTGAATTGTTAAATCGATACAATCGCAAATTGGAAAAAAAACGATGAACGTGGCAACGGCATTGTTAATCGTAAAGATTACTAAATGATCAAAGGCGGTCGCATGATAGAGAATAAAATTAAATAAAAGCTTCGTAAATTTTAGTAAATGAAGCTAACTATAATCGATTCCTTTGTTTTAATTTATTTATGTAGATCACTTTCTTACAAAGTGAATACTGAAATACATAAAATCCGATGCTACTTTAAAAAAACTTGTTTATTATTATTGACATTAGTACTTTCAAATTTCTTAATCAAATATTAAATTCTAATACTCATGATAACCATGCTATAGTTTAATTGCTACTTCACAGTACTCAGACGAGGGCTAGTTCGCATTATCTTTCATTATTCTCATAAATTATAAATTTGGAATCCTAACGCTGAGCTGTTTAAATTTGAAAACGCTAAAAATATCTTTTAGAAGTGTCTTGCTTTCTGTTTATTTTTAAAAATATTTTTTGTTAAACTATATTAAATACACTTTCAATGAAATCAAACGTATCTTTAATTTACCAATATGAAATTCTTGTTCACTTCAAGGAGGATTGTTAGTTATACTGACTACACCTTTAATCAAAATGTGAAAATAAGTCGCTTAAATTAATCAAAATGTATGTATGAAGTTTTTATGACTCCCGCAAATTGGCACCTTTTTTTTTCCTTGATATTATAATCAAGCTGTGCTCAAACTAATTTGTGCGCCTCCCTTTTGTCTCTGGTCTAATCAACGACAAGCCATTCACATCCAGAAATAGACCAATCAACTACAAGCCATCCACATCAACACTAAATTTCACAGGAATGGTCCACGACGACTAGGCAAGAATTCAAACTTGTGATAATGCATCTAATCATACATCACATATTAACTGAGAACTAAACTAATCCCAAGGGTCTGCATTGGCATCTATTACCAAGGATTCATCTTCCTGTATAATAAATGAAACATGGTACAACATGTAACAACCTTTTCTCCAGCTAACTACACTCACATTTTTTTTTTTACAAGAACAGCATCAAATTACATTGCCATGCCAAAAAAGGCTGAAAAATTGCATCTTTCCACCACACATCAGAAAGTGGAAAGCTTCAAGATGACTTAGCATGTGCACATCCATCAAGGCAAAACTTGGAGGCATTCATTTTCATCCCCACAACCCCCACTTGACCTTGATACTTTAGACAAGTCTCCATAGTAGTGACATGTAAACTGCTATCCTGCAAACTCGATGAGTGAAAAAGTACACCTGATTTTGTATCAGAGTTGAAAATAATTTTATGCTCATACCAGAACAAACTATATCATGTAAAGTATTTAGCATTAATGGGAGTGATCAAAAGAGCACTTGTTTTTGTAGTTCCACCTTCATATTCCAGAATACAAACTCTACCAAAACCACTTGCTAACTTGAAATAACAAAGATGTCAAAAACATTCATGTTGTAGTACAATCAAAGGCATTATACTTATTTTATTTTAGAGTCAATACCATGCATATCTAAATATATGCATGTAATCTAATGATCAGACAAATGCAAAGAATCTTCTATTACACTAGGAGTATGCTACTCAGTAGCACCTGAAATCTAGTTATTACTACCACAAGTGAACCAACAGAGTCAATGTTCAAGGGGTCAACACACCAAAGAATAGACATCAAAGCGTACTAGACAGAACGAATGAAGTAAATAACCCGTCCAATCAGACATGTCGAACAAATCAGTGCCCAAAACTCTGGCATACCAACTAGCCACTTGTGGAGACTCAGCCCCAGGGGATATTCAGGTCAACAATATCAGTGAAATGACCATCACGAATTCTAAGAGATCAGAGGCTGATAACTTAGCTTGCAAGAATATATATATAAAAAATATATATATGTATAAAGAGCCACTGTCAACATAGGTCATCTTCCTGTCTTGGCTCGTTTCATTCCTGTGCTGTTAAAGGGAGACATGCTTGGACTCATGCTTGGGCTCATGCTTGGGCTTTCCTCCCTTAAAGTACCATTTAGCATAGCCAACTCCCTTAATTGCTGCTTCTTATAGTGATCAAGGGATTCATCCTGGCATGATAACAAAAAATATCACGACTAGCCGAAAAATAGAGAACTGATGAGAAATCTATAATGATATATCTATACCACAGGCTTCAAAAGATTTTCAAGTATTGCTACAGCATGTTCCAAGCGAGAATTAATTATATCTTCAGGAAACTCTGCCTCCACCAACACATGCAATGGCTCTTTAAGGTGCTCATATCCAGGTTTATCTTTAAGCTTCTCTTCCTATAAAGAAAAGTCAAGGTCCATCACAAGAATCTTGGAAAGTTGAAAAACATCATAAAAAATGACATCTGAACTGAACTTCCAATCTTTAGTATGGAAACCCCAAAGGACATTATTACTGGTAATTGCATAAGAGGGGGAAGAAGGCAAAATACATAATAGTCAAGTGAAGCAACCAATGATGTTGAACAAAAAAGGTTGAACTTATTTAGGCAATGTCATGGAAAATAATGTATTTCTAGTGTTTGCCACATAGGTATGTGCAAAGTATATTTCAATACTATCTTTACCTTAATAGAGTCCTTTACAGAGCCACAACCTCTAATGTATACCCTACATTCAGTCATGGCTTCAACCCTTTTCAATGAGTTCCCACGAGGTCCCAGTATTCGGCCAACAAAATTATACTGCAAAGCTTTGAGTCAAAAATCTATTACATTGAAAGAGAAAAATGAAATCAACTGAAGTTCAAGAGCAAAATTTTGACTCACATTTGGATATTTGTCTACAGGGACATCAAGTCTGACAACTCTTTTCACTACAGGAGTAGTTGGAATTCCTTGGGCCCCAGGCCAACCCAGTGACGTCGCTTGAAATGATGCCATTCTTTGAAGATGTCCATTATCCTGCATGAAGAAATTTGGTATTGTTGAGAACACTCTTTAAATAGCCACAGATTGAGTTAACTCCCCAACTTATTCACCTAGTTCCCTAAAAAATTAACTATAATTTTCATTAGACCTATGTCATACAAAGTGATGAACATGGTTGAGAAAATAATGAAAGCATATTATTAAAGGGATCAAATAAAATACTATGACAACACAAACACTCACACCCTTTATTTTGGATGCACTACAAGTAACTCTTTCTAAACTTACAAGACTTTCCTAAATTGTAAATATATCTTACCATTACCTCAAAGCTTGCAAAATTCTTAAATCAGTATAAATTGAACAGAAAAACAAATCACCATAACAAACTAAAATGAAAGAACTAATTCATTGACTCAAAAACCTAAGCAGCTAGCACTGCCCCTGACAACTGTAGTAGACAACAGGCTTTCAAAATTCTTTGATCTACTTATGAGAAGCAACTCACTTGATGTTCTTCCTACGGCTTATATTGGCCAGATTGTCTAACACAATAACACAACTCCTTCAATCTTCTCCAAACTTGTCTGCACTAATGCACACCAAGGCAACCAGCAAAATAACTCCTGTATTGGCTCCTAGTCTTCAATACACAAATCTTAGGGTCTCTAGTTCATACAACTCCCCATGTAACACCAACAATTTTGTTTACAGCTTCCTTGACAGTAAAATCAGACAGACCAAAGGTAAAACACTTAACCATTATATCAAACTGCCACCAGCACCAAAGACGAACTCAATATTAACAACTCCATAACAATAAAAAGTCCCTTTATATATTGAAATCCCATAAAAGATAACAAACTTCCATGAATAATGCATCAGACAAAAGCAGAACCCGCAGAATTGCATTTTCATGGTCATTTCATTTATTTATTTCTTTATGTCACCATTATTATTTTTATTCCTTATTTTTCTCTGAAATGTGTATAACATTTGATTGAAAATCTCAATGACAGTGTGTTTATAAAACTAACCCCTTGTAATAAGCATTTCAGTGTTTGAATTTTTACATTAAATCAATTATGACTTCCAAACTACTTTGTTCATGCTTGCTTCGCCACCGGCTATCTTGTAGCTCACTACCTATCAAAACTCTTCATAATTTCAACAAAGAAAGCAGTGCACATATGTTCCCATTATTTTCATTCTTGTGATCTGCCCATCTCCAGCAGGAACTGCTCTTATTTCCATCCAACCAGAGTGATCATTGTCATGAAAAGGACTCCTTTTTAGAGCTTGAAGCATAGAAAACCGTATATATTTGACACAAGTTCATCCAGAACCAACAAAAGGTTATGAAAAGAGGACCAAAACCTAGCAACAACTAATATGAATTTCACCTAATGCAGGGTTCAGGTGCAATTGAGCAAACAAATGGCCGGGTCAATAAGACATCCTTTAAGTTGCTAGAACCCTTTAACCATGGAAATTTTGGTTTGAACTAGAACCCTTTGAGTTTCTAGAATACTTCCTAGTGCTATGGCCTAATTATGCAACAAACTGCTAATAAAGTGGTCAATTGATTTTAATGAAATATCATCAAAATCAAGTTGTACGGGTACATTTAAGTGAGTGCAAAATATCTCTCAATTCTCAAACAAAATGTCTTAAAAAATCTGCCTCATTATCCATAGTAAAATGCTCATTAAAAAAGCCTGTTATTCCACTTCAGTGCAGATATTAGGAAATAAAAAGTTACACAGTAGATATGGGCATGTAGCCTTCTGTAAAACTCCGTAAGTCCTAAATAACTCTCTGCCATGAAATGGTGACTGTTGGAACTTTTTGTAAAAGGTCAAACTACTGGAAAACCTTCATCACTGCTGGTAAGATTGAAATCTGGAGATCAAGCCTTCTCCACATGCAGTATTGTTTAAGTTCCCCCAGAAAGGACAAAGAAGAATTATTGCACAGATGACAGTATCAATAAGAGCTGCTTTGCAATAGTGAATATTCAGTAATGAATAAGCCAACACCAAAGGAACTCTCATGGCCTTATCTACTAAATGTATTGGGCTGGATTTGTTCCTCTGATAAAAGAGTTCCCTCATGGAAACTGATACAGTTGTGGCAAAGGTTGGTTGGCAGCTACAACAGCATGTGCTTGGACGTAAATAATTTCCACAACAGGGTTGGAATAGGTTGCTATCATAGCCCAAAAACCAAGATAAACAAAGCAACTTCACATGTTTAGTGAATATTAGCTCAAAATTGAGGAAGATTAAGCAGGACAAAATTAGTTTCCAGTGCTACTTGGTGATGACAAAGATATACAACAGAGACTTCTATGGGCATAAGGCCAAGAGAAGACAGCAAAGGATGCTATTAATATCATTCCTGAAACAATAATTGGGGTGTGTGTGTGTGTGGGGGGGGGGGGGGGGTTTACTATCACTTATATAATGATAAAATCTATAGAGACTTCCGTGCCAGTGCCTCACAATTAGAAGCTCTATTTAGAAACTTAGGAACTTCAACTCAACTATCATCAAGGTTGTATCTAAAGATCCAATAATTTCTCCAAATTCTTCTCTCACACGCGTTGATTGAAGTATTGCATCAACGCCAGCAGCCAGCAAAATCAATAAAGCAATGTTACCTTGGTACCATAGCATGGTCAAATGAAGACCAAACCTTCCATAACAAATGTATATATAATACATTGATCTGATAATATGCAGGTGACTCACCTTTCGGTCAAATGTAACATTTAACTGCAGTAATGATTAACAAGTTCCTTATATAGGACATTCCCTAAATTGTTTGCTATTGCTAGAGTATTGGAGACTTGGAGCACTTAGGCTAGTAAAATCTGTATAAATAATTAGAAACCAAAAAATGCAATTATTATTTTATGCTCAGAATTCTAAGACTGCAAAATTGAAATAAAAAAGAGAAGGCATACAAGGTGATCATGAGATGCTTACACATAATCTAGAAGTCATTTAGGCAACAGCCAAACCTAAGAATAGCTACTACATCTTATTTTTTCATGACGCTAATCAATGAACTAAAATTATCAGGTGTGCCTAGAAGGTGGCTATAACTTCAATGAATTTTTGAAATCCAAGTACACAGTTTAAAATTCAATCAATAAGTCTATCTTTGCAGTCAATGTCAAACAAATATGACAAAGAAAAGATATCAAAGAAAATTTTGCTTATGATGAGCAATTGATATCAAATAATAAAAAAGAAAAAATCCACAAATTATTGGATAAACATTATTGAACACTAAAAGATAAGAAGTAGCATTACCTCTATTGGTACGGCAGGCCATCCCTCCAAATCCATTGGTCTACCATTTTGATGTGGTTGACCTAAGGACCTGAATGGACTGTCTGGCTCAAGTCGTTCATGATCTATAAAACCTTGATTGAAGCCCGACACCCGTCTGATTTCTGCCAATGCCTCAAAGCATAAATTAGGAGACAGTACAAAGAGAACTACCAAAGCTTCAGACAATAAACATGGTGCAGGCATGTCTCTCTTACAGAAGCCAGCAGGCTATAGAATGAATGGTTTACACATAAAAATGGCTATCAACATTACTTACATGATTGCAAGCACCAAAAGGCCATAAAAATCCAGACCCAATTACAGAATAACCAGAAACAGTTCTCCCCCAAGATATAACTAGTAATTACTAGAAAATAGCAAAATTTTCATCCACAAGTGAATCAAAGCATCTTCTTTGTTTCTAAGACTTCAAACTATTGAGAGTTGTATTACTTATAAAACAAGGAAAAAGGATAATATAAGATCAAAATATGCAGAAAATTATAAACAAGATATCAAAGCAATTATTGAAATAAGAACAGATTGAATCTTTTAAAACCTTGATTTAAAAGCCTGGTACATTGTGGCAGAATTTGCACAAATGGTCCCAATTTTTGCCTCTCTGCCAGTAGTTCAGTAAGATATCTGCAAGTTATTAGCAATCAATTTATGCATCAGACAGAAATGCCAGTATGCACCAAGACAAAGTAACATTATACTTAACAATGAAAAATAGCAACCTTTTCAGCAGCAACATAAGTAAGACAAATTGATTACATATAACCTATCAGTCTTCAATGTAGTACATGTTGGTAAAATTAGTAAATATATATAATTGCAGCCAGATTTCTTTTAAACAACATTAGCAAACTGACATTGTCAATAATACACCTAATGACCATAAGCATCGTTGTCAAGATTTAAATATACATCCTTCCCTCGAGTCTATAACCAACACGAACAATATATTTTTTTAAGCTTATTTTCATTTATCAAGCTCAAATTAGAAGGAGGTAATATATGCCTCCAACCAGCTTCACTAAACAGGAAAAAGGTAAGCCAGGGGTACTAGTGCGCACATGTGAGACATGTGTTTCTTTTGGATATGAAATACATATATCCCATCTTTATAAGGCCTGACACGGAAGAGGAACAAAACTTACTAGAGCCCAGACCAGAATTAATAGAAAGCTTTCATAAGAAAACTCAGGAACAAGCACTGCAAAAAAATACTTGAAAGCCAAATACATTCTAAACTAGAGACTTTCTGGTAACATCAAAAACTCAAACAATCAATGTCAGAAGGCCCAATTATTAAGCACAAAACAGCAACCAGATATCAAGTTTGACATCATCTATATGTATAGACTGAAATCTAACCACAACAGGAAATAAGAACCAGTAGATGGCAATGATGGTAAGATTAAAAGACGGACTGACCTTTCTCGATCTGAAGGCACAGAGGAAGACCTAATAGGGGAAGCCGGAACTCCGGGAGGAGGGTACTGGAAATAACTGCCAGGTGGGATTCTCTCTCCCATCACAGCAGGGCTATAATATCCTGTAGAAAAAAACAAACAAACCTCACTCACAGGAAAATCAAGTACAGCCATGAACACGCAAAACATCCAAACCTCAAAGCACCCAGTAGACCAAAAACCCCAATTTCTCTACAACACCAGCAATACCCATACGAACACAGCTGAAAGAACACAGATATTGAAGAAAGATACAGAGGGGAGGCTTACTGTATGGAAGCAGAGAAAGATGGATATGGGGGCAGAGAGATTCAGAGAGTTGTGCTGCTGGTGCTGCTTCTTCTTCTTCTTCTTCTGCTGCCCCTTCGATGGAGAAGAAAAGGGGAAGTGCTGAGTGTACAGAGAGAGAGACACAAAGCCCTATATACCAAAGAGGAGACTAGGGATGCTGTGAGTTGCTGTATATATTTCACTGCATCACTCGTCACAGGAAATGAATCTTTTCTACCGCGAGCGATGCATAGTTACGTGGGCGCTTCCGTTGTTTATTATCATCTTACTTCGCACCGATGTGCATCGTGAAGTTATATTCTTTTGATTTGTGATTACTGATTACTGATTGTCGTGTTGATATCTCACACAATTGAAAAGAAATGGCAGAATCACGACCTTAAAAAATTAACTATGGATAAAATTATATATAATTATATATCATAAGGGTAAACTATAATCGGCTTTTTGTTGTTTGATCTGAAATAAGTAAGCCTTGTAAAGTACGTCTCACTTATTCTTAAAATTAATATGACAATTTGAAAATGAAATTGAAAATTGCCTGCTTGATCCCAACCGTAATCTTAAAATAATGTGAAAATATTTAAGATATATGTAAATCAACTATTAATTTAATAATGAAATTGTTGATTATTGTCTATGAAAACCTCGAACCCTTTAGATTCGAATTCTAGTTCCTTAGTCCCTTCACTATCTTATAAATTAAATTTAGTTGAAGCTCATCATCAATCACTATCTCAAGTATCGATATCAAATACTAAAAAGGTAATTAAATAGTAATTGAATAAAATATAAAAAGCATTAAAGGAAAATTTTAAAGACACATGAAAATACATTGATTTAGGCTAAATTAAAGAAAATAAATTATAATTCATCCAAAAATTACGAGGATTTATAGTTTTCTAGAAGCATGGCATATTTCTTTAATGGAATATACGTAAATGATTGACTATGAACCAAATTGCATATTCCATATTTCCTTTTTCAGTTTAATTATAATTGTTATTTTATTTTATACTAATTGACTATCTACCAAACATAAAAATATAATAAAATTAAAAGTAAATTACACCTACTTCGCATAAAGTTTGATGAAATTATATTTATCACTCTTGTTCTTTTAAAAATTATACTTAATATTTTTAAAATTTAATACAATGTTATAGAAATAGTCATTTTAATTTAATTTTTATTAATGAAATTAGTATTTTACATATTATATGCTCATTTTAAAGCATTAAAATTATTTAATTTTTTTATTATTATATTTAAATTTTTACACTAAATCTTAATATAAATTGTATTTATTATTATATTAAAAAATATTAAATTATTTTTATAGTTCCTATACTTTATGTAATTTTCAATCAAGTTATTATAGTTTAAAAATTTATAATTAAGTCTCTATAGTTTAAAAATTTTTTAAATTAATATCTATTGTTAAATTTTTATTGAAATTACATTAAATTTTGTTAATGTTACTTATATATAATATTTTAATACTCTAAATATATATATAATTTATGTCAACAAAAAAAATAATAAATAATATAAAAATAACTTTCATATATAAAATAAAATATAATTTATGTTAAATAATATGGATAAATTAATTTGAATTAAGTAAATTTATTATCTTAAGATAATATATAATTAGTATATTATCAAAATTTAAGTTTGTAAAATAATTTAAATTTTTTAAATTGTAAAAATTTAATAAAAATTTGATTGAAACTATAAAATTCATATAAATAATTTAATTAAATTTCAAATCTAAAATTAAACAAAAAGGATTTGACTTCCATTCATGAAGTAACCGAATATTCCAACATGGTGATGCGAATTCCATTCATATTTCCACTTTTATTTCTCAGTAATTAATCTCACGCACCAGAATGACCTGATGCCGCATCAATAAGGAAAAATGACAATTTAATTATGAAAAAAATTGAGTGTAATTTTTATACTTTCATTATTAAATTTTTTAATAAAAATTTGATGTGTGTATAATTTTAATTCATTCTTTCTTAAAAAATTTGGTAGTAAGTTTTTTCGTATTAGTTATTCTTATTCTTTCATCATTATGTTACGCGTGTATATATATATAGAGAGAGAGAGAGAGAGAGAGAGAGAGTTAATAATAATATATTTTAATACCTTCAATATATTATTATTATTATTCTTATTATTAAAATAATAAATTCCATTACACGAACATCATTTTAGATTCATCCTAAATGAGTGGAAATGGTGATTTGCGTTTAAAGGGATATTAAATTATTAATGGATACTTGTCTTATACCCTTATTTATTGCAATTAATTAGTGTAATTATGATCCTTTCCATTTTAATTTACTGTCAAGAAAAAACACGAGAAAATGAAGTTAGATGTATTTTTAAAAGAAATTGAGAAATCAAACCCTTTAACTTAAGAATTCTAAAAAAATACTTATTTTATTTAAGTTTTATGAAGTATTTGACTAAACAAAATAACTTGATTTTGAATGATAGTATAAAAGGTTGGCGTTTCGCTAACACTAGTTAACTTTTTTTTTTATTGGTCAACAAAGTATTTAATAAATTAAAATTTGATGATATTCCAATTTACTATAATCTTATTATCAACTAAAAACAAAAAAAATTGCAATAAATTAAATAATTTTGTATTATTTAAAATATAATGATATACTTTAGTATTTAAAATGTTAATATGTAAAAAATTTATATACTATTAGTCATATATAGATATTTTTTTTAACTATAAAAGTTGACATAAACCACTTCTAAACTTTGAATTTGTACAAAAAAATTATTCTAATTTTTTGAGTTTTGTGTAAAAAAGTATTTTAAAATAATTTATCAGGTCTACCTTATATTAGCATTTTGAATAAAAGAATAAAAAAATAAATTTTTGTATAAATTATAAAATTTTAAAAAATTTTAAATCAACTTTTATGATTGAGGGATTATTTGCATATAAATTATAGTTTATAAAAGTTATATATATTTTAATTTATTTAAAAAATTTTATCTTTATTATAAAACTTTCACTAATTCAAACTAAAATAATCAAATTTTGATAACGAGTAATTTTAATAAAAAAATAAAATTAAGATAATTTATATTAATAAATAAAAAATGATTTTATCTAAAACTGAAAATACTCTACCTCTATTAATATATCCCACATGATCACTTTCTAACAAAAATACTTGCATGCATATCAAAAAAATCTGAATTACTTTATTTATTAAAGAAGAGTAGGTGATGCGCACAAAAAGTGTTGCAAGTCATATTCCATTTATTTATTTTATTTTGTTAATATTGTATTTTTTTACTTAAAATACTTACCATAATATTAAAGTCAAACATCTTATTTAATAAATAAAAGATATTCTTTATTAAAAATTTAAAAAATATTTATGACGAAGCCAATCTTTATGATCCAGCATTGAAAAAGAACAAGGGATTTGACAAAAAGACCACCTCGTATTCGTATAATCGTACGCAAAATAGAAGGAACAAAACGATAGAAAGTCTATGTCCATGAAGCTTAAAACGCAACCGTATATGCTTTCACTCGCAACTACTCTTCGATTCAACACTGTGTCTTCTCATCATGGCAATTTGGGGCTTTTTTCATCAAATTAGGGCTTTGAGACTCTATCCTGATTGATGCTAAGAAGCAGAGGAGAAGATGTAATTTCACTGAGCTTTCCGGGTTTTCTACCATTTACATCGTTTTACGGCGGTGTCCAATCGGGGTGACTGCCGACTGCTAGGGTTTTTCGTTTCGTAGGATTATCTGTTCGCATGAGGGGTGCGTTGGATCGGACCAAGGTCGTGCTGCGGCACTTGCCGCCGACCATTTCTCAGGCCACGCTTTTGGACCAAATCGATAGCACTTTTGCTGGGCGCTATAACTGGGTCTCTTTTCGTCCTGGCAAAAGCAGGTTTGGGATTGTGTTTTACTAGTATTGCAACTTGCAAGGATTTATCTTGTTCAAGTTTCTTTCTTTCTTTTGTTTTTTTATATTCTGTTGTTGGGTCTTATTGAAAAATTAAATTTAGCAAATTGGATTTTCTAATGGATGTTAGTGAATTTGTAACCGTGGAGTTAGTGAAAGCTTTTGGTGGGATAATGCCGTTTTTCTAGTGTTTTTTTTTTTTTTTCGTGGGTTCGTTGGTTTGCAAGTTTTGCTACTGATGCTTTACATTGTCCAAAGTTGGTTGGTTGTGTAAGTTAATATTTACGTATAATCAAGTGGTTAGGCAAATAATTGGAGAGGGGGGGGGGGGGGGAGCGATACCCTTTGCTAATTGTCTCATTGTCTTTCTCTTATTTTCAGCAAATTAGTAGATTAATGAGGGAAGCTAAGTGGATTAGGGAAAACACATAGAGCAATGTTTTTTTATGATTTGTAAAACACAATTTTATCCAGATTGTGTGGCTGGACACAATTTTATCTAACTGCAGACAATTTAACGAAAGAAATGAGCCTAACTATGTTGCATAGATACGGGCACGTGCCTGCGAGTAGGGTTACATAATACGACAAAATTTCCAAAATACAGGGTACGGTTACGGCAATGAACATTTTAAAATAAAGAAAATTTTATAATATACGACAATTTTTACAATGATAGAAAAAGATAATGAACATTTAATCATATATAATCAATCAAAATAGTAATATAAAGCCTTAAAATAATCTTGAAATTCATATAACTAGTATAATTACTCCTGATCTTATATGAAATTGAAGTATATTTTTGTCCTTTTCTTATAATTGTCTAATCTATAAGACTAAAAGTTAAAATTTTGTAGATATACTTATAATTTGTTCAGTAAGTATTGAAATCAAACTTTTTTTCTTAAAATAATATTAAATCAAACATATTTTGAAGTACCTAAGAGTACCCAAAGGGATACAGGTAGGTAGAAACCCAACACAGGTACAATTTGATTTTAGAAGCACCCATGCATCATAAGAGCTAAGATAGAAGATGTTAGTGTCGTTTGATTGACCCCACCTAGTGGGAAAAGACTTTGTTTTTTGTTTTTGTTGTTGTGTGGCTGGACACCTTTCCCTTCCATTTTCATTGAATTCCTTCCCTTCCTTTCCCCTTCTAACTCCCAAACATACCTTTAAAGTCTTAGTGCTGTAATATGCTTTATAATGAATGGATGAAACTATATACTATCCACACTATATTTTAATAGCTGCTAAGGGCATTGCTGAAACTTATTATTTTCTTTTTCAATTGGATTTTCAGCCTGAAGCATCAATCTTGTTCTAGAGCTTACATTGACTTCAAGAAGCCGGAGGATGTTATAGAGTTTGCTGAGTTCTTTGATGGGCATATCTTTGTAAATGAGAAGGGTAATTACTTAGATCTTTTAAAGAGGCTGATTAGGCACATTTACTTTCTTGCCAAGTTTTCTATCATCATCACTATTGCATTTTTAAACCATGATTGTTAGTTTTTATTATTTTTAAACTTTAGAGTGGTATATAATTCCTTCCAGTCCCAAAGGGGATTCAAGTTGGAAGTCCCAGGCTCAATTCTCACTTGGTTCATTGGAAGGGGGAGAGGATAATCGTTTTTGTGTATCTTAATTTCTGATGGATCAGGACAAAGCCTTCCTATCCTTTGGTTGCTGATCTTTATATCTATTTAAGACAAAAGAATCTGGATTTCTTGAATTTTGTTATGAATTTCACATTTTCTTGTAATAGAAGTGTTGAAGGCTTTGGCACAAGATACTGAACTGGGTTTTCTGTTCCTCTGGTTTTCTCCTTATCAGGAACTCAGTTCAAAGTCGTTGTTGAATATGCTCCTTCACAACGTGTTCCAAAACACTTATCAAAAAAGGATGTCCGTGACGGAACCATATACAAAGGTACCACGTAGGCTAAGATTGAAGTCAGATATAGGTTTCATAGTTGTACTTTTTATGTATAGAGTCATTTCCTTTTGATAAATGCTAGTATTTCCTTGGTGAACATCTAGATTCTGAGTATCTGGAGTTTCTTGAAGTTCTTGCCAAGCCCATTGAGAATCTTCCTAGCGCTGAGATACAGTTGGAGAGAAAGGAAGCAGAACGATCTGGTTAGTTGACAGAATATGTGCAGTAAATTTATAAGTATGAATACAAATAATGTTCTTTATCCTGTTGGTTTCTGTTCTTTAGCAGGTGTTGCGAAAGACATTCCTATAGTTACACCATTGATGGACTTTGTGCGTCAGAAAAGAGCTGCCAAGGGATCTCGGGTACTTCTGTACATGAGCAAATATTAGAAAGTTTGAAATAAACTAATTGGTTTTCATCATGTGTGCATTTGTGTGTGTATGTGTGAGAATTTGTTCTAAGCAAGTCTCTCATTAATATCCTTATCTATTTTATCAGTAATCACCATTAACATCTTGCTTTCTGAATATATATTATATTTGTTCAGAAATCATTGTCTAATGGAAAAGTGAGCAGAAGAGCTGGTGCATTATCAACAGGAAGTCCTAGTTCTGGCTCATTAAGAGGAGGTTCTGGAAAGAAAAAGGTTTCCACCACAATGGTAAGATGCTTATAGTGTTATATATTAATGAGTACAATTGAGAAAAAGGTCTTTTGATCCATGACATGGAAATCCTAATCTGCATTTGATAGTTGTGATGAATTTCCAGTTATTTATTAGGTTGTGTAGGACTGCATATAGCTTTAATTATCTAGACAGCCAGAAATGCATGCACAGTGTTTCTTTATGAACAATGAGATCAGGATGGATGTATGGTTGATTAAATTGAAAAATTAACTTGGTTTTTTTGTTAGTGTGGACATTAAATGATTAAAATATATTGTTGAGGAGTTGAGGTTAGGATTTCCTAAAAGAATACCCCCAAAAAAGTAATTTATCTAAATAAAACTTCAAACAATCCCCTTGTTTATTTATGTTTTAGATAAAAGAAGACATTATTTTAAGAGAGAATAAATATAAAAATGAGGAGGATTAGTTATCCTCCAAGAAAACAAAATTACAGAACAATAAAGCAAATATTAAATGAGAAAAGAAAATTAAGCATGCAACATTGCTGTCCAGTCCTTCGCATCTCCTAAAAGAGACAGTTCCTTAAAAATACCTCGAGTCAAACACTACAAAGAAGATGCAAACAGAATTCTTGTCCATAAGTCATCTAGAGACAGTGAAACTCCCTGAAAAATTCTTGCATTGTGGGTGTCAAAATGGGCCGGCCTGACTTGGCTTGAGCATGGTGTATCCCTATTTTTAAGGGCTGGGCCATGCTGGCCTGTTTTTAATATGGGCCAGCATTTCTCCAGCCCAGCGGCCATTAGGGCTGGGCTGGCCTTCTTTTTTTTGGGCAAAAGTAACAGTTTAAACTATCAAATAATATTTATAAAATAAAAATTATAATTGATCATAATAAGCAACTTTTTTTTTTTAATTTTCTTAACACAAACAAGAAAAAACACACAATCAGGAGTACATTACATAAAGCTTAAAGATTACAAACCATTAAGATACATAATACATGAATTCATTACATATTAAAACCATAAAATAAACACTATAGATTTGTCATCACTCTTTATTTTTCACTATCATTCATATTTTGCCATCACTGCACTATCTTTTGCTAAATCTTTTTTAGCATAATATTCATCTTCATCTACAATTCAAAATAATATGAATTAAAGTAATTAGATAAATTAAATAAAAAGCCAAAAAAAATTTATATCATTTGAATCAAGGATAACGCCTATGCAACCAATTCCTTGCACAAATAAACATTTGGACTTTTTCACGAAGGATGGAACTTCTATACTTTGTTAAAACAGATGCACCAATACTGAATGCACTCTCATAAGCCACAATGGTTATTGCAATGGAATGGGATGGGAAAGAAATTAGGCTAATTAGTTTAGTTTTTTACCAAAAAAATAAAATTATATATATATATATATATAAACTGGGATGGTCTGGGATGGCCTGGCCTTAACCTAGTTTGGCCCTTTTTTGGGGCCGGGTTGGGTTGATCCATTTTTAATTTGGCTTACAATTTCTCCAGTCCTGCCCTATAAAATTTATAGGGCTCAACGAGCCAGGCCCTACATATTTTCAAATTACTGCACAAACTGTTTACTGCTACAAAGTTCTTCTATGCTTTGTATAGCTAATGTCATATATATTTACAAAGGGAGAGATTTGTTCAACTTATGGATCACATGATGAATATTCGGCCATAGTATTTAATGTATCTCTAGCTGGAATTGTTTAGGCTCTCTCACACATGGACCCACATAGATAAAAAATACCATGAAATTTTTTACTTTTGTTTTATTTTGTTTTGAACTTGTCTGACTCCTTTCTTGTATGATGGACAGTACGTTGTAAGGGACTCCACAAAAAGTGCTACTGTAAAAGACAAATCAACTTATGTTCTGGTTCCAAAACAAGGTGATCAGCTTCTTTCTGACAGAACTACAACAATGGCTTCTGCAGATGGAAATCAAGCATTTGAAGATGAGAGTGGTAAAATTGGAGTTCCAAAATTTCATGAGATAATTTTACCTTTTATTTTTGGTAGGGTTCTGTTTTGTGGCTTGGAGGCAAGCACATAATAAGATAGACTAATGATCATGAATTTCTAGAGTATTGCTTGCTTGATCTTGGATTATTACAATGGGCTATTCATGTTTTACCATTACCATAAATCATGCTTGTTGCCAAACTTTTCCTTTCATGTCTCTTGTTTTTAGCAGTGACCTTTGTTATAGTCATGTTTTCTCAGCTATGATTGTATAGAGAGAACTCTCAAGGATTTCATTATCTCTCGCCACTTCTAAGTCTGTTGAACTTCTGCTGGTAATATGAAACATGATATTTAAAACTTTAGCAAACAATAAAAATGAAATGTCACTGATCGATTTGATTTTTCCCAAAATTCAGGTGAAGACAAAGTTCCTTTTGTTTATCTTTATAAATGTTTTTTCCCCTGATGTGGGTTCTTTGTTGGATATGAACCAGAATGACTTATTTGCTGAACACAGGGTTTAGCGTTAGCTTTTCCTTATTCTTTCTCTATATATTTATATTTATATATTTGTGTATATAAAATAATTTGTCAACGTATCTTTTGAAATCAATATCTGGGGGCTATCCCTCTTTTTGGCTTTTGCGGGGTGGTATTGGCTCCTCAATTAATTCCCCCGTGTCTACAATATTCTCTGTTTTCAATGTAACTGTATTTAATTTTGCATTAATTTGTATTCTATTTCTTTTTAACTGGAATTTCTGTTTCAATTGGAATTTTCTCATCAATGCCTCCTTTTTCTCAGGAGTTTCTGGACCTATTGATGCTGGGAAGAAGAAAGTCCTGCTTCTTAAAGGGAGAAAAAGGGAGATAATTACTGTGAGCTTCTGATTTCCCTCTTTGTAATCCCATGTCTAATTCTATGTATTTCTGTACATAGTGCACATCCACCATAAAAGGTAACTGAAATGAATACTTTATGTTTGAGAAGCTGCAGTATACTTCCATTTTCTGTTTGGAGGTCTAGGTGTAGAAATAGACAGTCTTGATATCAGCTGAACAGATAACTTATTATTGTATTTATTAATGTATTTATTGCGTCTATTCTGGTTGGGGCTTAATTTCAATTTGTAACTTTCTCGAGAATGAAGTGAAGCTTATTAAGGAACTTTGTTTATCCCTTTCTTTTCCTTTTGATGGATACTTCTTATGTTGGTGGCTTCAATGTTTATGCAGTATTATTTGTTATACATCTTGTCTAGTTTGCATCTATTGATTTTGTCTTTGTCTTTGTTGATTTTCTGAATTCATCACTTTACAATTGAAAAGTTAATTAATAACTTGCAATTTCTTGGTGGACTATCCTTGAAATAATTCCAGTTGTGACGGGTAGTTATTTTTCCAGTGCAGTGTTAGTAGAACTGCTTATACAATGGATATCATGTAAGCTTACTCTTTGAAGAATGACAATTGGAGTGAGATCTCATTTTAATGTGACATATAACACCAATGAATAAGGTGTATGTGCTTTAGAAGAAGTACTAGAAAGATTGGTAGGGGTATCATGATTGGTAGACTCTTATGTGTCTATGATCCAAATGATTTTATGTGATTACTCTCAGATGAAGTGACTGCCAGGGTTTTCTTTCTGTTGTCTGCTGCCTTAACGCTGTATGTATGTATGTATGAATCAGTATCTTAGATTCTTAGTGATTTGAGATTAGGTCCAGCTGATGCAGTATCCTGAGTGGCTTTATCTTGTGGATCTTCTAGTAAGAGCAGCTCTGCTCAGTGTCTGATGTTGCCTTTGTACTTATTATGCAGGTATCTGATTCTGATAGCATGTTGCAGCAACACAGTGTAACATCTTCATCTAAAATGATTTTTGGTTCGACTGCTCCAAAGCAGAATCAGCGGCAGGAAGGTAGTGGAAGGATAATTAGACGCATACTCTCAAACAAGGATTCACGTCAAAGTCAGTCATCCAGGTCCTACTCTGAGCAGCAAATCCAAACATCCAATCAAGAAAAGGAAAAACGACCACCTCGCCCCTCACATGTGCAATTGATTACAAAGGGAACAAATGGGCTTCCAGAGGACAAAACTGGTGTCATTGATTTACAAGTTTCTAGTGAGAGGCAGGAGACACATGTCAGACATAAGGATAGAGCTGATCGTGGTGTGTGGACATATTCTTCTAATGGAGGTGATGACTCTTTGTCATCTGCTTCCTCACAAATAGATTCTTTTAAAGGTACGAATCTTTGGTATGTATTAAATTGCTTAGTTCATTGTGGATTAATCTTATTCTTGTGGAGAAAAGGGAGAAAAAGTGAAGTTCACATGTGTTCAAATTTACAACTGAGGTGCTGATGAACGAAGTATTCTGGAAAATCTGTTACTGCCTGCTTTTGTGTTTTACATCATAACTTGATGTTTATGCATAGATGCACATGATGTAGGAAGTCATGCAGATTTGAAACATGACATACCAAATGCAAAACGAGGGGAGATAAAAACTCTTGGAAGTTTGCGTTCCAGTCAGTCATCAGAAAATGGTTAGTTTGTGTTATGGAATGCCAGATCTTTGATATTGTTTTACTTACTGGCTTTATATGTTCATGCTTGTTGTGTTTTCTGTCTTGTGGACCTTAATTTCAGTGCCCATGTTTTATTCAGGTTTCAGTAAGCATCTTGGTCGCCGTGGACCAACCCATGGGATGAAGGATATTGATGGCTTTTCAGTTTCTAGTGAAGGAAAGCATCCAAGAAGAAACAATGCCTCTGTTTATGGTTCCCATGAGGTACAAGTTTGTTATGTGCATGGCTTTAATCTGCATATTCTTATGTTGTTGTAATAAATGATTAATACCTCTCTTTTATTTTCAGAAACAAGTGTGGGTTCAAAAAGCAAGTTCTGGTACCTAGAATATATTGATTGGTAAGACACATTTCTGGATTTGGTATGGAGTTGCATATCTTAAAAGAAAAAATGCTTGCTGATGTGCCAAGATTAGGTCTTACCTAATTCAAATTCTTTTTGAGCTTGGAATTTTCTATTGCTGTTTATCTAGATATTATTGGTTTTCTGTGATTTTTTCTGGAACACAAGTTTTTTGTAGGTTATTTAGGCATTTATATCAGTTTTGTGGAACTTTCTTAAACTGTATGAGTGTGCTTTCTGTGTTTTACAGAAATGTAGATGAAATACCTTCCAACATGAATTTTTTTTTCTTTTTTCTTCTGGTAAAGACATTCTCTTGTCAAGTTTTGAATTTATGGTTTTCTAAGTTCTTTAGGTATTCTTTTCCCATTTTTCCTCTTCCTCAAGTAGCCAAAAAGCCCTTTTTTGTGTCTTAAACAAGGAAGCTGATATAATACGTTGAAAGGATTGCATGATGGTAGGCATGCACGTTGAGGCTGTGCAATAATATATATATATATATATATAAGTGATAAGGAGAGAGAATGTGGGTATAGTTATCTAAAGCAACTCTGTTCTAATGTATTTTAATTACTTTTTGAACTTCTGTGGACAAAAGCGTGAATGAAAACTGTCATGCGTTCTATTAATTAATAGTAGAAATATGGTAAATCTATGTTCTGTTCACAGACTGTGTATTGAAGTTAGTCAACATCATTGATTTTGTATTCACTTGTATCAAGGTTGATGATTTTCCTTTCAGTGAAAAGCATGCTGACTTACAATTTTGGAGCATCGTTGGCTGGTGGCTGGATTCTGTCGCTTTTTGGTTGACAGATGATTATAAGTAAATGAGTTTATGTGGTTAAAAAAAAGGTTCTTTTTCTATACAACAGAGGAAAGTACAGTTGATCGAATTGATGCATTTGAGTTGCCTAAAGTATTCAGACTTAACTTCATCGAAGATGGCTCATAGTGAGAGAAATTAAACAAGAGTGGTATCACAAATTGCATAACGTCCCTTGTATGATATGAGTTGCTGCCTGTTTGGAGATTCGTGAATATACTCGCCTAGCCTTGTAAGTTTGACTGAGTATGGGTATAGTGAGGTTTTATACATGGGTCATCTTCTGTAGTTGAAGTGTAAATACAGGCGCAGGGCATTGTGTATTGCCTGTTCTTTAGTTCTCATATATATAATCCCTTAATATTTGGTCTGCCAAATACAAGTGACTGCCTGCTTATGACCCTGGATAGTTTTGGAAAATCATCTGCTCAGTGCTGAGATGGAAAACTCCAAGGGCCATTTTGCAGGCTCTCCTCTAGCCTTTGGATTGACAATGGTGTTTCTTGTAGTGGCCAGACATGAGAGTTACTATAGGTGGTTGGTGTGGTACTAAGGATTTGATGAGGTCTTGCAGAAGTTATTACTGTGTGGATACTACTGATTTGGCACCAAAATATATCCTTTGTACACAGATTGTGGTGTTGAATTTCTCAGCAGAACATAGCTGTGTTACAATGCTGGTTCTTCATATGTTCAATTAATTTGTTTGGGAATGTCCATCCTTGACTATTTTGGTGCTATTGCTTCTTATGCAAGTGTTATCATAGAACTGGGCAAGCATAAAATCGCTTAATGACGTATATGGTGAACAAGCGTTTGAATATTTCAAAACTCTAATGCACATTTTTTAATAAAGTTTTTCAATTATATTATTACATATGAAGGTTTTATAATTGTTATTTTTTTATAGGACGAAAGTGATGCTGAGCTGAAAGATGCAAGTTAGCTACATTGTGAGGGGAAAATTAGTCACACATTGTACAATTTGTTTTTTTCTAGAATTTGAATCAAACAAATCTCATGAGGTTAACATTGAATTAGAATTATTAGAAATGGCGAATATAAAAGTGAATTTAAGCTTACTGAGAAATTATACTCATTTTTGTTTTTGGGGGTGCATTGGGAAGTTCAAGTTTGATGTTCCATGATTCACATTTTGCATAATCAAATCTACCATTTTTCATTCAAAAATAAAAAAGTTTTCAAACATATATGGGCATGAATAATTATTTTTTTACAAGAGATTTCATGAATATTTGATTTTAAGTATTAAATATGAATGCTTATAAGTAAATTAATATCGCCATTTTCCAAGTTGGATTCCCATGAGTATTATTATAAACAACGTAACATAAATAAAAAATTAACTGTGTGACATATTTCATTTATATAATAAAAAATATAAATATATATATCAATAACTAAGTAACAAAAAAAGAGAGGATATTATAGCAATTGAAGTTTATACTGACGTGGCTAATTTCAAAACTACAAACTCACAGAACAAAAGAGAAAGAGGTAAAGGAAGAATGAATTGAATATTACTCGCATCTCACCAGCAGCTCCAAAGGGGTCCAAGTCCAATTCGCAGTCTCTTGTGCGTTTCAGTTTGAGTCTGCCATGGCAGTTGGCGTTGTTCCCAACTTTGTCAAATTTCTTAATCCTGTGAGTTCCACATTCAGATTCCCAACGCACAGGAAATCTGTTCTGGCGCGAAACTCCAACCTTCAGGAAGTCTCTTCTACTGGTTCTCTCTCCCTCAAAGAAAAAAACTCCCTCCCAGGTCTGTTACTTTCCTTTCTTTTTTTTTGTTTTTCTTCTTATCTGCATGGTGATTTTGGATTAGTGTGTTTTGATTTCGAAATCTGGGTTTTGTTTCTGGAAGAATTCTTTGTTACTGTAATTCCCTGCTGACACGAAAGGGAAAAAATGGTTATTATGTACTCATTCAATGGAAGCAATGTTCTTATTACTTTTTTTTCTTTTGCTGATATGACGAATGAAGATTCTAGCCTGCATTTGTATAGTTGTCCAACATCTTTTAGCTAATCTAACAAATTATTGTTTCTGGAAGTCTGAACATTCATTTCTACTAACGTTGTCTCTAAGGTATTCACGAAAATTCTCTCTAAGGAACTTGATATTTTAAGTTTTGAAGTTTGAACTCTCTGCTAGGTGTTTTGTTTTAGAATTGGGTGGAGGTGGGAGATATATGGCAACTTTGGTTGATGTTTAATTCTCATGTCAACCATAAGTTCTTAATATATGTGGGGGGCCTGGAGTTGTGATGGAGAACCTAGAAGACTTAGAAAATAATTAATATATCAGGATAGGATGAATATGTAACATTTTGTTGGCATTTCTAATGCAAATTTGGGATAGTTTTCAGGGAAACCCGAAGCTGATGTTGTTGTCATAGGGAGTGGTATAGGTGGACTTAGTTGTGCAGCTCTTTTAGCAAGATACCAACAAGATGTGCTGCTTCTAGAAAGCCATGACCTACCTGGTGGTGCTGCCCATTCTTTCGATATCAAAGGGTACAAGTTTGATTCTGGACCATCTTTATTCTCTGGGTTGCAATCAAGGGGTCCTCAGGCAAATCCTCTTGCACAGGTAGTTCATTTTCTTATGAAAGATGATGGTTAATTACAGGTCATGGAGTTTAACTTACGTTATGCATTGTTTATTATTGAATTATTGTCATGCACTGACTCATACTTTTTTTCTTGAGCTGCTACTGATCTCATTTTTTTATATCCTTGGATTAAATGGAATCAAAGTCTGTATGCAAATCTCAAGTAGCAGGTTTTGATATCTCTCCTTTTTATGATTTTAGGTTCTGGATGCATTGGGTGAATCTCTCCCGTGTGCCATTTATGATTCATGGATGGTCTACATCCCTGAAGGTGAATTTCTGTCACGCATAGGGCCTACAGAATTTTTCAAGGTGGATTATATTATTTTTATGGTCTATGTTCTTCCATTATAGTGTTGTGTTTTTTATGTTGATTGCATGCTTGATTTCTCTTTAATTTTTTATTGTCATCAGAGAATAATAGGGAAATTCTCATTATGTATAACTTATGTCGTAAGAAAGATGATTAATCCTATATGTCTTTGTGTGTGTGTGTGATCTTGTTTTGCATTTTATATAGTGGAACTTCTTCTGTTAATACCTTAATTTGGTGGATTTACGCCATTTGGTGTTACTTAGTGCTAATTTTCCTAGGTACAAATCCTAATAAAAAAAGAAGTATTCAAGATCTCTAGTACAAAACCCATAAAAGGTTTGGTATTATTATATACAATCACCTTTTAATGATTTGGTTAATGATATTAATCTTGCTATAAAAGAGAGTGCTATAAATCATGGCACTCATGTAGAGATAATGAAAATTCGGAAAAGTATAAGTAGCTAAGAAAGACGTTAAGAAATGCAATATCGGAGACAAGAAATAAAGCTTATGAAGGGTAATATTAATCCTTAGGAGCCAAAGATGGTGAGAGAAGAATATTCAAGTTTGCTAAGAGTAGGGAGAGAAAGATAAGAGACTTAGATCAAGTGAAATGTATTAAGGATGAAGAAGGTAATATATTGACAAGGGAACAAGATATTCAAGAAAGATGGAAGAATTATTTTCACAAACTTTTTAATGAAGAACACCTATCTACTTGTCATGCAGATAGGCTAAGTACTAAAGAGGAAGATCTTAATTATAGTTTCTATCCAAGAGTTTGAAATAGTACAGGCATTGATGAGAATAGATAATGGCAAAGCAGTAGGACTTGATAATATATCCATTGAGGTGTGGAAGACTATAGGAAGAAAAGGGGTAAGTTGATTAACAAAGTTGTTTAATGTGATATTGGGAACCAAGAAGATGTTGGATGAATAGAGGGAAATTATTTTAATCCCATTGTATAAGAATAAGGGTGACATACAAAATTATGCAAATTATAGGGGGATCAAACTCATAAGTTATACCATGAAGTTATGGGAGAAGGTTATAGAGCGGAGATTGAGGTTGGACACGCAAATTATAGAGAACCAATTTAGTTTCATGTCAGGGAGGTTAACCATAGAGGTGATATATTTATTGAGGAGATTGATAGAGAGATATAAGAGATCTCGCAAGGACCTATATATAATCTTCATCGATTTAGAAAATGCCTAATGATAGAGTACTGAGAGAAGTGTTATGTAAGGTTTTAGAAAAGAAAGGAGTCTAAGTGACTTATATTCAGGCAATCAAAGATATGTATGATGGGGCCACGACTTGTGTGAGAACACAAGATGGACTCATAAAGGATTTTCCTATAACCATAGGACTACATCACGTTCAGCTTTGAGTCCTTACCTTTTTAATTTGGTATTGTATGTGCTCACTGAACATATCCAAGAGGCAGCACCACGGTGTATACTTTTTGCTGATGATATAGTCCTTGTTGGAGATTCCAAAGAAGTTAACGAAAAATTAGAGAGGTGGGGACAAGCTTTAGAAACATATAGGTTTTATATAAGTCGTAGCAAAACGAAATATATGGAATGCAATTTCAGTAAAAGAAACACTGATTTGAGGGCAGAGGTGAAGCTAGGAGATCATTCCATACAAAGAGTCATAAGTTTTAAGTATTTGGGAACGATAATGCAAAATTATAGAGAAATAGAGGAGGAAGTAAATCATAGGATTCAAGCTGGGTAGATGAGAGGGAGGAAGGCTTCAGATGTTATTTGTAATAGAAAAGTACCACCCAAGCTTAAGTGAAAATTTTATTGTATAGCTATAAGACTTGTATTGTTGCATAGTATTGAATGTTAGGCGACAAAATGTCAACATGAGCAAAAATTTAGCATTGCAAAAATGAGAATGTTGCGTTGGATGAGTGGTCACACTAGAAATGATAGAATTAGGAACGAGTGCATTAGAGAGGAAGTCGGAGTAGCACTTATTGTAAATAAGTAAATAGAAACGTGTTTTAGATGATTTGGTCATATACAGAGGAGACCAGAGTCTCCCATACGTAGAGTTGACTAGATGGAAGATAACCCAATAATTAGAGATAGGAGAAGACCAAAGAAAACAATAGGGAAGACTATTAGGATGGACTTAAGTATTAATAACCTAATTGTAGAAATGAGTGAAGGTAGCACACATTGGCATCACTTGATCCATATAGCCGACCCCATTTAATGGGAAAAGGCTTGGTTTGTTGTTGTTGTTGTATTAATATCAACCTTGCTTTAGCTGGTTTATCATAACCTATTGAGGCTAAAAATAATTTCTATTTGTGACTTTGATTATTTCAGGACCTTGAGAGGTATGCAAGTCCAAATGCTGTAAAAGAATGGAAGAAACTACTTGTGAGTTCAGCTAATTCTCTGCTGTCTAGAAGAAATCTATATTTTTAGTCTCATATGGTAAAATAAAAATTTGTTTGACAGGATGCTGTACTTCCATTGTCTGGAGCTGCAATGGCTCTTCCTCCTCTATCTATTCGAGGAGACTTGGGTGTTCTTTCCACTGCAGGAGCTAGATATGCTCCTTCTCTATTAAAATCTTTTATTCAGATGGGACCACAGGGTGCTCTTGGTGCTATAAAACTTCTCAGACCATTCTCAGAAATAATTGATTCGCTGGAGCTGAAAGACCCTTTCATAAGGAATTGGGTTGATCTATTGTCATTCTTGCTTGCTGGGGTCAAAACTAATGGTATACTCTCAGCGGAGATGGTAACTACTTATAAAGTTGTGGAATATTCTTTATCTACAATGACCATTATAGTCCATGTATAATAATTCTAATCATGGGTCTGAATAGTTTAAACTTTTGGGTTTTGTTATTAAATATTGTTTTATTGATGCCTGAACAATTTTTTTTCCTTCATTTTTTCAGATTTACATGTTTGCAGAATGGTACAAACCAGGATGCTGTCTTGAATATCCCCTTCACGGAAGTGCTGCTATTGTCGATGCCCTTGTACGAGGACTTAAGAAGTTTGGTGGAAGGCTTTCTCTTAATAGTCATGTGGAAAGTATCGTTGTTGAAAATGACAGAGCCATTGGAGTCAAGCTGAGAAGTGGTCAAGTAAGTATATTTTGAAAGATTAGACTTAAAAATCAACTTCTGTTAATTGATATCTGCATTTTATTTTTTCAATGAAATGATTATTTCTATATTTTACAGTTCATACGTGCTAAAAAGGCTGTGGTCAGTAATGCATCGATGTGGGACACTTTAAAATTGCTGCCTAAGGAAGCAGTTCCAAAGTCTTATGCTGAGAGGATTAACACAACTCCTCAATGTGAATCATTCATGCATCTCCATTTAGGGTTTGACGCTGAGGTTTGCCATTTTGGAGACTTGCTTTATCAATTCTTATTTATTTTATTTTAAGATTAAGCTACAAAAATGTAAAAGATGAGGGCCCATATTATGCCCAAAGTTTTCATGTTTTATTAATAAGATAGGGATAACAATGTTATAATGTCTGATTGACCAGGATATACGTAAGGATTTGGGGATTCATCACATAGTTGTAAATGACTGGGAAAGAGGAGTTGATGCTGATCAGAATGTTGTGTTGATATCAGTACCTAGTGTACTTAGTCCTAATCTGGCACCACCTGGAAAACATGTGCTACATGCTTACATGCCAGGAACTGAACCATTCGAGTTGTGGAAAGGGCTTGATCGTAGAAGTGCAGAATACAGAAATCTCAAAGCAGCAAGGTCAGAGGTATGTGAATATATTTAGTGCCATTTGGCCATGCTCCGGAAGAAATAAGATTATTCTTTTAAGGTGATAAGAAGCACTTGCCTTTAGTGTTTGAGATAACATTTACACTTTTTTCTTCTGTTTTTTGTTTCTAATTTACTTCATAAGAGAAGCAAAGTGCTTGTTGAAAATTTTGATTCAATGCTAAACTGCTTTTTTGTTGCAGAAATTTCTTTTTAAAAAAAAAAAAGCACAATTTTTGCAACATGGCCAAACAAAACATACTGTTGGTATTCACGCACCTTCTGTGTCCCACTAAAAACAGTACTTGTCAATTCTTCACAAAGCTAGTAAAAAATGAGTGAACTTAGTTTCGGTCACTAATTGATAGAGACTACATTTAGTATTTTAATAGCAGACTTCCTAAACATTCAGAGTTGAACAAATTTTAGCTGAAAAGCTAGTCAAGACAAAACATAATGTGTCAATATTTAGTTTGCATCATGACATCTGGGAGGATTTTCCAGCCTTCAACTTTGTCACCAATGCACAGGTTTCAGCCAAAAAAAAAAAACGTACTATAAACTATGAAATAAATTTATCTTCATTACCAGTGAAACTTTATGCAATTTCTTGCTTTTGTGAGAAGTGGATGGTGTTACATATGTTTAAGTGTTGTGAAAGAGGTCAAATCATTCCAATGGAAAGTACCATTGACTACTAATGCTTTTATTCAGTATTTGAGCAGTTCTTTCAATAATGCTTAGTCGACTTCATCACTATACCCATTCATGGGTTGTACCGAGCTTCGGCCGAAATCCAATAGGGTTTTAGGTGTTGAATATAGGCTTGGGAAACCAAGCGATGGTAAATCCGGGCCTAAACCCACTAAGTTAGGCTAAGTATACCACCCAAGCCAACATAGCCCATGAACACTTTAAATTCATCATCAATTAATCCCATATTTTTCATTTGTTCACATTGCTTGATGTCGGTTCTAGTCAGCCAAAAAAGAATCTGATCTAGTTATTTATTTGTTTATCCTTTCAATTGGCAGTTTATTAAAAATTTGATTCTTTCTTGTATGTCAGGTAATGTGGAAAGCTGTGGAGCGTGCACTTGGTCCAGGTTTCAGCAGGGATAAGTGTGAGGTAAAGTTAGTTGGAAGCCCTCTAACACATCAAAGGTTTCTCCGGAGGAACCGAGGAACATATGGACCGGCTATAGAAGCCGGAAAAGGTACTTTTCCGGGACATTCAACCCCAATACCACAGCTTTATTGTTGTGGAGACTCCACCTTCCCTGGCATTGGAGTCCCAGCAGTAGCTGCAAGTGGCGCCATTGTTGCAAATTCACTGGTTTCAGTGTCTCAACATTCTCAGTTGCTTGATGCAATTGGAATATGAAAGCATCTGTGAGCTAAGTTTCAACTCTCCATCTATTGTTTTTTTCTCAACTTGTTGTATAGGTATTTATTCTGATAATCTGTCTATAAAATAATCGATTTTGCCATAGTTTTTTTTTTCACTCTTTTTTCCACATGGTGTACTATTGATTGATATGCATCCTGAGGGTGCTGCTGGATATTTATACATAGCTGAGCCATTGTAAGAACGAAAAAAAAAGTACTTTAGAACGTTTATCTAGTCCAAAACTTAATGTTTAACACATTAAAGTAACACCTAATTTTGAAAATATATGTGTAATTTATAAATTATGAAAATAATTGTAGTAATAGGTTGTTTTGGTTTGATTCAGTTTGGTCCATTCTCAAACCAAATACTGAAACAAACTTTTTAGTCAATTTTTTTGTGGTTTGGTATGATATCACTTTTTAATTACTTGAACATAAAGAATTTAGAAAAGACAGAAGGTTTTACTTGTATTATAGTATTCCACTGGAAATTTTTCTCCAATGTAATATCTAAAATATTTATAAAAAAAAAACAAGACAGAACATTTTACTAATTATACTTGCTTATTTTCATTAATTGAGTGTTTCCTTGGAAAATTTTCTCCTCCATGGCTCCATCTTCTCGAAAGTAAACTGGTCAACCATATGACATTTGACATTGGAATATTAGCAAGGATAATGAACGGTAGAGTCACTTGTGTTTTCTTCATATTCAGACTTGCATCCCAGTTGATAACAAAATTTTGGACCGACTCATTTCATTGGAAAATTTTCAATATAAATAAAAACACAAAATGTATTTTGGGTGGTGTTTTTTACTGCAAATATATGAAATTGATATGACAAAAAAATTTAAGTACAGCTTTTATATCTCTGAAAATCTCTAATAAGAAAATTATATATGTATAATTTTTATAATTCATAACTCTAATTAAATATTTTTAAAAGTTTTTTTTACATGTTTTATTTTAATGGAAGAACTTCATAATAAAACTGTCCTAAAGTCTAGTCTAATTGATATATCATATATATATTCTGAGTGTGGGATGGGGATATAATTCTACTGGAAAATTTGAATTCTTAAGAATATATCTTTTGAAAAAAAAATTCTCAGCACAGAATCAAATCCAGATTTTATCTTTAAATCTCTTAAGTATTGGTAGGATTTGAATATTTTATCCATGTCTAAAAGTGGAAGAGGTCTCTCTAGCTAGCTTGGGGCAAGCAAAATAATGGTGGTCTCCATCTCTATCTTTGAACTTTTTCAGTAGTTTAATTAATCTTGATTGTTGAATAGTGCTGTAATAGTTATAGTCAGATTGAGGGGACCGTTTCCAGGTCCATGCGCGCACATGCATGTCCCCACGCACCTTAGTTATCACATCTTTTGTACTTTGGAAACTTGGAATGCCATCCATATCTTAGGTTACAACTTTCAAAAACACTTCATCTTCATCGCTTTCTGCATACTTTCTTCGGAATACATCCTCTCTAGTACTGAATACAGTTTAGTAGGTAAAGATAATGATGATTACGATATATATGTGTAGGTTATTATAGTTTTTGTTTTTGGATTAAGAAAAAAAATCTTTTTTAATTCTCAGAACAAGTAACAAAATTAACCTCTATGCTTAAAGATCCTTTAAATATTTGAATTCGTATAGCTGGATTTATTTATTTAAAAAAATTTAAAATGATTATTTTTAAAAAAAATTGTATCTTATTTGTGTACAAGTTTATGAAAATTTTCTTATAAATTACATTAATTATATGATGTAAAATCTACATATACTATCAAAATAAAACTTTAATAAGTTTTTCATTACAAAGATATCAAATATAACAACTTCAATAATTTTATCAAGAGAATTGATGTAAATAATATAATATAATAAATAATATATATAATATAAAAATAAATACTTAAATAATTTATATAAAATAAGTTTGAATTTGAATTTGAGTCTCAAACTCAAATCTATCAAAATTCTCATACTTAGATCCAAACATTCTTTTAATATTCATATGAAATTTAAGGAATAAATTTTATTGATGAAATTTTCATTCCTATTATTTACAAGCTTAGGAATATGCACATCTGTTGTGTTAGGTTTGTATGGTACCTAAGTTTCTACAAGCATAAAAGAAAGAAGGACAATCACGTTAAAGAGTATTTTAGAAATCAAGTTATGCTGAGATGTACAAAATAAATATATGTTGAAGGAATTAATAGCAAGCATTTACAAAATTATACAGTTGTCTTGTTTATAAAAGAATGCCTTTCTTTGGTTTGTATAGTAACTTAAAGTTTTGGTCCTTCAAATATATGAATTTTTTCAATATGATCAGTTATTTGCAACCTTTCTTAAATGAAAGATTTGACTGGTTTATTTTTCTCAAGTTGGTTCATTTTTGTCAATTCAAATCAAGTTTTCTTTGTTAAGTTAGTCTCTTTTACATTTGTGTTAGTCCATGTTACTAATTTGACTAAAGATGCTGCAGTTAATGTATGAATTAAGACGAAGAACTAACAATTCAAATATTCAAGAATTTTGTTAATTAGTGTTTTTAAGGTATTAGTTAAAATTTTATTTGATTAGTTGAAAAAATATTTAATGATTTGAAATTTATAAAAATTTAATAAAAATAATAATTCTTAATGTTAAAATCTTTCATTAATCAATCAGATAAATTTTTAACTAATGCGCAGACAATAATTAACAAAGCCCAAAATATAATTGAGACGAATTAAAAATTGTTAGATTAAATTGAGAAAGTTTGTATCATTTTTCTAGAAAGCGAAATATCAGTTTACTTGTGTTCATATTAACATGATTACGTTGAGTAGTTCAATGACTCACCTAATGTATTTTATCAAGTCATTATCATATACTCCATATACCTTATTTAACCTAAACTTGATGCCCATATAACAATAATAGGTACCAGAACATTTGTTTTTTTGTTAATATGTTAACTAAAAAGGCGTAATTAAAGTTAGTGTATGAACTAAATTGATGAAAAATTAGCATATGAAACATTAAATTGAGGGAAATTAAAAACATTACATTAAACCTATAAAGTTTGCATCAATTATTTAGAGACCAAAATATTAGTTTAATATTTGTATTAATACGATCATGTTATTGTCCAATAAGTCACCTTTTTTTTCTAAACCATTTCTATACTCTACTTTGACAGTTTGACCTAAATTTTGATGCTGTATTTGTTGTGTCTGGACCACTACTTTGTCCAATTTTGCATCAATGCCGACCTACAAATCAATAGGTTTTGATCCTTTTGAATTGAATGAATGTTAGAACACTGATTGGTTACATATATATATATATATATATTAATTTTCCACTATTTGAAGATTATACAAGTGGAGGAGGAGGACCTATTAATACCCTATGTCATCAGGGGATGACTTTTACAAATCTTTTCAAGATTTGCCCTAGTGCACAGGAAACATGCTGAAAATTCTATTATCTAATTAATAGAGTTGAATTTAGCAAAAATATTAGTTTTTATAATAAGTTTTTATTAAAAATATTTATGTTTAATGTAATAATATTTTAAACAAAATTATCTATACATAATGGAGAATATATGTGAAAAATAATAAAATTTATTATTCCAAGAGGCTTTTTCTTTTTACATTATTAGATATATTTTGTAAGGATAAATTTTAAGTATAAATTTTTAGTATTTATTATCAAATTCTTTAATGATAACATGATACATGATTTTTTTTATAGTTTAAAATTATGTGATTTGGTTTTTTAATTTAAAAATAGTTTCTTCACATTGTACTAAATTAATAAGGGAAGTGCTGTTAACACATCAAGTTATTTTTCAATAAACGCCATCTGTAGACATTGACATGTTTATTTCTCATTAAATTGCTTTATCTTTTTCAAGGGAGAAGAAATTTGGATGAAGCTTTTTCAATATGACTGTCAACAAAGTCATGAATTTCGATGGTAGCTCATTGGCCATTGAGATATTCAATTATCCTTACATTTCTAAGATTGTTAAATTAAAAGGGAAAGAGACAAGGAGAGTGATGAGTTGGTTCATCGTTTTGATGAAAAGCATCTTGTAAACCTCAATTGAGCAAACATGATGGATAATAGCTAAGCTTTTTTGCAAAGTTGTTAGGCTTTAAATAGATCATCATAATAAATCAAAAAGCTTTTGTTGTTGATTTGAGATTTGAGTACTTTTTTGGTATAGGGGTACTTTTGTACTTTGATTGAGTTTAATTTTTAATTATTTCAAAAAGTGTTTTTTTACATAAATGTAATATATTTAAATTTTTATTTTTATATTACTCTTTGAAAAATCAAACATTAATTAATAAAATTGAAATGTAAATAACTTATTGACCTGTAGATCATATAGAGATATTTTCTTTTAATTAAAAATAAATATAAATTTTTTTTAAAATTTTGTAATTTGTATACATTTTTTTAAATTTTTTATCAAAAACTCTAAAAAATAATAGACATGTCAAATTATTTAAAAAATTTTTTTAACAAGAACATAAATTTTTGACACAAAACCTAAATGTCAAGAGAGTTTTTAATAAAATGACTAAATTTTATTAAAATATTTTATATTTTGATATAACTTAATTTTGTTAAATTATTACTGTTTTTTTTAAATTATGGATAAAAAAAGTAGCATAAAAATTATTTAAATCACGTGCTTATGTGTATAAAGGTGTAAGATTTTTTACTTTTAAATTTTTTAAGAATAAAAAAGGGAAGGGCCGTTCAAGTTATATATAATTTGATTTTAGATTTTTTATATTTAAAAATATATAAAAAATAAAAAACTTACAGAAATTTATTATAAATAAATTGAATATTTTTTATTTTTTAAATAAAAATATATTATTTTTTAACATAAACAATTCGAATCCATATAATTTATTGGCCAATTAAAATTAAAATTAATATATATAGAAAAATTGAATAAGTCATATAAATGAGAATCTGATTAAAAAATAGAGTCTACGCTAACGCCACTCTATTTTTCTTTCTTAAGATTACAACCAACGTCAATTTCGATGAATGAGATTAATTTATTTCACAAAATTTTTTATTATTATAATTAAGAATCTTTCTAAAATTTAAAAAAAAAATTAGTGTGATTTTTATATCCCTCTTATTAAATTTTTAATCAGAAGATGATACCTGTGTAATCCATATAATTAATCACTTTTAATTTTATCAAATTTAAAGAAAATTGGTATAATTTATTTTTAAAAAAAGTGGTCCCAGTCTAAAATGCTGACATGGCTCCTACATGAGCCGTTGGTGGGACCTGAGGCTCATCCCGTTGTGTGGTCAATGGCCATGCGCGGTGTTTTGTGGCCACGACTCAGATTTACTTTTGTAAGCTTTCGCCGCGAAAATCATAAAATATGATTTTTGTTACTAAAAATTATTATTATTTATTACAATAAAATAAATGAATAAATAATGACAAATAGTGACAACCTCAGATTAAGGTAGAAGCGCAACGTGGCAGTGCCTCCTGGCTCGGAATCCGATTAATATGAGCACACCAAAACGAAAATCAAAACGTCACCGTCTTTCGTGTAATCATTTCTTTTTGATAAATACAAATATGTTATATTAATTTTTATATAAAACATAAGCTATTATTTTATTTATTTTAATTTGGATATAAGTTATTTATTTTAATTGTTATTTTGTTTTATATATCTGATTAATGAAAAATAATTACTTAAAATAGGGTATTGTTTATAAGTTTGGATTTTTTTTACAAGTATAATTAAAACGATTATTATTATTATTATTATTATTATTATTATTATTATATATCTTTAAATTTATTTTATGTTATATAATATATTTTGTAAAATTATTTCTATAATCTACTATTTGATATTAATCGATAAAATTACAGATAAAATTAGGGTTAAATTAATGTTTTTAAACCCTATAATTTTATTTAATTCTCACTTTGGTTCATAAAGTTTTAATTTTTCAATATAAGGTTTTATTGTTTTAAATGTCTTAATTTATTTTTTTCCATTTAACTTATGTTAGTATTCGTGGAATTTTATCAATATGGTTAATTATGTGCTATTTTAATACTCTAAAGATATATCAATTGATTGGATTTTTTTTAATATTTTGTCTATTAAAATTTTTAATAAAATAAAGTATTAAATTTTTTTAAAAAAAATATTATAATATGATAAATTATATAAACTATATACATATATCAATTTTTAATTAAAAAATTTGATAATAAAAATATAAAAAATTACATTTAAATTTTTTTTCTTAAGAAAACTTAAATAACTTAATCAAAGTTACATCAGTATTATATACGTGAAATATTTTATTTTATTTTTAAATTAAATAGTAAATTATATTAATTTCTCTCTAAATTCAGTAAAATAATATTTGCCATCTATCTAGTTTTAAAAAAATACTTGATGTTTTTGAGGTTTGATAAAATGTTATGCAAACATCTATTCGATTTTTTAAAATAAATTTAATATTTTGCAATGAAATTACATAATATGTAGTAATGGTTAAGGTGAGAGGAAAATCTATAAAATTACATAATATGTTTTGTCTTTTTATCTTCCAAACTAGTTTATACACTGATATGAGGAAGTAGTAAGTGAAAAAGAAGTTAGTCAATATCGACAAATTATTTAAATTTTTATTGTATTTAAAATTAAGATGTTGATTAAGATTTTTTTAATTATTTAATAGAGTATTTAATAACTTAAAATTTATAAAATATTAACAATAATAATAATTTTTAATTTTTAAATCATTAATCAATTAAATGAAATTTTAATTAATATCTTTAAAACATTGATTATTAAAACCATTAAAATTAAATACATTAAATTTTTTTTGTCTAAGTCCACTAATATTTATTTTATTTATATTTTAACAAATAAATAATGTTTATTTAAATATTATTTTAAATAAAATTATCTATCATACAAAATACTTACAAAAAAAAGTTAGGATCTCATTTGTATATAATTTAAAATTTAATTACACAATTTTTAATAAAAAATTAAATTACAGTCTACTAAATACTCAGTACTACCGTGAGTAGCGAAAATGAATTATGAAGTAGTAAGAGAGAAACCAAAACGAGATGGATATTTATCAGATACAAAGGAAAGTGAGGGAAAGTGTTTGTCAGAAAATAAAATGGAAATAGAAAAAAGTTGAGAGTGAGATTGCAATTTGCAAGCGTTTAAGCATACAACAAAGTGTCACGCCGAAATACTTTCCACAGAGATTGAGGGAGAATGTAAAGAAATTTCCGACCCTTACTAATAAGATCGCGAGCTAGCCCTTCACTCTCTTCGATCTTTATTACTATTTTTATCTTTGGTTCAAAGGAAAATTATTCATATATTGACACTGAAAGCTTAGTAAAATGCAAGAACAGTGGTTCAGTACTGATCAGAAAAGCTTGCAGGTGAGTTTGTGTTTACTTCTTTTGAACAGTATGTGTGAATTTTTGGATTTGATGGATATTTTAGATTGGAATTATGTAAACTTTTGAGGTTAATATTGTAAAGTTGGGTTGGTTTGAGGTTTGAATGTTAAAAGGTTAGATCTGATCATTCTTAAAGGACTGATTGATTAAGTTTTTTATTTTATTTTATATTCCTTTACCAGATGCTTTTTGGTTTATTCTTTTATATTTATGTTTCCGGGGTTTTTTACTTTGGTTGTTGAAT
Organism: Senna siamea; assembly: GCA_031216115.1. Taxonomy (NCBI): domain Eukaryota; kingdom Viridiplantae; phylum Streptophyta; class Magnoliopsida; order Fabales; family Fabaceae; genus Senna; species Senna siamea. The sequence continues at coordinate 22,338,347 of CM062355.1, forward strand.
TGTTATGGGCATCAGAGTTAGTGTTTTTGGCTTCTCATTTTGGATGTATTTTTGATGAATTCTTTGCAGGGTGATAATTACTTGGAGAAATTTGGAAGCACCAGAGCAGAGTATTCTGAAGGTAGCAAATAGTAGCACTTTGTGATAGTTGTTCAAGTAAGTCATGGCATCTGCCAGCCTTGGAAATGGTGGGGTCGGCAGTTCCAGGTCTGTTAACGGCTTCAGGGGTTCATCTAGTTCAGTAGATTGGCTTGGGAGAGAGATGCTTGAGTTGAGGTTGAGGGACACGGTGGACCATGATGAGGATAGAGTGAGTTACTCCTTTTCACCATTGATTGTCCTTGTTTCAAATTTTTGTTTTTTGAAGTTCTCTATCAACTATTGCAAATCGCATTATGAGTTGGATCCTCTATGCTATTCTGATTGATAACTTGCAGATAGCAGAGTGGTTTGGAGTGATTCATTTACATTGAGGGTACCTGATTCAAAAAAGACTCAAGTCAAAAATTACTTACTGTTCTGAACTTCTTTTTTTTTTTCTTCTTTTTGAGCTTTTCTTCTTGTTGCTTCACTGTTTTCAGTTTTCACTATTTTGTATTTTGCAGGATAGTGAGCCTGACATCATTGATGGTGTGGGTGCTGAAACAGGACATGTGATAAGAACCAGCATTGGTGGTCGAAATGGCCAATCGAAGCAGGTGAAAAAAAAAAATTTTGGTTCTTTGGTAATAGAAAATTTTGTGCTTATGCAAATTAGTTTAACTATTACAATTTCCCTAACTTTTGTTTTGCTGAAATTAACAGAATGTCAGTTATGTTGCGGAACATGTGATCGGAACAGGCTCTTTTGGTGTTGTTTTTCAAGTGAGTCAGAACCATATAGTTTGCCCTTGATATATTTTGGAAACAGCATGAGCTAATTTACAATATTCTGATTTTTCCCATTTATTACCTCTATCAGGCAAAATGCAGAGAAACTGGAGAGATTGTGGCCATTAAAAAGGTTCTCCAGGACAAGCGTTACAAAAATAGGGAGTTACAGATTATGCAAATGCTGGACCATCCGAATATTGTTGCCCTTAGGCATTGTTTCTTTTCAACAACCGACAAAGAAGAGCTTTACCTGAATCTTGTACTTGAATATGTTCCTGAAACTGTTAATCGTATTGCAAGGAATTATAGCAGGATCAACCAGCGAATGCCTTTAATCTATGTTAAGCTTTACACCTACCAGGTATGAAGTTGCTAGATTCTCCCCCAAATTTCTAATGATTACAAATAAACCAAATGATATAAGAGCACATTGACACAATATATAACTACCCCCTGCATGGCTATCTTGTTTCCTCTGAGCCCTATCCATGTTTTTAAAAATCATGTTTTTCAGCCTTAGATGTCCTCATTCTGAAGAATCCTAATTTCAGTTTCACTGGAGAATCCATTTGGTAATAATTTGTCTCTGAACATATAAAGATGTCGATTAAAAAAAAAAAAAGAAAGAAAATAGAATGGTAGTAGTAAAAGGAAAAAATGTAGTGGATGTAGATTTTGTATTTAGAAAATATTTTAAGAAGGAATCTGGAAACCTAAGAATCATGTATTCTGCACATTTGAAAATGTATTAATCTATTGTTGCCTTATTTATGTTGTTGTTTTGTCCTGAATTTGGCTGCAGATTTGCAGGGCCCTTGCTTATATACATAATTGCATTGGAATATGCCATCGTGACATCAAACCTCAGAACCTACTAGTAAGAGATCCATTTAAGTTTTTGATTTGTTTCTTACCTGGAACTCATTTGGTGTTCATAACTTCATATAGCTAGTGATTTGAATGCTTCATTTCCATGGTGCTATGTTTTTGTCTTTGGCCAAGGCCATAAATTGTGCTACTTTAGTATAACATTCTACAGGCATTTAGAAATGTTCAAAACATTTATTGACACTCTTTTATATATCTTTTGTGTTCATATGCTAATAATTAATGTAAGATTATTCCTTAGAAATGATTTTCCTGTTCAAATATATATATATATATATATTTTGTGGGAATGACTCTCGTGTGTCAGTGTGGACAAAATTGACTTTATTATCTTCTGAAAGATTTTCATTTTAGTTTAATCATTTGGTGATGTCTTTGAACTTTGTTTGAAGTTCATTGTGAAATGGATAGTTTCGTGAATGCCGGGTTTATATTGTACACCTATTTTGATTATCCATATATCACATTGTTTTGCACAATGGTAGTCTTGTTTCATTGTTTGCTGATTAAAAGGTATGTAGGCCAGTTTATTAAAACTGTCTTACTATCACTGATTTTAATTCTCGCTGGCCTGGCATATTGTTCTACTTTTAAGGTCTCTTCTTCTTTAATGTAATGGATATATGGGGGATTTCCTAAGAACTTGCAGACATTGAAGAATTTTGAAGGAGAGGAAGGAGCAGAACTTTGAAGAATTCCCACTCAAGAACTCTGACTTGTTAAAATTTAGGAGATCACTGAAATAATTAAACCTGTTGTGCTTTTCCGTCTCTCACGATTTCAAAACAGGCTAGAAGAGTTAATCTTATGTTTTCTCAGTTAAGTGATTGAAGGAGAGGATGGGATGGAGCCTTACTTATGGAGGGAGAGGGGGGCAGGATAACCTTTTCCTAGGGGTTCAGGAGCCTCATTGTCTTCTGGAAATAATCATGAATTTATGTTTTTCTTTTTCTACTGGAATACAGGCTGAAATTGTGTATTTATACATCATTAATTACTTCTATTGGCATCGATTGACTTGTGATCAAATGCACGTTGCTCATGTTAGGTGAACCCACACACACATCAGCTGAAACTTTGTGATTTTGGAAGTGCAAAAGTGTTGGTAAGATATGGAGCCAACTGGTGATTGATGGAAGCTTTCAGTTTCTCAGCTCAAATTTTATCCATGTTTTATCTCGTCAGGTGAAAGGAGAACCAAATGTTTCTTACATCTGTTCAAGATACTATCGTGCTCCAGAACTTATTTTTGGTGCCACTGAGTATACAACTGCTATAGACATATGGTCAACTGGATGTGTAATGGCTGAACTACTTCTTGGGCAGGTAATTTGATACTTGAATAACTGTGAATACGTTTTTTCCATTTATTACTTATTTTCTTTTTTGTCTTTTTCCATTTCCTTGAAATTCAAATTGTTTTCCAGCCTTTGTTTCCTGGAGAAAGTGGAGTTGACCAACTAGTTGAAATCATTAAGGTGAGTGTTATTTTTCCTTTGTCATTTCCTTTGGGCTAGGTAATTCTTTCTCTTCGGCAACCATATCTTATTAAACAGATGGATTTGACTACTAGAGTAAATTAAAATGTGCCTTTGTAAATATCTGTTGTAACTTAGATACTCTTAAGTTTGTTGTTGTCATGGTATTAGACTATTAGCAGTTACATAGTTCATGTGTTAAAAGAATTCCTCCATAATAATAATTTAATTGGATTTTTTTTTTCAGGTTTTGGGGACTCCAACCAGGGAGGAGATAAAGTGCATGAATCCAAATTATACTGAATTTAAGTTTCCGCAGATTAAACCTCATCCGTGGCACAAGGTGTCATTTCTTTTTCTTTTTTTTTTTTACCCTTTTTGCTTACTTCCTATATTTACTATGAATACTCTTTTGATTAGTTCAATATTTAAATCAAATTATTCATGCTAATTCTTTGCCTAGATGAGGTGGATTCTAATTAGCTTGTACTAGATAGCCCTCTAAAACTAAATAATATTTTATCAGCATGGTTCATGCAATGCCATCATGCATGCTTTTCCTCCAGCAAGAATAATCTATGGTCAAAGCTAGTTGATTTAGTTGTTAGAATTAATTTGATTACTTGATTACTGGGTATGGTGAGAAGTCCATCTGATTCATGGCTCATGCTGAGTATCTTATACGCAGATCGTTTGTTCCTTATATAGTAGAGGAAAGGGTTTAATGGTCATCATAGAGCATTAGTGTTGAATCTTGATAAGTATAACAGACCCTATAAGATTAATGCAAGATTAGTGTAGATATTGTGACTTATGGACACTTTATACTCCAGAGATGTTAAGATGATGCAACAATATCTGTTCAAGTTGAGAGTTGTTATAGGTTGCGTTATTGGAAAGTGATTCAATTGCCCAATGGTTGGTTAATGAGATCTTTTAGATACCCAAAATTGGGGATGGGTTTAATTGTCTTGGTTGAATCTATATGGTTATGAATTATTTCCTTTGATGTGTGTAGATATGAATCTATCTATGTTGAGCAATTAAAGACTTGGTAGAACTTTTATGCGTGTCTTAATATACATTGCTTGAAAAGAGTCTTGTTTGGATGAGGAATTAACTGCGCTACCATCCTAATCTGATAGGTCTTTCAGAAGCGTTTACCCCCAGAAGCAGTGGACCTTGTCTGTAGGTTCTTTCAGTACTCTCCCAATTTGCGATGCACTGCAGTGAGTTTAGCCTTTCCATTCCCCTATTCTGTTCTTTTCTGTTGTGATCTTGGAACTAAAATATTACTATGATCCTTGATGCTCACCATATTATCATACTGCAGCTGGAAGCTTGCATTCATCCTTTCTTTGATGAATTGAGGGATCCGAACACCCGCCTTCCTAATGGCCGCCCACTTCCTCCTCTTTTCAATTTTAAAGCTCCGGGTGAGTTCGACCACTACCTTTGATAGATCATCACATCTAATATTGTAGTTCTTTCGGAGATTTATTTTCCCCTTAAATATATATATAAAAAAATTCTTATGAACAATGTGACCCAATTGCCAATGGCAAAATTTGGTTACAACTTCGATTTATTAATAGATTGTGACCCAATTGCCAATGGCAAAATTTGGGGTTAGGAACATAAAGAACAATGTTCATGGCATTGGCATATACTCTGAATGCTTTACAGTATAGATAACTTATAGTACAAATAAACATAAGGTTGTGCCAATGTAAGCATTTACCCTAAACGTCAATTATCATGCTCTTTAGGCACATGAGTTTGTCTCTATTTACCACAATACATGAGAGAATGATCGCATTTATTAGTTGTATTATAAATTCTTTTTTTATGAATTATCTTTCCCGCTTTTACACACTGATGGATTTGGTGGATCAATTAACTTGGACTATGGAAAATGTAATGGCATTTTTAACCTCTAGAGAACATATTTCAAAAGACTTCGTTGTTGAGAGATTAATTTTTCCCAACTTTCTTATGCCGTTCATTCTGGCAGAGCTTTCGGGTATACCGCCTGACATCATCAATCGACTTATTCCAGAGCATGCTCGTAAGCAGAACTTATTTATGGCTTTGCATGGCTAGCAAGTTTTACCAAACTCTCTTCTTTTTCTGTTTTTTTTTTCCCACTTGTCAATTGTTAGCAGACTGTAAATTATCCAATGCATCTACGAAAGAATGCCACAGAAAGAGTTCCTAGGATACAATATGGGAAGTTGCAGTTTTCGAATTCATTGGCCATGGATATGGAGTTTGTTTTCTATTCTTGCACAAGGGATTTCTTTGTCATGTATATTTTTTCTTGGACACTTTCACTGATGATTTTAGTAAGATAGCAGGTATTAGGAGATACAAGATCAATATTTATACTACCCCTCGAATCGTTCTAGTTTCCATGAACTTTTGGTGATATATGCATTATTTTCCATGATATGGTTTAGGAGAATGTGATGAAATCTTTGAAGATTGCTGTTTTCTGTTTGAGTCAGCGTTACCTAATCTGTTGGTCCATTGCAAACGTAATATATTGGCGTACTGGAACGCGAAAGTGAACAAACCAGAGTTTTTCTTTATGCTACAATATTCTATATCTTTCTGAGTTTGGAAAATAAAGAAGGTATTGTTGGAGCCTATGAGGTAAGTTGCAGTGGATTTGAAAATAAGATAAATAGAAAATTCTGGAGAATTGTAAGTATTTTGGAAGAATCATTAATATATTATATTAAGATAAGGTATTTAAGGTGCATTTAAAATATATTTAATGTAATTAATAAGTGGTTTGGCATGTATTAAAATGTCAGTTTTTTTTTTAAAAAAAATATTGTATTTTAAAATAATAAAATCAAGTAATGAGAAGTTATTTATCTACCTATCCTTGCATAATTTATTTTAACTTTTTATTCTTTTGACTTTCTTTTTTAACTCATTTCACATAATATATATTTTTTATAATTAAATTATATTTTATATGAGATAATATATGATTTTGGAGATTAATAATAAGATATTTCTAAAACTTATAATGAATATTATAATAATTTTAAGTGTTTTGTCCTTCTAATTTTTTAAGCTATAAAATATATGAAAATTTGAGGGAGGAAGGAATTATGAAAAAAGAAAGTTATACGACAATATGAAACTATTCAATTTTTATTTTTATAACATTTAAAATTAAGTTTTTTTAAAAACTATTATATATTTTTGGAATTTGGTTTTGGATTCTTTTTTTCTATAACTCCTTTGCGTAGACGTAGTGTCATCATGTGCTTGGTGTCATTTTCTATAATTTTTAGGCAATCTTTTGAAAAGACTACCGACTCTTTTCTTTTATATTCAATCCTAACCTTCTCTCAAGATACTTTCTGTTACTCTCATTTAGATTTTCTAATTTAAAGAAATATTATTGATTATTTATACATTAAATTAAATATAATTTTATGAAGACAATCTTATTTTAGTTATATATATATTTTTAGTTTATTCCACCATTCATTAAAAATATTACAGTGTTACTTTTCATATTATTTCCATCTAAAATTAATGTAAAATCCAATAGTTTATTACCTACAAGGAGTAATTCATTTTTTTTATGAGAATGCTCTTATTTAGGATAAACTTATTTAAGATACTATAGGATATTAAATATATGTATCTCCTCTTAAAAGGAACTACTAATTAAAATTTTGATTTAAAATTATCAAAGTGATGTAAATATGCATTTGAATTGAATTAGTTGCACTGCTTAAAAAAATTTAAGAATCCATAAGAGTTAAGTGTAATGATAAAAAAATTAATTTTTATAAGTTGTAAAGTAATAAATTAAGATTTAAATTTAATTTTGGATAGTACGTAAAACAAAATTATTTTTAATAAAATGATACTTGTGAAAAGAAAATTTGAAAAGTCAATTAAACTCACTTATCTATATTATAAGTTTATAATAATTTTGGGGTCTTGGTCTATTTAGTCTCTTGGTTTTATTTTTAAAAGATTAAATATTTTAATTTAGACACTAAAAGATTAATTTTTAATTAATTTTTTATATTCAATTAATAAGATAGATACAAAATTGATTGAGACATGGACATTAATGATAAATTTTGTAAGTACATCTATTGCTTCATATAATTTATACATTAATTAGTTGTATTCAATCAATTTTTTTAATTTTGTTATTGTATGCGAATTCATGAATATAAAGTAAGAAGAATTTATTAAATATTATTGATTAATGTATACTAATATAATATAATATATATTTAAGAATATCTCACATTAATAAATTACATTTGTTCAAATCTAATTAATTAAAATTCAATACATTTCTAAATACTACAGATTTCAACAAAAAAAAATTGATGAGATGAACGTTACATTTATAAATTCCACATGAAAAATATTAATATAATTTGTAAACTTAACGTGTTTTTATTTCTTTTATTAAATAAAATTCAATTGATCGTCTAACAATTAATTTCACTTTTTTATTTATTTGATATCAAATTGAGACATTTTCGTTAAAAAAGCATGTAATTTGAGGGAGAAATCATTAATATATCTTTTACGTTATTTTGCACTTTAAAGTATAGACTGCGTCCAAATCGCATATCGTCTTTCTTGGGAGGTTGGTTCGTAATAGCCATCGTTTCCGTTTTGATTTCGATTTCATAACCGTCTGTTCCATCAAAGCATTAGATTGTTATTCCCGCTTTTTGATACATAAATCAAGCATCGAACCACTAAAATGCATCACTTTTGATCAAAATTACACTCACAAGTCAAAACCACTGGTTATTGATTGTTGATTATTCTGCATGATCGATCTCGTGCCAACGTTCCCTTGGCTGCAGATTCCCTGTTTCGTAGCTCACTCAACAGTCTCTTCCTGCCTCCGCCGCTTGAAGCTGCTTCCCTTGTTTCAACTTTGAGCTGTAAGTAGAAGCACATTAATTATCTTCTTTTCTTACTCTCTCTGAATCTTATTTTTTTAATCCAAACTCATTAATCTGTTTAGTCTTACGTCGAATTGCCAAGGAATGGACTTTTCTGTGCTAGCCTGATATTGTGTTGGTAAATTAACTGAATGAGCGTTGTGGCTAAAATTCGTACGTCTTTAGCATCACTGTGAAATGGTAGTTTAAATTTTGCATATGTTTGATTTCCTCGTTCGTTATCTGTTTTCATTTTCTCAAATCATTTTTGAGGTGCTTAAAAACAAGAAAGGTGAAGTACAAAGAAGAGAGTAATATGTTAACGATTCACAGTGTATAAATTAGAGTCTACTTGTGCTTTTTAACACTTTATTACTTCACCTCTCTCTTTTGCACTTTGGAGTCAAATTACCCCACAAATTTTGTACTTCATAAAACAAGCGTATTTTCCAAATATGCCTCTATTTTTTTCTGGCGGTGAGTTCCATAAGACTATCAATTTAAGGTATTTGACAATTTTGCTAATTCAAGAGGTGGGTGCTTTTGGAACAGGGGAATAGAATGTCTTGCACTACCTTCAATGGTGGGACTTCTATGAATCTTCATGGAAGATCTCATTATGGAATTTCAAAGCCATTTATGTTCAAACAAGCCCGTATTCTTCGAAAGTCTTCAGCTCTCTTTGTTGAGCCCTTGAGTTTGAGCTTTACTGATTGTAATCTTCTTTGGGGTACTCGCCATTTTAGTGGTTCGCAATCATTCAACAGTATTTGCAAATGTGCCGCCGATATATCAGAGCCATCAACTTTGATTGGAGCGGATAGGAGAAGTGATTCTAGTAAGCAGCGACTCAATCTTTTATTTCCCCTTGTATATGTGTTATATATTGGGTATGTTAAAGATTTTAAATATCAAATATAATAATTATATGTCAAATATTATTAAAAAAATTTAACTTAAATTAAAAGTAATTTAATTTAGTTTAATATCATAATAAGTTTAATTTATTTAATAAAGTATAGATTGATATGTATAAATATTTTTATATGTCATTTTTAATTCTAAGATGAGCCAAATTAAAAATTAAAGTTTTAGTTACATAAGGTTATGGTCTCTAAATTGTATAAATGAATAATTTTTTTTTGAAATCCCATTTTTAGAAAAGAGATTTTCTCTTTTTTTTTGAAAAATTATATATATCAATTTAAAAGACCAATAACTGCAAGACTGAAATATATTTTAATAATTATAAATTAAAGTACATTTTCATGTTTAAGTTTAGATTTATCTTTTTGATGATTTGATATGATTAAATGTTGAGTCAAATTTAGATTTATGTATTTAAAAATTTATTTCAACATGTAATTAAAATAAAAATTTTGTTTTTCACAATAGAAATCACCATTGTGTATACCGTGATTCAAGTATTTGTGTTTCAACTTACGTAAATAAACATATGATAATAAATTTTGAAAATTTAACGTTGCTTGTATATATATAGATATATGTTAGATTTGCTACACCTAGATGTGATCAAGGGTTTGGTGTGTGTGTGTATATATATATATATATTTGTTGTAATTTGTATATATTTGTTGTAATAGTAAATTAAGATACTGTACTATTATAATTTATAAATGGTACTATAAGTTTAAAATTTTTAGAGAATTTGTATTTAGATATTAGTATATTTATATATATTTTGAGATGAATTAATTGAAGTAATATATCATCAAAGTAATTTTTATTGTAAAAATTAATTTATTTTGAAACATAAATAGTTATGTATATGCAACTTATATTAATATTGATGGGTCTAAAAGAAAATCAGTATTTGATGATATAATTGAATATATACCTGCAGTAATAAATGCGTAATAATTATTCATCTTTACATATGGAAAATAAATCAGTTTAAAAGAAAATTTATTGTTTGATATGTTACTTTATTATCAGTATTTGATTACTACACCGAGATATTATTTACAAGTTAATATATTATCTAAAGATGAAATATTAATAGAGTGTCCAATATATTGAGATGAGGTTTAACTTTTAACCAAATTTATTATTTTAGTTTGATTATACTCATATGAGTATCTTATTTGTTTTGTTCTAATTTAGTTTTTGTTCCAGAAACTAACATAATTGCCAACATTAACCCAATTCTAATGCTAAATGGCACAAATATTACAATATGACAAGAGTGTTCTAAACACTCTTAGAGTCATAAACTTAGACTATGCATTGAGAGTACTTAAACCTATTGATCTTACTTATCAAAGTACCTCGCAAAAAGGAGGGAGATGAAAAAAATGACAAAAGTCTAATTGCATAAGTTTGTTGATTATCAAGTGTGCCATTGTAGAAGCTTTTAGAGGCATTATGTCTGATCAAGTGGACACAACCAAAGTTTTCCTTCAGGACCTTAAGAAGATATTTACTGAGAATGAAAAGTATCAAACTAGTACAATCTTAACAAAACTCGTCTCTATAAGGTATATAGGCAAAGGAAACATAAGAGAGTACATAATAAGAATGTCTCATCTTGCTTCAAATTTAAAGACACTTAAGTTAGACTTGTTTGAAAACTTGTTAGTACATTTGCTTTTGGTATCCCTATCAGCACAGTTCAGACAATATAAGGTGAGCTATAATTGCCAAAAGGAACCTTAGTCATTTAATAAGCTCATCCTATACTGTGTTTAGAAAGAGGGAATATTGAAGTAAAAAATGACAAAAAGTGCTTACTTGGCCTCCACCTCAAAGGATAAAAAGAAAGACACAAGAGAAATAAGAATAAGGAAACTGCAAATATAGCACCGCAGAAGAAGCAATAAAGAACCAAATCATGATGGTTGTTTCTTCTGTGGGGCTACAGGTAATAAGAAGAAGCATTTATGATATTCCAAGAGGAAAGTGTGTTGTCCCTTAAAATACTATTCCGGGTTCACTCACTATGAATGATGTTGTTGAGAGATAAAACAGAACACTTAAAGATATAGTGAGAAGTATGATTAGTCATTATACCTTACCTGAATCACTTTAGGGAGAGGCATTAAAAATCACAGTATATATACTCAACAAAGTTCTAATTAAGGCAATTGAAAAGACTCCTTATGAAATTTAGACAGGCAAAAAGCCTAGTTTAAAGCATTTTCATATTTGGAGATTTTTAGCTGAAGCAAGAACATATAGGACAAATCAAAAGAAACTAGACTCCATGACTGTTATTTGTCATTTCATTTGTTACTCTGAAAGATTCAAGGGCTACAAATTTTATGATCTCATGATTAAGTTTATATTTGAGACAAATAATGTTGGGTTCTCTGAGAATGTTGAGTTTGATGAAGGGAAAGGGTTAAGGACTTTGTTTTTGAAGAAGAATATGTTAATATTCCTTCAATTGCTATTGAGAATGATTAGGAAATGATTACTATACTTAACATTGTTCAAGATACAACTTTGGATCAAGACAATGTCATTAGCCTTATTGATCAAGTTCAAGAAGGTATTTCATATAAATGAACTCTACAACCTCAAAAACTATTGCCATTAAAACAATCACTAGAGAAAGGAGAAGTGCAATTTCATATTATTATATTGTGTTTCTCTAAGAACATAATGGTGACATTATTGGAGTAATGGAAAATGATCTAATCAATTTTTGTTAAGCTATGAAAAGTTTTAACTCTCAAAAGTGGATTGATGCCATGAATGAAGAGATAAAGTCTATGAAAGACAAAGATGTTTGGAATCTTGACCCATAGCCTGAAGGTGCGAAACCCATTGGTTGTAAATGGATATTTAAAACAAAGAGGGATTCAAAGGGTGATATGAAGAGATACAAGACACGTCTTGTCGCTAAGGGCTTTACATAGAAAGAAAGCATCAATTATAAAGAAACTTTCTTTCTAGTTTTATCAAAAGACTCTTTTAGAATTATAATAACTTTAGTGGCATATTTTAAACTTAAGTTACATTAGATAAATGTCAAAATAACATTTTTCAATGGTGACATTGATGAAACAATCTATATGGTGAAACTAAAAAATTATGTATCTGGTGATGCAAAGTCAATGGTTTGCAAATTAAAAAAATCCATTTATGGACTTAAGTAAACGTCTCGTCAACAGTATTAAAAATTTCACCAAGTCATTACTTCATCCGATTTTAAGGTTAATTTGATTGATGATTGTATATACCACAAATTCAGTTAGAGTAAACACATTTTTTTAATTCTGTATGTTGATGACATACTACTTGCCAATAATGATATAGGTTTATTGCATGAAACCAGGAGCTTTTTAGCAAAGAATTTTGAAATGAAAGATCTTGGTGATGCAACATTTGTATTAGAAATTCAAATATATCAAGATTGCTCTCGAGGTATCCTTGGATTGGCCTATATAAAAAAGGTTCTTGAAAGATATGGTATGCATGATTGCAAACTAGGTAATACCCTTATGGTCAAAGGAGACAAGTTTAGTCTTAATCAATGCCCTAAAAATGACTTTGAGAAAAAGGACTAGCAAAAGATTCCTTATGCTTTAGTAGTAGGGAGTCTAATGTATGCACAGGTTTGTATATGTCCAGATATTGCGTACATCATTGGCATGTTAGGAAGATATTTGAGCAATTAAAGCATGGATCATTGGAAAGCAGCCAAAACAATCATGCAGTATTTACAAAGAATAAAACATTACATGCTCACATACAAGAGATCAGATAAGTTAAAGATTATTGGATATTCAGACTCTGACTTTGCTGGATGCTAAGATAGCATGAAATATATATTGGGCTATATCTATTTGCCGGGGGAGAAGCAATGTCCTGGAAAGAGTGCTAAATAGACACTTGTAACTCCTTCCACCATGGCAGCTAAATTTATAGCATCTTATGAGGCATTTAATCATGAAATATGGCTACGAAACTTTGTCACTGTATTGCAAATTGTGGATGGAACTGAAAAGCCACTTAAGATATTTTGTGACAATAAATCAACAGTTTTGTATTCCAATAACAATAGGAGTTCAATGAAGTCAAAACACATAGACATCAAGTTCTTAATTGTTAAAAAGAGAGTTCAAAGTAGTAAGGTGTCTATAGAGCATATTGGTACAAACTCCATGGTTGTGGATCCACTTACTACAGAACTACCACCTAAGGTCTTTCACGAGCACACTGCTCATATGGGTGTTATGTCATTTGAAAATATTCAGTTTTAGTGAGAGATTGTAATTTTGCTTTTCTATTATAAACACATTGTTCTGTCATTTTAGTTTTATGAATATTTTAAGGATTTTTTCTAAAGAAATATAATGTCATTCAGTTTATTCACACTTTGATTTTGGTATAATTTAATAAGGTTTAAGTTGAACCACTTAAAAACAGACATGTTTAAATCATATTGCATGTAAATTTCATGCTACACATCCATACTTGATTTGTGATTTAATTATGTTGACATATATGATCAAGGAAGGCCTAGTTGCGATACATGTAACAAAAATCGCTTTGATTCTGTGTTGATATGATTGATAAAAAAGATTATTCAAATATGCTTTTGGTTATGATAGCAAAACTCGAGCTCGTAAGATTATATTATGACATTTAATTATAAGGTGATATTTATATATACAATCTAAGTGGAAGATTGTTAGATATTTTATGGACTTTATATATCAAATATAATAATTATATGTCAAATGCTATTAAAAGAACTTGGTTCAAATTAAAAAGAATCTAATTTGGTTTAATATCATAGTGGCCCTAATTTATTTGGTAAAATATGAGCTTATATGTGTATATACTCTCATATATAATTTCTAATTTTATGATGAGTAATATTAGAAATTAGAGCTTTAGCTATATAAGAGTTATGGTCCCCAAATTGTGTAAACGAATGATTCTTTTTAGAAACTCCATCTTTAAAAAAGAAAAAAATTCTATTATCTAAAAAGTCAAACATATCAATTTAGAAGACCAATCCACTCAAGAACACTTTAAGAATCACAGATTCAAGTACGTTTTCGCATTTAAGTTTAAATTTATCTTCTTGATATTTTGACATAATTAAATATTAAATCAGATTTAGATTTATGTATTTAGAGATTTATTCTAACAATATATCCACTACACACACCCTATTATGTCGCTTTCTTATTTTAAGTAAATGTTTTTAAATCATTAATTAACTTCACTAAAATTCTGAAAATCACTAGAGATACTGTGGCGATGAGTAAATTTGAAAGTGGTCAGGAAGGTCCATCTTTTTATTTTACCCCCTCATGGTCTAAGGCTATTATTGATTGAAGTTCTCATTTATCAACTATCATGGTCATCTCCCATGATTTTTTGTACTCCATATATTATTTGCTGCTACATTTGAAAATTCCATTATCTATTCCCAATGATAAACTGCTACTACATGCGATTTTCCGTTTCTACTAGATTGGTGAATGAGATAGAGTGCACTCAAAATAGTACAGTCAACTATTTCTTTACATGAAATTGCACAAGTACACTAAGTTTAGTACCAGACAGACCTGCGCGTGCTGGGAATGCCTCTTTATAGCAATATCCGTTGGTAATTACATATGTGCATTGGCCTTCAGTCATGCAGTAACTGCCAACTCACATCACAATCTTCATCTAGGCTCATGTGCATGCAATCTTGCATTGTTAGTCTTCCTCTTTTTTTCTTGGTATTAATAAACAATTAGATGAATTGCTCTATCGTTTATCACTTGAATGCTCTTCACCGTTATATGAAGCCACCATATAATGTTCGCATTTTTTATAAAATAAAATTCATATATCTTTATGAAATTATCTTGATAATTGAAACCTCTCTTTTTAATGTATATTGCCTTCTTACTTTATGTCATTTACTAATTTGTTCTATTTTGTTCATGCCAAAGACGAAGGGGTTGTTGTTCTGGTCATTGGTGGAGGGGGACGTGAACATGCGCTTTGTTATGCCTTGCATCGATCACCATCCTGTAATAGTGTATTTTGTGCCCCAGGCAACGCAGGAATTTCCGAATCTGGGAATGCAACTTGTATTTCAGACCTTAATATTTATGATGCAACAGCGGTAGTCTCATTCTGTCGCAAATGGAAAGTGGGACTAGTTGTTGTTGGACCTGAGGATACTCTTGTTTCAGGACTTGTAGATGATTTAGTTAAGGCTGGAATCCCAACATTTGGTCCATCTGCAGAGGCTGCTGCTTTGGAAGGTTCAAAGAGTTTCATGAAGTATTTGTGTCACAAGTATGAAATTCCAACTGCCAAGGTCGGTCTTCTCATTCTTTCTGAACTAAATGTGTTTAATGTTTCTGCCTTTCTTCTCCTTGAATACATCTTGTGCCTTAAGATGTATATATCATCTTACAGCCCAAAATTTCTTACATCTGACTAACCCTGAATTAATTAATGCAGTACAAAATATTCACAAGCCCATCTGCTGCAAAGCAATATATTCAAGATCAGGGAGCACCAATTGTTGTCAAAGCAGATGGACTGACTGCTGGAAAAGGAGTTATGGTTGCCATGACACTAGGAGAGGCATTTAATGCTGTTGATTCGATATTGGTGAGGGGTGATTTCGGTTCTGCTGGTTCTTGTGTCATTGTTGAGGAATTTCTAGAAGGAGAGGAGGTCTCATTTTTCGCATTGGTTGATGGAGAAAATGCAATTCCACTAGAATCTGTTCAAGACCACAAACGAGTTGGTGATGGAGACATTGGGCCTAACACTGGTGGTATGGGTGCATACTCTCCAGCCCCTATACTAACCAAGGAACTTCAGTCCAATGTAATGGATTCTATTATTATTCCTACAGTAAAAGGAATGGCAGCAGAAGGTTGCAAGTTTGTTGGGGTTTTGTATGCAGGGCTTATGATTGAAAAGAAGTCTGGCTTGCCTAAGCTGTTAGAGTATAATGTACGCTTTGGAGATCCAGAGTGCCAGGTCTGTTAAGTTATATATAGATACTCGATTGCAACATATTCATTTTCTAGTTATAACAATCCTTCAAATGTACCATAGCAGGCCATCAACAGATCCTGCACTAGGAAACTTATTTCATGTTTGCACGGTTGACAATTTAGATGTGTTCACAGCTCATCATGATCATGTTATAAGTTATGCACTTTCTTATTCCAATAAATTAAGTGCATTTCTTTTCTATTTCTTTCATAGTGTTTAGACAGATATGCTATCCACCTTAGATCAAGCTTAGATCTTGATCATGTTCTGCCAAAGCTTTTTTCTTCTAATGTTTTTTCAGTTCACTGATATACCTTAAAAAACGTTAGATTTAGATTCTCATGTCTAGATTTTGATATCATCTGAGGCCTGAGTGATTCCACGTTTTATAATTTAGTTTGTGACAAAACAATAGGGATATTCTATGTTACTGATAATGAAGTTATGCTGTTAACTGAAGTATATCTTTGTCCATATTGCAATATTACACAGGTGTTGATGGCCAGGTTGGAGTCTGATTTGGCACAAGTTCTGCTTGCAGCTAGCAGAGGAGAGCTAAGTGGTGTATCGTTGAAATGGTCCCCAGATTCTGCCATGGTTGTGGTAATGGCAAGCAAGGGATATCCTGGAGAGTATGAGAAGGGGACTTTGATTCAAAACATTGATGAAGCTGAGGTCGTTGATCGAGGAGTTAAGATATTCCATGGGGCAACTTCTCAGGATTCTGAAGGCAGATTCATTGCTACTGGAGGTCGTGTTCTTGGTGTCACTGCCAAAGGAGATAATCTTCAAGAGGCTCGTGATCGAGCTTACCTAGCTGTTGAGGAGATTATTTGGCCACAAGGATTCTATCGTCGTGATATTGGTTGGAGAGCCTTTGATAAATCTTAGAAAGATGTTGAGAAATTCTTAGATTTTTTTGAGACAGCTAATCATGACTCTGCAGCAATAAATTGAGGCATAATAATAATAGCATCTCCAATCTCTAGGATTAGTAAAAGGGGTTTCCTTGGTTGGTCAGCCTTATATTCTGGTGTAACAGAAGCGAGTAATGTGGTTACTTCAAAAATTGAACTTTGTATTTCCTCTAGAATAGGCTTCTCTTTTACAAGAATAAGCTAAATGTATATATAGAGACAAGTTGGAAAGAATATGCCAATTCTTGCATGCACTGATATGAGTAGTTTAGTTTGGTCCATTTTTTCATCAGAATCTTTTAATTGGATAAAGAAAATCATTTAATCTTTTATTAATATCATAAAATAATATAATTAATATCTCATAAAAATTAACAAAGTTAAATGAATCAAAGATTTAGGTCTTATGTAGACTTGTGAAGTTTACTTTTGAAAATGAAACTTTTATTAATATCACATGATCTAATAATTTGCTGACAAAAATTACTCATTCGAATGAATCTAGAACTTAGCACCCACCTGACACAAGCTTTGTGAAGCCAGAATCGAAATTAGATTTTGTGTTACTGACTTCATAATTAACAATATTAAATTAGTTTATTCTTATTATTATATTTCTCACCAACAAAGATTGTGAAATATTTAGTGCATGTATTATATATTTATATAAAAAATTTATCTAATAAATTAAATTAAAATAAATAATTAAAATTTATTAATTAATATATATAACAATTTTTTTAAATTTTTATACCTTTCATAATAAGAATTTAAATCTAAATTTATTATTTTATAAAAAAAATTTTATTCCACTCAACTTGATAACAAATTTTTTCATATAACCGAATTCATCAACTTACCTCGATTTTCCCATCTAACACCGCCCGCAAATTGCAATCCAACGGCCAGAAATCGACAGCAATTCCTGCCCTTAAATCTAACGGGTATTCAGAAGATCATTCTAGAACCTTCCACGTGTCATCACACAACCCTCATCCTCTCCAATAAACCCTTCCAAACATTTTATCGCTTTGGAGCCTCTTTCTCCATTTCCTCCTTCGTATCTTCTTCCCTCTGCGACTAGGGTTTTTCCATCCCCTCCTATCCCCTCTGTTTCTGCTCTCTTTGTCCCTATTGGCTCAAGCCCTCGCGCGTTGAACCATTGTGTTCCTGAATTTGTTCAACAATTTCTTGAATTCTCTTCGCAATGGCTTCATCTAGTGCCCAAATTCACGGTCTTGGTACTCCATCTTTTGCCGGTTCGTTGAAGAAGCCGAATTCTGGTTATTCTAGAACTGTGTTTTTGGGGCAGAGGGTAGGTAGTCCATCTTCTTTTGGGTTCCCACGTTCTGCATTTCTGAAGCTGAAGAGTACTACTACAAGGAGGGGGTATAGTGTGGGACCAGTGAGAGTTGTCAATGAGAAAGTTGTGGGTATTGATTTGGGGACGACCAACTCCGCGGTTGCTGCTATGGAAGGTGGAAAACCAACTATTATAACCAACGCCGAGGGTCAGAGAACGACACCGTCTGTGGTGGCGTATACGAAGAATGGAGACAGGCTTGTGGGTCAGATTGCCAAGCGCCAGGCGGTGGTGAACCCTGAGAACACTTTCTTCTCGGTGAAGAGGTTCATTGGGAGAAAGATGGTCGAAGTGGATGAAGAGTCGAAGCAGGTTTCATATAGAGTGGTGAGGGATGAGAACGGAAATGTGAAACTTGAGTGCCCTGCTATTGGAAAGCAGTTCGCAGCAGAAGAAATTTCCGCCCAGGTATAAAGCTAATTGTTTAGTTGAGGTTCTGGGTTCTGGGGTTCTTACTTGTGGCGTTTTTGCTTGCAAGATAGTTCCAATACTTGAATTTATAAACTTTTGATGTTCTGGTTTGATTTGATATGTTCATCTGTCAGTGCTTGGTACTTGGTAGTTTGAGAAGTGCTTGCAGGCTATATCTACAAGAATCCTTTTGTTTCTAATATAGGTTTTGAGAAAGCTTGTGGACGATGCTTCAAAGTTTTTGAATGATAAAGTGACTAAAGCTGTAGTCACAGTGCCTGCATACTTCAACGATTCCCAAAGGACTGCTACGAAGGATGCTGGTCGTATTGCTGGATTAGAAGTTCTTCGTATTATCAATGAGCCAACTGCAGCTTCATTGGCATATGGTTTTGAAAAGAAGAACAACGAAACAATCTTGGTATTTGACCTTGGTGGTGGTACTTTTGATGTGTCAGGTATAATAAGCATTTGCACTTACACTTCTCGGTATTGAAAGATTACTTTAATTGACACTCTTGTCTGAATTACTCATCTGGACTTGCATTTTCCTTTATGTAGTGCTTGAGGTCGGTGATGGAGTGTTTGAAGTGCTTTCTACCTCTGGAGATACTCACTTAGGTGGTGATGACTTTGATAAGGTGGGGTTCTTTCATCTTGGTTTTGTAAGTGAGATGAGGTTTTACTTTAGATATCCTAGCTGACTGGTTCCTGTTGTCATATGATCGTCATGGTTGTAGAGAGTTGTTGATTGGCTGGCTTCAAACTTCAAGAGAGATGAAGGTATAGATCTTTTGAAAGACAAACAAGCTCTCCAGCGTCTAACTGAGACAGCCGAGAAAGCAAAAATGGAGCTGTCATCATTGACTCAAACAAACATCAGGTATGCATTTTGTAACTGAGCATTCTAGAACCCAATAAGTATTCTTGTGGAGTTTTATGCTAACCACTGAACTTGAAATGTATATATTTTCAGTTTGCCATTCATAACTGCTACAGCAGATGGGCCTAAGCATATTGAGACCACCCTTACAAGGGCTAAATTTGAGGAATTATGTTCAGATCTTCTTGATAGGTAATATGGTAACTGAAATTCATTTTCTTTGCTCTCTTCCCACCCCCCCCCCCCCCCAACCGGTTCTCTTTAATATTGGAGTTTGATGTGTTTGAAAAGAATATAATTTGGTTTTCAAGCTGGCAAATTTTTGCTTCTTCCTTGAGGTTCTCCATAAAGCTAAAAGAACTATTCAGTTGTAAGTCTTGAATGAACTGTATTTCAGGCTGAGGACACCAGTTGAAAATTCTTTGAGGGATGCAAAACTCTCATTTAAAGATATTGATGAGGTTATACTAGTGGGTGGATCAACACGTATACCTGCTGTTCAAGAGCTTGTCAAGAAGATGACTGGAAAGGACCCAAATGTCACTGTCAATCCTGATGAAGTGGTTGCCCTTGGAGCTGCAGTTCAGGTGGACTTTAGTGACTTCATTGTCTAATTATTCCTCTTTTTTTTTTTTTTTTGTTGGGGGGCAGGGAGGGGTGAGGGGGAGGGCGGGTGGGCAGAGAATGCATATAGCTGCAATTGAATAGTGTATAGTGTCGTTCAAATGTCAGGTTACTGGATTACAAATATGATTGTTTCGTTGACAGTGTATTGTGTTTATTGACTAATCTGTTACTTGATTGGTTTAAGGCTGGTGTCTTGGCTGGAGATGTAAGTGACATTGTGCTATTGGATGTAACTCCACTGTCCTTGGGTCTAGAAACTCTGGGAGGTGTAATGACAAAAATTATCACACGAAACACTACTCTTCCCACATCCAAGTCAGAGGTTTTCTCAACAGCTGCTGATGGACAGACCAGCGTTGAGATCAATGTCCTTCAGGGTGAGAGAGAATTTGTCAGGGACAATAAATCTCTTGGTAGCTTCCGATTGGATGGTATCCCTCCAGCACCACGTGGAGTTCCGCAGATTGAGGTGAAATTTGACATTGATGCCAATGGCATTCTCTCAGTCACTGCTGTAGATAAGGGCACTGGAAAGAAACAAGATATTACCATTACTGGTGCTAGTACCTTGCCCGGTGATGAGGTATGCTCTGTAGCTGTCAATGACTACATTCCCTTATATCTTATATGCCATCTATTACCATTCTATCTTGAATGTTGGTTTTATGGGATGTTTCAACCAAACTGAAATCGAAGCTTAAATGATGTTTACAATGATCTTTGAAATGAATTGCAGGTAGAGAGGATGGTAAAGGAGGCAGAGAAATTTGCAAAGGAGGACAAAGAGAAGAGGGATGCCATTGACACGAAGAACCAGGCAGATTCTGTGGTCTACCAGACTGAGAAGCAGTTGAAAGAGCTGGGAGACAAGGTTCCTGGCCCTGTGAAAGAGAAGGTAGAAGCAAAACTGGGAGAGCTTAAAGATGCAATTTCAGGTGGTTCAATCCAAGCCATGAAGGATGCCATGGCTGCCCTTAATCAGGAAGTTATGCAGCTTGGTCAGTCCTTGTACAACCAGTCAGGAGCTGCAGGAGCTGGGCCTGCACCACCAGGTGGTGAATCGGGCCCCACAGAACCGAAAGGCAAGGGACCCGATGGGGATGTTATTGATGCAGATTTTACCGACTCCAAATGAGTTTAGATTATCCTATAGTTTTTAGTTTTGTATGTCATGGTAAATTCGAAGTTATTTTTGTCAAGGGAGAGTGGGGGAATGTTCTAATTAAGATTACACAGGGATTTTATAGATGGTCATTATTCATTCAGTTAGTGAACGTTGGAAATTGTCTGAATCATAAATATGAATCATGATGGATGAAATTTTTCGGTCACATGAGAAGTTTATGACAAGTGAAGAGAAAGGCATAGAAATAGGCTGAACATGTAAACTGAAAAATTAGTAAATTATTATTTATTACTATTAAAGGACATTCTGGCGAAATTATGCATCTTATCTTCCTGTGTCTAGGCAAGAAACATATTGGTAACACCTGCTTGTTAATTATCTATGGTACAAGTAGTTTACATAATGAAAATGTACTTATGTACATGCCTACATAAATTTGCGGACAGGAGGTGAGAATATTCAAGAGAACGTCATTGGGACTCTGGTCCTTTTTCGTATCTATGTCAAGTATTTTTGAGAATCAAATTTACGGACAATTTGGTGAAAGTAAAACAGGTATGGAAGCTAAAAACAAGGTAAGGAAGTTACCTATAGAAAAATTCTTTCTTGAGCAAGTATCGAAGTGAGGTTATACTGCCGGTTGGAGCTTCTAGAACAAGGTAAGGAAGTTACCTATGAACACGGATGGAGCTGCTAAAGATTCCCCAGGCCTTGCTGGTTGTGGTGGACTGCTGCGTGACTCCAATGGCCGATGGATTGGAGGCTTTGCCCGTTTCATAGGTGTCTGTAATGCTCCTACTGCCGAAATTTGGGGCATATTAGATGGTTTAAATCTTGCTTGGCAGCTCGGTTTTCGCAAGGTTATCTTACAGAGTGATTCCAGAGTAGTGGTTAATGACTTGGGGCGCCGTCTTAACAGTGGCAAGTTTCACAACCACATGACTGCCAGAGTTATCTCCCTTCTTAATAAAGATTGGGACATTGTTCTAGGGCATATTTACAGGGGAACTAATCAATGTGCGGATTGGCCGGCCAACTATAGTTTATCACTTTCTCAACGATTGCAACTGATGGACCACCATCCTCCTGATCTGAATTGGATCTTCACCCATGATATTTTGGTAGTTTTTACTCCTAGATTGGTTTGTGATTAGTTTGTTTTCTTTGCTTTCTTGGGCTTCGCCCCGTTATTTCACCAAAAAAATGAGGTTATACTTGATGCACCACATAAAGTCTTCCGGGAAAACCTCGGGGTAATAGGAAAATCTATCCTAGCACTTAAACCAATACATGTTGAACTTTGCACGATTGGAAAATTTATTAAAAAATAAAAAAGAACCACAAGATATAACATTTTACATGCTGCAACTTGTATTTTGAGGATCTGACATGAACAAAAGAATTCGTATAAGTACAATCTTTTGCCTTTAAAAACATTTTCAAAGTTTATCACCCAAAAAAAAAAAAAACTCTTGTATACAAAGCAGTATCAGCCATATACAGATTTTTCTTCCTATTTCCGATCCTTTTTTTTTTTTCTTGTTGACTTCATTGAATCAATCTATATCAACACCATATAACTAATGGATATAACGTGCTGTACAAACAAGACCACTTAACAGGGCAGAGAGCTACCATATTTGTATTTCCTGCAGAAACTCATCTTATTCCCATATAGTCTGTCTAGGACTTGGAGGGCGAGGAGCACTACTGTTTCTTTCGAACCTAATGAGTGCAGAAGGCGAAGATTCATCATGGTGTCCACACATGAAGTAACCTGCACTCGCTTTGTGACTGTTGTTTCTGTTTGTTTGGTAATAGTGGTTTGAACCATTACCTCTGCCATTATCTTGCCTCACCAATGACAAAGTTGGTAGTGGCCTTCCAAACCCAACCCCTATTTGTGGATCAGGTGACGACCAAGCTGAAGGGTGGCCATGAGGGTGGAACTGGTGGTGGTTCTGGAGATGATAATAATTGTGATCATATTGTGGACTATTGAGGTTGCCAAGGCCATTGCTGTGATTTTGGATGTTATTTAGGCTGCTGATGCTGGGAGAACTTCGCACTCTATGCATTGACACCCGATTACCACGAAAGAATGATTCATGGGTTGTATCAACAGTATGACCATCTGGGGATCTGGATTTTGGGGAAGAACAAGCAGAGGAAACAACTCTGATAGGACCGTGCCTTGCTGCAGGGCCTGTATGCATGATGCCATTGATGGCATCAATATAACGCTGCTCTAACATAGGAGGTTCAGAAACTGCTGCTAGGTTATCTGATACAACTGGCTTGGAAGGAAACAAGAAAGCTCGAAGCATTGGAACTCCACCTACATGACGATCGTGCTCATCAAACATGTGCTTGAGATCTGCATCTGATCTAACTGAGACCAAGGCATCTAGATCTTCAGAGACCAGTTGGTACTTGAGGATCATGTCACCGTCAGTCAGGACGGTGACTTTCTTCATAAGCTCTGAAATGTTGACAACAGAATGCATAAGCAATTACATACTACTTAAGTCTGTTTAAGTATAGTAGTCAATAAATTTCTATGTACCATATGCTGCCCTATGAGGCCAAAAATTTCAAGGCAAATTATAGTTTTTCTCCATGTGGTTTCAAGGATGTCATTCAACTATAATTTGTTCTATCGTCTCTTTAACAACTCCAAGGTACTTTTGTTTTAATTTTAAGAGAAATAATCACATGAAGTTAAAATACTAAATAATTTCATTGATGTTCTTGGAAGTATGTTTCACTTATACCTTGAATAGTTTCATAAGTTTTTAAGGCTATTATTGGGACTAGTTGGCATTTGAAACTTAAAAACTGTTCACTTAATCCCGTAAGTAGTCACATATATCACTATTAAAAAGTGGAAGATATAAGTAAGTAAATTTTTAAGAGTAAAACTATTGATCGTATTAACATTCACATATCCAAAAAGGAAGAAGTGATAATAGAACAAATCAGATAGATATTGAATAACATTCTTTAAACCAAACCACATGGACAAACTGATGATACTATAGTTTATCATAAATTTTAAGCATTCACAATATCTTCATTCTTCAATGCTAGCAACTGGTTCAGAGATCAATTTCCATGCCAACTGCTTCATACACAGATCAAAAAATATGCAATCCTAATGGCAGACATACCAAATAAACCATTATCATAAATCTCATACCAGCTAATATTGTGACCAATTCTTGTCTTCGATTATGGAGAAATAACGGCATCAATTGGGGACAAAAATAAAATGGATTTGAGCCCGATCAACTTCTTAACCATTGCGAGAATAAAAAGAGGATATTTTCAGGGGAAACAAACAACCAACAATGAATACCTGAGAAACTGATGTCACGAGGAACGGCAATGACACGTGTCTCACCGCCGACGTACTTCAGAAGGCCGTCACCGGGTTTTAGAAGAATTTTACCGCCATGGCTGCACAAGAACTTGACTTTATTTCTCGGGGACGATGCTCCTGAGTCATCCACAATACCAACACATCCACTTTCTCCTGCCATTTTACCTAAATCGATCTCACCAACACAAATTCACAAACCCAGAACCCAATTCAGTAAATACAGTGGTTGCAATGAATAAGAATCTTCAGATGTGCATAATATCTCTGAGTTTGTCACACCAAAATTTTTGTCTGAAGATGACTATTCCTTCGAAAAGCTTTCCGATTAACTGAAATCCAAAATTGAAGAACAAAAATCTTTTGAATTTGAAATTTGATGCTCTATGTCCTCCTTTCGCTCTAATTATCTGAATCTAGACAAATTCCACCACAAGCGAGAAAAAAAATATATTCAGATTTCTTATCCTATACGACGAAAAAATAGGGGGAAGACAAAGATTTTGTACAAGTGAACGGTAAGCGCGAGTCAAAAGGGTTGGAATTGGATACGTGGATTGGATAATTGAAGAAATAAAAATAGATGAAAGAGAAGGACTAAAACGAGGATAACTAGGAAAGAAACTGTGATTTTGTGCAGAGTGTATATCATACATATTGACGGATAAGGTTTTTGCTATAAAAAAGAAGACCCAAAATCAGCATTCAGCAAGAGGATTTCGATTTTTTCACCTTTCTTGGAGACGAAATTAGGTTTAGGGTTTCACAGCAAGCTCCAACCATACGTGGTTTCCTTCGCGGCCTTTTGTTATTTTCCCGCTACTCTTCGTCTTCGTTTCAACTTTCATACTTTTCCCACCAAAATCTCTCCCTCGTTGTGAATAAAGATAGGACAAAAATTTTATTTTAATATTTGAAGTTTTAATAATTTTTTTAACTTAATCTTTTAAATATATTCATTTTTAATTTAATTCTTTAAATTTAAAATTATTATTAATTTAATTCTTTTACATAAAAATTATCAAAATACTTAATAAAAATATTAAATTAAAAAGTTAAATATTAAATAAAATATTAAAATATTAACAAAATTAAATAAAAATTTTATTTTGTTCTATTAAGTTTAACAATTTTTTTAATTTAATATCTTATATTTATTTATTTTTAATTTAGTTCTTATATTTAAAGTCATTTTTAATTTAATCCCTCTTATACAAATTTGTTTGTTGCCTTATAATATCTTCTCTAACAAAAAAACTTATGAAATTTAAATTTTGTCTTTTTTTATTTTTTTAATTGATGAATTTTTTATATTTAAATATCATTAATTATATATAATTTTTAATTAAAGTATTAAATACGTCAAAAAAAATTTTGAAGGTGCATCAAGACTATTTTACTTATTATTTTGGTTTCATTTAAATTTCATTACCGCCTCAGTCATATTTTAATATTAATTATTTTACATAATTTTATTTATAATTGTATAATTGTATTGTTAATGATATATATATAAACAATGTTTGAACCAAAAAAAAAGAAATAACAAAACTAAAATTTCATATAAAATTTTAAAAAAATAATTTTTGGTCTTCAAGTTAATTTAGATGAGTAATAGAATATTTTATAAAATTAAGCATCTAATAACAATATCTTACACAATTTGAGCCGTCCAAACATCAATTGACAAAATTGACAGTTTTAGAGATGAAATAAAAGACAATAAATCATTTTGACAAGTTTCAAACTTAACGCAGCTAACGAGCTAATTTGATATTTTAACAGATTTAGGAGATTAAACTAATAATTTAACCCTTAAAAATTAAATTGACACTAGTTTGGATTAAAAAAGAGAGAAAAATTATGTTTTTTTAAAAAACCAAAACTATAAAGCACAATCCTTTTAACTCAAATGTCTAGCTCAATTAAAAAGGAAAATCTTATTTTATTAAATTTGATTCTACCTGAGAGAATTTGAATCATAAAAATTCAAACTTTAATTCTTATACACTAACTCCTTTCAAACAAATTAGGAGTACACTTCTAAGTGGAAACAGAAATTTATAATTTTTTTTTTGTTTCGAAAAAAGCCTCATAGTCCAATCAGGCGCTTACATGCTCTAAGGATTTTGCTTCCCTTTTGCTTCTTCTTCAGAGTTTCATCTCCAAAACCTTCACCTAATGCCATATGCTGGTCATGGATCCTACAGTACCTTTCTGAAACTGATGACGATCTTCTCATCGAAAATGCCCTCTTCACTGTCGCCTGAAACCCCGACGCTGAAGAAGACACTGATACACTCCTTCCCAGAACCACACCGAATCTCTCTCCACGCGCATCATCACCACCACTTTCTTCTTGTTCCTGTTGTTCTTTTCTCTCAGGTGAGGAAGATTTCTGGCTCTTGATCTGGTTTCCCTCCTCCTCTTCTCTGATTACTGTACTCCTCGTGTTTCTGCTGGGTTTTGGGGTTTGTGGAAACGGGAAGAAATCGGAGAAATCTATGGATCTTGACCTGTGGGTGTTGCCGTTGTTGCTGCTAGATTTGATCTTAGAATACCCATTCATCTTGATAGATAGATAGACAAATAGATAGATAGATATAGAGAGAGAGAGAGAGAGAGAGAGAGAGAGAGAGGGTAGGCCAAGGGTAGAGGCAGAACAAAGTGTGTGTGTGTGTGTGTGTATATATATATATATATATATATATATATATATTTATATAGAAAGATAATGAATAAGGGTGTGAATAATGAACGAATGAGGACGAAGTGTTTGACTAAATGTCTGAGAGGAGAAGAAAGTGAGAAGATGGATGTGTGGTTGAGAGTTCACAGAGTGAGTCATTGAGGTAGATTTGACTGTGGAACTGGAAAAAAATAGTGTTATCAGAGTGGTTAGATTTGGTAAACAAAAGAGTGAAGAAACAAATGGGCACTTACTTGGAAGGAGGGGAGGAGGAGATAGGGACAAATTAAGTTGAGGTGATGATGCAATTCTTTCTAGTATTATAATTAATTAATTTGTACAGTTTTGTTTCTATTTTCTGTTTATCTGAAGAACAAGTTCCAAAAGGTTCTTGTGATTGTGAATGAATGGTAGTTTTTGCAGATATGGCCAAAGTAAATTATTGAAAGGGTTTGCACCTTCTGCCCATGTTTGTCTCCACGGTTAAGAATGGGTTTTTATGTTATATGGTTATATGAAGAGAAATATCAAATATAGGTATAGAATAGAAGTAGAAATTTTTGTTGTTCTTTTGTAATTACTGTCTGGAGGTGTTCAGTAAATATGGTAAAACTTATGAGCTGGATTGCTGTAGATATGAATCTGTAGATTTATAGTGATTTCATGTGTTAAATTAATATTTTCCACAATTCATATGAAAAAAAATTGTGATTTATACCCCTTATAGGACCTATTACTGAATTAGATTATACAGTAATTATGTTTAGCTCTCTGAAATTGATAAAAATCATTTTCTTAAAAGAAATTGAGAGATCTAAAAGCCTTATCTTTCTTATTATATGTGTATCATGTTAGATGAGAAAATGTGAATCTTATTTTTCACTCACATGTCCTCACGGCAATGCAAGAAATATGCATATGCGAAGAATAAAAAAGCACATGGTTTTTCAACTTGGGTTTGCAAATATTCCGCTCATCATTCACTTTCTTTGACCATGTTAGGCCGAAATTAGGTGGTGTCTTATACATATATATAAATATCTCAGTGTGAATGTGTGATCTAATTGTTGTAAAGAACTTTATATAAAAATGATTAAGTGTATAAAGTAGTTGTAAAGAGATGTATAAACATATTAATCTTAGATCTGTGTCTCGTTTGAAATATTTCTACCTCTTTTTCTAATTAATTTATTCTTATTCTGTTGTATGAACCTAATATATTTAAAAGTTATTGAAAGTGACAAGTTTATCATATATCATGCAATATGTTGAACCAGACAAACTCACAGCATTGCAGGCATGGATATGTGTACCTCTGTTAGGAAAATACTTTAGTACTGTTACCAAGAAGTTTATAGTAAACTACTATCATTAATATAATTTAATTCTAGTATAAAGAAAATAATACTATCATATAGATAACTAGTTTCTAAACTTTATAATTATCTTAGATATACTTTCTTTTTTCTCAATTTTATATTAAATTTCATCTTTATTCCTTTAACTATAATGTGATCATGAGTTTATTGGATTATCTTGTAGTGTAAAATTTTCATTAATTTGAGTATTTTTATAGTTTATTTTGCTAATTTATTAGTCATATTTATGAAGAGCTTGTCCTTTCAGAAAATGGAGTTTTCTATCATTAGAATTTTTTTGAGATTTGTATAAAAATGTTTTCTTATTATCATATATATACTTATTTTTTTAAAATTTGTTCATGTCAAATATTTGAAAGAATGAGCATGCCAAATACAAGTGACTACTATAATCCTCCAAATATAAGCGAAATGCCCTAGTTTTTCAATCTTCACTTGACGTTTAATCCCAACCACCATTAAAGACTAAACCTCCTCTTGAATTCACTAAAAATAAAGTTACTTTCATCACACACCACAATTTTTATTGGTTTCCTAATTTGTGGATACTAAAATGGCCCACCTTTTACTAAGAAACTGATGCATGCAACATCATCTTCCTTGTGGGACCACCATTTGCGAGCTTTTGTGCATGTGAATTGAGGATCAAGTTGGGAGAGACATGTTAGAGGCACCATTTTGAATGGAGGCTTTCATATTTGGAAAGCTTAGGGATCTCAAACTAAATTTGAAAAAATTAGGGCTTTGGGTCGAGTATTTGGCAGGGAAAATAAATGCCCATTCACATATATGTTTTGTCAAATATTGGATAGAAACAAAGATGATGTCTCCAGAGTTACTACTCTTAAGATAGTTTCCTTGTAGTGTTTCTTTTCTTGTTTGTGTTTGTGTTTTGAGCTTTGAATTAAAACAAAAAAAATCAAATGAAAACAAGCCATATTATCGGATAGGTAATTTAACCTAATTTTAATACTTTCAACCAATAAAGACGTGGATTCATTTGTGGTGAAAGATCTTTCAAAACTCAATTTATCCTTATTTAGAAAAAAAATAGATAAAAAATATAAATAATAATAGTACCTATTTTTTCAATATTAAAAAAGAAAAAAATAAGTAAATTGTAAGATTGGTGGACAACTTTTCCTGAAAAAATGTCAAAGTAGTCCTGGGGTGCCTTATCTTACCATTTTTTACACCAAAGAAAAAAGAGAATGAAAGTAGTCTATCTAATGTTTACACTTTTTTAAACTCTTATTTCAGTTAAAGATTCAAATTTAGAAGTTTTAATCCTAGAAGCAACTGTGATATAATCCCAAGCTCATTAGTGCATTTTATGCTTGTCTACCAAAATAAACAAGACGTGCTTCTTTGAAATTTCAAATGTTTTGTTAATACTACTACCGCTATAACTAAAAAGAAAAAAAAAAAAAAAAAGAGTTGGAGATCATTATCAAACCGAATGTTGACAAGGTCTCATTAAAAATAGAAAAGAAAATCAGCCATATTAAATTCATGGCTAAAATACAACAAAAAATTTTTTAATTATAAGTCAAGTATATATAATTTCATTTAATTATAAAAATTGACCTAAAATTTTTTAAATTTTTTAATTTATATAAAAAAATTTATCTATTAATTTTTTTATTTAAAATCTTAATGAAATAGTGATACTTAATAAAATAAAGTTATATCAAAATATGAAAAATTTTCTTAAATTTTAAGAATTGTGTAAAAAAATTTTATAAATTTTAAGTTTTGTGTAAAAATTTTTTTAAAACTTTAAGCAGAAAAAAAATTTAAATAGTTTGATATATTTATTATCTATTACAATTTTAGATAAAAAAATTAAAAGAATTTTTTATACAAATCACGAAGCTTAAAAAGTTTAAAGTGAATTTTTATAATTGATAAATATTATCTTCACAATATCCATAATTTAAAAATATTAGAGACATTTTAACCTAAATTCATTTATAAAATCATTTTGAAGTCAATGAAGTTGAAGTGTATAATTATTAATTAGTTATGATTTAACACTAATTTAACAACCCGGAAAGCCATGATTGGAAAAAGTTGACTGTGACTTGTAGAAATCCTCTGTGATTGGTTCGGTTAAAAGTGTCAGCCCCCACGTGTCCACGAAATCTCCAGTTGGGTCAAACCCAAAATTACTCTCTACTCTATAACTCACTCACTCCTCGTGCCGTTACTCACGTCCCTTTCTCTTTCTCTCTCTTCGTTATAGGGTTTCCTTCTTCCTCTCTCTCTCTGGATTTTTTTCCTCATATGCTCCAACTTTGCTCTCAGAAATCCCAATCATCATCTCGCTAGGGTTTCGACTCGCGTGACGCAAATCTCGCATTGCTGGCACTCATCGCCAATTCTTGAGTCTCTAATTGGCTGTCTGCCTCGTTTTGGAGCAGTTTTGCCTCTGTTCTGAACTGAGCAGGGGAGTTGCTCTGAACAGTGATGAGCTGAGCCCTCATGCATCTTGATTATGTAATGGTTTTGCTGTAGGTTTTTCTTGTTTTCTGAAGGTGTTATTGAGAATGTGTTTTTGTTGAGGTGCATGCTGGCCTCTGTGTGTGTGTTTTGGGGTGGGGCTGGAGGTGTATGAATTGTACCCGAGCTTATTCATTTTGTGGGGCAGTCTGCTCAGGTTAGTGGGGTACCTTAAGAGATGGAATGGATGCGATTTTTTTTGTTTGTGTGTTTATTTTAGGTGTAAAGGGTAAAACCTTTGCCCCTTTTGCGTTAGCTTGAGCGGTAGATTTCTCATTATTTTCATTCGCAAGTGACTGAGCAGATTTTGATCTGGGATAACAGTTTGAGCTATTGTGAAGGTTACATACTCGTTGAGGGTTCTTTAATAGTTTTCAAGTATGTGCATGATTTTCCTGGTGTAGGCGCTGATTTGATATTAATTTGATTTGATTTTAATTAATGTGTTAAATAGGTTTATGCATGAGTATGCTTACTTATCGAAGATGGTTTTTGATTTTAGCAAGGAGAGTGATGTACTGAGTTATATGGAGCCTAAGGTTCCAGCTCAAAAAGCTGCTGAGATTTCAATTGCATCAATTGGCCGTGGATATGACATCTCTAATGATCTACGCCTTAAGTCCTGTAAAGGAGATTCACGCTTAATTGAGATAGATGAAGATGATGGAAGAGAAGTGGTTCTACCTGGTGGGGTATCTATACCGAATGTTTCAAAATCAATAAAATGTGATAAAGGGGAACGCACTAGGTTCAGGTCTGATGTTCTTTCTTTTCAACAGGTAATTTTAGTTGCATCTCTCCTTTCCATTCCAGCGGTTATATTTGCATCTGCTATTAATACTTTCTTTTTAAAGGACTAACTAAGTTAACAAATTTGAAACTGTTTGCATTCTCATGTAATACTATACACATTTGATTTAGTTTCTTGGTGATTTAATTATGACTTCTCGCATAATATACACTGTCCTTTGTTAAATAGAATACTACACTAAGCTATAGTGGAAAATACTTTAATTTAAAATATAATCAGAAGCCCATAAATTTAACTTCCCATTACTACAGACTACAGAGGTTATCTTCCCTAGCTAGTCTTGGCTGTGACATCTTGGTTTAAAAGCATGCTGTAAGCCTTTAAGGGGCCCAGAACATACCTGAAATAAGAAGATTCTCCGCAAATGTGTTAATATATTAGTTCTCCTCTCGCCCTCCCCTTTTACCCCCAGTTTTTTTTATTCTTTTTTTTGTCTGGAAGTCTTAATATGGAGTATTTTGAAATCAAAATATGTACTTTGGGACAGAATTCATGGCTTGTTTGTTCTAACACTGGCAGTATCACAGAGAAATTATGAAAACATAAACTTATCTTTTCTCCTTGGTCTGTTGGGGTTCTATCTTTTAAGGTTGTTCAGTGCTAGAATATTTCTCAATACTTCTTCCAGGGTCAAAGAAAAAAAACCATTTTTATCAGGATTTGCAATTGAGCAGCGAACAAAAGATTTATTTTGGCAATAATGTAAGATTTTGACATGAGTAATGATAGTTTAATGCACAATTTTTTATCAAGTTGGCTCTTATATGTCTTTCCTTCTCCCTCTCACTGGTCGTCTGTTTGTTTAAATGTTTTCAGATGTCAGAGCAGTTCAATCAGGAATTATCTTTGACAGGCAAAATTCCCTCGGGCCTTTTCAATGCCATGTTTGAATTCTCTGGAAGTTGGCAGAAAGATGCATCCCATACCAAGACCCTTGCTTTTGATGGGGTGTTTATCACTCTTTACACTGTTGCATTAGAGAAGTCTCAGATGGTACTCTGTGATCATGTAAAAAATGCTGTTCCATCGTCATGGGACCCACCCGCATTAGCAAGGTGAATATTGGTCTTTGTAAATGTTTTGACCAAATGGTGAAGCAATTATCATTTCCATGTCATGTGAACTATTATTTGTCCTAAATTCTTGATCTGTTGTTTTCATAGAGATTTAAGCTTCTGTCATACCTTGGTTCTCATTCAAAATCTTTTATATCAAAAAGATGATAATGAAATTTAGAAATAGTTTGCTCAGTATGTAACTTCCTGTGGGTTAAATATTTTGCATTGTCTTTCCTAATTCTGTAATCTGCTTCCCTCTTTAGTTTGTGCAGGAGTATTAAATCCTTAACCAGTTATTGGTAGGGGTTACTCCTATTCCTATATTATAACTTGTCTCATGCCTCAAGATATACATATCTGTGCTTGTTACTTATTTTTTTCACCAATAGATTTTAGGCCATCTTAATGTGATGTAACTTGCTTGTCATCATATCTGCATGAATGAGCCTAATAACTTAAATTTCACTTTTAACCACAATTCAATAATTCCAGATATATTTCAGTTCGTGGTTGCATCTAACTGACTGTATGCTTTTATGAAACCCAAATTCATTGAGTTGAAAAGAGTTTCATCTGTGTTTTTCTGCCAAAATTTTCTTTCTTATCGATATCCTGTTATCCAGAAGACTTAAACACAGGCTTCTTACTAATATTTTTTAAACAAATTGGCATTGTTGTTGTCCACCAATTTGTCATCATTGAAAATCTTTATTTACATTGATATATTCTCATTTTTTGTTCTCTGGTTGCCATGCTTGAATTGCATCTGGATTGAGAATAGAAAGATTTGTCAATGGTTGCAACTAGATTTTCTTAAGTGATTTGGATCTTTAGTCTCCTATGTATCTAGTTATGCAGTTTTTTCTCTTTTTGGTTGCTGAATTCTCCCATACTGTTGGTACCAGCTGAATGGTGCATCTAGAATTGTTTCGAGTTCTAAAAGTAATTCAATGATGCTAGGATTGGTGCTTCTTTCATCTTTTAACTACATGTTGATTTCAGAGTTGAGACTGGTAAATATTACTATTTATTATAATCTCAGGTTTATTGAGACCTTTGGAACACATATTATTGTTGGTTTGAAGATGGGGGGAAAGGATGTAATTTATTTAAAGCAGCAGCATTCATCAACTCTCCAACCTGTTGATGTTCAGAAAAGATTGAAGGAGATGGCCGATAGGAGGTTTTTGGATGCCAATGGGCAACACAGCATTGCTCCTGATCAAGTTTACCCAAATGACAAGGTTTGGGAAAAATATCTCCATGATTTTCCTTTATGTGATTCATTTTAAATCAGAATATTGAAATCATTTATGCATCTTTCTTTTAACATTTTTCCTCTAATTTTGTTGGATGCTCCAATAACATTGCAGAAAAGGTATATGCATGATATGATGTCTAGATAAAGGTGCATAACAATAATTTCAATATTCTAATTACTTACAACTTCTAGTCCTATTTAGATTTCTTGTATTATTTCCTTTTAACAACTAGACTCTTATTTTTCACAAAGTATTGTTAATGAAAAGAGAAATAATAAAAGAAGTAACCTTATATTGTGCCTTGTTTCCCTCTTGTTTCTATGTCCCAAATTCTCTTCAACTAGGATGTCAGATATGTTAGAGACTTCCATCTGTGTGTAGGATCATTATACATGGATTGAAGGCCTAGGTCCCAAGAAAAGGGGGGAGTATTGAATGAGTAAGTTGTATCTGAGGTGTTTGGGATTTTGAGGCCATTGTCTATCCTGTTATATGAATACTTTTAACTTTTGTAGGTTATTATCTGTGCCTCCATCCATCCATCTGTATTTTTCTCAAATCTTTCTGCAAGAAGGTGGAAATTTGTCATGGAAATGAAAAATGTATAATAATTAGATTGAATTAGTTATATTTGTTTCACAGACTACCACCTATGTGTAGGATCATTGTAAATGGATTGGAGGCATAGGTGCCAATAAAAGGGGTGGCGTATTGGATGAGTAACTTTTAGTGTTCTTAGATGCAGTTGTTGTTGACTTGTTGGTTTTCCCCCTATATGCTATAATAACATAAATGTTGTTAGTGGTGAAATATATTATTATTTACTTGTGAGGGTTGTAAATTATCACAATTTTGTAAAATTAAATTACCTCAATGGCACAACCCTTTTGTTATTGTAACTCATTTTGGCTCTTATTCGGTCCTCTTTTGCTTCCCTTCAGTTTGGATTCAGGGAGCAGAGGCTGACATTTGCTAATATGAGTCCATCACGTTCATATTCACATAAGGAGGTGAGCTTTTGAGAATTAACCCTGAAAATGTTTTTAGCATATTGTTCTTAAATTATTTTAGTTGCAGGATATTGTAAGCATTTGCAGGAGGAAGGGTGGAAGAGACAGCAGAAATCTATCCCATAATGAGTGGTTACAGACTGTTCAGTTGGAGCCTGATGTGATTTCAATGTCTTTCATTCCAATTACATCTTTACTGAATGGAGTGCCAGGGAGTGGATTCTTGAGCCATGCCATAAATCTTTATCTACGATGTGAGCAACACTGTTCCTTGCATTTGCATAGTCAGTTTCTTCCATGCTATCTGATTAAAATCGTTGAGTATGATCTAGTGTTACTGAAACTTTAACCTGATGTGATCATATAGATTATGGTTCGTTTGTAACAGTTAACATAAATTGATAAATGCAAAAAATACTTCTCTGGAGTCCCTCTCTTGGAAACTCAGAATTACCCTTGGAAGTCATTAAAAGTAATCAACAAGTTAAGAAAGGCTGGCAGTTGTTTTTGGATGATATCCAGCTCCTCCTTTTGCCCCATAAACTATTCCTGTTGCTTGACCTTAAATACTTGTGATGGGTTAAACTTTCTACCCGATTGACAATTTCATGCCTATGTTACAGTATAAATCTAA
Source organism: Senna siamea (assembly GCA_031216115.1). Classification (NCBI taxonomy): domain Eukaryota; kingdom Viridiplantae; phylum Streptophyta; class Magnoliopsida; order Fabales; family Fabaceae; genus Senna; species Senna siamea. Next base: position 22,374,578 of record CM062355.1, read on the forward strand.
TGCCTGAAATATAACAACTATACTGTTTTTGGTAGAAGACTTACTATGTATTGTTACAATTCATGTACCTACTATCAGTTCTAGGTTTTTTACTGCTTGAAATCAATTCAATTACATCTTTTATAAGTTATTTTCCTTCAATGTCTGTTCAATTGAAATTATACTAATCTAGTAGAAAATGCTTCATCACTTCACATTTATTATTGCAGATAAACCACCAATCGAGGAGCTTCACCAGTTCTTGGAATTCCAGCTGCCACGGCAATGGGCACCTGTGTTCAGTGAACTTCCTCTTGGTCCACAGCGGAAGCAGCAGAGTTCTGCATCCTTACAGTTTAGCTTCATGGGACCCAAGCTTTATGTAAATACTACACAGGTAAATCTCCTGATTCTAGGTATTTAGTGGCTCTGCCTCTGGATTATAAGAAATCATGTTCATCCCTGTCTTTTGCTTGTTTTGTTAGTGGCACAGGAAGAAGGAAAGTTTATATAAAATAGTGCACTATGCTAGTCCTCTATGAACTTGCTTACGCATAAAGATGCATCTTTACAGTTCATTTAGGATAAACTAAAATTTAGTGTCTTACACTGGTAAAATTAATCAACTCACCGTTTTTCTTGGATGTTTTCGAGTTTGTTGTCATTTTGTTTTTATTGAGGTGAACTGAATATTGGAGCTTATTGGATTGCAATTTTTTTTTTTTATCTTTACTAGTCAATCATAATAAGTTCACTAAAAGCAGCATCAACTCAAATTTGTTCAAGTATTGGTAATTTGCAACCATTTGCTAAAATCAGGACGCATGTTCATGTTCATAACAGGTTGATGTAGGTAAGAGGCCAGTGACTGGTCTTCGACTTTATCTTGAAGGTAAAAAAAGCAACCGCTTAGCCATCCACTTGCAGCATCTTTCATCTCTTCCAAAAATATTCCAGCTTGAAGATGATCCAGATGGCAACTTTCTTAGGGAGAACTATGATCGAAATTTTTATGAGAAAGTTCAATGGAAGAATTTCTCTCATGTGTGCACTGCTCCTGTGGAATCTGATGATGATCTTTCGATTGTAACTGGAGCACAATTACAAGTTGAGAATTATGGCTTAAAAAATGTACTCTTCTTAAGACTCCGATTTTCTACTGTGACGTCTGGAGTTACCTTAGTAAAGCATCCTGAGTGGGATGGATCTCCAGGGCTGGCCGCCAAGTCAGGACTCATATCTACACTAATTACTCAACACTTCACCTCCCCATTTCAGAAACCACCACCACGACCTGCAGATGTTAATATAAATTCCGCTGTCTACCCAGGTGGCCCTCCGGTTCCTGTTCAAGCTCCTAAGCTTCTCAAATTTGTTGACACAACTGAAATGACCCGAGGACCACAAGAGTCTCCTGGCTATTGGGTTGTTTCTGGAGCAAGACTTCTTGTTGAGAAGGGCAGGATCTCTCTCCGAGTTAAGTATTCTTTGTTGACTTTAGTACCAGAAGAAGAGATTGATGATCATTAGCTGATTCTGCTTGTTGGTATTACCTTTGGTGGAAAGTTAACAGTGTTAGTTTAAAGTTGTTGGGAGAGAGAGAGGAGGGGAAGGCATCTTTCTGAAGAGAATTTAGGTTAATACTCAGGCAAGCCATCTAGAGTGAAAGCTCTGGTAAACAGATGAAGTTTAATATAAATCAAGAAGAGATAGAAGGGGAGATTGCCTGTCTTTATAACACGTTGAAATTTCCTGCTACTTCTTCCCTGCGATTAGAATTCTGCTTTTAATGTAAAGTCGAACATTTACAATCCAGGAGAAAGACTTGTGAGAAGCGACTACTATAGATCAGTTCCACGGGTGCTTCTGACAACAATCATGTAAAACTGAAATAAACCCTGTGAAAAGCTGGCATATTTCTTTTAAAAAGTTTAGGTACATGTAATATACTAAGAAATTCTTAGCAATTACAGTGTATTTTAGCTCGTGAAAGGAATCAATGGAAATTCGTCAGGATCATTTTTTCACTTTTCGTATTTATAGTTGTCTGAAATATTTAATAATTAAACTCTAAATAAAAAAATATATTCTTTTTTTACTATTTATATCTTAAATTATTCAATTTTTGAAATATTTAAAAAATAATAAATATTAGATGTTTTATAATCAAGTATTTATGTAATATTTAATATTTGATATTCATCTAATAAAAAAATTATTTTACAATAAAAAAATTTGACAATTATTATAAATTAAAATTGAAAACAATTTTAATAATAAAATTTTATTGAATAATATGTATTATATTTAATAACATATTATTTAGGTGTAGATATTGAATTTATACATTCATATCAAATGAGCATAAAGTATTTAAATTTAATATTTATATTTACTTAATATTTGATAAATAATTATATTTTAATATATGTATCATAAATGATATATAATATCTATTAAATATTATATATTTTTTAGACGAATACGTATCCATAATAACTATATTATCATCCATGCCAATCGATTTTATTATATGAAATGCTCACCTTTGATGAGTTTTCACTTTTCCTTTCACAATACATTTGTTTTTCTTAACAAACTAACAAAAACTCACGAAAGTGAGTTTCAGATATTTGGATTTACTAAAATACCTATTTTTGTAACTTTTTATTATTCAAGCTTTTTAAAAAAAAACAAAAATCATGAAGAAAAACAATTCTGATGGTGATTAAAGAGGAAGGACTTGAAGACAAAAGTGAGAGCCTCAAAACTCATAGCACCTAGGCAATTGCTTAGATGATCAAATTATGTAGAAAATGTTGTTGGATGAGATCCTTGCAAATTAAGCTTGTCCACTAGTCTTCCTTATTTACACAAACCAGAGCTACCTTTTTAGGCGTGAGTGCCTATGCCACTTTCGTTGCTAAGGATTTTCTTTTCTTTTTCTTGTTTTTTTTAATGTTCAACTTACACAAATGTTTAGACATTTTGCCTAAAGTTTATCCATTGTAGAATGCCTCAAATGACTAACTTAAATTCTATAATTGCCATTTGTTTGCAGTTCTGACAGCTTTTACTTTCATCATCCTCATTTCCTAAATACATAACATGGCTGTTGATTGCCTATTAAAACTTATGAGGCAGTTAACCCAAAAAGAACAGGCATTGAGATATAATATAAATACACCAAGTTGATCATAATCTTTAACTGAGTATAGATAGAGTTTAGCTTATGCTAAAATTAAGTTAAAATAATTTAAAAAAAAAAAAAAAAAGGAAGGAAGAGCTAATCAAATACAAAACTATGTTCATGTGAAGGCCAACGAATCCCTTCCCTTGAGCAGGGCAAAGGAGCAGGTTGAGCGATGTAGGTGGGAAATTGCTGCCCTGGCATCAATACTGAGAAATCAGATGCATAAGATGCAGGAACCTGTGAAAATCATCAACAAATAATGAATTGCAGAACCATGAAAAAATATTTTTAAAAATGTATTTTGGTGTAATTTTCAGGTGTTTGCTACGGTTCTTTATTAGAACTATGACATGTAGAGAATTTCTTTAAGACAATAAATGTGGCGCTTAGTTGAAAAAAAAAAGTGAAGAAATGTCAGCTTAGTCCAAAAATATATTGACCTGAAAATCTCCATAATGAAAGCTCTTATCTTTGTTAATAAAATGGGAACTAGGCCAGATTATCTGAAATTTCTGTGCTAAAAGTTAGGACCTTTTCTTATATATCAACAATGGTACACAATACACAAGGATCCATTAAGATATACTTAATTAGAACTATATAATGGTAGTAATTTATTTGAAGGTTTTCATGGTCCAACATCTTTTGTGTTGCAATGGACTCATTATCCTTTTTATATTTTCCTTTTAAAATTCAAATTTCAAAGAGTTCAAGAAGGTAATAAATCTCAGAAATTGACTTGAGCCTTTTCATTGTTTTCCCTGTATGAAACCGAAATATAACTAATGTTAATTTGTATAACCAACATGGTTAAATTTGAGCATTCAAGTTAGCTTGGTTTTCTCAAAACTTAAAAACAGCCAAAGAGATGCTAGATTCTACTCCACAAACACCGAATGAACAAAAAATATTTTGGAAATTTCAGCAGTGAAATATTATGAAGAAACTTACAGTTTGTCTATTTCCATGTTTTCCAGTTGTTCCTGATTCCAGGGAATCCAGCAAAGGTTCTGGTGAAGAGAACTGTGAGCTTGGTTTAAATAAATGTTCAAATATGGCCATTATAAGGAACATTGAAATCAAAATGGCGGTGGCAACAAAACCAAAAGAAATGGCATTCATAGATGTCCCAAAGCTTTTCCATGGAGCTTCCTTATCAATTCCTGCTTGTGGTGGACCTGGTTCTGAAGTTGTATATATGTTCCACGGTTTTGACCTTTCATTGTTAAAATCATTCATGGTAGAGCTCTCTGAAAATTTCCCCCCTTTTTACCAAACTAGTTACTTCTGTTTCTGTTTTTGTAAAGACAACTAAAGAACTACTGTCTACAGATAACAGCAAACATGATCAAATCTGGTTCAGATAAGGTTGCAATTGTTCACAAGCATGTCTTTGCTCATTTGAAGAGTTGTTCAACCCCTGAAACAAATGAGAAAACAAAACATTAGTACTTTAAGACGCAGAGAATTAGAGTCATAATATGAAGGGAAAACTAAATAAGTCAATTTTCTGACATTATGAAGATGAGTGAGAAGTAAATGTTGAAAGTTAAAAGAAAATAAACCTCAAAACCACCTGGCAAATGGATACTAATATAGTGCTCGGGTAGATATCATGTGGTCCATACCAAAACCACAATGGGGAAGAAAAATAATCATAGTAAATAATTTCTCGGAAATGGCCAAATTCCTAACTCACAGAATCTCAATTTTTCAGATGCTTTATCATGAAAGCTCAACCCTGAAAGCACTGAAAAACACTAGATTTCATGAAAATCATTTCCTCTAAGCAGGAAAACTCGTGCTCCTGATACCATGAATTGTGGGAAAAGGACAGTGAGTGCATGCATGATCACACAAGCTGTTTTAAGCCATATATTACATGTTTTCATATCACATTCCCCAAAAAGTAATTTAAACTACAATATCAGCAGATCCCCTAGTGAGATTAATTATGAAAATTCGAGCTGGAATTAAGTGGCATCCATTTGCTTCGACAGTCATGAATCATTACGCATCTAAAAAGTGACTAAAATCAGAATGAGTGAAGAAATCAAGCTACATATGCTAACTTAACAGATCACATCAAACATTCAAGAAGTACACCAGTATAACAAATCTTCTTAATGACAGGTATAGGAAAGTCATCACACTAAACCAATCCAGGTGAAGCAACCACCCTCAGTGAAAAATATGAGAAGTTCAAGAAATGAAGTTAAAATGAAAAATTGATGGTCAAAAGTTGTTCTTCCAAATACATATAGAACAAGAGAGCTGATGTTAATACCCAGTAATGCAGCAGAACAAGCAATTAAAATGCCAGTGAGAAGGAGAGAGCATGATACTATAATAATGCCGATTCTTCATGATAACTTGCTCCACGTGAACAAACCTTTATGCTTCTTGTAATGGAATGACACAAATGACCCAACTATAAGACAATAAACTTACCTTCCTGTTTTTCTGTATGATTAGGATCACCAGGTAGTCTGGTTTTCCAGTTTCTTAATAACTGCCATCTTCTTCAAAGCAAAGAACATCACCACACTTCTCTTTGCGTCATACAAGCATGATGCTCATCCCCAGTTAGCTTTATACCCAATAGAAAATGTAAAGACAAAGTTATATGATAATCCTATTGGTACACTTTTATATTTATGTTTCCATGTCGATGATCCTGATGCCTAACTTATAGAATACTATACCTTGTCTGAAGAAGCAAACTTAAAGAAATAAAAAGAATGGGCCTTGCTGTCTGGAGAGCCAGAACAAGAATTTCCAACAGGGTGCTTTTAAAAGTAGTCATATTTTAAAGCTGGATTTCATCAAGGTTGTTGTTATTAATCCAACCCTTAGTCACATGAATAGTGGCCCCTTGGTGGGGACAAGTGCAAGCAAGCTATAATTTCCAACCACTCCTATTAGAAATGACAACATTCTTTGCATAAATATGAATCTAATAAGTGTTTTGCACCTAAAGGCACCAATTTCAATTATATATTATGATGATTTCTATGATTAAATTTAATACAATGAATAAGAGGAGGTAGAAACCCACGAGTTGGGGAAGTGGGCAATATTTAGGATGAAAAAGAAAGTAAAGGCAGGAGGAGCCTCTCTCTTCATGAGTCATGACATTGAGATAGATGATAGATCTAACGGTCTCTTTGATGGTATTAATGCTTGATCCTCTAAATTCTAATATAACCTTCAAATGTAATCATGAAATATGGTTGCACAATCTTGCACAATCTCATAAAATCTTCACTGATTAAAAGATATATGAAAAGGGAGAGAAAAAGGCTGCTGCAATATATATGTAAATACTAACTCATACATTACAAAAAGGAAAAAAAAAATTAAAAAGTAAATAAAGCACAAGAAAAAATTATAGTAATGATGATAATAAATAATTAGAAAAAAGGGTGAGGGAGAGTGAAAGTTGGACATCTTACAGCTAAGCAGTAGCAGAATAGCCATGATTCAAGAGAGGAAAGAAAAATGGGTCTATTGGGGAAAAAGGAACAAAGCTAGTAAAGCGGTGATGTAGACCACTTTCATTCCTCATGTTTGGCCTAAAAAAACCACCTGTTGAAAGGAAAACCATAGCTTTTGTCAGAAACGCAAGAGCCAATAGCTATGGCCATTTTCAAAGTTTTCATGTGAAACAAAATGCTTAAGGCCACATTGCCGGCAACAAACCCCCCAAGATTATTGATGGACACACATTACCATTAATCACCAAAAACCACAAAAGTAATTCAGAAAAGAATGGAGCAATTATTACCCTAAAAATGATTAATAAAGCTAGACACACACACACACACACACAGATAGAAAAAGAGAAAGAGAGAGAGATTGCTTCAAATTCTAATGCATTGAGTGAACGTCTTTTGTCAACGATGCAATCACACTGTCTGACTGATATGAAAGCTTATCTGAAACTATCATCCCCGAAAAAGGGCAAAAAGAAAAAATCCCTAAAAAAAAGACGGATTTGAGGAGAAGGAGAGGGAAAATAGATGCGAACATCATTTTCACCTTAGAAATAGACAAATCAATACGGTTTAGATGACAAATGCAAGAAGAACCATCAATAATCACAGAGCAGTACGTTGACGCGGAAGAAGAGAGAAAATTATGGCGGGCTCATCCTGCTAATCAAATCAAACTCCTCTCTCTCAGCAATGCGAAAGGAAGAATTAAGAAAAGCACGAATTCTCAGAAATTAGTAATTAAATACATACACACACAGACACAGTTTGAAGCAATAACAAGTAAAAGAATGAGTTCAAGAAAAGATGACTGTGCCATCCTGTTCGCCATTTTGCATGTAAGACATAGTTTTTTTCAGAAAAGAGAAAGATGGTGAGGTCCCATTGACAAGAAAGCGCACTATGAAAAAAAATGTTAGAAAAATGATATTGAACAATACTGATATTGATATTGGAGTGCACAGCAGCAGTAGTACCTTTAACTTTTTGCTTCAACCTATAAGTCTCCATCTTAAGCAACCTTGACTTTTACAACAAATTATGTGTAACAATTTCTGCATAATCCAAACAAAGATGGTATAATTGGTTAGAGACTTAGAGTGAGTGAGTTAACATCTTATTGTTCTGAAAGATATCATTTTTTTTAAGAAATTGATATCCCAAAATATCACTGTCTCTTCATTCTTCAAACAGAATTTCATAATTAATTTTTTTGCGCTCCTTAATCAGAGCTATCATCATACATGGTGACATGATTTGAGGTTAAATCTGATGTAATCATTGAGGTTGGGTTAGGATTGTTATGAATTTGTGTCAGTTATAAATTTATTTTTCAACTATTACAAAAACATCCACAGCTATCTATATTATAGTGTATTCTAGTCACAACTAAATATCTAATTGAAACTGTTTGGTTTTGACATTGGACCATATCACATAATTCCATTAATTATCTATTAATAATTATAATATAAAATGGATATTAAATATTAAAAAATATTTTTAAAAAATAAAATAAAATATTCAAATTTTGATTTCTTCATATGAAGGTAAATTGTGGAGTACTAATAATCATCATTTTTTTTCTTAACCATTAATTCGTGTCACGTGTAAACTAGTAGACTCAATTTCTCTTACATGTCTGTCACTTTCACTGTTTGCTTTTTCTCTTCTGATGGCTCATTCCATGATGGCACCTTCCCCTCTCATGCAAGTGCCTTTATATTGTAAACTGTGTGTGGAACCAACTTATAGACACCTTTGAATTTAAAATATTTCTTTAAAGTAATTTTTTAAAAATTTTAAATTATTTCTTTTGGTTTTATCTAATGCTTTTCATCGAGATATCATTTTAAACCATTTGCAACAGTTTTTATTGGTCTACGATTAAATCTCATCAAAATAATTCTTGTTTCATACAAAAAAGGAAGAAAAAAACCTTTAATTTGACTCAAAAATTAAAATATATATATATATATATATATACAAATGATGTAGAGGAATGTCTATACTTTTCTTAAAATAATATTAAAAAAAGTTAGGTTACTTTTTTTTGTTCATATATATATTTGGACCCTGCCATGAACCACAAAAGAGATTTATGAAAAATGTATAAAATCTTGAATTGTAGATTTCACTTAAATAATAAATCATTAAGTGAAGAAAACTTATATGTTTTGTGTCTATTTTTTCTCGTTACAAATAATATTACGTTATAATTATTTTCCCAAAGAATCCAAATTTTGATATCCTTGGAAAATTGCAACTTATGAAATCATATAATTGTTTCATGTAAGACTTTATAAAAAAATATGAGATTTAAGTATACTTCATTATATTTTTATCAGATTTTTCAGTGAAAAAAAATAATGTTGCAATAAGTTCATTGAGTTGTAAAATTCATCATTGGTTGGGCCTACTGGACTGGTTGGATCAGCCCATTAAATATACTGTGGACTTTTTTGTGGATCTGTATTATACTATACAATCTTAAACCAAAAAGATAATAATATAATATAAGACATAACTAAATATTAAAGATAAGTTTCAAATTTACACCATAATTAAAAAAAAAAAGCTAAAGAATGAAAATTTAATTTACTATAATTAATTTTTTGTTCTTAATATTTCACACTTCCAAAGTTTTTGGTTTTATTTCATGCATTATTTAATTTGTTGTCATATTCACAATAATGGGCTAATAGGTTTGCACATTGTTATGCTTCAAACTGTGGGCTTCAATTTTTATATTATAGCCCATCAGCCATCATTATTGCCCCAACTATCTTCTTTAAAATTTAAAAACAAAAGTACAATTAATCAATAAACTATTACATTATTCCTCATCAATTTAGTCCTAATCTTTTAAAAAGTATATCATTTATTGAGCTTACCTCAATTAGGATAAATTGAAGACAATAAAATCTTTCAGGAGTTAAATTGGTGACAACAAATTTCTGAGTTAGGGTTAATTAAATTGATGGTACTGAGACTAAAAAATTAATGGCAATATAAGGACCAATATGATAGATGTCAAAAAACAAAATAGGTGCTAATTAACGAGCCTACATTTTTAAAATACTTCTAGTACTCAATTGTAGTAAAAAATTTAGTATTACCACTATTCATATTTTGATAAATAAACGATTTTAACCTAAAATTTAAATTTAACTCAACTATAATTTATAAAGTTTACCAAAAAAATTAAATTATGTGTCAAAATATTAATGAATGAAATACTAAATGTTTTAATAGATGTTGGATTGTCTAATATTTTTAGTGGTGATTTTATTTATTGTTAAAATATATTTTAATATTATTACAATGAATATTATTGATGCTATAACTTTTACTTTATTTGTTACAAAAGCGTTATAATAGAGAATCCAAATGCATTTCAATACTACAACGTTAATACTAGAAATAGGCTTGGCTCCTAAGTTCCTTTAGGCACAAAGGATACAAAGGGTAAGTATAACCTTTATAAGATATATATATATATATATATAATTATAGATGTTAAATTAAAATTATATTTTTTCTCTCTCTTTTAAAAATATGCACTCTCTTTATTTAAAGGAATAAAAAAATTTACAATTTTATATATTTGGAATAAAATACCTTTTGATGGTATATTATAATAAATTTATTTTATTTAAAATTAAAAAAATATATTTATATATTTAAAAAATTTATTTAATTATATAAATAATAAATATAAAAGTATTTTGATCAAAACAAGTAAAATTATATGATTTTTTTAATCTCTCAAAAGAAAAAAATATAATTTTAAAATTTCTCAAAAAAAGAGAGTATAATTTACCATACATATATATATTAATCTGGAAACCAAAAAAATGTTATTATTTATTTATGATAAATTTTCTTTGAATTTAAAGGACATATTAATTTATGATTTAACATTTTCAGTACTTAAATCTTAGAAGATTCACGTGGGAGAAGAATGGCTTAAAAATGAAAGGAATGATTAGGTGGACAGACAATTGATAAATCAAAGTATAGTGGAATTCAAAAATAGGGAGCATGCATGTGCAATATTATAGAGTTAATAAAATATTATTTGGATTTCTAAAAGTATGTGATAGCTAGCTACAATATATAATCATCTATGATTGACTAAATACATAGGACTCTCACTCTTTGATTACATAATACAAAGGAGTACTTCAGTAAGAAATTAATGTCACCACCTAAATAATTCAAATAGGACATCAATGTAATGCAAATAGTGATTAAGAGAAAATTTTCCATGTAATAATTGAATGAATAAAAGTGGCTAATTAAAAATTTTAGGGACTATTAATTTTAAGCTAGCTATTCTTTTGAATATTAATTTCAATCATTTTAAAGTAAAAATTTATGTTGGTCATGATCCAAAGATTATCCTTATTAATATTCATTTGCTTAAAGATTATTAGTACGATTCTAATACTTGAAAATTCAATTTTGTTTCAATGCCAAAAAATATGTATATGATTTTCAAAAGATAGTATATGTATATCATTTTAGTACTTATGGAATGATAATTTTGAACAAAATCAAACATTCAAGTACTAAACTACTAAAGTAATTTAAAATATTTGAAGGAGTCAATTGATATTGGGATCGTCTAAATTTGAAAAATCAAAATGAGATTTTATAGGGTATTTAATTTATACTATTGAATGTGAAAAAATGTATGAAAAGATAACCTTATATAATATATAAAAGAAGGGCATGGGAGGTGCATAATATATACTTGAGAATATTGATGAATATATATTCTTCTTTTAGAATAGAAAAATAACTATTAGATAAATAAATACATGAATGAGTGGATGAGTGACAATGATATCTAGAAAGACAATGTATGGACAAAGGCATTTGAATATGACTTGGATTTCCACCAATATTGCTAAGAATGATGGAAACCCCACAACAACTAAATGATGCAAATATCCATAATAATGTGAGACACAGAAAGATCCAATTATTTAATTTACTATATATGTGTGTGTCATGTCATCCCTTAGCCTTAGATTCAAGGCTCTTAGGACTGCTTCATAGGTATCCCATTACTTCCTTTTGTTCTCATCATGTCTATTCCATTTGTGGGAACTTCTCTGTTCCACTACTACAATGACCATTATAATAAAGGATAAGATATAATAATTTTAAAGTGATCAAACAGATATATCTAGGTTTAAAAAATTATTATTATTTTTAAATAGAAACATATATGGTATTTAATTTTTTCTATAATATTTAACATTATGTATATCATTGACATTCTTAAAAATAAAAAAAATTATTTATTGTAATTTTATTAAAGAATATGATAAATTATAATAATATTTTTTAAGAAATATGAAAATTACATTTTTATTCTTCTATTTTTATTAAATTTTATTATTATTTTAAAATGTTTATTTTAAGGTTATTATTTAATACTGTGTCCACTTTTGAATTTCATTGTCGTGTCACTTATATATGGTTATATATAGAGAGTTAATAATTGAAGTGACTTCTCTTGTTAATTAGTTAAATATATATTTTTTATATAATAGATATGCTTTGTTTTTTGGGGGTGTGAGGTTAGTGGTTATGGGGAAAAAAATAATGCTTTTCTGATTAAGACTGACATTGACTGATGAAGAGTCAAGAGTCAAATTTTGTTAATCCGATCCATTAAGCTTTAATAAATTATGCTATAAAATAAAAATAATATTAAAAATGAAAAAAGTAGTGTACATGTATATATCTAATATACAGTATTTATAATTAGGTTTTCTTCTTTGTGAAATTCACTATATATATATGTAGGTGTAATTTCCTATAGTGGAATATATATATATGACCCTTTTTCAGTTTTTTTTAAAGAAAATGTATATTAATACTCGTGATTAATAATGCTAAAATATGGACATAATTAATATTTTTATTTTTTTACACAAAATAATTGTAAATTAATTATATCTTAATCTTTTATAGTGCATAGATTAGTCAATCAGACAAAAAGGGAGAGTTAATAAAGGAAATCCAAGCCAGGACAAAAATTTTACAGATTAAGAGGCCATATTGTTTTTAAAACTTGGTTGCTTTAGAATAATCACAAGCTTTTTTTCTGATATATGCAAAGCATAAAATCTGGCGAAAAGAAGAAATGCTAAATCCTACATAATCTTCTTAGAATATACCAAAACTTGGAAGCATTAATTATTCAAATTTTTTATACGATTATTTTGCAAATCAAAATGCAATGAATATAAAAGCTTTTGTGGATATGTGTGTGTGTATACAAGTATTATATATGGCTATCATATGCATGTGTTCTGAGAAAGGTTAGTGACAAATTTCACAGGAGCTTTTGTATTCCATTAATTCAAATATTTGTCTTATAATAAGCTTTTCAGAGTTTGTGGAGTTGTGCTTTTGAGACAATAATGCCATTTTTTATGACTATTATTCAGGATTTTGTGAGGAAAACATTGAGAAATAAGGATTAAAAAAATACCCATGCAGCTTATCTGATTTTCCTTGAGAAATGTGAGAAGATCATATATATATATATATATATATATATATATGTTTACTTGTTCCTGAAAAATTAAAAAATAACTATATATCAAGTTTTACATTGAAAAAAAATCTTGAATTTTAATTTATATAGATACGTATTTTAAAAAAAAAAGTTTGTTTTTTTAAGATAATGTCAATAATGTCGAACTTTTGAACGAGAGGTAGGTGAGTGTGTTTTCTGATAGCAGACAATGCATGCATGTTTTCCTATTCACACTCGAATAATAATGAAGCATCTTGTGCTTTTATATATGTATGTCCGAGTTTCATGCAACAAACTTCTCCTCACCAAAAATTTCTCATTATACATAGATTGGTCATTCTTAAACTATAAGTATTATATATATATATATATATAGAAATTCTTTCTATAAATTATTACAATTTATCTAAGATTTTTTTTTATCTAATTAAACTCCTAAAAAATATTGACAAATTAGATAATTAAATCAAGCTTTAAATTTAAGGTTAAAATATAAAAAATTTTGATTAAACTCTAGTTATGCAAAAGACTCACTCAATTATTAAATTGATCTAAAATTTTTAATATATGTCAAGTTCTGGATGAAAAACTTGAATAAAAAGATTTTTCTACACACAAAAAAATAGAGATTTTAAGTCGAGTTTAAGGAAGGATTTCTACATTTTAATTTTATAAATTTCATTTTTTCATATTAAAAAGTGTATATTAACATTGACACAAAAATATGATAAAATATAAAACTTTTATTTTTATGTAATTTTAAAAAATGATATATATATATGCAAATTTGTGAAAAGAGAGAAACAAAAAAAACCGTATTTTTAACATCACTTTTCATACATTAATTTAGTATTTTAAGAGGTTTTAATTAATTAACTTTAATATATGGGAATGAAAGTAAAAAAAAAGGATTTACAGGATCTTAATAAAAATATAATTGAATGTTATATTTTTGGGAGGATATATTGTACGTAGTTTCAGATGAAAATAGAAGAATATCATTTTGATTCAAGACAAGGATTTTCTTCGTTTATAATTTTTTTATCCATACATATACACTAATTAATTTATCTTTTTTTTTATTTTTATCTAAATAATAATAGAACTCATGAATAATGTAGCTGAGAGAAATTCAATCCATGCAGAAGAAGATAACTGAGACCTTAAAGAATGTGATTTTAATTTATTTTTATTTTATTTTCCAAATGTGTACAGTAATATATATGGGGTCACTGCCTTGCTTTAACTTGAAACAATTGGTGGAACCACTTTGTTCATATTGTTTTTATTTACAATTGTAATTGGAAAACTTTTTTTTTTCTTCCCTTTTTTCCTTTTTCACTTTATTATTTTCTTTTCACCTTTATATGCATAAGAATGAGGACCAAATGCCTGCACCTTCCACATATGCTTCCTTTGTCCTATATATATATATATATATATATATATATATATATATATATATAAATTTTTATAAGTATTATCTTATTTGATATACATAATTTTTGAGACACTATTAAATATTAAATATAAATATTTTTTTAATAAAAATTTGTAAATCTCAATTTATCACATTGTAATATGAGAAACAAACTCTTTTTACAAAACTCACTTTAGTGTATATATATACACACACACACATACACACACTAACCCTTCTTTTGAACACAAAAGAACTTTGAGGGTTTTTAAATTAATTAATTGTGCCAAAAGTGTTCAAAGATTGCAGGCTTGATCGATCTGATGACTCTTTTTTGCTTTCATGAATTAGATTTTTGAAAAAGATTTAGGTTTATGGAGAAAAGTTAATTATAAATTATAAGCATGCACGTAAGTACATGTATTTTAGAAGAAAAATGTAATTTTTTTTTAAATTGAATTATTTGCAAATAACCTTATGATATATGTCTTTCTATGTATTTATTTGATCTTTAAAATCTCATTACTTCACTTGACACTTCAATCTTTTCTATAAAATTCTCATGGAAAATTATAGTTTTTGTATTTACTTTTGTCGTCATTAATTATAAAAAAGTTTGGAGTGATAAATAAGAAAATAACGTTAAGGACTAAATATAAGAAGAGCTCATTTTCAGTGTATGGAATGCTTTGGACGCTACTTTTTCTTTTGTAATTTTGAAAATCTAGTGAACCATAAGTAATTCAACAAGATCACTTCTATATGTTTATATATTTATTCATAATTATTAATTTTTTATATTTTAATTAAGGATATATTTGTTTAGACTCTATCTTAATTAAATGTTTTTTCCCATAAATTAAGGTATACTTTTCCCAATTCCACATGTTTGTATTATGATTTTACTTTTAGAGTTTTAAGGAAAATCAAACCCACTAACAATTCAGTTAACTTCTTTAAATTAATATTCATCATTAATTTAGCCGATTTATTTATTTTTAGACAAACTGAAAATTTCTTAAAAAACTAATGCAGCTAGGTTTGTGGCTCCTAGTCAAAGGGCAATTATGATCCTACCATCCCAACGTTGATCTCTTTAATATGACAGCAATAATGTTGTCTGGTACTCTCATTTTGCTGTGTGTGGGTTCATCATTATGATTTACGAACCTCCATTTCTACTTCTTTCCTTTCCTTTCCTCTTTTTAAGGTTTTCTCTTCCTATATCTATATTTCCAAAACTTAATTTAATTATATTGATAAGATTATTCTTCATTGACCTCTAAACTTATTATTTATAAGGATTTTGTTCACTAATATATTTTTAGAACATTGATTAAAATTTTTTTTAAATCACTAATATATTTTAACTAATTAAGACATTAATTTATAATTAATGTGATAATAAATGATGATATAACCAAAACTGATTGCTCCCTAAGAAGGTTGAAATCCTATAAAAAAATGTGATAATACTTGACTAATCGATTATTGAGTCAAACTAATTTAGATATATCAATTGAAAAAAAAAATTTGTATATGTTTTTTAAATTAAAAGTATGTAAAAATTCATTAAATGCTTTATATATATATATATATATATACACGACTAAAATTTAAAATTTTAAGTAAAAGAAATACATTACCTACCATTTAATTAAATCAACTACTTGTTGATCTTATTCATATTTCAATATATCATTTATAACCCAATTAATTTTTAATATTTAAATCTATTTTTTAAATGTTCTCTAGTTAATTCTAAAAAGAATTAATGTACAATTAGTCACAGAAAATAAACCTCCTATTGTTTAATTCCCTAACTACACTTATTATTGAATTTACCCCCCTAAGTAAACATATGATGTAATCCAAATTGAGAGCCTAATGGAGACTGAATATATAGAATATTTTGAATCCTCTTGTATGAAAAAAAAAAAAAAAACATGATAATATTACATTGAAAAGAAAAATAAACATACACACTCTCTAACGTAACAGTTAAAGTGAGTTATTAGAAAATCCAAATCCTTATTATAACTTGCAGTAATTTAAAAGTTGACACTAAATTGCAGAGACCAAAGTACAAGTAGATCGAAGAAGAAGAAGAAGAAGAAAATTGTAGATTTAATTGTATTTTAAATTCGGTGAGGGCAAAGTGGTAACTTTAAAAAGTAGAGATAGTATGCAGATAGATAAAGCGTAAGAAGAGAAAGAGGAATTTCCAATATCTCTGAATCTGAATACAAATCTACCTTTTCTGCTGAGTCAATACTCAACCCTTCAAACAAATCATTACCTGTTCAATTACTATACCTCTTGGAATTTCCAATATATATATAATTGCATATAATTGCCAAGAGAAATTTCACTGGAATTAATATTGTACATTATTTCATTATTAATGCTTCTGTCTTCCCGGACAGACACATTTTTTTTAATATTTTTGTTATAAAAAAAATTCAATAAAACTGAAATATGTGGAGAACATTAAAAAAAATCAATTATGAAGCATTGAGTTGTAAAAAAGCAATTATTTTTTAGTTGAAAATCTAATGAAGATATAAAAATTATAAATATATTTTTTTTTCAAATTTTCATCTTTTAATTAAAATCTTATGAAAAATTTAAGTAAATTCAATTTATGAAAAAATTGATAAATTATTATTCAATTATAAATATTTACCAAAAATGTCGTTAAACTATTTAACCTCGGGATATTTTGAGATAATGAAATAATATTGTCATAATTAACTTGATTAAATGGATATAAATGGTAAGAAATCTATATAGGATTGATAAACCAACGCTTATATACTTGTTTTTACCTCCAAGTTTTTCAATTATTCTCAAGTGACAATAATAGAAAATTTCTTAATATGACATTGAAACCCAATAGTGCAAACACACACACATATATATATACACACAATGAATGTGAGAATAGACAAGTACATAGCTATTTTTTTAATGGAATAATGGAGGCTATAATTAATGCTATATCTTCTTTTTCGAATGACATGAAGCACTTTGTTTTGCAATGATTGGAGGGTGTTGTCCACGCGCATGCATCTATATTATACACTACACATGAGACTTTATAAAGTGTATGATATGATATGTATGACATGAGATTTAGATTTGGCATTGAGGGCTTTAATTTGTTTCATATATATTAGAATTGCACAAAGCTATCAAAAGATTAGCAGAAGACAAATGTTGTACACATCAATCTTATCTCAATTCTTACACATGCAAATATATATATAATATTTGCCCTCTTATTGTTCTTTCTTTGCATCACTCCTAAACGGACATGCACTATATCTCTACCTCTTTTTCCATTTAGTCAATAATTCACGAGATTTCAATATTTATGATGTTGAGAGTATATTTTGGAGAAAAAGTGAAAGAAAGAGAAATTTTAATTCATATATATATATATATATGTATGTATGTATGTATGTGTGTATGACATCTTATTACTTGAATGATTTGGCTTAATTGATCAATCAATATTATTCTTCCAATATAATTATCTGTTAAAATTAATGCTTGCACTTGTTTAAGCAAATTAATTTAGGGCAAACAAATTGGTTTGGTACGCATGAGTGAAAGATTCTTAGTGCTCTCAGAACTCTTCAGATACATGAACATGATGACAGGCCAAAGAATCATATTTTGCAGAACCATTGACATTCCTAACAGCTTCTGCTCTGACTTCTTTCAGAAAGACACAGAGAACCTAATTCTCTCCTTTTGGGTGATGCAGATTATAATGCTGTGATGTAAAGTTGCATGTTCTTCCTATTTTTTTTCCCCCTTTCTGTAACTTCTAATAAGGTTCTTCCACACCATTGTACTGAAGAATATTTCCTCATGGCACAAAGGATATTATTATATACTTACAATTTATAAAGTTTTCATTATTTGATCAGTCCAAGTTTAAGACATCAGATAGCAGCCAGGTTGTTGTGACATTTGGACTAATCCCATCAACTTAGTATTGTCATTCTCATGTAATACAAAAACATTTAATCATATGTAATATAAAACATGTGTGGACACAGTGTCTAATCTTTTCATTGGCAAATCTTAGTATAATCAATCGCTTTATTCCTTTGTTTTTTGGTGAAGTAAAAATTAAGAATTGAAGAAGAAAATGTGTTGTTTTTAAAGATTTGAATATTCTAATGTAATATGCATGACAGTCATATAAAGAAAAAAAAAGATATAAAAATATTTTTGTTTTTTATAATTAATTTTTTTATGTCTATCTGTTCCAAAATTCAAATTGGTTGTTTTATTATTAAGATTTGAACTTAAATCTCTTTAATTTTTTTTAGCTTAACTAACTATATCCTTGAATTTATGATTTTGTAATTAATGAATTATAAAGTGGTGCTTGTCAAGTGGATGAAACATGATGGGGCATGGAGGATCCAAGCAAAAGCAAGGCTAAGATCATTTTTTCTTCTTCTTGGAATTTAGCTTTATATATGAGGCTCATCATTTGCCAATATTGTGCATTACACTAAGCTCAGCTCCAAGGTAGGTGACCACATAATAAGGGCACCCTATCAGAAAGAGCCAGGCTACAAGATAGTGATGCTTCAAAAGGGCAGAGCAGGCCTAGGACTGTGCATCACTATGACTGATAGAGACACCTCAAAGGAGCAACTTACTCCACCTTCTTCTTATTGCCGTTAGATGGCCCAAAGGTTGATATGAGTGGAGCCAAACCTGAGTTACTATTTGCAAACAATAATTTTGTTATATGTTAGTTGTTTTGTCAAATGAATTTAAAATATTCAATAGACTAAAGTGTAGTGAAGTTGTTCTTTTTTGTGAACCATTAATTTTTGGAGACTAAAAATTAAGTAGCTCTAACTTGGTATTAGTTATTTTAATTAAAAACCCACATGAGAGAGAGAGAGATTGGTGCATGTTGAAACAAGAGCACGCTTTCCCATGAATGAGGGGTCATGGATTTTCCTTTTGAGGGAGAAAGATGTTGGTGAATGAGTTCGAGTTAATACAATTGCACTCTTTTCCATGTGTGTGAGAGAGAGAGAGGGAGAAGAAAAAAAAAAAGAGAGGGGTCATGGATTTTTCTTTTGCTTTTCTTTTGAACTAGTGGAAGATCAAAAGAAGATTAGATTATATCAATCTTTTACTTTTCCAGCCCTCTCTTTAAGACTATTCCATCTTACTACATATTAAAGCAAAGGCTCAAAGGTTCAAATGCCCCATTTTATAGAGAGTTGTTCCCTGCCCTGTAGGGCAAGGAAGGAGAAGGAATAAAGTTGAAGCTTAAAAAAGCTTCCACTGGTTCCTTCTTCCATGCAACCTATCTATGAAACATAATTATAAATTGATCATTCAAACCAACACATAGTCATCATATATTAATAATCATCATCTTTTACTTCTTACAACCTCTGATTGTTGCAGGCACATGTTTCTAATTCCAAGATTTTAATTACGAGTTAAAAATTGAGCCATTTTGATACTGTGAAAAAGACATTACCCTTCCATTGCTTGGGAATGGAAACTATCAATATATTGATGAGTACACCTACTTGTACACACCAAAATATTACACACAATGACATGCAAAGTTACCCCTCAAAATTCATTTATTGCCCAGCCAATTGAAAAATGACACATTTGGTGCTGACAGCATGGCATGACAATCGATCTGAGAGACAAAAAATAGTTATCATAAAATTATCATAAATGCTTTTAAATGGGTCCTCCATGCATTATCAAAGAACTCATATTGCTCTTGGAAAATCAACTCTGTAATATGATTAATAATCATGCCAAAGCTACCCCCAATAACTCATATCCTTTTTCTTTTGTTCCCTCCTCCCTCCCCCCAACCCAAAAATAGAAGTGTGCCAGTAGTGCTGAATATATCGTAAGCAATGTACGATAGCACAAGCTGTGCGTAGATCAAACTAAAGAATTATTCTCTATTCTACTGTAAGCATACCTTGCCTCAAGTACACTGCCTCAAAGCATTTAGTTACTTTCAACAGGCATAGCTTATGATGGATTGGGGTCCTATATTGTGATGTTGTATCAGGTGCAATTTGAGAGAGAGATAAACGCAAATAATAAATCTGATCAATTGTGTTTGTCTCTCTTAAACTACATCTAATTAATGCAATACTGGACAGACTCTAAATCCGTATGAACACATTAAAGATAAGTAGCTAGCACTTAATTATGGGTAAGATTGTGGCAAAGTGGGGAAGAATCTCATATTATCCATGTAAACCAACCTAAAGTGGGCAGTGTGGTTGGCAAGCCTATATGCAGTAAAATATTTGATCTTATGTCCCACTACACTGTTGCTTTAAGGCAGCCTGGAACAGTGGCAATCATTGATTCTTTGCTCATTATTTATTTTCTTTTTCTACATTAATTCAAAAATTCATAGGATAATAAGGCGGAGTGGAACGGTAGTCATTTAATAGAAGTTGCTGGGCAATTCAGCCATTTTGGAATCATTGAAAGTGCAATTTCATAACCTCTCTCATTCAAAGCAATAAAGGGCATTCTTTGATTAAAGCTAAAGGGCATTTTTGTCATATGAATAAAAAAAGAAAGAGAGCATCAAACTTTACTTTTTGTGGTTGCGCTAATCTAAACTTTAAATTTCTGTTATCCAACGTCTTTATGATTTTCATTTTATTTAGCCCAGTAAATAATTTTCAGACACCACCTCTTCTCTTTCATCTCTTTTTCTTGTGCTTTTTTCCTTCTTCCTCCCTGAGCTTTACCTAAAGAAAAACCACAAGGCAAATATAGATTTAACAACTAAAATCCATTTCAGCAGAATTCGTCTTCTCGTTCTCTGCTCTCAAAGAAAAAGATAGCAAAAGAAAGAAAAGAGAAAGGGAGAAAAGGAGAGGCTTAGCTTCTTCCCTTGTATTTCAAGACTCTTTCTTTCAGTGAAGATGTTTGATTCCTCAAGCTCATCACACACACTTGAAGTTTCTCAGATTCCTGTCACTTTTCTTCCCTTTTGCCGAAAATCCATTATTGTCTCAGCGCTTAAAACCTGTCGTCTTTGCTTCGAGTGCTTCCAAACTCAATCTTCATAGAACATATTCCAAGTTCCAACACAAAATGGTCCTCATGATTGCTCTCACTCTGTTCTCTCTCCTGGGTTCCTGTGTTTCTGCATCCTCTTCGCGGAGTGACTTCCATGTCTTAGCCTCACTTAAAGAAGGGTTCCAATTCCCAGACCCAGTTCTAAGCACTTGGAACTCCTCCAATTTAAGCTCGGTTTGTTCATGGGTTGGAATTCAGTGCCACCGTGGTCGAGTTGTGTCGGTGGACTTGACAGATTTGAATCTCTATGGCTCAGTTTCTCCTTCAATTTCGAGACTTGATCGGCTCACCCACCTTTCACTTGCAGGAAACAACTTCACAGGCAGCATTGAGATCACCAACTTGAGCAGCCTTCAGTTTCTGAACATCTCGAACAACCAGTTCAGTGGCACCTTGGATTGGAACTACTCTACTATGGCAGACTTAGAAGTCCTTGATGCCTATAACAACAACTTCACTGCCTTGCTTCCAATGGGGGTTCTTAGTTTGAAGAAGCTCAGGTACTTGGATCTTGGTGGGAACTATTTCTATGGCAGAATACCAGAAAGCTATGGAGATTTAGTGGGGCTGGAATATCTCTCACTGGCAGGAAATGATCTCCGAGGGAAAATCCCAGGTGAGTTGGGCAATCTCAGTAACTTGAGGGAGATTTACTTGGGCTATTTCAACTCTTTTGAAGGTGGGATTCCAATGGAGTTCGGGCAGTTGGTAAGTTTAGTTCACATGGATCTTTCAAGCTGTGATTTGGATGGTTCAATTCCAAAAGAACTGGGAAACTTGGTGGAGCTTGATACCCTTTACTTGCACACCAATCAGCTCTCTGGGTCCATACCAAAACAACTAGGCAACTTGACCAAGCTGGTAAACCTTGATCTTTCCAGAAATGCACTCACTGGAGAAATTCCATTTGAGTTCATCAATCTCAAGCAGCTCCAGCTTTTCAATCTCTTCTTGAACAGATTGCATGGATCCATACCAGACTACATTGCAGAGTTGCCAAATTTAGAGACACTTGCGCTGTGGATGAACAATTTCACAGGAGAAATCCCCCAGAATCTTGGCCTAAATGGGAAGCTTCAAATACTTGATTTGTCCTCCAACAAGCTCACTGGTATTATACCACCTTACCTTTGTTCCTCAAACCAGCTTAGAATTCTGATTCTCCTAAATAATTTCCTCTTTGGTCCCATACCAGATGGTCTGGGAACATGTTACGGTCTCACTAGAGTAAGGTTAGGACAGAACTACCTTAATGGTAGCATTCCTAATGGTTTTCTCTACCTTCCTAAGCTAAATTTAGCAGAGTTACAGAACAACTACTTGTCAGGAACCTTGTCAGAGAATGACAATAGTTCTTCTCAGCCTGTTAACTTAGGCCAGCTCAATTTGTCAAACAATGGCTTATCTGGTCCTTTACCACATTCACTCTCAAATTTCTCTTCCATTCAGATGCTTTTACTCAGTGGAAACCAATTCTCAGGTCCAATCCCTTCTTCCATTGGAGATCTCCATCAAGTTCTAAGGCTTGATCTCAGCAGAAACTCATTTTCTGGGGTGATTCCATCAGAAATTGGGAACTGTTCCCATCTCACTTACCTTGACATGAGCCAGAACAATCTCTCTGGATCAATCCCAAATGAGATTTCCAATATCCATATTCTGAATTACTTGAACTTGTCAAGAAACCATTTGAACGAAACCATCCCAAAATCAATTGGCACCATGAAGAGCCTCACCATTGCTGATTTCTCCTTCAACGAGTTCTCTGGAAAATTGCCAGAAACAGGGCAATTCGCCTTCTTCAATGCTTCATCTTTCGCGGGTAACCCTCAACTCTGCGGTTCTCTCCTGAACAACCCTTGCAATTTCACCACAATCACAAACCCACCAGGGAAAAACCCTGCAGACATCAAGCTCATCTTCGCCCTTGGCCTTTTAATTTGCTCCCTAGTCTTTGCTATTGCAGCCATAATTAAAGCCAAATCGTTCAGAAAAAAGGGCCCTGGTTCATGGAAAATGACAGCATTCCAAAAACTCGATTTTACAGTCTCCGACATCCTCGAATGCGTCAAGGACGGCAATGTGATCGGAAGAGGAGGCGCAGGGATCGTTTACCACGGCAAAATGCCAAACGGTGTGGAAATCGCAGTGAAGAAACTCCTAGGGTTTGGCGCCAACAGCCACGACCACGGCTTCCGAGCCGAAATTCAAACCCTAGGCAACATCAGGCACAGGAACATCGTGCGATTGGTGGCGTTCTGCTCCAACAAAGAGACGAATCTTCTCGTTTACGAGTACATGCGAAATGGGAGCCTAGGCGAGGCATTGCACGGGAAGAAGGGAGCATTCCTAGGGTGGAATTTGAGGTACAAGATTGCCATCGATTCCGCCAAGGGTCTCTGCTACCTCCACCACGATTGCTCGCCTTTGATCGTTCACCGAGACGTGAAATCCAACAACATTCTGTTGAATTCCAACTTCGAAGCACACGTCGCGGATTTCGGACTCGCAAAGTTCTTGCTCGATAGCGGCAATTCCGAGTACATGTCCACCATTGCAGGCTCCTATGGCTACATTGCGCCTGGTACGTTGCTTCATCCACTTCCTCTAAATGTTCTGTTTGTTACACTCATGAAAATTATAACACAACAAATTTCACAAAATCCAAATTCAATAGGAGATTGCTTTATACAAAAAAAAAAAAAAATGTAATACATAATTCCAATTATTCAATCATTTATCACTAGTTATTCCACTACAACTTTTGATTTTTTAAAATATTTTAAATTAAACTAAATAAAAATAAATTTGAGAATAATATCTTTTTTTTTTAATTCATAGAGTTTGGATTGGTTGATAGTTAGTTACTTAGGTAGTTAAGTTAGTTATATGTGAATTTTCCTTGCAATGTTAAATTGAGGGTCATGTTGATAGTTACTACCGTCTGATTGAACTATCAAGTTCAAACAAACAGGAATGGCCCACCATACTTGTAAACCAAACAAGGTATTTCATCTCTGGCCGTCGGATTTGCAAATTTTCAAATCTAACGGTCACTATTGCCTTGATAGGATGACCCATATTGGTTTAGGAATCTCATGATTAAATCATGTGGGACACACACGCACACTAGGGAATGAAATCAATTTCCTTAGCTTAAAAAAAGTGAGCATTAAAAAAAATAAAAATAAAAGCAAAAGCTTTTTTATCTGAAAAAGAAATTGAAGTTCATTAAAAAACTTGTTTGGAAAGCCTCATCATGAAAGCCAAGAGTCCAAGCCATTTTAATCATGGCGATCCTTAATTAAAATCTTAATCATAGTTCATCAAACTTTGTCCAATCCCAAGTTGCAATTTTTTTTTTCAATATTTACTAAAGTTGCTATTTATATAATTTAAGTGTTTCTTTGTATAAATAAATAAGGTTTATGACCCAATGTAGTCTAATATTCTTAAGATTTTGATAATTAGTGTCTTATATAGGATACTCGTAAAATTTTATTTGATTGATTGATAAAATGTTTAAATATTAAAAATGATTATTTTTGTTAAATTTTTATAAATTTTAAATTATTAAATATTTAATTAACTATTGATCAATTAGAAAAAAAAAATTTGACCAATATACTAAGAGCATTTACTAATAAAACTCATATTCTTAATATAACGAAAAGATTTTTAACAAAATAATTGAAATTACTATATAAGAAAAGCGCTATAGTTGAAGCAATATGATAAGTACTAGTATATATATGACAAGTTCTAATGTATAAATTATAATATATAAATAGATATTAATAATTAAAAATAAGTTTCAAAAACATAAAAATTTTATTTGCAGGGATAAAAGGGGGTGAAGTAGGACCAATTAATTATATTATTGAAAAACTCAAATTTTTAAGAAAAAAATTTCTTCCTTTTTTACATAATTTTATATTTATTAAATAAAATAATAGAAAAAAAATTTAAAGGAAACAAAGATACAAAATCTGTTTTTTTTTTTTTTTTCGTAAGATACAAAGATACAAAATCTTTAGCTTCAGCACGTATATGCATGGAATTTTTTGGAGAAGAGGGAAGAGAATTTTTTCGAGAAGCTCAGATGAAAGTGACTGGTGGGGTGGAGGGATCTGGTGTTGTGGGTCACACCTTAATTTGTGTATGACAGCCCTGAGAGCTTTCGTGGGACCCACCTCACTCACTGTCTCTCACAGGTCAATCTTACACCATCGTTGCTCTGACACTCTCATTGCCCTCTTTGACACAACATTGCGCTGAGTTCACCAAATCACCCCGTGCACGCTCCTCTGCTGCGCGTTTCTTACACTCTCACATCCCAAAATACTTCTTTTCTAGTTATGGACAAAAAATTATATAATTTTTATTATCAAAATTGTATAATAAAATATGATGGATGTATAATTTAGTCTTATAAAATTGGGTTTTATTAGAATTATTATTTCTATTAGAAAACTTAATTTTTTGCTTATTGGCTTATTGCTTAATGTATTTACATTTAGTTGTAATTTAAAGTAATGATAATTTAATATTAGAGTATTATCCATTATATTATAATATGTTCTATATATTTAATAAGGATTGAGAGTAAAATTGGTTTAAACTATTAGTGACTTTATGGTATTAAATTTATAAGTGATTAAATTATATACATACAAAAAAATTAAATACAAAAAAACAATATATCAATAAAATAGTGTGATTGCATGTGTTTTGTGATGTAAGATAATTGATGTGAAGTATCATTGTTCAGCGCATGTTGTTCTGATGTGGAAAGATGACCTCTACATTGGTACCCACCAACCTTTCTTTTATCAGATTCTTTGGCTTTTGTTTGCAAGTTGACATCATTTTGTCCTCAACTAAATTTTAGGTCTTTCTTTTTTCAAAAAATAAAAATACAAATACAAAGACATTTAATAAAATTCTATTAATTTATTACACTATTTAGCTCTTGACAATATTGATAACAAAACTATAGTACAAAAATTGCATTATCAATGTATAATAAATTTTCACTTATATATAATTATTAATTTATTTAATTCTTCATTGCAGAATATGCTTACACATTACGAGTGGATGAAAAGAGTGATGTTTATAGTTTTGGAGTAGTTCTATTGGAACTGATAACCGGGCGAAGGCCAGTCGGAGATTTTGGAGATGGTGTGGACCTTGTTCAATGGTGCAAGAAGGCAACAAATGGAAGAAAAGAAGAAGTGATGAACATTGTTGATTTGAGGCTCACAATGGTGCCTAAGGAAGAAGCAATGCACATGTTGTTCATAGGCATATTGTGCTTGCAGGAGAATAGTGTTGTGAGGCCAACCATGAGAGAAGTAGTTCAAATGCTCTCAGAATTCCCTCACCCTAATTTCTTATCCTCACAACAAGATCACTACAATACTAATCAATCTTCTTCCTCTTACTCCATCAATGTCCCCCATCACCCACCAAGCAAGAGTCTTGAGAAAGAAAAGCCTTGTCCTCCTACTTTCAAACAAGACCTTTTGGTTTAAGAAATTTGAACTCTTTTTTTTTTTTTTTTAATATTCTTTAGGGTAATATTTATTAATGTTGTTAGTTTCCAATATTGGCTTGGTTTTGCTTAAGCCTTTCTATGTTTTTTTGGGTTAGATTTTACTCATAAATATATAGAGGATTTGGTGACCAAAGAGGTGTAGGAAATAAAATGCTTTATGGTGTTCATATCTCTTTAAAGGGGTGGCACTAATTAGGTTGAGGCTCAAAATCATAGTTTGGGGGTGGGGTTCTTGCATGCTCTTCATTTTGTAAATTATGTTCTATGTATAATATATATAAAGATGTCAATTTTAAATTTAATTTGTTTCCCTTAATTATAAATGTTTTAAAAATAGGTTAAATTATTATTTTGATCTCAATAATTTCACTTAATTTTTTTAGTCCTTATATTAATCTAATCCTTTCTAATAAATGTCTACTACTATTTAGTTAAATTTTGTTGACGTGACTAATATGTATTATTTGGTTCTTTAAATATGCGTATTGTATATCAACAAAAAAAATAAAAGTAAAAAATAAAGTGGAATAATTTAAATATTTTCTATGATATAACTTGTGTTAATCAACTTAATTGAGTTTGATTGAATTACGTATAAAGAGATATTTTGTGAACTTCTGAAATTGAATAAAATTACACACCCCTACAATCTCAGGGTAAATTACATTTTCATTAAAAAGTTTGATTAAAAATAATATATATATATATATATATATACTAGTTTGACATGTATAAAATTTCATGTTATTTTTTGTTTTATTTTTATAATATAATATAAAATAATAATTATATTTTAAAATAAAAAATTACTTAACTCTCCTCTATTTTATTATAATTTTTTATTGTTTTTACTTTCATTTTATTCTTTTTTCACATAATTTTTTATATTATATAATATATAATTTATGAATCTAATAATTAAAAAATTTTAGAATTATTATAATATAAATAAATTTTTTATAAAAATGTGAGTTTAAACTTATGGGCTTTATGCACAATGGCCCAATGTTAAACGAGATTTGGGCCCAACCCAAGCATTACGACCCTTTTAAGAAAAACAAATATAAATCCAAATCCTTACTTGACTTTTGTATGCTTTCGGGTCTTCTTCCTAATCACGCTGGTAGTAATCGTCGTCACAACTCCCTCTAGATCGAAAACGCGCAAACCCCTTTCAAATCCAAAAAAAATATAAAAAAAAAGGAAAAAAGAGAAAATTAAAAGAAAAAGAAAATTCTCTTCGGCTTCCAAAGCATATAAAAGGGAGTGACTAGGCAGGTACTGAGATTTCTGAGGTATGTATATATATCCTTTGCTCTGCGTTTCTTTTGCTGCTACTGTTAATACAGTTGTTTCCCCCAACGGTTTCTGTACAATCTTGGTTTTTTTCCCCCCATTTGTTCGATGTGAACTTCATTGTACTGCGGAGCGTGAATCGGTGTCTGGTGTATGGTTATGGTGCTAAAAAGATTTGGTTATTGATTTTGGAACTCGTGGTTTGCCTATTTCTGGGAAATCCCGGTTTTGTTAAAGTGACAGTGATTTGATTAATTGGCTTTTAGGTTGTGTTGATTTCTAAGTTTGAAAATCTCTTGGGAAATTGTAATTAGATATTTTAGTTAATTCTTGCTATATCTATTGCTTTTTTTATTCAATTGCCTTATTTTTGTGACATAATACTTATATTCAGAGAGTTATGCTTAATATTGCGTTTTTAGAAGTTTTAAATGACCATGAGATAGAAATTTGGTGATTTAAGTTGGGATTTGTTTGTTCTAGATATTGCACA
Organism: Senna siamea; assembly: GCA_031216115.1. Lineage (NCBI taxonomy): Eukaryota > Viridiplantae > Streptophyta > Magnoliopsida > Fabales > Fabaceae > Senna > Senna siamea. The sequence continues at coordinate 22,403,700 of CM062355.1, forward strand.
GAAAACTGGTTAGAATATGAAGCGCAAGCGTGGGAATAAGAAAGGGAAGCCAAAAGTCACCCCTGTAATCAGTGCTAATGAGACCATTGGAAATAAAGAAGAAGTATCTGGTTTGGATGAATTTGGTACTAATAAATCTGACTCTGGAATGGAAGTTGGTACACCTTCATCGACGGGGACAGAGCATCATTACAACCTTGCTAACATAAATCCTGATGGTTCCGTTGAGAAGGCAGCAGGGAAATCAGTAGGACGTGTTAAAGTGAAGCTCAGGACGTCGAAAATGTTAGACTCCCAGCCTACGTCTTCTGATTCTCCCACTCAAAGTGATACTGATAAGAGTAGCCAGCAACAGGGGTTGGAGAAACAAGGTGTAAATACTGAGAGAACAGAAGATAGTGCTAATTCATTGCCTGAGATAAAATTGAGTGTTCTATCAAAGAAGGCTGGTAGCATAAAAATTAAATCCTCAAAGGTCTTGGGATCAAGTTCTAACCAGACAAGCAAAGCTTTGCAAGCATCCGGTGGGAATACTCATCCTAAAGAAACTAAGGCCCCTCAAAAGAATCCTCGATATAATAAGCAAGAACTGGATGCTGCCTTAGTGGTGTGTTGAAACTTTTCAGAACCGTTTTCCTTGATTTTTTGGTCATTCTCTTTTGAATTGTGCAGGCATTACAATTTCGAATATTAATACATTTGTACCTTGGATCTTGTCCTTTTTTATGCTTCTTTTGCACAGGTTATAAGGAAGGTGATGAAAATGGATGCAGCTGAACCCTTCAATGTTCCTGTGAATCCTGAGGCTCTGGGAATTCCTGTAAGTACAAATATGTTCAAGTAGATTTTCTCATGAATTTGCTTTGTGCAGGTGGCACTCATGCTATGTTTGGGTTCCTTAATGATTATTCTCCTTGACATTATAGAGCTCCTCTAATAGATCCAAATGATCAAAGCTTTTGTAGCTGGGTTGAATGGTTGAATTTGTAGCATGAGCTTCATTTGTGTTTTCACCACCTGCAGTTTCTTCATCCAATTACTTTTACTTATTGAGTTGCATCATTCTTATTTCAGTGCTTTTTAATTGTTAAACTCCTCCTCACTCATAACCAAGGGAAAAAAAAAACCCAATGGAAGTAAAAATTTAATTTATTAGGTTTAATTCAATGCATTCCTTGTAAACAATTTATGGATGTCTGCAACTGCTTAATGGATCTGGCAATCTTCTATTTCTTGTTCTTGGTTACATGGGCACAATAGAAGGGTGTTTGCTATTTGCTTGGCCCTGGAGACTATTGTGATTCATTTTAGTATTTTAAACAAAAGAGTATAGAATATATATAATGATTATGTGTCTAATGCCACGCTGCTGTATGGAACCAGGACTATTTTGATATTATAGACAAACCAATGGATTTTGGAACTATATGCAACAATCTTGAAAGGAATGACAAGTATTTGAATTCGGAAGATGTCTTTAAGGATGTCCAGTACATTTGGGACAATTGTTATAAGTATAACAATAAGGGTGACTATATCTTGGATCTTATGAGGCGAGTAAAGAAGAATTTTATGAAGTACTGGACGGCTGCTGGATTATACAGTGAACAAGCAAAAGGAAATAAGGGTGAGATTTCTGTATGTGTAGCTTTTCTTGTTAAAAATATCTCTCCCTTTTGGTTTGGTCCATATGATCAATGCAACAAAGCGTTTAATGAATGTTCTTCTGCTCAGAAACAGTTTGGCCTGAAATGTGCCTAGAACCTGGAAATGTTTATCCTTTCCTGTTCTTTTTTAAGTTTGTATGTTCTTGAAAAATTGCTTGAGTGAACTTGTCTGAGTTCATTGTTTATCAGCTGCGTCTCTCTTCTTCTTATCTTTGGTTTTGGTTGGGGGTTAAATGATAAATATCATCTTAGTTTGGTGCTTTAGAGAACTTTCATCTTCATTAGTCTACTTCCAAATTTGCCGTTGTTTATTAAGTATTAAGTATTGGATGATAGCTACTTCTGCTTCAGCTTCCCTTGTTTCTCTTGGCTAAAAGCTAGATAATTGGAACCAGTCTAGGAAATTTCTAATTAAAGAATCCAGTATTCTTGTTAGGAAAGTAAACAGAAAATCATGTGATTATATCTTCCGTTGTGCTTTTGGTACCCTTGCTGGGAGAAGATGGAGTATATCTGTTTGAAATTTTATGCTTGCGTAGATTAAGTAGTGATTTACTGGGGCAAAACCTTCTGAAATTTGATAGGATCTTTATTTCATGTAAGATACTACACCATGATATTCTGATAAGAATTTGAGCATGTTCTTTTCTTATGGGATTGTAGAAAGGACTTCAGCGGATGACACAGGATTTTCTGGTGAAGGAAAAGTAGCAAAGGGTGGTCAAACGAAGCAGAAGACAAAAAAGCGTCATGGGTGTGTATTTTTGAATTGCCTTTTTCCTTGTTAATTATATTTTACTTGTGTAGTAATTTTGCTTATAGGTTATAGCAGATGTAATTGTGACTTAATATTACTTGCGATGATCAAGTCCCTCATTGATGTGGTTGTCTTTATTAAGTAAATAAAAACTAGCAAATATACAAAGATAGCCTAGACTACTATAATTGCCCACAAAGAATTAATATAGTTCCTTAAGGGCCCTGAAGCTAGTTAGTTATTCTTTTTCTGCAAAATATGATTAGCTACTGCTATGTTGTGTATCAAATGAATGCTGGCACTCCATCATATCTCAAGCTGTGTTATCCAGTTTCCTTGGACTTTTAGATCTTTCTTTCCGTGATATTTGTCAAGCATGGTGTGAATTTGCTGGAATCTAACTATTGAGAAATAGATTTTCCTCCTATAATCTCATTAGCATACTAAAAGGGCATTATAAATTTTTAGTAACTTAAATTTTAGCATAAGTTTGGGGAATTGAATTTCCTTCAATAAGCTCTACCATATGTTTAATCTTTCAGTTCATGTTTAAGCTTGGGTATTTCTAGAATAGATATTTTTTCCTCAAACAATGAGGTTTTGGCAGAGTTTACTGTGCAGTTAACTTGTATTATTTTATCCATCAAAATTTTTATCTGGAATACATCGGTGCTGATAGTTGTTGATAAATACTGGTCTGGTTCATTGAAATTATTTGTATAATTAAATTTTTATCTATTTGCAGAAGACGCCATAAACACGATTGTTTATGTGCTATTTGTGTCCTAAAGCGCCGGAGGAAGGAACGAGAAGAGAATGCCCGAATTGCCAAAGGCAATGTTGGATCAGGTGGTGATAAACTTGCTAAAGAGATTAAGCAAGAGGTATTATATAAGTTTATTGCCTATGTTTTAGCCTTTGAGATATATGCCTGGATACTTGGAAGTGATTTTAGGATGGATGGTGGCTCATTATGTTGAAATTCTTAATAGCAGATATACCTTTCCCTTTACATAGTTAGCCTATATATTACTGATCTGATATCCTTCATGGCTATTTAAAGTCAGATAATATAGTACAATATACTTGTACGTAGGCCAAATTATAAAAGATAGAGAACATGTCTGTACTTCCTTTAATTATTCACTTAGATAAGAAAAGAATATAGCTGGCTTGCTTTGTATGTTGATTTTTGTTTTTTTCATTCTTCCATTTGTCTGAAAGAAAATTGTCCTTGTACTATTTGTTTTTAAGGAGCCCACTCATGCGGAGAGCCCTGGTAGTGAGGATTCATCCTCAAATATGGATGAATCACTGGGCACAGATGGGGATGCTGAGGAGGAAAAAGGAGAGGAAGTGAAATATGAGGTTAGTGAGAAGCAATTTAGTCCTTCTGAGGGAAAGCATGATGAGGTTGACGATGATGGAGATGATGAAGATGATGACAATGATCAGGAGGAAGGGGAGGTGGATGAGGATGGAAATGAGGAAGACGAGGAAGAGACTGAGACAGGCATCCAGAAGAAACACAAGGGTGATACTCCAAAGCAGTCACAGTTTGGAGATGAGACTATTCTTGAGGATGGATATGTAACAACGCAACAAGGGCAAGCTATAGCAGACCAGCAGCAGAAACATAAGGTATCTCAAACTATTTATTTTGCTATTATCCAAATATTTTCTAAACTTCGACTGTATATTACCTCTATTTCATAATATTGCAATTAATTTTTGTATGAAAAGTTGCATTATTTTGAATACAGTACCATTTACAACTCATTATCTCATTATTGACTCATTAAAAATGTTCTTGCACACGTCTTAATTCTAAAATTTGAGTCAATATGATTCTTCAACATTTAGCAATAATGCTATTAAGTTCTTTTGTCTTAATTTTTTTTTCATGTGATAATTAAAAATGATTTATGTTTCAATTAATTTGTTAACATAGACACGATTTTAGCCATATGGATTCACAAAATTACTGGTATTGAAGATACCACTTTAGTAATGTGATCTCCATTTATTGAACCATTTCACCCCAAAAATTTATGATCCCACTTGATTACTTGTACTTCATGTGACCCAAATCACAGTCATGTATGAGTTAAATGCAAGTTCATTTTTTTTAGAGATCTGATATCAAACTCCTAAAACTTTTCTTTCATTATTATAATCACTCTGTTACATATAGTTGCAACTTGCTAATACTTAATAGTTCACTTTTTGTAGGAGTCACAAGATAAATATCAGAGAGCCAATTTGTTGGAGAAATTTTGTTTTGAAAACCCTCAGCTTTCCAGCTTATGTGGAACTCTCTTTCCTAAGGGCAATCTGTCTGTGTGGAGTGGACCACACTCACTGAATCATCAGCGTCAAACTTCTACTCGTACTAGTCCTATTTGTGCAGCTATTGAGGCTTACATGAAGTAGATTTTTTTTTTTTTTTGCTTAATAAACTTTAGTTCTTAAGCTTATTCAAAGAAACAGGTTAGTCCCTCTAGCTTCAATTAAAACTTTGTTGTTCCTCTAGTTTAATTGTTAGTGCAATTTAATTTTTTTAGTGTTGATTTCAGCAATTTTATGTCTCTAATTATTAATTAAAATAGTTAGAAATAATGATTAGATAGTCAAGGCATCATGAATTGTAAGAGCAAAAGAGAATTTAAGATTTTTGGTATTGGCTTCTTTTGTTGTCATCATTTGACTCTAATATACCTGTAAGCAAATCTAACTCCAGTATGAGAATTGTCACTTGGGTCTTCAAAAACAGCTCTTTTTTAGTTTTTAGTTTTTTTAAAAAAATTGGGCTATTATTAAATATTTATTTTGTTAGAAATTACTATTAATCAGGAAATTAGTTTTTGATAGACACTAAAAATAATGTTTTTTAATCTTTTGCAATGACCCCACTGAGGAAAAAGAAATCCAAAGGGCATATTACATTTTATAATTGTCATAGCATACCCATATGCTCATTTTGATTCTGCTTGCTTTTTGCTCCCTTTTAGAAATGAAACAACATAAAAAAGAATTTGCCATGGAGGCTCCCACTAATTTGGGATCATGATTCTTGGACAAGAACTAACATCAAGGTTGCTTGATTCTCTCTCTCATTAATGCTAAAAAGCATATTCTTTTTCTTTAAACACAATATGTAGACGATAAACATCTTCATTAGAAAAAATGTGTTTAATATGTGTATATATTTATTCATAATTACTTTAATCTATTTGTCTTTCACACTCAATTATGTATGTATTTATTGTAATTGAGTCAAACGTAGTAAGTTTAATTTATTTTAAATTTTAAAATAATTTTTTATATTATTCAAATAGATATTTAATTATATAAATAATATATATAAGATAAAATTATGGATTTTTTTATTTCTAAAAAATATATAAATTTTTTTTAAAAAAGAGAGTGAAATATAATTTTATCATCTCCTCAAGAGAGAACTGTAATTCTCAAGGGACTGTAGAACCAAAGTGGTATTTTGATACTTTGTATATGGCAATTTGTAGGGTTTTTAAATAAAGGCATTAGCATGACAACAAAAATTGAAATTACAACATTTGGCTTAACATGCGTCCATAGATCCATTAGGCCGAAACTAGGTTTCCATCGGATCCATCGAAAGCCTGCACTACGACGTCGTTTCGAGGCGTTATTTCTGAATCTTCCGTTTATTTTTTCTAAACATTGCTTTATTTAAGCCATCAAATTATACCTTCTCACTTGCACTGGGAAAGCAGAACCACTACTTTATATATATATATATATATACAGGCATCTTTTATGCATGCAGGTAATATATGGGTTTCTGTATTTCTTTTTTCTGGGTGATTTTGAGACATTTAGAGGGTTGTATAACAATGTGGTTTCAAATTTAGCTCGCAAAGAAATGGCTTATTCTAGTGATGATGATGATGAAATTGAGCAATATATAGTTATATACCACAAGAAAATAGATATTAGAGACGGAAAAATTTGTCTCTAATAATGTCAAATTCCGTTGCTAATAATTTTTGTCTCTAATCCATGTTTTAATTTGTTAATTAATATTAAATTTCAAATATATAAGTCATTAAAGAACAGCCATAGTTTTTTATTTTTATTGTTCTTTAGCATACAAAAAGAGCAAAGCAATACCATTTGATGCATTTTGACAGACAACTTGACGAAGGCACAAGATTCTTACAATTATTTAATTGATGTTGAATTTAGTGAAAAAATAAAGAGCAACACATATATATGGAAGCCATGAAAGTCACTGAAAAAAGTGGATTGAGATCATCATCATCTACAAATACAAATGACTTGTCTCAAAGCGTAAGCTTGTTCAAGAAATATTTACTCACAAGGTCTCAAAACAACATTGGTACAACAAACACAGACGAATCACAAATCATCAAAAATTGTCCTTCTGATGCTTCTGCATTGAATAGGCCACCTTCTTTGCTAGAGAGAAAGCTTCTTCCACAGTTGAGGTAACTTAGAGATCTTTAAAAAAAATTAATTTATAAAAGCTTAGTATATATATCAAATTAAAAGATATATATTAAACCAATTTATTTTGCACCATTGGACCATTTTTTGCAATTGAATTGATTTGAGTCAATGATTAGATTGATAATTTGGGATATTTGAATTATATCAAGTTTTTCAATGCAAAATTATTTTTTTAATTAATATTTCATATAAAATTGACAATTTATTTGTTTATTTATAGTTTTATATTTAAATATAAATTTATTAGGGTCAAGTATATTATGTGTGATAAAACCAATCTTCATTTTTACTTGAAATTTTGCTTTTACTTTTATGTTTATTTACTGATTTATTAATTTACATCTAAATTAGGATTGATGGAGTATTGCCATCATTTATATTGGGAGACAGATCTTCAACAGCACAGCTTACAATATTTTATGATGGTGCCATTAATGTCTATGACAATGTTCCTATAGATAAGGTTCTAGAACTTTAGTTTCATTCTTCATTTAATTCTCTTTTTCCTTTCCTAAGTCTTTTTTTTTTTTACTTAATTTTTAAGAACATTACTTAACTTACAACTTTGTAATTATTGATGACTTTCAATTAATTACTTCATAATTTGTTATAGGCTCATGCTATTATGCTTCTTGCTGGTGAAAGCTCATCATCAAATACAACTGCAGAAAGTCAGGAAATGGATACAGAAGCACTAATTCATGTAATACCAAGAAGCAAACTAAAAACAGGTGTGTGTGTGTGTGTGATTGAGAAAATCAAGTCATTTCTCCAAGATTTATCTAGAATTAAGGGGAAATTGCTCTTACCCATCTTTATTTTTATCTTCAATTGCATAGTTCCTCTAATCCGAGAAAATAATAATAATAATAATAATTGACCCCTTTATCTATTAGACCCATACACTCTTATCTTCTAAATTTAGAAATTTTAACCATGTAAAATACCAAAATATCTTCCCACTTCTTTTCTTCTTCATCTTTTCCGGCCAATATATCTTGACTTTTAAATTTTACAAAAAAACATTTTAAGTATATAAGCGATGATAAAGAATGATAAAAATAATGGATTCGAAAAGAGGAAGGATATTTTGGTAGTTAAAATTTCTGATTACTTGGACCGCATTCCTTTGTCTCTAGTTATTTCGTGTGATCTCACATGAATAAATATTATTTTTCCTAGAATTAATGAACTATTAATCTAATTAATTGTTGAATCTTGATATTTATTACTTTCAGGTCATAGCCAGTGAAATCTATACATGTTGTCATTGACTTAGTTAACAATATCAAGTAGCTACACCTTTAAACTAAAACAACTTATCTAGCTCTTAACAATTTCTTTTTTCTCCAAAAGAAATTTTCTATATGATATGTCTTAATTTGATAAATTTGTCTTAAGATGATATTCAACTTTTGAGACTCTTTTATCTAACAAACAAAGCTATGTTTTGAATTGAGTTCCTGTCTCAACTCAATAGTCAATATTATTTTTTTTACTTGAAAACTAACCATAGTAAAAGGGAAGATATGAGTTAGGACTATAGTTTAGTTTGTACTAAAAAGGGTTGAAGATGGAATATATTAATGGAATTTAATAATGTGTGTTGGTTCAGGCCCCCCAATAGCAAGAAGGCATTCTCTCGAGTTTTTCCTCCAAAAGCGTCGTGACAGGTATTTACACAAATTAACTATTCTGTTTCAATTTTCACATTCAACTCTCTTGATTACATTTTCCATAGATAAATAATCTAAATTTGATTCGTCAGTCCACTGATTGAATTTGACTATATTCGAGCTGAGCTTTTTTCTTCAAAAAAAGATATGCCCATACCAATGTGCACATCCCAAATGACCTTATCTTTTTATTTATTGAAAGTAATTATGAAAAATTAAAAGAGAGAAAAGTAAAGTTATTGTCAAAAATATAGATAAATCAAATTATATTACTCTGTTTTTTTTGGGGACAAGAACTATATGTTGTTGATTTTGCTGTTTTGCAGGAAACTAGTTAAGAAATCACCATATGCTTCTCCTATACCTAGTTCGACGAATAAGACTGAAGTTACAAAGAATGGAGGAGGCACAGATCAGATTAATAGCGTTTCTCTTTCGCCATTTCCTTCACGCCTAGGTTTCTCTGTTCCAATATCAATGGACAAAGCTCGTTCATCAGGACATAACTAAAGAATAGACTAGAATTTAGTTATATAATATAACAACGTATGAAGTGACCAAAATGATGAAAGATAAAAATAAATCACTACTAAATTATAAATCAAAGAAAATCACATATTTGTTATAAATTATTACATTAATCTTAATTATTAATTTATAATCTTAGATTTTCCTTTTTTTCATCTTTGGGGAGAGTTTTTTTGGTGTGTGTGTGTGAAGGAGGGGGGGGGGGGGGGGTAATGTATGACGACACTGTCTACCATAGATGCAACGTAGACAGAATACCAATGCTTCCCAGAAAGTCAATTTAAAAGAGTTGAATACCAGAATGTGTAATAAAATTACAAATGTCTACCAGAGATACCAAAATTGAGCAAATTCAATTCCCAATGTAAAGAGCAGAACTAGTCAAACACCATACCACAATTAAGGAATCCACCAATACGTAACTGGCCCATAATATTTGCAATCGCCCATATAAAAAATTGGGGTATACTAGAAACTCTTAAGATAAAATATAAACAGAAAGGGCGCTTATATACAATTACATTGAAGCTTCTTATCCACAAGGCTATCACATGACATGGCATATTTCAAGTCTCTTTACACTAGAGGACACGAAGCTGCTCAAGGAAAGCAGCACAAAGATCCAGAAATAGAAACTGTGGGCCCTGCACCCTTTGAAGATCAAGCAGATATTTCTCCTCCCTCGTTTTGTAAAGCTGTCAGACCCATGAAAGAAACAGAGATGTAAACATAACTGTTCGGGTAAAAGAATTAGGAAATACATAATAATGGCAGAAGAATTAGTCTATCAACAACAGAATCTTAATCTTCATATGAATATAATATTATAAAAAATTGATATAAATTATTGGCTTGGGATGCTCGAAGAAGAGCGACAAAATAGCAGCGATAACTTGGCAAGGGGCAATGAAATTCATCAAAGAAATGCATGCAAAATGTTAACAGTCATAGCGACGTGAAAAAAGGAAAATAATCTTAAGACCCTCTAGGACAGCCTTAAACCACTTAAATGCAGAAAGAGATTCTTGCGTAACCAGGTCAGCGAAAAGGTAGATAAAAAGGCTGCAACATAAATATTTCTTGTTTATCCAAGACTCCAAGTGCAACAATTCAATGATATGGGGTTTTAAACAGATCACCTGAACTTCAAACTTGACCACATTTGACTTAGAGCCAGCATCACTTTCAATAATGGTGGAATCATCTCTGTAGTAAAGATTACTGTACAAAGTATTGTCAACCATTCCATCTGGATAACCAGGAACGCCAGCAGACCACCTGCACTTCACGTTGTAGTGTCCAATCTTTTTCCAACACACATTCAACTCTTGCAAGGCTTTAAGGACCTCAGTCATTATTTCGCGAGGATGAGCACGAGACTGACAAGTCAACAAATGGAACAAAAATAACTAAAACAGGTTCATCAAAATTTCAATATTTCTGAAATCATTCACAAGGAACATTATACTTATACCAACAGTAACTAAGCATATCCTAAGACAACAACAAAGAAAGCAACACATTCATTAAACAAATGCAATAGCCCAAACTTAAAGAGTAGAGATGGAACAAGTTAGATAAACCCGCATATCGTCTTAGCCAACAATGGTTTCCTCTGAAATAGCTATGCATCATGACTTCATGAGAGACAATTGTAGCATCACACCAAACAAGAATAAACAGCTTATTATCAAATCCAGTTCCAGGAGAAAAACAGCTTACGAGTATGATACTGTACCTGAAGCCCAAGGGCCCATTTTCTCTCAACAGGGAACTTTGATCTCAATCCTACTCCTTGATAATCCATGTAACCTGGAAAGCAGTGACCAACAGCTGGAGCAGCAACTTCACTGGGATGATTGCGGTTAAAACCAGAATCCTATGCAGTCAAATTAAAAAAAAAAGTACAAAAAACAAATGAGCTTTTCATAGGATTTGTTTTAAAAAGAAACAAGCAAGCAAATATAATATCACCAAGGAAAACACCTAAAATTCCATAATAAACTAAATAAGAAACCATGTCCAGGCTAGAAAAATAGATTAAATTACATGGTTTACACACTCCAATACAGGGGATGACTAGCACTGCTCCCAGTTCACATGGGGCTACAAATTACAAACATGTCAAAGATGTTTCTCTTGACTGTCAGATACAGACATACAGTGAATCACTTCATTATAAAGATAGACTACTAATGAAAACTGAAACAATAGACAAGACAAACCCACCATCATCTCTTGAAACTCAGCTCCAAGATAGCCACTGGAGACACGAAACCGATTGTCTAATAACAAATAGTATGCCACAGTACCCTGAAAAAATATAGTTGCTTGTAAGACAATTAGACAGCTATATAAGGTCAGAATCAAGAGAGCAAACCTCATTTTGTATACGGTTGCAGAGAGATTCAATCAGTTGGTTCCTGTCAAATCTCATATTAACCACTTCTTGAAGAATTTCCTCGTCAATCTATTTAAAAAAAAAAGGGTATGGATTTACTTTTGTTTTAGCATTGCCAATGATTATAACATATAAAGTAACAAACATTAATATAATGGAAACTTTTGCTCGCAAACTCAAATAGATACCTGCATACATACAATGTGCAAAACTATGAGGGGCAAAAAACAAGACAGAAAGCAGCTGAAACTCCTAATGTGCCATATTTACAAATTAAATTAAGATCCTTAACCACTAGAGGCAGATTTTTAACCAAAAAAAAAGAAATTGAAAAATGTGGAGAAAATCAAACATTCAAGCAAGCATTCTCACTATATTGCTAATAGTAAACCTTCCTCTTCAATGACATGGCTAAAATAAGGCATAAGGAAAAAAAAGAAGTAAAAGACAGACATAGACCACATGGAAAAGAATCCACAAAATGAGTGGAGACCAACATCAATGTAAGAACAACAAACCTTTTTGGCTTGTTGCATTGTATCTGGTGGTGGCACTGCTAGATAACGGGGAAGACGAACTTGGAACCATGGGTGTTGGCGGATATCACGTATGGTCATCCTCTTCATAGGATCAACCACAAGCATCCTTGGTATCATATCTCTAGCACCAGGTGATAGATGACTAGGAAGAGTATAAATCCCACCCTATAAAAATAGTAGGTTGTGAGGGCAAGGTCCACTACAGGAAGAAAAATTAAATCTTTCTGCAGATAAGACAATTGAAAGGATAAAACATGATTTGGCTAATGGAGAGTTCTCAAAAAGAACTACCGATAATAGAACATCATCAGATGATATAATTTCATGGCTGCAGTCTAAACTCACATTTTCAGCCACCAAAGTACTTAGAAGGCAAGTGGCAAAGGAATTACTTCTTTCAAACATACCAAAAGGAAAAAAAAAAGAAAGTATAAGATTAATCAGCAATACCTTTATTTTCCTAAAGAGATTTGGGATATTTTCATCATCAAATGGAAGAATGCCACATAGAAGAGCATATAAAATTACACCACAGCTCCAGACATCTACTTCAGGTCCAGCATACTGTTTTCCAGATATAACCTGTGAAAAATAGCAGTATAACCTAGAAAAATGAATCACAAAAACAAAGGAAAATATACATTCTCAAATTCTCCAATATATAGTAATAGTAACTTATTGCATTCCAATACAAAGAAATCCAAACCTCTGGAGCAGCATAGTTTGGACTTCCACAGCTTGTCTTGAGAAAGTGACCATCACGCATGACGTTGCTCAAACCAAAATCAGCAATCTTGATATTGAATTTGGAGTCCAAAAGTAAATTCTCAGGCTTCAGATCTCTATGAACCACCATATTCCTGTGACAGTACTCCACACCAGAGATTATCTGCTTCCAACACACAAATTATCTTAAATAATCAGTGATCAGTGTCAAGAACCACTTCATCCCAATAGCTTAAGATTAGGAGAATGCCTGTGATTAGTTTTATTATTATATCTAAAACACCCTCTCATGCACAAATCCAAAATACCTTGTGCTTAAATTTAATTTATTTAGGAGAATGGGGGCAATAAGGATTGAACTACAGATACTAGGTCATAGAAGCTTTGATACCATGTCAAGGACCACTTCAACGCAGAAGCTTAAGCTGTTAGGAGAAGACCCACCATTGGTTTCATTATGTCTAACAATGAGTATTAGTTAAAACAAAGTAGTAGTCAATCCTACCTGCTGGAAAAAATTACGGGCTTCATCTTCTTGCAGCCTACCTTTTTCTACTATGTAATCAAAGAGCTCCCCAGATTTTACATACTCCATAACAACATATATGTCTGTTGGAGTTTCTATGACCTCGTAAAGTCGTATGATGTGAGGATGCATGAACAATCTTAAAATTTTCATTTCTCTTCTCACTGCAACAAGTTTGAAGAACAAAAAGGGGAAAAAATTCAAATATTAAACATCAATATAACCATATTTAATTAACCAAGATCACCTGGAGAAAAAAAAAAAAAAAGGGAGTTTGAAAACAAACCTATTTCTTCCTAAAATCTATGGCTAAGAAGCACTGATACGAGTTACGATACGGGTACGGTGCGATACAGATACAAGGATACAGTTATTTCTTAAAAATTCAAGATACGATACTTCTAGGATACGTTAATAAATTATACTAATAAAATACAATTAACAAAATATTATCAAAGTTAAATATAAATCAAATATTATAAACGCAGAACTTCTTCAAATAGAGCCCCACACAGCCCCCAAAGCAGAACAATATTGTATTGTCAAATAGAATTTCTTCTTCTCCTGCGAGAAGAGGGCAAGGAGCAGGGCAGAGGAGAAACACCATTGAGCTGAGCAGCTTCAGGACATGATTCTTGCAGATGCAGCATTGCAGTAGAGAAACCAAAAATAGGAGAGTGGAGACTTGGAAGTTAGAAACTGGAAGAATTGCAAAGATGTGCTCAAATCGGTATGCCATCCTCAATCCAAAATTTTCAGAACCGTATCACATCGCATCGCTTCCGTATCCCATTTATTTTTCATTTTTTTTATTTAAAAAAAGGGGATACGCCTGGAGTACATATCCAGGCGTATCGTCGGTGTATCAGTGTCGGATACGCGCCGGCATGCCAGCCAGTTTAGCGTATTGGTGCTTCATAGATCTATGGCATTAGAAAAATTCTGGATATCATATCTCCGCACACCTCTCATGTTCTTGAACATATAAATCATTAAAGAAAAATCTGGAAAAGTTAAAAATTTTAAGTCCCACACTTAGACGAAAATCTAAGATTATTGGTCAGTAGACAATACAAACCTTTATCGTCCATTTCCATGCTCTTTATCTTGCGCCGATTAAGGATCTTAATGGCAACTTTATGGCCAGTCAATACGTGCTCTGCAATTTTAACCTTACCAAAGGATCCATGGCCAAGTGTTTTTCCCAACTTATAATTTTGTAAGAAATTGTCCACACCACTGCTGCCTCGGCCAGTTGATCCATCCATTTTCAAATCTAGAGACATGGTTAAAGAAGAAATAAAATAAAGATCAGACACATTGCTTATGTGAGAGTATCCGTACAAATGTAAACAAATAAGAAACAAAATCATGTCTTCATCAGAAATCAGAGAAACATACTGAATTGAGATCTCACATAGTCAAGTTGCCCTTAGAGTTATCATAAAACTTGCAAAAATTGAATACGCGTCCCAGTTCCCAGAAGATATAAAGGCTTAGACTATATTAAATCCAAGCAAGAAGTGACCAAATTATTTATTAAAAGAGTTTCCATAGAGCCATTACAATTAAGAACAAATAACGTCTCATTAATTGACCATAATTTCTAATGAATTTGAGAATTTAAATTTTTAATAATTTCTAAAAAAATATTAAAAAACATTATTATTTCCCAAAGGCGTTAATAACACCGATATTGAATGACAATTTTGAAAACACATTAGAATATTGAACACCATTGCTATTGCTGAGAGGCTTAAGAAGTCCTCAACAAGGATCTCTCTCTCTCTCTAAAATTACTAGAATGCTCAATATTTTCTCATTATTCTCTAAGTTGTTCATGATCTCTGAGGAATTTTGAGCATTCAAAATTTTTCATAGTTTCTAAAGAATATTGGACATCATTGTTATTAATCAAAGGCATATCTGATAGAGAGGGAATGGTCAGTGAAGAGCAAAGTTGAGAGGCTTGGCAATAGGAGAGAGTGAACAATTGAAGAAGAGAATAGAGAAAAAATATATAAGGAAAAATTATTAAGAGAATACTTAATCCGAGCATCAAGCCATCAACTCATTTTATTTAAACTTGTAGTACATCTAATCTAAATTCACAAGCAATTGATAAATTATAAACCCTAACTTCATGAATTTTCAGATTTTGAACCATCCATCAAGCTTCTTTTCGAATGGAACACGTGCATGAAAAAGAAATCCTATTACCAACCTCGACGGAGTAGAACAGAAATCGATGGTGGCTACTGACCGAATACCGAAAAGAAGCTGAGGTGCTCTCTTCCTTGTGCTGCAGCGCACCGGCGATGACAGAGAACAAGGCCTGGCCAGCTGGCCGGCCGGTTCCGATGACGGCGAAGAGATCGGAGGCGAGGCGGTGGCGTTGCGATGCAGTTCGTCGTCACTGACGGATTTGGAAAAAAGTCGTAGAAAAGTAAACTACATTCGCGAGAGGAAAGAAATGAGTATTGAGTAATGAAAGGAGAATTGAATTGAACAGTTTTTAAAAATTGATTTATGTTTGTATATTAATGTCTGCATTCAGGTGATTTCATATCACCTTATTAGTTCTAGGGGAATCATAGAGTTAAACACGGGTGTATGGAATTCCATGCTCTCGCAGGATCTGATTCTCTTTTGTCTTTTCCTTCTTTTTAATATCTATATTAATAATTTGAGTTTAACAAAAATTGTTTTTTTCATTTGATTATTGAAAATTTTTTCATTAGTTTACAAAAATTAATATTGTATATAAATTTTGAACTTTATACATTTTTTTTTCACTAGAAGATCAAACACAGTAACTATATTGTAGGAAAAGTAATAGAAAATAGGAGTGTTTAAAACTGATATCCGGTAATTAAATCAAATTGAATTAAATAAAATCAATTAAAATTGGTCTAAATTAGTTTGGTTTAAGTAATTTTTTGACGATTTGATTTGATATGTAATTTAGTGTATTAAAAAATTGAATTAAATCACTTATATATATAATTATAATATATATGTTATTTATATTAAAAAATACTTATATATAAAATATATTATCTTTAAAATATTTATTTTAACTTGTAATTATTTAATTTTTTAAAAAATATACATATATATACATGTTTAATGTTTATAATTCTAAAATAAATTATATTAAATTACTTTACTTTAATATTTAATTTTTTTCACTTATATTAGTTGGTTATTTTAAGAAGTAATATTAAAAATTTATATTTTAAAAAATTAAATTAATTAGTCTATATTATATTTGTAATAAAAATTTAATTTTAAAATTAGTTTAATTTTATAATTATTTGAAATAAATTTAAAATAACAATGTAATTATTATTTACTTATTTTATAATGTTATTTGAATATATTTTAATTGATAACATATATAACTTTATCATATTAATTAATAAAATGTTACTATATTTTTTATTATTTATTTGTATTTATATATTAAAAAATTATTTTATTTTTAATTATTTGATAAATTTTAATGTATAAAATTAACAAGTTAAAAATTCAAATCGATAAGTATATTATTATGTTAAATTTAATTTGATTTATTTTTTTTTTAAATTGTCAAAACTAAACCAACCAACACTCCTAACAACGACATTTGCAATTGTTAGCAAAAGAATAAAACATCCAGAGGAGAATCTTTTTGTATGAAGAGGGAGACAAAACTGTGAGAACTAATCTTTGTTATTTTATGAACGCACTAATTGATAAATATATTCTCAATTATCTACAATAACTACTGGTAAAAGAAGAATTAATGTATATAAGATTTAAAATTTATAAGTACTAAAACATATAATGTTAATATTTTTAATGTACGTAGAATTTAGGAGAGGGATTACCAATGCTAATTTTTAAAAATTAAATCAGAAAATAAAATTTATTTTAGGAATTAAAATATATAATACTAATTTTCTAAGGATTAAATAAAATAAAAAATTAAGTATAATTTTTATATATTTATCATTAAATTTTTTAATAAAAAATTAATATATGTATAATTTATACAATTTATATCTCTTATTAATAATTTTTTAAATTTTATTTTATTTTATTTTTAATTAAAAAATTTAATACCAAATATAAAAAATTAGATCATTAGTTTGTTTAACATTACATCAAATCTTATGCGTGTAATTTTTAAAACAAAATGATGGTAAATATAACTGGTTTTTTTTTCAAAATTTAAGAAATATTTGTTTAATTTACTCTATAAAAACCAAAAAAAGAGGTTCTTTTCATCCGTTTAAACCGTTTTTAATTAATCACAACATCCATCTCCATTCAACTCACGTGCTTCAATCATAAATTTGGTAATTCTTCTGATGTATTACGCTCTTGCTTTTAACTGTAAAAATTTTATGTGTACGGATACATAGTACTTATATATTTTAAAAAAATCAAATATGTTCTATAAACATGATTAATAAATTTGACTATAATAAAAAATCTAATGAAATTAATTGAAGAGATTGAGAGAAGGGGGAGGAAAATAAATTTTTTATTTTCACAATTTATTTAATTTTAATTTAAATCTAATGCTTTATTTTGTTTCATCTTATTTACTTTTGTCAATTCAAATATATTTTTAAAAAATATTAAAATAAAATTTAAAAATATCAAATTAAAAATTTTGTTTTGTTTTATTTTATTTTATTTTATTATAGTCAATCCAAATTTGACCATCAATTTGATATTGAGGGGTCCACAAGATGAAGATTGGATTGGAAGTACTTCGTTTCTGGACGAGAAAGAGATACATTGATTTTCACTTTTCAATGATGGGGACATATAATGCATTGCATGCATGTTTGGTTACTTAAGGTTGAATAGTAAATATTTAAAAAAACAATAAAATTTTAAAACAAATTAATAATTTACAATTTTAAATATTATTTTTAAAAATTTAATCTTTTAAAAATAAAGTTTTTTAATTCAATTTCTCAATTTGTTTTAATTTGTAGAAAATTTTTTCTAATTAACAAATCAAAATCAGCGTGTTCTTCTAAAACTAATGATTGGGAAGTCCTCAAAATAACTATAGTTTAAGTAAAATTTTGTTCTTTTATAAATATTTATTTTTTAAAATAATTTTATTTAAAATATTGTCAAAATGCAGACACTAAATATATATATTACTTTAAATAAATATTCAAAATCTTAATCGTAAATATTACATTGTAAATGACAAATTCTTTCTCTAAACTTAGTCGTAATTTTTTTAAATAATATTGTTATAAAAGAAAATATAACTTGGACAAATCAATATTATCAAATAATAATTATATTTTATTTACTTTGGATATTTTTTTAATTGAGATACTTTTTTGATTTGAAATAAATATTTAGAGAATTAAATGAAAAAATTTTATTTTTATAAGATTTTTATTTTTTTACTTTTTATAAATTTTTTTATAAGAGTTAATTGAAAAAAAGTTATTTTTAGGTATTAAATTATTTCTTTACTCTAATAAGTGCAAGTGAAAAATAGTTAAACAATCGGGAGACAAATATCAAATATTCAATATTTAGCATATACAAAAATGCATATAATTTTTTTTAATTTTAAAAATATATTATAAAATAATAATTATTAAATTTTAAAATAATAAATTAAATAATAAAAAATTATTTAATTTTTTACTATTCTTTATAATTTTTATTTTATCTTTATATAATATATTTTATTTTATATCTTATATTGTATAATATATATCCTGAATAAGTAATGTAACTTTTCGTAGGAACCACGCTAATAATTGAGAAGAGAAATCTGTAAACTGAAAAAACTGAAATTTGAAAGGAGCAGCGTTCCACTACAGCATGGTCCACAATAGTACAGTACCCATTGCCCCATCACCGTTCATCTAATCGTCAAGCGGTCCATGGCTGGAAATTTGGTTTTCTAAAATTTGATATTCTTATTTATGTAATTCAAAATATGCTCAGTCTTTGATTAAGTTCCCATGTTAAAGCTCATTAAGAAAAATGTATTAAAAAAATTATTATATCGTCCAATATAAAGTTGACAAAAATTGATAAATTTTGCTATTATTAAATTTACCATTAGAAAAGTATTACTATTTCTTTAGTTCTTATAAATTTTTATCTTTATGAATTTAGTCATAATATAAATATAGTGAAGGATAAACTATTTTATTATTTAAAATGTTAAAGATAAATTGATGATAATAAACCTTTATACACTAAATAAAGTTAATATCTTTCAATAATCAATATAACAGTTTACTCTAAACATGTTCAGTTATGACTGGAGCTTTAAAAATAAAAAAATATATTAAAATATCTTAATTGTTGTTTGGTATAAAATAATTTAAGTGAAAAAATGACGTTTCAATTTAAAATTAGGACAGTCTCTAAATTCAGAAATTACTTATAACAATTTATATATAGTCCACCAATAAAATGTATCAATATCTTAATTTTGCTAAAAAACCACTTAGTGCTTCCAGCATTTTAAGTTTTGGTCACAATTAAAAATGTATTAATTATATTAATTCAGAATTTTACATGTACATAAATTAACTGATTAATTTAAATCCGTTAGAACCTTAAAAGTTAAAAACATGTAAAAGAAGAAAAATAAATTTGGGTTTATTAAATAAAATCTAGTTTAGATTCTAAAATACATGCGATACTAATTTCACGCAATAGCATGCAATTATGTGTGTCAAAATATTTTTTTGATTGAGCTAAATTTTTTATTTAATTAAAAAAAGAAAAGAAAAGAATTTTAAAAGTACGAAAACATCAATTTGCATTTCGTACAATATAAAATTCGTTCGCTTTCTCTCTCACGTATTCACAGCGCACTCAGAATAAAAGAGAGCTCTGTGATTGTGAAGAAGACTTTCCGAATTTTATTTATTTATTCGCTTTACTTTGATTTAATCCCATCGTCTTGTAGATCCCACCCATGTTTGTTCACTTCGAGAACATCACACTCACAAAGCCATAAGCTTTTTTTCTCTCTCTTTTTCTCATTCGCAAAGCATGCCCAAGAGCAATGAAGATTCGAATTTTAGCCTTAACAAGTTAGAGAGGCCACCATTGAAGAGACCCAAGACACTGTCTATACCTACTGCTTCGGCTTCTAACCGCAACTTCGATCTCAGAGTTTCTGTTGACAATGGAAGCCCCGCGAGCAATAATGGTGATTTCCCGAATGAACAATGGAAGTACCCTTCGTTCCTTGGCACCACTAGAAGAAGAAGGACCTCAGTCAAACCCACCAAGACACAGAAGCTCGAACTCCCGAATTCGATGGGTGCAAAGTTGGATGGAGACCAGAAAAAAGTGCGGAATAGCTCAGTTATTCCAGCTGCTCCTCCTAATTCTTCTGCTTCTTCTTCTTATTCTTCTACTACTGCTGCTGCTACCACTACTTCTACTTCAATAGTTAATTTGCCAGCGCACCCGGACACGATGAGGCCTCAGCAGTATAAGCACACTCCGATCTTGTATTTGGTTAGCTATTTGTCTGAACTTGAAGATACACACACACACATTATTTCTATATGTTGTACTCTCTCTCTTATTTTAGTTTAGATGAAGCAGTAAACACTTGAAATTAAGTAATAAAAACTTGATATATTATTTGTTTTCTTCAATAGTAGGCACCCCCAATACATTTCTTGATTGCTCAGAAGGTAGACGGCAAAAGTTGAGTAAACCAAGATAAATATGATATCGTGATATTGTTGTTCCTCTAGTTTAGCCCTAGTCAGCTTCTGCTGAGAAAGTGTCTGGAAATTTCAAGTTTTTTCCATTTAGATTCTTTGAGGAAAAGCTCTATGGTATATGATAGTTAACATCAACATTTATGTAATATATTTGATGAGGTATAGGACTGTGTTATACCATGGGTCACTTGTGGTAACCCTTGTGCGAAGGGTATAATTAAGTACTGGAAGAGATCTTTCCTCATGAGGATTTTGAATGTAATAACTATCAGCTATGTTTCTTGTTAGTATGCATTATATTCATCCAGGATCCCTTTCTACAACCCTACTTGTAATATTGGCTTTGTGTACAGTATACATAATTGGTTCTCTTAGAGACTATATAATCTGATGAAAACTATTATTATAACGTCCAATTTTTCTCATTACTTTATGACTGAGATATCTGTCAGGACTTAAATATAAACTTTAAATTTCTTTTTGGTTGCAGCTCATTGTCACTTGTATTATTTCTGTACCGTATTCAGCTTATCTACAATATAGGCTTGCAATACTGGAGGTATGTTTGTGTTTCAACAAATCTAATTCAACACTAACTTTTAGTTTCGATGGGTAGATTATTTATCTATGTTTTTTTTATTACTTTGGTTGCAGGGCGAGAAAAAGTATGTGTGTTGTAAAAGTGAGATTTGTTATGAGAATGGAAGGGGATCTCTAGAAAAAGAAGATGGTTCATTTTCTATTATCCTGAACACAGACAGTAGAAAAGTTGCTTTGTATATTGTGTTGTCCACACTCATCTTGCCTTTTTTGTTGTACAAATATCTTGATTACCTTCCTAGAATAGTCAATATCTTGAGGAGAACAAAAAATAATAAGGAGGACGTACCATTAAAAAAGAGAATTGCTTATATGGTAGATGTATTTTTCTCCATATATCCTTATGCAAAGCTACTTGCACTTCTCTTTGCAACTCTATTTCTTATAGGATTTGGTGGATTAGCATTGTACGCGGTGACTGGTGGTAGCTTTGCTGAAGCACTTTGGCATTCTTGGACTTATGTAGCTGACTCAGGAAATCACGCTGAAACAGAAGGAACTGGGCAAAGGATTGTCTCTGTCTCTATTAGTTCAGGTGGCATGCTGATATTTGCTATGATGCTTGGGCTTGTTTCAGATGCTATATCAGAGAAGGTGGATTCACTCAGAAAAGGGAAATGTGAAGTGATTGAAATGAACCACATACTCATTCTTGGGTGGAGTGACAAATTGGTAATCTGTTCAATGGTTTGTCTTTAAATTGTTGAGTTTTTAAAATTTAGTTTGGAATGTCATGTTGACTATCTTTCTTCGGGACTTAGTTTATGTTACAACGTATATGTGTAATATTATTTCATCTTTGTTGATCATCTTTTTTTTTTCCCCTAAAAGTTGGCTTCCTTGAATATATATACTCTATACACACATTATGAAACTTTTTTATTTGAATTAGTTCTATGCATCTGAGTGCATATTTACTTTTTTTCTTAAATAGATAAAGGAGATGCTAACTGGTGATATTTGATTGTAGGGTTCACTTCTGAAGCAGCTAGCAATAGCAAACAAGAGTGTTGGAGGTGGAGTTATTGTGGTGCTTGCAGAAAAAGAAAAGGAGGAAATGGAAATGGATATAGCAAAGCTGGAATTTGACTTCATGGGAACATCTGTTATATGTAGAAGTGGCAGTCCTCTTATACTGGCTGACCTAAAAAAGGTGTTGATGGGTTTCTTTTCTGATTGCTTTAGTGCAGGAAACATTTGTTAAGTTTTGTTGTCACCCACCTCCCTTTTTTTTTTTTTTCCTAACATGGGTCTTGAAATTGATCTCTACCCATTCAAGTTGAATTATTATTTATTCTCAGGTCTCAGTATCAAAGGCTCGTGCAATTATTGTATTGGCTTCAGATGAAAATGCAGATCAGGTCATTTTATCTATTTCATTGCCCTTCCATCTGACTTTTTAGGTGACATTAACTTTATCTGAGGAGTTTCTCCTTTGTTAATGTTTTCTTCATATCTTTATCTCCAGAGTGATGCACGTGCTTTGAGAGTTGTTCTCAGCCTCACTGGAGTAAAGGAGGGCTTAAGGGGCCATGTTGTGGTGGAGATGAGTGACCTTGATAATGAACCCCTGGTCAAACTTGTTGGTGGTGAACTTATTGAAACAGTAGTTGCACATGATGTGATTGGGCGCCTGATGATTCAATGTGCTCTGCAGCCCGGCCTTGCACAGGTTATTGAAATAACTACATCCTTCTAGTATGCGTTACTAGAAAATGGTGGCTCTATTCCTGGGTGTAGTAGCTGGGCCCTGGGGTGAACTAGCTCTGCGTCACCCTTTCACATGATGGGTTTTTTCTATTTTCTTCTCTACACATTTACCTAACAAGAATATGCTTGCTAAGTCAAGTACAGAATTTCTTCTTAATCCAATCCTTTTTTGGCTGAATTTCTGCAAGATCTCTTGTAAAATACTTGCTGTTGTCTAGATAGGGGAAGTGACAACATGTTTTGTGTTGTGTCTATTTAATGTCATGAATGTTACGGGTTTTACAGCTTATCGATTGCATCAAACTTCCTTGCCCATATTACCTTCTTACTTTTGTATTATGAAATGTTGGTTCATTTGTTTTCTTCTCTTTGCTAGATATGGGAAGATGTACTGGGGTTCGAGAATGCTGAGTTTTACATCAAAAGATGGCCTGAACTGGATGGTCTATGTTTCAAAGATGTGCTAATTTCATTTCCTGATGCAATACCCTGTGGAATTAAGGTTGCTGCAGATGGGGGGAAAATTATCATAAATCCAGATGATAGTTATGTCCTGAGAGATGGGGACGAAGTCCTTGTTATAGCTGAGGATGATGACACTTATGCTCCAGGTCCTCTTCCAGAGGTTACTTTCTATTCTAAACCCCATATTGCAGCACTGGTTTATTCAGTATGTTTCTTGATTGGAGAAATTATATTACAAAGTGGTTAGGATACAGTATATCTTGCACATTGTCTTACTTTTTTATTCAATCAATGATTTCAAAGCCACTTATGAAACATATTTCTGTAGCCAGACACCCCCAATATATATAGTACATTGTTTTAATGTTATATACTCTGCAGGTACGGAAGGGTTTTTTCCTAAATATACCAGATCCACCTAAATATCCAGAGAAGATATTATTTTGTGGCTGGCGCCGTGATATTGATGATATGATTATGGTAATTCCCTAAACTGTGCATGCCTTATGATTGTATCTTTAATATTCTTACCTGTTTAGATAAACTGTACTACCACTATCATGTTGATGTGTAGGAACAACTAATTTACATTATCAATTATTACTAAAGAAGATTAAATTTAATATTGTTTGTCTCAGATTGTATTTGCACACACAAAATTAGCTAGAACATATGCCAATGTCAGAACTTTTTAATTTTCTTGTGGTCCACTATTCAATAAATGGGGAATACTAGAACACAAAGAAAGTCTTAAGAACAAATAGACCTGGTTACTTTATGAGTCAATTACACTTTCTTTGCCACCCTTTCCTGCAAAATCCTTGTCTTGATTGAAGTTGAAAGGACATAGCTGACATTTCTTGTCCAATATGTATTCATTTGCAATGATGAATCATGGAAACATCAGGACAATACTGTTGTGAATATCAGGCACCAATATAGTTAGTACTCAGAAAGAAATAGAGAATCTCTCGCGTAGACTTGATTAACATCTGAACTAGCTCTTCATCCCTTGTGATGGATGCTGTGGTGATTCTAAATTGTGGCATAACTAAAATATATCCTTGTCCCATAATTTGCACCCAAGTGCTGGCATTCATATTCTTCTAAAATTTTTTGTTTTCTGAATTGGTGTTTCTTAGGTTCTTGAGGCTTTCTTGGCCCCTGGTTCGGAACTGTGGATGTTTAATGAGGTTCCTGAAAAGGAAAGAGAGAAGAAGCTTATTGATGGTGGACTTGATGTTTCTGGGCTATCGAACATAAAACTAGTCCATCGGGAGGGGAACGCCGTGATTAGAAGGCACCTGGAGAGTCTTCCATTGGAAACTTTTGATTCAGTAAGTTTCAAAATCTTCTCTTTCTATTTATTGTATCTCCACCTTGAATCATCAGCAAATCTTCATTTAAAATAGTGAGCTGGATTGGAATACCTGACACCATATAATAGGATGATGTGGCAAGAAAACCCTGATTTTAAAATAAAAATATGATCAAAGTGTTGAATCAAGAAAATATTTGCCATATAATATTTTATAGATTAATTATTGTTGAGCAACCTGCCAAGAATCATTTCAACTTGAGCTGAAGTTAAGTAAATGCCCATGAATAGTTTCATTATAATCTCTAATATGCTCCCTCAAATAGAAGCCCATTGGGCTTGAAGAATGGACAAGGCCCACCATACTTTGTGCTTAAATTTCCTCTATAAAACTGAAAATGACTGTTTGACTATTAAACTAACTCCTAGGAATAAACTAAAAAAGGTAAGATATCAATAGAATTTACTTACCTAATTAAATAGAACTATTAACTATAAACTATTTTCTCTAACACACTTAAATGAAAAACTGTTTCAACTGTATACTAACTCTAAGAACAGATCCTTATTCTTGCAGATGAGTCAGTGGAGGACTCTGTTGCTCATTCCGATTCAAGATCTCTAGCCACACTTCTACTCATTCGTGATATACAGGTATATGTAGCCTTATGATATTGTTCATATCACTGACTACTACCACACAGTTTTGCAAACTGAATTCAAAGAGAAACGCCCTGTTTTTTTTTGTTTTGCAGTCAAAACGTCTACCTTACAAAGACTCAAAGTCAACATCTTTGAGGTTATCTGGTTTCTCTCACAGCTCTTGGATCCGCGAAATGCAGCAAGCTTCAGATAAATCGATCATAATAAGTGAAATTCTGGATTCCAGGACGAGAAATTTAGTGTCTGTGTCCAGAATAAGTGATTATGTGTTATCCAATGAGCTGGTTAGCATGGCATTAGCTATGGTGGCTGAAGACAAGCAAATCAATCGTGTTCTTGAGGAATTATTTGCAGAGGAGGTATTTTTTTCAGCCCTCATTTGATCTCCTTTTTTTTTCCTCCTAATAATGATGTTATGGCTTATATGTAGGAGTTATATTCCTCTCAATTAGGACAAAAATGGATCCAGTTGATTTAACTTTGGTCATAGTCTTTTCTGATATTATAAATTGTCCAAAATTTTTAATCCTCAAAACTTCTAGTTTTTAGATTAGCATTTTCATGATCATTTTCTGAAAAATTTTTTAATGGCAGGGTAATGAGATGTGTATTAAGCCAGCCGAATTCTATTTATTTGACCAGGAAGAACTCTGTTTTTATGATATAATGATTAGAGGTCGTGAAAGGAATGAGATTGTTATCGGCTATCGCCTTGCTAATCAAGAACGTGCCATAATCAACCCTTCAGAAAAATCAGTGCCAAGAAAATGGTCCCTTGATGATGTATTTGTAGTCATTGCCTCTGGCGATTGACAAAGGGTCAGTACCATACTTCTAGTTCATTAAGTTGTAATGATGCTTATTCTGGATCCTTCAAGCTTAATGCATGCTAATGAGACAAGAAATTAACTGGTAATAGCAGCTGCTAATTTGGAGACTCCTAAAATTTGCAAGCCATGAGATTCTGCCCATTCAAAATTCTTTGTAGTGAAAATTTTGCCACATTACCTGTGACTTGTAATGTAAAAATAATCTTTTCATGTAGAGGTAATTAGTTGAGGAGAGGAGTACAAGTTGTAGGGGTTAACTCCAACAAATATGTAGAAACCATTAACTCATTCCAAAATGAGAGATTTTGGTGTAACTGGAAAAGAAATATATATGAAATTCACTTTCTTTTTGCCATCTTATGATTATGACCGAGTAAGCAGCAGGTTGAGAAAAAGCACTTTAAACTGCTTATACTAATACAATTCAAATATCAGATTTAGAACATTAGACCACCCTAATCTATAATTGAAACTGATTAGTATGTTGGATGCTCCCTTTTGATGCTTGAGATAGGCCTTTCTTTTGTAAAATAATACCACTTTTGTTTACCCTTATAAGTCAGTTTTAGTTATTTGACTAATTGGTCTCAATCTGAAAATTTTGGATTTCAAAATAGCTATTTTGTTTAAAGCCTATTTAGCCTAATTGTAGAAGAGAAAAATTTATTAATTATTTTACTTTTAACTTATTATATTTGTTTTTAGATGACAACATAATCAATTTTAATCCTGTGAGAGACAAAGAATAAATTGAAGATTACCATTTTAAGTACAATTTAAAGTAAAAACTAATTTTCTTTTAAACAAAAAAAAAATTCAGAATATAAAATTATACATATTATCCAATATTATCATTCTTTTAAAACTTGGTCAAATATTATGACATTGATAAAAGCACTTCTAAAATACTTTATTTATTAAAATACTTTTAACATTAACTGCTTATTTATTAAAATACTTTAAGAAAAATTTTCTTTTACCCTAAATAAGGCATAATTATTTAAGCCATACATTATTTTTTAAAATATAACACTTAGATTAAAATAAGAACATTAATTTTCAGTTAATTTTTGAAACCAAGATTATTTTTGCAAGTTAACCAAGCCAAACGTTGCCATCATATTTGAACTTATGTGGTTTTTTGTCACTAATTTTAACTAAAATTTAATGTTTAAAATTAAAATCTTAATGTTGTATTTAAATCCTAGTTAAAAAATAAAATGCTCCTAGCCAGTAATATTAACAGAAGTATTAAACAAGGAAGAAAGCAGTTGCAAGTCAATCGAAGTTTGCATCAAAATTTGCTGAACATTGTGACTTGTTTGTTAGATTGTTCATTGTAGTTAAAGCTTATACATTTGGAGTTAACTAAAATAGAATGATGAATTGTTTGGTGCATGCGTTGGCACATATACATACAGAGCTTGGCCATGGAGGAAATTGATTTCAATTGTTCTTTCTGGTTTTTTCGCCAACGTTTTTTGAAAAGAAACAATCACTAAACTTTTTCTCGTGCTTAATCTCAAAGGATTGATTTTTTTTTTATTTTCAGTTTTTTGAAAAATAACAGTTGTCAAAGAAAATAATAGAATTATTCAATATTTTAACAATATCACTTGTAGTCGGACACTCTGATGTTTGGAATGGATTTAATGTGATTGCTCAATATATAATAGAACATTTTTTAAATAGTTCAATTCTGTAATACCAAATAGTTAAAAAAGTTCACACACTATACATTCACATAAAGAGCTTTTAGCTAAGTTAATAATTTTTCCCTTAATGTGGAAATTTGGTAACGCACAGAGTAACACACGTCTGGTCAACCAGCCAAAGAACTTCATATAGCAATTCCATCCAGGCAGTAAGTAGATGCTTTGTTCAGCATTTTGCCTTCCAAAGAAATATGAGAATATATCTTGTCACCTAGAAACTATGACAAGTAGCTTTATGTAGTTATAATCAGGAGCAAAGAAAATAAATATTCCAGAATTCCAGATTCTGTAACATTCAAAATCCACGAAGACGTGGCTATGCATATCTAGCTAACTTTTAGGAGTAATGCAAACTACAAAACTACAATTTTGTGGAGGGCGGACAGGAACCTTGCATAATTCTGCAGAAGGTAAGGATCCAATTTGAACATGAGTTCTAAACCTAAATCATGAAACTTGAGAAATTTCAAAAACTAGGAACCACGTGTCATTTTCATCCTCGGCATAGCCTTCTTCATCTGACGGGCACGCTCTTTTGCTTCTTTCTTTCGGATAGCCTCCGCACCAAGCTTTGCTTCAGCCTCCTCCATCATCTTTTTCTTTTCTGCCTTTCTTCTCTGCATGGCTTCTTGCCGGGCATTATGAAGTTCTTTTTGTACTTCTTGTGCAACCTTTAAACGGGCAGTCTCTGTCTTGGACCGAGCCTGCATATAATCAGAGTCAATCAAGGACCATATGTAAAAAATCATAAACAAGAAATGTTGTGTACACTAGTAATCTGATAAAGTAAATTCATTCACCTGAGAACCTAATTTATATCTTCCAATCAAATCAATATAATATGGTACAAGAGCCACCAGTCGTGCCATATCAGCCATGTTGTTAGCTCCTGGAAGCACAAACTTGAACAATAATACCTTCTTGTGGATGCCTGGGTGCTGATCAGAGAAATGCAATGAAATGAAACCTTTTCCAAATTTCTCATAAGCTTTGTCACCAAACACCTGTAGAATATTGATCATAGCTCATTTTTTGTCCAGAAAACAAATTTAATGACTGAATGATAACTGTGCAGCTTGTCCAAGACACATTTTCTACGAGTGAATATTAAACTTTACCACTTGAAATAAACCAGAATATGCATATATATAAGTGTCCCTCGGAATGGTTAACATTTTTTCCAAGAAAATATTCCTTTTGTATTCAAGAAAAAAAAAAAAAATTTAGCCCATCCAAACAGGCACTTAATGCAGCTAAAAATAATTTATTACTTGAAACCACATTGACTTCTGCATGTAATTCGCAGATATAGCATCAGGAAAAAGCATAGTTGATGAACAGCATAAAGCATATAAATGAGAGAGATGGAGAAGAATGAAGCCATCATGCCTACTTATACAAGAGAAACAACCAATTGAAGTGATTTAGCAAGATACATAATACTCAGCTTAAAATAATTATATTAGCTTCAGCAGTCTCATCCCAACATGTAATACAAACAACCCGAATATGTACCAATGCAACTACATATAGCAAATCTCGATAACGAAAAATTATGGCAGTTTACCAACAAACAATTGTAGCAGAAGGAAGCCTACGTAGCCTTGAAATTCAGCTTTTTAGCTTGGCCTATGGGAGAGCTTAAGCATTAGAACCTTTCTCAGTAACCTTTTGCAATCACAAACAATTAGCCAAAAGTGTATGTAGATACTAATCTATAAAGATCATCAAACATTTTCCAAGGAATGGTTCTTCAAGCTTTAAGAGCATCTGTAACTTTCAAGAGGACGCAATTTGTGCCTTTTATCAATTAGAACTAGAAGAGAAAGTTCATTTTGGTATTTACTTCCTTTTAAATATAAGCATACAAAAGCAACTTTTTGTTTCCCTTTTTGGGATTTGCTTCTTCATATATATTCGTTTATTATATAAGAAAATTAACTAGATTCTATTCTATTCCTAAATAGGATAAGCAGTAACAATGGGGTTTTCCGCAAAGCGGCGGTTATTAGTTCTGAAGAAGCTATCCATATCATATTTATGTAGAAAATATAGTAACATAGTGACTGCAAGTTTTTGCTACTTGGCAACTGTATGCTGAAGTTTCACAGTGAGTTACCCACTCTTAAGTTAACTCTTCCATTCATTAAATTTCTTTTGTTGCTTCTTTATTTCCTAGTGCATCACAATTTACTAAATAACTAAAAGTTTATCTTTTTGCAGAACAAAATAGCAACGATGATAAGTCACTCCATCATTAACAGTCAGGATCCAGCACCACTTCAGCTTAGGGGCGAAGCCAACTAAAGTGTGTGTAGATGGCCACTAGAAGACTTGGAAGTTGGCTCTAAGTGGTCAAGGTCCTGGCATTAGAAGGATTTGAATACGCACAGCATGACTTACTCCGAAGCTCTTATCGAATTCATTTTGCCAAGTAAGCCTTAGCCAACCCATGTTGGCAAATAAAAGTTTTGCTCTCAATACTAAATTAAACTTCTATAAATAGTTTCCTTTGACTTTGATACACACTAATGCAAGCATTCAGTTTTTATTGTAATTTACGTTTCTAGGTTCCAAAAGCTTATCCATACAGTTTATAAAGAAGTAAATAAAGGGGGTCACCATGAAGAATGCTAGCATTTAAAAACAAACTTTGGATGAAGAAATTCTGCGAGGAATTAAAAAATAGAACTAGTTCAAACTACATATCAACTAGAAACAATCAAGCATCATCCAAGATAATGTAAACAAAAGGATATCACAATCCAACACAAATGATATCTTAAGATAAACAAAATCAGTCAAAACCTGGTCAAGCACAGCCTCCGTAATCAAATCACCAGCCACTTCTTTTGACTCTGAAATAACAGCCAATTCCTCGGCAACCCACTTCCTCCCAGTCGGAGGCGAAAGAAGACCTGCAAACCTCTGCAAATCCCTCACATCCTTCTGCATTGCTTTTGCAGCCTTTTTCTTTGCCATGGCAAAGACCACGTGGTCCATGGCATCATCATTCATATACGCCTCAAATGTAATCTCGTCCCTAGTGGGCACGATCATATTGTATATCCTGGAAATCAAATCATGCCTGCTCTTCAACTCCATTGTAGCCAACAACCCCTGGCAATACCTCCTACCGCTGGCGTAGAACTTGAATATCGTTTGCCCTTCTTTCAACAACAATGGGGCGTCATCACCACCTTCTCCGATCCCCAAAAGACTAAAATTCTTCTCAAAAATCGAATCCTTCGCGGCGAATTGCGCAGCCCAGGCAAGTGCAATGTTCTCATTCTCGCGCTTCCCAGTGAAGTAACTGATAGCAAACATGATCAAGAAACTTCCGCAAACAATCTCAGCCGTAAACGACCGCCAACCCTTGACGTTCTCAGATTTCGGAGAGGTATTCGGATCCGAACTATTGTCGATGGGTTTGGCATTTTCCGTAGCAGTAGAAGTCTCCGGAGGGGGTTGCTCAGAGGGTAGGCCTTCGAATTCGTCCTCATCCCAGAAATCGAAGGTGGTGGTGGCGGTGGTGGCGGCGGTGGATAGATCCAAAGGCGGCTCCGAAAGAGAATTCGGGGTTGGATCCGGGTCCGGGGTTTTGGGATCCGGAACGGTGAGTTTGGTGGTGTGGGATTGCGTCAAGGGAGGTGATCGGAGAGAAGCGGGATCGATAGATTGGTCGTTGGAGTCGTCATCGTCTTCTTCAGCTTCGAATCCTTCGAAGTGAGAGTCGGCCTGAACCAAAGCGGAACGAGAGAGGAGGATGAGGAAGAGAGAGAGAATGGAAAGGACGTATAATAAAGAGACACCTCCCCCTCTGGGGAAGGAAGATCGCTTTGCCATGGTTCAGTTTCGAACCACGAGAGAGAGAGAGAGAGAGTAAAAGACAGTGAAATAGAGAAAGACAGAGACGCGTTCAACTGTTCATGCTTCACCGCCCGGATTGGTATTGGATTTCCCGGTTAGCTGTTTCCACCGGAGACAGTGAATATATATAAATATTTTTATAAAGAAAAAAATAATTTTTATATATTTTTATGATAAATTAACAAGTGTATAATTTATATAAATTATTTTTTTAAAAAAATTTATATATTTTATTTTAATTAAAGAACATAATAAAAAAAATATAAATAATTATATATAAATTTAATTTTTTTTATAAAATTATATATTTGAAGTAAAAATAAATTTTTGATTCCTTATTTTTACACAAATTTTAAAATTTAATTTTATCATTATTGGTGGATATAAATTTTTTGGTCAAATATTTATAGATCATAATAACATAGGTTTGGGGTGTACGAAACAAGTGTGAAAGATTTAATGGAAAGTGGATGAAATTAAAACATAGAAAAGATTGAAACAAATTTCCTGTGAAACAAGAATGAACAAAAAAAAAATTTGAGAGAAGAATAAAATCTTAAATAAAAAAATTACATTTTACCTTAAATGAAATGTACGCCATAAATATAAAAATGAAATTTATATATTTGTGATTATATATTGAACATAAACATTTATCAATTTTGGTAAAAAAGTGTATACATTTTCATTAAAATATCCTCCAATTCCTCTTTACTTTCTTTCAGTTAGAAACTGACAACAAAGAAAGTTGTGAAAATCAAGTCAAAATGTAATAACTATATTTAAAAGAAAAACTCGGAATTTGAATTAATTGCTTACTTGGTGTAATCGGGTTAATTACATCTTAATTATCTTACTACAATGCTTCAACTATATTCGATTATTTCTGTGTTAAAACTTGGAAATAGGATAACAATTTTATAAGAAAAAAATTTGGCCAAATATTGACTTAGATGAACAAAATATATACATGTCTGTTAATTGATATGTTGAAAAAAGACATTATGTCAATAATTTCACAAAGAACAGGTAATTTGTTGACAAAATGACCAAATTGCATATGAAAGAATAAGTTTTACACTAAATTGAGAATGATTCAAAATGAAGAACTACATTAAAAATAATTAGTTTTACACTGATTCACCCTTATATTTATGGAATTAAATGCAAATACTCAATTTCTGTTATCCAGTGACATAACAATAAGGTTAAATAACACATGAACAGGATAATTTATATATTGTAACTTCAACTTTGTAGCCATTACAAAAATAGGCTGTTTTCTTGAGGTTGCTCTCACTTGCAAGCAAGGAATGGGTAACAATACAACAACAGTACACTGACGTGTGATGTAAGATTAGACACTAAACCAATTATAGGGTTGGTACTGTAAACCACCGGAAAAGTTATCATCGTCGACACAGAAGAACAACCTGATCTTTGCCTATTGCTGGTATAGTATAACTGCCCTGATAAGTTAAGTAAATGAATGTGCAATTCGCTCACCACAGGATATACCTAAGCTCAAGTGAAGACAAGATGAAAATACACTTGAACTGGTTAGTTCATACCCGCTTTCCTGGGAGAAGCGGCTCGGCTCCTTTATCTGAACAGAATGATAGACCATAGCAGGAAGGATCTGCCCTTTCTTTCATTCTATTCTAGGTGTGAATATAAAGAAATGGCTTTGCTTACCAGTTGATGCTCCATTATTTAGGGATACCACCTTCTTCTAACAGCAGATTGATGATAGACTTTATGATCTCATTGTTCAAAACAATAGCATTCTGATAGTAAACGAAAACCTAGGCATTACTCACATGAGGAAAGTAGTAGTCATGTAACAATAATATATCTAATCTACTAAAAAAAACAGCATTATGTCAGCTAATACATTCTTACAGTTTGGGAGAATAGATGAAATGCTACTCATATTATTCAAGCACTGAATGCAGCTCAATTTTCAAGCTTAATGTAGTTATATATAGCTTTTTCTTTTTTACTATGAAACAAGAAAAATAGAATTAGAGTATTATGTGCCTTTAATAGTTTTTTTTTTAAGGGGGAGCGTGCAGCTAGTTCTAGTGACTTGAAGGGTAAAGTAGATACCACCAGTTAAGTTCACTTATTGCACGTGACATAAGGAATAAAAGTAAGTTCATATTCAACTACGACACGTTCAGGGAAAACTTTTCAGATGGTAAATAACAGTTTTTGGGACAGCATTAAAGTCAAGGTACATTATCCACCCTTTTTTGTCAGAAACATAGTACCTCACCAAGACAAAACATGATTATTGTTGTAGACTTTAGATGCATTACAGCCACCAAAGAAGAAGATAAAAGTTCTAAACAGATAAGCCAAACCATCCCAGTTCAGAGTACAGATACTGAGATTTTCATGTCGCATAAAATCAACTTATACTGAGCATGCATATCTAGTCCTAGAAATGAAAGAGGTTGAAGTTATAAAAATTAGAAATATCATGATTTTCTGTGTAATAAAAGCAATATATGTCACCTCTGGTTTTCTAATCAGTTCCTTCAAAATGGAATGAAGAGTCAAACGTAGCTCCTTGATCAAGACGGCTATCTGGGCAGGTGCAGTTAATTTCAACCATCCATCAATGATAACCAATCCAGTCTATCATGTGAGGGGAAAAAAAGGTTACAAAATTTCGGCACCACTAAACAATAAAAAAGAGAGACTTCTTAAAATTTGAAAACTACTGAACTCATTGTTCAAAATTTGCTTCGCTAACCAGTGTAAGTAGTAAATACTGTTAAGCAATACATCTTAGTGAATTATGAGAGTAAAAGAACGTTTACTTGATGCTGAACATTAATTGAGCCTCCAAAGAACAAAATAGTGTATGGAGAAATGACTGAAGTATCTCGCAGAAATACTCTGTTTGTTTCAACCTGACAATTTCAGTAGTTAGGCTAATATCTCAAACCAACAACTTGAATTGCTGGAATGAATTTTAACTAACATATAAAATAATGTAAATATAATCTGAAGATAATTTTTTTAATAAACCAAGAGAACTTAAATATTAAAATTAGAATAATGTCATAGAACACAATGGATAGTAAAGCAATTAATACCAGCAAGGATCCAATGGAATTTGGTGCACTTTTGCACCATGTTTAATTTAATAAGAAACATAAGCTACAGAGCATTTTGGTCATATTGTTCCAACTTACAAGGCAGGAAAGATTTTATCCTAAAAAGATTTTATAGAGGAGAATTGTTCACCAACCTTTTCCAGGAAGACAAGGAAGGGGTACTGGAATGCTTTTAAGTTGCTGTTGATAGAAGAAGGGTGGATATGAACTTCTCTTCTTTTATCATACCAGACTGTGCGAGCAGTATTTGCAGAGGTAGAAGACTGCCTAAGGCTGCTCAGAACTGTTGCAACAATGCCTTGTTCACTGGCTGCTACATTGGGGTATAAGCCTGCGCATAACATTGCCTACAAGAATACTCTTAGAAATCTTTACTTAATCAGGATAATACATGGAATACTATTTCAAATGGCATGCTGCAAGAAAAATGAAATTTTTGTTAGACATTGAGAAGTATACCACATAGAATAGTTACAGTGACAAGAATGTAAGGTGAACTCCAACAAGTGATACCAAGGTTCCAGATCGACATGCTAAGAAACCATAAAATTCTTATGATACAGGAAGAAACTTTGTTAGAAAGAGAGATATACCAGAGAGGAAGCTAAGACATCCTCCTAAATAAGGATGAACTAAAAGTTCAAAAAGAAAGAAAGAAGAAAAACAGAGTCGAAGAGTCTTGAACATGTAACAATGCATTTTAAAATAACAAAATTGAAGAATGCAACATGCTTCAATTGTGTGGAACCTTGGGCATTTGCCTTTATGATGTAGATCAGGAGCACTAAAACAGGAAGAGAAAAAACTATAATTCAATACACAATTTTCAACAATGATCAGGTAATATTCTTAAATTTTTTTATTTTAGGCCTATTCATAGGCAACCAAAATGAGAGATCCTAATAATAATAGAGGTCATAATGATATCAAGTATCCTAATATTACTAAGATACTATGATAACGTACTGTGAGAAACAAGAGCCTAGATTCAAATACCTAATTAAATCCTAAGATACCTCAATTATCCAAGTACAATGTACAAACCTTAATCCTTGAATAATAATTAAATCATTACATAAAATAATAAGGAATAAGTATTTCTCATCCTCAATTACTTCACTTTTGGTGGCAGAAATGGTTTGGAAGGGATCACCATGCGGCCTTATATTTGCAATTCTCTAGATGAAGTGCATAAAAAACTCTAAAGGAATGTGGAAACAAGTCATTAATTAAGATTACCTTTGTAATATATGCCCTCAGATTAATTGCTTCAATCCAATAAATGCATGCTACAAAGTAACATTTACAACTCGGATTTAAGTTTTGAGTGTTTAATTATAAGAGAGGGGGGTTGGGGGGGCCGGGGGGAAGGGAAATATTTTTCCTATCTCCAGTGAGAGATTACCTTGTTAATTTATGCTAGAGGCTTGGTACGCACTAAAATAAAAAATGAATTATATAATGAAAAAGCAATAAGAAATTATTTTATTACATTTGAAAAATAATAAAAAAATAGTGATGGGGAGTTATAAATATAATTAACATCCCACTCTCTTAGTGCATTTTATATTCCATACTATCTATTTGTCAACAAATGGTGTTAAAATCAAAGACACCAAAATGATCAAATCCGTATAATAAATTAAAGATATA
The DNA here is from genome assembly GCA_031216115.1 of Senna siamea. Taxonomy (NCBI): domain Eukaryota; kingdom Viridiplantae; phylum Streptophyta; class Magnoliopsida; order Fabales; family Fabaceae; genus Senna; species Senna siamea. The sequence goes on from CM062355.1 coordinate 22,440,720, forward strand.
GATATTCAATTGTTTAATTTTTTTTTCCTTTTTTTGAAAAACAAGCATACATCTAACATAATGGTAAGGTGAAAAGAAAAAGACTGATATATAAATGGCAATATACATATAATAAGGCTCAGTTCCCACAAGTAGTACACAAGCTCACTCAGCAAACTGCAATGTATGATATTACAGTGTGAAATCAGCATGACTTGAGCAGAAAAGAAACTAAGTGTCATGTAAGTTGAGTGAATCAATGATCATACTGACAAGATATATGAGGTAAACAAAAAGTAAGAAAATTTGATAGCGCATTAGCTGAAAGCTACCGGGAACAAAAGGCATGTATTGCCTAATGATTACAATAAAAGTCTCTGCCAGCCTTACCTTTACAATTGATGAATGATTTGCATATGTATTGAATGGTTGTGATGGATCAGAAAGCCAACTGTCAAGATTCCCTTTCTTCTTTCCATCCATCTGAAAAATGCAAATAGAGCATTCTCTCTTACAATTTTAACTTTTAAAAACAATCAGTTGTTAACTAACATGGGATACATGACAGGTGATAAAGACAATATGTTACTGCTAAAGGAACAAGCTGCTTGTTAAGCAGAAACTTGTCAGCTTATAATTGCTGACATTACATGTTTACTGCATGAAAAATAAATTAAGCTGACAAACATAATCATTTGTATCTTAGCGTAAAAAAAAGTTAAGATATCCAACACAAGAATACAAATAAACTCAACAGTCAATAGTAGTCAGATATCAGAAAAGTATAAGAAAGGCAGGACCACCTGATAATTTTTAGGAAGAGCAATGAGCCCAATGTCTGCTAGCAAAGTTCCAAACTGTATCCTCATCTCCCTGACATATAGGCACATACACCAGATATAAGAAAATATAGTTTACAAACATCAGATATAAGCAAATATAATTTACAAATAAAATATTGAATTAGCATGTCACTGGGTATTTGCACAACACGCATCAGTTCATTCTCAGATATAAATTACTATAGCAATACAACTCATGGTAATGCAGTGGCCTTTTTTGTAGCATGCTATATATAGAGAGAGAAAGAAGGGATCAATGAACACTGGTATCAATTAAATTTACTCCTACACTATTGAATAACTTTTTGAAGGCTGAATTTTTTACAAGTTCTTATCATGAATATCATCCTTAGAATATTGAACATTAATCCCAAGTTGTTTGGTATTTCATCAAAACATGCTAAAATTAACGCACAATAAATTTCAAATATAATTAATTACTAACTTCTTAATTGCATACTTATAATTATCCAATTTCTGCAAAATTTGGCTTGGATGATCAACATAGTTTTTACTCCTAATCCAATGGTTGGCTCAATGAAAACCAATTCCTAAACAAAACATTGAGGGGTGTAAAGTGCCAAATCTTGCACCGATGTCAGTTGATCCCTCCTCAAATAAAAGAGATGTAGTTAATGGAGTTTAATTTCTCTTTTGGATATACATAAAATAGCCATTAAGAGAAAGGAAAGAGTACAATAATGACGGTCCTACAAGAACAAGGAAAAAGAACAACCCATAAGAGAACATCTGAAAAAAAAAAAAAGACCTTTAGTCTCTAACATAAGATGCTGATAGAAAGACAGAGCACCTTATCATATACAAAACGGAGCTGCTCAAAAAATATGAATTGCAGAATTGTTGGGCAGCCTTAACTCCTTTCTGCAAGAATTTAACATCACAATGTCAATTAGAACTGAGTTCTGAAAGGAAACCATAATGTAAAATAAGAAAAATAATTACGCCAATTTCTATTGATATATGCATATGCATTTTATGAGCTTGAGTAAAGCAATATATATATATATATATATATATTTGTCATAGAAACTAACAACACTGGAAAGCAATGGATATAACTAAAGTAAAAGACAAGAATACAAAAAGCCCAAGGCAACCCAAGTTATAACATAGATATGTTTATATACAATTCCCAATATCTTAAAACCTTTATAACACACAAAAAGAAACCAAAGGACTAAAAGGATGGCTTTGTTAAAATAACTTTCAACAAGAAACTCAAAAGCCGATTTAATTGCTACCAACTACTCTCTCCTTCTTGCTTCTAGGGCTCTTGCATCTTACTCCTAGTTGATGTCCACATCAAATTCAGCAGCACTTTAACCAACCAATAAACCCTATTGAATCCACATTGCACGCTCAAATTGATCAGAAAGCAAAGAAGCTATACTTGACTAAATCTAAACTCTAGAAAGATAAGAAGCAAAATGAATCATTGTGCTTCATGAACTGTTTCTTTGCACATTATGACTATAATGAGCAACCCAAATAAATAAACGCCCAATTATAAGTCACTAGTGTATTTCAATCTGCAGGCGAAGTGCTTAAACTGCATAAGGATAATCTATGTTTCCAAGTTGTAAGAGTCAGACAATAATTAGAATAACATGATATGCATTATGCGAAGATCATAATCCTTTTTTTTTTTTTGATAAAAAAAAAGAAATTTATTATAGGGAGAAAAGAAATTTATAATCCAAGCTAATCATATAATAATTTTTTCGGGCATGCTTAAATAAAAAACTACAAGTACAGCCTGACCTCAGTCAAAATCCTCTCCCATCTTTTATATGCTGTCATCATTAGTAAGTGATCAGATTGCCGGTCAACATCGTTTGAGTCACCTGTCCCATCTAGCTTATCATTCAACAATATTAACTTCGCTCTTTCAACATTTTGCCTCTGAAGATCAACATGAGATATTGTACAAAGTCCAATTACTAGTAAAGAATTAAAGGTGTGTAAATTTAATGTAAAGTATTCACATAATACCTCATCCTTTGGATACACAAATGGAGACTTGTAGCTTAGAAATGCTGAAATAGAAAGAATAGGTGACAAGCAACCAAATATTGCACTATACAGCATCATCTGCACTTAAAAAAACCAAAACAAAACAAATCATACAAGCCCATTATGCAGTAAATCTCATCCTATTCTAAAGCAATGCAGAGCACCTTGTTTTCAATAAACTTGATATACAACTAAAAATCTTAAATAAGAAACAGAAAGTACAAGGACTGAGACCAAAAATTTGTTGAAAAATGATTCCATAAAAGTAGACTTAATTGAAACTGAAGATCACTATGTCAACAAGTTGATCATGGCAATTTTATACATGGAAACAATTTCAACGACAAAAGATAACTATGGAAAAAAGAATTTATACACCTTAACAGCATTAGAAGGCTAGGCCAACCTGATGTTCAGCCTATCTGATTAATATAGAATATAGAGACATTCTGCTTCTATAAAAAGAATAAAAAGAAAACCATGTAGGAACCATTTAGTATAGTGATATCTCAATCTTAGATATCTTTGATTCCATTGTTCAAGATACCAAAATATAAAATATCATGGTATTTAAGATTTTCATGTTTGGCATAACAATGGAAAGTTATTAAAAACATTACTGATCTTTTATAAAAGTTGACAAAGCTAAAAAGTTAGGGATGTTCGATCCCCATGTTTTTTTGCTCATATAAGATACTAGGAAATTGGAGGCATCTTGAATCCTTGTGCCTAGAAGAAGATGATATTATAACAAATGCCTCATTGATGTCAATTCAGTCGGCCTGGATTAAAGAAACAGAGGAGAGCTATCTTATTCATGATAAAGTTAACACTCAAACTTGAGAAAGGTAATTATGAAGGGAGAAGCGTATGCAGTTCTGCTTAGAAGGCCGTTACAAAAACTTAACAGGAAATAACATTAAATGTATACTGATACCTGAAAAATTGGTTATAAAATTAAACAATAATTAATGAACAATAACTATGGTTCAATATTTAGGTTAAGAAACAATTGTGGAAAGAAAATATCAACACTATGAAACAAGCACCAGATAGAAAGCAAGAAATCCCAAAAACAATAATGCCATCAATTGAAAATTAAATGTTTTGCCAAATGATTCAATGCACACCTTTCCAATTAATACATCAACAGGAAGTTTTGCCAAATGATGCCCAAGAGGTGTCAACTCTTCATCGCCTTCAAAAGCACCGACCTACAACATTTTATTTTCAATGACAGAAAACAAAAGCAAGGTTCGGAAACATATTTTGATTAAAAAAATAATATTAGAGAAAAAAGAAAAGGAAAGAACTAGGGGGAAGACAAGATATCCTTCAGAACAGAACAAAAAAGAGGAAACAGAATCCGAACAGACAAAAGAAATACAACAGCTGACTAGTTGCACTGTGTATCAGAAATAGAGACTACCTTAAAGCACCTCAGCCTAACATGAGTGAGACAATAAACACAAACCAACCACATAACATATCTAATGGAAAAGAGACGCCAATAAAGATATGATCATTGCTTCCTTGTTCCTACCAAAACATTTAAAGCATGAGAGAAATTGCTCCTTAGGACAAACCCAATGTTCACCTAAAACTCCAAACAGATTATTCCAAAGGGAAAATTTGCTTTTGTTGGAAAAACAGTTTACCAGAAGCCAAGAAAAGATTTATATGAATGGAGTAGGAAGTCCTCCAGACTGTAGGAAAAATAAAACAAAAGGAATTTTATACAATAGAGCTCTCCATTTCTCTCCATAACAGTATAAGAAACACACAAGAAAGACTGCAGGCAGCAGGCCAACCACCAAAGACAGAATCCTATGTTGTTGAGTTCTATAGTTTGGTGGTCCAAATTTATGTCATTCCCTTCTACCCAATTTAGGGATGGCAAAAACTCCTTGAATTTGGGGATCCACAGGGGGATTGCCCTGTTGGGGGCTGGGATTGGGTATTCTTTTCCCCTGCAATGATAGGGACATGGGGTAATCTCCCCCCATCAAGGTTTCAGGAATAAGGAACATAACCCCCACCCCTTGAGGTCCCCATGAGACAGCAAGTTTGCCATCTATATTGCTTTTGAATTACATATGTCCAATTTAACAATCAGTGGTATTCATCGAAGTGCGGATCAGAAACTAAAATATAGTTTCTGCCAATTAAATAGAATTCAATGTATTGCAAAATCAAAATTTACAGTAACTCAAAGATTAGAGAGTACCTCATATAATAAAGATATTGCAGAATCCATTGCTTCAACCTTAGGAGGTTCTAAAGCCTGATAATATCAAAATATATAAGAAAATTATTTAAAATTCTGATCAAAGAGAATATTTTTTAATTTCAAAATATGCTTGTTTACCTTGGACAGAAATGGCTTGATATAACCCAGAGACAGTAACTTAATCTGTAAACATAATTCAACTAATGGCATCCGAAGCATCTCAGGTACCTAAATAAGAACAAAACAAAAGAGATTGGAAAAAAAAAGGAAGTGTATTCAAAGAATGAACATTAAACTTATAAATTTAGGTATTCTTTTAAGCAATTTATTTTCCAAAAGCATACCTGATAAGGATGCATGAGTTTTTCAAATCTATGACAAGTGTACAAGCGAAAGCAAATTCCAGGTCTTACACGTCCAGCTCTACCCTGGCGCTGCCTTGCATTTGCTTGAGATATCCAATCTTCAACCATACTTGACAATTTCTAAATTAACCATAAAAACAATTAAACCAAACCCCAGAACCAATTAGAAGAAACAAGGAGAGCAGAAAGAAATTATATTTCTTTTGGCCCACAACAAACCCATAAGCACCTCATAAAATCATGAAAGAGCCGATCTGCACAAGAGATGATCAGTAAAGTCCATTTGCTTTTAAACTACTACTGCATTCAAGTTTGTTTCAATTGTTACCTGAGCTACAACTTATCTTAAATTCATATCAGAAAGTAATAGACTAATAAATTATCAAATAAGCTACAGAATGAGCCTCACAGGTGCAGCAACTCTAGACTATATAATTTTTTTTTTCTTTAAGAATAAAGCTATTAGGGAGAAAACGGACAGATCACAAGAAAACAAAAGATAATAAATCCTCCTGATCAAGGAGCTAAAAGGAAACATAAGAAAAATAGACAAGTATGTCAGTTCAATAAAGCTCTCCTGTCCCTTTATTAGGATTACTCCCTTCACAAGACCATGTCCCAAACATCAAAGAGAGGCCAGAAAATGATCTTGATCCATAGCTGCAAGGGCTGAGAACAATTCTTGATTATAAGAGCATTTTACTCAAGCCTAAAAAACACCAAAGTGCAGCATAGATAGCACACCGCCATAAACCTTTCCCACCATAGTTCTATGAACCCCCTGAAGCTAATTAAAAGAAATGCTCCTACCAGACACAAATAACCTATCCATATTGAAGTTTCTGTATGGAAGGTGCAAAAACAAATGAGCTGTTGTTTTAGAGCTAGAGTCATTCATAAGATGCATATCAAGTGATGCAGCTTTGTTGGGTATTTAAATTGCAGCATTCATTAGTATTTCAAAAGCAGATTATCAAGGACAAATTCCAGTGTTTCCCAAGAGTGGACAAGGAAATGGGAGAGATTACAATAAAACTATTCATAGGTCTTTGACATGATGTTGGGCCTCTATGACCAAGTGGTCAGAGATTTGATCCTTGTCCCCCTCCATTCTGTTTCAACAGAAGGTATGGTGAGCCTATGCTTTGTTCACTCTTCAATCCCAAAGGCTTTCATGTGAGGGCATTTAAGTTTGAAGTGGTCTTACAACACGGAAAGATTTAAATGAATATTCACCAGAAAATCAAGAATCCTACTTTTTTTTTTTTGTTTGGGATGAAGAAAGAATTTATTGATGAGAAGAGGGAATACAGAAAGATACGGAGACAGAGGACAATAGATCCTCCTCAAATGAAAGAAAAGAATCCACACTCTTATATCCATATTAGGAGATAAATGCAGAGATTTAATCTGGAGCAAAAGGGATTGTAATTCAGAAGTTTCATATATTCAAGCTCCTCTGGAAAAGTAGAAATTCCAAGAAAGATTGGGCCAGAGTCACTAGAAATTTTGGACAGGGGACTGATTAAGAGAAGAAAGGCAATACAGACAAAAGAAAAGACTTATCAAAAAGTATTGCCTAACTTAAGGTTCTCCCAAAATCTTTTATCAACAATATTTCACACCTTTAGAGAGACCAAAGACTTATACAAAAAGAAATATTTCTTTTATGCCCAGGAGTTCATTAAATCATTTTACAATAATATATTGAGCTCTGCAAAAGAAATATAAACTCAGTAAATTCAAAAGATATTTTAGAATTGGGGCCTTGAAGTATAAAAGACCTCTTCAGTTTGAAAGAAGGAATCGAGTAACATAATACACATGCTAATATTCCAAAAATATCCTATCTTTAGGCAACGTGATACATTTCATCCCATATGCTGCAGGATTATACCTTATATTAGTGAATAACACTAAGATAAGAAGGATCCTGAATCCCTGATTACATATCACCAACCTTGCCTTTAGCACTGAGGTGAAAATTTAATTCATTCAGCAGTTCAAGGATGGAGCTGATACAAAAACTTTACAGGTATACACTGCTTTGATCAAGATCACAATGAACAAATTTATCTTTACCCAACGGACATAAAAAAATTAAATAATTAAGTTAAATATGAGCAAGAATACATACCTTCTGTGGATTATACCGATTCTCTTTATGTTTTCCGCAGTCTATTACATATATCACATCATCTATTGTTATACTGGTCTCTGCTATATTTGTGGCTATAACAACCTAGGACAAACATATTTTTAGTTATTACTTATTAGAATAAATGATAGTTACTATAGTAAATGATTTCAATGATAAGTCAAATCACTAAATGAGACTAACATAACTCAACTTGCTTTCTTCCTATTTAAAGTTCATTACTTGATGTATTAGGGACAGAATTAGCCCCAAGCATGACAGGAAAAGTAGTAAGTTTTTAGAATAAATGACAATTATCATAGTATCAATATCAAAGGGTTAGAGTAATGATTTAATACACAGTGTGGGAATAAGAATATCAGGATCAAACTTACCTTGCGAATATTTCCTGGAGGACGTAAAAATACCCTTTTCTGATCAGTTGATGCAACCAATGAATGTAAGGGGATAACCCAATCAGAAGACTGCCCACCAAATCGGTATGAAGCTGCCAACTTATCATGTAACAAGTTTATTTCAGACACTCCCTGGTATGTCAAATTATAACAGAAAAAGTGTAAGTATTTACACCGAGAAGAATACTGGCAAATATACCCACTTAGGATATCGTAATGGTCTTACAGGTAAGAATACAAGTAGGGCACCATCACCACAAGTTTCATCGATGTAACATATTAGATCTTCAAGAAGGTCATAATCAATGACATCTTCATTCAATCTTTTCTGAAAACAAAAGACTTTTAACGGTCAATTTATAGTCACGTTATAAGGTGGTATGAAGATTCACATCTTAAAAGGAACTTACCAGATTTTGTTGGGTTTGTTCACTGTGAGATTGATAATTACTTGCAACAAAATATGGATTAATATGTTGTTCAGAGAGCAGAGACTCATCACCCCATCCAGATAAGACTAGATTCTTCTTCCCCCTGCTGTTTGTCACAGGACCTCTCTGGAACTTCTAGATTGTAATATATATCATTCATTAGGGGAAAGGTAATCAGTAAAAATCATAATGCAATTCTTTGGTGTGAAAAATCAATGTGCTAATTTCTTTCAGAAATACCATTAATTTTTCAATAGGTCATACAACATGCAGTCTCAATTTTTCAGACCATTGTATCGTCTAACAGTAGCTGACATAGACAAACCTAATTTTGCATAAGTCTCAAAATCATAGGCCAGTGGAAGTAACCACCAGCTATGGCCCACTTAAAAATTTTACCTTCTCCCCGGGATATGTTTCATATGAGAAGGAAGCTGGAGAATCTGAAGGAAGTCGATAATTGATCTGATCATATATATCTTCGAGAAAGTAAGTTGTCACTGGATGAGTTCTGCCTTCTGCCGTAACTACAGGGCAATTATCAAAGTATCTTGAAAATAAACTTGAATCAACTGTTGCAGACCTGATCATTAGAATCAACACAAGTCAAAAAGGAATAGAAGCTCAACAATAAAAGTATGTGTATTTCACTAATTGTTGCAACAACAACAGAGTTAAACATGAGAATACATACATTAGAATGACCTTCAGTCTTGTAGAGCTTTCAGTGGACTGCTTCTCAATCAGATTCTTCAAAACAACAAGAAGAAAATCACCCTGTCCAAATAAATAAATAAATAAATATATCATATTAACTATATAAATTAATCCTCTCACTTATTGGCTTTTATATAATTCCAGCCTCAATATTTTTTTCTGTTTTTTTCATTCATGCCATAAGTTCCTGATGGAACTCAAATGACTTGGAGTACCCTTCCTTAAAAGTTTGGCATTGAGGGAAAAAAACCAAACCACTAAAGTATTCATCGAGTAGCCCATACTATTGGATGTGGGACTTGGATAGCCCATACTATCCTAGGGACATCTCATACTATCCCTAATCTCCATCATAGCACCACCCCAAAAGGGCCAACATCCCAGCACTTTGCAACACTTCACTCAACAACGCTTCACTCTACCACGGTCAGCCCCTTTTCCAATCAAAACCCTCTTCAAGTAGCTCTCTCTAGGCCATCAACAAACCAACTTCAATACCTAATGATGGAACCCAAGCGACTTGGGGAAGCATCTCTCAAAAGCTAACCTTTCAGGGGGAAAACCAAGCCCTTCAAGTACTTCATTGAGCAGTCTATACTAATCAATGTGAGACTTGGGCAGCCCATACTATCCTAAAAACATCCCATACTATCCCCAACCCTCATCAGTTCTGCACTACATCCAAGGTGTTTTATCAATCATAATGTTCCACATAAATTGCTTCATTATTTGAGAGGAAAAACTGAAAATGTTTCACTTACAAGTCCCAAGAGGCATCATGCATGTACGGATATAGTACAACAATTATAAAGAAAAGCAAAAAATTAAATGAATATATAAAATATATATATATATATATGAGCATCCTACATCTTAAAATTCATAGAATACATAAAATTTGTTAGAGACAGAAGATTAGAAAAGTAATACAACTTCTGCCCTTCAACAAAATTCCAAATGAATAGAATTTCAGGTTTCACAGTCAAGCCAAAGAAACTAGTCATTGCAACATAGTATCACCTTGAAAAGTCAAAAGAAAAATCTTAAAATCTTCCTGAAGAAGCCCTAGGCTTAAAAGACCACTTATAGGGGACTTACAGATATATCACTAATGAGAAATCACTTGGATTCAGATCCAATCCATGAAATTTCCATGGACCAAAGATGACCAAATGAGTCAATCCTCATTATCCTGGGCCAAAATTTTTAACATTCTTCACAGGTCATAGCTGAGGCTTTAGAAATACTATACATCCAAGACGACTTCTAGAACTAATATAGATCATCCAACAATTTCTTTGAACTCCTTACAAACTATTTTTCAATATAAAAAAGAATTTATTGAACTCTTTACAAACTTAAGCTTAGCAACAATTAAAAATCAAACTACCACTAGATTTGCTAGCTTCAAATATACACCTCTATATACTTAGAAGAGCTATTGTTGATGGAAAACCTTGGAAAATATATTTTAGAAAAAAGAGAGGAGTTTAAGTATCCTAGGGAATGATAGAATTTAATTTAATATACTTTGAGTTAGTTGAACCATGCTTTATTATTATTGTTGGAAGTTTTTGTGCTTTTTATTAGGCTTTTATTTTTTTGATAAAAAAGAGGATTTTATTAAAGATAGAAAAGATAAAAGTGAACACAAGAAGGAAAAAACATACAAGCAAACCTAATTTGGCTCAAGCTAGCGGAGGTCCAATAATGGGGGTAGAGTTTTCCCACCAGAGGTTTTTCCATACACAAGACTCAAACCCCAAATCTTACTTAAGGAGAATGGAGTAACTACCACTCCAACCAACCACTTGTTGGTGAGTATTTTTTTTTTTTTGCTTTACTTAGAAGAGGATTCCTTGTCCTCTATTTACTCTTTTGTAATTTTCTCCCTTCTCTTCAATAAAATCTTTTTCCATCCAAAAGAGGAAAAAAAAAAACTAACCATAGCATTGGCATCCCCCGCAAGAGGGTTAAACTGTATCAATTTTCTTGTTTCTTTTTCTTTCTATAATCAATGGAAAAGGTCATTATCAGAATCAACTAGGCCCTCAAGATAACCTAAACAACTCCATGCAATTGATCAACCATGGCATACTTTTTCCAGCATAAGATTGACAAATGTTTTGTAAACCATATCAATAGAATTTGAATCTAACTCACCAATAGCGACCTCTCATGAACTTCATCAACTATGACATGAGTAATGCCAGCCAAGCTCTTATCCCCCTGCAAGTTTAGAATGACAAAAAAAAAAAAAAAACTAAACAAGATTTACAAAAATTTAATCTACAAAAACAAAATATAGCTTAATGAATCATTTAAGTTTATTACATACTAGTCACACCAGCATGAGATAATAATTGCAATATGTTAAGTAGGAGCTTCAAAGAAATGATAAGGAAAAATTAAACAGTGATCTGTTCCTTTTAAAGGATTTTAGGGTACCTTAGATAAAAGATCCTATTTAAAAATTTCAATTTTAGGCAATTTTCACAGTTAGGTGACCAACTGACCAAGCAATACCTTTGAGAGGTGCTACATTAAAAAAAAAAAAAATTGATAGAATAAATTAGCTTCCCATTAGACATTTAGCATCCTAATGTGATGCCATCAATTTCAGATAAAGAAATTTTATTGGAAAGAAATACCACAAAGGAGGATAAGATAAACTCCTAATGAAGAATAATCATGGGAAAAAGTAAAAGAACCAAAAAGATTAATAATATAGTAAAGCTGCAAAATACACCACAATCCAACAAGAACTCCGGCATTCCATTTTAAGCAAATACACCATAATCCAACAAAAAGTAACTTTTTTTAATAAAAAAAAGAGAATTTTATTAATGAGAAAAAAGATACAAGTGAATACAAGAAGGAGGACAAGTTGTCTTCTACAAAGAGAAACAGAAAAACAAAACAAAGAAAAAAGAAGAAGTTAAATCATTAAAGCCTACCAACCCCTTTGGAGATCTATAAGGGAAACCCCTCTAAACAAACCATTAGAAAAAACCCACAAAGAAGTCAAGAAAGTGATTCTATCCCAAAGGTGAGGTGAGAGGTGCTTATTTTTAAAAGACTCTAGAATTCCGCTCCATCCAAATACACCACAAAGTTGCTAAAATTTCACATTGCCAGAGTGTTTTATGCTCTTTATCCCTCCCAAAACCCACAAATTTGATAGCAAGAAAGGGGCCAAGATCAGCTGGGCAAACCCAATTCTCTTCAAAGTAGCCAAACAAATTGTTCTATAAATACCTAGCCATATCACAAATTTGTTGGAACCCTTGTTGCTAATTGATACTGGTCCTTACGATAATCATAAATAATCCAACTTTCCTTGTTGGAAATAGAAATCAGAAAGGCTAACATACTCTGAAACTAGAGGGGAATGGAGAGTGCAAAGAAAGCATCTAAAGCACTTCAATATTTCAAAACTCCAAGCATTCTCATTGGGGGGAAAATCAAATATTCCAACAAACAAAAAAGACATATCACTGGGTATTTTCTACTAATCTTATGCGGCAGAGGTGTTTATCATTTAAGATGTGTGCAGCAGGTTGAATACATCATGAACATAAACTTGTAATATCATTCATGATTCAACAGAATGGCATACCATTAATTTTCTCAGAAGGATGCCTGTTGTACAAAATAGAAGCTTTGTTTTTTCGTTCCTAACAAAAAAATAATCAGTTAATAATCACAATTACAGAACAGACAGCAAGGAACTTATCAATACATTGATAGAGACATATAGTAAGATACAACTAGAATCCCTTTTCAAAATACTTTCTTTCCTTCCTAAATAATTTTCCATAAAAGGACCAATCAACTGTAGTTGATACTGGATACTATTACATCTTTCTAATCTTCCTCAGGGCGATCAATACAATCCATCCCAGTTACTTAACAAGTATAAATGTTTTCTTAACCAAATATACATTTGATATATCATAATCCAAAGTCCAAATCTGAATTCACTAAATGAAACAAAATCAGTCAACGTAACATTACAACCAATTTGTAGAGGATCTCTTGAATTAACCACCTCATGCTCTATCAGTTCAATAAGCAAATATTGAGTTCAATTAAATAGACAAATAAACACCTGGCACTGTCAAGACGAACTTGATAACCAACCAAGGAACCATCTGAACCTGGTGGTGGTTCACACCTCTCATCTGCAACCCTTTCAGCAACAGAGATAGCCTAAAACACAAGGCAAAAAACATAAAGTAGGACATTAAAGTAGGTAAAATTTAGAAAAGCCTATTTATATTTCCCTACAAAAGTAGTAGAAAAAGTTAAAAATTATAACAAATGAAAGAGGAATATTTGGGAAACTCTTGTCTAACATCTAGATGAAAGTTTAAATTAACAAGGTAGTATTACCATAGCATAGCATGAACAGAACTAAAATCTAATTACTGAAATTAAAAGCAAGGATCAAAAAGCACAGAAAGATGTATTAAATGCTTTTAATCTTTGGAATGCAAATTAAAAAAAAAACCCGCACATCCAATATGGGAAACCTTACTCCTGCAAATTTAACACAGATTTTAATATCTTCCATAACATTTTATTTACATGAATTAAAGGAAATAATTTCTTGTCAATCAAATATGAATTAGGGAATTCTTAAGCATGTAACAAACCAATGATACAGTAACAACAGATAGGGATTTGTAATTGGAATGAGATAGTTAAATGTGCAAGAAGAAATCAGCACCTATACCAGGGCTTGAGTGCTCAAGTTCTTTGACTCCGATAATTTCCTAGTAGCTATAGCCTATAGGGAAGTTTGGCAATCATCCAATGCCAGGCTCGTTAGGCCAAGTCATAGGAAACTAAAATAATGTTCTGTATGAATGGGTTATTATTGAGGGGACTATTCCTAGATTTTCTTAATCAACCATAATGAGATTATTTCAATGTTTCTTTTATTTTCTCTTAAAAGATCTGTCCAGTTTTATACTGCACAAGTATATAGCCCTTCAGCGTGTCCAAAATACATTATTCATTGTCATGACAGGCCGAGCTGGAAAAGGTGGCCCTTACAAGCATGGAGGCAAGGAACAAAAAAACACAATGACTAGTAAACAATTAGTTCATTAGTTATGTAATACAGAATGCAGAGACCTCCAACAATGGTGGCGCTCTAGAAAAGACCCAGCCAATATACAGTTGGACAACTGCAGTACATAATATATTTGTAAAAGGAGCAAGCAAAAGCTTTTGTACTCACTGCTATTCTCCTTGGCTGTGTGCACACAATACTACAGTATCCACCACATCCTGAGTCAATCATGCCATCCAATATAAATTGAGGAACCTACATAAAATGCCAGTCAGTAAAAGAGCTGTAGCCACTCTGACAGGACAAGAAGACGGGAATAAGACACTTCCAAACAGCGAAACACAAATTCTGAAAGCAAGAAGAATGCAAATGACTTGAGACTAACAACAGAAAGTTTAAAAAAAGGGAAACAAGACTCATCACAAACTAAAGCTAAATTATCACCTGAGTTGTCTTTCCAGAGCCTGTTTCCCCACAAACAACTAGAACATCGTTTTCCTTCAGCAACTGTAATATATCACCCTTTAGAGCAGCAATAGGAAGTGCAGCTCTACTTTTCAGCATGTCCTAGAGCAAAAAATATGGATCTCATAATTACTAGCAAAGAAGAATTTTTCTATCTAAAGATTATTATTCAACAAGAATTAGTCAATACACTAAAAATTTAATAATTTCAAAGCAACAGGGAATATGATCATGTATGACATCTACATATGCTAACCTTCCAAAAATACTTTCCAGAATATGAAATGAAGCCAGCAAAGTTAAAGCAGAAAACCAAAGGACATCAATGAACCAAAAATTGTTGCGAATATTATCATTTCCCACAATGTTATTGTTCTACACAAGCAAAAACACTCCTTCCATGTTAACACGGTAAAACTTTATCTCATATAAGAAGCACCAACACATCAGACACAGACTCAATATGACACTCTTAGCAACATGTTATAGCATTGCTCATCTAGAAAAATAGTAAATTCCAAGATCAAACGTGTTTCACACTTATGCATGTCCACATTCAAGTATTTGCATAACATTTTTACATATATGTCCAATTTAACTCATGGCCTTATGTTTGGAGTCATGTCACCTAGTCCAAGTTGTGTTGTGTTGTATTGTGCCCAACATCATATATGCTCTTCGCAGAATCTTACTCTGAGTGCCAACTATGAAGAAAAATGACATTCTAACATCAACAAAATTTCACTTTAAGATGGACTAACAGTAATTTGAGGGTATATACACTCCAAGTATCAAACAAGGAAGATTTCTTTTTTTAAATGAAAAAAGAAATTTATTGAAGGAACAAGTGAGTACAATGGAATACATGAAAAGAGGACAAGGAGTTCTCTACAATCGAAACTAACAAACAAAATAGAAAAAATGAAGACTCTAACTCAACAAAGTCTTCCAATCCCTTTGGAGATCCATAAGGGATACTCCTCTAAACAGACCATTTTAAGAAACCCACAGAGAAGATAAAAAGGTGATTCTCTCCCGAAGAAGATGCAGTGGCAGAAATTTATTGTTGAAGACTCTAGCATTCCACCCTAGCCAAAGACCCCAGAGTTGCTAGTACTGCACATTGCCAAAGTTGCTCCTTGTTCCTCCCAAAGGCCACAAACTTCACAGCTAGGACGGTACTAAGGTCGGTTGGGCAGATCCAATTCTCTTCAAAATAACCTAATAGTCTATTCCAGATACATCTAGCCACTTCAAAAGGAAGCTTCTATGCACCTAGTTTAAGATTACAGCGATAACTGTATCTAATTCTATAGAGTAGCTATTTGAATGCAATAAGCAATTGAAGAATATCATAACACAAACTTCTGGTCAAATGAAAAGAATTTATTAATGATAACGTAAAAATCATTTCTGTAATAATAACTACTCCAACAAAAAAAAAAAAAAAGTTTTTTCCCACTAGGTGGGGTTGGCTTTCTGTAATAATAACTGACCCATGAAAAAGCTGAAGAAAAAAATTACCCATACATTAAATATTCTCCGTTTTTTTGTAAGTATTAACAAGTTTTAGTTCTACATCTATTTCAAACAAAAACAAAACTATATTTAACTGCTGTAATGTAGATGCATACATACATCTAAAAAGGTTAAGTTCAATGCAAAAAACTACACAAACTATAGAATAAAAAAAAAATCAATCATAAAACTAACTGACTAGTTTTTGATAGAGAGACAGCCATTACAGATTTACACGTAAAGATTAGTATCTAAGAAGAGAGATAAGAACCCGCTATGTTCCAAATTATCAGAGACATAATTTTCTTACTATAAAACATAAGTAGTCATATCTCAAATATAGAGTGCTAGACAGCTCCAAAATTATGATAGAGCCATAAGGAAAACACAAACAACAAATGCATACCCGGTATCTCTGTGTTCTCATTTTTTTATCTTGTGCCTGTCTCAAATCAGAACTCTCCTTTTCCTTCCTATAGGTTTCTCCTGCATAAAGAAAAGCTGAAGTTATGAAAAGAAAAAGAGAAAGAGATAGAAAATTACATTTTTTTTCTGGTATAAATAACATCATTTTAATCGCTGCTCTCAATATGGTGTTAACTAGAATGCTAAGCTTGTACAGGCCCTTCTTTTTTGGGAAGTGCATGCTGTGGGACAGCTATTCAGCTGGTATATACAAATTATCACCATTATTGAAGAAAGAGAATAGATACAAAAGATTACATAAATAGAGGACAAGAGATCCTCCTCAAACAAAACAAAAATACAAAAGAAAAGGAACTAGCATCTAAACCAACAACGCCTTCTAGTCCCTTTGGAGATCCATGAAGGATACTATTCTAAACTAATCATCAAAAGAAACCCACAAAGAAATAAGAAGATGATTCTTTCCCAAAGAAGATGAGGACATAGTACTTTATTGTAAAAAATTGTTGCATTTCCGCTCCAACCAGAAACACCACAAGGTTGAGAAAACCGCAGATTGCCAAGGGATTCTATATTCCTTATGCCTCCCAAAGCCCACGAACTTGATAGCAAAGTCCCAAGATTGGCTGGACAAACCCAGCTCTCCTCAAGGAAGCCAAACAGTCTATTCCAAATATACCTAGCCACCTCATAATGCAAGAAAAGATGGCTATTCGTCTCAAAACTTCTAAAACACATCACACACACATCAAGAGGTGAAACCTTGTTAGGTTGATGAGTCTAAACTCTAAAGCAAATCATTTGTATTAATTCAGTTAAGTACAGCTGTCCAAACAAAGGTCTTTACCCTAGAAGGGCTTTTGACTTTCTAGAAAGATTGAGACAAAGGAATAAAACCAGAATTTTGGCTTCAAATAAAAAATTTAAAGAAAGAGCAAGAATAAGAGCCCAAAGAATCTAAGTTCCAAATCCTTCTATTGGGCAAAGATGAAGCACAAAAGGAGCAAGAATCTCTAGTAACAAAGTAACATAATCAGCAATTCTATCATCAGGATTTCTAGGAAAAATGAAAATTCCAATAAAGTTGGTCACCATGACATAATAAACTCTCATAAATTGGAGCATTAATAAACATAAAGAAGATTCACGAATCCAGTGATCCTCTTAAAAGCAAAAACGAGTACCATCTCCAACATGATGAGAAAGCAGTAAAGAAAAAGAATGATATACCTAAGAGACAAACTTCCAGGGACTTGCATGTGTAGCACCAATCCCAGGATTAGCATCCCAACCATTCTACTGAATACCATATATGCTCCCGATCACCCTATGCCCCAAAGAAGTAGGCTCCAAAGGAAAACACCAGCCATTTACCCACTAGGGAGATGTTTACACTAAATTACCTCGACCCAACTCATCATCCTCCCTTGACTTACAACAACCTTCTAACTTATCAAGTGGTCTCTTAGTCTCCCCAACCCCAACAACAACAACAAACAAAGCCTTTTTCCACTAGATGAGGTCGGCTACATGGATCAAGCAACGCCAACATGTTTTCTCTTGGCTCATTTCTAAACCACAAAAAATCCCTCATAATGCTGTCAATCCTATTAGCCACCCCAACCAAAATCTTAAACAAGGAAAGACAACACAAATGGATACTAGACAAAGAAGCTTGAATTAATGTGATCCTCCCACCAAGAGAGAAATAAGCCCCTTTCCAGCTCTGTAATCTTTTTGAAATCCTTTGAATTACAAAATCCAGAAAAGACTCAGTACGTGAGCTAACCCTTATAGGAACAGCCAATAAAGTAAAGAGGTCAATGTAAGACCTTGCAACCTGTCATCTCAGCTAGACTACCCACAAAACTATCCTCAACATTAATCTCAGCCAACCCACAGTTTGAAAGATTGATACAAAACCGAAAATGAGCCTCCATCCTATATAAAGAAATTGTTGAACTGAACACACTCTAAATAAAAAGTGGATGAACTTACTCTGAGCAAATGGCTGAACACTGGCAGGAATGTTTTTATTTTCAACAAGTCTATCAAAATTTTCTGGATGCTTATAATCTGTACTATCAACAGAAGCAGTTGCACAAGAACCATCAGCATTCAATAGTGAATCCACAAATCCAGACCTACGATCTTCCTCACTTTCTTCTATCCTTGTTGATGAGTCCCCTTTAAGTTTTGAAATGATAACACAACAGTTAACTTATGAACAAAATCGAATTATGTCCAAACTAAAATAGATATCATTGTAATATAAGGGGTCTAAGGGGATTTACACCAATGACTAGACATCCTCAGTAAGAAAATGGCAGAACTCAAAATTTTCTGAGTCTTCCATACTCATCTCATTGAAGTATTATTAATTAAAATTTTATAACTAAGAAATGGGAACCTTTAATCCACTGCACCACAAGGGAAGCATAAGGCTCTGTAATTGGGAGATGAACAGGGATATCGGGAAACAGCTGGAACAAGGCATATGCTGCCACTCTATTCTGTGCATCCTACAATCAAATCAAGTAAAACAAAAAGGACATAAATTTTATGGACAGAAAACAAGAACTGTTCCATACCATTTTAAAACATAATTGGGAAAAAACAACAGGAATGGACTAAGAGCTGGAGAGTTCTTTAGAATCAGTCTACAAAGAGAGATAATGGTAAATTTAATTATTTTTTCCATCTATGCAAAAAAAAAAAGGACTAAAATAAATCCACATATACAGGCAAATACTGCTTTATGCTATTGAGACAAAGGCTAGGGACATGTAAGCCCAAATACAGAGTAAAAATGGGATTCATCAGGGTCTAGGCAGTGGCTTCTGCAATTTTAAACTCCTCCTGTAAAGCTATAGTCTTATAGGATTACCCATTCAATAAAGCTTGCCAATCTCTGCCTGTCTACAAAGTTAAATCTATATTTACTTTGCTAAGTCAAGAAAAATGTTATGGGGCTGGGCTCTTGATGCTGCTATATGGTGCTTTCTATTGGGGCATAACACTGCCATATTTAGGGAGAAAGTTCTGGATTCACTTTAGCAGTTGGTTAAGTTTTTTTGAGGAGATCTCCTTTTTAGACAGGTAGAGAAATTTGCAAGCTTTATTGTACTGAGGGGTTGTAGTTTTCTGTTGGCTGTTAGCCTACTGAAGAGGTGTATACCCTCCTTTTTGTACTTTTTCTATATTTTTCTGTAAATTTCCTGGCTCTCTAGAGTTCACCCTGTGCAGCAAACTACATAAGCAAATATTTAAATGAAAAAAAAAAGTAGGAATAAAAAGCAAATGCACAACAAAATAAGTTTAGGTCCAACTCAAGTACCTACAAAAATATCAAGAAAACCATTTATTTTCAGTCTGTTATACAGTATTAGAGGAATATCAGAAGAAAAATGGAAATGAAATGCATAAGAACAACTAAACTAACCTCAGCAGATTCAGAATTTTCATCCTGATCAGGAAGCTGAAGTGAGACCAGGCCCCCAGCTTTTCGGTTCTTACCCCTCCCACTAGCTTGGCGCAATATGCTTATGGCATAGGAGAAACTCTTTCCTCTGCCAGGAACTTTATTAAATTTTGGAGCTTCCCATCCTAATTTCTGACACAGTTGATGAAGGACAGCCTTTGGAATTTTTGGAGGGTCTCCCTATGATTATTCAGATATAATATGAAAAAAAATAAATACTTTCAGATTGTGCCATGAAAAGATATATATATATAGAGAGAGAGAGAGAGACAGAGAGAGAAACAAAATAACACAGTGTTGTTCACAACATGCTCATATACAAATGACAACCTAGGAAATTTTTGGAGATTCCCCAATAATTATTTAAAATTTAAGATAAAAGAGAAAAATACTTTCAGAGTATGACATAAAAAGACATATATCCAGATGAAAAAATACAAATTAACACATTGTTATGCACTACATGCTCATAAATTAATGACAGACACAAGGGTTCTAAATTCAAATATGGATTTTGGGAGCATTTTATTGTTTTGCAAAAATTAAATAGAAAACAATGTCCACATGTTGATGTGGGGGTGTGTGTGTGTGTGAGAGAGCATATCCATAATGAAATTACCACTGCCCTCTTGTCGTTGATTCTAGCTTCAAAAAGGAATATAATATAGGCACATCCTATCATGAAAATTCACTCTTCCCACAATGCCACTAATATGAGTTCCTTAATCTAACAGGACAAAAAGGTTCTGAAGGTAACTAGAAGACACTTAAGTATCATAAAGCATCACTCGTCAAGTGCCACTAAATACAACCTACAAACTTACCATTTTCCAAATTCCAGCCAACTTCTCCAAATTCTTCTTCTCAGATAATTTTTTAATTTTTTCTTGTTTCTGTATTTCCAAAATATCAGGAGGAAATATTTCATTGGATGGGGAATCCTCTAAGAAGAAACCACCAAGTTCTACATCATCTGCCTCTTCTTGAGCAGAATCTTTTTTAACAACTTCTACATTTTGGTGCTTCACATCACTTTCATCAACTGTTATCCCATCAGATGGCAAAATAATGGTTGAATAACTTTCATCACTGCATGGAGTTTCTTTTTCAAAGCAATCAACAGACTCAGAACCTGAAGGTCTTCTCTCAGATGTGGACTTAGAAGCTATTTCATGTTCATGCTGTACAGCCAAAGTTTCATCTGATAATCCTGCTCAGAGTATTGTAGAAGTATATGAGATGAGTCAGAGGGTGCCGAATTTTGAAATAGAAAGTGAAGTAAAGGTTAACCTAAAGCAGACAACTCTTGCTTCAGTTTCCGGATGGTATTGCCTGCCTGCTCCTGACTCTTCTTGTCCCCTTTTTCCTTGGCCTTCGTAGCTTCCAACCTTGCAGAAAGGTACTCTTCGGCAATAATATCATAAGACCTGGATTCACAGGCCTATTATAATAGACAAGAGAAAATTAAACTCATGAGACTTAACTGAACAATGTTAAATCATCAATTCATCATCCCATAATCTACAGAACCAAACAAAACAAAGACATTAACTTTCGGACATACAGTTTTTACTCTACTGTTATATTATCACTATGTAATTAGCAGAGACCACAAAAACCAAGACGTTAACTTTTTGAGAAACAGTTCCTTCAATGTAGATACATACAGATAATTTAACCTGAGTCCTGACCATGCTGACTAGAATGTTTTATTATAGAAGCAGACAAATTTAGTAGTCAAGTCACCTAAACTAGGAAGCTGTATCAATTCGACAATTAACAAATAGTTAATAGGCAAGGATGCTAAAATTTGTTTTTTTTTTTTGTGATAAAAAAAAGAATTTTATTAGAGAGAAAAAAGATACAAATGAGTACAAGAAGGAGGACAAGCTGTCCTCAACAAAAGGAAACAAAGAAGCAAAAATAGAAAAAAGAAAAGAAAGAACTAGATGCTAAATCAATAGTGCCTCCCAATCCCTTTGGAGATCCATAAGGGAGACCCCTCTAAATAACCAAGAAACCCATAATGAAGTCAAAAAAGTGATTCTATCCCAAATAAGGTTATGTGGAAGGTATTTGTTGTTGAAAACTTTAGCATTCCGCTCCAACCAACACACCACAAAGTTGCAAGCCTTAAACACTGCCAAAGCATTTTATGCTCCTTATTCCTGCCAAAACCCACAAACTTGATAGTAAAAAAGGTACCAAGATTAGCTAGGCAAACCCAATTCTCCTCAAAGTAGGCAAACAAATTGTTCCAAAAATACCTGGCCATCTCACAGTGCAAGAAGAGATGACTATTTGTGTCGGAACTTCTAAAACACATCACCCAAACATCCGGTGATAAAGCCTTGTTAGGATGCCTAGTCTGAAGCAAAAGATTAGTATTAATTCTATTAAGTACCACTGTCTAAACAAATGCCTTCACTTTAGAAGGAGTTTAATTTTCCAAAAAGATTTAAAAAAGTGATTA
This sequence comes from Senna siamea, assembly GCA_031216115.1. Lineage (NCBI taxonomy): Eukaryota > Viridiplantae > Streptophyta > Magnoliopsida > Fabales > Fabaceae > Senna > Senna siamea. Next base: position 22,463,314 of record CM062355.1, read on the forward strand.
GAGCCAAGAATAGGGGAACGAGTCAAGAATTTAAAAAAGGTAGAGCAAGTATAAGAGCCTGAAGAATCTAAATTTCAAATCCTTTTATCAGGCATAGGAGAAACATTAAAAGGAGCAAGAGTTTCTAACAACAAAACAATGTCATCAAAAAGCCTATCATTAAGATTTCTAGAAAAATGCAAATTCTAAGAAATTTGATTACCTTGATGTGTTAAAAACTCAGAGATTGGAGCAGTATGAACAGACGATAAGGAATAAAGAAGAGGGAAAAGCTCCAAAAGAGAAGAATCACTAATCCAATTATCCTCCCAAAAGCGAAAACGAGTTCCATCTCCAACATGAAGAGAAAGCATTGAAGAAAAAGAATGATATACCCGAGAGATGAATTTCTAGGGACTTGCATGAGTAGCACCATTCCCAAGTTAGCATCCCACCCATTTGCTTGAACACCATATTTACTCTTTATAACCCTATGCCATAGAGAGGTAGTCTCCAAAGGAAAACGCCAATGCCATTTAGCCACTAGGGATATGTTTTTAAGGGCCAAATTACCAAGGTCCAATCCCTCATCCTCCTTGGACCTACAGCACACTTCCCAATTAACCAAATGGTCTCTTATGTTGTCCCCAGACCCCGACTACAAAAAATCCCTCATAATGTTTTCAATCCTCTTTGCCACCCCAACTGAAATTTTAAACAAGGAAAGATAATACAAAGGAATTCTCGACAAAGAGGCTTGGATTAAGGTGATCATACCCCTAAGGGAAAAATAAGTCCCTTTCTAACACTCTAACCTTTTAGAAACTCTTTTAACCACAAGATCCCAAAAGGACTCAACACAAGGATTACCTCCCAAAGAAACACATAAATAAGTCAAGGGCCATTGGGAAACCCCACATCCAACCATCTTCGCTAATTCTCTCAAGAAACTCTCCTCAACATTAATTCCAACTAGCCCACATTTAGAAAGATTAATTCGAAGCACAGGGACTATTTCAAAAAATTGAAGTAAAGAAAGAACATGCTAAAAATTCTCTTTATCATCAGGAAGGAAGAGAATAGTATTATCTGCAAATTGTAAATGAGAAACCTCAATGCCCTCTGTTCCAACCCTTAAACCTTGCATCACCTTTCTCTCTAAGCCCCTAGACAACATACGACTTAAGACATCCACCACTAGAGTGAAAAGTAATGGAGAGAGAGGATCCCCTTGCCTAACACCACAAAAAGCCCTAAACCATTCCTTAGGCTCTCCATTAACAATGACAGCAAAGACAACAGAGGAAAAGCAGCCCTTTATCCAACTTCTCCATTTGTAAATGCTTACTACAGAAAAAATTGGCTGCAGTTACGTAATCACAAAAATTAAAATAAAGGCAACTACACATATGAGTGATGCAAAATTTAAGCAAAAAAAATTAATGTTAAAACATGTTCAAAAACCTACAAAGAAGATGAGAAGAAAAAACATTTATTTAAATTTGAAAAAAGCACATCCACACACACTCACACATTAAGCAGAAAGAAAAACTAACAACCTATACATGAATTAATAATGCCCTTATAATAACAGCATTAACTTAAATTGTGGGGAGTTGAGGCTGTAGTATAGAAAAGCCAATATCTATTAGTCTTCTCCAAGAAACCATCTCTAATACTGACAGGAAAGGAAAATACCTCCTTTGTGGCACTTCTCTCATCAAGAATGTCATCTTCCCAAGTTTTAGATTCATCCTGTAAAGAACACACAATTAATATTAGAAACTTTCAAGGGGAAAAGGCAAGAGTTTATTTTTTTGTTTTCCATCAAAAGACCCTACATGATGCAATCGAGAAAACACAAAAAGGAAAACAGTAGAAGATAACCAATAAAAATTGTCACAAAATATGGAGACATGTTCCTGAGACAGTCCAAGTTAAAGTATACGAGTCATTGTTTAGTCAAAAACTCACAAAATCAATACTAATAAAAGTGCAGCTGTCTACGTACATGCCTTTTAGTCAAAATTGAAAATTCAACTTCCCAATTTATCTCACTCTCTGTCTCTCTCCTTGCATGGCATTTGTATCAGAACCTAACCTTAACCCTAGTACTAGATTACTCATCAAACTTTAACCCTAACTCTAGCTGCAGAAAATAGTTGGCCAACACCAAGACCCTACTGCCCTCAAATCACCAAAGAGTGGGCTCCATTTTGCAGGTTGCAAAAAGCTTTTGATTATGTCATGGCCAACTTCTGCTGAAATCCTATGAGCAATAAGTTTCTATCATAGACAAGGCCATATAGTCTGAGGCCTCGTAAAACCCATTCAGACACATTTTTCCCAGTCTGACCTGAAATCTGGAGATGCCATAGGTCAGCAGTACAAGGGATTCATTCCCAGATTCCCATTTAATAATTGTTAATTTTCATTAAGAGGCAAATCTGATGTTTAAACATCCATGAAATTAGTCCCCAGAACTTAAAGTTAAATATGTGGCTCTCCTTTCACATGAAAAGACAACAACTACACATTGAACACTTCTGCACTGGACAGTTACAAAGTGAAGAGAATCCTCATAGATGGTACAATTGTGATTTGTTATAAAAATTATCTCATTGTTAATCCTATTTCAAGTTCTACAAACCGCCTAATGCTATCAGGCCCCTCAAAGCGTCGTACTAAGCTCCACTATTTGCACTTATTACCTCTTCCTGCTGCTCCACATATTGCCTGATCCAATCTGCTTGGGATGGCTGGCGAGAATCTAAAGTATCATCATCCCACTGCCTCTTGATTTTAACAGCAAATTCTGGGGTTTCTTGCTTAGTTGTAATAGATGGGTCCAATGAAGGAGTCCAATCGTCACGTTCATTGAATATAACACCAACAGAACCTCCTGACAAGGCATTAAGGAATAACAAATTCAATCTTCAAAATCCCAAAAACATTAATACTCAATGAACAAAACCTAACATAATTTTTTAGTAATATTATAATCAAGGGAAGTACAAGTATACCTTCACTAGAATGCAAGGAAGTTCCAGTAGAAAACTTTAATGGAAGCTCATTTCCTGGCAAATTCAAACACAGCCAATCGAGTGCGGACTCAAATGTAGCACCTTCCTACACAGTACAATGAAACATACCTGATATTTGAAATATCCATAAAGAAATGGTATAATTGGTAGTTCTAAACATATTTTGACAAGGTTATAAGAACATTATTGAATTTGATACCAATAACTTATACCTAATGGACAAATTGCTACTAGGTTACTCAGCACTTAATGAAATTTAATACATTTCAAGACAAAAGCATTAGCATAAGAGGCAAGGAAAGGGCAAAAGGGGAATGGTTTGAAATGGGAAAATATATACGTTTGCCAAGTTTATCAAAACTGGAAGCTGAAAGACATAAAAAAGCTAAAGCATTAGCAATTAATCATTGGACATTCTATCAACAAATTTTTCATTGATTATATTTTACCAATTCTAATTCCCTGAATAAAGGCATATCTTTCAAAAATGCAGTCTAGTGAAGTTAACCACGACATTTTCTTTCCAAGGAAAAATTATGGAAGGAGAACGAAAAGAAAAAGCAGTAGTTGCCCACACTTCCCGAGCATTCTAGTATAACTAACATAAAGAAATATGGTTAATATAAATTGCCTTTCTAAAGCATTCTCAGCAATCAACAAGACCACCATTCCCCGTCGTCAGAAAGACCCATGATTCTAACTTCACATTTCTTTCTCTAAGTAACTAAACAAGGCGAATAGATAGGTACCTTAAGAGTGGAGAGACCAAGCTCAATCTGATCATTACTGAAACCTTCGCAAGAGAGCTTCTCGTAAACAGCCTTGAGCTTCTTGGCCTTCTGAGCCTTGGTCAGGGCATCATCCGTCGCGGGCACCGATGGAGTGGACCGGCCCGAGTTGAGCAAGAGGCGGCGTAGGCGGTTCTCATTCTCGGCCGAAATCTGCAGCCTCGGACCGGATGAGGAGGACGAGGAGGATTGTGACTTTGCTTTCGACGACGATGTTGAGTTTGCTTTCTGCTTTTGCTTGTTCTTCTTCGGCGGCATTTTTCTCTGTGATGGTGATCACAGTGAAGAAACTGAAAAAGATTAAGGTACAGAATAACAGAGGTTTAACCGACGAACCGGCCGGTTCAGCAAAAATTTCCAATCTTACCACGGCTTTTATTTATGCATGCCTAAGTAATTTACCTATGGATTAAACTTACACGTGATTCCTTATATTTTTATTATAAGATTCTTTAATTAATGTAAAAAAATTTTAAATGAAATTAATTAAAAAAATTAATGATATAAATTATATAAGTATTAATTTTAAATTAAAAATTTTGATAACAAAAGATATAAAAATAACATTTAAAATTTTTTTTAGCTTTTCAGTTTTATGGTAAATATTAATTCCCAAAAGTTATGCTTTATTACACTATCTTTTTTAAAATATATATTATTTTTTAAATATTTTAAAATTATCTTATTTTAAATTAAATTTATAAAAAATACATTACTTTTTTGTAACATTACAAAGTTGTTAATATTATTAATGAATTTTATTTGAAATTAACTTCAATTCACTTTTGCTAAAAGTAAAATTAATCATCAACTAATTTGATCAGTAATTTATTCTGTAAATTGATTATTTTTATACTATAGTTAATTAAAAGTCGGCATTTGTGGATTTTTTTTATTTTGCAGAGTAATTTTTTAGCGACGGTTTCTTCGTTGCTAAAATACGTTTTAATATTTTGCAACAAATATTATTGCAGCTATAACTTTTATTTTAAAAATAATTCAAAATATAACAAATCTAAAATTTTGTTTTTAATAAATTAAGTTTTAAAATTTATAATTGAAACAATATTAAGATTAAAAACTTCTTTAATGACATATTAATTATATAGTTATAACTTTCAAAATTATTTAAATAAAAATTACATTTAGTTTTAAAATTTTTATTTATGTTAAATTATTTTTATATTTTTATTTTTATATTTTTATTTTTATTTAAATAAAATCAAAATACAATATCTAAATATATTGATATTTCTATTAATATGTTAAAAAATAAAAAATATATAAATCTAATTCTGAATTATTATATTTTATATTAATTTTGTATATTAATTATTAAATTCTATTATTATATTATTAATTGATTATTATATTATTAATAAATAAATGAATGTTTAATATACTAATATAAAAATAGAAATATATTAATTATTAATAATATTAATAATAAAATTAATAATAAAATTAAAATTAAAATAATTTCAAACTATTAATTATTTTTAAACTTCATTTGTAAAAAATAAAATTTTAAACTTTTTATTTTTAAACTAATTGTTTAAACAAAAAATATTGTTAAAATTTTAAAAAACATTTTAAGAACAAATAAAATCACTGCTAGAAAGTTGTTCTGGAAAATAAAAAAAATCTACATCTACTGAGATTTATTAAAATATTAGTGAAAGTAATTTAATTCATTTTTAATAAAATAAATTTATTGTAAAAATAATTAATTTGTCATTTATAAAAATAAATTTTAAATAAAATTTATTAAAAATTTTATAACATTTTATAACATTATAAAAAAGTGATATATTTTTATAAATTTAATTTAAAATAAGATAATTTTAAAATTATTAAAAAATAGTATATTTTCATATAAAAACCATCCTTTTTGAGTTTTTTTTTGTAATAATATTACCTCTAAATATTACTTTTTCTTCCCAAATTATTTCATTAAACATAATCTAATTATCTCATTCAAACATATAAGACATCGAAATTTATGCAGATTAACTATGTTGATGATCAAGTATTCAACCTATCATCCCAAGTTGATTATTCAGTACTTTACAGTATTACTTAAGAACTTTTGAGTATGGATTTAATATTGCTAAATTGAATAATTTTTATTATAGTAGCTTTAGTCTTCCAGTTCCTTAATATCTAAATTGTATAATATATAATAAATATATAAAGAATATAAAAAAAGTTATAAAGAGTGGGAAGAAAAAATTATTAGAATGAGAAGTTATTTAATTTTATACTTATATTTAAAATTAAATTTTTTAAAAGTTAGCATGTACTAATAATTATTAGTGAGTTTGGCATACAAATGAAAATGTTTTAAATTTTAATTTTAAATATACATAAGAAATTAAAAACTTGTTTATCTTTCCTAACTTTTCTTCTTATAACTCCTCATTCTCTAGTGTTCTTTATTATATATCATATCATTTGAAAGTACAAATAAATAAAAAGTTTAAAACTATATAATATAAATATAAGTACAAATACAAATACAAATTATTTTTTAATTTAATTTAATTGAAAGTTAAACTTGAATAATTTAACTCTCAGATAATTTCAATGATATTAAGCCAAAACTCATTGATAATAATTTATTAATTTAACGCATATAAAAAATATTATTAGGATCCATTAAATTATAATTCACTTCATGAAAATATTATTTGATAACTTGAAATATCTAATTTATTAAGAAAAAAAAAAAGGGTTGATATTTGATAGAACTAGCTAATGGCTCGAATCAAATTGAGTTAAAAAAGTCTAGCATGTATTAAAACCAAGCCAACTTAATTTGTCGTTGAAAAATAGGGTTTAGATGGGAGAATGTTTTGAGATTATAAATTTTTGGTTAAATATTTAAAAAATTAATAGGATAGAATAATTTATGATGGTTTAAAAACAATTCCAAACAATTAAGCACTTTAATTTTCAAACTCTTGTAAATTGATTTTTGGTAATTTGTATTTATTTTTTATAGTAAGAGGGAGATAAAAAAATTTACATGAATCAAAATTCACCTTAAATAAATTAAAGACTTATTTTTATTGCAAATGAAAACACCATTTGGCTAGGATTGGAACCCCTCCAAATTAGGGGGTCTGAGATTCTTAGGATTTTTTAAATTTTTTTAGTTTCATTTTTAATCCTCTCGTATTTTTTCTACTTAGTTATTCTTTTTATTTATTTATTTATTATTATTTAACTATTTTTTTAATCTAATCATTTTAAAAGTACAGTTTTTCATTTTAACTTTTATTAAATTTCCACAAATTTTAGGTTTACTCATAAATCCTTATTTCTATTTTTTCTTTATAGCAAAATAACATGTATAAAAAAAATATAATATAATTAACCATACCCATAAAGCCTAAAGCACTGCTTTGTATGACATTATTATGTGTATTTTTTTGTTTTACTACTTATTTTATATATATTATTTTGTTGTTTATATCACTACTTTTTTTATTTTATACTAAATAGTTAGATCAATGAAAAATAGATAAATAAATAAATAAATAATAAAAAAGAGTTGTACAATATAAAAATTAAAAGAAATTAAAATATATATAATAAATTTATTTGATTAAAATAATTTATATTAAATTTTTAAAAGAATTTTTATAATATGAGTAATGTTAAAATTTTTACTATTTAAACAATTTCATTCTATTAATAATATGATAATATTTGAATAATAAGAAGTAGCTATACTTTTTGTTCTTTTAAAACTTTCAATTAATAAAATAATCTATTTAACGTACCTCATTCCATATTATTTTACTAATAACTATTAAACCTTGTTCCTTTTAATACCCTCAACCAAAGAACTAACTTATCAAGATAGCAAGAAGGTTAAAAAGTATTTATAAACAATTAAAATGAAAATTATGTAAGATTATGAATGTTCTTATATACTGGATTACGTCAAATTTGATATAGCACATACAACATATTTATATATAAGTTATATCATCTCAAAATTATAAAGTTAACATTTATTTTTTAAGTAGTAAAAAAACTAATAGGGAAATAAAAATCACTTGGACCGAATCGATTAATTCCGTCAAAAAATTGACGAACTGATTGTGTCACCAATTTGAATAATTTATAAAATTGGTTTTTCACTAAAATTAATAGAATTGAAAAAAATAAAAATAAATAAATATATGAAAAAAATAAAAAAGAATAAATATATGAAAAAAAAATAAAAATTTAGATAAGTAAAATAAAAAAAGAGAAGAAAAAATAAATAAATATAAAATTATGATAATGTAAAAGTAAATAAAAATAATAAATATGATATGTTTTAAAATTTAAAAAAAAAGAGTAAAGTATTAATTTTTTGAAACAAGTTAAGATGTATTATATTCTTATTTTATTTTATATAAAATAAAATATATGATATATTTTTATTTTATATTATTTATTTATTTATAATAATAAATTAATATATATATTAATATAATTTGACTATAATTAGATTTATAAATCATAAACTAATGATTTTTAAAACATCAATATAAATATATATTAGAAATAAAAGCAACTTTTTGGCCAATAAAAAAGTAGTTAATTTTCCTTCTATAATTCTGCAATGTCAGATGGAGCGAGGCTGACTCCATTTTCTGAGCACGTGTTTGGTTGCTGAGAAAGTGAAGAGGAAACGAAAGTGAATCTCTATCACTTTACGAACCATTTTGTCTTCTTAGCTCGATTATACGGCGCACGACTTCAGAAACAGAACAGCGATGCAAGCTGTGGTGCTAAATACTCCATCTTACTGCAGGGCCCAGCAAACCCTAGAACCACCTTCTTCTTCTCGTTCCTCCAAGGTTTCTCTTCCCTTCATATTTATTTATTTTTGCATACATAATTATTATTTTTCGATGAGCTTATTCTAGTTGAAATTTGTCTTATCTGAAAAATCGCAGGGCACAAGCTTTTTTGGTACCCATGTCTATATAAGGAGGAGAGGTAATCTGGTGCGGCGGAGTTTGCATCGCTCTGTTCAGATTCGTCTGCCACACGGTAGACGGGGGTTGGGTGAGTGCTGATTGGTTTTGCTTTTGATTTCTCCAGTTGATTTAGTGTTATACAATTTGTATTTATTGAATTTCTAAACTGGAGCCGGATTTATCTGTAATTGTGAAACTGGGAAACCTTGTTAAGTTTTTTTAGAAGTTAGGGTTGGAGACTCATGTGACAACGAAGCTTTATTTTGTCTTTGTTATAGCAATTGTTTAAATTGCACTCTGTTCATTTCCAAAGCCCCTTTCTGGAAGAAATTAGTTGCCTCTCTTGGACTACTTCTGTTCATTCATGAGAGTATAGACTAACTATGATGCCTGTAATATGATATACCAAGTCTAGATCCTTCTTTTGAAGCTTCTGATTTTTATTTCGAACCTAATAAACTTCCTGGTCTGGTAAGATACTCTACTTAAATTTATTTCTTACATCATCTTAAATTAAGTCTCTGATTATAAAACTCCTTTATGATCTAGAGATAGTAAGGCTGCTTGGCGGTATCTAGTGATCCAGATTTTGAATTTTAAGAAAAATAAAACTTGATAAAGGAACTAGAGATGCCAAAAGATTTTATCCATTCAATTTGCTTATATTCCCTTTCTCTTGGGGGTCCTCTCACACATCAATTAGTGAGCTGGCTTTGCTTAGTTTACCAAACTGATAAATTGGTTTGGGAAGCATTCTGAAGACAATGATTTTCTGGCCACTGATTGGAATCAATTTCTGAGTTAAAAAGTTAGTTCTAAATTTGATTTCTTTGGAAAGTTTGAGAGTAAAATCACTATCCCAGTCTGTTGAAGTATTTAATAATATACGTTTTAAGAAAATGGGTTGATCCATTCATATAACATCACACCTTTTTATTATTCTAGTGTGGACCGTGGAGGCCTTTGTTTGTCCATATAGCTTGCCTATAATTCTAAATCTAATTTCTTGTTTCTTTCTTCTTCATTATTTTTTTTTTTTTTAAATTAAAATTAATGATAGGCTTCCCAACGTTAATTTCTATTCTGCTTGTACAGTTGTGAAGGCTGTTGCTACTCCAGATCCAGTTGTGGAATTGCCACTAACTGCAGAGAATGTAGAAAGTGTGTTGGATGAAATTCGTCCATATCTCATTTCAGATGGGGGGAATGTAGCTTTACATGAAATTGATGGCAATGTTGTAAGGTTGAAGTTACAGGGAGCATGTGGCTCCTGTCCAAGTTCTGTTATGACTATGAAAATGGGTATCGAACGGCGTTTAATGGAAAAGATCCCTGAAATAGTGGCGGTAGAACCAGTTCCTGATGAAGAAACTGGCCTTGAGTTAAATGAAGAAAATATAGAGAAGGTTAGTTACGTCTTACACTAAGATTATGCTTCTTAAGTTCTCTCTAGCATGTCAATGGTTCACTGATTATTCTAGATGGCTTGTACTTGGAATAGAATACTCGATGCATAGGTTGTCTTACCTTTTCTAAACAATACACTCATAGGACTACATGGGTTGACTTAATTGAACAAAGATTCAAAGAGAGTGAAACAGTGGTTGAAGGAACTTTGTATTCTATAAAACAAAATAGATGTACCGATATATACTTCTAGAATAGAATACTCAATGCTGACCTCTCAATTGAACCTGAACATCAGTTATTCAGTCTATGTCAAGTGCTTTGTGTGTATGTGCTTATTTTGTTGATAGATTAACATTTTTTATATTGGGACATAACATTCTATTTTAGTCCTCCACAGATGAATCATTTCTCAAGTTGGTCCCCAATAGATTTTCATTTTCTTTTTGGTCTCTCTATAGCCCTTCTATTTGTGAATGGTTGCTATTGGATCTAGTGACATTTCACATTAACTAATGATGCTATAACAAGAAAATGCCACCAGATCCGTTAGCAAAGTTAGTAGTTCACATATAGAGGAACTAGATTCAACAAAATATTGAAACATGAGGGATCAAAATAAGAATAAAAATCTGTTAAGGGACCAACTTGAGAATTTCTCCACTGAAATAGGGTTTTTGCCCCTTTTTTATAACAATACTTCAAAAGTAACTTTATTGTTAGCTAAAGTTAAATTACTATTGTCCTTGCAATTGCTGAACCTTTTGCAGTTCTTGTCTCGGAAATGTTTGTATAAATTTATGTAACCTCAGTATCAGATGTTTATATAGTTTATATTCTTAACAAATGCTTCAGGTTCTGGAAGAGATAAGGCCATACCTAGTTGGGGCAGCTGGAGGATCTCTTGAGCTGGTAGCCATTGAAGAGCCAATAGTGAAGGTCCGAATCACAGGTCCAGCTGCCAGTGTGATGACGGTGAGAGTAGCAGTTACACAAAAATTGCGAGAAAAAATACCTGCCATAGCAGCTGTCCAGCTTTTATCGTAATATTAAATTCAAAACAGGAATAGAATTATTGCAATAGTCTTGTAATTTTTTGTGAACAAGACAAGCAAATAAAGGCGTCACAAAACTTTATATTTTGTACAGTATATGCTTTTCTTGGAGAAATTCAATATTAAAATGCTTTTACCCTTAGTGGAATAAAGGTTTTGTTAGTGGTTAAACGGTGTTTATAAATTATAATATATATATATATATATTTATTTCTCGTGTTTCTAGTTTAGTAAAACTATCCGCCACTGCTCATTTGAAAGGATATATACACTGAAGCATGGAAAGAGATATTCTCAAGTTTTTTTAAAAAAAGTATTGAGGTACATTATTTTTACACATTATATAAATTAATATAGAATATAGAATATTTATCATGTGAGTTAATATATAAATTAAAGCACTTTTAACACTTTATAAAAAAATGCACTGCATTATCCTTTTCATATAACAATTGTTATTCATAACTCATCCTGAGCAACTTTCTCCATCATACAGTGTTTACGCCAATAAGGTAGAATATTTTGATCAAGTTGTACTAGATCCTATTATAGTATTGTCTGCTGGACCGGTTATGTCAAAAATAGTACTGTTAATACCTGTCAATAAAAAGAGACTATCGAGAAGTCCAACTCTTATCTATCTGTCTCTCTCCACTTTTCTGCAATTTTTGAATTTTTTTAATTTAAGAATATGTACATAATTATGTTTATTGTTTGTGATGTGATATGATATTTGGTAATTTCTATCAAGCCTGCCTACACAAACCCTGTAAGGAAACATTTCGAAGTATATTTACTCGAGGTTGCTTCGTTAAGTACTTTTTACCTTTGTTCTTTCTTTGTACGTTTTCTCTTGTTCCTCGTCTTTTATCCTTCTCAGTAGTTACTTAGTGTAAAAAAAAAAAAAAAAATCCTTTTTTTGTAATTACATTTGCATCCCTATATTTCACCATCTAGATATTTTGACAGGCTCCTTACTGATTCATAAAAGATATAAATTTTGTTTAAATCATCAGTATTCATTATTTACTAGATTCTACCTAATTTAATTCAAATTGACAAAAATTTTATAACTCTGAATAAAATTCTCCTAACAAAATGTTTTTATATACAAAATTTAAATTTAAAACTTTAAAATAAATAAAACACCTACTACTTTGACTAACTACTTAATGATAAGATATATATTTATTTTATTTATATGCTATTATTACTAAACTAATAAATAATAAGTCCAAAGTTATGTTGGCAAGAAATAATACAAAAAGAAATGATAATGCCTTAAATTTCACATTTTATTTTCAATCAAAAGTAACATTACCTCCCTTAACTTGGTAAAAAATTTTCTTTCTACCCTTCAACTTTTTTTCTCTTTTGATTCTTATAGTTGTTATCTAATACAATTTGTCCAAATAGACTTACTACAATCAAAACATGACTAGATAAAAATTTTAAACATGATTGTGTTATTAGTAATTTATACAAGCATTTAACCAAGAGAAAAAATTATATTAGTAAAGATAAAAAATTAAATTAAATCAGCTTATAATTTCTATAAGAAAAACAAAATGAAAACACCAGTAAGAAATATAAAATCACTGAACTTGTTTCATGGAACGTTTACAAAAAGAATGTGTAAAATATTACAAGGCACGTGCATAAAAAAATTATAAAAATAACTGGAACAAAATTCATGCACTGCATCAAAATCAAAGTATTTCCCATATATATTCTAGCAAACTGGAGAACGAGAAACCAACCAGGTGCCTTGGTTGCCAATGCTTTTAATTTAACAACTGAAGAACATTTCTGGCCTCTTTCCTAGATGTTATCCTCCTATCACATACAAGTATTTTTGGTAGAATCTCCAAGTTAACTTTAATGACAGTAAAGTTTAATCAGTTTATCAGCACCAGCTGTAAATAACCAGGGCTGCCTTGGGTGAAATTTACAATCCAATATTCCTGCAATACACCCAACAACAAGATATCTCAAATGTATTTATAGAATAAATAAGAAAAGAAATTCAAAGTTAAATGACAAGTTTTTCAAGTGCATTGTCAGGAAATATGCATAATGCATGTTCGCAACCAGAAGACTACTATGCATCAAATAAAAATGACAGAAACCTTATTTTAAACCTTATTTTACTCCTCAAAACATGAGGTCAATCTCAATTTAATATTCGACATATTTTTTGCATCACTTTAGTATTCAAAACTATGGTTTTGTTTAAACTCTAGAATATTTGATCCTATGAGGTTTTTATAGTATCATTTTAGTGCATTTGGAAGCGTGAAATTGGAATGAAATCAAATTGATATTGACGGCATTTTCCTAGTACCAAAGTTGGGGTTTTATCAAACACAGTTGATCCAACATTTGTTGAAACCTTTGGTGACAAGCTTTTATTGTTGATCTTATCAACTATTCCATCTATAAAGACCATATATTGTTTATGTTTATTTGGCCAAATTGCACATATTTAGACTATATAAGGTCTTTAATTTTGTTATCTATAGGTCAGTCCAACTGCATTAAAGAGAAAGTTAAAATAGCAACTATTTAGAAAAGTTGGTAGAAACAAGGCTTAGGTAATTTGGTCATATACAAAAGAGACCATTAGAGGTTCCTATATGAAAAATTGACAAGATGGAAGATAATTCCATAATTAGAGGTTAAAAAAAAAAAAAACCAAAGAAAACAATAGGAAAAACTATTAAGATGAATTTAACTATAAATGACTTAACAATAGAAATGAGGTAAGATAAAACATGTTGGCATCACTTGATCCGTGTAATCGACTCCACTTAGTGAAAAAAGGCTTTGCTTCTTGTTGTTTATAGTTCAGTCCAATCACCCCAAGGGAATTTCTTGTTCTTTTTTTTGCTATGTACATGAATTCATTATCTATATGGGCACTAAACAACAGGAAAGGTATAAATTTCAACCAATTAGTATTCAAGCAGCACGAAGCTTTCTATCTAACCTCTATTTACATGGCTAAACTGATTATGAGCAACAAATAATTAATTTTGGCCCTTGGTCCTACCATGCATATGAATTTTAATTATGATTGACTGGCCGTTGTGTAATTTTTTCCTTTTAAGTCTGGTTGAACTAAAATATATACCAAATCAAGAGCTTACTTTTTTTTTTTATAAACAATTAAAAATAACAAAACCACACACAGTAGAAGTTCTCACCTCTCCCATTTGATCTTGTATGGCCACGGAGAGTTTGCAAAGGAACAATAAGAGGATTTTCATTAAGATCAGAATAAACCATTCCATGAAAAACATATGCATTGCTGTCATCTGAACACCAAGCAAACAATGGGTATGATCGATGAAAGACCACATTGTTGATATCTTTTGGGGGATCTGGGTACCTGCAAGTTACCACCAAAATATTTAAGATCGTCCATGTCATGACATTACAATACAGAAAGTGAGGTTTCTTCTTCTAGGTGTCAACAAAATATCTATTAGCTCAATAATGGTTTATTAAGGATATTCACAAGAATTTACAAAGGAATGATGGTAAGTTGGTAACTTTCTAATTAATCCTTCCTACTTTACTCTTTTTAAAAATCACTTCTCAAATTTTTTTCCCTAAATATAAATGAGTCTTCTACAGTAATGCTTAAAATGCAATATATATTTTATATGCACAATTCAACCAGTTACAAGTGCAGGTTACCAAAAGGCTTTCTATACACAGACAAACACACACTTGGTTAATAACAGAAAAAATAAGGCCAGATTTTCTAGTAGCTTATTGCACTACTCACTGATCTCTCTTTCAAAACATTTTTTTTATCAGCAAATTACTTACCCTTGACAACTTTTTTCCCATTACACACACACAAAGGAAAAAAAAAAAAAAACTTTACAGGGCATGCTGCATAATCTAGTCTACATCAGGAAGGAGGAAACCACCATCATACAAAAGAATGTCACATTTTTAGTGCTGTCTTTTACTAAAAATTATGAGCAAGAAAAAACTTACTTAAGAACTTCATAGGGTTTACATGAAAGGTCCATATCAAACCAACACACCTTCCCATCTTTACTCCCCACAATCAGATTATCACCTGAATGGAGTGCACAGACAAATATGTTGATTAGTTTTCCATACATAAGACTAGAAGAAAAGGTAATTAACAAAATCTAATTTCCTCATAACATTAGTAATCATACCTCCAGGATGGAGTGCAATTGAGGAGGCTTCGCGAAGTCCAGTATCAAGCTTTTTTATGAGCTTGGTTTTCAACAAATCATACACACGAACACTCTTTTTTGTACAAATAAAGAAGATGGAACGAGTTGGGTGGAAAGCTGATTTAACAGCAAGTCCATGTAACTTGAATGGAAGTTTCTGTGTAAGCTTCTTTGATAACTGGTGAATCAGAACTGCTCTTGATTCACGTAAAGAAATGTCAAGAAAAACAATGAGGTGATCCTTGGTTAAATGTTTATATTTTAAAACCTTTATGCGCATCCACTCAGGAAAAGAGTATCAGCTACAAAGTTTGACATAAAATCCAATTTATGCCGGAAGTACATTTTCTTTTCAAGAAGCCGGCCCCACTTAGTGGGAAAAGACTTTGTTGTTGTTGTTGTACAGTTTCTTTTCAAGAAGGCCAAATGTTTAAGTATGCTGAAAGGAATACAATGAAAGATGGAAACATATATAAACATGAAAGGGGAAATGACATGAAGAATAACACATCAAGCCTAAATGGTATTTCTTTCTGTGCAAAAGCCTCCTGTGCCTAATGCTGTGTTGAACAAGACACAACCATGGTCTATTATGTAAACAGGTGTGAAAGACAGACCTAGTTTTTTCCTTTCATATTTTTTGAAGTTTGATATCCGTGCTGGATCAAAACAAGATAATTTAATATTCCAAGAGACAATCATCACTGAGATAGAGATATGTGATAATCCTTGTCAAGTAATAAACAGATAAAATGAGGTATTTTTTATACATGCTAAAACAGTTTTAAAAAAAAGCCCAAAACTGAGGCAGCACATAGAAAGGATATCTGCTGGCATCACTGTTGAAAAGTAGTCACCTTTTCGGTGCCATTCTACTGCAGAAACAGTCTGCATGAACACAAGAACAGTTGCTAAATAAAATTATACTCAACTTCAATCAATGAGCAAATTAAAATGTAAATAAACCGAAGACAAGCATGAAAATACCTTAAAATGCCTTAATCTTATACCCCCATGTTTATTATCTTGAAGCCAGTTCACACTAGGTGTTTTGCTGTCTGAAAAACGAAAAAAAAAAAGGTCAGAAAATAAGAAAAAAGAAACAGGCTTGGCACGTTAAAAATCATAAGTGTCACTCAAAATCTTGAGTCTATACCCTCCTTTATTGATCATCTAATTTTTAATTCCAAGCTGAACTTTTTTTCCACTTCAATTAAAAGTTTAGTTAGGCAATGGATAGCCAGATAGAATACTCCAACCTCAGAACAGAAAGATGAGCAGCAGTAGTGCGTTCATGAGTTAAAGGTTTTTGGTGTTCTTTGCATTGCATTAGGTTGAAGCAAATAATAATGTTGAGATATGAATTAACCTTAAGCAAAGTCCTGAAGCACATTTTTGTAGCAAAAAACAATCTCAAATTTTTAGATTGGTCCAGTCTTCACTCTTCCAATGAAAGTGATTCTGAGCTTTTCCTTCTTATTTTTTACCTATAAATTCTTTACCACCTTTTTTTCTACATGGATTTGTAGGTGTTATCTAAGAATTCTCACAGAACGGAAAAGTTGGGATCTCCTGGAGCTTTATAAGTTTATAACTTAAAGAAAAATGTGGCCGCAACACTAACCAGAGTCATCTGGTGCTGATGTCTCAACATGGAGAAGCTCGCTAATCTTTTTCTGTTCTTCTTCATCCCCCAAGCCTGTGTTCAATAAAAGTACATCTTGTCCCCTAAAGAAAACCACTGATTTTAGTCAAAATATTTAATCCATGCATATTAAAGAGGAAACTGTACTATTTAAAATGAAAATAAAAACACAATGCAGATACAGAAACCAGACTTACACAGAGACCGCCAGGATATGAACATCGAGCAAAGGATTCCAGGCAACACAATTAACAGCTTCACCAACCTCCCACCGTCGAAGACATCTACCAGTTTCAACCTCCCAGACACGGACAGTTCCATCGCTTGAACCTTTACAGAAAACAGAACATAAGGAGATCCACCTCCATCCCTACTTTACTGAAACTGAAATATATTATCATCATCCATACCTGATGCCATCCACTGCCCTGAAGCTTCAACAGAAATTGATGTAACTCCATCTTCGTGGCCTTTATACTCAATATAGCATGTTTCTGGGTAAGGCTTAAGACTCTTGGGATTTGGAAGCTTTGGAATTAAAGTTTCAGGATCAATATTAAGCTGGAACACACAGAAAATGTGTATAAATTATTAAAATCCTGATTTCCAAACCAAAATAATTCTGCAAGAAATTATAAATTAAAAAAATCAGTAAATTGATGACTATTCAATCTGGGTAATTCACTCACACGTTTTTTCCGAACTCGGGGACACAAGTACAAATCCAAGCAACGTTCAAAGCAATCCTTTACAGCATTCTCATATGCAGGGATGCTTCTCAGAGATGTAAACCTGACCCAATTGATGTTTATTAGTTAACTGAAAAAAGGATGGAAACAAAAATACGCATTCCCAATTCACAGTACCTTTTTGGTATGAACTTAGGGCGGTCTTCCTCATACATCAACTGATAAGAATCAATCTCTTCTTGGGTTGGAATATACTCCAAAGGAGGATTGTAGGATTCCTCATGGCCTAAGAAGCATAATCATGTTATATGGAGGATAGCTCAGGGGTAAAACTAATTACAGCTACTGGACAACATAAATTTATTTATTTATCTATTTATACATTTTTTTGGACAAAAATTCTTGCATAACTTTCGAACTCCAAAGTTTGTCACATTAATACCTGGTATTTTTGGCTTTGGTGCAGGAATGTAAGCCAAATGATTTGATTTTTCTGTTGAACCGGAATCATCTCCCCACAAGAGATAGGGACCATCTTCCTCCTTTGGCTTGTCAAAAGTTATTAATCCCTTACGAATTGCTCTAACATACCTCACAACCTGTATTATTATAAAAGTAACTGCATAAAAAAGGAAACCTCCAATTTATCTAGCCCTATTCATCTACACAATAGATAGAACACGTTGGCGTTACTTGATCCGTATAACCAACCCTACTTAGTGGGAAAAGACTTAGTTTGTTGTTGTATTCATCTACAGGCTAGTTGTATCATTCACATGCAGAAAAAGTAAATTACAGGATGCTTACCTTTTTAGCTTCCCATTTCGATGGAATGAATCTTCTTTTTGGTTCAGGTGCATTAGACAAAGGATGTTTAGCATCATCCCATTTAAACCAGTCAACATAGTCCTGTAAAATTTCAACAAGATATCAAATAAAAGGACAAAATCATAAATACCACTTGCTAAAAATAATTATACAAGGTTGACAACCTAAAGAAAACAAATAAACATAATATGAAAAGTAACTACAGACCGAATATGGATCAAATTCAGAATGAGGTGCCTGACCCTTGAGCAATCTGCGGACGAGTTTGATCTCTTCTTTAGTCAGCTCCACTTCCTCATCATTGTACTCATCATAAACTTTGCGCCTTAAATGTTCAAGAACATAGATTAACTGAACATGCTTTCTAGAGAGAAGATAGATAACGCTCATAAAACTACCAAGCTTATTCTCAGACCAAAATATATAATAAAAATAAGAAAGTAAATATTAGCAGGGGATAAACACATGATAATAGTAATCTCTTTGATCATTTCCAATGCAAAAAGTAATGAAAATACAAAAACATCAATTAGAAAGATCAAGCTAACCAGTTCTTTGAGTCATCAACACTTGCAAGAAAGGAATCCAATTTGTCTTGCTTTTCCTTTTTCTTTATCTTCTTCCCCTTGATGTCATATCCAATATGAGGTTCATCCTCATACCACTTCAAAGGGACATCTCCAATTGTATTACGGGGAGCCACCTATCAAAGGAAAAATGAAGTATATGAAAATCAGCTCAGGTAGAAGGGGAGAACTTGGAAAAAATCATGTCAAATTAACTATAACATAATAGGACGCTGACCTCATCTTCAGAAGAATCACTCTCATCTCCCTGATGAAGCTCAGAGCCCTCACTTCCATCTTGTTGATCATTACCATCACCAAAGGCATCACTATTGCCTGTGTTGACAAAGTCCTGCCATGGTAACTCTTAAACATATTGATTGCAGCTAAGCAAAAAGCAATAAAGCTACATATAGCAATCTTTAAGTTGTCTAATAAAATTCTAGTTTGTACACTTATAAGGCACTGACAAGGTTGTTAAGCACAATCGTCATGTACCTCATCTCCAGATGATCCACTTTCTCCAGCTTCAGAATCTACAAGCAATTCTGAATCCTCAGAGTTATCGTTCCCCAAATTATCCTAGATTTTTTTCCCCAAAAAAAAAAAGAAGGCAAGCATTCTTAGCTATGTTACATGATTGAAAGTTGGTCCAATGCAACTGATGTTTACCTCATCCCCAGATGAACCACTTTCTCCACCTTCTGATTCTGTCCGGGTTTCTGAATCCTCTAATCCGTCATCTTGAGAAGAATCCTAAGACCACAAAAGTTTAGACTTCAAACAATTCTACTTATAGCTGTAGATCATTATAGATAGAAACAGATTTTGTTACAAAAGTTATAGCATCAAGTTGTATAATGTACATATAACTCAGAAAGGGCAGTTGCAGCAGACTGCATCCAGGCAAATTAAACATAGTATAACATTAACACTGAGTAGAGAAAGGGATGCCCGCATTGTATGGAATGAAATTGTACTGTATCAATAAAAGGGACGGAGGACATAGCATGCACAAGGCCAAGGAAGCAAAAAAAGATGAACTTTAAACTAATTTTCTGAAACTAGCTAATGACTCCAATGAATTATTTTTCAAATGTTAGTACTTTACCAAATACGAAAATGAAGAAAAAAAGAACCTTAAGCAAGTACCTCATAACCGGAGTCTGAATCAGAGTCCACCCTTTGTGGAAAAGGTTTCTGAGATTCCTCTTCCGCCTTTGAAGCCTTCTGATTAGTTAAGCTTTTCTGGTGGCGTTGCTTTATCTTCTTGCTCTTACCACTCTCTCCCATGCTGCTTCTCTTTCACGAAGCAGCAGGAGCAAAATAGGGTTTAGGGGTTTAGTTGTGGTGCGGAGCTATAGTTAGCGATGCAGGGTGGAGGCGGCAATTGTTTACATTAACTGAACCCTTATTTGGATATTTTTTTTTAATAAAAATAAAATAAGACAGATTTATATTTTAAGAGCTTTACTAAGTGCTCTTAAAAAAAAAACTTGAACCAAAACTTTAAAATTTTAATTAACAAAACTCATATTTTAAATAAAAAACTGCTTTTGTTATTATCGTGTATTATTTGTATGTAATAATATATATATGTATTAATATATTAAATTCATATATTATAAATATATTTTAAATAATCAGTTATTGCTTTTCATTATTTTAAATTCATATTTTAATCACATTTTCTATTTTGAAGAAAATAGTAGAAAGCATCTATGAAATCCGAACTTCATTTTCGTTATAAAAAAATAACTTCATTTTTGGAGATTTTTGTGCCTTAAATTTATAAATAAAATGTTATCTTTTATTTATTCAAGAAAATAATGAAAAAATTAATTATTTTTTACTATTTAATTTAGAAATTAAATTCACATACTAAGGAAGTTGGAACAAAAAATTTGACATTAACTTCACCCATTTTCATCGCTATTTATATTATACCTTGGTATGCTCATAGTTAAGTGCTACTTGATTTTAAATTTTCTGTATTTTAAAACATGGTACATTTCTTACCTCTAAAAAGAAATTTAAAAAAAAAGACCCACATAATAAAAAATTATTTTAAATAGATTAAAGATTAATTTTTTTTATCTCTTTTAATATAAATATATATATTATTTCTCAAATGCAAAAATTTAGACATCCACAAACCCAATATTGAGTAAAACTCACTTAAACAGAACTCACCACTTGCATACACAGTAAGACTTCATAGTGTACGTAAATCTATGCATTTATGTCTCTTCACATAACTAACCGTTTTTTAATTTCATGATAGGAGTTCCCATGAGCTTCTACTTAGTATCAAAATTCATTTGAAAGATAATGGATTCATTGAGGCCACAGATAATCTACACCCAAAATTACGACAAAGAAATCTAAAACTCACCATGAAACACAGCAATTATCCCAACCTCCACCCTATCCCTTCCAACAGAGAGAGCCAGAGGATGAAAAGACATACTGACTACAAAATTTTCAAGTTTAAAATCTATGCAGAAGTTTCTCTATAGATATAGAATACGGAGATGAGGTCTAGCCAGCTAAGTCCTGGACTATGGGTATCCTCCTTCACATTTTGAGGCATTTGCAATCGAACTGGAGGTCCTTCCTTGTGGATATTAATTCACAGAACAAAAGACTCCATAATGTGACCTTAGGTACTACAGCCCGAGTTTAGAGAGGAGTTGGCGCCATCTCGGAGTTTCCTCATCAAAAATATAGGTCAAAGGGGATATGAGAACTCCACTGCCTCCAATCTGCATTAAATGGATAAGGTCAATGGAAAACCAAGTGTAAGAACCATAGAAAGAGTAGAAGATACAGAGGTAGAATTGATTTTGGATATTCAGTTCAGCATAGCAGGCATTGCATTTGGTTAAACACATCATGCAAAATGGCCAACAGAGGTTGAGAGGAATCCAAAAGGTTAACGGTGAAGCTCATAATCACTCTTGCCAATAACAGCAGAATTCATATAGATTATAGATTTATCCAGATGGTACAGATTTCCTTTATCTAACGTTATTTATCCCCACACATCTAGATACAATAAATTTTAGACACTTGGAGACATGTAAGGGGCAATGTTGATTTAAATGTACCCGGGGTGTCCTTCCATTGAAACACGGACACCCCAGTTATGAAAGCCAAAGAAAATTGGGGATTCTACAAAGTAAAGATAGACTTACTGCTCTCAGTTGTTGTATTGACTTGTATAGTGCCTTTTTTGGCACACATATGACTATGGCGTAGTAGTCTGCTGTTACCTTCCCATCACGTTTGCAGAAAACAGGACTTACAGTAGGCCCCTGTAGATTATTAATCAAATGCACCTCTTAAAATTAGGAAAGAGTTGTAAATAAAAACATGTTACTACTCATCATTACAAAACATAGTATGAGCCCCACTACGCCACTGCAGAAAGTATGCGTAGAAACGAGAAAGTTCCCCCCCGTTCCCCAAAAGGATATGAAGGCAGAGGTTCTGAGTTTATTCCATATCACACCTGCAAACCAGATAAGGATGGCTGACTCAGTATTCTCTCGGCCACTTCCTCTGCACTACTTGCTCTCATGTTTGCAGTAACCTGTCAAGTATGGCATTAGAATATGGGATAGAAGAGCAAGGAAAACACAGGCTAGGGCTGTGGAATTATAAATTCAATATATGCACCGTGAACTGCCCAATTGCCCTCAGATGTGCCTCCAGTCTTTCAAGCATCTCATGTGTTGTCTCTAGAACTCCTTTCCGTTGTATCAACGATTTCCTGCTTGCAACAAGAACAGCCTGAAGAACATTCAATTGCACAAGTGAGAAAAATCTGATATAGGCACAATGACAAAGCGATTACCTGATGCCTACAATTTACGAAGGATTGCAAAACCAACCAATTGTGCCAGTTAAGGTCAGAAAAAGACAATTGCTAACCTGACTTTCCAACACAGTTCCGCCTTCAATTTCCTTCAAGTTGTTTTCTCTCAGCGTGGTCCCACTACTCACAAGGTCCAAGATAGCATCAGCTATCCCCATCTAAATTAGAAAAACAAAAGAAACTATCTACATAAATATCTAGCATATGAGATCAGCATCACTATGAGTTGTTTAGAGAGCGGCAACTGGTTACATCATATCTCAGGTGTAAAGACCCAAAAAAAATAGTGAGCAAAAGAGTGTGTGTATGGAGGACTACATACTATCTGTACAAAGTTCATATTTTGCATTCTGAACTGATTGAAACCTCTGACTGAAACTACACATTAGATGCTTTCACAGACAATTTCCAAGTTTCCTTTATCATTAATTCATTACAATATGAGCACAGTGCAAATAAAAAGAGTTCAACAAATGCCAACCAGAAAATGTAATGTTATTGCACTCTTCAATTCAGCAGCTGGTGGACCAACATCACTTGATTCAACTGAAATGACAGATTTCTGTCTAGTATCAGTTCAACCATAATGAAAAAAATTCGCTTTTCCTGCAGCAGACTGTGCAGAAAATCAATCTGCTTAGAAATGTTTGCATTCATATCACCCATGGCCTCAACTAGCTTAGAACCTAAGAAAGTAATGCCATCAAGCGAGGAAATTCAAAATAAATGCTGGTCATCACCGCAGGCATACCTTGTCAACAAATAAGTTTAGATGGGAAATTTAAAAAGAAAATATCGTTAATCCTTGTGTCAAATAATGAACCCATTCCAGATCACAAGTTATTTTTGAGACCATAGTTGCATCAACGAATGAAAAACAGTGTGACCACTCTTTATATCTAACCACAACTTTCTCAACCAGATAGTATGCATCTGCAGTTTGACAGTCTTCTATCCTATTATGAAACATCATCTGTTTCAGGCTTCAGCCCTAGACACAAGCAACATGTTTGTTTATATTGTTCAACATCAAGGTAGTATAGTATTCAACCACAGCTAATGGAATCAATCTACAACTATAATCAGCAACCCATCAATTCCCTCAACAAGAAAAGAAAGACATACCACACAACAGTTAGAAAAATTATATTATTTTTTAATGAAAACACAAGCTATCTCTCACCGCAGGAGCTGCCTCCAGTGCTCCATCAGCCGTTGAAAATGTCACATGCTTAAGTCCGTTCTCCTTCATAAATTTAGGACCCAACTGAAAAGGACAAGACATTGATTCAATTTTAAAAAAAAAAATGACGGAAGGAAATCTATCAGAAATTAGTTTAGTTAGTAACATTAAATGAAAGACATACATAGGTGAATCCGGTAGCAACTCGCAGAGGCTTCTCTTCTGTCCATTGAGGCATTTGTGCTAGCTCCTTTAGTGAATTTATACCTTCAAAAATTCCATATTGGGGAATCTGAAGCAAGGGAGGTAGTTAATATAATTTACTGCACAAAGCAATAACAAGAGCAGCATGGGGCAGTTTGGCTAAAGTGTAAGTTTAACTCACTGCAAGTGATAAACGACAATCTCCATACTCAAGAGTGTCATGAACAAGGATAAGATCTTCATTTCCCTAACACATGCAACAAATAAAATAAATATTTCATGATCATCCAAAATGCTAAATTAACCACTAGTATAATAAGTTAAGGATGATATGGTACATGGTTATATGTCAATTTTAAATGTCTATATAGTGAAAATTTGAATATAGCAGATTGAGGAGCAACAATAAGTGGTGATCACAAACCAATCTAGCATTCTCTCAATAGGAATAATACTAAAGATATGCTACAGAAGAGTAAACCAAACACAGCTTTATTAATCTAAATGAAAAAAACTGAAAACTGGGAAATGGTTAGGTCTTTTAACTTCAGCAGCCAGAAAAGAACTACAGCTATCAAATGTTAGCACCATCAACCACAAAAGAATCCATTCTTTTGTTCAAGAAAAAAAAAATATTTAGTTAGATCAAATGTATCAAATGCAAACCAGGAAGCCTAAATTAAATCAGTCAAATAATATTATACATCTCTGTGCTTACCTGGCCATATTCGCTAACCGTATCAAGACCTACAATACCTAGGTCAAGATCTCCAGATAGCAATTTTCTTACAATGTCTTTTGGCCTCTGGAACCAAACTTCCAAGTTGGAGAGCTGCAAAACAAGAAAATATATTTATGATCATTCAAATGCACTAGGGCAAGCAGTATTGATAATTGCTATCAAACATATATTATACAGTGGGGAGAATAGTGTTGTATGTCACTTTTACCAAAATAGCTTCAACCAGCATTTAAGATCCAGGGTCAGTCTCAGAAAAGAATGCAATGAAAAGGACGCATATGAAGTGGAAAACAACTTTTTTTTAACCCTTCGTGCTATATCATCCATGCAGGTCCAATAGTTCACCAGTGTTCAAAACATAGATAATGGTATTGGTACGCACCTAGGATGAAAGGCCAACAGCTAGCCAATGAATTTTTCTGGCAGTTAAGTCAATGGAATATCAAACAGGAGAAAAACTGCAAATTTGCAGGTAGATGGTCCTTGACTAGTTATTCAGATTTCAGAGTGATTGAGGAATTTCCCAATATGAGAGTTAAATACACCCACAGCTACACTAACAATCCTATATGTTACAGTGTTATGGCTTTTATAAATACATTTCCAGGAGGAACAACTAGGCATGAAGTCCCTATGGCAACCCTGACATGCCAATCAGCATTTTACCAATCAAATACGACAGTAATTTCCTAAACCAATAATACCGTCAAATTCATAAACACTGAATTTTTCCAGGATTGCTGATTGAGTGATTGAGCATAAAGAAGCACTTATGAATTACTCTAAAACTAGAATTAGGAGGGGAAAGATAAATGAAGGCTGAGAAGATCATAACAGCCAAAATGTAATCTTCACTTTTATACATGGGCAATGGGGCACCTTACATGCCATATCAGACAAAAACTATAACCCAAACCCAAGTCATTAAAAAACCTAACAGATAATCAGGACTTTCATATGGAATACTACATACCAAAGGGAATACTATAGTAACAGGAATGAAATTTTTTTCACAAAAACTAGTATAGAGTGTGTGAAAATAAACCAAAAATAAATGATGACTTTATCTTTCAAAGCCACCAGTCAACTAATAGAGCTACAATTGACTATGCATGCGCCTAATATTGATTAAAGGCAAGATAATTATACACTAAATTTATCAAGTCATTCAAACCATTAGGAATGTCTTTCTATTTATTTGATACATATTACAGGAAATTTCCCAGACTCTGCAGAATAAAAGGTAAAACTAACAAACAAATATCATACTAAACAATTTTTTATCTTTATGGATGATTTATGATGCAAATATGATATTTGCAGTATCATCATGAAGAGTATCCCTAGCTTTATTTGACAAGTGACTCCATCAATCATTTGCTGCCAAAAACTATTCTCTTAATTCTAAAGCAAATGAACTCACTAAACCCCATAAAGACCCTCCCTACCCTTAGTTAAAAACTTTAAATCATCTGAAAGGATGAGGAAGGGTAACAAAACTTCTTTCATTGATTTATAAATGTCGATGATAAGGAATGCTGATTTCAAAACAGAAGCTACCATACGTCCTAAATGATGGGATTTATTGATGCAAACCATATCAACAGGCTCCAAAACCTTTGGCAACATAAAATGCACCATAAAATTTCCCCACTATCTTACCTACACTTAACTGCATACAAATGTGGATGGTTTGTAAATACATGTGGACATGCATGTGCTCAAAAAGGTAGAAGGGAGCTCAAACTATATGAAACATATCATTTCTTTATCATTAACTTATGAAGATCAAAACTATCAAATAGTGCAAATCGGGAGGGAAGAGAAACGCACCTGAGGAATTTCAGCAACATATTGTCTAGGATTGACTTGTTTCACTGACAATTGACAATCCTTTACATAAAATATCATTTAAGAAAAAATGAGTCAGATTTTCCGTTTGTGGAAGGTTGACATGTATAGAGATAACACTGAAAGCTTAAACTAGAATGTACAAACTAATTTTTATTTTCTCTTTTGTTCTTTTTCTGATAAATTAAAGCATAGCATAGTCTTACAACGACAGCTAGAAAGCTGTCATTAAGGAAATTAAAACTTCGTAAACAAATAAAACATAACGCATAACCATATAATTATACAGTCACTGAGATCTTTTCACTTATAAGTCATAACTAGTTGGTTACCCAGTTCCCCGTTTCCTTACTGCTTCAACATTTTAGGGAACTGCAACTTAACAGAGAAATAGATAACATTACTAGATTGTGATTAGAGCAAATCCTAAAGGAAAACAACTCTAATCTGTTTTCTCAGCGACCAAAACACCAAAGTCTCAGTTCAATTGAAAGATGTGAAAACTCAGTAACTAGCCACCAATGAAGAAGAAGAAAATCACGCCCCCCCCCCCCCCCAAAACAAAATAAAAAATAAAAAAGAATCAAACTCATCTTCGAGCACTTTCTGGTCAACCATTCAGACCCAGAAAGAAATTAAAACCCAAGGTACCTTCAGAAGTTCGAGTGTATCAGCAGACATGCGACCTTTACTGGGTAAACCAAGACGGATCTCTTCCCTCTCGGAGACTCTGCTTCCGGGGTTGCCATTGACAAGCGCAACCTGAGACTGAGACTGTGAAGCGTAGCAGCACCATTTTGGGGACCTGACGGAAATGTGGAAAGACATAGTTGAGAAACGAGGCTGGGTCGTCATCATCCACATAGTGACGGCCATCGCAGGGGAAGCTCCGAGATGGGGATGGCGATGGCAATGGACACAGTGAGATGAATGAGAAGACAGAAACGGCGCCGCTGGGAGAGATGCGGAAGATTCTTAGGGAAAAAGATTGTGCGATTTTGGCGATTACATTTGTATTGTACTGTATTTACATGTATGTACAAATGAGGTTAGAGTCTCACTGACCATACGCTGGACTGCGATGCCTCTGTTACTGTAGAACGTGGATTTTGACTCTTTCTCCTTTCTTTTTTCATTTGGTAACAAAAAAAACTCATTTTGATTTTGCCTTCCTTTGATCGTTTCTGTCAGTGTCCTATTTCTTCTTTTTTTTGTTTTGTTAAAAGCTTTTGTTTGTTTTGTAAGAAAAATGGAAAAAAAAAAAACTTTCAACAATTTCTTCAAAAATTTTCTTTAAAAATGTCCATTAAATAAAACAAATGGTGTCAAACAATTTAAAAGTAGTGGTATAAACATGATAGAATGACAGTGCCCAAAAAAAGTGTTAGTTATAATAATAATGGATAAAAGATTTTTTTTTTAACTTTCTATGTGTATCTTCCATGAGATAATAGTGTACTCTTAATTTTTATTAAACTTAATTTTTCGTTAATAATGAATAAAAAATTTGATTATATACAAAATAAAAATAAACTTCCAAAAAGAAAGTCCATTTCAAAAAATTTTGGCTCTAAATCGTTCACCCTAATTAAAAATATTTTGGATTTATACTTAATTGCTTAGAATTAAGTTCATCTCATTTTCAAAATTTATTTAGATTTAAATCATAAAGTTAATGTCAAACCCAAAATTATCTCACTCAGTGTATATAGTCTACCTATTATTATGTACATTGAGAATTCTTTCAACAAAAGGAAAACGTACTTTAATATGAGAATATTATGTGTGTGTGTGTGTGTATATTGTAAATTTATTTTAATAACTAAATCTAATTATGCAAAACTACCAAGTTGGTTTTCATCGAATTTAAAATAACTATATATTCCCTTATTAGAAAAAAAAAATTCATTTTTCATGAGAAGAGAAGTAAAATAATAATAATTCATTATGCATCACTAGGTTGTTAATTTATTGAAATTAACATATAATATCAACTTCTATTATCCACCATGAGATATGAATGATTAGTAAAATTCATGGATGGCACTAGGGGAGGAAATAGCAACAAATATATATTTAAAAAATGTAAATTTTTATATATTTTAAAAAAGCATATTTATAAAAATATTCAAATATAAAAAAATTATAAAATGTTAATTAGGATTTTGTAATTCTTAAATAAAAATTGCAAACTTGTATTAGGTATTGGGTGAAAGACACATGATGGTTTAATTTTGAACTTTAAGCATTCAAGTCAAGTGTTTGGGGTCATTAAAGAAATAATAAAATAAATAAATTCAAAGCTAAAAATAAGTTGGTGGTTCATGTTTGACGGTGGTGAGTCATATTTGATGTATTATTCAAAGCTAAAAATGTTATAAATTCTTCTTCGAAGGCTGATGTCACATGTTTTTAGTTTTCTCTATCTTGAGAGTTTTAGATGGGTGTTTCCCAATTATGATGGGTACCTTATTTTAAGTTTTTATTTTCTTAAAACACAGTATTAAAATGTTACATGAATCATTTCCATTCTTTTATGAGTGATAATATAAAATATTCTAAATTTAAAAAAAATTTAAGAATTTTATTAAATTTTAAAAATCATATAAAGGGAATATTAGTAAGAGTTTGTTTGATTATAATTTTTAAAAATCAATTTTTGTTTTTAAAAATAGAAAAATGAAAAATTATCTTTGAATAATTATTTTTCATATAAAACAAAAAAAATATGTATTCTAAAAACAGAAAAGACATAACAATTAAAAAAAATTTTAAACACCATCTTTAAAACATGAAGAAAATATAAAATAAATCTTTTTATTAGTAGTATATATATAAATATATAAAATAATATTAGCATGAATTATTATAATTATTTTTATAAAATATTTATAAATAACAAAATAATGTTTAATCAGATCATAAATTTCTTTTTTTATATATATATATTTTCCTCCTCCCAAAGCGTACTATTGAAGATTAGGAATTTATTTGAGAATTAAGGGAATAAAAAAAAGAATTAAAATAAAAGAAAATGAGAAAAAAAATTAATTCTTTATTTAGATCAACCAAAATTTTTTAATTCGAAGTAATTAAAATTAATAAATTAAAAAATTAAAAATAATTAACATAAAATTATTTAATTTATTTTTTTAAAATTTTAAAAAATAAATAAAAAAAATAATTAAATTCTCTTATCTTTCACTTTCAACCTCCCAAACATACATGAAAATAGCAAGTCAGGCATAGTTTCTCATAATTATAAAAACATTTCACATTTGTTTGTTTCCTACAAAAGTATGAGATTTTTATTCTCCACACAACTCATTTTTATTAAAAATATGTAAATCAATTTATGGAGGAATTAGTAAAAGGTTATTAAAATAAATTCCAAGAGATCTTATCATACAAAGTTTTTGAGAGAATTTTTAGATTTTATTAGAGATTTCGGAAACTTTGAAAAATAAGAAAACTGTAAAATCAGAATAATTGGATCTTTTTCTTTTTAAAAAAGTAAAAAAGAAAGAGAGAGAAAGACAGGATGAACACAAACAAAGATGGTTACATTCACCATTTCGATTTTTACGTAACCTTTGGATTGAATTAAGGTAGCGAAGAGGGTCAAAAATGGACAGTAGAACTCATTCTTACTGGGACTGTGAATAAGAGTGTAGTTCCATATCGGCAAATTCAATTTTGGAACCCCAAATCGCTGCTACCTCGGTCTGCAATTGCGGTTGTTTTATTTTTGATCCAAGGAACGTCATAGCTGTATCCACCAAACTGTAATACCTGACAAATTTCTGCTTTGGAATCTGCTTGTTCTTGTACCCCAAGGATCCACTCGCAATCTTTACCCAGTCGGAGTTTCCACTGGGTGAGGACTCTGGAATTTCCGGCATCATCGCTGCGAAGTTTGGTTTTTTCTTAGCCATGGCGAACTGGCGTGACTCCTACAAGGGGATGTCCTCAGACAATATGAAGGGTCTGTGTCTTGCTCTATCGTCGAGCTTCTTCATCGGTTCCAGCTTCATCGTGAAGAAGAAGGGATTGAAGAAGGCTGCTGCTAGCGGAATCCGGGCAGGTATTGTTATTCCCCAATTTTTCGTTTATCGTGGGGTTTGATTGTGCAATTTACCGGATAAAGGAGGAAATGTGGGTTTAGTTCAGCGATAATACAATGGGGTTGGGTGGGTAGGGTGCGAATTGAATTGATCACTTGAGATTTGTTCATCTGGACCTGAGCATGAATCGATGGAAGTGGATAGCGGAATCATACAATAGTATCATGTACATGATAAAATTGATTTCATGTGGATGCTCGCTTCTGGGTTATGCACTTACGCTATAGTATGGTGGTTTGAGGTGCCATTTTTGTATTTTTTATTTTTATAAAAGGTTTAAGGTGCCACCAAGGACTGGATTTTAACTAGTAGTTATTTGTCATGGTTGAGTCATCTCAGACGCAGAAGCTTGCTGCTCAATTTTGTTCCCTTGCCCCATGTTTCTGGGTTTTTGTTGCTTTATCAAGTTTATTGCATGCTAGAATTTATGGATGTGAGGAATGCATTAAATTGTGGATCTGAATGATGGATCTCTACTAACCATAATCTGACGTATAAAGGAAATTTTTTTTTTGGTCAAGTTTTGCTTTTGTGTGTATGCCATTTTATCACACAAGTCTTAAAAATGTAGATCAGGTATTGGATTTGAATTCGAGGGTTAGGAAAGTGAGGGGAAAATATTTTCTCATCAATTTTCATATAGCTTTTTAGTGAGACCAAGAATCCCCTTCCCATCCCTGTTGATCTGGAGTAAGTGAGATGATGATGTTAGCATCATCTAATTTGCTCTTTAACTACTTTCATCATTAGAGTTTTTATCTTTGTCAGTTCTGGCATAATCTTGTGCTCATGTAATTAGAAAGAAAATGGAGTCTGACCTGATCTTGCTGTTAATGTTAAATGAACTAACTGGACAAAACAATAAATAAAAACTCTTTGACCAGTTAAATGCTTCTATGGCAGGACAGTTGCATTTTTTTTGCCTATTAAATGAAGTGCACGTTTGGTTTATTTATTTTTTAGGGATGCCTAGTCGTCTATTGTATGAAATATGGAGCAGTTGTCTTTTACTTCAAGTTTGTAATTTTTTGTCTACATATACACTTGCTGTCAGGATGGATATTGCTTAGTGCATTTGTCTTCTTGTTTTGCTCATACTATGTATTTTTGGTTCACAACTTCATGCCATTTTTGTGATGGATCAAGGTTGATGGTGGCTAACTTCTTCAATGATTCCATTTGACAGGAAGTGGAGGCTATTCTTACTTGTACGAACCTCTTTGGTGGGTGGGCATGATAGCAAGTGAGTTATATGTGATTCTATTTGTCATGGATTGATTATTGAATTGAATATGAACTTCATTTTTATTAATTATCTATTTTTTGTGGTTGTGGCTTCTTATCGTTTCTTGTGAGTTAAATTGCATTTAATGGGCTTATTTTGATAATTTAAATTCCTTTGTGCTTCAAAATACTTGGCATGTAATGTAAGACCCTATCAAATAATAAGAGCTCCTACAACCCTGTGCACCTGAGAATCTCATTGGGCTGGAATAGCTTGAATGATTGAACAAACAAGAAGCTAATTTAGAGTCCTCAAGAGAGCAAGGAGCGGAAACTAACGAATTTTTTGAATCAAGTGAGGACAAGGGAAGTGCAACTGGTGACTAATACTTGTGGATGACTTAATAGTAGATTGGTAGGATAAATTCTTATGGCAGTAGTAGCACTTATTGACTGATGTTTTTAAGCTGTTTAATATTGATTCGTTATGTCTAGGGTGTACCTGTGTCTTGCAGGTTGAGACCAGTGCAGCTTTTAGACCTAAAAGGAAATTTTGATGTTGACAAAGAACCTTTACAAATCCAAAAGTTACTACCAAGTTTCCCAAAATAAGTTAGTTAACTTAGTTGCATAGTTAAAGGATTTGGCAATAAGAAGGATAACAAAACTTTGTGGCAGTGTGCAGTTTATGGGACTCTCTGGTATGTATGGTTGGAAAGGAATGCCTGTATTTTAAAGTTCATGTCTTTGCCTTTAAATATCTTAAGGGATATAGTTGTCTATATGGTTACACTTTGGTGCTCGAGAGTCAGGTTTTTCAAGGGAATCTCATTTTCTGATATGCAAAGATAGCTTCTTAAGCCTTTTGTTTCATTTTTCTGTTTTGTTTCAACACTGTACTTTCTCCGCATTGTAATACAATTTCTTTTTCTATAAAAGAAAAACCATGGTTGCATAGTTAATATTAGTAAGAGGAGTGAAATTTATTCTAACAGGCATTTATAATTTAAACAGTGATTGTTGGAGAAATTGCTAATTTTGCGGCTTATGCGTTTGCTCCAGCTATACTGGTCACCCCACTTGGTGCTCTAAGCATTATTATCAGGCATGATAAAAGTTAGCTTCATATTTGTGCTTGACTTTTTGGTGGTAGATGCTGATTCCTGATGTTGTCTTGCAGTGCTGCACTTGCACATGTTATTTTACAGGAGAGGCTACATATGTTTGGAGTTCTTGGCTGTGTTTTGTGTGTTGTGGGTTCTACAACAATTGTTCTACATGCACCTCAAGAGCGTGAAATCGAATCAGTGACAGAAGTATGGGATCTTGCTATGGATCCAGGTAGCCAGGTTTCTGCCTCATTAATATCTTTCTCCCAAATATCATACTGGATTTTCCTTGCTAACCAAGAGACAATAATATTTCTTTTGGCAGCATTTATCTTATATGCAGTCTTGGTTCTAATAGCTGTCTTCATTCTCATCTTCTACTTTATCCCACGCTATGGCCAGACACACATAATGGTCTATATTGGTGTTTGTTCCCTTATAGGTTCCCTGTCGGTATGTCTCTTATCTGGTTGTTGGTAACTTTCTAGTTGTCTGTGCCTTTCCGTTGTTATGTCTTTTCTGAGTGTTTTTATCCTAAAGTTGTTCTTTGACAGGTCATGAGTGTTAAGGCACTTGGAATTGCCTTGAAATTAACTCTATCTGGGATGAATCAACTTTTTTATCCACAAACTTGGGCATTCACTCTAGTTGTAATTGTTTGCGTTCTTACCCAAATGAATTATTTAAATAAGGTAATTTGATTAGTATTCTTGTTTTTCTTGTTAGTTCCCTGAATTCTAGTTGTCAAGTACCATCATGTACTTGGAAATGGCTTGTTTGTTGTTCCATACAATGATGTAGATGTATAAGGTATCATGTATTTATTTGTTTTTACGCTTTTTGTTCCAATGCTTTTGAACACTTTAGATTTTTAGTGTGTTTACTGTGTTTTTTATGCCCACGACCCTTCCCCCTAGTTGGTCCTTGGACCTTCCTAGTAAACCACTAATGGAAATTGATAAATATAAGGAAGATCTAGGTAACTATTGCATATGTCATTGCAGGATTGAATATCCAGTTGGTCAAATGAGAACAAAAGTTCATATTCTCTATAGCTTTAAACTCAATTATCTAGGATTACAACTTCAATAAAAAGCTGCCTGGTCCTGGATGCTGTTTTTGGTTCTGCTATACTATTAATATGAAGCGATTGCTTTACATATGGTCACCTCTAAAATTTTTTAATTCTTTAATGACTAGTGCTTTCTGTTGTATTTTTCATGTGATAATGATTTTTATTTGTTCATTTTAGGCACTGGATACTTTTAATACAGCAGTGGTATCTCCCATTTATTATGTTATGTTCACATCGTTAACCATCTTGGCTAGTATTATCATGTTTAAGGTAAGTTCTATTTGCTAACTGACAGTGTTGGACACTACTTTGTTGCTTTATTTTAAGGTTCTTTTGATTGTGTTCTAATTATCTTGATTGACTGCCTCTTTTATGATTTATTTGTTGAACAGTTGAAGGCTCATGGCCAATGATTGTAGTTAACCATAAGCATCTCTTTAATACATTGTATTCTTAAATGTCGATCAAACTTTCTTTTTAAATATTACCTTGCTGTGCGGATGTTCTTGCCAGTTTAGCATTTCAGATGGATCAGGGTCTGCATGTTATGGATGTGGCACCGTATCAGGTGGTAAATTCTCTTAGGATGGATAGTTAGGGTATTGGCTCTGTGTAGTTTTTTGTTTTCTTTTCTTTTCTAATGTACCAAAAAAAAAAAAATATTACCTTGCTGTAACGTAAGTTGTAACTGCAGAAGACAAAGCAACAGTAAAGAAAGATAGTAAGTGATTAAGGGAGATAAGTTAAGATTTAAGGTTATTTGTTTGCTTTTAGCTGTTAATTCAAAGTTCTAGTAGCTTTAGTCACTTCTTGAAAGTGGAGATATTCTACTCTATTTTTATTTATACATTTATGTTAGATTTTCCTCTCTTTAAATTATACTCAAATTGTAAAATTCATGTCCTTTAGTGTGTTGAGGTCAAGCGAAAAACCATTTTGTTTTGGTGTTGTCGGAAGACTCTTTAGAATACTTTTATCTTGGCCATTGCCTCGTGTCATTGTCAAGGACCAATCATCCAGCGAGCTTAATCTGTTGGGGTTTAGAAGATTGCCAAGAATGGTGATATATATTTTATTACGCCTCTCATTAAAGTCTATTGGGATTGAAGAGTGGACAAATCATAGACCTACCATAACTCGTGTTGAACCTTTGTTTAATTAGGACTGGATAGCAAGGATTCAACTTAGTCGTTTGGTCATAAAAGTAATACCATGTCAAGAATAAGTGCATCTCAAAAGCTTAAGCTGTCAAGAGAAAACCCAAGAATAGTTTGATTTAATAATTTTAACCATCGGTGCTAATACCTCTACTTCTATTTGCCTATCTAGTTTCCTTTAGTTTTTTTTGGTGGGTCCTTATCCCTATGCAGACCATCTATACTACGTGCAACTTAACAGACAGATGATTGCTGCTTGTGGATAAAAAACTAAATGCAGTAGGATTTAGATCTGCGCATACATGTTGTGTGCCAGTTGGGAAGTGTTACATTTGATAGGGTGCAAAACATTCACTCTCCTTCTAATAAGCATCTGTGCCTGCACGGACAAATATGCAAATTCTATTGCACATAAACAATGTTAGAACTGGTTTTCGTTCTTTGTCACTTGATTCATCCTGTTTTCGAAGTTGCAAATTGCCATGTTAATAACTTTCCAGGATTTTTTCAACCCAAAAGAGTGAATGCCCATGACTGGTTATTAATATCTCTTAACATGTTAAGGAATATTTCAACCCAAAAGAGGCAAACAATGCGTTGTGTTAGATTTAACTTTAATTAAGAGTATGAGGGGTAGCAGCAAGGATCAAACTCTTGACCACTTGGCCATTTAGAGACTCTAATAACATGTTTGAACACTAGAAATGGAAACTTAAGTGATGCCCATAAATGGTTTTATTAATTTTTCTAGCAACAACTGTATTATTTAAGGACTAAACTTAAGTATAGTTCTTTGTATCTTTGCTCTTAAGTTATACAATAAAAATAAAGCATTTGGAAAAAACTTTTAGAAAGAAACAATCATGGAGTGATGAGTTGTATAAATGATGTATGTGCCATTTTCTAATTAGAAAACTTAATGAGAAAGATATTAAAACTGCACCTTAGTTTTTTTCTCTATGTAATTAGTAATTTCTGGTTTTTTTTTATTTGAATGATGTGTGTGTATTATTATTATCTACTTAACCAATGTCTGGCTGCTGTTTGCTGTTTTAGAAGATTGAGATTTACTTTTGAATTTGATGTCAGGACTGGGATAGGCAAAGTCCAACACAGGTTGTCACAGAGATTTGTGGGTTTGTGACAATACTTTCAGGAACTTTTCTTCTTCACAAAACTAAGGATATGGCTGACGGTATGCTTTGTCTTTAAGCTCAACAAAGTAGTATAATGGACAATAGAAATTGTTTGATGGTTTTCAACTACAGCTTCTCTGCCTCACTACCTTTTGCCCATGCACTCTCTTACATGACATCTTGAAATTTTTTTACCAATTGATGCAACATGATCATGCACAGGTGTTCATGCATCTTTACCTATTAGACTTCCTAAGCATTCAGAAGATGCCGGCATTGCCATTCCTCTCAGACGGCAAAGTTCCTCAAGATCAACTTGATATATTCTTACGTCATATCTTGCAATTCTCCTTAAGTTATGTCTTCAGGGATAGACTTTGTCACATGGTCGAGAATTTCCCACCCCCATCATTCTTTTTTTTGGTACAGTTGGAGGTGGAAGAATCAGATTCTCCTGTCATTGTCCTTCTGGCTTGCCGAGATGATGCTGCTGCCTTGTATACCTGTCTACACTCCCCATACAGAAAACAAAAGGCCAATGTAATTTTCTGTACACTGATTAAATATAGTGCATTTCAGTTTAATCAAGGTAGTATGGCACCAATTTTTGAATTGCACCGTGTAGAAATGTTATTATCAGTTTATGCCATTTGCAATCAATGCAGCCTCCAATTTTTCCCCTCTACTTGTTACTTGTTAGAGCAAGAGGCGCCAATAAGAAAATTTGTATATTTTCAGCTCAAAAGAATTCCTTTTTGATACAAATGAGGAAGGGAGAACTGGTTTAATTAATAGTTGCTTCAATGGTTCACATGACCCTTTGGGCTCAAAATCACTTTGGATAAAGGTGGCTTTTT
Source organism: Senna siamea (assembly GCA_031216115.1). Classification (NCBI taxonomy): domain Eukaryota; kingdom Viridiplantae; phylum Streptophyta; class Magnoliopsida; order Fabales; family Fabaceae; genus Senna; species Senna siamea. The sequence continues at coordinate 22,501,062 of CM062355.1, forward strand.
TTTTTTTTAATTCCAATCATTTAACTTGATTTTTTGTAATATTCATTCACTCAAGAAATTCTCTCCATCTCTTCCAAAATTGCAAGAGGGGTATGGGTAATTTCATGCACACTTTTTATTTTATTTTTTTAATATTTTTCTCTGTTTTCTCTTGCAACTTATGTAATAATATAAGTAGACCAAACAATGAATGCAGGCAAAATAAATACCCAAGTTTTTTTTTACTCTAATATTCATATATATTAATGTTAAGTATAATTTAATTAAATTTTAAAGCATAATATTGTAATTTATTTTAATATAAATAAAAAAGAATAATTCATTTAATTTTTAATAAGAGTGGAGAGAGAAGAGAATCCCCAAATTTAACATCCACGCGCTCAACTGTTATCCACTCACACCAAATCCGCACTTACTGCCCATATGATTGGAGCACGTGAATCGCGTGATACTTTAATTTCATATTTATTCATTATTCAGTGATGGTGGTCCCACAAGTTAATTAAAATTTATAACACACGCCTTCACAAGTTGATATGCACCATGCATCCGTGTCCACCATCTTAACCATCCATCATCCTTAATCCCGACCGTTCATTTGTTTTTTATTCACAATCATTGTCATCCTCAATTGACGTCTCTGGTAGGTGATTGATTCTCATTATCTAATTAAATTTACTTATTTTGTTAAAATTATTTAATTTAATTTTAAGTTATAGTTGTTGTTTATGAAAATATCAACGATTGTGAAATTATTTGTTTGAGTTTTCCAAGTTATTAATTGCATATTATATTTTATTAAAAATAAAATGTTAGAACAAAGTTTTTCTAATGAGGCCCGAAAATGTTATCCTTTATGATAATCCAAGATATTCGATCGTATGTGATCTTAAATGTGTATTCTTATACATTTGATATTTTATTTTAAAATATTTTTTAAAAGAAATTCAAGCCCGAATATATAATATATGTGAAAATATTGCCGATATAATAATATACTACTTACTATAACTTTTTCATATCGAGAATTAAGGTTACGTGTAAGGAATTGGAAGGGTAGAAATAAACAAGGTATAAAGTAAGGAAAATATTCTGACCAATTCATATAATCTTTTCATATATTAACAATTAAATGGATAAAATTAAAAATAATTTAATTTAAAAAATAATTTAATTTTTTATAATTATTAATTTTAATTGGACACATTTTTTTATTTTTTTATTTATGTATAATTTATATAAATTTGAATTCACATAAAATCAGCATTTAAAGTAACTGCATGTGTGAATATGGTTGGCATTTCTTTTGGATAAAAAGTAAAATTCTTGTGAAGTGTGTGAAAGTTTAGTTTTGTCTTGTTAATAAACTAAAAATATGGACATGCTATATGGTGAATTTTCCCGAAACCTCTCTTTTTGGTGTCCAATTTTTTTTTTTAAAAAAAATGTTTTGGATAAATTCGAATATTGTTTTACATATATAATTTTTTAAAATTATTAGTATTCAAAATCCACTTAACTCTTAATTATAATCTGAAATTCCTTAACAAAAAAGGAGCTATCCTAATTAATAATGTGTCTGTACATATATAGTTTGATTATTTGCCAATAATATATTTTTATTCATTTTAAAAAGGAGAGAAATTTGTTAGTTATTTGAGATTGAGCAGCTACATATATAAATAATTATATATTATTTGAGATTAAGTAGCTACATGTATATTTTTATTTTATTTTTTAATAAATTAATTGACACCATTTCATGTAATTAAAATACATACTAGCTAGCTACCATTAAAATATGATTATTAATGCCACCAAAAAGTAATATATTACTATTTACGGTTTCTCAACATCTTATTATTCCAAGAGTGGAAAATTAGAATGAAAGGATAAATAGAATGAAATCTAAAGAATTGAAGTGCGGCATTTATACTGCAAAAGGAAAATTTTGTGAGCTCATGAATTGAAAATAAGAGGAAATTAAACCAAAGAATGATTGAGCAATGAAAGAAGATGAGAGTGATCTGAAATTGACTGTTCAAGTCAACACCAAAGTCCTTTCTTTGCCTTGTAGACAAAGTTACCATCTTTTAACTTTTGTAATCATCCTTTTTTCTTCCTTTTATGTCTTGTTGATGTTACAATTGAAGCTTCATTTAAATTTTTTCCAACTTTATAGTTTTCGTATTTGTTATGGCAAACCATGCATTTTGGTTATTTTATTCATTGTTATTATTATTTTCTCTTTTTTTTTTTCTGAAATGTTTTATCCAATCATAAATAGTTATCCAAAATAGTAAATATAAAGTATTCTAATTTACATCATTGATTTGTTTGAATATTACAGTGCTATTAATGTCAAAGCAGGCAATTATCATGCTAGATATTTAATTTGCATAAGCATCGAATATGATATATCTATATATAAAATAGAAGTAATAATTGAGTATCATGTTAATCAATATTTTTTCCTTGTCAAGTTAAGTTTATAAAAATATCATTTAGTAATACAAATGGAAAAACATATAAATAATTTTGAAAAAAAATTAAAATATTTATATAAAAAATAAAGAAGGATATAGAGGGGGGAAATGTGACAATAGTATACTATATTTTAACCATACAGCAAATTGATAACTATTATAGGAATAATGCTTATTATAAATTATATATAAAACATTGAATACATAATTTGGTTTTGTAGAAGTATTATTTTAGTTCTTTAAAAATGTTTATATAATTTCAGTTTTAAAAAAATTATCATTAAATCAATTCAATATTTTCTTAAAAAAAACATATCAATTTAGTCTTATTATGAATTCTATATCATTCATGATAATAGAGTTGCCATGCATGTGAGAACAAAATATTAGTAGCTAACATAAATTGTTAATTTTAATATGGTAATAAAAATACCAATAACACATACCTGCTACATGCTAGGCCAAAACCCAAAATGTCACCATATAGACAACTCTGATATTATGAGATTAATAAATTTGTTACATGGTTAGATCAACATATATATATTTTTAAAAAAGTTGACATTAAAATTTAGGGTTTAGAGATCATAATGGTCTTTTGATAATATATGTTAGGAATAAACCAATCAAAGAAGCATATTTGAGGGAATTTTTTCCTTTAAAATTTTTCACAAATATTTTATTTTAAAGAAATCTTATTTAAAATATTGCCTCAAAAAATTTTTTTATAAAAAATTCAAACTTTAGTTTAAGGAAAGTGGTGGTCCTGGTGGAGGTTAGAATCATTCTGACGTCCTTGCTGGAGTTATCTTCAAAGCTTCAGATAAAGTGAATAGGGATCAGTACATAGTACATACTCTGATTCCTTTGTTTAACTCCTAGTTTAACCTAGGATTACTTATTATTTTCTTTGAAAAAAAAGAAGATTACTTATTATTTATTAATTCATTTTATGCTCTCTCTTTCTCTATCTACCTGGCAATCATATTTTGCTTAGTTGGATCCTGGCACTCTAGTAGTTTGATCTTTTTATTAGAAAAGAAAACCCTTTTCTTTGTTTAAAACAACTAATACATGAAAAAGAAAGAAATTTGAAATTGTTTTAGTAAAATAGAATTTAGTCAATTTACCTTGACAAAAATATGAAATAATAATAAAGAATGAAATATAAGGAAGGTCTTGAATTTTTGCCTATGAATACTTTTTTTGAATAATGTTTTTTCCATAATGTCATACAAAAGAAACTAATAAGTAAATAACAAACCAAGACAAATTTCCTCCTATACAAATTCTCTCTGCCTGCTAACTGTCAGTCCCTTTGGACCAAATTAATCAAGCTGACATAAAATCACATTACAAACTCTCCAAATCAAGCTCAAGAAATCAACTTCCTCAAAAGAAAGAGGAAGGAAAATAAGGAGAAAAAACAAAAGAAAACAAAAGAAAAAGAAAAACGCACCTACAATAATACAGCCTACTAGGAAACTCAGTTTCTGATGACCAATATCCATGGATTTTTCAAAGCACTCACTCATCACAAATTCAACTTCCAATAATCTGCAAGAAACAAACCCAATAAACTCTCTATTTCCTGCTTCACAAATTACAAATATGCAAGAAGAAAAAAATGCAAGGAAGCAACCAAGTTGTTATTATATAAACAGATGGAAATTAAGCAAAACTACCCAAATAATGTTCTTTGTTCTTGCAAATCATTGAGAACTATTAGGCCCTTCTTCTCCACTATCAGTAGCTTGTTGCTGCTGGTGTTGTTGCTGTTGATGGTGATGGTGATGGTGCTCCAATGGGTGATTTTGCTCAGAATTCATATTCAAACCAACTCTAGAGTAAGCATTTAGAGCAGCCAACATACCCAAATTAGACTCAGACATTCCCAACCCAAGATGCTGAGATGGTGGCTGCTGATGATGATGATGAGGCATTATCATGGAACCCAATTGCAGAGAACCTGCTCGCCCACCACCACCTTGAAATTCAAGGCTTCCCGGAAGATTGAATCTCGGCATGAAATGCAGAGGCGCTTGTAAGGTATTATTCCCAGAACCAGTTTGTCCAGTAGGAAAAGCCCACATTTGGGTCTCCGGCGAAGGACCCGACCCAGAGCCGCCGGTGGCGCCGCCGGCGTTCATGGGTAGCATCCAGATTGTGCTGCCTGCGCCACTCGTCGGAGCCGGAGCCACCGCCCACATGGCAGCAGCGGCGGGGAGTAAGTTCGGAGGACGAAGAAGGCTGGAAGATCCAGATGCCTCTGGTTGCTTCGGAATTTGCTGTAGATTGCTTTTGAATGCCTTCGGCGAGCTTCCTCCACTTTCGTTCTGTGCTTGGTCATCTTCTTTGAAAAGATCTTCTCTGAAGCGTTTTCTCAAATAGTTCTCGGGCGTGTCGCCTCCGCCACTCTCTCCGCCACCGCCGGCGCCGGGAAGAGTTTCTGCAATCTGGTCGGCGGTCAGTAGATGATTCTGATTCTGCTGTTGGTGGTGGTGGTGAGGATGAGGGTGAAACCCTAACAGAGCAGTGTGTTGAAAAGCTTCTTCGTAAGGATGATGATGATGGTGACCATGAGCAGCGAGAGCCAACGCGCCGTGAAACGTGTGTGGAACGGACTTCGACGGCGGAGCCGAGATCGTCGACCCACTGCTCCGGAGCGACACGTTGAGCGTCGAGAAGTTCGCCGGAATTGTGCCGGTGCCAGTAGCGGCGATGATCGCCGGCTCCGCCTGCTGCAGTAACCATTCGATCGTCTCCCCGTCCGACTTATTCCCCAATTCCCTGGTCAATTGAAAAACCCTAGCCGCACATGTCGCCGGCATTCGAATCCTCCGGCCACGTCCATCGACCTTAGTATGCCTATCCTTCGTGGACCGCTTCGGCGGGTTGGCCGTGGCCGTGGCAGTGGCCGTGGGCGCCGTAGAAATCGACAATTGCTGCTGAATTTGCGATTTCTTCGCGGAATCCGCAATCAGCCCGGGTCGAGTCCCCGGGTGGGACTCAGATCTGGTGGCGATGGCTAGGGAGGCATCAATGAGGTGAGGAGGAGCGGTGGAGGAAGTAGAAGCAGGAAGTGAAGAAGACGAAGAATTATTATTGGATAAAGAAGAAGCAGCAGCAGAAGCAGAAGCAGACGAATTGGAATTGGAATTGGAAGTAGAAGAAGACGACGATGACGAAGAAGAAGCATGGGGATGAGGATGGGCAAGAGCAGCATGGATGGAGATGGAGCCCATGAAGGAGGATGAGGAAGAAGAAGAAGGAGATGGTCTAGCATCGAAACTAGGGACCACAACCTGAGACGACGTGGTTGAAGAAGGAAGGTGAAGCTTTTGGTGGTGGTGGTGAGTGGATATGTTGCTTCTAATCTGCTTGTTGGTGTTGGAGTTGGTGTTTTGAAAATCTGATAATTCCATGAGGTGGGGAAGGTGGGAGAGGGAAGGCGGGGCCTGAGAAAAATGGGTGGTGGGAATATTATTATTTTCTTGTTTTTGGAATTCAAAGATATTGATGATTGATGAACCCCATTGATGTTGTGTTATTGTTGTTCACTTTGTGTGTTTGGAGAGACAGAAAGAGAAAGAAAGTTTGAAAATTTTCTAGAGGTTTTGGACCCAAGTGAGAGTGAGTTTTGTGGGGTTTTCTGGTTTTTGCTTTGATTGACTGTGTCTCGGTGAGAGAGAGAGAGGAGGCCACTCGTGGGGTCTCGTAAAAGGGATGCCAAAAAATAGCCCTTTGTTTTGCCAACAAAAAATGCCACGCTGCTATAGCAGCCCTCATGTATGTTTTCCACTTTGGATTCACTTCCAAGTCAATGATATTTGTTTTTGTAGCGTTAATTTGGATCTAACACTGCAGGAAAAAAGTGGGATTTTGATTCTTTGAAGTGTAGGAAAAAATAAAATGATAAAGTATAAGAAAATAAAAAAGAGATGAACTAAATATTTATTTGTATAAATTTGAATATATATATGTCTTATTTCACCACTTTTTTTCTCCACTTTAGAGTATTTAAATCTATGAAAGTAATCATCCACTTTTAATATTCCAAGACTTTTTTAAAATTACTTTTTTTTCTCAAAAAATTTTATTATAATAAAAATTTAGACTAATTCTCAAGCTTAAAGATACAAAGAATATCATTTAATTTAAGAAGGTTTGTAATTTTTCTCTTTAATTTTATAAGTCTACAAAAAGTTTCATCAAATTTTTAATTCCGTGTAAAACACTGTTTTTTGTTAGCATTTTTAAATAAATTTTATTACAGTTATGCAATTTTATTTTCTCAACCTAAAAATTTTGACAAATAAACATTTAAAATTTTAATTTTATGCAATATACCATTTTACTTTTTCTAAGATAAACAATTACTTGAATAAAAAAGTTAAAGGAAAGAGATATGTTGTACACTTTTAAATGATTTAAAAATTCTCTTTATTTATTCTTTATAATAAGAGAGAAATAAAAAAAAACTCATATTCATGAAATTTATCTTAAATGAATTAAAAATTAAAATTTTTTTAATCTCTTTTTATTATAGATAAATAAATTAATTTTCAGCTGCAAATCAAATGTAAACTCATTTTAAACTTTGCGAGTAAAAAAGTTACAGATAGTTTTTCTATATTTAAACTTTTAAAAATATGTATTCTTTTGTATTGATTTAATATAATAAATAATTCACCTAATTATTTTTGCAAGTTTTATAAGCACATAAAACAAGTGAATGCGATGCAACAATTATATTGTATTTTTTCACGAGCAATGTAATCATAATTAATAAGAATTAGTTCAATTAGTAAAATCTAGCTGCATCAATGTTTATTGTCTTAATTAAACTTAAACAACTTATTAATCCTTTAAATTTTGTATTTGAACAAAGAAAAAAGAAAGTAGTGCTAAAAATCTCATGAATTAGTTTCTCTTACAGAAGCAAAATGACAATTGACTAGTGATTCAGATTGATGAGCTAGCTAATCTAGATTTTCAGAGAGAGAAAAAAGGACAATAATTGGGTAGTGGGTGAGATGATAAAATACAGAAGAGGGGAGAAAATTTTTAAGTACAATTATAATAATTTTTGTTATTCATTTTTATGTATATATTTTTTTATTAAAAATAATTATATTCAAGATATTGAATAAAAATTCATACTTTAATTTGTTACATTATAAAAAATTAGTTAATTTTATTAAATTTAATGAAATATTAATTATAATACTTACTAAAATATGTTTAATTAAATGTTTTAAGGGATGAAATCTATTATTACACGTTTATTAATAAATCTTTATTAACTATTTGTATTATTTAACTATGCAAAAGGTATTACTTAAAAAACGTACAAAGGTGAGCATAAGTTATAAAAGCATCTAATGCAGCCAGCTCATCCCAACCCAAATCTACATTGAGTTGGTTTGTTCAGACATCTTTTTTTAAAATTATATATAAAAAATAAAATAAAATTTTCAATTTGTGCAATGGTCAAATTTGACCACCACCTCCTGCTTTTGATAAGTAGATAGTGGAAGGTATGAAAAGACAAATTTGCCCTTAGCAAGGATTTTTCAATTTTAGTTGTTGGCATCATTTACTCAAATAAAAAGTTGCCTTTGTGTGTACCCAAAGAAATTGTTGAGGAAAAATAAATAATTAAGTAAATAAAATAAAGAAGTTATAATTAACTATCAGTTTGGTTGGGTTTTAATTAAGTGTTAATTTTGTTAATCTTTAAAAAATTTTAAGATAAAAAATTTTAATTTTTATGTTAATTAACATAGAAGAGAAAAAAAAAACTTTACAATAAGGGAAATTGCATGTGAATTAAAGATTAAAGATCAAAGATTGAATGTATGCTATAATATGTATATGGTTATTAAAGTCATGCGAAAACAAAAGCACAGAAAGAGGTTTTATTTCCGAACTTCAATTGGTAAGAAATTATTTTCTACTTAAAAAAAAAAGACAGCGAAACTTGACTTATCTTTATGTTTTTTTAGAAGATTATTTTTTATATATAATTACAAATGATTAAGTAAAACAATGTTTTGAATTGACATGTCTCAATACATTATTAATTTGGTGGTAAAGCCTTCAGGTTTATAAAAATCATTCTATTTTTTTTATTAAAAAAATCAGGCTTAACTAATCGTTTAGACCAAAAAATTAGTGAATTGATCTGTTGATTAATTTGAAATACCTATAAAATTAAAGAGTTGAAAAAACAAGTCAAATATTGATAAAATTTATAAAAATTGACAGTTTAACCAGTCTGAGTGGTTCATTATTTTTTTTAATATTTTAAAAAAATTATATTTTACATCCCTCAATTATGCCTATTTAATATATCATATACTTAAACTTTAATTTGTAATGAATCACTCTCTTAAATTATTTAAAATACTAAAATTGTACTTAAAAAACTCAAATTTTTTTTTCTTTCTCCAATATTTCTTCACATATAATATAAAATTAAATGAAGGAAAAGAAGAAAAAAAATTATATGATAAGTATATAGTTATTAAATTTAACTTTAAATATAACAATTTTTTAATTTTTTAAATAGTTTAAGTGAATAATTTGTTACAAATTAAAATTTAGATAGATAATATGTTATATAAACATCATTGAGTATTGATATTTAATACTAATAATTATTATTATTTATTATATTATATTAAATAATTAATTTATATAATATTTATACAATTATTTATTATATTATATTAAAAATTAAAGATTTATTATAAAATATAAAATTAAAAAATATATATTTAAATGTCATTAATTCAATCAAAATTCAATTACGATTAAAGTAATAAATCGTAAATCAATATCTCAATTGGTTTAATTTTTAAAACCTTACTATTTTCATTCTACTTGAGAGTTACTAAAAAAATAAACTATTAAAAGTTGTTGTTAGCTTTTCTAAAAGATTCAATCATACAATATTAAGTTATAAATAATTTTTGTTTCATATTTTAATAATAAATAAATAAATAAATAATTTAATTTTATTTAATCAAATTATTCATTTTTTAATTTTCAAATCAGTTAATTTTTATAATTAATGGAATGTTTACAGATAAGTGAGGGGTATTTTAAAAATTTTTGCATTAAAAACAAAAGTATAAGAATAATCAGCCAAGCAATCCAAGCTGGACCCACTTGCTTTATCATACTGCTTTATCATACTAATTTAGTTTGAACAGATAATCATCATATATAATTAATTCTACTAACAAACACAAACGCAAAACCTTCATCTTTTCCTCTAACATCTCGACGATATTAAATTCAACAAATCAATTGCCATTATCACTCACAGATCACATTTGATTTAATATAAATAAATAAAAATAATACAGTAAATTATACTTTCATCCTTTAAAATATATCAAAATTACATCTTCCTCTCTTTTATTTTAAAATTTTGCATTCTCTTATTCTAAAAAATAAAAGAAAAATATATAATTTCTCTTATTTTAACTAAAATATCCTTAATAATATTATTAAAATTTTTAAAAAATATATTTTATAAATTTGTATTTAATTATTATTTATTTTAAGTTAAAAATAATAAATTTATTTTTTAAAAATAATTTTATATTAATCAAATATATATTTAAGTGTATGAATAATAAAAATAAAATAATTTAATTAATATAAATAAAATTATAAATTTTTTTATCTCAAAAAATATAAAAAAAGATAATATAATTTTAATATCTTTATATATATATATATATATAATTTAGTCAAAAGAATATGGTCTAAAACCTTTCCTTGAGAAGATGATGACAAAATATTTTAGTTAATATTTAATTCGATAGGTTTTATAGTAAATAAAGGCAAAACTAATGGGCATAAGAGTAAATAAATAAATTGCTCCTTATTAATTTCACTGTACTGCCTGCTGCTATGCAAGGACAGTGATATCAGTGAGAAATACTATTCATCCATCATGCCCTGTTTGTTTGGTTCTCCTTATTTAAAGGGATTCGTGACAGAGACCTCTCCATTCTTTCGTTTTCATTATTTTCTTCATTCTCCTAAATTTTTTTCAACTAACAGAAAATTTAGATTGAATTATATTACTTTTGGAACAACTTATAATTGATATTTTATAAAAGATTATACTCATTTTTTATTAATAAGTTTTTTTATACTAATTAAAATAAATGTTTTCTTTTTAACATAATAACAAAAGTAATTAAACTAATATTAAACTATTAAATGATATAGATTTTATTCTTAGTTAACAAGGTAATTAAAATATTTAAGTAATTTAATATTTTTTTTTTAAATTCATATTATATAGAAAATTAATTTCCTTGCAGAAAATAATTAGATTGGTAGGTTTTTACAGAATTATGCCAAATATGAGGAGAATCAAGTATAATGTGTAAGATAAGAGAAGTATTAAGCAAAATTTAACCAAATCGAATTAGCGTAATTTACTCTTAAAATCCAGTATAAAAGAAAATTTTAATAATGAATTCAGATGTAATTTTATTGGGCCCGTATGGTCTTATTTGAAAAATTTTAAATCTATAAGTAAATATGAATAACTCTTGATCTAATAAATAATTTGTTTTATTAAGCTATTATTAATTATATTTATCACAAAATATTATATTATAATTTTTAAATATAAGAAAAATTAACTATTTTATTATATATTTATTATTATAAAGAGGTAATTAATGTAATACCTATTTTTAATTAAAGCATTAAATCCCATATATGAGTAGTAGTATAAATGGCATTACATTTTGCAAAAATATTAAATTTGTTAATTATATGAATTATGGCATAAGATTCCAAATGACACAGAGGTTGTCAGGAAAATTTAAGGTCACACTTGTATGTATTTGAAAGAGGGTCATTAAATTAGTGGTGACTTTTGCATTCAAAATAGGTTTTACCATTCATGTCCCATCAGTGTCTATTTCCATTTCTTTCTGTTCCTACAACCTTTCCTTTTTTGACTTGTAACCATTTGCTTTTTTCAGTTTTGCTTTTTCTTCTTCTTCTATTTACTTTCAATTAGTTTATAGTTTATAAATAACACCATTCAAATAAGTGATTTAGGTTTTGGTTAAATTCTTTTTCCATATACAAATAAAGGTACTTAGTGTGATTTATTTTTTCAAAAATAAGCATACCAAATTTGTTTTAAAAAAATTAATTTAAAAATTAAGCCTTTATTCGATCTTTTCTATAATTCTTAATTTTTAAAAATGGTAACAAAAAATAGATAAAAATATACATAATCTTCTTGTTTCTCAAATTTAACTATTTGATTAAACAATGCATTAGATATTGTTCTTTATTATGTATCATATATTTTAATCCTGTTAAAATGAATGATTATATTTAATACTAACAATATTTTGAATAAAATTATTTTTAATAAAAATACATATAACAAATAAAAAAATTTCCCACTTAAATAATTTGTTTTAATCAAATCGAACAATGAGTTAAACAATAAAAAAATAAAAGTTACTCAAGAAAACATAATGTATTTAAAAAAAGAGATTGTCAGAGTTTTATTGCTAATGGTTCCTTATAAGGCGGAGGTAAAGTCAACTTTGCAGATCTATCTGCTCCTTGCTTGGTGTTAGTTCCCCAATCCTCAGCTATTATTTGAATTTTATTTAATGTTTAATATTATTAAATCTCAACATATAATATCTAAAATTAATTAAATATTTTATTATTGAATTAGTACTTTTTATTAGTTGCATATCCACAACCACTAATTGGAATGCTATTTATAAATCATAATCCACGTGGACAAAGTTTTTTTCTGTGTCACTCCTTAAATTTTCTACATAATCTACTGCATTGGACCCATTTGTTTATTTCTATATATGTTCATGTATAATTAATTTTTTTTTATTTATTCTTAATATGTCCCACTTTTGAGTTTTGACAAGCATAGCTTCTTCTTTTTTTTGTTTTGTCTGAAAACATAGCTATTCAGAATTATATTTATATATCAATTTATATTTAACTTAATTTATTACTAATTTATTGGTTTACCTTTTATAAAAGAAAAAAAAGTCTTTGAACGTTGAACCATTTACAAAGAGTTTTTTAAAAATAAATTATTATTTTGACTCTGAGAAACATGTAATCTTTAATTTTTTCCTTCAAATAATATTAAAATGACTTAAAACAATAATTAATAGGACATTTATATAATTAATATAAGAACTAAATTATTTCAAAAATATTTTTAAAATATTAAAATTTAAACAAAATATACCTTTTAACAAATAAAATGATAATTTACTTATTTTAACAGGTACGAAGTTTTATTTTAAAGTATAAAATGAATTAATATAATGAAAAAAATTTAGATAAAAGAATCTATTTTCCTAATAAAATAAAAATTTTATGAATAGACACTTATCGGCAAAACTCTAAATTAAAAAGGGAATAAGAATCAAACATGAAACATGAGGCTTACCTTTTTGGTGTGAATTTGTTTTTTATAATTTTGGCCAAAACACTTTTTTTATTACGTATTGATAAAAGATGCAGGATCCAATGAGGTATTGAAGGCGGTGAAAAAAAGAGAGGGTAAAAAAGTATAGTAAGTGGTACACGTGGGGTGTGTACAGTGCGTACGGTTTAGAAAGATATAGCATAAGTTTCACTTTCACTGTTTTACTGTCTCCCTCTCTCTGGCTTTATTATTATTATTGCCATTATTTACACCTGGAGAGAAAGAGAGAGGAATTAAATTACTGTGTTACAGAGAGAAAAAGAGACAATATGACGTCATCACAGGTGGTTTTTGAGTTATGAGTGGTTGGTTCAGACTTCAGAGCTGAAAGCGTTGCAGTAATGATTATTATACGGATTTGGATATTATTTTGACTGCACTTTTCCCTAACCCCTTTCCTACTTTTGGCATGCTATTGCTAACCATATTTTAATTTCTCTAATTTTTTTTAATTAGTTGATAAATATTAAATATTTTTAAAATGTACAAAAAATTATTAAAAATAATTTTTTTAATATTTAAAAATTAAATTAGTTAATTAAATAAAATTGTAATCAATGTTTGAAGGTATTGGTTAAACTTTTTTAATTAATAACAAATTTAATGTCTTCAAATTTATAAAATAATAATTTTTAATATTTAAAACTTTTATTAACTAGTCAAATAAAATCTTAACTAGGAGTTTCATTATAAAAATATTAGTTAACAAAAATATTTTTAAACAGCATAAAGTTATATTTATATAAATATTTTGAGAAAATAGGATTAAATTATTAAAAGATGTATATTTTTTCTGTTAACTAAAAAATTAAAATTTTAAAGTTTATAATATGATAATATACTTACTATTTTTTTTGTTGAAACTAATAAAATACAAAAATGTATTAAACTTTAATTAATTTGAATCCAACTTACTAATATTTTATAAAAAAGAGTAATTGTGTTCAATAATGTCAATTTAACTCTTTTCAAATATTTGCAAAATTTTGGAAATTTATAATTAAATAGTAAGAATTATCTTTTGCTATTCCAATATATAAGTTAAATCCTAATAATTCTTTGTACAAAAAAATTTATAATTGTTTTATTTTTAGCAGAATTATTGTAAGAAGTAACATTTACATGTAGAATTAGTCTTGATACTTTTTTACCAAAAAAATTAGATATCCAACTCATTTATAATATTATTAGAAATAGGAAAAATATTTCTTAGATCCATCATGATTCCCCGAGGTAAATATACTTTTTTTCCCTCAAGGAAATCTCGTAAAATTAGAATAATATAGAGAATATAAAAATGGTCTTTTGTTTTGATTGTTTATTTTTATTTGTTTAAGGCATTTATGATTTTTTTTCTTTTTAAAATTTTGAAATTACTAATGCAGGGCCAGGCGCAGATTGAGCGCGTGGATTCCACTCTCCAATTATAGAATTGGCGGCCAAATTAGTCAAGTGGGGGCAAGTGAAATGTCATTCTTCTCTAAAAGTGGGGTCCACGCTCCACAAGCGGACATGTCATCTATGAAGCCTTATCCTGAAGCGGTTTTGTTAGGATGAGGGTGGTTTTACTTAACATTCTCGTGAACTCTCTTCTAATTTTTATTTATTTTTCATTTAGATTGTCAATTTAGACTTGCATCATATAAAATATATATAAACATGTCTTAAGAATCTAATAAAGAAAAATGAAAAAATATGTATATAATTAAAACTTATAGTTATAAAAAATTAAATTATATTAAATTATTTTTTATCAAATTATTATTAATTTTATCTATTTAACTATTAATATATGATAAATTTATATAAAAGTTAATAAACTCCACTCGAAAATAATTAACAAGAAGTTCAATCAACAAGCATTGTATTGATCATAAATTTTTAATTAAAAACAGTTTTGTATAAGATATTATCAAATACAATTTAAGATTAAATAATTTAAAATTTCATGTTTTGTTTCTATAGGAAAATTTATAATTATATATATATAGTTAAAATTTATAAAATGTTATCTTAAATTTTGTTTAAAAAAATCATGGACTAGCCCATAAAACATTGGGCTTGGGGTCCATGACAAGCTAAAAAGTGATTGCTCGTTACAATAAACAAAAAGAAAAAGAAAATAAGAAACGAAATTATCACTTTAACCCTGGTTCGATTTTGGGTGATGAATGACAAACGTGAACCGGTCCAGTCCGGTTCAACAGAGCACCAAGCAAAGCAGACCAATCCGAGACGACCATGGATCCTCAAGCTTTCTCCTGGTTCCGATTTTCCTTTTTCTCTCTGACCTTTTATACCTCCCTGAATGTTGACCTTACCCTAACCCTAAAAAATTCTCAGGGGACTCTATCACAATCTCTTTGGTGGAGAAAAAGGAGTCGTAGCAAGGCTTTGAAGAAGAGCGAGAGAGATGGAGACTCAGTTCAATTATAGTCTCTTCGAGAGGCGTCCCATCCTCAAGTCTAAGACTCCCTTCGTTAAATGGGTTAAAGAATGGTACTATCTGTTTCTTTGATGGATTTTACTCCTTTTTGGTTGTTAATTATTATATTTATGTTCAATTAACGTATTATGTTGATCGTGGGTTTGAAAATTGTAGAAGAATATCTTTATTTATTTATTGTTTAGGGGTTGTTTCCGTAGCTATTTAAAGCAAGCCCAAGAACATAGCATAAAGGGAGATAAAACAAAAGAAAAAAAAAACTCATGGGCCTCAATTGAAGTTTCTTATGAGTTGTAGTGTCACTGAAAACTGGGATTGGAGCTGGGTATTTTTCATGCTCCATTCTGTTTTGATGCTTTTGATACACAATTTAGTGTAAATAAATAGTTTATTTCTGTCACTGGCCAAAAAAAAGTTTAAGCAAAAGTGTGTTTTTCGTCCCCTAAATTCTTTTGTTATCAATTTCCTCCTAAAACATGTTTTAATTTTGCCCTCAATGTTTATAAAAATGAAATCAGCTAAACTTTCAAATGAGTGGCTACATTATTATAATATATATATATATATATATATATATATAAAGATGAATTTAGCTAAGTGGATACTTGTTTTGTTAGTAGTGATGATATTGTCTTCTGTAATTTTTTGGAAGAAAAAAATTGTAAAAATATGCTGTTTTTTCACTTAGTTCATGAAATTGGGTCAAATATTAAGACTGTCTTATTACGTGATTGACAAATCGTTATGTATGATTTTTTTTTAAATTTTTTTGACTGATCTCCCATGCTGATATTCCTTCACAATATTTAATACATGAGAGAGTAAAACATCTGGGAGCCAAAGGAGTCATCTAAAAAGGGGTTTTATTTTCCTTTTTGTATATCATTGATTTTTCCTTATCTTTGTACTGTGTCCATTTTCCTTGTAGTCAGACTCTTTGAGCCTTTTATTTCGCTGTTCAATTTGTCTACTGTTCTAATAATCAGAATAATATACCTGCCTGCAGGGTTCCCCAGGATGTTGTAGCAACTGGAGGGAAGTGCATGCTTTTCAGATGGGTAAGAGGTCTGTGACCGTTGCTATCTAGCAAACTTAAATTACATCTTTTCTCACTTCTGATCCTACTTTGTACTAACAGAAAAAGAACAAAATTATAGAACATTCAGTAAATTGAAGTTTAAGTATGCGTTGCATCTAAAGAATCATCATATATGGAATTCACTGATTTGATGCTGAATTAAGTGTTCTAACGGTTTCTTCTTCTTCTTCTTTAATTACTTATTGTAGAGGATACCCTAAAGGCCTTAAAGGATAAGGAAAAAGAACCATCAGTTCCTGAACCAGAACCAGAGCCAACTACTGAAGTACTCTTTCTCTGCAGCTATGAAGGCTGTGGAAAGACTTTTATAGATGCTGGTGCTTTGAGGAAGCATTCTCATATCCACGGAGAGAGGCAATTTGTTTGTCACTATGAGGGATGTGGAAAGGTAGGCATTTTGCTTTCAATTATTATTATTATTTTTTGGAATCTTAGATTCAAACAGACACACACACACACACATAATGTCATATGCAACCATTATTCATATTGCCAAGCTTTAAAATGTAATATTAAAGCAAGCTGCAAAAGCAGATTAAAGGTTCAATTAAGATCTAGTGCATAGAGTATGTATACCAAACAATATCCTTGTAGGGAACATCACTTAGACTTGATTATAGCTGTAATTTAGTTAGAATAACTGAATAAGGCTTCTTTGCATTTGTAGGTTGTTAAGAAAAACAGTGAAATACTTGTTGGCAAATAATTATTACTTTTTGTAAAGGAAAAGAAATTATTTGTGTTCATCTTTACTTTTTCATATTTACTGGCCTGCCAGGCTGCCACCCTTTTTCTTTCAGCAGTCTTAGAGCTAATGGGTTAGAAAAATTTTGTATATAAAGTTACATGCTCAAATACATACAAGTTTGCTTAATTTTTTATGGCTTCATGGTGAGAGAATTACAGTGAATTCCTGTCTGTTTTATCACTCTCAACTCTTATGACTTAGTGAAACGGAGTATTCAAGACTCCAGATAGGAACAGAGACACTGTTTGCTGCCATAAATTTAGGCTTTGATGCATTTTCTAGGAGAGACCTTACACATAATTAAAGTCCCCACTATATTTCATATTTTGGAGGATAGCATATTAAATGATTTGCATCTCATTGTTTATTTTTAAATAAAAATAAATCTATGGATAAAAAAATTGTCACGTTAGATGACAACTAAAATCTCTAAATTCTCACCATTTCACTAAGCCAGATTGTAAATTTTACCTGTTGGTATTCGAAATTTTATTTGTCGTATAATGTGACATATTTCGAACCATTTATTTACTTTTGAATTAAAATGCAACTAAAATGACAGTTTATATGATATCATCATATGTGAGGATCTTAATCTCTATGCACGAGATCTAAGTGCCCATTTCCAAATATTATAAGTTTTAAAGGATTATAATTTTAAAATTTGATGTAGCGTGGAATTTTATTGAACTAACACATTGAAATGGTACGGGGCTACCAAATGTACTTAGTAATAGAAGGATTGACCCAAAAAGGATGGCCCAATGCATGAGGCTCTCACCAGGTGAGGTCTGAGGAGGGTTAGATGTACGCAACTTTACCCTACAAGCAGAGAGATTGTTTCTAGGATTTGATTTTGAACCCATGACCTCTAGGTCACCTGACATCAATCTTACCTTTACTCCAAGACTCACTCTTAATAGAAGGATTGACACAAATATGTAAAAAATTATCCCTAGAAATGAATAATGCATTAGATTTTGCTAAAGTAGTCATCTAGTAAAACAATATATATTTTCTTTTAATATAGATGAAAAAAAAAAATAAAGATAAGAGGGAATATTACAAAAAGGTACAGAAACAGAGGACAATGGATTGTCTAGAAACAAAAGCTAAAACATAAGGTAAAAACCTAGGCTCTAACTTGGTACTTAGAAGAGCCTACCAATCTCTTTGAAGATCCACAAGGGATACTCCCCTAAAAATGCCATTTGCAGAAAATGTCTTACCTGAAGACCCCACCAACCACCTAAGATAGAACAATGCCAAAGAGTCTTATGCTCCTTTTTGCATCCCAAAACTTGTGAACTTGGTTGCTATAAAATCCCCAAGAGCAACTGAACAAACCCAACTATCATCAAAGAAACCGAATTGCGAATTCCAGATGTTCTAAGCTACTTTACAATGTAAAGAGATGATTATACATATTTGAAATTTGGAAACACATTATACAAACGCCAGGTGATAAGGCTTTGCTGTGTCTACAATTGAGTCGAAAAGTGGATAAACAAGAAATGAAAAGAAAATAAAACCTAGGCATGTGGACCTTTGACTTTTAATTGAGATTTTCAAATTTAAGCATAGGCCATATTTTGTTGTCTGGTTACACTGGGATGAAAGTAGATCCTTTATACTAGTTCCTAATAATTTTATGCCTTGTACATAACAATTTTTAGGTACAGTGTTATATCTAAAGTTATAACTTCATAGATTGCTATTTTTATTGTTATATTTTGATATTTGATTACTTTTCAGAATGTGAGGTCTATATTTAGCAGTGTTAAAAGTAATAATTTTTTGTTGCAGAAATTTCTGGATAGTTCAAAGTTGAAAAGACATTTTCTCATTCATACAGGGGAGAGGGATTTTGTATGCCCTCATGAAGGCTGTGGTAAGGTGATACATCTATCCATTGAAATAGTCAATTCTTATTTCTTTTAGATAGCCTTTCCTGAGTTGATGTAAATTGTTCTGTTTCTTGATCTCTAATTTCTGCTTATAAGGATCAGTTACATAATTCAATTAATTTCGTGCTTGGCATCCCCTTCCCAGTTCCTACCATTAATATCAGAAACAGTTCATCTTTTACTGTCCACTCTGAACTCAACAGTTTTTCCAATGGCAATTATCAAAATATGGAGGCAGTAAAACCTCTGACCTTGGGAATAAGGGCAATGAGTAGTTAATTAAGGACTAGACTTATATGTAATTCCTTATATATTTGCTATCAGGTTCTCTAATCAAAATAAAATATGTGATAATTTTTTTAAAAAAAGAACTAATGATGAGAGAGATGTGTTGTATAAACCATACACGTATTAGTTTTTAATTGAAGAACCCGATGGCAAAAATATAAAAATTATACTTAAGTTTGGTGATAGAGGAAAACCCGATAAATTACGAAACATATAAATTGTGAACAATTGTTTGGTGCTTTATTGTTTGACCACTTCTAAAGCATCATTACCATTGTCAACATAATAAATGTACAAAATCAGTGCATATTAATCTGAATCTGTGAAATAGCAGCTCTGAGAATGAATTTGACATGAAGTTGGTCTATGTTTCACAATATTTACACAAAGCTAATTTGTTTGTTTTTAAATATAACAACAAACAGAGCAGCTTTAAAGTCCAAATTTGCACTTTTGATCAGATAAATTATTGTTGTATGAAATGTCAAGAATCATTATTCACTATTTATTCTCTCGTGGCTCTAGTATTGTCTATTGCCTAATGCCTTAATGCCTTTTATGGATGTATGTTTGTGCACATAACGTCTTGCGGACCAATACGTATTTGCAGGCCTTCTCCCTCGATTTCAACCTAAGGTCTCACATGAAAACACATTCACAAGAGAACTATCATATTTGCCCATACCCAGATTGTGGAAAGAGATATGCTCACGAATACAAGCTAAAGAATCACATTTTATCGCAGCATGAAAAGGTTGGGTTATCTCTCACTTTTGTGTGGCTAGTGTCTGGTACATATTTATCTCATTCATTGACCACTCCATCTGTTCATAATAGTTTGTGCATACAAAACAACAAACAAAGTCTTATCCGACTAGGCAAAATAGTTTATGCATATTTTATTTTATTTTTCTTGGTCAAGAAGTTTTTGCATATTGTTGCATGAAGCATATCTGGCCTCTTTGGTCCACTTGGTTTGGCCTGTTACTAACAGACACAAGCATGCAATGCAAGACTAATGTATACTCTGGATACCTGTACAAGTAGGTGGATGGTCATTATACCCATAACTGATGGGTATCTGAACAATTTATCTGCTTGGATCTGGGTATGAAAATTAATAAATGAGTTGAAGTCCAGGTTTGAAAATTTTGAAGTTATTACAAAAAATAATAAAAAGTAAAAAATGAATTACATGCTTGGATTAAATGGTTGATATTTGTCTCTTTCTTTTTTAATTTGAATTTTAAATTTTGATGTTTTTATAAATTAGATTTGGGTAAACAAGTCATTATATGAGCAAAAATGTTCAGTTTAAAATTTCTGCAGGTCTGGGTAATTGGGTACGGATACAGGAATTTATTATCTGCACGAGTGAGTTTGGGATGGGTTTAACATTTCTAGTACAAGATGTTGATATTTGAAAACTATGACTACTCCAGTTATGGATGAAGTCAATGTGCATGTAAAATGGCGAGGAATATCAATGACTTTAAAACAATCTTTAATTTTCATTTTTGTTCTTGTTGTGTTATAGAACGGGTCTGTGGATGTGAATGTGACAAAGCATACTCCACCTTCAGAGAAGCCAACGAAAGCTTCAAAACCTTCTGGGGGAGCTTATGGTTCTGCATCATCTGATCGCCCTTTTGCTTGTCCTTATGAAGGGTGTGAAAAAGCCTATATCCATGAATACAAGCTTAAACTCCATTTGAAGAGGGAGCATCCTGGGCATTCTGATGAAAATATAGTAGAGAATGCTCAGGCTAATAATGCTGACAATGAAATGGATGAAGCAAGTGACCAAGATGCCTATGGTGGGAAACGATCAAATGGTAGGAATCAGAAGCAAAGTAAGACGAAACCAAACTTGAAGTTGCCTCCTTCCAAAGTTGCACGACGCAAATCGTCAGCTCCTCCTGCTGCCACTTTGAAGGTGACTAAGAAACCTTGGCCAGTGAAAGAAGAAACTTTCGAGGAAGAAGACAGCGAAGAAACAGAAGAGGATCGTGACAATGTTGAAGATGGTTGGAGATATGCAGGAAACAACGAAGAAGAAGATGATGAGGAAACAGAGTATGAAGACTGAAACTTAGTTACTGTGTCTTGTATAAAACAGAATTTTTGTTGTTATCATTTTTACCTTCCAACAAATTTCACTATTCTCTAATTTATTTGCTTCAGAAAGGGTAATCTCTTTTTATATATACACAGTATATTTTCTGCAATATTATAGATATAGATATAGTTTTGCTGTTGATGCCAGAATCCATTTCAAGATTAATTTTATGGCCTAAATTTGTGTATAATGCACTATTTGCCTGTTGTTATCACAGTAGTTCCTTAGCTTCTTCCTCTTCTCGTAAGGTGCTTGCTCACAAGTCATAGATAGTTAAAACTCATACTACATATATTATTAAATAAAAAAAAATGAAGTCATACTCATAAATGAATTATAAAGAATATTTTATTAAAAAAAGGAATTATATAGAATAATACTGACACTAAATATGCATAGCACTGAGCATTATTAATTTTTGGTAGAATCTTTCTAAACAGTGTATGTACTAACTTCTCTGAACATATAGAATAATAGAAGTTAAGACGGCTATTGAATGCTTAATTATGACTAAATGGAAAAAGATATGATCACAATAATTTCTAACAAAAGTAACACATATGGTAGAATCTAAGATCAGAGGTCATAAAAATGATGACGTTGGCAAATAATGAAAAACTAATAATATGACTAAACATCAACCACTTGAGGTCATAAAAAGGTTGAATGATTAAGTATAACCCTTAAAAAATAGGTAAGGATTAGCTAACCAGTTTCTTTAAAAATAATTTTTTTTATTTTTAATAACAGAAAAAGGTAATAAAATGACACTCTAGTCCAAATCAGGGTACATATTGGAGATCGAGTATTTATAGGAAATTTACATAATCTATCATAGAGAGAACATTCGGTTTTAAATTTAAATCATGCAATTATTATGAAATAAAAATCGATTAACTGAGTGAATCCTAATTAATTTTGTTAGTTAACCTGTTAACTCAATCTTTAAAAGTCAAATATCACTTTTCAAATTTGAATTTTTTAAAGTATGTGCACATATATCATTGATACTTTAAGGTAAATTTATACAAAAGAATACTAATGATTGATTAAATTAGAGTAACAAGTATTTTTTCTTTTTAGTAAAATTTTAAATTCGAGTATTTAATATAAAAAATATTTGGCTAAAAGAGTTTTATCTCTATAAGAGTTTTGACAAGCTCGAGGTAGATTAATGTGAGCTTAGTATAAACTTTTCAAATACTAATGGTTTTGATTTAAAAAAAAATTAAGAGTTCTGCATTCTATTTATTAAATTATTTATTAACTTAATTAATTATTATTATTTTAATAAACATTAAATAATGAAAATATTTGAGCCTTAAAACCTTAATTCTCATTTAAGACGACCAGTTAGCTCACTCTTTAAAAACTAAATCTCACCCTTTGAATTTAGATTCTTTAAAATATGTATACATACATCATTGTTCTTTTAAGAAAAGTCTAAAAAATATATTAACGAGTGATTTGATTAAAGTGTTAGATATTTTATTTTTTTAAAAATAATATTTTAGTTTAAGTTTTGTATCTAAAAAAATTTGAGTTTAGAGAATTGTATATTAAAAGAGGTCAACGTTTTATATATTAAATTATTTATTACTTTAATTAAGTATAACTGTTTTAATAAAGGTCAGCCAATGAAAATGTTCCACCGTTAAAACCTTAACTTTTATTTAAGACTATTGGTTAACCAGTTAGCTCACCCTTTAAAAATTAAATTTTACACTTTGAATTTAGATTTTTTAAAGTGTGTGCACATACGTGCTTGTTTCTTTAATGTAAGTTTACAAAAATGTATTAACGTTTGAGTGTGAAGTATTTCATTCTTTTTAAGTAATATTTTAAATTATTTATTATATAACTATTTTAATAAAGGTCATCGAATAAAAATGTTTAAGCCTTAAAACCTTAACTTTTATTTATGACTATTGGTTAACCAGTAAGATCATTCTTTAAAAGTCAAATTTCACCCTTTGAATTTAGACTTTTTAAAGTGTGTGCACATACAAGATTTTTTTCTA
This sequence comes from Senna siamea, assembly GCA_031216115.1. Lineage (NCBI taxonomy): Eukaryota > Viridiplantae > Streptophyta > Magnoliopsida > Fabales > Fabaceae > Senna > Senna siamea. The sequence goes on from CM062355.1 coordinate 22,524,704, forward strand.
ATGTAAGTTTACAAAAATGTATTGAGTGTTAAGTATTTTATTTTTTTAAAATAATATTTTGAGTTTAAATTTTATATATAAAAAATTGAACCAAGAGAATTGTATATTAAAAAAGGCAAACATTCCATATTTTAAAGTATTTATTAATTTAATGAAATATAATTATTTTAATAAAGATCAACCAATGAAAATGTTTGTGCCTTAAAACTTTAATTCTCATTTAAGATTATTTGTTAACCAGTTAGCTCACTTTTTAAAAACCAAATCTCAACCTTTGAATTCAGATTCTTTAAAGTGTGCACATACGTCATTGTTCCTTTAAGGTAAGTTTATAAAAATGCATTAACGCGCGGCTAGTTTGATTGGAGTGTTTGATACTTCATTTTTTTAGTTAATATTTTAAGTTTGAATTTTGTATATAAAAAAAATTGAACAGAGAAAATTGTATCTTAAAAGAGGGCAATGTTCTATATATTAAACTATTTATTAATTAAGTATAACTATTTTTATAAAGATCACCCAATGAAAATGTTCGAGCTTTAAAGCTTTCACGTTCATTAAGATTGTTGGTTAACCAGTTGGCTCACTCTTTAAAAACCAAACTCCGTATTGGAATTCTTTAAAGTGTGTGCACACAAGTCATTAACGGATGGTTTGATTGAAGTGTTAAGTTTAATATTTTAAGATTAAATTTTGTATGTAAAAAAAACTTGAAATGAGAGAACTGTATATTAAAAGAGGTCAATGTACTATATGTTAAATTATTTATTAATTTAATTAAATATAATTATTTTAATAAAGATCAACCAATGAAAATGTTCGAGCCTTAAAAGTTTAATTAATTCTCATTTAAGAACATAGATTAACTAGTTAGCTCACTTTTTAAAAATAAAATATCACCCCTTGAATTCGGATCCAGTAAAGTATGTGCACATACGTCATTGTTCATTTAAGGTAAATTTTCAAAAGTGTATTGACGATTAGTTTGATTAGAATAATAAATTTTTTAAGAAAAATTTTAAATTTGAATTTTGCATATGAAAAAAATTAAAATAGGAGAACTATATATTAAAAGAGGTCAATGAATGAAAATGTTCGAGCCTTCAAATTAAACATTAATTCTCATTTAAGATTGTTGGTTACAAGTTAGCTCACTCTTTAAAATCCAAATCTCACCCTTTGAATCCGAATTCTTTAAACTGTGTGTAGATATGTCACTATTTCTTCAAGGTAAGTATCCAAAAGTGTATTAGCAAATAGTTTGATTAGAATTATAGGTATTTCATTCTTTTTAAATAAAATTTTGAGTTTAAATTTTGTATATGAAAAAATTTAAGTTGAGAGAATTGTATATAATAAAAGTGGTCAATGTTCAATATATTAAATTATTTATTAATTTAATTAAATATAATTATTTTAATAAAGATCAACCAATGAATATGTTTGAGCATTAAAACCTTAATTCTCATTTAAATTTTTTGTTTACAAGTTAGCTCACTCTTTAAAAGTTAAATCTCACCCTTTGAATTTGGATTCTTTCAAGTGTGTGCACTTACCTCATTGTTCCTCAATTTAAGGTAAGTTTACAAAATTGTATTATTCAATGGTTTGATCAAAGTAATATGTACTTCATTCTTTTTACATAAAATTTTGAATTTAAATTTTGTATATATAAAAATTTAAGTTGAGAGAATTGTATAATAAAAGAGGTCAACATTTTTATATTAAATTATTTATTAATTCAATCAAATATAATTATTTTAATAAAGATCAATCAATGAAAATATTCGAGCCTTAAAACCTTAATTCTCATTTAAGATTGTTGGTTACAAGTTAGCTCACTCTTTAAAACCCAAATTTGATCGTTTGAATCCAGATTCTTATACATCATTATTCCTTTAAGGTAAGTTTTCAAAAGTGTATTAACGAGTAGTTTGATTAATTAGAATAATAAGTAATTTATTCTTTTTAAATAAAATTTTAAATTTAAGTTTTATATATAAAAAAATTTAAGTTGAGAGAACTGTATATTAAAAGAGGTTAAAGTTCTCTATATATATATTCAACTATTTATTAATTTAATTAAATATAATTATTTTAATAAAGATCAACCAATGAAAATATTCAATATTTAAAACTTTAATTCTCATTTATGATTGTTGGTTACATGTTAGCTTACTCTTTAAAATTCAAATCTCATCCTTTAAATTTGGATTAAAGCACATACGTCATTGTTCTTAAATAAAATTTTGAGTTTAAATTTTATATATGAAAAAACTTCAGCGAGAGAGCGGTCGTTTATTAAAAGAGTTCAATCTTCTATAAATATATATATATATATATATATATATATTAAATTATTCATTAATTTAATTAAATATATATATTTTTTGGTAAAAATTAAATCTAATTATTTTAATAAAGATCAACAATGAAAATGTTAGAACCTTGAGACCTCAATCTCTCATTGTGTATAGCAGTAAACTGGTTTTTAAAATTGAACCAAAGATGAATATACTTTGCATCTGAAAGATTGCGTGAAAAATAAGAAAAGGAAAGAAGATGACGAACAAGACTACAAAAACAAACAAATACGAATGAAAATAACATAAAAAAGATGACACAAACAACTTCTCACATAGAAATTGATCACTAGAAAACATGGAAGTTCAGTTACAAAGAAAATCAAAGCTTAAAATTAGAGACTAAAAGACATTCAAACAGACAAGCTCTAACCCACAAACGCACTCTACTGCACTTCCCAAAGCAAACTTCTATCAACATACACTTCTTCTTCTTCTTCTTCTTCTTCTTCATGCCTTGTACACTTGTTTCATGAACCAACAAAACCTAAGTGAACTCTCATATATATATATATATATATATATATATTTTACTAGTAAATGTTTTTCTCTCATTTTTCTTGGATATTTTTTTTGATTTTCTTTCATCATCAAGCAGTTGTAGAGGTGGTGCTAGCAAGCTCGGGTTCAGGTTCAGGCTGAGGCTGAGGCTGAGGTTGAGTCTGACCTGCCTTTCGCCGGTTGTTGCTGAGCCACACAAGGAACATTCTACGGCTGATTCCCATATCCAAGCAGAAGTCTTGGATCTCTTCCTGGTCGGCTCTCTGAGGTCTCCATCCTAGCCTCTCCGCAAACCGAATCATCTGGCTCCGCTGCTCTTCCGTGAACATCGTCCTCTTCTTCTTAGCTGGAGGCGGCTCCGCCGTTGTCTCTTCAACGTTGTTATTGTTTCCGGCAGCCGCTGCTGGCGGAGCATGCACCGTTGTCGTCTCGTGGTTGATGAACTGGACAACTCGGGTAGTCGATGCTGACGGTCCTGTTGTTGGAAAGCCTGACTGGTGGTGGTGTGGGTGGGGGGTGGGGGAGGCAATGGTGGCTGTCATGATAGGGTTGTAGACGGTAACTTTCCGGTGAAAGTTACGGTGGCAGCCACATGCAACGCAGAGCATGGCCTCCCTGGTGCCGCCGTCAACGTCAACGGGCTTGAGAAACTCACGGCAGCCGTCGAAGGCGACGCGACCAAGGGAGGCTGCATGGTTGTGCCTGCACTCCTTGTAGATGACCTCTTGCTCAAATGTCGCTGGCAAGTTGATGTCGATGCCGGACATGGTGAATTTATGAGATGATGAGAGAAATAAGGAGGAGGAGGAAGAGGATAATGAATAATGGGCTTAGCTTATGGTTAATTAAGGAGTAAGGTAAAGGTATATATACATATTTTGAGAGTTGAAAATTAATGAGCACTTAGAGAGAGAGCCACTTGGAAGTGAGCTTTGAAGTATTTGGTGCATGCTATGACAAGTCTCAATAATGTGGGTCCAAGGACTTCCATTTTGGATAATCATGTTTTGATGTAATTTTGCATTTTCCTTTACCAAATATGGATGCAGAATGTTTTCTTGGACTCGTCTAATTTTTTATGAATTTATTACATATTAATAATTAAATAGATAAAATTGAAAATAATATAATTTAAAAAATAATTTAATTTTTTATTATAATCTTAACTGCATTAATATTTTTAAAATTTTTCTTTACTAAACTTTTAACACATGATATATTTATATATAATTTATAAGAATTTTAGTTCATAAAATCAACACTCACCATAATTGAAATAGTAAAAAAATTAAGATGACACTAAAATAATTATTAAATTAATTTTTATATTATGACTTAGAAATTATTTTCGAATACCCAAATAAATATTTTTTTTCAAAAAAATGAAACGTTTTACATTATTTAATTAGTTTTAATTATAATTTGATTAAAGTAATATCATTTGAGCATCACGCATGTCTAACGACATTTGGATAAAAAAATTATATTAATTAATAAATATATACAAATAAAATTGAAAATGAGTTTAGAATTTGTCAATACATATAGATGATCAAAATATCAATATTCTATGAGAGTATCCACAAAATTTAATTATTACGTGTGAGTATTAAAAAAGGTTTTAGTATAAATATTGTTTTTAAGAATTAATTTTATTGGTTTGAGTATACGTGGAGGATGATATTGGTACCAAACTCACATTCAAATTTGTTCTACGTAAAATATTTAAATATTTCTTTTATATTATATATATATTAACTTTATAATATATGTATAAATTATGTTGGTTGCTTTAATTTTCTCAACAAAATAGCTTAAATTTAATATTAATTTATAAATTATTATATTTAATAATTTTGTTAAAATAAATTTGTTAAAATTTTATATTAATTGTATATTTGAAGTTTGTATAATAACTTTTGTAATTTATACAAATTATATTTAAATAAATATTCATAACTTTTAAAAAAATTAATCATTTTGACTTTTCCCCAAATAAACCGGCTAGATATATGCTATCACATATCTGAATAATGTGGGTCCACGGACGTGTCTCTCTTTGACAAAATGGTGTATTTTCCATTTTGGATATTCTTGTTTTGCTGAATTTTTGCATTTCCGCTGCACATCTTTGATTTTAAATTTTTTATTTTTGAAAAATGATGTATTTTTTAACATTTAAAAAAGATTGAAAGAAAAAAATAATACTCATACGGATAGAGATTAACATTAAATGAATTAAATATTAAATATATTTTTTATTTTTTTAATGTTAAAAAATATAATATTTCTAAAATATAGAGAATTGGTGTAAAAGAAGAAATTTATATAACGCTTAAGTGGTATTACTAAGTCTTTTTCATTTAATTTTTTTAACTTAGATTCTGTATATTTATTTATAATAATTGTACTTATTTCGTATATGACTTTTATTTTTTTGAGAATATGCCATTTATAAGCTATATTAAAATTAAAAAAAGTTATTTATTACTTCATTAAATTTTCATCACTTGATATGTATTATATATTGTAAAATATTAAATAAAAAATATTTCTATATTATATATGTGAATATATTATCCGTATGCATGGGCTCAATGCTAATAATTAGTGACCAGCTAAGTGTTTAGTATGCGCATAATTACGTGTTATTTTTTTATTTTTAAAATATATTATAAAATAATAATATTTAAATTTTAAAAATAAATTAAATAATAGAAATTTATTTAATTTTTTATTATTATCTTTCAAATTCATACTATTTTTATTTTTTCTCTTATTTCTTTTTACATAATATATTTTATTTTATATTTTATATTATGCAATATATATTTTGTGAGACCAATGACCAAAAAATTTTACAGACATTATAATATAAATTAGTGTTGGATCAGAGTTGAATATTAAGGATTTGGTTTGTTAATTTAATAAAAAAAAATTAACCATTATGAGGAGATAATAGAATATTTAAGTTGTTATTAATTAGTTTTTTTTCTGTTGATATGTGATATTAAAATATATGTTTTGTTAATTAATACTTTTCAAACATTAGTTAAGAAAGTATTTAATTAGTTGATAAAGTTTTAGTCAATAAAAATTATGTTTTTTTTTAATTTTTTAAATATAAAATTATTAAATACTTTATTAATTAATCAAATATTTTTTAATGATACTGAATAAAAAAATCCTTAAAATATTATCTTATGTTATGCCATGATTTTATTACTGTCAAAAAAATCCTTAAAAAACCTATTAAATACTGTCATCCTATTTGCATATTTTGATCATCTCCGGATGAGAAGGTCAAAATTATATATCAAAACCCTTGCCTCAATCCATCAATGCAATTTAATTGGTAGAAAGTTTATTAGGACATTTAGAGGTATAGTTTTATATATTTTTGTCTATTTTTTAATATGAATATAATAGATTTTTTTTAACTTTTTTTAGTTAAGCATAACGTGATTTATTTTTTAATTAATTTTTTTCACATGCCATTTTTATTATAAAATTTTAAAGTATAAATAATACCAATTTTTCTTGAAGTTTAGTAAGATTATATTTATCATTCTTATAGTTTTAAAAATTACACCTGATATTTTAAATTTTGATAAAGTGTTACACACATCCTTTATAATTTATTTTCCATCAATAAAGTTAATATTTTATATAAAATATATTTATTTTAAAAAAATTTAACTTAACTATCTTTATTGTTATATTAAAAATTTTATGTTAAAATTTAGTATAAATTTAATCATTTGTTAGTATATTAAAAGAGTCACAATCTTAATAAAATGTTATTTTTACTGACAGAGAATAAACTAAAAAAAATTAAGTGCAATTTTTTAATTTAAAATAATAATAAATATAACTTAAGTAAATTTTATAAAAATTTGATATAATTTATTTAAACCTTTAATAACAAAATGATTAAATAATTCTATTTAGACATATAATTTTATTCTTACTAAGTTGATGAACTTAAAAGAAAGCCTTCGTTGAGGCATGGACCAACTCAATCATTCCCAAAAAGAAAAACTTAAAAATTGCATGTAATATAAGTTTAGTTAAAAAAAATAAAGAGAAGAGATATAGATTAAAAAGAAAGATAAAATGTAAAGAATCCCCTTAAACCCTCATTTCTCACTCATATTCCCAAAAACATGAACCCCTTACATTGCTTTTCACAAAAAATAGTGAGCAAAACCAATCTCAATCACTTCTGTCTCATCAATCCTAATTTACACGACTTTTGTATACTTGGCTTGCTGTAAAATTTGAAAAGATTCAATATCTCATTCTCAACCATTCGCCCTTTTTTCTAGTGCCTCTATTGTGTTAGAGCTATTTCTCATAGGAAGTGTCTCTGCTCAGTGATTCTGCAACTCTGGTGTGGATCGACAATTCAGCTTCAAACACAGACCATAATCCCTGTAATTGGACTGGCATTACCTATGATGTAGGCAATCGCTCAATTGTCTCCATTGACCTCTCTGGAATTGGCACTTACAATATATTCCCCTTTGGTTTTCGTCGCATTCAGCATTTTTCTTGCACAAAATTATGCCAACTCCCCTAAATCACTCCTTCTCTACTCTCACCTTCGTCTCTTGAACCTCTCTAATAACTGCTTTGCTGACGAGTTGCTAGAATTGTTGTTAGATTTCTTTGAATTGAGATATCTTGATTTCGAACGCACATAACAAACTGGTGATATTCTAGCTAGTTTTAGTTGGTTTTCACATCTAAGGGTTCTCCTGTTATCCCTAAACTTGTTCAACAGAACAATTCTTCTATTATTGGGATATTTTAGTAATTTGAGTTTTGAATGTTTAAGCAAATGACAAAAATAGGCTTCATTTTCTGATATGACAATAAAATTAATTTTTTTAGATTTATAGTGTAAGGGTTTTTTACACTTAAATAAAAGTTTGGGGAGTTATTGGTCAAAACTTATTGTTTATGAAGTTTCTTGCACATTACCCTAAGTTTTTACATTTTATCCAAAAAAAATATCTTATATTTAATTTTAGAATAAATTACACTCTTTTCTCTTGAGAGATATCAAAATTACACTCTCTTCTATTTTATTTTGAAAACTTACACTCTTATCTCTTGAAAAATTGAAAAACTTATAATTTCTTCTATTTTAACTAAAATACCTTTAATGACATTATCAATCTTCTAAAAATATTATAGTTTATTTTAAAATATATTTTCAAAAATTATAATATTTTATTATTATTTATTTTGAGTTAAAAATAATAAATTTATTTTATTTTTAGTTATAAAAATATATTTTTTTATATTATTCAAATATACATTTAATTATATAAATAATAAACATAAGGATAATTTAATCAAAATAAGTGAAATTTTAAATTTTTTTTATCTCTCAAAGAAAGGGAATATAATTTTTTAAAATAAAAAAATATAATTTCAATATTTATCAAAGCCAAAGAGTGTGATTTACTCTTAATTTTAAGTCAACAATGTGTATTAGCAGAAAAGTTCACATACAATTATGCTTTTGGGATCCATTTTATTACCAAACAGAAGAGAAATGAAGCTTTTAAACCATTATTTTTAATTTGTTACTCTTTTGTACACATGCGCAGAAAGAAGAATCACTCTTTCATTATTTTTTAAATTATATGAATTTATCAGTTCTATGTTTAAAATAGTGGATAGTTTTATACATATGCTCGGTGATATTACAATCCATGACTATGAATGAAGGTTTAAGCAATTAAACGTTTTGGTCGGTGGAAAAAGAATCTTATGAGAAAGCAAAGCATATCTAGTTGATCTCTTTTCTTTTCTTTTCTTAAAAAATATCACCCCTTTTTTTTTTATTATATCAAATTTTCAATCTAGCTAGTAATTAAACCACTTGTTAAAGTCCATTTCATCAATAAATATATTCTTTTAACCACACAAAAATCCTAAGTTTAATTAAACTTTGGGTGGATTATTTTAATCAGGAAAATTATAAATATCATTCTCTGTAATTTTGAGTTATTTGTAAAACTTTCTTAAAAATCTTCAAAACTGAAAATGATCCCTTAAATTGTCACCGTTAATAACCCAATATTTAACAAGAAATATATGAAGCAGTTCCAAATTTCAATAATTAAGAACCTAAATTTATGTGAGCTTATCATATAAAAAATTAATAAAATTATAGTAAGGATAATCAAAATACTCATAATTTATAATTACTTATAAAATTTATCAATCAAATTTAGATTTCGGTTTGGATCTAGGTATTAAAAGGTATGGGTCTAGATCTAAGGAGACTGACATTTTGTCTAGATCTATTTTATATAAATTATTTTGAATATTATTTTTATATTATAAATATATATTTAATTTATTCTATTAATATATATATATATATTATGTTATTTGCTTCAATTTTATTAATTATATAGTTTAAATTTAACATAAATCTATAAATTATTATATTTAATAATTTTATAATAATAAATTTGTTAAAATTTTATATTAATTACATATTTAAAGTTTATATAATATAATTTATATAACTTGTATACTTTTTTTTATAAATTTATATGTAGAAAAATTATAATTTTAAAAAATAATTAATTTTAATTTTTTTAGATAAATGATTCTAAATTCAAATATTTAAAAATATTACAAGTTCAAAAATAAAAATACCTACTTCAATTCAAATATAAATATAGAAATTATAATATCTTATCTATATTTTATATACCCATAACGACAAAAACATCTAAATCTCAGAAAAGGTCAGTTTCCAAATTCAAAATATGAGACAAATGCTTGCGTATAATTCAAAAGGTTTACGAAGAACATTATTTAACAAATTCAGATGTGGGACCTACCTAATTATAATTAAGTGATCTAAAAGACACTAGCCTAGGTTGTTGACTATGTTATCAGATTTCATGTCTTTTGGATAATATACTTGATGTCATTATTTGATATAATATTATGTAATAACAAAAAATATTTAAGATAAAATATTATATTAAAAATATATTATTTTATAATATTAAAAATATTATATTATCTCATATCATAAAATTAAGTCAGATAAATTCTTTAACTTATTAATTTTATCTATGTTATATTTTATCTTTTCTTTAATATAAATAATATTACTTTGTTTCTTTCTTCCTTTTTCTTCTCGCTAAATAAATATATATATATATAATTTATAGTTAATTTTTTAATGTTATTTAAAATATTTTTTGAGTATTTTTAATTACATTAAGTTACTTAATTATGTGATATTTAATCAATATTTTATTCTAAATAATATATATGGACTAATGGTTATTTTTTTAATTTAAAGTTAATTATAATTTTTTTCAAATAATCATAATATAAATGTAATAGGTCCTTTATTTAAAGTTATAAGGATAGATTTAAAAATAAAAAAAATAAAGAACATTGATTAGTATAAACAACTAAATATTTATATTTTATATCATTATAATATAATATATTGTTAATTAATATTGTAAACATAAGTATTATGAATATCAATATATAAAATCATATTGTAAAATATTATATAAAATACCATAATATCTAAGATCAGTATGTAGGACCCAACACTCCCCTAAGAATCTAACTAATTTCAGATAGGTTAATAGGTTATATGAGGAGATCCGTTTAAGTTTTGCGAAAAATAAAATTTAATTACAACGGTCATATATAAAACTATTACATAAACATTATTTTTTAATTTATAATTAATAAAATTGAATATTCTGAGGGTACATGTGAGTTAACAACGACCAAATTAGACTCACTTATATTTTCCGATCCTAAATAAATACAACTTCAGGGAAGTTCTTCAGTGTATACAATATTAGGTATGCAATTTCTTGTCTCATTAGATTTCATCTTATAGAAATTATGAATCCACAAAAAGGGTATGATGTAAGGAGCAATTATTTTAGCATTCTTCATCAATAATTTAGGCAGACATGTCCTAGTTACTATATATATAGTAAACAAATCTAGTAGAAACAGTGTTCGATAATAAAGCTATGATTAAAAAGCATGTACTTGACTTGCCCCACAAGTTGGGAATTAGAATTTTCTTTCCCCAATGGCATTTTCTCCCAATCCAAACAAAATATTAATTAATTGAAAATTCTACTACTTTACTAATTAAGAAATCAACATTCCTCTCTAATCTCTACTTTACCAAAATAATTAACTTTAGTAAAATATATAGAATGTAATCACTGCTTTCTTTTATGTTCCTGAACTGTTGAAATTGTCTACAATTTTTTTTAATGTTTTAAAAGATAAAAGAAGTTGCTCTTGCTTCCTATGGTCACATGAATGGTCCTTTGTATGTTGTCAATTAAGAGGATCCATATATCTTTTTCATGCAGAAACTATATATAATATATATAATTAGGCACATAGGTTGTGAGTGTAGATATAAGTGATGGGGGCTGTGTCATGTATTTACAATTATGCTTCATTTAATTTGGGTTCATTTCAAATATTTATGCTTAATTTGCATGAACAAAAAGTATGTACGTAGCTCTCATAGATGTCATACTTTTGTTGTTTTTTGTTTTGTAAAAGGTGTTTTTATTTAGGCGAAAAGTTCACATTACTATAGTGATCATCATCATGGTTTTGGGACCATTTTATTGGCAAAGAAAGAAGAAAAGACAAAGTTTCTAAACCTTTATTTATTTCTGTATGCTCATATGCAGAATCCTTATATGTTAGGATAGCATGCATGCTTCAAGTTAATGGTGCAATATAAATAAATAAATAACATATTCGTATATTAACACACTATTATGTGTAGCCTTTAAATCTTGGATAGAGGTGAAAAAGAAGAGAAAAGTACAAATTAAAAGGAGTAGAGAGAAATTAAAGCCTATGTGCCCGTCATGTGAGGGAGTGAGATTTAAATTAATAATAGTCACATGAGAAGAGGTTTAAAACATATCTTGTGTAATAATCATGTAAGGTTAATATTTTAATATCAATAATTCAATTTAATTTAATAATTAAAAAAATTCTCTCCCCTCTCAATAACGTGAATATGTATCATTTTATTTTAATAGAGAAAAGTTCCTTTAATTTTTTTTAATTATAGTGTCACATTAGATTTAAATTTATTTTAAATTTATCACTTAAATAGTAACTCATGTAATTCACACACACACACACACACACACATATATATATATATACGCGCTATCACTTTGATCAACGTGCCATTTGTATTCAATCTCTTTGTTTAAATTATGCCCTTTTAAATATAATTATAAATTTTTAAACTTCATTTCACTTCTACTCAATTATTTGAGGCAAACATGTCCTACAAATGTATTATAATAAACAATAAACATAACACGAATCTATAAGAAACATTATATCATAAAACATTTAACAATATTAATTATACAACCACACCAAAGCAATCAAATTCAAAACGGACCATACACAATCCTAATGCTAAGACCAATTAATATATAACTCCAAACAAGAAAGCACCCTCACTCTCAATTCTAAAACAGAAATATGGTAAAAACACACAAACACACATATTATAATACACACCATGTGCACACCCTGAAGTACTCAATTACCTTGTAGCGTTGTACCAATAGTACTGTGGAGAAAATTTTAAGTAATATATATTAACTTAGTTATAAATAAACTTGTGTGTATATATATATATATATATATATATGTTTGACCGCCTTACATATTTATATGTCTATTCAGAATTAAATTGGTGTAGAGATCTGAAGCACTAGACAATTTGAAGGCGATTCTTCAATGTACCTATACCGCAGTCATCATAGCACTCCCATCTGTAAACGTGAATCCAATAGTGTCGTCGTCTCCCATGTCCATCATTTCTTTCTTCCATATAGAATTCGAGAATATCATCTTTTTTGAGACCATAATCTTGAACAACTTGAGACCAACCCTTTTCCATAACTGGTTTGAGAGGCCCCTCATTTCGCTTTGTGCAGCGAAATTCGTACTCTCTTCCTCCACAGCTCACCCAAAACTCCACAGGATTACGTTGTTCTGCGACATGTGGGAGAATGTCTAGTTTTCTCGATGGAAAGGACAACCTATAATTGATATCTGTGTCTGTCAAGACCTTCTCGAACACTGCTTCTGCTGCCATTAATATTTGTGTATTTGTGATGCTCTCAAGTAAAGAGAAAATTACTAGCTTGTGAATTGAGAAGATTAATTTGAGAGCGAGACTAGCTAGCTTGCGTGTGCAGATATATATAGATGGTGGAGCTGCATGCATATATGCATGTGTTATTTATAAGCTGCTAGCTAGCTAAGTTTAAATTTATTGGGTCCAATATAAAATTTTCTTTTTTGGAAAGAAATGTGCACTTTTAGCCGAAAAGTTCACAAAATTATGCTTTTGGGATCCATTTTATTATCAAACAGAAGAGAAATGAAGCTTCTAAACCATTATTTTTAATTTGTTACTCTTCTGGATACATGCAGAAAGAAGAATCACTCTTTCATTATTTTTTAAATTATATGAATTTATCAGTTTTATGTTTAAAATAGTAGATAGTTTTATATATATGCTCGATCGGTCATATTACAATCCATGAATATAATGAAGGTTTAAGCAGTTAAACGTTTTGATCGGTGGGAAAAGAATCTTATGAGAAAGCAAAGCATATCTAGTTGATCCCTTATCTTTTCGTTTTTTTTTTTAAAATCACCCTTTTTCATTGTATCAAATTTTCAATCTAGCTAGTAATTGAACCACTTATTAAAGTCCATTTCATCAATAAATATCTTCTTTTAACCACAAAAATCCTAAGTTTAATTAAACTTTTGGTGTACTATTTTAATCAGGAAAATTAAAAATATTACTCTCTCTAATTTTGAGTTATTTTTAAAACTCTCTTAATAATCTTCAAAACTGAAAATAATTCCTTAAATTTTCACCCTTCATAACCCAAAATTTAACTAATTAATGAGTTTGAAGTGGCATTTTAGTCAAAAGCATTAATATATATATATATATAGGAAAATGATAAAAAGATATAAATATCAGAAAAGGTCATTTTCCAATTTCAAAATATGAGAGAAATGCTTGCAAATAATTCAAAAACTTTACTAATTAAGAATATTCTTGAACAAATTCAGCTGTGGGACCCACCTAATGATGATTGGTTGATCTAAAAGAGACTAACCCCTAGATTTTTTTATTTTTCTTAGGATGTGAGAAAATAAGAATCTAACTAATTTCACATGATTAACAGGTTATATAATTATACAAGGAAATCCGTTAAAGTTTTGCCAAAAATAAAATTTATAACGGTCATAAAAAAATATTACAGAAATTTTTTTTTAATTTATAATAAATAAAATTAAATATTCTTAGGGTACAAGTGAGTTAACACCGATCAAATTATACTCATTCATATTTTTCGATCTTATATCACTACAAAAAATAAGGAGAATAGTGACGCTTTAAGTGGCAATTTAGTGGCGCTTCAAGCGCCACTAAAACATCTTCCTGACGCTTGAAGAAGCGCCGCTATTCTAGGTGTCGGGACCACTTTTAGCGGTACTTCAACGCAGCTGCAGGAATTTGCGCCACGATTTAAAATCATGGCGCCTGATAAGCGCCACTATTTATTTTGCATTTTGTGGCGCCTGATAAGCGCCGCTATATTTTTTGTATTTCGTGACGCTTGATAAATGCCACTATTATTTATTTTGAATTTTCTTTATTTATTATAGCGGCGCTTTCTAAGCGCCGCTATATTTATTTTTAATAATAGCGTCACTTTTCAAGCGCCGCTATCTTTTTGATGAATTAAATTTTTTAATTAGCGACGCCTTCGAAGCGCCGCTATATTTTTGGATGAATTATTTTTTTTAAATTGCTGTCACCTTTCAAGCGCCACGAAATTTTTGTTGTAAATTTAACTTTTTTTTCTGACGCCTTTTAAGCACCACTATTTTAATCAAAAAATGTCAGTAATTTAATCTAGATTTTTGCTTCATTTGACCATTATTTTAGGCTAATTCATATATATATAAATTTTTTTTGTATTCGATTGTTGTATACACCCTTTTAGCGCTATTTAAAGTGAAAATTTTAAAATCATTGCTCCTCAAAATTTTAAAACACTAATATAATTTAAATCTTCTTATGCGAAATGATGCATACCCTATCTACAATTCCTAATTAACATTAAATAATCTAAACACAACACATGATATATTCAAAATAGTATCTTAATTGCATAAAATTTTCATTTTCAAAATAACATAAACCCATTTTTACACATAGAGTTTTATAATATATACTTAATTACTACTTTAAATGCCAAAATATGTAATACCCCATCTATTGAGTGGGATCTTCCCCCGCCGACGAGTGAGGTTCAACTGAAGGTTGTTCACTATTTGCATCGGATGCCTGCAAGGATTAATAACTTTTTTATATTTCAAGTTATCTTCCTCAAATAAAAAGTCTAACTGATAACTTACTAAGACACTTTCTAAGCAAGCATGATAGAAATAGGTTATATGAAATCTTTTGCAGCTATGGATATTGTCTTAGTAAATTCCTACCAAATTTATCCATACCTTAGTGAATTCTTAGTAAATTTATACTTTCACACTTACCATCAATGACAAACAATTCATTGAAATTGTTTTTACTACAACCCAATGTTGTTTGGAGGAACAAGATGGACATAACATGAGAACATCCTTTATGTTTTAAATACTACAACATTCAGTGACAAAAATGCCAATTAGTGCAGGTAGGAAGACAAAAATGTTAAAGAGAATTGAATATTTTTTGTTCACACCAAATAGACATCAATGTTGCATATTTTTAAGTGACACTAAGCCAACAACCAAACACCTAATCCATAAACAACAAAAGGTTCTCACTCACACAACAAAGAATTCATAAGAAGTGATTTTACAATTACATTTATAATAATAAAATAGCTAAATGAATGTTTTATTTTGTAGCTTTCTTAAGACACAAGATTAAAAATAAATAACACAATTGACTATTAATGATATTTAGTCAATAACAAACCATAGAATTAGTCATTGACTGAGAAACAATTCTGCTAACATCAAATATTTACAAACCTCCTCATAAATGAAGATATCATTTCCATTTGATGTTCATCATATTACTACATGGAACCAGCAATAAATGGAAGGAAAATGAGAATCTATAAGTTGAACATAGAGAAAAATAAACTAGAGAAATAAAAATTCCAACTTTAAATCCTTTGAACCTCAACCATCCAAATTAAACTATGAAGAAGCCATTTCAAACCTCCTTATGAATTTCATCCAAGACATCTGCTACAGCTCGTAAAAGAATAGCCCCTTCATTCGTGATCCACCAATTCTAACTTTCAAAACCCACCCATAAACTTTCAGAAACCATTAAAAGAACCAAAAAACACCCACAACCAAATGGAAACCCACAACTAAAACAAACCCCTCCCATTAACCCACATCCCACAAACAAATGAAACCCCAAATCAGACCCAAAACTAGATCGAAAATGAACATGAAGAAATGGAGAAATGAAAACTCACCAAATGGAGAAATGGCTGGGCAAACGAACACGAACGCCGAGCGAGAAGTTTGAGCGAGCGAACACGAAGGCCAAACTTCCAAGTTCTTCTACTCCAATGCTTCAATAGGACGAAAATGGGAGGAAAAAGACGCTAAAAAATATTTGGAAAAGACGCTCTAGGAGGGAAAAGACGCGCCATGTGAGGTGAAATTTTTGCCCTTTTAGTGGCGCTTATAAGCGCCACTAAAATTCAAAAATAATTTAAACTTATAAGCGCCACTAAAATAAAATTTTGAAATTTTAGCGGCGCTCATAAGCGCTGCCAAGATTCAAAAATATTTTTAAATAATAGCGGCGCTTTCAAGGCACCACTAAAATAAAATTTTGAAATCTTATAGCGCCGCTAAAATTCAAATATAATTTAAAAAGATGCGATGCTTTCAAGGCGCCGCTAAAATAAAATTTTAAAATTTTTGCGACGCTTATAAGCGCCGCCAACATTCAGAAATATTTTGAAATGATAACTGCGCTTTCAAGGCGCCACTAAAATAACATTTTAAAATTTTAGTGGCGCCTATAAGCACTGCTAAAATTCAAAAATAATTTGAAAGAATACGACGCTTTTAAGGCGCCACTAAAATAAAATTTTAAAATTTTAGCGACGCCTATAAGCGTCGCCAAGATTTAAAAATACTTTGAAATAATAACGACGCTTTCAAAGTGTCACTAAAATAAAATTTTGAAATTTTAGAGACGCTTATAAGCGCTGCTAAAATTAAAAAAATTTAAAACTATTTCATGTTAATTTTAACGGCGCTTTAAGTGCCACAATGTACTCATCAAGCGCCAGGAAATAAATAACTTTCCTGGCGCCTCTTTAACCGCCGCTATATTGTCATGTTAGCGACGCTTTTAGTGAAGCGCCACTAATTAAGCGTCACAAAAACGTTTTTTTCTTGTAGTGTATGAATACAACAACAGGGAAGTTCTTCAATGTATACGATTATTAGTTATGCAATTTTAAATTAGAGAATTTGTTTTTCTTGTCTCATTAGATTTCAACTTATAGAAAGTGAATCCACAAAAAGGGTATGATGTAAAGGAACAACTATTTTAGCATTCTTCTCAATAATTTATAAGGCAGACATGTCCTAGTTACTATATGGATCGGACTTACATCTTTTTATATTTTTGTTATTAAAATTTTTAATTAAAATAAAATATATAATTTTTTAAAAAAAATTAATCATACAAAAGATATATTGTATCAATTATAGACGTATCAATCTTTTATTAAGAATCTAATAAAAAAATATAAAAATTACTCATAAATTATATATATATATATATATATATATATATATATATATATATAGTGAACAAATCTATTAAAAAATGTTTGATAAAGCTAAGGTTAAAATACGTACGTACTTGACTTGCCCCACAAGTTGGGAATTAGAACTTCGTTGCATGCATTGTTGGATGCTTTAGCGCTTTTTGAATATTCTATTACGTACTTTACTGAAAAAGCAATATTCCTCTCTAATCTCTACCTTACCAAAATAATTAACTTTAAGTAAAATATATATGATGTAATTAGTGCTTTCTTTTATGTTCCTGAAATGTTGAAATTGTCTAGATAATTTTTTTTAGTGTTTAAAAGATCAAAATAAATTGCATTTTATATTGTCAATATTAAGAGGATCCATTTGTCTTTGATGCAGAAACTATATATAATTAATCACATGGCTTGTGAGTGTAGATATAAATGGTGGGGCATGTGTGATATATTTATAAGCATGTTTAATTTAATTTGGGTCCATTTCAGATATTTATGATTAATTTGCATGAAGAAAAAGTATGTACGTAGCTCATAGATGTCATACTTTTTTTGGTTTTTTAATATTTTTGTAAAAGGTATTTTTATTTTAGGCGACAAGTTCACATGACTGCAGTGATCATCATGCTTTTGGGACCATTTTAATATTACCAAAGAAAGTAGAAATGAAAAAGTTTCCAAAATCTTTTTTTTTTTTCCTTTACTGTCTGCTCACATGCATGCATAATCCTTATATGTTAGTAAAGCATATGCATGCTTCAAGTTAATGGTGTAAGATAAATCAATAAATAAATAACATATTTGTATATCAACACACTATTATTTGGATAGAGGTGAAAAAGAAGAGAAAATTACAAATTAAAAAATTTACCTTTCTATTCTAGGGATCAAAATAGATTTTTTTTTAAAAAAAATGGATATAAATTTATGGTTGTCGGTGATATTATAATTCATTAAACCAAATGAAAAATTGGAGTCCAGCCAGAAAGAAATAAGACAGGTAATAAATGGGGGTTTAATTAAGAAGTTAATTTAAATGTTTATTTTTGGTCTGTGGGAAAAAAGAGTAGAGAGAAATTAAAGCAAGCATGTAGATTTATGATCTCTTTTGTCTTTATTATCATCCCATTAATTGTGAATATTATCTCAATGTTAGACAATGTACATAATTTACTATTCATATTTTATTCCATTACGGAAGTGTTATGCTTCACTCATTTTGGGAGAGGGATCATTCGTTAAAGAACTATGATGGTGGTCGTCTAGCTTAACTTTGTTGAATTATTACTAATTTATAATGATAATATTTTTATTTTAGCTTTTTAAGTGTGAAATACGGTTTCCAATATCTTGAACATAGTGTAGACTCTTGATCAAACATTTATCCAGAACAAATTTAATACATATTGGCAGCGGCAATAACCGCTGCTGTATATAAAAGAAAATGTTACCTACCTTAATATATTTTTCTTCATTTTTGCATTCTTTTTGTCAACTAATAAATATTTAGATTATAACTAATTTATTGTAAAATTACTTAAAATATTATAAAATTATTTATTTTTATTTTTAATTAACTAATATAAATATCAAATTTATAATGTAATATTAGTAATAACAAATTAGGATTGTTATAAAATTTTCTTATGCATTGAATTTAAGTTTATATTGAGTGAATTTAAATCAAAATATTGATTTAAATATTTTATTTTAATGAAAATAATAATTTTGAAGTTAGAAGAACTTAGTTTCAAAATTAAAATTATATTTTAAATCAAACATGAATTTTAAAATATAAATCATAATCTTAAGTTTATGCTAGATAAATTTAATTTTTAATTTTTATCATAATCATATTTTATTTTTTGAATCAAACATGAATTTTGAACAAATACATCAGAATATTAATTAGATTTATGCTAGATAAAATATAGCTTATGCATAATTCAACTATTTTTTTAAATTTGTCTACATTAAAAATAAAAATTATATCTAAAAATACTTTGGTATAATTTAAAATATAATAGTTTTTATAAATGGTATAAAAATAAGTTAAAAAAATATAAACCTCAAAGCAAGATATTTTCGAAAACCAATTTATAGTATATATGTAATGATGTAATATCATTATCTAGCTAAACACGCTTAGATTTAAAAACATGCTATCAATCATTTTGTGAAAAATATGAAAACTATTTCATAGAAAATTTTAATTTCCAATTTATTTTTTAAAAAAAATTCTAAAAAAGATTTTATTTCAAATTAAACCAAAGTATTTTTAGACATTCTTTATTTTTCAAAATCCATCTTTGATTTAATATATAATGTTAATTTTGAGACTAAATTCTTCTCACTTCAAAAATTATTATTTTCATCGAAATAAAATATTTAGATCAATTTTTGATTTAAATTGACTCTATATAAATTCAAATTTCATGTACAATTAAATTTTATAACACTATTAACTTGTCATTAGTAATAAATATACTCTTGTATAAGAATTTTGTTTTAAGCCGTAAATATATAACTATATATCTTTAAAATAATAAAAAAATAACTGATATATAAAGCTAGAGATAATTATTTTAAAAAAAGATCCATATATGCACGTATGGTTGAATACTTGAGTTGTCTAGCTAAACATTTCTAGAACATATCATATATAGTATCACACCATGCATGCACAAAAGTTTAATTTATAAAAAAATGTTGATATGCTCAAAAGTTTTCAACCGTAACCTTCGTCCGTACACTCAGCCGTGGGACCCATCCTATGATCTCACATTTTTGCTTACAATTGCTTCTGTTTGACGTAATCTTATAATGCACTAATGATCACGATGCACTACTGACGTAACCTTATGATGCACTAATGCCTGTTCCAGTTTATCAAATAAATTATTAATTTATCCAAAAAGTTATAAAGTTAAGAATAAATTATGTTATTTTTTTAAATTTGATTAAATTATACTTAATATTTTTAAATTTAAAAATTATATTCATTTTTTAATTTACTTTATATTCATGAACATAATTATTTATATAAAATAAGACAATTATTTTATTTTTAATAAAACAATAAATACATTTAATTTGGTACTAAAATTTTTAATATAGTAACAACAATAATTAAAAATTTATTAATTTAAAGTAATTATATATTATATTCATCAAAATAGATTTAACTCATCCAGCTTATTCATTTATTCGTCAAAGTGGTGGCCGTTGGACTTTCATTTTTTATTTATTTATTTTTTATCAATTAAGATAACTTTTTTGTTTAAATTAAGATTATGATCTTATTTTTAATATAAAAATAAATAAAATTAAATTTATATTAAGATTCAATATGAAATTCTCAATATAACCGTCAAGATTGTTAAATAATTTAATTTTAAAACGAACATATATTATGTAAAAAATCAAATTCATTGATAGAAAATAGATTAAAAAAGAAATATTTGTTCATGTCTGTGAAGTGTACGTGTATGTTCAACGGTGTGCTTATTATGAGGCACCGCACTTGCAGGTCATTAAATATTATATTGTATAAAGGCTACAGTATGATTTATATTGTCAACAATGTTTGAATATCTTTTTGCAGAGGCAACCTATTGATTGACTATCCTGTGGACTGCATTATACAACTCAACCAATATTGTGTGTTCATGTTTGGATAGGTACTACTAGATATCTTGATTTCGAACACACATAACAAACTGGTGATATTCTAGCTAGTTTTAGTTGGTTTTCACATCTAAGGGTTCTCCTGTTATCCCTAAACTTGCTCAACAGAACAATTCTTCTATTATTGGGATATTTTAGTAATTTGAGTTTTGGATGTTTAAACAAATGACAAAAATAGGCTTCATTTTCTGATATGAAAATAAAATTAATTTTTTTAAATTTATAGTGTAAGGGTTTTTTACACTTAATTAAATAAAAGTTTGGGGAGTTATTGATCAAAACTTATACTTTATGAGGTTTCTTGCACATCACCCTAAGTCTTTACATTTTAT
The DNA here is from genome assembly GCA_031216115.1 of Senna siamea. Lineage (NCBI taxonomy): Eukaryota > Viridiplantae > Streptophyta > Magnoliopsida > Fabales > Fabaceae > Senna > Senna siamea. Next base: position 22,546,520 of record CM062355.1, read on the forward strand.
CCAAAAGAAAAAACATCTTATATTTAATTTTACAATAAATTACACTCTTTTCTCTTAAGAGATATTAAAATTACACTCTTCTTTTTGTTTTTGAAAACCTACCTTCTCATATCTTGATTGAAAAACTTATAATTTCATCTATTTTAATTAAAATACCCTTAATGACATTATCTATTTTCTAAAACTATTATCGTTTATTTTAATATATATTTTCAGAAATTATAATATTTTGTTCTTATTTATTTTGAGTTAAAAATAATAAATTTATTTTATTTTTTGTTACAAAAATATATTTTTTATATTATTCAAACATAAATTTATTTATATAAATAATAAATAGAAGGATAATTTAGTTAAAATGAGTGAAATTATAAATTTTTTTATCTCTCAAAGAAAGATAATGCAATTTTTTAAAATTAAAAAAATATAATTTTAAGATTTATCAAAAGAAAAGAGTATAATTTACTCTTAATTTTAAGTCACCAATGTGTATTAGCTGAAAAGTTCACATACAATTATGCTTTTGGGATCCATTTTATTACCAAACAGAAGAGAAATGTGTAACACCCATAAATCAATTATCATAAATTGATGATTTTAATGGATAAAATTATGGTGCTAATAAATTAATTTTTGGTAGTTAATAAATTTATGAATTTGTTTAAGGAAGGAAATTTAATGTCCATGCATAGGAAACAAGGAGACCACACGTGAGGTTGAGAGAAAGAAAGGTATGAAAAATTCATAAATATATATATATTACTCCACATAAAGGAAAGGGGAAGCAAGTGGAAGGAAATTCTATTATATATATATGCATGACCCCACATGAAGGGGGAAATGAGGAGTAGATGAAATAAGAAAAAAAGAGAGTGGTTAAGGTGGGGTATCATGTAGCCTAAGGAGAAAAGGAAGAGTGAAGTTAAAAAAAAAAACAAACAAACAAACAAACACAAATCAACTTCTCCTTAAATTGGATGCCACACGTGATGGGGAAGGCAATAGGATGATGCAGAAATTTTATATACAAAGCACACATGGATTTATGAAGGATAGAGTGGAATTGAGGAGAAAAGACATGTGATGGAGAGAAGAATATTGGGAGTAGGTGCAATATATTTTTTTTACACAAAAGAAAGCTAATTGCTTGTAGGATTGGATAATCTAGATTTGCAAGAAACCCAAAAAGAAAATATATATATGTGTGTGTACTAAGAGGAGTGTGAAGGAAGTAAAGTTCACATGTGGAATAGAAACAAGTAAAAAAAAATAGAAAAGGATGCTACATGTGGAGTAGAGCACAAAAAGAAAGGCTAAGAATTTCTATACACACACACCTACGTGAACCAAGAGGGAAGAGCCTTTTGAAAAACCCACACACACATCTACTAGGGAGGAAAAAAAAAAGAAGAGAAAAGAGACAAGGAGAAGTGAGAGAGGACGAAGGAAAGAAAAGCAAGGGAAGAGAGGAAGGAGAGAAAAACACTTAAAGGGAAAGGAGAAAAAGAAGCAAGAAAGCAATCAAGCAAGTGAAGCAAGGTAGGCTAGCAATTAAATTGTTTTGGTTCCATGATATAGCATACTTATTTTGATTTTCATATTCATGGAGCTAGAGCATTCATCCCCATTCTTGATTTAGAAGAAAAATTTAATGAGCATGCATGATAAAGGTAGTAGGTTGGCAATTCCCTTGTTTTAGTTCCACAAGTTTATATATATATATATATATCTCATAATGTTGCTTTCATGGAACTAGGATAAATTCCTTCATTCTTGATTTAGATATAGTGTGCATGATAAACTTAGGAGTGGCTATGTTGAAGGAGATTAATAATGTTGTTGGGTATTTATTTTTGTTAAAGTAAATATATGTGTGAAGATGAAGTAAGATGAATTAAGTTAGTGTTGTAAATTTATTGCCATGACCACATAAGAAAATAATTAATGATTAATATCTTCATGAGGGATGCAATGGTGAGGGTTTAAGGTGAAGAATAGATTCCAAGAAAAACATAATAATAATAATATTATAAACATTATTAATATTTTTAGAGGGTGGTTTATGTGTGAATAAATCCCAAGAAAGGTAGAACTTATTATGGCCTTTACTAATATTTTTAGAAGGGAATTCTATGTAATGATAAATTCTAAGAAAAGGTAAAAAATATGGTAGTCATTATTTATAATTTGAAAAGAATTTTATGTAATAATAAATTCTAAGAAGAGGGGAGAATATTATGTTCATTAATGATATTTTTGGAAGGAAATTTATGTAAGAATAAATAGAAAATATTATGTTCTTAGGAATATTTTTGGGAGGAAATTTATGAGAGAATTTAATTCCAAATATATATATTGTGTCTAAAATTAGTATTTTTCGAGAAAAATTCATGTAAGAATAAATTCTAAGAAGAATAGAAGGTATCATATCCATTATTAATATTTTTGGAGGGAGGTTCAAGAGAAAATCAACTCCAAGAAAAATAGAAAATATTATGACCATTATTAATATTCTGGGAGGGGAATTTATGCGAAAATAAATTCCAAGGAAAGTAGAAAGGAATTATGTCCATTGTTAATATTTTAAAAGGAACTCAGACCTAATTTTTCTGGAAAAAGAGTAATAACATGGAACCTTCAAATTTATTTAAAAGCTTTAAGAAAATGAAACTCTTCCCTAGATAATAAAAGGGAGACGTAGGGTGACACCGTGCCCTTAGAGGTTTCGAGTGTACACCGACGGACTAGGGAGGTGTGGCCGAAGGTGCCCCATGCCTATGACCTATCGTTCGCGATCATACTGAGACTGTGGTGACATGTCCACGCATCACGAGGTGTGGCCGGAGGTACTCTACACAAGTGTCCTGGGGAGGTATGGCCAAAGGTGTTCCATACCCGTGATCTGGTGTCCCGAGGATTTTATGTACGTGGATCGTGTAACAACGGGAAAGATTCGAAAGAGTTTTTAAAAAGATTTTAAAAGATAAAACTTGATTTTAACCCTAATCCCAATCAAACGAATATTGACACGTATTTCAAGGATAATGACTGGACACAGAAGGTCGTTTGAAGCCAGAAACACAATCAAACAGAAAGAAATGCAATCCGGCGATCAGAAACTGACGGAAGGAGTTTCGTGCGTCAATTTCGTTGATGGAGGCCAAATTTTTTGCATAGAAATGCGTGACAACGTCTGGAAGGATGTCGACACCCTAAAACATCCCCGGGTGGCCTGGGAAAAGTCAGAATCGCCCCTGGAGGCTTTAAATTATGCGAACTCCCGCCATTTCTCTCATTCCACTCTCTCTCCTCACCACACACTCTCTCTCCTCTCTCTTTTCTCTCTCCACTTTCCTCCACCGTGAACGGCCGCCACAGCCACCGTGGGCCACCACCAAGGGTACCAACCGACAGCCCTCACTGCCCACAACCTCCAGCAACCAACCACGGCCACCAACGGCCGCTGCAGCCGCCGGAAAAACACCGTTTTTCCCCTCCATCGCGCAAAACTTCCCCAGCTCGAATCGCCGCCGTCCGTCGCCGTTGACCCTCACCGCCCCTACCACCGTGTAGCCCGAGCTGCCAGGTGCCTCCAGTAGCTCGGCGCCGCCGAAAGGAGGCCGGACGCGCCTGGATCGAGGCAGAACGTCGTCCGTCGTGCGAGAATCTTCGTGGCTGGAAAACACCACCCAAACGGTCGTGAACCGCCGTGCCACCACCGTATTCGGACTCCTGGGCTTGCGGGCTTCACCGTGGTGTGATTTTCGAGGTAAACCACACCTCCTCGCGCCGTCATCGTGTCTTGCCGTCTGCGGAGCTTCTGGACGTGTATCCCGAGAAACCGAGACCACCGTGACGTAGAATTTCATCATCCGAGCACAGTGGTAAGGTCCGTTTTCCCAAAAACTAATGGTATATGACTGAAATGGCTGCCGAACGTAATTAGGCAACTAATTAACCTAGGTAACTGTGTAACTGGATTTAGGATCGAAAAACGGATGACGTGACGAATCTAAATATTCAATTTCATGTCCAGGGAATTAATTGGGCTGAGAAACCGAGATTTCGTGGAGTCCTGACTTGATTTGGAGCGACCGGAGACCAGGTAGGATAATTTACACTTCCCGAACCCTAGAATTGATTTAGTGAATACCTAAATGATTTAGATGACTTGTATGGATTTGTGTGCTACTTTCGATGGGATAAATTGCATGCCTGTGTGCTGAAAACCCTAATTGCATGTTAGACACCTTGTTTATCGAGTTTGGATGCCTTTAGGGCGGATTTACTTAGGGTTGGGTACTTGATAGCCGGTATGGGACTAGTTAAGTATCCCTCGTCTGAAGGCTTTTAAACGAAACTATTTTTATCAGTTGCTTTGTATTGAGTTAGGGATTACGCGTTAAACCAGGACGACCCTAAGAAAGGTTTAGGGAGTATAAGGGTGGATAACCTACACGGGAAAACGTTGTGATTTAGGCGTGATACCCTAGAACCCTGAGGAATAGCAGACCGAGTGCATGTGAGTTCGAATAGACTATATGAGGATGAGAATTGGCGTATGTGCACATGCTAGGGGACGCCCTAGATGTTGATTCTTACCCGGTCCTTGAGTGAGTGATTGGTGTTACGGATCACACTCACAATATAGGCTTGATTCGGGTGATTGGTGTTACGGATCACACCCAACGATAAGAGAGGTATTCTCTCTAGACTACGTGCAATTAAAAGATGATTTAGATTTGGTTACAGCGGATTGTAGCCAACGTGGATTGAGAGACACAGGGCATGAGATTTTACTTGATTTTGATAACTAATTTTTAAAAGAAATGGATTTTATGATTGTGATATATTACCGTAATTTCCATGTAATTAAACGATTTTAAAGATAAGGTATTCCACTGTTTTCGAACTGATTTCGGGAAGACGATTTCGGTGTTCACACCGCTGAGTATTCAACTGGATTTCGAATGATAATTAAATTGTAAATTATTCTACTGGGATTCATATCTCATTAGGTTGTGTACTCAGATGAACAGGGACAGGGGCAGGAGCCCAGACGATAGCCAAAGCTGACTTGAGGATAGACGGAGGATGATTAGCTTAGGCTTGAATCATTTGTATATATACTATGATGATGCTGTTATTTATCGAATTCTGTTTCTTATAAATTCTGTATGGACTCGACTGAATGTATATATAACGTTTCAGATAGTATGCATGGATTGTAGTGATGGATTGATGTTGCTGTGTATGGATTTATATCATTTATGTTTATTACTGTTGTTGGACTGGCTGATGATGTTTAAACAGGTGATTCTGTATTTGGGATATGATCAAATTACAGAGGAAACTCTGTCGAATTTTTGGTAGAATTTACCGCTGTAAACTTATGGATTTGAATTGAAATGTGTATGAACGTATGACGTGACATGTATATGAGTTTTAGATTTCATTCCAGAGAAATTTATGACGCATGTATGTATAATTAGTTAGCTGCGTATGAATCAGGGTTGAACAGAATTTGAATGGATAACGGAGAATCTATTTGGGTTACGCTCAACCAGTAGCGATCCCCTGACATTCCCACATAGGGAATAAACATTCAGAATACCCCATATGCTTCCGCTAATCAGATAAGCATCACGTATGACGTATTAGGGGGTCGTTACAGATCGAGGGTTCACAATTTACGAGGTGTGGCCAAAAGTGCTCCACACGGGCGACCTGGCGAGGCACGGCCGAAGGTGCTCCGTGCTCGAGACCCAGCGCTCGCAATCACGCTGTATACGGGGCTGAGTGCCCATGAATCTTAAGGTGTGGCCGAAGGTGCTCCACACGGGTGACCTAGGGAGTCGTGGCCGAAGGTGCTCCACCGCTGTGACCTAGTGTTCACCCAACATGTACGTACGTGCTGATAACTTCGCAATAATAAATCAGCACGCTTAAGAAAATACTAGTTATGTGAAAAGAACATTTACTGTTGCTAACCACTAAATTTATCATGAAATAATTACCTATTTATTGATATGTACTTTTCTCCTAAATCAAGGATGCAGTCTGAACGTTTTTGGTGCTTGCACCCTGATACATGTTAGTTTCTTTTAAAACTATAAATTGCTAAGCTACTGGGAAACTTGTGTTTCTCACACATGTGCTAATATGTATCAGATTCGAACGCGTAGCAAGGACTCGTGGTAGCAGTATCTTTTGGTTGAGAAGTCTTTTGTAAGCCCTCATTCTTTTATACCTTAAAAGTACTCGGATGAAAATAGGACAGCTAAATTGACTGTATATATGAGTAGTTCGGGGAATACTGGGAAAAGCAGATATGTGAAGGACCGGTCTGGTACTATTTGGTGCGGGAGTCTGAGTGACAGGTCTGTTGTCTCCTGACTTCCGTAGGACAGGTACTTCACATATTCAGGGATTAATACATTATTTGTAATGAATGTTTTTATTAAACATGTATTATTAATCCATGTGATAGACTGTATTTACATCGTGTAGCATATACTTTTATTAATCCGCTGTGCATGTGAGTTTTTATCTTTATCTGAGCATAAAAGCTCCCGAACCTATTGCGTATGACATAATTCAATGGTTTAACTGCTCAGACAATAATTAAAAGGACAAGAATAATGTACCGAACCTATCTATTGCTATTGAAATGAACAACAAGACTAGATAGGGGCATTACAAAATGAAGCTTCTAAATCATTAGGTTTCATTTGTTACTCTTTTGCACACGTGGAGAAAGAAGAATCACTCTTTCATTATTTTTTAAATTATATGAATTTATCAGCTCTATGTTTAAAATAGTGGCTAGTTTTATATATATGCTTGGTGATATTACAATCCATGATTATGAATGAAGGTTTAAGCGGTTAAACGTTTTGGTCGATGGGAAAAGAATCTTGTGAGAAAGCAAAGCATATCTAGTTGATCTCTTATCTTTTCTTTTTTTTTAAAAAAAAATTATCACCCCTTTTTTATTATATCAAATTTTCAATCTAGCTAGTAATTAAAACACTTATTAAACTCCATTTCATCAATAAATATCTTCTTTTAACCACACAAAAATCCTAAGTTTAATTAAACTTTGGGTGGATTATTTTAATCAGGAAAATTATAAATATCATTCTCTCTAATTTTGAGTTATTTGTAAAACTCTCTTAAAAATCTTCATAGCTGAAAATGATCCCTTAAACTATCACCATTCATAACCCAAAATTTAACAAGAAATATATGAAGAAGTTCCAAATTTCAAATAATTAAGAACCTAAATTGATTTGAGCTTATCATGTAAAAAATTAATGAAATTGAAGTAGGGATGATCAAAATACTCATATATTATTATTACTTGTTAAATTTATTCATCCAATTTAGATTTTAATTTGGGACTCGATATTAAAAGGTATGGGTTTAGATCTAAGAAGGTTAACATTTTATCCAGATCTATTATAGATAAATTATTTAAATATTATTTTTATATTATAAATATATATTTAAATTTATTTTATTAATATATATTATATTATTTACTTCAATTTCATTAATAAGATAGTTTAAATTTAATATAAATATATAAATTATTACCTTTAATAATTTAATAATAATAAATTTGTTAAAATTTTATATTAATTATATATTTAAAGTTATATAATATAATTTATATAAGTTGTATGCTTTTTTTATAAATTTATATGTAAAAAAAATATAATTTAAAAAAATAATTAATTTTTAGATTTTTAGATAAATGATTTTAAATTCAAATATTTAAAAATATTACAAGTTTAAAAATAAAGATACCTACTTAAATTCAAATCTAAATATAGAAATTATAGTATGTTATCTATATTTTATATACCCATAATCATCCCCAGTTTGAAGTGGCATTTTAGTGCATAGCGTTAATAGGAAAATGACAAAAACATCTAAATCTTAGAAAAGGTCAGTTTCCAATTTCAAAATACGAGACAAATGCTTGCGTATAATTCAAAAGGTTTACTAAGAACATTCTTTAACAAATTCAGATGTGGGACCTACCTAATGATAATTAAGTGATCTAAAAGACACTGGCCTAGATTGTTGACTATGTTATCAGATTTCATTTATTTTGAATAATATACTTGATGTCCTTATTTAATATAATATTACGTAATAACATAGAAATATTTAAGATAAAATATTATATCAAAAAAATATTATCTTATAATATTAAAAATATTATATTATCTCATATCATAACATTAGGTTAGATAAATTTTTTTAACTTATTAATTTTATCTATATTATATTTTATCTTTTTCCTAATATAAATTATATTACTTTTTTTCTTTCTCACTTTTTCTTCTCCTTATATATATAATTTTTAGTTAATTCTTTAATATTATTTAAAATATGTTTTTGAGTATTTTTAATTACATTAAATTACTTAATTATGTGATATTTAATCAATATTTTATTCTAAATCATATATATGGACTAATGGTTATTATTTAATTTAAAATTAATTATACATTTTTTTTTCAAATAATCATAATATAAATGTAATAGGTCATTTATTTAAATTTATAATGATAGATTTAAAAATTAAAAAAATAACATTAATTAGTATAAATAACTAAATATTTATATTTTATATTATTATAATGTAATATATTACCCTTTAATATATCAAACATAAGTATTATAAATATTAATATTTAAAATCACACTGTAAGATATCATATAGAAACACTACAAGAAAAAAATGTTTTTGTGGTGCTTAATTAGCGGCGCTTCATTAAAAGCGTCGCTAACGTGACAATATAACGGTAGTTAAAAAGGCGCCAGGAAAGTTATTTATTTCCTGACGCCTGATGATCATTTTGTGGCGCTTAAAGCGCCGTAAAAATTTACGTGGAATAATTTTAATTTTTTTTAATTTCGCGGCGTTTAATAAGCGTCGCTAAAATTTTAAAATTTTATTTTAGTGGCGCTTTGAAAGCGCCGTTATCATTTTAAAATATTTTTAAATTTTATTTCAACGGCACTTTAAAAGCGTCATATCATTTCAAATTATTTTTGAATTTTAGCGGCACTTATAAGCGCCACTAAAATTTCAAAATTTTTTAGCGGCACTTTAAAAGTGCAGTATCATTTCAAATTATTTTAAATTTTAGCGGCACTTGTAGGCGCCACTAAAATTTCAAATTTTTATTTTTGAATTTTAGCGGCGCTTATAAGCGCCACTAATTTATTTTCGCAGCGTTTCACTAAAAGCGCCGTAAAATTTCTTCATTTTGTGGCGCCTTTTCTGCAATTGTGGCGCCTAAAAGCGCCACTATACCCAAAAAAATATTTTCCTTCGTCTTGGCGCGTTATTTTCCCTCCTGAAATCCATAAAAAGTGTCTAAAAGCTTCATTTTCTCTCATTTTCCTCCCTTCGAAGCATTGGCGAGATCTGGTTCGAGTTGCAACCTTCGCAGTCGCTTGCTCTCCATTCTCGTTCAGCCTTCGCGTTGACTCGCCCAGCGTCCTTGTTCAGTAAGTTTTCATTTCTCTATTTGTTTATTTGAGTTATTGATTTGGTTGGGGTTTCGATTTGGGGTTCGATTTTCTGGTGGGGTTCAACCTGTATGTGGATTCTGAGTTAATGAGAGGGTTTGCTTTTGGTTTTAGATTTTCATTTGTTTGAGGGTTTGTATTTTTCGGTTCTCCATTTAGATTCTTTCTATTATGGTAGATTGCTCAGTTTTGCATCCATAGTATTTAATATGTTTAGGTAGATGGAATTGGTTTATTTTATTCTATTATTTTCAAACATTTGATGATATCTTGTTGGTTTTCAAATATAAAATGCTAACAATACTCAAATGGAAAATGTGCATATTATCTTTTTTAATTAATATATTAAAAATTATTCTACGTATTTTTCTAACCAATATCATTAGTGTTGCATAAACTTTTCAAATCGCTATAAAAAAAAAATTTCATGTCATTATGTATATGATTCAATTGTTAGAATTATTATTTTATGAAATTAAGGACTCTAAAATTACATAAATATATCAATTCAAATATATATTGATTACCATCTCTTCTTTTTTAACTTCCTTGATTTTATAATATTTTATATTTGATCTCTTCAAAGTTATGTCCAAAAAATTATGATTATTGGTTATTTTAATTCTCAAGTTATTTTAATATTTGTTTTTTAGCTAAAAAATTTATTTTCTTTGTTTTATTTAAGTTATAAAAAATTTGTTAATCCTTTCAGGTATCTGATACAAATAGTGGACAACCTTCAGTCGAACATCACTTGTTGGCGGGAGAAGATCCCATTTAGTAGATGGGGTATTACATATTTTGGTATTTAGTGTAGTAATTAAATATATATTATAAAATCTTATGTATCAAAATTTGGCCTATGAAGATTTAAGATATTAACTTGTTATTAATTATTTTGAATTATAATTAGGAATTATATATATTACATTTATGTTATTTTGAACATGAGCATTTGTTGAAATGGAGTAAAAATATAGATTAAATTAATGACACTTTTTGACTTAATTCTGTCAAAAAAATAGCAGCGCTTGAAAGGCGCCACTATTTTACAAATTTAATTCTGCCAAAAAAATAGCGACGCTTCAAGGTGACACTATTTTTAAAAAATTAATTCATCCAAAAAGATAACAGCGCTTCAAAGGCGACACTATTATTAAATTCAAAAATATAGCGGCGCTTCAAAGGCGACGCTATTATTTTTAAAAAATTTTTACATGAAAAACATAGCGGCGCTTGAAAAGCGCCAATAAATTCATAAAAAAATTCAACATAATTAATAACGGCGCTTTCCAAGCGCTGCAAAATAAATAAAAAAAATCTGATTAAAAGCGTCACAAAAATATTGCGGCGCTTATATTAAAATCCTGACGCAAATTCCTGCGGCTGCACAGAAGCTCCGCTAAAGGTTGTCCCGACACCCATAATAGCGACGCTTGTGGAAGTGCCACGAATAAGTTTTAGCGACGCTTGAAGCGCCACTAAATAATCACTTAAAGCGCCGCTATTTTCCTTATTTTTTATAGTGAAAATACCATAATATCTGAGATCAGTATATATGACCCAACACTCTCCAAGAATCTAACTAATTTCACATAGGTTAGCAGGTTATATGAGGAGATTCGTTTAAGTTTTGCAAAAAAATAAAATTTAATTACAATGGTCATATATAAAAATATTACATAAACATTATTTTTTTAATTTATAATTAATAAAATTGAATATTCTGAGAGTACATGTGAGTTATTTTTTTAATTACTACAGTGATCATCATCATGGTACGTAGCTCTCATAGATGTCATACTTTTGTTGTTTTTTGTTTTGTAAAAGGTATTTTTATTTAGGCAAAAAGTTCACCTTACTACAGTGATCATCATCATGGTTTTGGGACCGTTTTATCAGCAAAGAAAGAAGAAAAGACAAAGTTTCTAAACCTTTATTTATTTCTGTCTGCTCACATGCAGAATCCTTATATGTTAGGAAAGCATGCATGCTTCAAGTTAACGGTGCAACATAAATAAATAAATAACATATTCGTATATTAACACACTATTATGTGTGGCCTTTAAATCTTGGATAGAGGTGAAAAAGAAGAGAAAAGTACAAATTAAAAGGAGCAGAGAGAAATTAAAGCAAGCATGTAGAGTGATCTCTTTTTTCTTTATTATCACCCCATTAATTGTGAATATTACCTCAATGTTAGACAATGTACATAACTTCCTATTCATATTTTATTCCATTCAAAAATATCTTCTTTCCAGAGATCACACCTCCCACAAAAAAACAGAAAAAAACTTTCGGTAGATGCACGATCGTAATTCTGAATTAATTTGATCTCTATTTGTCTATATATCTTCAAAATCATTTAAAAAAAAAAACTAAAGGTATAGATCGTAAAGAAATAAAATGAAGCACGGAAGTGTTATCCTCCACTCATTTTGGAAGAAGAATCATTTGTGAAAGAACTATGATGATGGTCCTCTAGCAATTAAATTTGTTGAATTATTCCCAATTTTATAATGATAACATTTTTATTTTTATGCATAGAGATATGGAGAAGGACTTTAAAAAGTGAAAACGCAAACAATATATATATATATATCTATATATATAAAGAGATTTTGTTGGTCTAAAGACGGCCTCTTTTGGCATAATAACATATCAGTGAAAGATAAAAATAATTGTTTTTAATCATTAAATAATTGAGATTAAAATATTAATTTAAATCCTATGTGCCCATCATGTGAGGGAGTGAGATTTAAATTAATAATAGTCATATGAGAATAGGTTTAAAACATATCTTGTGTACATGTAAGGTTAATATTTTAATATCAACAATTCAATTTAATCTAATAATTAAAGAAATTCTCTCACCTCTCGATAACGTGTATATGTATCATTTTATTTTAATAGAGAAAAGTTCCTTTAATTTTTTTTAATTATAGTGTTACATTAGATTTAAATGTATCATTTAAATAGTAACTCATGTAATATATATATGTATGTATGATGTATGTATGTATGTATGTATATGTATACATATATACATATATACATACATATGCGAGCGATCACTTTGATCAATGGGCCATTTGCATTCAGTCTCTTCGTTTAAATTATATCCTTTTAGATATAATTATAAATGTTTAAACTTCATTTGATTTCTCCTCAATTATTTGAGGCAAACATGTCCTACAAATGTATTATAGTAAACAATAAACATAACACGAATCTATAAGAAACATTATATCATAAAACATTTAACAATATTAATTACACAACCACACCAAAGCAATCAAATTCAAAACGGACCATACACAATCCTAATGCTAAGACCAATTAATATATAACTCCAAACAAGAAAGCACCCTCACTCTCAATTCTAAAACAGAAATATGGTAAAAACACACAAACACACATATTATAATACACACCATGTGCACACCCTGAAGTACTCAATTACCTTGTAGCGTTGTACCAATAGTACTGTGGAGAAAATTTTAAGTATATATATTAACTTAGTTATAAATAAACTTGTGTGTGTATATATATATATATATATATGTTTGACCGCCTTATATATTTATATGTTTATTCAGAATTAAATTGGTGTAGAGATCTGAAGCACTAGACAATTTGATGGCGATTCTTCGATGTACCTAAATCGCAGTCATCGTAGGACTCCCATCTGTAAACGTGAATCCAATAGTGTCGTCGTCTTCCATGTCCATCATTTCTTTCTTCCATATAGAATTTGAGAGTATCATCTTTTTTGAGACCATAATCTTGAACAACTTGAGACCAACCCTTTTCTATAACTGGTTTGAGAGGCCCCTCATTTCGTTTTGTGCAGCGAAATTTGTACTCCCTTTCTCCACACCACACCCGAAACTCCACCGGATTACGTTGTTCTGCGACATGTGGGAGAATGCCTAGTTTTTCCGACGGAAAGGACAATCTATAATTGATATCTGTGTTTGTCAGGTTCTTCTCGAAAGCTGGTTCTGCTGCCATTAATATTTGTGTATTTGTGATGATCTCAAGAAAAGAGAAAATTACTAGCTTGTGAATTGAGAAGATTAATTTGAGAGTGAGGCTAGCTACGTGTGTACGCAGATATATATAGATGGTGGAGCTGCATGCATATATGCATGTGTTATTTATAAGCTGCTAGCTAGCTAGGTTTAAATTCATTGGGTCCAATATAAAATTTTCTTTTTGGAAAGAAATGTGCACTTTTAGCCGAAAAGTTCTCATACAATTATGCTTTTGGGATCCATTTTATTACCAAACAGAAGAGAAATGAAGCTTCTAAACCATTATTTTTAATTTGTTACGTACTCTTTTGTACACATGTGCAGAAAGAAGAATCACTCTTTTATTATTTTTTAAATTATATGAATTTATCAGTTCTATGTTTAAAATAGTGGATAGTTTTATATATATATGCTCGGTGATGTTGCAATCCATGACTATGAACGAAGGTTAAAGTAGTTAAATGTTTTGGTCGGTGGGAAAAGAATCTTATGAGAAAGCAATGCATATCTAGTTGATCTCTTATCTTTTTGCTTTTTTTAAAAAAATCACCCTTTTTTATTGTATCAAAGTTTCAATCTAGCTAGTAATTGAACCACTTATTAAAGTCCATTTCATGAATAAATATCTTCTTTTAACCACAAAAATCCTAAGTTTAATTAAACTTTGGGTGGATTATTTTAATCAGGAAAATTATAAATATCACTCTCTCTAATTTTGAGTTATTTTTAAAACTCTCTTAATAATCTTCAAAAATGAAAATAATCCCTTAAATTGTCACCCTTCATAACCCAAAATTTAACAAATTAATGTCAAATTAATGAGTTTGAAGTGGCATTTTAGTCAAATGCTTTAATATATATATATATATATATATAGGAAAATGATAAAAAGATATAAATATCAGAAAAGGTCATTTTCCAATTTCAAAATATGAGAGAAATGCTTGCAAATAATTCAAAAACTTTACTAATAAAGAATATTCTTGAACAAATTCAGCTGTGGGACCCACCTAATGACGATTGGTTGATCTAAAAGAGACTAACCCCTAGATTTTTCCATTTTTCTTAGGATGTGAGAAAATAAGAATCTAACTAATTTCACATGATTAACAGGTTATATAATTATACGAGGAGATCCGTTTAAGTTTTGCCAAAAATAAAATTTATAACGGTCATAAAAAACAATTTTAGAAACATTATTTTTTAATTTATAATTAATAAAATTGAATATTCTTAGGATACAAGCGAGTTAACACCGGTCAAATTAGACTCAGTCGTATTTTCTGATCCTATATGAATACAACAACAGGGAAGTTCTTCAGTGTATACGATTAGGTATGCAATTCTAAATTAGAGAATTTGTTTTTCTTGTCTCATTAGATTTCAACTTATAGAAAGTGAATCCACAAAAAGGGTATGATGTAAAGGAACAACTATTTTAGCATTCTTCCTCAATAATTTATAAGGCAGACATGTCCTAGTTATATATGGATCGGACTTACATTTATTTATATTTTTGTTATTAAATTTTTTAATTAAAATAAAATATATAATTTTTTTAAAAAAATTAATCATAAAAAAGATGTATTGTGTCAATTATAGATGTATCAATCTTTTATTAAGAATCTAATAAAAAAATATAAAAATTACACATAAATTTTTTTTTCTTATATACATAGTGAACAAATCTATTAAAAAATGCTTGATAAAGCTAAGGTTAAAATACGTACGTACTTGACTTGCCCCACAAGTTGGGAATTAGAACTTCGTTGCATGCATTGTTGGATGCTTTAGCGCTTTTTGAATATTCTATTACGTACTTTACTGAAAAAGCAATATTCCTCTCTAATCTCTACCTTACCAAAATAATTAACTTAAGTAAAGTATATATGATGTAATTAGTGCTTTCTTTTATGTTCCTGAAATGTTGAAATTGTCTAGATAATTTTTTTTAGTGTTTAAAAGATCAAAATAAATTGCATTTTATATTGTCAATATTAAGAGGATCCATTTGTCTTTGATGCAGAAACTATATATAATTAATCACATGGCTTGTGAGTGTAGATATAAATGGTGGGGCATGTGTGATATATTTATAAGCATGTTTAATTTAATTTGGGTCCATTTCAGATATTTATGATTAATTTGCATGAACAAAAATTATGTACGTAGCTCATAGATGTCATACTTTTTTTTGTTTTTTGTTTTTATATTTTTGTAAAAGGTGTTTTTATTTTAGGCGACAAGTTCACATTACTGCAGTGATCATCATGCTGTTGGGACCATTTTAATATTACCAAAGAAAGTAGAAATGAAAAAGTTTCTAAATCTTTTTTTTTTTCTTCCTTTACTGTCTGCTCACATGCATGCATAATCCTTATATGTTAGTAAAGCATATGCATGCTTCAAGTTAATGGTGTAAGATAAATCAATAAATAAATAACATATTCGTATATCAACACACTATTATTTGGATAGAGGCCAAAAAGAAGAGAAAATTACAAATTAAAAAATTGACCTTTCTATTCTAGGGATCAAAATAGATTTTTTTTTATTTAAAAAATGGATATAAATTTATGGTTATCGGTGATATTATAATTCATTAAACCAAATGAAAAATTGGAGTCCAGCCAGAAAGAAATAAGACAGGTAATAAATGGAGGTTTAATTAAGAAGTTAATTTAAATGCTTATTTTTGGTCTGTGGGAAAAAAGAGTAGAGAGAGAAATTAAAGCAAGCATGTAGAATTATGATCTCTTTTGTCTTTATTATCACCCCATTAATTGTGAATATTATCTCAATGTTAGACAATGTACATAATTTACTATCCATATTTTATTCCATTACGGAAGTGTTATGCTTCACTCATTTTGGGAGAGGGATCATTCGTGAAAGAACTATGATGATGGTCGTTAACTTTGTTGAATTATTACTAATTTATAATGATAATATTTTTATTTTAGCTTTTTAAGTGTGAAATACCGTTTTCCAATATCTTGAACATAGTGTAGACTCTTGATCAAACATTTATCCAGAACAAATTTAATACATATTGGCAGTGGCAAGAACCGCTGCTGTATATAAAAGAAAATGTTACCTACCTTAATATATTTTTCTTCATTTTTGCATTCTTTTTTTCAACTAATAAATATTTATATTATAAATAATTTATTGTAAAATTACTTAAAATATTATAAAATTATTTATTTTTATTTTTAATCAACTAATATAAATATCAAATTTATAATGTAATATTAGTAATGACAAATTAGGATTGTTATAAAATTTTATTATGCATTGAATTTAAGTTTATAGTGAGTGAATTTAAATTGAAATATTGATTTAAATATTTTATTTTAATGAAAATAATAATTTTGAAGTTAGAAAAATTTAGTTTCAAAATTAAAATTATATTTTAAATCAAACATGAATTTTGAACAAATACATCAGAATATTAATTAGATTTATGCTAGATAAAATATAGCTTATGCATAATTCAACTATTTTTTTAAATTTGTCTACATTAAAAATAAAAATTATATCTAAAAATACTTTGGTATAATTTAAAATATAATAATTTTTATAAATGGTATAAAAATAAGTTAAAAAATATAAACCTCAAAGCAAGATATTTTCGAAAACCAATTTATAGTATATATGTAATGATGTAATATCATTATCTAGCTAACACGCTTAGATTTAAAAACATGCTATCAATCATTTTGTGAAAAATATGAAAACTATTTCATAGAAAATTTTAATTTCCAATTTATTTTTTTAAAAAAATTCTAAAAAAGATTTTATTTCAAATTAAACCAAAGTATTTTTAGAAATTCTTTATTTTTCAAAATTCATGTTTGATTTAATATATAATGTTAATTTTGAGACTAAATTCTTCTCACTTCAAAAATTATTATTTTCATCGAAATAAAATATTTAGATCAATTTTCAATTTAAATTGACTCTATATAAATTCAAATTTCATGTACAATTAAATTTTATAACACTATTAACTTGTTATTACTAATAAATATACTCTTGTATAAGAATTTTGTTTTAAGCCGTAAACATACAACTATATATCTTTAAAATAATAAAAAAAGCTAGAGATAATTTTTTTTAAAAAAAGATCCATATATGCACGTATGGTTGAATACCTGAGTTGTCTAGGTAAATGTTTCTAGAACATACCATATATACTATCACATCATGCATGCACCAAAGTTTAATTTATAAAAAAATTTAGATATGCTCGAAAGTTTTCAAATGTAAACTTGGTACATCGTCCGTACACTCAGCCGCGGGACCATTTTTGCTTATAATTGCTTCTGTTTGACGTAATCTTATAATGCACAATTGATGACGATGCACTAATGACGTAATCTTATAATGCACAATTGATGACGATGCACTAATGACGTAACCTTATGATGCACTAATGATGACTATACCTATTTCAGTTTATCAAATAAATTATTAATTTATCCAAAAAATTATAAAGTTAAGAATAAATTATATTATTTTTTTAAATTTGATTAAATTATACTTAATATTTTTTAATTTAAAAATTATATTCATTTTTTAATTTACTTTATATTAATGAAAATAATTATTTATATAAAAAACACAATTATTTTATTTTTAATAAAACAATAAATACATTTAAATTGATACTAAAATTTTTAATATAGTAACAAAAATAATTAAAAATTTATTAATTTAAAATAATTATATATTATATAAAATATTAATTCTATTTGTAAAAAATGAATTAGATTATGTATGCTTAAATCGTATCATAGCAAATTTTAAAGTATTGAGTGTAATTTTTGAAATAATATTATTAATCTTTTCTGGGCTCAAATCATAGATACTAGGCTTCATACCTCGATTGGGCCACCATTTGCTCCATTATGCATTTGTCATAGTAAACAGTCGACAAGCTTAGCACAGCTATAAGATATAGAAATTAAAATATTAGGTTGACCTTACAATAGCGTGGATATATAAGGAATAAGAATCTATGTGGGAAAAAAAATTTCATTGTATATTAATTTGATAAATAAAATATTTCTATATATATACGATTCAATTTTACTCCATTGGCTCATAATTTTTTGTAATTATATGTTGCTAAAACTAATTAAATACATGTGCCATCTCTTCTTGACATATTTATAATCATAAGTACCTATAGCTATTGCAAATTTCGAAATTTCCACCGTAAACTTTCTATACATACAATATAACTAATTTTATGATTGAGTTATTGAGTTGTTTTAACTTGTCAACTCATCATATTGAGTTGAGTGGATTTAAGTTAAAAAATTTAACTCTCAAGTCAATCAGTTTATTAGTGAGTTTGAAAGTGTTTAATCCATCGAAGTTCGACCTAACCTACTAGTGTGTGTGTATATATATTACTAAATGTAATATTTTAATGTTAAATTCTAATTAAAATTTATTCTTATTCATTAATAAAAAATAATATAATATAATTTTTGGTAATTATTTTTTTGTGTATAAATTTTAGTCTAAAAGTTAAAAATTCAAGATTAATCAAAAGAATCTAAAACTAACCAAAAATATAAAAGAAAAGAGAAAAGAGAAAAAAAAAATTAACCATCCCAACCCAACTCAATTAAACATATTAGTCAGTTTGTGTCACTCTGTCAATTTTCATTGAAACTGAATTAATTTTCATGCCAAGGTTCTAGAACTAGAAGCAAAATAAGTCAAAGGTATATCCGTCAAAATAGATTTAACTCATCGAGCTTACTCATTTATTCATCAAAGTGGTTGCCGTTCGACTTTCATTTTTCTTTTTAATTTATTTTTTATCAATTAAGATATTTTTTTGTCTAAAATAAGATTATGATATTATTTTAAATATCAAAATAAATACAATTGAATTTATATTAAGATTCAATATGAAATTCTCAATATAACCGTCAAGATTGTTAAATAATTTTATTATTTTAAAATGAACATATATTATGTGAAAAATCAATTTCATTGATAGAAAATAGATTAAAAAAGAAATGTTTCTGTAATATTATATCAAATCTTATGAATATTAATGAGTATATTTTTTAAAATTAGTATAATTTCATCAAAGCTTAAGGATGTTTGATGTAATTTACTCAATGCTATATTATAGTCTACAAAAACAAATCTTATCATTAGTAGTTTATGTAATTTAATGATTTGGTTTTCACATCTAAGGGTTCTCGTGTTATCCCTAAACTTGCTCAACAGAACAATTCTTCTATTATTGGGATATTTTAGTAATTTGAGTTTTGGATGTTTAAACAAATGACAAAAATAGGCTTCATTTTCTCATATGACAATAAAATTAATTTTTTTAAATTTATAGTGTAAGGGTTTTTTACACTTAAATAAAAGTTTGGGGAGTTATTGGTTAAAACTTATAGTTTATGAGGTTTCTTGCACATCACACCAAGTCTTTACATTTTATTCATAAGAAAAAATATCTTATATTTAATTTTAGAATAAATTACACTATTTTCTTTTGAGAGATGTTAAAATTACACTTTTTTTTTTATTTTGAAAACCTACACTCTCATCTCTTAAAAAATTGAAAAACTTATAATTTCATTTATTTTAACTAAAATAACCTTAATGACATTATCAATCTTCTAAAAATATTATAGTTTATTTTAAAATATATTTTCAGAAATTATAATATTTTATTATTATTTATTTTGAGTTAAAAATAATAATTTTATTTTATTTTTAGTTATAAAAATATATATTTTTTATATTATTCAAACATACATTTAATTATATAAATAATAAACATAAGGATAATTTAGTAAAAATAAGTAAAATTCTAAATTTTTTCATTTCTCAAAGAAATATAATGTAATTTTTTAAAATAAAAAATATAATTTTAAGATTTATCAAAAAAAAGAGTGTAATTTATTTTTAATTTTAAGTCACCAATGTGTACTAGCCGAAAAGTTCACATACAATTATGCTTTTAGGATCCATTTTATTACCAAACAGAAGAGAAATGAAGCTTCTAAACCATTATTTTTAATTTGTTACGCTTCTGGACACATGTGCAGAAAGAAGAATCACTCTTTCATTATTTTTTAAATTATATGAATTTATCAGCTCTATGCTTAAAATAGTGGCTAATTTTATATATATGCTCGTTGATATTACAATCCATGACTATGAATGAAGGTTTAAGCAGTTAAACGTTTTGGTCGGTGGGAAAAGAATCTTATCAGAAAGCAAAGCATATCTAGTTGATCTCTTTTCTTTTCTTTTCTTTTCTTTTTTTTAAAAATATCACCCCTTTTTTATTATATCAAAATTTCAATCTAGCTAGTAATTAAACCACTTATTAAAGTCCATTTCATCAATAAATACCTTCTTTTAACCACACAAAAATCCTATGTTTAATTAAACTTTGGGTGGATTATTTTAATCAGAAAAATTATAAATATTATTCTCTCTAATTTTGAGTTATTTTTAAAACTCTCTTAAAAATCTTCACAGCTGAAAATGATCCCTTAAATTATCACCATTTATAACCCAAAATTTAACAAGAAATATATGAAGAAGTTTCAAATTTCAAATAATTAAGAACCTAAATTGATTTGAGCTTGCCATGTAAAAAATTAATGAAATCAAAGTAGAGATGATCAAAATATTCATACCTTATAATTATTCATAAAAATGGTCCATCGAATTTAGATTTTAATTTGAGTCTAGGTATTAAAAGGTATGGGTCTAGATCTAAGGAGACTAACATTCTATCGAGACATGTTCTATATAAATCATTTACATATTATTTTTATATTATAAATATATATTTATTTTATTTTATTAATATATATATATTATGTTATTTGCTTTATCAATTTCATTAATAAGATAATTTAAATTTAATATAAATTTATAAATTATTATATTTAATAATTTTATAATAATAAATTTGTTAAAATTTTATATTAATTATATATTTGAAGTTTATATTATATAATTTATATAACTTATAAACTTTTTTTTATAAATTTATATGTAGAAAAATTATAATTTTTAAAAAATAATTAATTTTAATTTTTTAAGATAAATGATTCTAAATTGAAATATTTAAAAATATTACAAGTTCAAAAATAAAAATACCTCCTTAGATTCAAATCTAAATATAGAAATTATAGTATATATGTTATCTATATTTTATATACCCATAATCATCCCCAGTTTGAAGTGGCATTTTAGTGCATAGCGTTAATAGGAAAATGACAAAAACATCTAAATCTTAGAAAAGGTCAGTTTCCAATTTCAAAATATGAGACAAATGCTTGGGTATAAATCAAAAGGTTTACTAAGAACATTCTTTAACAAAGTCAGATGTGGGACCTACCTAATGATAATTAAGTGATCTAAAATACACTGGCCTAGATTGTTGACTATGTTATCAGATTTCATGTATTTTGGATAATATACTTTATGTCATTATTTGATATAATATTATGTAATAACAGAAAAATATTTAAGATAAAATATTATATTAAAAAAAATATTATTTTATAATATTAAAAATATTATTATTTCATATCATAAAATTAAGTAAGATAAATTTTTTTAACTTATTAATTTTATCTATATTATATTTTATCTTTTTCTTAATATAAATAATATTACTTTTTTTCTTACTTTCTGTTCTCGCTAAATATATATATATAATTTTTAGTTAATTTTTTAATGTTATTTAAAATATTTTTTGAGTATTTTTAATTACATTAAATTACTTAATTATGTGATATTTAATCAATATTTTATTCTAAATAATATATATGGACTAATGGTTATTTTTTTAATTTAAAGTTAATTATGATTTTTTTAAATAATCATAATATAAATGTAATAGGTCTTTTATTTAAATTTATAAGAATTGATTTAAAAATTAAAAAATAAATAATATTGATTAGTATAAATAATAAAATATTTACATCTTATATCATTGTAATATAATATATTACTAATTAATATATTAAATATAAGTATCATAAATATCAATATATAAAATCACACTGTAAAATATTATATATAAAATACCATAATATCTGAGATTAGTACATAGGACCCGACACTCCCCTAAAAATCTAACTACTTTCAAATAGGTTAACAAGTTATTTGAGGAGATCCGTTTAAGTTTTGCAAAAAATAAAATTTAATTACAACGGTCATATATAAAACTATTACATAAACATTATTTTTTAATTTATAATTAATAAAACTGAATATTCTGAGTGTACATGTGAGTTAACAGCGACCAAATTAGACTCACTCATATTTTACGATCCTAAATAAATACGACTTCACGGAAGTTCTTCAGTGTATATGATATTAGGTATGCAATTTCTTGTCTCATTAGATTTCATCTTATAGAAATTATGAATCCACAAAAAGGGTATGATGTAAAAGGAGCAATTATTTTAGTATTCTTCTTCAATAATTTAGGCAGACATGTCCTAGTTACTATATATATAGTAAACAAATCTATTAGAAAAAGTGTTCGATAATAAAGCTAAGATTAAAAAGTATGTACCTGACTGGCCCTACAAGTTGGGAATTAGAATTTTCTTTCCCGAATGGCATTTTCTCCCAATCCAAACAAAATATTAATTAATTGAAAATTCCACTTCTTTACTAATTAAGAAATCAACATTCCTCTCTAATCTCTACTTTACCAAAATAATTAAATTAAGTAAAATATATAAAATGTAATCAGTGCTTTGTTTTATGTTCCTGAACTGTTGAAATTGTCTAGAATTTTTTTTTAATGTTTTAAAAGATAAAAGAAGTTGCTTTTGCTTCCTATGGTCACATGAATGGTCCTTTGTATATTGTCAATTAGGAGGATCCATTTATCTTTTTCATGCAGAAACTATAAATAATATATATAATTACGCACATAGGTTGTGAGTGTAGATATAAGTGATAGGGGCTGTGCCATGTATTTATAATTATGCTTAATTTAATTTGGGTTCATTTCAAATAAGTATGTACGTAGCTCTCTTAGATGTCATACTTTTGTTTTTTGTTTTGTAAAAGGTGTTTTTATTTAGGCGAAAAGTTCTCATTACTACAGTGATCATCATCATGGTTTTGGGACCATTTTATTAGCAAAGAAAGAAGAAAAGACAAAGTTTCGAAACCTTTATTTATTTATTTATTTTATTTATTTCTGTCTGCTCACATGCAGAATCCTTATATGTTAGGAAAGCATGCATGCTTCAAGTTAATGGTGCAAGATAAATAAATAACATATTGGTATATTAACACACTATTATGTGTAGCCTTTAAATCTTGGATAGAGGTGAAAAAGAAGAGAAAAGTACAAATTAAAAGGAGCAGAGAGAAATTAAAGCAAGCATGTAGAGTGATCTCTTTTTTCTTTATTATCACCCCATTAATTGTGAATATTACCTCAATGTTAGACAATGTACATAACTTACTATTCATATTTTATTCCATTCAAAAATATCTTCTTTCCAGAGATCACACCTCCCACAAAAAAAAGAGAAAAACTTTCGGTAGATGCACGATCGTAATTCTGAATTAATTTGATCTCTATTTGTCTATATATCTTCAAAATCATTTAAAAAAAAACTGAAGGTATAGATCATAAAGAAATAAAATGAAGCACGGAACTGTTATCCTTCACTCATTTTGGGAGAAGAATCATTTGTGAAAGAACTGTGATGATGGTCGTCTAGCAATTAAATTTGTTGAATTATTTCCAATTTTATAATGATAATATTTTTATTTTTATGCATAAAGATATAGAGAAGGACTGAAAAAGTGAAAACGCAAACAATATATATATATATATATATAGAGAGAGAGAGAGAGAGAGAGAGAGAACTTATCAAGTGAAAGATAAAAATAATTTTTTTAATCATTAAATTAAATTAAATAGTTGAAATTAAAATATTATTTTAAATCCTATGTGCTTATCATGTGAGAGAGTGAGATTTAAATTAATAATATTCATATGAGAAGAGGTTTAAAACATATCTTGTGTAATAATAATATAAGGTTAATATTTTAATATCAATAATTTAATTTAATCTAATAATTAATTTCTCTCACCTCTCAATAACGTGTGTGTATATATATATAATTTTATTTTAATAGAGAAAAGTTTCATTATTATTTTTTTAATTATAGTGTCTCATTAGATTTAAATTTATCATTTATATAGTAACTCATGTAATATATATATATATATATGTATATATATGTATATATATATATATGTGTGTGTGCGTGTGCGTGTGCGTGTGTACATGTGTTGTGTTGGGGGGGGGGATTTGCATTCAGTTTCTTCGTTTAACTCATACCCTTTTAGATATAATTATAAATATATAAACTTCATTTGATTTTTACTCAATTATTTGAGGGAAACATGTCCTACAAATGTATTATAGTAAACAATAAACATAACACGAATCTTTAAGAAACATTATATCATAAAACATTTAACAATATTAATTACACAACCACACCAAAGCAATCAAATTCAAAACAAACCAAACACAATCCTAAGGTGCATACCTTAGACCAAACATTAATGAGCACTAATTAACAAACGCACCTTCAATCACTCTAAATCAGATAAATGATCGTAATTAAAAACTCCTAAATATAATGCGTTACCCACACACACAAATATAAGTGATAATATTACATTACACACACAAATCTATATATTCATTAAGCTCTAAGCTAGTCTTAAAAAATCAATAAGTATACCATGATGAGTCTTGAAAATTAATGAAAATTTGTTGAACCAACATTAGTCTTTTTGTCATTTTTTGGCCATATGACAAAAGGACTAATGAACAACAAATCTTACTTAAATTTTTGAAGACTAATCAAATTATTATATACTAGCAACACACCATGCTTGTCCAAGCTTGCAAACCCTACCTTGTGTTGCTATGGTTAATTTAAACGATGCGCTCCCAGTGGAATGTCACATTGAAGCCATCATCGATCGGCACACGACGATGAACTTTGATAAGATAGTTTCTAGGTATGTGATCATTCGCTTTGATGACAAAGAATTCGAGAAAATCTCCTGGTCGGAGATTGTTATCATGAACAACTTCAGACCAACCCTTTTGGATAACAGGTTTGAGAGGCCCCACATTTCGTTTTGTGCAGCGAAATGTGTACTCTTTTTCTCCACATCTCACCAGAAACTCCACAGGATCACGTTCTTGTGCAACATGTGGGAGAATGTTTAGATTTTTCGATGGAAAGGACAACCTGTGATTGATATCAGTGTCCTTGAGCTCCTTAGTGAACACTTGCTCTTCTGCCATGTTTTGCTAAGTTAGCTTTGATGATCTTAACAAAGAGAGCAATTATATAATTTGCTAGTGAATTGAGGAGTATAAATATTTGATGGGATTAAATAGGCAAGTGATGATGGATCTTTTTAATGCAGAGGGATAGGGATCGAGGAGCAAAAGTGAAAAATGAAAAAGACATCTCAATATGATTGCTAAAAAGTTGAAAAAGCACAAGTTCACTTGCCAAAAAATACACCCACTTCACATAAATGAAAGTGAAACCATATTGTACTTTTTAAAAAAAAATTTTTGTATCTTTTTATTAAACACAATTATACTTAAGAAATTATCGATCATTAGATGTAAATATTATTTTAACAAAAATTTAAATATTAATTTATTATTTTATAAAAGACTAATTCTTTTCACAAAATTAAACTTATGATGATAGCTCATATTATACTTATATAATTTTTTGTGTATAAATATTTATAATAATTGGCCCATCATATCGTTTGTATTGTCAAGTTGAAATAAATTAAATTTAGGTAGCATTAGCGTACATATATATATATTTTTGTATTGTGAAAGTTGAAAATCGATCATTAGTGATGAATGGAAGGTTTAGTATACACAGTTAGCGACATGCTTAATTTGTCGGTTCAAATTAAGATTCTTTATATGTTCTTATCACTTATTTGTAGAAGTAACTACTTACTTCTATATGTGTGGGAATTTATATATATAATAATCAATATTATCTGATTTTTTAGACGAAATCCAAGTTTAAACTTTTAATATTCATGCTAATTTGGACAGATGTTTCACGTATGGAATGTCAATTTGTATTAAAATTATTATTTCATACTCAATTATTTAATATAAATAATGAATCCAGGTCGGATATTAAGAATACATATAATCTTGTATAAGAATTTTGTTTTAAGGCATTATTTTAGTAAATATATACCTATATATCTTTAAAATAACAAAAAAATAACTGATAGATAAAGCTAGAGATTTTGTTTAGAAAAAGATGGATATATGCACGTATGATTGAGTACTTGAGTTGTCTAGGTAAATATTTCTAGAACATACTATATATAGTATCACATCATGCATGCACAAAAGTTTAATTTATAAAAAAAATTTAGATATTAGACAAAATCAACTGTGGGACCCATCCTATGATCTCACATTTTTGCTTACAATTGCTTCCGTTTGACGTAACCTTATGATGCACTCATGATCACGATGCCTGTTCCAGTTTATCAAATAAATTATTAATTTATCAAACAAATTATAAAGTTAAGAATAAATTATATTACTTTTTTAAATTTAATTTAATTAAATTTTTTGAATTATTTCCAATTTTATAATGATAACATTTTTATTTTTATGCATAAAGATAAGGAGAAGGACTTAAAAAGTGCAAACGCAAACAATATATATATATATATATATATATATATATATATATAGAAAAAGAGGTTTTGTTGGTCTAAAGACGGCCTCTTTTGGCATAATAACATATCAGTGAAAGATAAAAATAATTGTTTTTAATCATTAAATAATTGAGATTAAAATATTAATTTAAATCCTATGTGCCCATCATGTGAGGGAGTGAGATTTAAATTAATAATAACCATATGAGCAGAGTTTTAAAACATATCTTGTATAATAATCATGTAAGGTTAATATTTTAATATAAACAATTTAATTTAATCTAATAACTAAAGAAATTCTCTCACCTCTCTATAATGTGTACATGTATCATTTTATTTTAATAGAGAAAAGTTCCTTTAATTTTTTTTAATTATAGTATCACATTAGATTTAAATTTATTTTAAATTTATTACTTAAATAGTAACTCATGTAATATATATATATATATACACACGCGCGCGCGCGCGTGCGATCACTTTGATCAATGGGCCATTTGCATTCAGTCTCTTCGTTTAAATTATACCCTTTTAGATATAATTATAAATGTTTAAACTTCATTTGATTTCTACTCAATTTTTTGAGGCAAACATGTCCTACAAATGTATTATAGTAAACAATAAACATAACACGAATATATAAGAAACATTATAGCATAACACATTTAACAATATTAATTACACAACCACACCAAAGCAATCAAATTCAAAACGGACCAAACACAATCCTAAGGTGCATACCTTAAATCAAACATTAACAAGCGCACCCTCGATCACTTGTTTAAAATTTAAAATTTCAGTTTTATATATAAAAAAACAAGTTGGGAGAACTGTATATAATGAAAGTGGTCAATGTTCAGTATATTAAATTATTTATTAATTTAATTAAATATAATTATTTTAATAAAGATCAACCAATGAAAATGTTCAATCATTAAAACCTTAATTCTCATTTAAAATTTTTGGTTACAAGTTCACTCTTTAAAAGCCAAATCTCACCCTTTGAATTCGGATTCTTTGAACTGTGTGCACTTACGTCATTGTTCCTTAGTTCAAGCCAAATCTCACCCTTTGAATTTGGATTCTTTTTCTCCACAGCTCACCATAAACTCCACAGAATTACTTTGTTCTGCGAATTGTGGGAGAATGTCTAGTTTCTGCAATGTAAAGGACAACCTATAATTGATATCTGTGTCTGTCAGGTCCTTTTCGAGCGCTGGTTCTGCTGCCATTAATATTTGTGATGATCTCAAGAAAAGAGAAAATTACTAGCTTGTGAATTGAGAAGATTAATTTGAGAGTGAGGCTAGCTAGCTTGTGTGTGCAGATATATATAGAGGTGGTGAAACTGCATGCATATATGCATGCGTTATTTATAAGCTGCTAGCTAGCTAGGTTTAAATTTATTGGGTCCAATATAAAATTTTCTTTTTGGAAAGAAATGTGCACTTTTAGCCGAAAAGTTCTCATACAATTATGCTTTTGGGATCCATTTTATTACCAAACAGAAGAGAAATGAAGCTTCTAAACCATTATGTTCAATTTGTTACTCTTTTGCACACATGTGCAGAAAGAAGAATCACTCTTTCATTATTTTTTAAATTATATGAATTTATCAGTTTTATGTTTAAAATAGTAGATAGTTTTATATATATGCTCGATCGGTCATATTACAATCCATGAATATAATGAAGGTTTAAGCAGTTAAACGTTTTGATCGGTGGGAAAAGAATCTTATGAGAAAGCAAAGCATATCTAGTTGATCTCTTATCTTTTCGTTTTTTTTTTTAAATCACCCTTTTTTATTGTATCAAATTTTCAATCTAGCTAGTAATTGAACCACTTATTAAAATCCATTTCATCAATAAATATCTTCTTTTAACCACAAAAATCCTAAGTTTAATTAAACGTTTGGTGGACTATTTTAATAAGGAAAATTATAAATATTACTCTCTCTAATTTTGAGTTATTTTTAAAACTCTCTTAATAATCTTCAAAACCGAAAATAATTCCTTAAATTTTCACCCTTCATAACCCAAAATTTAACTAATTAATGACAAATTAATGAGTTTGAAGTGGCATTTTAGTCAAAAGCATTAATATATATATATATATAGGAAAATGATAAAAAGATATAAATATCAGAAAAGGTCATTTTCCAATTTCAAAATATGAGAGAAATGCTTGCAAATAATTCAAAAACTTTACTAATTAAGAATATTCTTGAACAAATTCAGCTGTGGGACCCACCTAATGATGATTGGTTGATCTAAAAGAGACTAACCCCTAGATTTTTTTATTTTTCTTAGGATGTGAGAAAATAAGAATCTAACTAATTTCACATGATTAACAGGTTATATAATTATACAAGGAGATGCGTTAAAGTTTTGCCAAAAATAAAATTTATAACGGTCATAAAAAAATATTACAGAAATTTTTTTTTAATTTATAATAAATAAAATTAAATATTCTTAGGGTACAAGTGAGTTAACACCGATCAAATTATACTCATTCATATTTTTCGATCTTATATGAATACAACAACAGGGAAGTTCTTCAATGTATACGATTATTAGTTATGCAATTTTAAATTAGAGAATTTGTTTTTCTTGTCTCATTAGATTTCAACTTATAGAAAGTGAATCCACAAAAAGGGTATGATGTAAAGGAACAACTATTTTAGCATTCTTCTCAATAATTTATAAGGCAGACATGTCCTAGTTACTATATGGATCGGACTTACATTTATTTATATTTTTGTTATTAAATTTTTTAATTAAAATAAAATATATAATTTTTTTTAAAAAATTAATCATACAAAAGATGTATTGTATCAATTATAGACATATCAATCTTTTATTAAGAATCTAATAAAAAAATATAAAAATTACTCATAAATTTTTTTTTTCTTATATATATAGTGAACAAATCTATTAAAAAATGTTTGATAAAGCTAAGGTTAAAATACGTACGTACTTGACTTGCCCCACAAGTTGGGAATTAGAACTTCGTTGCATGCATTGTTGGATGCTTTAGCGATTTTTGAATATTCTATTACGTACTTTACTGAAAAAGCAATATTCCTCTCTAATCTCTACCTTACCAAAATAATTAACTTAAGTAAAGTATATATGATGTAATTAGTGCTTTCTTTTATGTTCCTGAAATGTTGAAATTGTCTAGATAATTTTTTTTAGTGTTTAAAAGATCAAAATAAATTGCATTTTATATTGTCAATATTAAGAGGATCCATTTGTCTTTGATGCAGAAACTATATATAATTAATCACATGGCTTGTGAGTGTAGATATAAATGGTGGGGCATGTGTGATATATTTATAAGCATGTTTAATTTAATTTGGGTCCATTTCAGATATTTATGATTAATTTGCATGAACAAAAAGTATGTACGTAGCTCATAGATGTCATACTTTTTTTGGTTTTTTAATATTTTTGTAAAAGGTATTTTTATTTTAGGCGACAAGTTCACATGACTGCAGTGATCATCATGCT
Organism: Senna siamea; assembly: GCA_031216115.1. Taxonomy (NCBI): domain Eukaryota; kingdom Viridiplantae; phylum Streptophyta; class Magnoliopsida; order Fabales; family Fabaceae; genus Senna; species Senna siamea. Next base: position 22,577,407 of record CM062355.1, read on the forward strand.
TTTGGGACCATTTTAATATTACCAAAGAAAGTAGAAATGAAAAAGTTTCTAAATCTTTTTTTTTTTTTTCCTTTACTGTCTGCTCACATGCATGCATAATCCTTATATGTTAGTAAAGCATATGCATGCTTCAAGTTAATGATGTAAGATAAATCAATAAATAAATAACATATTTGTATATCAACACACTATTATTTGGATAGAGGTGAAAAAGAAGAGAAAATTACAAATTAAAAAATTTACCTTTCTATTCTAGGGATCAAAATAGATTTTTTTTTTTAAAAATGGATATAAATTTATGGTTATCGGTGATATTATAATTCATTAAACCAAATGAAAAATTGAAGTCCAGCCAGAAAGAAATAAGACAGGTAATAAATGGGGGTTTAATTAAGAAGTTAATTTAAATGTTTATTTTTGGTCTGTGGGAAAAAAGAGTAGAGAGAAATTAAAGCAAGCATGTAGATTTATGATCTCTTTTGTCTTTATTATCATCCCATTAATTGTGAATATTATCTCAATGTTAGACAATGTACATAATTTACTATTCATATTTTATTCCATTACGGAAGTGTTATGCTTCACTCATTTTGGGAGAGGGATCATTCGTTAAAGAACTATGATGGTGATCGTCTAGCTTAACTTTGTTGAATTATTACTAATTTATAATGATAATATTTTAAGATTTATCAAAAGAAAAGAGTATAATTTGCTCTTAATTTTAAGTCACCAATGTGTATTAGCCGAAAAGTTCACATACAATTATGCTTTTGGGATCCATTTTATTACCAAACAGAAGAGAAATGAAGCTTCTAAATCATTAGGTTTAATTTGTTACTCTTTTGCACACGTGGAGAAAGAAGAATCACTCTTTCATTATTTTTTAAATTATATGAATTTATCAGCTCTATGTTTAAAATAGTGGCTAGTTTTATATATATGCTTGGTGATATTACAATCCATGACTATGAATGAAGGCTAAAGCAGTTAAACGTTTTGGTCGGTGGGAAAAGAATCTTATGAGAAAGCAAAGTATATCTAGTTGATCTCTTATCTTATCTTTTTTTTCTTTTTTTAAAAAATATCACCCCTTTTTTATTATATCAAATGTTCAGTCTAGCTAGTAATTAAAGCACTTATTAAAGTCCATTTCATCAATAATTATCTTCTTTTAACCACAACAAATCCTAAGTTTAATTAAACTTTGGGTGGATTATTTTAATCAGGAAAATTATAAATATTATTCTCTCTAATTTTGAGTTATTTTTAAAACTCTCTTAATAATCTTCAAACTGAAAATAATCCCTTAAATTGTCACCCTTCATAACCCAAAATTTAACAAATTAATGACAAATTAATGAGTTTGAAGTGGCATTTTAGTCAAAAGCTTTAATATATATATATATAGGAAAATGATAAAAAGATATAAATATCAGAAAAGGTCATTTTCCAATTTCAAAATATGAGAGAAATGCTTGCAAATAATTCACAAACTTTACTAATTAAGAATATTCTTGAAAAAATTCAGCTGTGGGACCCACCTAATGATGATTGGTTGATCTTAAAGAGACCAACCCCTAGATTTTTCCATTTTTATTAGGATGTGAGAAAATAAGAATCTAACTAATTTCACATGATTAACAGATTATATAATTATACTAGGAGATCTGTTTAAGTTTTGCCGAGAATAAAATTTATAACGATTATAAAAAACTATTACAGAAACATTATTTTTTAATTTATAGTTAATAAAATTGAATATTCTTAGAGTACAAGCGAGTTAACACCGATCAAATTAGACTCACTCATATTTTTCCATCCTATATGAATACAACAACAGGGAAGTTCTTCAATGTATACGATTAGGTATGCAATTTTAAATTAGAGAATTTGTTTGTCTTGTCTCATTAGATTTCAACTTGTAGAAAGTGAATCCACAAAAAGCGTATGATGTAAAAGGAACAACTATTATATAGCATTCTTCCTCAATAATTTATAAGGCAGACATGTACTAGTTACTAGCTATATGGACCGAACTTACATTTATTTATATTTTTGTTATCAAATTTTTTAATTAAAATAAAATATATAATTTTTTATAAAAGTTTAATCATACAAAAGATGTATTATTTAAATTATAGACATATCAATCTCTTATTAAAAATTTAATAAAAAATATATAAAAATTACACAAATATTTTTTTATGATATATATAGGAACAAATTTATTAAAAAATGTGTTTGATAAAGCTAAGGTTAAAATACGTACGTACTTGACTTGCCCCACAAGTTGGGAGTTAGAACTTTGTTGCATGCATTGTTGGATACTTTAGAGCTTTTTGAATATTCTATTACGTACTTTACTAAAAAAGCAACATTCCTCTCTAATCTCTACTTTACCAAAAGAATTAACTTGAGTTAATTAAAATATATATGATGTAATTAATACTTTCTTTTATGTTCCTGAAGTTTTGAAATTGTCTAGATAATTTTTTTAATGTTTAAAAGATCAAAAGAGATTGCTTTTTATGTTGTCAATATTAAGAGGATCCATTTATGTCTTTGATGCAGAAACTATATATAATATATATAATTAAGCACATAGGTTGTGAGTGTAGATATAAATGGTGGGGCATGTGTGATATATTTATAAGCATGTTTAATTTAATTTCGGTCCATTTCAGATATTTATGATTAATTTGCATGAACAAAAAGTATGTACGTAGCTCATAGATGTCATACCTTTTTTGTTTTTTTATATTTTTGTAAAAGGTGTTTTTATTTTAGGCGACAAGTTCAGATTACTGCAGTGATCATCACGCTTTTGGGACCATTTTAATATTACCAAAGAAAGTAGAAATGAAAAAGCTTCTAAATCCCTTTTTTTTTCTTTACTGTCTGCAGCTCACATGCATGCATAATCCTTATATGTTAATAAAGCATATGCATGCTTCAAGTTAATGGTGTAAGATAAATAAATAACATATTCGTATATCAACACACTATTATTTGGATAGACGTGAAAAAGAAGAGAAAATTACAAATTAAAAAATTTACCTTTCTATTCTAGGGATCAAAATAGATTTTTTTTTTTTTTGAAAATGGATATAAATTTATGGTTATCGGTGATATTATAATTCATTAAACCAAATAAAAAATTGGAGTCCAGCCAGAAAGAAATAAGACAGGTAATAAATGGGGGTTTAGTTAAGATGTTAATTTAAACGTTTATTTTTGGTCTGTGGGGAAAAAGGGTAGAGAGAAATTAAAGCAAGCATGTAGATTTATGATCTCTTTTGTCTTTATTATCATCCCATTAATTGTGAATATTATCTCAATGTTAGACAATGTACATAATTTACTATTCATATTTTATTCCATTATTCATCAACATCTTCTTTTCAGAGAACACCCCCCCCACCACAAATATATATATATATATACACATATAGATGTACGAATATCATAGTTCTTAATTAATTTGATCTCTATTTAATTTTTATATCTTCAAAATCATTAAAAAAGTAATAATGATCAAGGTATAGGTCATAAAGAAATGAAATGAAGCACGGAAGTGTTATGCTTCACTCATTTTGGGAGAGGGGTCATTTTCGTGAAAGAACTATGATGATGGTCGTCTAGCTTAACTTTGTTGAATTATTTCCAATTTTATAATGATAATATATATATTTTTAGCTTTTTAAGTGTGAAATACCGTTTCCAATATCTTGAACATAGTGTAGACTCTTGATCAAAATTTTATCCAGAATAAATCATATCTTCTTTTCATGATTAATGGCTTATTTTTTAAAAAAAATTTAATACATATTGGCAGCGGCAAGAACCAATCATTAGTGATGAATGGCAGGTTTAGTATATATTTTTGTAATGTGAAAGTTGAAAATCGATCATTAGTGATGAATGGAAGGTTTAGTATACAAAGTTAGTGACATGCTTAATTTGTCGGTTCAAATTAAGATTCTCTATATATTCTTATCACTTAATTGTAGAAGTAATTAACTACTTACTTCTAAATGTGTGGGAATTTATATATATAATCATCAATATTATCTGATTTTTTTAGACGAAATCCAAGTTTAAACTTTTAATATTCATGCTAATTTGGACAGATGTTGCACGTATGGAATGTAAATTTGTATTAAAATTATTATTTCATACTCAATTATTTAATATAAATAATGAATCCGGGTCGGATATTAAAAAGACATATACTCTTGTATGAGAATTTTGTTTTAAGGCATAATTTTAGTAAATATAGACCTATATATCTTAAAAAAAAAAAAAAATTGATAGATAAAGTTAGAGATTTTTTTTGGAAAAAGATCGATAAATGCACGTATGATTGAGTACTTGAGTTGTCTAGGTAAATATTTCTAGAACATACTATATATGGCATCACATCATGCATGCACGAAAGTTTAATTTATAAAAAAATTTAGATATGCTCAAAAGTTCAACTGTAAACTTGGTACATCGTCCGTACGCTCAACGACTTTATGGCGCCGACATTCTTGGACAAAACCAACCGTGGGACCCATCCTATGATCTCGCATTTTTGCTTACAATTGCTTCTGTTTGACGTAACCTTATGATGCACTCATGATCACGACGCCTGTTCCAGTTTATGAAGTAAATTATTAATTTATCCAAAAAATTATAAAGTTAAGAATAAATTATATTTTTTTAAATTTGATTAAATTATACTTAATATTTTTTAATTTAAAAATTATATTCATTTTTTAATTTACTTTATATTAATGAACACAATTATTTATATAAAATAAGACTATTATTTTATTTTTAATAAAACAATAAATACATTTAAATTGATACTAAAATTTTTAATATAATAATAAAAATAGTTAAAATTTTTATTAATTTAAAATAATTATATATTAAATAAAATATTAATTTTATTTATAAAAAATGAATTAGAATATGTATGCTTAAATTGTATCATAGCAAATTTTAAAGTATTGAGTGTAATTTTTGAAATAATATTATTAATCCTTTTTGGGCTCAAATATGGTTTTGCATGCAAATGTCAAAAAACAAAGATACTAGGCTTCATACCTCGATTGGGCCACCTTTTGCTCCATTATGCATTTGCCATAGTAAACATTATATTAATATATTAAGTTAACCTTACAATAACATGGATATATAAGGAATAAGAATCTATGTGGAAAAAAATTAAATTGTATATTAATATGATAAATAAAATATTTGTATATATATACGATTTAATTTTACTCCATTAGCTCATAATTTTTTGTAATTATATATTGCTAAAAATACTTAAATTCATGTGCCATCTCTTCTTGACATATTTATAAATCATAAGTACCTATAGCTATTGCAAATTTCTAAATTTCCGCCGTAAACTTGCTATACATACAATATAACTAATTTTATAATTGTTTTATTGAGTTGTATTAACTTGTCAACTTATCATATTAAGTTGAGTTGATTTAAGTTAAAAAATTTAACTCTCAAGTAAAAAGTTAACATCAACTTTCTAAATTAATTTTATTTATATTTTTGTTCTTTTTTCGCTTTTTCTCTCTTTATCTGACTCTCTCTTTGTCTCCCACGTTTTCTAATCTGTTTCTATCTTTTTCCATTTTTCTTTTTTCTTTCATTCTCTTTCTAACTTTTTTTACACTCACTATCATTTTAACTCAAATGTCCCAAAAAAAATAAATAAATAAATTATGGACGCACGTTTTTAAAATTAAAAAATAAAAGAAAAAACACTAATGCGTGTCACGTGACGCCATGGTGTATGCAATGCAAAATTTTGTAAACTTGGCCGTTTTGAACAGTAAACTCATCGTTTTTGTGGCGCCAAGCGGCTGACGACTAGGAGCCGATATTTTAAGAGAAAACCAGCCATGGGACCCATCCTATGATCTCACATTTTTGTTTACAATTGCTTACCGCATGTTTGACGTAACCTCGAGATGCACTAATGACTAATTAATTATCAACATAATTACATTATTTTTAATTTATTTTATGTTAATCAACATATTATTTATATAAAATAAGATAATTATTTTATTTTTAATAAAACAGTAAATAAATTTAAATTGATACTAAAATTTTTAATTTAATAATAAAAATAGTTAAAATTTTTATTATTTTAAAATAAACATATATTATATAAAGTAAGACAACCTTAGCACAGATATAAGATATAAAAATTAAAATATTAAATTAACCTTACAATAACTGTCAATAAGGAATAAGAATATACATTTAGTTATGTGGAAAATTTCAATTGTATGTTAATTTGGTGAATAAAATATTTCTATATATATACGATTTAATTTTACTCCATTATCTCATAATTTTTTTTATTATATATTAATAAAAATAATTAAATGCGTGTGCCATCTCTCTTGCATATTATAATAAAAAATACCTATATCTATTGTAATCTTACCTGATCTTTAATTATTTTGATATATATAATTAATTCCGATCTCTTATGTTATAGGATCCTAAAGCCTACCCATATGACAAGCCTTATTCTTCATTACATTTTTACTTAATTTATTCTTGATATTTCAGGTCTTTTCTACTGCCTCCAATGCATTTTCTTGAAATTTCATTTACTGCAATTAATTTCTTCTTCACGCGCATGTTTCATCCAGAATTGTGTGGAAAATGTGTGCACTTTCTTAGATTACTTTTTAATAATTTATATTCAAAATTTCTCTTCTATTTTTGTTTTCAAACAAATCCTTTCAGAGTTTGAAATGCATGTTTGAAAAGTTACAAATTACTAAAGATGGCCGGCAAGATTCTAGAACTAGAAGCAAAATATGTCAAAGGTACATCCATCAAAATAGATCTAACTCATTGATTGTCCTCTTAGTCAATTAAGATAACCTTTTGTGTAGAATAAGATTATAATCTTATTTTCAATATAATAATAAATATAATTAAATTTATATTAAAATTTAAGATAAAATTTTTAATGTAACAATCATGATTGTTAAGTAATTTTATTATTTTAGAATGAACACATACTATAAAAAATATTAATTTTATTAATAAAAAATAAATTAAACAACGTAATGAATCAATATTGGAATTTGCGTTGAGAGATGTGTTTATATTTGATATTCGATAATGTTTTGAACAGAATTATTTTTAATAAAAAAATTTTTATAGAAACAAAAAAAAATATTATAGTTCTACAGGAATAAATTTTATCATTAATAATTTATGTGATTTAATTTTCATATATCGTATTATATATATAATTAGATATAACATATAAAATATATATATAAAATCGTACTACCAATTCAAAGACATAATGATCAACATATTTACATGTTAGAAACTTGAAATTTGTATGTATAGAATTTTTCATATCTACCTCTATAAGCTGCAATTTATCTATAATGAATTTTGGCTTAATTTTTTTAATTAAAATTTATTTATTTATCTGATAAATTTAACTATTTTTGGTCATGATGACTAAAAAACTTGATCGTCCAAAAACAATATTTTGTGTTATCCAACTTGGTAATGTTATAGTAGACGTGTCTTTTAGATATGACAAATCAAAGAGGATATGTTAATGGGTTTCTTCTTTGTAAAAGTAAAAAGCAGGCTACAGTTTGGAACGTCTTTAATGAAAGTGGAAACTTTTGTTGCTAGCTTTCTGTCTCGATTCTATTATTATTTTTGATTCTTTAATGAATATAATGACTAATGTTATATTTGTAATTTTTTAAGAAACAATTTTTTAATCATATAAATATTATCATTTACCCTTAATCCGAAACGTTTTTTCGTGTTTGAATATTAGTTTCCAATGGATAACTTGCATTTGGGTTTCAATTGATCAGGATATAATACCGACTCCTTGTCATATATGCAATGTCAATATTTTCATCTTAGAAGAATAAAGAATAATGTTTTGAAAAATATACTTTCATTTCTCAACACCAAACTCGCCGACCAAACATGTGTTTTGAGTAAGAGATGGAGGTATCTTTGGACTAGCATTCTAACCCTTCATTTCAAAGAATCTTCGTTTTCAGATTTGTCTTCCTTCAAGAAATTCTTGATTCGTATCTTTTAAAAGATTCTTGTATTTCTTTGCAATATAAAAGCTCTATTTTACTACATTTTAGGGTGTGTTTTAGTACAAATTTCTCCAATTTATTTTTCTCTAAAATTTAAAATTACAAACAAGAAAAAAGTATTATCTTAAATTTAATCAATTTCATCAGTCTTGTACTGTCAAATAATAATCATTATAATTTTAAAATAATAAATTAAATAATAATAAATTATTTAATTTATTTATGTCTAGTAATTAACTTTTTATTATCATTATTGTTTTTTATCTTCAAGTCATATATTTTATTTTATAACGTAAATTATTTTATAAAATAACTGACCAATACAGCTCATAGTCATTATAATTAATTATAACATATATATATATATATATATATATATATATAATGATTAATCTTGAAGCATCAATAAGTTTTCATACATAAATCCAAGGAGCGGCTATGGAGCACGGTGTCACAAGGCAATAAATTTGCCATCAAAATGGCATTTGGAAGAATCTGCAGGTAATTATATGAAGAAGAATAATGAATGAAGAAAATACTATATACCCCTTTGATCAATGGATGCATTTCGAGCAGAAGGAGTCAGGAAGAAGGCAGAATTTGGGACCAAAACGGCAATGTTTTGAAGTGGCAAGAGGATCTCCGTTGAGTTCACTAACGGCTGAGATTTTGCGAACTTCACAAGGACTGCTTCCAATGCAATAGCATCAAATAGCACTTCAATTAATCATTAATTAACACTACAAACCACGTCTAACATACCTAATGCTAAGACCAATTAATATATAACTCCAAACAAGAAAGCACCCTCACTCTCAATTCTCAAACAGAAATATGGTAAAAACACACAAACACACATATTATAATACACACCATGTGCACACCCTTAAGTACTCAATTACCTTGTAGCCTTGTACCAATAGTACTGTGGAGAAATTTTTAAGTATATATATTAACTTAGTTATAAATAAACTTGCAAAAAATTTATCAAATTTTTTAAAATAATCATAATATAAATGTAATAGGTCCTTTATTTAAATTTATAAGGATAAATTAAAAAATTAAAAAAATAAATAACATTGATCAATATGAATAACTAAATATTTGCATCTTATATAATTGTAATGTAATATGTTGTTAATTAATATATCAAACATAAATATTATGAACATCAATATATAAAATCATACTGTAAGATATCATATATAAAATACCATAATATCTGATATTAGTAAGTAGGACCCAAAACTCCCCTAAGAATCTAACTAATTTCACATAGGTTAACAGGTTACATGAGGAGATCCGTTTAAGTTTTGCAAAAAATAAAATTTAATTACAATGGTCATATATAAAACTATTACATAAACATTATTTTTTTAATTTACAATTAATAAAATTGAATATTCTGAGAGTACATATGAGTTAACAGTGACCAAATTAGACACACTCATATTTTTCGATCCTATATAAATACAACTTCAGGGAAGTTCTTCAGTGTATACGATATTAGGTATGCAATTTCTTGTCTCATTAGATTTCATCTTATAGAAATTATGAATCCACAAAAAGGGTATGATGTAAGGAACAATTATTTTAGCATTCTTCCTCAATAATTTAGGAAGACATGTCCTAGCTAGTTACTATATATATAGTAAACAAATCTATTAGAAAAAGTCTTCGATAATAAAGCTAAGATTAAAAAGTATGTACCTGACTGGCCCTACAAGTTGGGAATTAGAATTTTCTTTCCCGAATGGCATTTTCTCCCAATCCAAACAAAATATTAATTAATTGAAAATTCTACTACCTTACTAATTAAGAAATCAACATTCCTCTCTAATCTCTACTTTACCAAAATAATTAACTTAAGTAAAATATATAAAATGTAATCAGTGCTTTCTTCTATGTTCCTGAACTGTTGAAATTGTCTAGGATTTTTTTTAATGTTTTAAAAGATAAAAAGAAGTTGCTTTTGCTTCCTATGGTCACATGAATGGTCCTTTGTATATTGTCAATTAAAAGGAGTAGAGAGAAATTAAAGCAAGCATGTAGAATGGTCTCTTTTTTCTTTATTATCACGCCATTAATTGTGAATATTACCTCAATGTTAGATACTGTACATAATTTACTGTTCATATTTTATTCTATTCAAAAATATCTTCTTTCCAGAGATCACACCTCCCACAAAAAACAGAAAAAAAAAACTTTCGGTAGATGCACTATCGTAATTCTGAATTAATTTGATCTCTATTTGTCTATATATCTTCAAAATCATTTAAAAAAAAAAACTAAAGGTATAGATCGTAAAGAAATAAAATGAAGCACGGAAGTGTTATCCTCCACTCATTTTGGAAGAAGAATAATTTGTGAAAGAACTATGATGATGGTCGTCTAGCAATTAAATTTGTTGAATTATTCCCAATTTTATAATGATAACATTTTTATTTTTATGCATAGAGATATGGAGAAGGACTTTAAAAAGTGAAAACGCAAACAATATATATATATATATATATATATATATATCTATATATATAAAGAGATTTTGTTGGTCTAAAGACGGCCTCTTTTGGCATAATAACATATCAGTGAAAGATAAAAATAATTATTTTTAATTATTAAATTAAATTAAATGATTGAAATTTTAAAATATTATTTTAAATCCTATGTGCCCATCATGTGAGGGAGTGAGATTTAAATTAATAATAGTCATATGAGAAGAGATTTAAAACATATCTTGCATAATAATAAGTTAATATTTTAATATTAACAATTTAATTTAATCTAATAATTAAAAAAATTCTCTCACCTCTCAATAGCAAATGTGTGTGTGTGTATGTCTATGTGTGTGCACGCGCGATATCACTTTGATCAATGCGTCATTTGCGTTCAGTTTCTTTGTTTAACTTAACCCTTTTAAATATAATTATAAATGTTTTAACTTCATTTGACTTCTACTCGATTATTTGAGGCAAGCATGTCCTACAAATGTAGTATAGTAAACAATAAAAATAACACGAATATATAAGAAACATTATATCAGAAAACATTTAACAATACTAATTACACAACCATACCAAATCAATCAAATTCAAAACGGACCAAACACAATCCTAAGGTGCATACCTTAAACCAAACATTAGTAAGCACTAATTAACAAGCGCACCCTCGATCACTCTAAATCGGATAAATGACAGTAATTAAAAACCCCTAAATATAATGTGTTACACACAAACATATATAAGTGATAATATTACATTACACACACACAAATCTATATATGCTAGTAATACACTATGCTTGTCCAAGCTTGCAATAATTTATTCGACCGAAGCCATCATCGTAGGTCGCCACACGTCGACGAACTTCAATATGAGAGTGTCTAGGTGTGTGATCATTCGCTTCGACGGCATAGAAATCGAGATGATCTCCTGGTCAGAGATGGTTATCATAAACAACTTGAGACCAACCCTTTTGTACAACTGGTTTGCGAGGCCCCACATGTCATTTTTTGTAGCGAGATTCGTACTCTTTTTCTCCACAGCTCACCGGAAACTCCACAGAATTATATTGTTCTACGAATTGTGGGAGAATGTCTAGGTTTTTTGACGGAAAGAACAAGCTGTGATTGATATCAGTGCCCTTAAGCTCCTTAGTGAACACTAGCTCTACTGTCATGTTTTGCTAAGTTAGCTTTGATGATCTCAACAAAGAGAACAATTATATAATTTGCTAGTGAATTAAGGAGTATAAATATATATATATTACTAAATATAATATTTTATTGTTAAATTCTAATTAAAATTTATTCTTATTCATTAATAAAAAAAATACTATAATATAATTTTTTGTAATTATTTTTTGTTGTGTGTAAAATTTAGTCTAAAAGTTAAAAATTCAAGATTAATCAAAAGAAATCTAACACTAGCCAAAAAAATAAAAGAAAAGAGAAAAGAGAATAAAAAAAGTATCCATCCCAACTCAACTCAATTAAACATACTAGTTGGTAGATTGAGTTGACTTGTGTCACTATGTCAATTTTCATTGAACTGAATTAATTTTCATGCCAAACTCGATCCAACACCATTTTGGGAATCCTAATTAAAGCGTACGCCCATACGACAAGCCTTACTCGTCATCACATTTTTGATTAATTTATTCTTGATTTTTCAACTTTTCTACTGCCTCCAATGTATTTTTCCTTGGAATTTCATGTAGTGCTATTAACTTCTTCTTGACCCGCATGTTTCATTTAGAATTGTGTGGATAATTTGTGCACCTTTTTAGATTACTTTTTAATAATTTATATTCATTACTTCTATTCTTTTCAAAAAAAAAAAAATCCGTGCTATTATAGAGTTGTGGCTAGATTTATGCATTTTTCGATTTTGATAGTTGATGAAAGTATTTGTAAATTATGCAAAGTTGAAAAGTGATGTTTATATATTTTGAAAAGTAAAAATAACGTTTCAATTAAAAGTACAAGTATACATTTTGATATATGAGAAAGCCGGTAGTTGGCCAATTATACACGAAATGAAGCTGAACTGCAGAACGGAACTGAATGATACAGTCTGAATAATGAAGCTTCCAATTACATGTAAACATAGAACGGAACTGCAGAATTAAGAAAAACAGAGACGTAAACGAAAGTGCAGCATACAAACAGAGAATGAAAAATGTCTTCCTATTCGAGTCAGCGAGAAAGAGTCCTTGGTCACACTTCTCACTCATCATGCCCATCTCTGATCGATCCTTATCCCTCGCTTTATTCCCTTCCTCTCTCTTAAAAGAAAAGAACAAAATGGAAAAAAAAAAATCAAAGGGTAAAACATGATTAAAATTATGTTTAGTACAATTTATCAAAAATTACTATAAAAAACACTTTTTAAAATATACTGAAAATGATAATGTTTTCAATATTTTCATATAAAAAAAAATTTTAATTATATAAATATTATGATTTAAACTCAAAAATCAATGAAAATTATAATTATTAAAGTTAATTGACATAGAAAATGAACCATATACCCTTAATCTCAAACGTTTTAATTTTCGTGTTTGAATAGTAGTTGCCAATGGACAAATTGCATTTGGGCTTCAATAGTGGAATTCCTACTTGAACCTGATAATATATATTTTTACTACTAATTGTCAATTAAAAAATTAGGTAACATGTCCAACGCACATGCTCTGTACTAGTATATATATAAAGACGACAGTGCTGCCTTCTCTGCTCTTGACTTTGAGAAGGAATTCCAACTTGAATCTGATAATATTCCTCTATGCAACGTTCGGCAAAGAAGCTATGGCGCGAAACTGCATGGCCTGCATGCGATGTGTTCCTAAACCACTGTGGGGTGGACACGAAGACGAACATCGTAGGGTTGTTACACGACAGCCTCGTCACGAAGCTCAGGATTGCAGCCTTCCTCGACAGCAACATGAGACCAGGAGACAAGATAATTCCCAGGATTGAGGAAGCCATTAATGGATGCAAGGTTGGTGTTGCTGTCTTATCTCCTCATTACTGTGAATCATATTTCTGTCTCCATGAGCTTTCCCTTCTCATGGAGGCCAACAAGAGACTTGTCCCCATCTTCTTTGACATTCGGCCCTCACAGCTTCGAGTTATGGACGCTGCAAAATATTCAGCTCGAGATTTTCAAAGGTTCACTTCAGCTCTTAGGGAAGTTAGATACACTGTTGGAATCGCCTTCGACTCCTCAAAAGGGTACATTTTCGGTTTCACTTTCATTACACGAGGATTATAATTTTTTGTTGTGAAAAAATAAATTTTTATTATAAGAAGTTAGAGATTTATTTACAAATGACCAGAATATAATTAATGTGATGTTTAGGGACTGGGCGAAGCTTTTAAGAGAGGCAACGAATGCTGTCCGTCTGAACTTGATTGAGGTAATGGAAGAAGAAAATCGGATGAGACAAAGTGTGGAAGCTAACATAAGCAAATGCCACAATAAATAAACGCATTTGGATTGGCATTTGGCTCTGGACGACACAAATTAGCTTTGGCCGTATGATTTATCTCATTCTCAATGGCTACATTTTTTTTTATCTAAAGATAAATAAAAAAATTAAGAGACTTACACTAATATATATAAACTTATTTTAAATGAATTAGGTACTAATTTTTTTTATATTTCTTTAAATATAAAATAATGTTATTGGTCAAAACTTATAATTTATGAGATTTCTTGCACATTACCCTAAGTCTTTACATTTTACCCCAAAAAAAAAAACACTTTATATTTAATTTTAGAATAAATTACACTCTTCTCCTTTAAGAGATATCAAAATTACACTATTTTTTTTTATTTTAAAAACTTATATTCTCATTTTTTGAAATATTAAAAAATTTATAATTTCACCTATTTTAACTAAAATACCCTTAATGACATTATCAATCTTTCAAAAATATCATAGTTTATTTTAAAATATATTTTCAGAAATTATAATATTTTATTACTATTTATTTTGAGTTAAAAATAAAAATTTATTTTATTTTTAGTTATAAAAATATATTTTTTTATATTATTCAAATATACATTTAATTATATAAGTAATAAATATAAGGATAGTTTAGTAAAAATGAGTAAAATTATAAATTTTTTTATCTTTCAATAAAAGAGAATGTAATTTTTTAAAAGAGAAGAGTGTAATTTATGCTTAATTTTAAGTAAAAAATGTGTATTAGTAAATTACACTCTTTGCATCTCACGTGTCAGAGGCTAGCTATTTACAAAAAAAAAATTATAATTAAAATATTAAAATTTAAAAAATAAATACGGAATTTGCAAGCCAGATTCTTTTTCTTTATTTTTTTCTTCTATATATTATCTTTTCCTCATTTTCTCTATTTTGGAATTTTATCATCTTAATTCATCCGACAAAATTCCTTCTTTTTTTCTCTCTATTTTATCATTCTCTCCTTCTCTGACTATACAAATATTTCAAGAAAAGGCTATATGATCACAAGAATTGGGCTTCCAATTATGATTGTACTTCTAAAATTGAAGCTACACTTTGGAAGATCTAATTAATCGATGTATGTACGTCAAATATATTCGCAAGTCAATAATTTTATTTATCAAAATAATAGAATTAAGATAAATATTTATTATTTTTAAATATGGTGAAAAAATATTTCACCCTTTAAACTCACGGCGCCTAATCTATTCAAAATTCAAAACTCTACCCACTAAACAAGAATTTGGTGAATAGGATGGAGAGCAGAGAAAAAATAATGCAAGATATATATGTATATAAATTTATTGCAATTAAAATTTAATACATTATTATTATCACGACATTATTGAAATATTATTAAAAATATGTATTTAAATGATTGTAATAATAGGATTTTTTATATATATATATATTTGATCAAGATTGAAGATTTTTTTTCTTTGTATAAAGTTTTAATTTAATTTTATTCTTTATCTTTATTCATTAATATAATTTTTTTTATTGGCTAAATGTTATCATTCATATATAGAGTCTAAGTATATTAAAACACGATTGTAGTTTAGAGAAGCCAAACTATTTCAAGTTTGTTGATATTCTTCATGCAAGTATATTTAAAACTCAAATTAATAAGGTTCAAATTCTTTTAAACTACACAAGGGACCAACCTAACAACTGTGTTTGGTGTCATCTGACAAAATCAACTATATATGTTCAAATAAGAGCAATTATACATTAATTTTATATATAATTTTGTCGTTTCGTGATATGCATTTAGTTAAAAAAAATTAAATACATGATAAGATTAAAACTAAAAAAATGATAAATGATAAAACAAAAACTTTATAAAAGCCAAAGGACAAAAATTTTATTTTAACTTGCATCTTTTATAAAATTTTTTATAATATAATATTTCAAATTTAATACACAAATAAAAGCTAATAATTTTTTTTTGTAAATTAAGGATATCATTAAATTGATCAAAGAGAAGGAAACAAAAAGTTTAGGAGTTCTGATTATAACAAAAGGAATCAAATTGTCCTATTCTACGTAGGTAATAGTAGTGGTGAGCATTGATTTGGTTTGAATGGGTTTGAATCATCTAATCAACTCAATCAATCTAATTAGATGATTAAAAAAAGTTATTCAATCAATTCAGAAAAAACTTTTATTGGTTTGGATTAGATTAGTCCAATTAATTTTTTTAAAAAATATATTAAAAAAATATATTAAATATTAATATTTTTTTAAGCCAATTAAATATTAAATATTAATATTTCAAATATGAAAAAAAATTTTAACCATAAAACTAAAATTAAAATTATTTTAAGGCAATTATAAAACAATTATAACCAAAAATAAAGTATTTATAGTCAAAAATGAAAATAATAATATAAAGTTTAAATTTATATAATATATAATAAATATATAAATATATAACATAATATAATATAATATAATATATTAATTGGTTGGGTTCAGTTTGATTTAGATGAAACCAACATCATTCAATAACTGAATCGATTTAATTAATTGGTTTGATAATTTTTTATCTAATCTATTTAATCAAATAATCAATTTTAGTTAAATCAAATTGATTCAATTCAAATGAGTTTGGATTAGTTTAGATTTGATACGTCTAAGATAAGAGATTCCTGTGAAATTATTTTTCAAAATCAACCGTTAAAAAATCAGGAACTGAATAAAAAATAAAAATATTTGATATGTTAAGTTGTAGTTGTTTTGTCGAACCATCCAAACAACTATTTCTTTTCCTGTGAATGTATCTAATAATTATCACGTAAGTGATTTTAAGAAATTACGACTTAGACAAGTCAGACAGACAAAACCAAGAAAAAAAAAATGATTTGTGCAAATCTCAAAGCATCCACAAGCCTCTCTTCATACCTTGACTTCTTAGTAATTGGAAAGGACACACTTGAAGTTGAAGGGTTAAATGCATAATAAATTAATAATTAACATATGAGATAATTTAATCGTATAACTGGGTTTTGCTTAGCAGTAATGGTTAAGAAAATTTTTATTAGTTGATAAAATATTTAGCATTTTTAAATTTAACAAATTAACAAAAATAACAATTTTTATTGATTAAGTATTTTATCAACTAATAATTTTTTTTGGGACGAAAGCACGGTTAACAAGATCCAATTTAATTTGAAAGGATTCTTCATTTATAGCTATAAATAGCCTAAAGAAAGTAGAAGAAATTGAAGAGGCCAAAAGATATTTATATTTCCATAAATGAAGACTGTGAATTTGTTTCTTTGATTACTTTGCATCTTAACAATTGTGAGTCAGTGAATGATGAAGATGATGATGGTAAAGACGACAATGATGATAATGATGATGACGAGGATGATGAGAATGACTATAATTTAAAAATTAGTGCATCTCGACTCTCATCAATTGGTATTAAGGATGTCAAGAGAAGTCAGGCACATTGGACCATTCGGCTCTATCTTTAAAATAGAGGAAGTTAAAGTTATAAAAATTATAGCTTATTTTAAGGATATATTTTTAACCTAGTTTATTTTAAATACACAATTCATGGTAGGCTTGTAAAGATTAGGCCGGGTTATGTTAGATCTATGGACCTCTTCCTTTTTATTCATTTTTTAAAAAGTTTTATGTCATGAAATTTTATAAAATCTATATTAATATGTAATATTCATTCTTATTATGTTAATATATAAAATAAATTATATTTTTATAGATTAATTTATAATATTTATTAATAATATATTAATATATAGAATAAATTATTTTTGTAACTCAATTTTTAATATTCATGTTGATATATAAAATAAATTATTCATATAAATTTTTTGGGTTAAGTAAAATAAATTATATACTTTAAAAATTATATTAAAAAATATTCATGGGTCAGTATTTTTGACATATTCATTTAGGATGGGCCAAGTTTGATTCGACCATGAAAAAATGAAATCCCTTGATGAAATGGGTAAGACAGACTCATTTTGAGACTTCTAATTAACATATTAAATATAAATATTATGAATATTATAATATATAATATCATATTATAAAATATCATATTATTTAAAATAATATAACATCATATCAAATGTCACTTGAGTATATTAATTATTCTAATCAAAACGCATTTATAGTTTAGATGAAGCCAAATTATTTCAATTTTGTTGACATTCGTCGTGTAAGTATTTAAAACTCAAATTAAGCACGTCAAAAAAATTTTGAAGCTACACAAGGGACTCACATGTCGATTGTGTTTGATGTCATCTGAATTATTTTATCACCTATGTTCTAATAAGGGTAATTACACATTAATTTTAAATATGATTTTGTCGTTTTTGATAAGCATTTAGTTAGAAAAATAAATTAAATAAGTGATCAGATTGAAACCAAAAAAAATGATAAATGACAAAATAAAAAATTTATAAAAGCCAAAGGACAAAAAGTTTGTTTTAACTTACATATTTTATAAAAAATTGTATAATTGAATATTTCAAATTTAATACACAAATAAAGGCTAATAATGATTTGGGCAAATCTCAAAGCTTCCATAAACTCTCCTTATCCCGTGACTTCTTAATAATTGGAAAGGACACACTTGAAGTTGAAGAGTTAAATGCATAAAAAATTAATAATTAACATCTGAGATAATTTAATTGGATAATGGGATTTTTCTTAGCAGTAATTGTTAAGAAAAATTTTACTTGTTGATAGAATACTCAATAGTTTTAAATTAAAAAATAAATAAAAATACAATTTTTATTGCTGAAACATTTTATCAACTAATCAAAATTTTCTCAGCCCAGAGCACGAAATTTAATCTGAAAGGACTCTTTAATTATCATAACAAGTTGATAGAGTATTTATTATTTAACACTTTAAAATTCAAAAAAATTAAAAAGGAATAACAATTTTTATTGATTAAATATTTTATCAACTATTTTTGTTTTTTGACCAAAGCACTGTTAAGAAGACCCAATTTAATTTGAAAGAACTGTTCATTTATGGTTATAAATAGTTCTAGATTTCTTGGTCACGCATGGCCGTGGCATACAAGACCTAGTTCTTGGTGATAGTGATAATGGATACATACTACCTCAATCATACTGCAATCTTTTTTAACACTTGGGTTTCTTTGAAAACCCTATCATTAAAAAAAATTTGGATTCCCATGGACGTGGACTATGAATTTGTTTCTTTGACTGCTTTGCTTCTTTGCAGTTGTGTGTTAGCGATTAAAGATGATAATGACTGCTCAGCTTAAAGATTTCACAATGTCAAGTTTGGGTATTGATCATCCAAATTTCAAGATTATACTTTCTTTTCCGAAACTCTCATCTTTCTGTTTCGAAGGTCCATATCTGGTGAACATATCTTTCCCACAGCATCCTGTTCTGCAGAAACTGGATGTCGATTATCAAATCATTTACCCGAGTGAAAGTCTCTTTAAGCATGTCATCAATATGTTTGGAGCAGTAGGTGGAGCAAAGTTTGTCACTTTATCAGAAACAACAATTCGTTTAAGTTCTGCGTATATTTATATGTATGATTTTGAATTAGTAAAAATTTTATAACAGAATCAGATCTTAAGTTTTTTTATATAAAATATTTGAATCCGAGATATTATTTAAAAAAAATATAATATTTATCATTTTAATTAATTATTTATTGATGTTTTATATAATTGATTTATCTTTTATTTTAACTAGTATTAAGCCTATGCCACGCACGAATTAATATTTTTTTATATTTTAAATGGTGAAAATTTAATAGAGTAAGTCAAACTTAGTTTTCATTATAAGTAAGAAAAAAATATACCGAAAACCAAACATAAAAAATTGAAATATAACTCAACCTCACAAGTTTATATGAATATCCTATTTGACTTTCTCAAAACTCTTCTTGTATATCACATTAGATGTGAAATTAGTTATGTTCTCAAGAATTTGACTATGACAATAAATATATTTTCACCATTATATGAATATCCTATTTGACTTTCTCAAGAATTTTTGAACCTATTTTTACTATTTACTCTAAGAACTGCCACATATAATTGACTATGACAATAAATATATTGAAAGATATAATCCAACATTTTTTTTAAAACTGCCCTAGGCATATAACATCAAGTGTAATATTAAATCAAGAATATTTTAGTTAAGTATATTTAGAAATAACGTAGAGTAAATAAGTAAAGAAAAAAAAGAATCAAATTATCATCCTTCATATTTCTCATCTCTCTAGTTCTAATTAACAAAATGGTTTATCTTAAAGTTTTTCATTCAGTACTCCATATCACTTAGATGAAAAGAAAAGGAAAATATAATAAATTAAAATTTATCATGAAACCAAAATCAAAGAATTAAAATTTGCAAAATCTCGAACTCGAACTCAGCAATAAACTTTACCTACTACATCTTATACAATAATTTAATATTTCTCACAAACCTTCATAATATCCTTCATAAAAAAACACATAAACCACATTCCAGTTTTAAAATTCAAGCCAAGAGTATATCTTCTTCAATATTTAAAATCCAGCAAGATAAAAACGTTAGTCTTAAATTTTATAAAACATACCTCCCAATTTTTCACAATAATACTTTCTTTCCACAAATCTTTAGAAACATAAAATTTTTCATACACATCTTAATTCCATATAAATGTTTATAAAAACTAAAAATATTGTATTTTATAAAATTACTCAATTTAAACTATTAATTTATGACAATAATTGTTTTCTCTTTGACCTCTTATATAATATCATTTTCTCACTTAATATGAATTTCATCAGCATATGGCCGAGCCTTATTCCAAAGTTTTATGTTTAAAAATAAAATTTTTTGGTGGAAAAAATTCCAAATTGAATTTCTTGCAGAAAAGTTAAGATATTGGAAGATTGAAAAGTCTATAAATACTAAAACGCCTGAAAAGTGGCTTCCAGTTCTACCTCTTTTAATTTTGAAGGATTATCTAAATTAAAATTAAAGAAAAGTTTATGGTGGCACTCTTAACTTTGGATTCTGATGAAGAAAAAAATCTAAAAAGAGTTGAAGAAAATATGCCTAATTTGAAAGAAGATAATTACTATAATATCCAGATAGTTCAAGATCTAGATGATTATGACAGTCAAAGTACCGAATTGATCTGAGTCAATTACAAGTACTTACCAGAATTTAAAATTTTGTGGCCCAATTAAATGATAAGAACACAGCTGGAAAGATTTCAAGTTTGAGTAAAGTTGAGGTTACTAATTAAAGTGAAAAAAGCTATCTCTATGCAGGACATTAAAGCTAAAACTAAGGTAACCTAAAGAAGAAAGCATAAATTGAAATTAAGAGAAGTATGAAGTCCACATAATTTTACTTTTTTAAAATAAGTTTGAAATCCAAATTTTGTATAATTTGCTTTGAAGCTAGTTTGACTCTATTTAAGAGATGGATTTTGCTTAGTTTAGGCAAAGTTCATTCAAAGTCTATTTTACTCTCTCAATTCTCTAATTCTCTCTTGTAAGCATTTGCTTCTATTCTTCCTCTATCCTTCTGTAAACTCATCCCTGTAAGTATTTCAGTTATCAAATTTCAATATTAATTTGTTCTTATCTTCTTTATTATAGTTTATTTTACAATTCATTAAACATCGATCATGTTGCAAAATGATATCAGAGCCTTGTGTTTTATTTGTGTTAATATTTATTCTGATTGTTAAAAGTTTGGTTTTTCTTTAATAATTTTTCAATATTAGGAAACATTTTAATATTTTCTTCAGAAGGATGTAGTGAGGCGTTACTCTAAGCATTTGACAGCCAATAAGGAAGGTTCAAGTAATAAGTCCTGAGGGTTAAAGCAGTAAAACTGTTGGTTTATCTTAGTGGTCCTATTTTAGAGTAAAACTTAATTAGTCTTAATGTAAAAAATAATAAAAATATTTTCTAATAAACAGAAAGAAAAGATAGAAGAATTATATTAAGAACAAAAAATAAGTAAATAATAATATAATTAATCACAAACTTAAAATACCAAAAATAGAAGATCAATTAAATATATAGACTCTACCTAAATTAAAAATATCTTCAATGTATAAAACCTTAGTAAAAAGACTTATTTTTAGGAAAATATTTTATAAAAATTGTAGAAAAATAAATAAATATTTTTAAAATTCATGAAACTATTCCTCTAATTTCTAGGTCTTTAATAAAAGAATATATTAAAAAATATAAATATCTTTATATAAAATTTATTCAGATAACTATAAAACCCTTGTTTAGGTAACAAATAGATTCTCCAATATTTACTATCTTTAAGAGATAATAAGCCAAGAAGCCTCCAAAATCAAATATTAGCTCTATTAGAAACAAACTTATATAATGGTCCTATACAACTTCAGGGAGTTCTTCAG
Organism: Senna siamea; assembly: GCA_031216115.1. NCBI lineage: Eukaryota > Viridiplantae > Streptophyta > Magnoliopsida > Fabales > Fabaceae > Senna > Senna siamea. The sequence goes on from CM062355.1 coordinate 22,599,939, forward strand.
TGTATACGATATTAGGTATGCAATTTTATTTAACTATAAATAGAGAATTTTTTTTTCTTATCTCATTAGATTTCGTCTTATAGAAATTATGAATCCACAAAAAGGGTATGCTGTAAAAGGAATAATTATTTTAGCATTCTTCCTCAATAATTTAGGCAGACATGTCCTAGTTACTATATATATAGTAAACAAATCTATTAGAAAAAGTGTTCGATAATAAAGCTAAGATTAAAAAGTATGTACTTGACTTGCTCCACAAGTTGGGAATTAGAATTTTGTTGCATGAATGCTTGGATACTTTAGCGCTTTCTTTCCCAAATGGCATTTTCTCCCATTCCAAACAAAATATTAATTAATTGAAAATTCTACTATTTACTAATTAAGAAATCAACATTCCTCTCTAATCTCTACTTTACCAAAATAATTAACTTAAGTAAAATATATAAAATGTAATCAGTGCTTTCTTTTATGTTCCTGAACTGTTGAAATTGTCTTGAATTTTTTTTTTAATGTTTTAAAAGATAAAAAGAAGTTGCTTTTGTTTACTATGGTCACATGAATGGTCCTTTGTATATTTTCAATTAAGAGGATCCATTTATGTTTTTGATGCAGAAACTATATATATAATATATATAATTAAGCACATAGGTTGCGAGTGTAGATATAAGTGACGGGGGCTGTGTCATGTAATTATAATTATGCTTAATTTAATTTGGGTTCATTTCAAATAAGTATGTACGTAGCCCTGATAGATGTCATACTTTTGTTGTTTTTTGTTTTGTAAAAGGTGTTTTTATTTAGGCGAAAAGTTGACATTACTACAGCGATCATCATCATGGTTTTGGGACCATTTTATTAGCAAAGAAAGAAGAAAAGTCAAAGTTTCTAAACCTTTATTTATTTATTTCTGTCTGCTCACATGCAGAATCCTTATATGTTAGGAAAGCATGCATGCTTCAAGTTAATGGTGCAAGATAAATAAATAAATAACATATTCGTATATTAACACACTATTATGTGTAGCCTTTAAATCTTGGATAGAGGTGAGAAAGAAGAGAAAAGTACAAATTAAAAGGAGTAGAGAGAAATTAAAGCAAGCATGTAGAGTGATCTCTTTTTTCTTTATTATCACCCCATCAATTGTGAATATTACCTCAATGTTAGACAATGTACATAACTTACTATTCATATTTTATTCCATTCAAAAATATCTTCTTTCCAGAGATCACACCTCCCACAAAAAACAGAAAAAAAAACTTTCGGTAGATGCACGATCGTAATTCTGAATTAATTTGATCTCTATTTGTCTATATATCTTCAAAATCATGTAAAAAAAAAAAAAACTAAAGGTATAGATCATAAAGAAATAAAATGAAGCACGGAAGTGTTATCCTTCACTCATTTTGGGAGAAGAATCATTTGTGAAAGAACTATGATGATAGTCGTCTAGCAATCAAATTTGTTGAATTATTTCCAATTTTATAATGATAACATTTTATTTTTATGCATAAAGATATGGAGAAGGACTTAAAAAGTGAAAAAGCAAACAATATATATATAGAAAAAGAGATTTTGTTGGTCTAAAGACGGCCTCTTTTGGCATAATACATGTGTGTGTGTGTGTGTGTCAGTGAAAGAAAAAAATTATTGTTTTTAATCATTAAATTAAATTAAATGATTGAGATTAAAATATTATTTTAAATCTTATGTGCCCATCATGTGAGGGATTGAGATTTAAATTAATAATAGTCATATGAGAAGAGGTTTAAAACATATCTTGTGTAATAACCATGTAAGATTAATATCTTAATATCACCAATTCAATTTCATCTAATAATTAAAGAAATTCTCTCAGATCTCAACAACGTGTATATATATCATTTTATTTTAATGGAGAAAAGTTCCTTCAATTTTTTTTATTATAGTGTCTCATTAGATTTAAATTTATTTTAAATGTATCACTTAAATAATAACTCATGTAATATATATATATATATATATATATATATATATATATATACACGCGCGCGCGATCACTTTGATCAATGGGCCATTTGCATTCAGTTTTTTTTTTAAATTATACCCTTTTAGATATAATTATAAATGTTTGATTTCTACTCAATTATTGAGGCAAACAAGTCCTACAAATGTATTATAGTAAACAATAAACATAATACAAATCTATAAGTAACATTATATCATAAAACATTTAACAATATTAATTACACAACCACACCAAAGCAATCAAATTCAAAACGGACCAAACACAATCCTAAGGTGCATACCTTAAACCAAACATTAATAAGCACTAATTAACAAGCGTACCCTCGATCACTCTAAATTGGATAAATGACAGTAATTAAAAACCCCTAAATATAATGTGTTACACACAAACAAATATAAGTGATAATATTACATTACACACACACAAATCTATATATATATGTCTGACCAACTTATATATTTATATGTCTATTCATAATTAAATTGGTGTAGAGATCTGAAGCATTAGACAATTTGACGGCGATCCCTCGTTGTACCCACACTGTCAAAATAGGACTCCCATCTGTAAACTTGAATCCAATAGTGTCGTCGTCTTCCATGTCCATCATTACTTTCTTCCATATAGAATTTGAGAATATCACCTTTTTTGAGACCATAATCTTGAACAACTTGAGACCAACCGTATTCTATATCTGGCTTCAGAAATCCATTTCTTCGTTTTTTGCAGCGAAATTTGTACTCTTTTTCTCCACATCTCACCAGAAACTCCACAAAATTACTTTGTTCTGCGAATTGTGGGAGAATGTCTAGTTTTTTCGACGGAAAGGACAACCTATAATTGATATCTGTGTCTGTCAGGTCCTTCTCGAATGCTGGTTCTGCTGCCATTAATATTTGTGTATTTGTGATGATCTCAAGAAAAGAGAAAATTACTAGCTTGTGAATTGAGAAGATTAATTTGAGAGTGAGGCTAGCTAGCTTGTGTGTGCAGATATATATAGAGGTGGTGAAGCTGCATTCATATATGCATGTGTTATTTATAAGCTGCTAGCTAGCTAGGTTTAAATTTATTGGGTCCAATATAAAACTTTCTTTTTGGAAAGAAATGTGCACTTTTAGCCGAAAAGTTGTCATACAATGATGCTTTTGGGATCCATTTTATTACCAAACAGAAGAGAAATGAAGCTTCTAAACCATTATTTTTAATTTGTTACTCTTTTGTACAAATGTGTAGAAAGAAGAATCACTCTTTCATTATTTTTTAAATTATATGAATTTATCAGTTATATGTTTAAAATAGTGGCTAGTTTTATATATATGCTCGATCGGTGATATTACAATCCATGAATATAATGAAGGTTTAAGCAGTTAAACGTTTTAGTCGGTGGGAAAAGAATCTTATGAGAAAGTAAAGCATATCTAGTTGATCTCTTATCTTTTCGTTTTTTTTTTTTAAAATCACCCTTTTTTATTGTATCAAAATTTCAATCTAGCTAGTAATTGAATCACTTATTAAAGTCCATTTCATCAATAAATATCTTCTTTTAACCACAAAAATCCTAAGTTTAATTAAACCTTGGGTGGATTATTTCAGTCAGGAAAATTAAAAATATTAGTCTCTCTAATTTTGAGTTATTTTTAAAACTCTCTTAATAATCTTCAAAACTGAAAATAATCCCTTAAATTGTCACCCTTCATAAGCCAAAATTTAACAAATTAATGACAAATTAATGAGTTTGAAGTGGCATTTTAGTCAAAAGCTTATATATATATATATATATATATATATAGGAAAATGATAAAAAGATATAAATCTCACAAGGTCATTTTCCAATTTCAAAATATGAGAGAAATGCTTGCAAATAATTCAAAAACTTTGCTAATTAAAACTTCCAATTTCAAAACTGCCATGTTTTGCTAAGTTAGCTTTGATGATCTCAACAAAGAGAACAATTATATAATTTGCTAGTGATGATCTTTGGGAGAAAAAGTGAAAAATGAAAAAGACATCTCAATTTGATTGTTAAAAAGTTAAAAAAGCTAAAGTTCACTTGCCAAAAAATACACCCACTTTACATAAATGAATGAAAAACCAAATTGTACTTTTTTCTAATTTTTTTACAATTTTTTATTAAATATAATTTTATTTAAAGTATTGTTAATTATTAGATGTGAATATATTTTTAACAATAATTTAAATATTAATTTACTACTTTATGAGAGATTAATTCTTTTTACTAAATTAATTTATGTTGATACTTAAGTTTTTGTGTATAATTATTTATTATAATTGGCCCATCATATCGTTTGTATTGTGAAGTAGAAATAAATTAAATAATGAAATCGGATCGGATATTAAAAATAAATATACTCTTGTATAAGGATTTTGTTTTAAGCCATACTTTTAGTAAATATATACCTATATATCTTTAAAATAATAAAAAAATAACTGATAGATAAAGCTAGAGATTTTTTTTTAAAAAAAAGATCTATGCATGCACGTATGATTGAGTACTTGAGTTGTCTAAGTAAATATTTTATTTAAAATATTATTAATCTTTAAACGTGAATATATTTTTAATAATAATTTAAATAATAATTTATTATTTTATAAGAGAGTAATTTTTTTTAATAAACTAATTTATATTGATACTTATATAAGTTTTTGTGTATGATTATTTATTATAATTGGCCCATCATGTCGTTTGTATTGTGAAGTTGAAATAAATTAAATAATGAATCCGGGTCAGATATTAAAAATAAGTGTACTCTTGTATAAGAATTTTGTTTAAAGCTGTAAATATATAACTCTATATCTTTAAAATAATAAAAAAATAACTGATATATAAAGCTAGAGATATTTTAAAAAAAAAAAGATCCACATATGCACGTACGGTTGAGTACTTGAGTTGTCTAGCTAAATATTTTTAGAACATATTATATATAGTATCACATCATGCATGCACAAAAGTTTAATTTATAAAAAAAGTTTAGATACGCTCAAAAGTTTTCAACTGTAAACTTGGTCATCGTCCGTACACTCAACGACTCACATTTTTCCTTACAATTGCTTCTGTTTGACGCGACCTTCTTCGACAAAACCAGCCGTGGGACCCATCTATGATCTCACATTTTTGCTTACAATTGCTTCTGTTTGACGTAACCTTATAATGCATTGATTAATGACGTAACCTTATGATCCACTAATGATCATGATGCCTCTTCCAGTTTATCAAACAAATTATTAATTGATCCAAACAGTTATAAAGTTAAGAATAAATTATATTATTTTTTTAGATTTGATTAAATTATACTTAATATTTTTTAATTTAAAAATTATATTCATTTTTTAATTTACTTTATATTAATGAAAATAATTATTTATATACTAAGACAATTATTTTATTTTTAATAAAACAATAAATACATTTAAATTGATACTAAAATTTTTAATATATAATAAAAATAATTAAATATTTATCAATTTAAAACAATTATATATTATACAAAATATTAATTTTATTTATAAAAAAATGAATTAGAATATGTACGCTTAAATCGTATCATAGCAAATTTTAAAGTATTGAGTGTAATTTTTGAAATAATATTATTAATCCTTTTTGGGCTCAAATATGGTTTTGCAAATGTAAAAAATCATAGATACTAGGCTTCATGCCACCTTTTGCTCCATTATGCATTTGCCATAGTAAACAGTACGACAAGCTTAGCACAGATATAAGATATAGAAATTAAAATATTAAGTTAACCTTACAATAACATGGATATCTAAGGAATAAGAATCTATGTGGAAAAAATTTAATTGTATATTAATTTGATAAATAAAATATTTCTATATATATACGATTTAATTTTACTCCATTAGCTCATAATTTTTTGCATTTATATATTGCTAAAAATAATTAAATACATGTGCCATCTCTTCTTGCATATTTATAATCATAAGTACCTATAGCTATTGCAAATTTTTAAATTTTCACCGTAAACTTGTTATACATACAATATAACTAATTTTATGATTGTGTTATTGAGGTGTATTAACACTACAATAAAAATAAAAAAAATAGTGACACTTTAAATTATCATTTAGTGGCGCTTAAAGCGTCAAGAAAACATGTTCGTGACGCTTGTAAGCGTCGTTCTTTTTTTACGACGCCTGTATTTTTATGCATTTCGCGACGCTTGGAAAGTGCCGTTATTAATTTGCTTGATTTTTTTTTTAATTTAGCGGCGCTTGGCAAGCACCGTTATGTTTTCATGTAACTTTATTTTTGTAATAATAGCATCGCCCTTTAAGCGTCACTATATTTTTACAATTTAATAATTGCGTCGCCTTGAGGCATCGTTAACATTTCAGATGAATTAAATTTTTTTGAAATAGTGTCACCTTCAAGCGTCGCTATGTTTTTGCTGAATTAAATTTTTTAAAATAGTGGCGCCTTCTAAGCGCCGCAATAATTTTTTTTGCATTTTTGATATTTTTCCAACACCTTTTAAGCGCCAAGATTTTAGTCAATAAATGCCATTAATTTTATCTATATTTTTGATCCATTTAACCATTATTTTAAGTTAATTCATATATATATATAAATTTTTTTGTATTCAATTATTTCTAATACCCTTTAAAATCTATTTAAAGTAAATTATTTAAAATTATTATTCGTCAAGCTTTGAAAATGCCAATATGATTTAAATAACATCAAACAATATAAAGGCAATATATGATACATTCAAAGTAGTATTTTAATTGCATCAAATGCTCATATTCAAAATAACATAAACATAACATATTAGTACACTAAATAATTAAGAACAAGTTAATACCTTAAGTTTTTATACGCCAAATTTTGATACATAAAATTTTATAATATAGACTTAATTAGTACACTAAATACCAAAATATGTAATACCCCATCTACTAAGTGGGATCTTCTCCTGCCGACGAGTGAGGTTCGACTGAAGGCTGTCCACTATTTGCATCAGATGCCTGAAAGAATTAACAAAGTTTTCATAACTTAAATGAAACAAAAAATAAATTTTTCAGCTAAAAAAAATTATTAAACTAACCTGAGGATTAAACAAGTGTACAAATTGAGGTGGAACATTTCCCAAGAAATTTTAAAAAATATAACCCAAGGCATTTCTCATCTCTTCGTTTGAAGATTGTAACCTTGAAACTTCTTGTTGAAGAGCAACGTTAGAAGTATTAGCACCCTGATTGACTGGGAATCGACCAAATCGAGTTGTATGCGTGCCAAAAACTTGAGTTGGACTAGGGCCAAATCCTAAACTAGGAACTCTTCCAAGACGTTCTTTTCCCAACACTTGTCCTAAAGAATCTTGCTCAGAAATGGTGCCAGATGAAGTTCCTTGACTTTCTATTTCTAATATTTTTTCCTAAAATAACAAATTAACTTGTTAACTAAGAGACAAAGACATTGATAACAAGGCAAATTTTATTTGTATGCTATACCCTTAGCCAATAAAAATATTTTCAACTAAGTAATTATAGTACTTACACTTACAACCCTAGCCTTATTATTGACATAAGATCCATCTACCTTTTTATGTGTTGCAACAAATACAGCTCCCCTGCTCACAGGCGCGCCATTTGCCAATTCCTAACATGTGTTAAATGAAAAATATCATTATTGTGAATTGAGCACATCATAACAAAAATGTATTATTACCATTTCATATTTCTTTCTTGCGATGCTTTTAGACCCACAAGTATGTGGCATCTTCAACTTCTGTCGATTTATCTTGTTATTATTACTTATTTCCTGCAAAGTTCAAAAAGATAATTAAGTTCTATTGTTGTAAAACCCCTTTGATTTAAAAATCTAATTTGAACCTTACTTGGGTCTTTGGATCTAATCTGTAATCAATAAAAGCTGCCCACATATCTTGTGATATGAAATCAGGATGACTTAAAATGTTTTGCTCCCTAGTAGCATCCCACTTGTAATACATGTTAAACAACTCAATCCGATAATTCCTCCACTTCTTTCTAATTTTTCTCAACACAAAATTTTTAGCAACCCAGTCGTCTAAGCAAAACTTAGCCTTCAAATCACAATATCAAATATTAGTTCATTTAAAGCAGACGCCAATAGAAACATAAGTTAACACTAAGTATAAGTTTTAAATTACCTTCAAATTATCAAAACAAGTATCCTTATAGCTATTAGGAATTTTATCCCACGAATGATAGCTTATAGGAAATGCATTTAAGTCAGTTCCAATCACTCCGATGACTCCACCCAGAAGGCCAGTTGCTTCCCCAATTGGTTGGCCTTGTTCGTTAAAGGGTACAACTATACGTTGCCCTGCAGGAAGTGTCCAAACGTCATGCAATCTTAAATGTCCTTCTCTAGTGTTTCCTTTCTCATCTGTAAAATAAAAAATACATTAAGATAATATCAATAATTTGAATAATAAAATAAAACAAATCTTATTACCGATGATATTAACAGTCCAAGATGAACTTCTACTCCTTCCACTTGAGGACTAGGCAGAGGAAACAGTTGAAGCTGGTTCTGAGGTTTGAGTTAGAGGTGGAGATAGCATTGGCTCGAAAGGATGCGAAGTGACAGATGGACATGGCACTGACTCGAAAGGATGCGAAGTGGGAAATAGAGATGACACTGGCTGAAAAGGATGCGAAGTGGAGGATGGAGATGGCACCAGCTTAAAAGGATGCAAAATGGGGGATGGAGATGGAGTAGGGACAGTTGAGGACTGACCACGAGCTCTACAAGCTTTTTGCTTTAGTCTTCTCATGTCTACAACTTTCAAAAGATAAAAACAAATCAAAAAAAAAAATATAAAATAATTACTTGAAATATTCATATTAATAATCATAATGATAGTCTTAAATAAGTATCATATGGAATCTTATGTTCCCACCATTAAATACACAATATTTGATTCTCAATATTATTACTCACACTATCAACAACATCGATGACAGGCAACTCTTCTTCTTCAACTCTCCTTGCTAAAGGTATACTCTCAACATCATCAGAAAAAAAGTTGCTAATTGTTGTTGTGGATATGGTTCATTTTCATGAACATTCTCTTTATCTCCCATATTGTATAAATCCCGTGGCTTTAAGTGAACAGGAATGCACCACTCTCTGTCAGATTCATCATCGACATAATACACTATTTGAGCTTCAGAAGCTTGAATATAAGGCTCATCATCTGAATGTGCGCCAGTGTGAATTAATCTCAAAAAATTTATCAAATCAAACCCCAGGGCATCCTTTTTCATTCCCATTGTTGTTGTTGTATTATCCCATTTACATTTAAACATTGTGACTACGAATCGACCATGATAATTTAACTCAATTATGTCAACCAGCTTTCCATAATAAGGAACACCTCTAAATATTGGTCGATTGTCACTACTGCTTGCATAATTATTTGTACCAAATAAGCCAAATACCCCACTATTCTGTGTTTTCAACCCTTGTTCTCGAGCTATCGTACGAAATTTATAACCATTGATATTAAATGCACTAAATTGTCTAGCATGTGACAGTGGCCCTTTTGCTAGAAATTTGACGTCCTCTGAATAAGTTCCACTTTCATCATTCGCAACCTATAATGAACACAATGATGCGTTAAAAGTTTAAAATTGTCAGATGTAATAACTACAACAAAACATGACACTACTCACTCGGCCATAAAACCATGAAGCAAACTCCCTGTGAATTATCCTTTGGATAATTGAAGAAGAGCGAGTGCGATTTCTCAACCTTTTTCTCGTAATCTCCTTAAATTCTCTACATTTCATTAACAATTGAACAAATTAAATTCAAAAGATTGAAAACATCTATGAAATTAAGAAATCTACAAAATTACTTACTGGACAAATTGTTGTACGTGGTTACAGTTCATTAATACATGGCGATGAGCTTGATGTTTTTCCATATCTGTAAGCTTGACATATGAGTGACCTCCAACTGGTTTGCCAATTCGAGGGAAAATTTTTTCCACTTGAGATGATTCAACTTCATTTGGTTAATCATCAACACGTCGAAAGCGATTAAATCTTGTCTCAATTCCGTCTAAGTACCTTGAAGAAAATGTAAGGCACTCTATAAGCCTTTTTTAATTTTTAATTTTCTTGATTCCTCTTTGGTCTCAATTATTGAACAAAGCTAAGTGCTTTGTTCCACAAGAAGTTTTTTTAAGAATTCATACATAATAGAATTTGATAACTGAACAGAGAGTTGCTTTCATTCTTTTACCACCAGAAAGAGAGCTTTTGAAATAAATAACTATGGGTATGATGATGGGCAACACCAGAACAGAGAGAACCAAAATACAAAGCTAACAAATAAGAGAACTACATGCAAAGTACTTCAATAGCTTTCCCAGCATCTATCCCTCATTTATCAAGTCTTCAATCGCTCATTATTGAACCCACAAACTTTCAACAACCAATACGACAATCGGAAAACACCCATAAACAAATAGAAATCCAAAACCAACACAAAACCCTCCCATTAACTCGGAATCCACACATATCTCGAACCCCACAAAAAAATCAAACCCCAAATCGAAACCCCAACCAAATCACAAACTAAAACCATGAAATGGAGAAACTACAACTCACCGGACAAGGATGCTATGCGAAGGTCGAAGGAGAACAAAGGGTCGAGCTTAACGTGAAAGTACGGCTCAAGCCAACGCGAAGGTCTACGGACCAGATTTCGCCACTGCTTCTTCACGAGGGAAATGGGAGGAGAAGAAGGTTCTAGGCTCTTTATTGATGCTAGCTTTGGGAGGGAAAAATCGCGCCAGAACAAGTGAAAATTTTTATGGCGCCTGTTTTGAAAATATAGCAGCGCTTAAAAGTGCCGCTATAATAAAAAATGATTTTACGGTGCCTAATAAGCGCTGCTAAAATAAAGAAAAAAAATATACATTTATTTAAACATTAGGGCGCTTTAGGCGCCAGAAATTCAAGAAAAGGCGCCACAAAATGAAAAAAATCTTGTGGCACCTCATAAAGCGTTGTAAATTTGGAATTTAGTAGCGTCTCACTGAAGGCGTCGTTAATAAAGCGCCGCAAACACAATTTTTCTTTGTAGTGTAACTTGCCAACTCATCACATTAAATTAAGTTGATTCAAGTTAAAAAATTTAAATCACAAGTCAATCAGTTCATTAATATTGAATTTGAAAATGTTTTATTCATTGAAGTCGACCTAACCTACTAGTTTATATATATATAAATATATATATATTATACTAAATTTAATATTTCATTGAACCTAAATTAATTTTCATGCCAAACTCGACCCGCACGATTTTTAGGATCCTAATTAAAGCCTATGCCCATATGACAAGCCTTATTCTTCATTACATTTTTGCTTAATTTATTCTTTATTTTTCATCTTTTCTACGGCCTCCAATGTATTTAATTTTTCCTTGGAATTTCATTTAGTGCTATTAATTTCTTCTTCACCCGCATGTTTCATTTATAATTGTGTGGATAATGTGTGCACCTTTTTAGATTACTTTTTAATAATTTATATTCATTACTTCTATTCTTTTCAAACAAATCCGTGTTATTATAGAGTTGTGGCCAGATTTATGCATTTTTCGATTTTGAAAGTTGATGAACGTATTTGTAAATAATGCAAAGTTGAATAGTGATATTTATATATTTTGAAAACTAAAAACAATATTTCAATTAAAAGTTGAATGGTGATATTTATGTAGATTAAAAAATAAATATTTGTGTAATATTATATCAAATCTTATGAATATTGAGTATATTTTTTAAAATTAGTATAATTTCATCAAACCTTAAGGATGTTTGATGTCATTTACTCAATGCTATATTGTAGTCTACAGAAACAAATCTTATCATTAGTAATTTATGTAATTTAATTTTCACGTATCATATTTTAAATATAATGAGATATAACATATATATATAATAATATATATATATATATGTATGTATGTATGCATGTATGTATGTATATATAGTATTACCAATTCAAAGGCATAATGATTTACATTTTTATATGTTATAAACTTGAAATTTCTATATATAATTTTTCACATCTAGCTACCTCTACATTTCTTTAATAAGTTACATTAAATGCTATTGAATAGCTGCAATTTATCTATAATGAATTTTGCCTTAATTTTTAATTAAAATTTATTTATTTTTTTTATAAATTTAACTAATTTTTCATCATGATGACTAAAAAACTTCATCGTCCAAAAATTATATATTGTAAAAAAAATTTTTATATACATATATTATACTATGTCATTTATGCATGTACTATCCAATGATAATAAAACAACTTATTTATCATTACACTTCATATAAGCCTCACAACTCAGCAAATAACTAAATGGTAGATGAATATTCTTATTATTATTTGATAGTACATGCATGACATGGTGTAACATATATACACAAGAATTTCTCTATTTTGTGTTATCCAAGTTGGTAATGTTATTGGCAACATTCAGCCAAGCTCTCCTCTGCTCCGTTCTGCAGGAAAACAATGATTTGTTTTGAACTCTGTTAAAGACGTCAATTTATGCAAGCTAACTTCTGGGTGATAACATGTATTATATTGAAACACTCCTTACAGAAAACACTACTGCCTGAATGCCGTAACAGAAACTACAGAATTGAAATGGAAATGAAATAAACAGAAACTAAGAAAGATGCCTTCTGTTCGAGTCGAAAGCTCACTCCAACGGCCAAATGCCAATACTCATTCCATACATGCCTTCTTTCGTCCTTCACCCATGCTTTTATCCTTGCTCGCACGTCACGACTTGTAACAAACTTCACACAAGCATCACGCTGGCAGTTTGGCCAACTCATCACCCGCGTCTTTCACACGAGCATCACGCTGGCAGCTCCCGTGCATGATATCCCACCTTATCCTTGACGTCTTGGTTTGTTTCAACGTTTCAGCCTGTTTGCATATACATCTTTGGCCCATTCCCTCATTCGTAGCAAACTCTCAGTATGCAGAGTTTGAATTTTACCTGTATTCAAAGTGTACATACGGCAAGGATTTGTTTTATGTTTTGCTTTCCAATTGGAAGTCTATCTTTAGTAAGTCATTGTTCATGTCTGTGAAGTGTGCATGTTCAACGGTGTGCTTATTATGAGGCACCCCACTTGCAGGTCATTAAATATTATATTGTATAAAGGCTACAGTATGATTTATATTGTCAACAATGTTTGAATATCTTTTTGCAGAGGCAACCTATTGATTGACTATCCTGTGGACTGCATTATACAACTCAACTAATATTGTGTGTTCATGTTGGGATAGGTACTACTAGGTAAGAACTGCTTGCAAGAAGGGGCTGTATTTAGCATCACTCCCTTTACCACATCTTGCACCCTTTTAAGTGAAGATTGGAATTATGGTGTATTGACTCCCCCTATATTACATTCCATACCCCAAAAGTCTATGTTTGAGATTCAAATTACACCCAACCGTTATGGGAAGTTATGAGATTCAAATTTCACTGCATTTATTTCTTAGCTTTGTGAAATGTTGTAATTGTACCATTAGGTGTTAGGATTGTGATTTTATTGTGGTTGATCATAATATTTCTTCATTTTCTATTTTGTTACCATATACTCGAAAAACTTATGGGATATAATTTTAATATATATGACTCTGATCTTGTTGCTGGTATTTATGTATTGCCAAAATTATAATGGAGTTATAACTTTATGTATTTTAAAGCAAAGATAAAGATCTTTATCTATTTGAAAATCAAGATTTTTAACTTTTTTTCTCATAAATCACTCAAAATAATTAGACCAAGTGAGCCACAAAAGCAACGTATTTAATACAAATATATTGAGCCACAAATATATATATCTAGTTAACAAAAATATATTGAGTCACAAAAGCAACATATTAAGCCACAAGAAAAAAATGGAAATGAGAGAGCAACCAAAGCAACTTCAATATGAAGCCACAAAAGCAACTAAATGAGAGAGCAATGACTCATCCTTTTACACCATACATGTTTTCGTGCATAACGGAATGCTTGCTTGCAATAGCTGAATGTTTGCTTGGCCCGAAGGGGAAATTTGTTCTGTACTTTCTTTTGCTATCAGTTGCTATAAAACGCACAGTTTTAATGAAAGATGACGAAAAAAAAAAAAAGTGAACACGTGACAAGACTTGAGCCACACGGTCACTTGGATGGCTGAGATACGCTGAACAGAGTAGGATAGTCGGGGGTTAGGACAGCACGGGATCTGTTCTTGTCCTTTTCTATGACAAATCAAAGAGAATATATATGTCGATGGGTTTCCTTCTTTGGAAGTGAAAAGGAGGGCCACAGTGTGAAACGCCTTTAATGATAGAAGAAACTTTTGTTGCTAGCTTTCAGTCTTGATTCTTTTATTTATTATTATGTTTTATTCTTTAATGAAAAATATATATGTATTATACATTCTTTTTTTAAATTTTTTATTCTTATTAAAAAAGCCTTATAATGAATTACTTACAAAAAGTGCAGATATTTTTTAAACAAGATTATAAAAGTAAATAAAATGTAGAAGAGGAGAAAAGTCGTCATAATGTGGACTGACAAAAAAAAAAAATCGTATTCATATAAGAACTGCTTTCATAACAAGCCGACCTTAGCCAGCTAGCCATTTTGAACTTTTAAGTGATATTTTGAACTGCTTTCATAATTTTTTAATTATATAAATATTATCATTTAAACTCAAAAATCAATGAAAATTATAATTATTTAAGTTAATTGACGTAGAAAATGAGCCATATACCCTTAATCTGACACGTTTTAATTTTCGTGTTTGAATATTAGTTGCCAACGGACAAATTGCATTTGGGCTCCAATAGATCAGGAATTCCTACTTGAACCTGATAATATATATATTCTTACTACTAATTGTCAATTAAAAAACTAGGTAACGTGTACACGCGCATGCTCTCTACTGGTATACATATAAAGACGACGGCGCTGCCTTCTTTGCTCTTGACTTTGAGAGGGAATTCCAACTTGAACCTAATAATATTCCTCTATGCAACGTTCGGCAAAGAAGCTATGGCGCGAAACTGCATGGCCTGCATGCGATGTGTTCATAAACCACTGTGGGGTGGACACGAAGAGGAACATCGTAGGGTTGTTACACGACAGCCTCGTCACGAAGCTCAGGATTGCAGCCTTCCTCGACAGCAACATGAGACCAGGAGACAAGATAATTCCCAGGATTGAGGAAGCCATTAATGGATGCAAGGTTGGTGTTGCTGTCTTATCTCCTCATTACTGTGAATCATATTTCTGTCTCCATGAGCTTTCCCTTCTCATGGAGGCCAACAAGAGACTTGTCCCCATCTTCTTTGACATTCAGCCCTCACAGCTTCGAGTTATGGACACTGCAAAATATTCAGATCGCGAGTTTCAAAAGTTCACTTCTGCTCTTAGGGAAGTTAGATATACCGTTGGAATCACCTTCGACTCCTCAAAAGGGTACGTTTTCAATTTCACTTTCATTATACGAGGATTATAATTTTTTGTTGTGAAAAAATAATTTTTTATTATAAGTTAGAGATTTACTTACAAATGGCCAGAAAATAATTAATATGATGTTTAGGGACTGGACGAAGCTTTTAAGGAAGGCAACGAATGCTGTCCGTCTGAACTTGATTGAGGTAATGGAAGAAGACGATCGGATGAGACAAAGTGTGAAAGCTAACATAAGCAAATGCCACAATAAATAAACGCATTTGGATATGAAACTATTCTGTATATTTTTTTTTATATTTTTTAAATATAAAAAAACGTATCATTCTCAAATTTAAAAGATCCAAATTCAATTTATCTATTTCAGGCTTTAATGCGTTAATGTTATAGAATTGGAATAAAAAGTTATTTATTGAATTTTTTAAATTTTTTTAAATTATTAATATTTAAAAGTTTATTGAACTCCAATTTAATTATTTAGTTTGAATTAATAGAAATCTTATAATGAGGTTCAAATTTTTTTTTTATATAGATAAGACTTGAACTTAGACATTACTTAAAAAAAAAATATTACTACTTTAGTAAACTACGCTATAGATTACTTATTATTATTATTTTTTTACTTTGGCTTGATATAACACGAGAGAATTAATTCCTATTTATAGGACTTAAAAAGAAGAAATTTAACCTCTTATTTAATGCAATTTTCAACTACTTCTTATATTTAATACATCTAAAATATAAAAATAATAAAAAGTTGTAAGTTAGTAACAAAAAAACTAACAAAAAGTTAAATAACTTCTATTATTTAAATTATTATTTTAAAATATAATATTTTTTATATTATATTTAAAAATAAAAATAAATCAAATGACATAATAAATAAACGCATTTTGATCTGGACAACACAAATTAGCTTTGACCATAGGATTTATCTCATTTTGAATCACTACATTTTTTTTATATTCAAAGAGAGATAAAAAAATTAAGAGACTTATAGTACTAATATGAACTTATTCTAAATAAATTAAAGATTAAATATTTTTTTATTTCTTTAAATATAAAAAATGTATCATTCTCAAATTTAAAAGATCCGAACTCAATTATCTATTTTAGGTTTCAATGCGTTAACATTATAAAATTGAAATAAAAAGTTTTTTATTGAATTTTTTGAGTTTTTTCAAATTATTAATATTTAAAATTTTATTGAGATCCAATTTATTTGATTTGAATTAATAGACATCTTATAATGAGGTTCAAACTTTTTTTTTTATACATAGATAAGACTTGAACTTAGACATTACTTTAAAAAAAAAAATAGAATTATTACTACTTTAATAAACTACACCGTAGATTAGTTGATAGAACATGAGAGAATTAATTCCTATTTATAGGACTTTAAAAGAAGAAATTTAACCTCTCATTTAATGTAATTTTGAACTACTTCTTATATTTAATACATCTATTTATATTATAATGTTTATAAAATTATATATTATATAATATGAAATATAAAATAAAATGTAATGCAAAGAAATGACAGAAAAAATAAATAATAAAAAATTATAAGCTAGTAACAGAAAAATTAATAAAAAGTTAAATAACTTATATTATTTAAATTATTACTTTAAAATATAATATTTTTATATTATAGTTAAAAATAAAAAAAATCAAATGCACATATAAAGCCTCTAATTTAATAGATCTTTTAACAATTATATTCTCACATTTAATTAAATAATTGTAGATAATACATTTAAAAAAACAAATGAGCCAACAACATAGATTATTTTAATTAAAAAATATTTGACTAGAATAAAAAAAATTTTCAATCACGCGTGGAAAATAACTGGTATAGTTGAAAATTGAACATCGTCACTGAGATTTTACAATCGGAGACTCTTTCGGAAGTATTTTCTAAAAACAACTTGGTGTCAAAAACTACTTTTGAATGTTCTTAATATGTTGAATTTATAAAAGTTAAAATAATATTTTTGGTTTCATGAATCAGAAAAATATTATTGGTTTTTAGGTTTAGGTACGAAGGTTCGGATATTTTAAAATTGAAAAATAATAAATTTTTTTAAATTTTAAAAAATATTTATTCTCTATCTCCATTTGAATAGAAATGAGTAAACAAGTTTCATTGACAATTACCTATCATGTGACAACAACTGCAACCTAAACCTTTCCATCATCCTCCCTCCGGAAATCCACCATGAAATTACTTCTCACTTGGAAAAACACAAAATATGGTAACTTCTCTATCAAATCCTCTCACCATAACAAAAAACAATGACTCAGATAAAATCTTTCCTGGATTTAAGGCAAAGCTTACAAATCAACCACACTTTCTTCAGCTTAGACATTCACACCTAACTGGTTCCATCTCAGTTAAGTGGCATGAACATGAACAGATTAACTTGAATATTGACGGATAATCAGCTTGCAAAAATCAACTGGGCTCTGCAGGAATCATCAAGGAAATTCCCTCCTTGCACAACTTAATTTGGGCTTTCAAATTGCAGCTTCCTTCTTTCTTTCTTCCTTTAATGTACAAGAATCAACCGCCTGCCTCACACCATCTATTAAAATCCTCCATCTTTCATTTCAACCTCTACTTCGGCCGTCGATCTATCCTGTTATGTTACATTTGCTTTACTCACACATGAACTCGTGCATGTACGCCTTGGATGAAGTATTTAAAAGTTTATTGAGCTCCCATTTTTTGATTTGAATTAATAAAGATCTTACAATGAGGTTCGAACTTTTATATATATATATATATATATATATATATAGATAAGACTTGAACTGAGACATTCTTAAAAAAAAAATAGAATTATTACTACTTTAATAAACTACACTATATATTAATTAGTTGATTTTTTTTTTCTTTTACTTTGGCTTGATATAACATGAGAGAATTAATTCCTATTTATAGGACGTAAAAAGAAGAAATTTAACCTCTCATTTAATGTAATTTTCAACTACTTCTTATATTTAATACATCTATTTATATTATAATGTTTATAAAATTATATATTATATAATATAAAATATAAAAAAAATTGATACAAAGAAATGACAGAAAAAATAAAAATAATAAAAAATTATAAGCTCGTAACAGAAAAATTAATAAAAAGTTAAATAACTTATATTATTTAAATTATTACTTTAAAATATAATATTTTTATATTATATTTAAAAATAAAAAAATCAAATACACATATAAAGCCTCTAATTTAATAGATCTTTTAACAATTATATTCTCACATTTAATTAAATAATTGTAGATAATATATTTAAAAAAAATGAGCCAACAACATAGATTATTTTAATTAAAAAATATTTGACTAGAATAAAATTTGTTTTCAATCACGCGTGGAAAATAACTGGTATAGTTGAAAATTGAACATCGTCACTGAGATTTTACAATCGGAGACTCTTTCGGAAGTAATTTCTAAAAACAATTCAGTGTCAAAAACTACTTTTGAATGTTCTTAATATAAATAGGTCAAAATTGTTCATTATGCGTCCTTACTGATACAACGAAAAAAGAATGTATACAAATTGTGAATGTACGTACGTATCTAACGTATACATAAACTTTGGACTAATGATTAGAAATTCATCCAAGCCCCATTTGAACACAAATGAGGAAACAAGTCTCATTCACAACTATCCATCCAAGGCCCATTTGAACACAAATGAGGAAACAAGTCTCATTCACAACTACATATCATGTGACAACAACTGCAACCTAAACCTTGATTTCCATCACCCTCCCTGCGGAAATCCACCACGAAATTACTTCTGACTCGAAAAAACCCAAAAGATGGCAACTTCTCTATCAAATCAGCCTACGTATTCTTTCACCATAACAAAAAACAATGACTCGGATAAAACCACTCCTGGATTCAAGGAAAAACTTACAAGTCAACCACACTTTCTTCAGCTCAGACATTCACACCTAACTGGTTCCATCTCAGTCAAGTGGCATGAACATGAACAGAGTAAATTGAATATTGACGGGTCAGCTTGCAAAAATCAACTGGGCTCTGCAGGAATCATCAAGGAAAACACATAGTCAGCTTTGGGAAACAGGTGGGAACAGGAATTCCCTCCTTGCACAACCTCGGGCTTTCAAATTGCAGGTTCCTTCTTTCTTTCTTTAATGATTGCAAGCTTCACCACACCTTCCGAGAGGCAAATACATGCGCCGATGGCCTACCCAATCATTCAAGAATCAACCGCCTGCCTCACACCATCTGTGAAAATCCTCCATCTTTCATTTCAACCCCTAATTCGGCCGTCGAACTATTCTGTAATGTTACATTTGCTTTCCTCGCACTGTGTTTTTCATTATCTTATTATCTTGAACTGTTTTGTACAGCCTCCTTCTATGTTTCTCAACACGTGAACTCGTGCTTGTACGCCTCAAATTCCAGATTTTCGATGCCGCTCCTTCTCGCTTCCTCCATTCTATATTGCCGTAACCAACTCCTCCGTACGCGAGAATATTCGGACCGTTAGAGACACCTTAGCATTCTAGTGATTTCTCGACCTTCCAGCCCTTGTGTACGTCCACTCCTTCGTTCGTTCTGCTGCATGGTACTGTTCCACGCGCTGTTCTCACGCTGCATGTTAACTTTCGTGTCATCCTTCGCTCTATCATCCGATATTGGGCTTGACTCTTGCATGCATCCTATAAGATAGTCTTTACCCCATCCTAGTTTGCTCTTTACCCATTTGCCACGACCCAACTCCTCTGGAGCCTCATTGGTATCTGCTTGGTTCGTAACACCTTCTTTCTTTCTTTAATGATTGCAAGCTTCACCACACCTTCCGAGGGGCAAATGCATGCACCGATGCCCTACCCAATCATGCAAGAATCAATCGCCTGCCTCACACTAGCTATGAAAATCCTCCATCTTTCTTTTGAACCCCTACTTTGTAATAGCTGTATTTTTTTAAAATCTCTAAAGATGTTTTAGATCTTAAACTTTTGTGATTTTTGACTAAAGATTTGACTAAAACTTTTTTGAAAATTTTAAAAAGAGAAAAAAGGGATAAAACAGTCAAATTTTAACTAGGGAAAAAATGGTAATTTTGTTCAAAGGGTAAAATTATAATTTTACCTAAGGAATAATATTACTATTTTACTTAAGAAAATTGGAGACAATTTTCTTAAGAAATTTCGCTCAAAATTTTGAAGCAAAAGAAGGGTAAAACGATCATTTTAACTAAAAAGGGTAAAATGATAATTTTACCCCAAAGGGTAAAATTGTCATTTTTTTCACACAAATAAGATGACCATTTTATTTCATATATTTCAAAATTTTGTTTACCTAATTAGGAGACCTCTATGTCCAAAGAGAATGAAAAAAAGAAAGAGACAAGAAAAATGAAGGGTAGAAAGGTAAATTTGTAAAAGGGACACATTCGGTATTTTAAATTTGTGTTTAAAAGTCTTTTTCCTCCTTCTTTCTCAGCAAAATCAGCACACAAGAGGAGAAACTTAGCCATACGAAGAAGACGCAAGGGAGGGAAGAGGAAGAAGAAAATTTTCATAAAACTTGAAGAAAACATCAATTGCATTGGAAAAGCAAGGTAGTTAAGCAACTTTCTAGCATTTATTCTTAGTTTCATGGTGATTTCCATGGAGTTTGTCAATTATCTTCAAGATGATGAACATTAACAAATTTTCTCTCCACTCCATTTTAGGCTTGAAACCTTGTTGCAATGCATTTATATGAGTGAATATGTGAATTTGTGTTAGTTGAAAGGTATGATTGAGCTTGTTTCATGGGATTTATAATTATGTTGCATCCACCGACATTTATACTTTCTTGATGATGAATGATGATTAAGTTGTCAATGCTGTGTTCTAAATATAGTATGATATTGTGGTGTTGGATGTAAGAAAAATGATGAAACAACTCTTGAAGAGGAAGAAAGGAATTGAAAATGCATTTTCCCCTGTTTGCTGGAAATTTAGCCAAGATATCACTGCTGTAAGTTGCTGTAGGTTGCTGTAAAATTGTTTTGTGCTGTAAAATGCTGCAAGTTGTTGTAGGTTGCTGTAAAACTGTTATGTGCTGTAAAATATTGCTGTAAGTTGCTGTAGGTTGCTGTAAAACTGTTTTGTGCTGTAAAATGCTGCTGTAAGTTGCTGTAAAACTGTTTTGTGCTGTAAAATGCTGCTGTAGGTTGCTGTAAAACTGTTTTGTGCTGTAAAATACTGCTGTAAGTTGCTGTAGGTTGTTGTAAAACTGTTATATGCTGTAAAATGCTGCTGTAAGTTGCTGTAGTTTGCTGTAAAACTGTTATGTGCTGTAAGTTGCTGTAAAACTGTATGTGCTGTAAATTACTGCTGTAAGTTGCTGTAAAACTGTATGTGCTGTAAATTACTGCTGTAAGTTGCTGTAAAATTGTATGTGCTGTAAATTACTGCTGTAAGTTGCTGTAAAATTGTATGTGCTGTAAATTACTGCTGTAAGTTGCTGTGAAATGTTGTAAAACTATAAATTGCTGTAAAATTCTGCTGTAAGTTACTGTAGAATGTTGCAAAATGAAGTGTGACATAATAGGTATGATTCCTTAATGTTGAAAATCATAATAGATATCTTAAAAAGATAGGAAAATACTTAAAGTGGCAATTCTTTTTATTGGTGGTTTTAGCCAAAAACTTCCCTATTTTGTTGAGATGAAATGAGTGTTGAATAAATGAGTAGCATTAAAATCATGATGGCCCAATGATTTTCTTGAATTGGTATGAAAAGAATATTTGAAGAAAAAATTAAGAAGGGTGAAATAAATGCTATATTTTGTATGAATATGCCTGAGTTGTTTTTCTCCCTTCCTAAGATTGAATGAATTTGTCTCTTCTTTTAAGAAAAATTGAAGTTCCATCATTTAATGGAAAAGAATCTATGATTAATAAATTTTGACAAAAAATTTAAAGAGAAAGGATAAAATAATGAAATGTGTACTTGATGCAATTTGTGTTGGCACAAAAATATGATATTTAAATATATAGCTTGTAAATGCTAAAATAAATGGCACCATTTATGGCATTAAAGTTTGATGAATATATATGTATTGATTGATGCTAATGGCATGAGGATGTAAATGTCAAATTTATGTGGTGTGTTTAATGGTCCTAAATGGCGTTGTGGTAATGTTATATTGTGATAATGTGGATTATGGCACTAAATAAACACCTAAGGGAGGAATGACACTAAAATACCCCTTATGGTGAAGTGGTATCAAATGACACTAAATGAATACCTAAGGGATGAAACAGTACTAAAATATCCCTTATGGTAATGGCACTAAAGGAAACACCTAAGGGATAAACGCACTAAATGAATCCCTGAGGTGAAAGGCACTAGGTGATGGCTTCAAAAGGTCAAGAAATGATTGAGATGTATTCCTTGTGAATGGTTTGTTATAAATTAATTTTTATTGATTTATTTCTTTATTATAAATTATAGTTTAACTGCTGAAATGACTGGATGCTACATAAGTTTATATAATTCATTCATATTTACATTGCATAAATTTAAAGAAGAAATGTTTTCCCGTAGTAATACGGTGGTATATGTTAGATGTTTTATGAAATTAGGAATATTGCTTAACTACTGAGATAATATTCTCATGATTATATCTGACATGTATCAGATGCTTAAATATTTGGCGGGGATTGAAGTGGACGCAGTGTAGGTGGAAATTCCCTATTTTAGGAATAATCAATGTTGTCTAAGGAGTTTATGTAGTAACTATCGTAGTAGTCCACCTTAGTAGGGTGGATAGATAGATATGTTTTGAATATAATGCTAACATGTAGGAATTAGCCCATTTTATCCTGATTTCTTTATATTTTGGAAATAAAATCAGGATAAACAAAATTTTTGGATATATATAGTAAAATGGGCATATATATATGTCAGGATAGGTGAAAGTGTGAATTTTGACAGTAAGAGAGTTCGAGTGGCAGGGTTGTTGCCTCCCTACCCTTAATAGACGACAATCACTAAACATATCCTGAAATATGTGTGTAACAATGTATAAAAATGATAATAGATGCAAATATATGCAAGTTTTATTTAGGACGTTGTAACTAAATCTGATTATTTATTTAGTTTTGCCACTGCATATTGTATGAATGTAATACCGAGTAATTGATCCCAAACCTAATTTAATTAACAGATGGGTAATATTGGAATAAGAAAAATTTTACTCGGGTTAAAAATTAAGGACAAAGATAAGGATAACATGTCAATCTTAGAGCTAATTATTTTATTTAAGAAATTATTTCATAAAGAAAGGCTATAAGATTGAGATGTTACATACTTCGGCCATCGAACTATTCTATAATGTTACATTTGCTTTCCTCGCACTGTGTGTTTTTCATCATCTTATTATCTTGTACTGTTTTGTACACCCTCCTTCTATGTTTCTGAACACATGAACTCGTGCATGTATGCCTTTTTTCAGTAATCTACTTTCTGATATTTTCACCCCAAAGAAAAAAAGTGAGAGAAGAGTGATTTTATGGGAGGTAAGAGGAGAAAATAATTATTATTAGATCATAAGTTAAAGGTCCATGGATATTGATTCATATGATCCTTATTAAAACACTTTATTTATATGAATATACATATATATAATCCTTTCCTTATACTAAAAATTAATCAAGTAATATTATATGTGATATGTCTCATATTGAGTAAAAGTAAAGAAAAATAAGATGATATTTAATTTTTGACAGTTTTGGTGAGAAAACAAGAAGGAAAGAAAATGAACTGAAAGTATTCTATATGTCATATTCATTTGTACAATAGAGTTTTAAAGAGAAGTCTTAGTTTGTTACTTAGTTTGCCAACTTTAACAGAATCAGTTTTGCTAACTGAATCTAACTAACTCTAACTCTATCATCCCCCCTCAAACCCAGAGTGGTAGAGGAGACCACTCTGAGTTTGTCTCTAAATGCACAAAACAGTTGTCGGGACAGTGGCTTTGTTAGAATATCAGCAACTTGATCTCTTGTAGAAACATGTGCCACTTCTACTTGATTTCTATTTACTTTTTCCCGAACAAAATGAACATCAAGTTCAACATGTTTGGACCTGGAGTGAAGGATAAGATTAGCAGATAGCATAACTGAACTCATTATCACAAAGGATGCGCGGAACATGTGAAAGAGAACAACGTAACTCAGATAGCAAGGATTGAATCCATAAAACTTCAGACAAAGCATTCACAACACCTCTGTATTCTGCTTCAGTGCTTGACCGTGCAACAACAGGTTGTTTCTTTGATGACCAAGATACTAGATTTTTGCCAAGGTATATGCACCATGAAGAGGTAGATCGATGATCATCCATATCAGACCCCCAGTCAGCATCAGTAAATGCTAATAATTTCAAATCTTTAGATCTAGATAGCTTGAGTCTATAATCAGATGTACCTTTGAGATAACAAAGAATCTTTTTAATTGCTTGCCAGTGAATTTGCTTTGGACAATGCATGAACTGACATACTTTGTTAACAGTATATGCAAGGTCAAGTCTTGTTATGGTAACATACTTAATGCTCCAACAACTGAACGATATTTTTGTGGATTTTCATAATCTTCTGATGAAGAAGATGCTGTGAGTTTAACACTAGAGGTCATAGCAAAATATTGTGGAGTATCTACTGCCATGTCAGACTTTAAAAGGAGATCACAAATGTATTTTTCCTGAGTGAGTAACAAGCCTTCATCAGAGAGAGAATGCACTTGTATTCCCAAGAAGTAGTGTAGTGGACCTAGGTCTTTAAGTGGAAAAGCAAAGTGAAGTTTATTTATAAGGTCATGGATTACCATCGTGTTACTGCCTGTTAGAATTACATCATCCACATATACTAGTACAAATAAAATATCAGTGCCTGCTATCTTGATAAATAATGAATTATCACATTGAGCCGAGCGAAAACCAAGTTGAATTAGTGTGGAAGCTAGTTTTTGAAACCAGGCTTGAGGTGCTTGTTTCAGTCCATAGAGTGCCTTGTGAAGCTTACATACAAGTTTTTTATTTTGACACTCAAACCCAACAGGTTATGTCATATAAACTTCCTCAGTGAGATCACCATTCACAAAGGCATTATTGAAATCTAACTTATGCAATTTCCATCCCCTAGCAAGAGCAATAGTCATTACAATTCTGATGGTTGTAGGCTTGACCACGAGACTAAAAGTCTCTAAATAATCAAATCCAGCCTGTTGATGGAAACCTTGAGCTACTAAACGTGCTTTGTGTTTGCTAAAGGACCCATCCAGATTGTATTTAATCTTAAAAACCCATTTGCTGCCTATTACTTTTCTTCCTGGAGGTAAGGGAACTAGGGACCATGTGCCATTTGCTTGGATGGCTTTGAATTCATCTTCCATGGCTGTCTTCCATTCAGGAACTGTTAAAGCTTGCTTGGCAGAGGATGGTTCAGTGGAAGTAAGGAGCACCTTGGGTTTAAAAATGCCAGATTTTGATCTGGTCACCATAGGGTGGGTATTCGTGGCTGCTGGTAGAGCAGGAGAAGTCATGACAGTAGTTGAAACAGTGGCAGGAGGAGAATTATTTGCTGGTAAACCTATAATGTTAGTTTGCTGCACAAACAACAAGTCATTGAAATTGCTCACAGTATTTTGTGTTGCATTAACCGGTAATAGAGAAATTGATGGAACAGGTATAGTGGTTATAGAAGTGGGTGAGTCAGGTGGTTTAGATTTGGTTTCTTTGAAAGGAAAGCTAAGTTCATCAAAGATTAAACTTCTAGAAAAATACATTTGGCTAGAGCTGTCTAGGCATTTGTAACCTTTGAGATTTTTGCTATAGCCAAGAAAGGTACACTTGGACGATTTGAAATCAAACTTGTGGGTGTTATAAGGTCTCAATAATGAAAAACAGGCACAACCAAAAAGTTTTAAGAAGCTATAGTCAGGTTTAGTGTGAAATAAAGTTTCAAGAGGAGTGGAATTATTTAGGATAGGAGTTGGAAGGCGATTAATAAGGTACACTGCTGCAAGAAATGCTTCATCCCAATATTTTAATGGTAATGAAGCTTTTGATAATAAAGACAGACCTGACTCAGTGATATGCCTATGTTTTCTCTCAGCTGAACTATTTTGTTGGTAAGTGTGAGGACAACTTAGCCTATGATGAATGCCATGTGATTTGAGGAAAGTTGAGAATGGATGAAATTCTCCACCAAAGTCACTTTGAAATTGTTTTATTTTAGAATTGAGCTGAAGTTCAGCTTGGGTTTTGAAAAATTAAAAGGCTTCAAGAGCATCTGACTTAGATTTTAACAAGTAAATCCAAGTGTATTTTGAGTATGCATCTATGAAAGAGATGTAGTATTTGTATTATCTTAAAGAGACTACAGGTGCAGGGCCCCAAAGATCTAAATATACTAAGTTAAGTGGTTTAGTGTAGGATGTAAGTGACCTAGGAAAAGGAAGAGCATGCATTTTTCCCATACAACAAGCTTGATAGAAGAAATCTGAATTTTTATTAATGTGAGACAGATTACAAGACTGTAACATTGATTTTACAATTGAAAAAGAAGGATGTCCTAGTCTACAATGCCAAATGCCAAATGGACTAGGAGAGGACTGTAAGGTTGCTGAGTGAGCTGACAGTTTTGACGTAGAATGAGCTGAAATAGATTGCAAACTGGGTGTGGATTGTATTTTTAGGTTGTCAAAAACATAGAGTCCATGAAGTAGTCTACCCTTGAGTAGAATTTAATGGTTCTCCTGTGATTTTACATAACACAAGTCAAGATGAAACTTAAAATACATTGAATTGTCTCTAGCAAATTTGGAAATACTAAGCAAGTTTCTAGACACCTCAAGTACATGAAGGATTTTATTTAGTTTGAGAGGTTTAGGAGATATAAGCAAGACATAATTACTATGTGAGCAATTTTCAAACCTATGTCGTTTGCGATGTGAACTTGCTCTTCACCATCATATGGAGCTTTAAGTTGTAAATTTGAAGGATTGTTAGTCAGATGGTTTGAAGCACCACTGTCAACGAACCAAGCTTCATCTGCCAAAGTTTGTGGGGTGGCTAAAAATACTTCATGAGATGTAGAACCAGAACTCTTGTACTGATTCTGATTAAGTGCTTGGGATAAAGTGTTTGCAGTATAGGCTTGATTGAACCTGTGATAACAATTTATGGCAGTATGTCCATACTTACCACAGACTTGGCATTGAGGTTTATTACCTTGCCAGTTTTTACCCCCACGGGATCTTCCTCTAGTAAAGTTTCTACCTCAATAACCTCCTCTCTGAGATTGCAAGTAGCTTTGATTTTGTTGATAAGGAGTTCTTGATTTTTGATAACTATTCTTTTCTGCAATATTGGTAGAAATTGAGTCAACACTTGTATTCCTTTTAACACGTTCAACTCGAGCTTCTTAGGTGAGCAGAAGTGCTTCAACTTCTGCGACGTTGTAATCTTCTTTATTCATCAAGAATGACGTGACAAATGCCTCATATTCTTCACCAAGGCCATCCAATATTGTATCAATGTGATCATGCACTGACACAGGTGATCCTATGGCACCAAGTGAATCTACAATCTTCTTGATCTTGAGAATGTATTCTGACATGGTGGAGTTTGATTTCCTACTATTTCTGAGTTCAGACTTAAGTTGTCTCTGTCTTGCCTCTGTTTGGGAGGCAAAAAGATCCTCTAGACGATTCCAAATTTGAAAGCTATAAGTGCAGCCTACCATTCTTGACACCATTGAGTCACTCATAGATGCCAAGAGCCAAGAGGTTAGAAGCTGATCTTGGCATTCCCACTACAAGTATTCCATACTGTATTCTCCTTTTTCAAGATTTTCAGCAATGGTAAATTGTGGTGGTATATATCTTTTTCCAAGAATGTATTTCTACAGATTATGTCCTCTAATGGTTGCTATGGCTTGCATCCTCCAGGCTAGAAAATTCTGATCGTCAAGCTTAGAAGCTATAGGATGAGTGAAGGTTTGCAGCGCAAGCTTTACACTAGTATCTGTCATTCTGCTGGTTGTACCTTCTGACTGGCAAGACGTGCTTTGTTCTAAAATTCCCTGATCATGTGTAGCCATCTTCTGTGAAGAAGATTATGAAAGCTCTGAGACCATGACAGTTTTGATGAGAAAACAAGAAGGAAAGAAAATGAACTGAAAGCATTCTATATGTCATATTCATTTGTACAATAGAGTTTTATAGAGAAGTCTTAGTTTGCTACTTAGTTTGCCAACTTTAACAGAATCAGTTTTGCTAACTGAATCTAACTAACTCTAACTCTATCAATTTTGGAGACATTTAAGTAGTTTTTAATTTTGGACAGCTTCTCTGTTAACACTCTAAACTAGTGTCAACAGATTCCAATACACACTCACAGCACTTAAACCAGAAACGGAAGTGTAGAATACAGAAACAGAGCATATAAAACAGAAACGAATTACAGAATTGCGAAAACTGACAGTAACGATAACTTCTTCTATTCGAGTCACGACGAGAACTCCTCAGCCAAACCTCATAATCTTCGTAACCTCCACTGCTCATTCCTCCTTTGCTATAAACGATCCTCCTCTCTCCATTCCGTAACCATTCCGTAACAAACTTGTTGTCGTATGCCGACACCTCAGCATCTTCCTACCGAATATCTTCACGTGCATGGTACTCCCGCAACCTTCCACGCTCTTCCAACCTGCTCTTCCACTTATATTGGGCTTAGATATCTTGCATGCTTCCATATGGTAGCCTTTGGTCCATCCTGAATTGCTTTTGAGCCTATCTTTCGTTCTGCTCCATTTCTCTTCTGTTGCATCTGCTTCTGGGTCTGCTGCTCCCTGGTCCTCTTCCATTATTGCTACTGCTTCTTCCGCTTCTTCTGCTTCTTGGCCCATCCGTTGTTCTGTATCAATACTGCATTTCTGTTTCTGTCTTCTGCTACATTTCTGTTTCTTCGTCTGCTTCTTCTGCTGCATTTCTGTCTCCATGCTTATGTCCTCTTTGGCTCATTAATTCCGTATCATTCTCTTATTATGACTCAAATTCATTAATTGTTTTCATGATGACGTACTACGGATCCAATTGCAGACTTGTGGTGTCGTATATAGTTAGGTTTTAAGCAAAAGCAAAAGCACATTATATTGACGATGATTAATTAACTAAATAATTTAGCTTCTATTAACCTAACTATTTATATCCCATCCTTTTGGCTATTTGCAGTAAGGATAAAGTCCTCTCGACTGTGCTTATATAACACATAATGTATATAACTCTGATATATAACAACTAACCTCCTAAACTATTTAAAAACTTGAAACTGTTAAATTTAATAGAACATGTTGCAAATCACATGATTTATTTTTAACCCTTTTTTAATTATAAATTCTCTGCGCACAGAGCACAACGCAGCCACTAAGTCGCCGCTGTGCTATCCAGAATTGCTCAAGTTCAACACAATGAAGCAACGAAGGAGGTATAACTAGCTTCCTCCCATATTACGATAAGAGAGTTTTGCTGAGTAAGCAATTTCTTGGGTAAAGAGTTCTTGCTGAGTAAAGTGTGCAGATTTTGGCTATTAAACTTAAAATTCTGTCCTTGCGAATCTGCATTCACTGTTTGTATGAGTTCTTTTTTCATGCGGCAAAGGTAGGGACTAGGGGAGAATACAATTCTCTTCCATCACATCACTTCACCGCCTACAAATTCTCTTTTTAATTTATTAAAAATTTAGGTTGAATTATTTATTTGATTTCTTTAATTTTAGTTGGTTTTTATTTTGGTCATTATAATTTATAATAAATTATTTGAGTTTTAATAATGTTTAATATTTGGTTTTTGAGTTTTTTATATTAGTTTTTTGTGCAAAGTAAAATCAGAGAAAGGTTCTTTAATATTTTGTCTTGTTATATATTGTAGGTGTTTTTTTAAGTAGTCTCATGTGCATATTGGGCGTTGCATCATTAAATTAATTTTGTCAATTATTTGACAAATACATTTTGTTATGAAAAGATATGCTTAATAAGGTTATCTTAAAAATTCATCACAGTGGACAATTCAATAATAATGGTCACCTTGTTTATTATGAAAGAGGTTTGGTTGACAATAGAAAAATTGACACTGATTATGTTAGTTACTTCGAGCTAATTGACATTGTGGCTGACCTTAGTTATCTATTATACTTTAAGTTATTTTATTTAAGACCTAATTGTGACTTAAGTAATGGTTTGATCCTTATAAGTGAGGATAAGGGTGTAATGCAAATGTTAACAAAAACATGGCTTTATCCCCATGGGCGTTGTATGTTGAAGGTGGTGTGGGCCCAAGATATGACCGCCAAAAATTTCTAAAAACCAATCAAATGTGGCCTATGATGAATGAGGATATGAAGATGAAAATGAGGAAAAAAGCAGTGATAATAATGTGGAGCCAATTATAACTATAGAGCCTTGGATGCTTGAAGGGTTAGAAGGCCTGATGATGAAGATATTTTTGCCAAGAAAGTACAAAGAGTAGCACTTGATGGAGAGGAATATAGTAGGGAAGAATAAGCAGTTAGAGAAGAAAAAACAATGAATGACAATGCTACCATAATTTCTAAGAAGGGGGAAAAAGTGTGTGCTAGTCCTAGAAAGAAGCTTCATGGCAGTGGGATGTCTAAGGAAAAAAATATTGTACTTGTGGAAGAAGAAGAGGCACAAAATTTCTTCAGTGATTTAGAGGATGAGTATGGCATAATGAGTGACCCAGGTAGATGATGAAGATTGGGAGAAGGGCAAAGTGTTTAATGAGAGCATTGATATGGGTAATCCACAATTGAAGGTTGGCTTGAAATTTAGGGATATCAAATCTAGAGAAGCTGCGAAAGACTGGAATATTAGGAGGGGTTGTGACATAAAGTGGAATAAGAATGAGAGGAAAAAGATGATTGCCATGTATGCAAGGAAAAAGAATGTAAATGGAGAATATATGCATCACCAATGCATGGGAAAACTTTTATACAAATTAAGTCATTTGAGTCTGATCATTAATTCTTGTCCAAGAAAGTTTGAGAACTCTTTATTGACTTCGACATATATTTTCCAAAAATACTTTGACATGTTGAATGACACCCCTAATTGGCACATTAAATCAAGGAAGAAAATGATTAGAAGGGAATTGATGGTAGATGAACATCCAATGAAGACATAAAGGGCAAAGAGAAAGGCAACAAAGTTTATCTAAGGAGATTTGAAGTTGCAATACTTGAGATTATGGGATTATGCAGTAACTTCAAGGAAACATAATCCAAGGAGCACTTGCAAGATAATGGTACTACTTAGTGTATAGCCTGAGGGTTTACCTACCACTTCAAGATGATGTATATCAGAATAGATGCTCTTACAAAGGACTTCTTTGTTGGTTTGCAAGAAGATTATAGGGTTGGATGGGTGTTTTCTCAAATAAACATATGGTGGACAATTATTGAGTACCATTGGAAGGGATGGAAATGATAACATGTAAGATGTTTCATTTCAGAGATAGGCATAAGGTAAACGTTTTGTTTATCTAATTACTTGCATTATACTATTTTTTTTTAGTAACTTATAAACTAATATAATTATATTGTTCTTGGTCATTTTAAAATTTCAGGGTTACGAGAAACTTTTGATGTTATCCTTCCACATGTTGAGCACAGATTTTGTGTGAAGTATAAGTATGCTAATTTCACAACAAAACACAATAATTCTTTCTTGGTCCCTTAGCTTCGGAGCACAAAATCTTTTAAAAACAAAGTTTTGTTGTTGTTTTTTTTTTTTATTAATTTCGTCTTCCATTCCTGAGGTATAGACCCTTTACATGTTGATTTTTTCTCTTTTATTAACTTGCATATGTTGATTTTTCACATTAACTAATTAGATTAACTATCTAGTGCCTTTATGCACCATTCAATAATTTCTTTTTTTTTTTTTTGTAAACGGTTATTTTAATAATTTATACAATTAAAACTTCTAAATTTGAATAGTTGAGGGTTGATGATTAGTAGAGACATTTCAATTAAACATAAAGAGTAAGGAGAATAAATACAATTTTAATTCTTTAAAAAAATTATACTTTGCTAGAACTCACGATAATTAACACTTTGCTACAGCACATCTAGAGCTAAAATGTACAGTATTCCTTATTAGGAATATAATAATTACATATTGAAGCTTGTGAATACGTACATGAATGGGCTACATACGTACGGTTTCCCTCACACATTTGGGCATAGGCGGCTTGGTAAAAATGGCTTTTAGAAGAAGATAATACAGAGGCAACTGTGCAACTGCATAAAAACAAAGTGGTATCAAAGTAAGAGCATACAAAGGAGTAGGCTTATTTTTAATTCCAGATTCAAGTTCAAAGAAATGTGCTGCACAGAAAGAAATCAAAATAGACACAATGGACACAAAAAAGGAAAATAAGCCTAATAAAAGCTTCAATGGAAATGTTGTTTTGAAATCTTGTGGTTGCTTTCGAGAACTGAAAATGGTTAGGAAGGAACCTAATGAAGCAATTGACAAGCAAATTAAAGGCAATGAAGGTGGTAACATTGAAGGTAATGAAGATACGTTGGCCTTGCAGCAGTGGTTTGCCATCAGTGCCATTGTTGCCTCCAGGAACTTGAATGGATTCAGAAAAGTGAGAGTGGCTGTGATTGCAGCAATGAAAGAGTAAGCATTGGCAGTTGCATCAAGCCACCTATTGCTTTTTTCTGCAAGCTTCATGTGCTCTGTGGTGAGGATGTCACCTGGAGTGTTTCCTTCTTTGTTGGTTTGAGATGTCCTAACTGAAAAAGTGGAAAGAGGAGGAAGAAGGGCTTGAAGGTTCTGAACAGGGGAGAAAATGACGGTAGACACACTGCAAGTATGACATATTGGGAAAGTTAGGGAGTCTAGGACAAATTGGTCATTTGAATCATTTTATAAAAAAATGACATTTTTAAATCTTATAAAAATAAAGTTTTAGGTACATTTTTGTTTCCAAATAAATTTATAAGAATCAAAAAGCCGTAAAGTTTTTTATTAGTCCTAATTTATTAAAAATATCTGATATTAGATTTTTATTAAATAATTTATTTTTATCTAGTAAAAATTTTAATTTTAAAAAATTCTCAAATTTAAATTATATGTTTAAAATAATTTATATAACCACTATTTAACTTAATTTTAATTTTTTAATTTTAATTTTTTATTTATTTTAATTCTTAAAGTTTTCTAGAATTAAAATTAATAAAATTATTATATTAATCTAAAAAAAAATTTACTCAAATAAATTATTTTTAATTTATTGCTTATAATTTTTAACCACGAATTTGAGAATTCTAATAATTTTATTTTATTTTATCTTCTTTTCTTTGTTGAGATATTACTAGACACCGCAAGTCGTCTTGCTGCTTCTGCCGTCCACCGTGATTTTGGCCGTGGGTCAGCATCTACAACTTTCTGCTATTCAGTAATCCCTAGAGCCACTTATAGCTTTTGATATTGCTAATATAATGAAACTTCTTGAATGAGGGTTCTTCTCCCCTGTATCTAAGATCTTGTAGACATTCCTGTTTATTGACGTACTTCTCTGGCTAGACTTTACTTTCTGTTGATTTCGAGTTGTTCTAGCCACGAATGATAAATCGAATATGAATGGTGCTACCCACTATTTACTTTGACATATTATTATCTTCTCGCCATTGAATTTTAATTTTATAGTCTAATAGAAGAAAAATGAAAAAAAGATTATCTCCGGTGACAGATACTTTATATCGCGAAGTTGCTTGATGATAGTTGCTTCTCAAGTCAAATTAAGAGGATGGTACCACAGCAAGGGTTTAAGTGGATCGAAGATGTAACAAAACAGCAGCTTCGTGTCCTAGCAGCTGTTGACAGGATTCGTCAGCTCTAAACGATGAGCAATCTATATATGAAGTATTTTCTTTATTTGCTTTACAAAAAACAGATGCTTGGATTTACCCTTGCATGACTCTAGACAAAAATTATAAACATCACATTTTCAGAATTCAGAATCTGGAAGTTTGGTAGAACGCTCTCCTCGATTCCTGAATTATGTAGTTTCTGCATATGGTTTCTGTTTAGTTCTTTTATCCGTATGAGACATTGCTCGTTACCAAATAAAACTAATCACACAACTCCAAATTTTTTAGTTTCAACCATGACATGAACAAAATTATATTCTAATAACATGTGATTAAACAATTTTTTATGTTGGTTTCTATTACTGTAACCTCATTCATCTATGAACAGTATTGACATTCCTTTCAATTAAGGACTGCCCTATTATCTAGGTTGGTTTGAATTATCAAAATGAAATGCCAGTTTAGTTCCAAAATGCAGAAACATTTTTGCTTCTAGTATTTTAAAGAGAAAATAGTTTAGGTTCGACATACTGATAAAATATTTTGTGCCAATGATGAAAATACATATTTACTATTTAGGTATAATGCTTGTTGGCTTCCCTTGCTTGCCAAACATTCAGAGTCTCGCTGTTGGTATTTAGGTTGATATATATATATATATAATTTTAGCTTTGTTTTATTTGGGTATGGTTTCTTTTTTTTTTTTATTACATTCTTTAATAAAAATTAAGCATATAATCATTTCTGTAGAATCTTTTTCTATTTAGTTTTGAGCTCAAATTTCTTTCTTGT
Organism: Senna siamea; assembly: GCA_031216115.1. NCBI lineage: Eukaryota > Viridiplantae > Streptophyta > Magnoliopsida > Fabales > Fabaceae > Senna > Senna siamea. The sequence goes on from CM062355.1 coordinate 22,635,217, forward strand.
TTGCTTATAGTTGAATATTTGTAGCAACTTTCTTGGAGAATTCCTACACCTTATGGTTCTCTGTCTGATAGGTTTGTGTGGTTCACTTTGTAAAAAATAGTCCTGTAGTCCTTGAATACAGTTTTAGTGGAACTATTACTTTTTCCCTTTTTGTATTCTTTTCTTAACGGTAGACATCTAATGCTGCTACACTCTAAGTCTTGACGTTACTCATTACTACGTTGAAATAATCCATTTTCTAACATGTACAAGTCTGTAATACCTGGGAAACTTTGGAGTTAAGCCATTGTTAGGTTTAATTATTTCATAATTTTATGCTTTCTTATATTATTTATTTTAATGTTTTTAATTAAATATTAGTAGTTTTTAAATAAATTTTATAATTAGATGCATTTTTGATAATTTAGCACAATTCTTTTGCATTCTTATAATTTCTATCAATATAAGAAATTAGGGAGTGGGCATGCATAAAATGAATAAATAAATAAAGTAAAAAAAGTAAAAGTAAATAATAATAAAATAATAAATAATATAAAATTAATAAAAAAATCAGAAAAAGGAGCAGGCGTCACTTTGAATTGATTTTGATTTGAATTCAATTTTGATTTGAATTTCCCTTCTTTCACGCACGCGTGTATCAGGCGAAGGGCTTGATTCAATTTAATTAAAAATCCCTTCCTTTCAGGCGTTTGGGCGAGAGATGCACGGAGGGAGTGGTGTTTGAATTATATATTCATTCATGAATTATTTTCTTGGGGGGCTTTTGTGCGCGACAGGGGAGGCAATTTTGGAGACTTCATCTTCTTCAACTTCATCTTCTCTGCCGTCCAGGAGAGGAAAATTCTGAATCAGTGCTGTCTATTGATGAATCTTTTAAGTTTTATTTGCTTTGTTTCTGTTTTGATAATTATGAGTGGCTAAATATTTCGTCTGGCTAAGGGATGAATTTAATTTCATACTATTCAAGCTGTGAGATTAAGGATTGTGCTTAATATTTTTTGTTTTCATTTTAGTTTTTAGTTTCTGATTGAATATGTTAATGATACATTAATATGTGAATTGTTTGGCCATCAATTTGTATATGGTGTCTCTGTTTGTTATTTAAATTTCTTAAATCCGTAATTGTTTAGGAAATTTGATAAGAGTAACAAATTACATAGAATAAGTCATACGTTATGCTTATTTTAGGTAATGAAACTAAAAACCAGTATATGTTAAAATTGGACGTTCTATTTTAATATATTCTGTATTTGGTATATCTCTTTTGAGTCTTAAGGCTGTTAATTAGGTGAATTTAGGTACGTTATTTGAATCACCCGATTAATTAGTACAAATTAATGGACGTTCCTTAATTTGTTAAATTAGAAAGAGATTTAACAATTAACAAGGTTTAATCGTTAAGCCAAATTTATTATGAAATACAAGATGATATCAAATCAATGAGCAGTTAATGGTAGCATGAAATTGAATATCCCTTAGCTAGAGTTTACTTAATTTGATTTAAATTTATTTTACAATTATTTCTGTTACGCGGTCATATTTAATCTTGCAATTTTATTTTCATTAGTTTATTTTGTATTTTAATTTGAATTAAATTTCTTTTTACAATCCCCCATTTACTTTTATTATTACTTTCCACTAAATTTTTGGTTAACTAAAAGAATATTAAAATCTCCAGTCTCTGTGGGATCGACCCTGCTCTCACTACACACAAATCACGTAGTAGCAGTAGCAAATTTTATTTTTGTTGGTTTCGACACCCGACAAATTTTGGCGCCGTTGCCGGGGACTGGTTTAACTGATTTTTTTTTTCTTCTTTTATGCCCAGGACTGCACGTGGAAAGGATAAACTTTTTGACCCAGAAATAGAAAAGACAGCTAGAAGATTGAAGAAAGCAAGAGAGTTAGAAAAACAATCTTCAAGGGCCTTTTCTTCCATTGAACAAACAGAGGATATAACATCGATAACTGAGCTATTTGTTGAAGATGAGTTAGTGATTCTAGATATGGCCAGAGAGAGGACATTGAGAGAACTTGCTGCTCCTCCGGTAGATCAGTCGCCTTTGTGCATTGCCACTCCAACCTTAGAAGCACCATTGGAGCTTAAATCTGGACTGATTCATCTGTTACCTAAGTTTAGGGGACTTGCAAATGAAGATCCTTATAAACACTTGAAGGAGTTTCATGTGGTTTGCTCAAGTATGAAACCTCAAGGTGTGACAGAAGAACAAATCAAACTGAGAGCATTCCCATTTTCTCTGGATGACGCAGCTAAGGAATGGCTCTATTATTTACCAGCAGGCACTATCACCACCTGGGAAAATATGATGAAATTATTTCTGGAGAGGTACTTCCCTGCTTCTCGGGTTATAAATGTTAGAAGGGAGATATGTGGGATCAAGCAGAAAGACTTTGAGACTCTCTATGACTTTTGGGAGAGATTCCAGAGACTATGTGCCAGCTGTCCACAGCATGACATTTCAGAGCAGGCACTGATTCATTATTTTTATGAAGGCTTGCTACCTACTGAAAGGAGCATGATTGACGCTGCTAGTGGAGGATCAATAGTGAATAAGACTCCAAATGAAGCTAAGGAGTTGATTTCTATCATGGCAGCGACCTCTCAACAATTTGGAAGTAGGCAAGAATATTCAAGGAGGGTGAATGAGGTGAATACATCATCTCTTGAATCGAAACTTAATCAACTCACTGACTTGGTACAACGCCTAGCTGTGAATCAAATGCCACCAGCTCGAGTTTGTGGGGTATGTGCTAGTGCAGGACACCCTACTGATATGTGTCCCACACTCCAGGAAGACACACGGGGCCAAGTGAATGCCATTGGTGAATTGCAGCCACAGAGGAGGTATGATCCATTCTCAAATACTTATAACCCAGGATGGAGGGATCACCCTAATTTCAGCTATGGAATGAGGCCACAGAATTTCCAAAACTATCAGCCTAGGCCTTCAGCTATAGCACCATCCTATCAGCAGCCTTCTTCCTCGAAACCTAATTCATCTCTGGAAGACATTGTGAAATCCCTAGCCTTGAGCACACAACAATTTCAGAATGAGACTCACTCAAGCATTCAAAACTTGGAGAACCAAATGAGCCAATTAGCCACATCAGTAAGTGGGCTGGAATCTCAAGGTAAGCTTCCCTCTCAACCCGAGGTGAATCCGAGGCAAAATGTTAGTGCCATTACTTTGAGGAGTGGAAAGGAATTAGAAGAGCTAACTAGGAAAGTGAGTGGTGAGCATGATTTGAATAATGAGATTAAACCAGAGGATGAGGTTACTATGCAAAAGTCAACTGAGAACATTTATAAAGATGAGAAGACAATCTTGCACAATGGCATGGTGATTAGACCTCCATTTCCACAAAGATTTGCCAAATCAAAGAAGGAGAATGAAGAAGAGGAGATACTAGAGATTTTCAGAAAAGTAGAGATTAATATTCCTCTTCTAGATGCGATTAAGCAAGTACCAAGGTATGCCAGGCTTTTAAAAGAACTTTGCACTAATAAAAAGAAATTGACTGGAAATGAAAGAATTAATATGGGAGAAAATATCTCAGCCGTAATCCAAAAGAAGCTGCCTCCCAAATGTAAAGATCAAGGCATGTTCTCCATTCCTTGCCAAATTGGGAATGTCAATATCCAAAAGGCTATGTGTGACCTTGGGGCATCCATCAATGTCATGCCATTCTCTATTTATTCCACTCTTAATGCTGGGAAGCTCAAAGAGACAGGTGTGGTGATTCAATTAGCTGATGGGTCTGTGATTTATCCTAAAGGAGTGTTGGAAGATGTTTTGGTGCAAGTTGACAACTTAATCTTTCCTGCTGACTTTTATGTGATAGACATGGAGGATGAAAAATCCATAAAACAACCAGATATCTTGTTAGGAAGACCATTTTTGAGTACTGCTAGGACAAAAATAGATGTTTATGAAGGTACTTTCAGCATGGAGTTTGATGGGAAAATTGTGAAATTCAATGCTAAGAGGTATCCGAGTGAAGTTTCCTCAATATATAAAGTTGATATTTTTGATCCTATAGTGCAAGAGACACTTGAATTACACCAGCAAGCCAAGTTCGATACTGCGTTGGGTAAAAACATAAGCCAATGCTGTTTAAAAAAGCCTAAGGAAAACTCTTACAATGCCATAGAGCTAGAAGAAATGTTTCATGGGCCAGAAGCTTTGAAACCCAAACTCGATAGCCAATGGACAAGTAAAGTACAAGTGGCACCCAAAAAAATTGGTGCAAGGATGTTGAAGAAGTCAGAAGTGACGAATAAGATGGTCCTAAAGCCACCAGATTGAGGATGCATTATATTTGTTACTTAAGGCGTGCCCATGCCTTAAGCAACACCCTATAGTAGCACCTAGTTCATTTTTTTTTTCTTCTTTTATTATTTTTACTATTTTTCTCAGTTTTATTTCATTCAAAATTAATTTGTTTTGTTGTTTTTATTTTTCAGAAAAATAATGCGTGCCCACACCTTAATAGGGTACCTTCATCTCCTTCCTTGAGTTTGCTTTATTAGCTTTATGAATTCATTGGGCAAGATTCCACTTCACATCATAGCCTCTGCCTAGTGCATCCAGTTCAGGGAAGTTTTTTTTTCTTTCCATTGCTCTTATCTATTTATTCTTATTGCTTATATTGACTGCTTGCATTGAGGACAATGTTGTGTTTAGGTGTGGGGGAGAAATATTCAAAATCTTAGAAAATTGAGAAAATTTTTAAATTTTTTTTATTTTTATTTTTATTGCTAATAATATCTTTAATTTAGTATAATTTTGATTTTTTTTTACTTCAATTATGGAATAAATTTTGAGAGATAAAAAAAAATTGAATTTTTGATTTTTGGTAGAATTTAGTTTTACTTTAGTTAGTTTCTGATTTTAGGTTCAAATTTTCCTCCGCTTACTCATGTTTAGGCTGTTGAAGCACAGTTCTTGAATTTTTTATTTTTTTTAAGCAAAATTCATGCTTTCGAGTTACAAGGTTGAACTTGAACATTTGAATTCTGTTTCTTCCTTATAGTAAGACCATGTTTCTACCAAGTATACTTGTTTGAGAAGAAATTTTTTTTTTTTTTTTTTTTGGATGCTAACCTTAATTGAATTGCCTGGCATTTTAGGATTTTGTTTAAGTTTATTAAGATATCAAAGACAAAGTGAATTACATCATTTTTATAGATTCAAGATCTTGTAATTGATTAGAAAACTTGCTATTTCACCTTCCTTTTTCCTCTTACAAAAAAAAAATCAAATAAGAAAAATAATAATAATAATTTTCCTGCTCCTCTAGTTCAAAAAGAATTATGAGCAGTGCTAGTAGCCGCTTAGAGTTGTGAATTATCGAGTAACCGGGTGTAAGTATCACCAATATTTACATTCGCGTCAAAAGATTTTGACACTCTAAGTAAGAGTTAAAAGTGCTCTGAAATAAGAAATGATGTAATAGAGTTGAGTAACCGGGATTGTGTACCAAAAAGTATACTCTTTCGCGTCAAAAGGCTTTGTTACCAATATTCCTTAATAAAGAAAAGAAAGAAGAAGTTAAAGGGAGTTGGAAATATGGAATAATAAGTTTTCTTTGAAATTGCTAAATTCTTTTAAACCTTATGATTATTTGGAATTTGCTTTGTGTTGATATCTTGGTAAACTTTGCAAACATCCTTAGTGCTAAGCTTAACTATTTGACATGCTAATATGCTTGTAAGTCACTTTCTCTTCTCTCTTGAGTATTGCTTGTTCGGTTTCAAGGCTTGCTGTACAGCGGAAAGTAAAATTAAATGTTCCTTGTTCTATTTGTTGATTTGGAAGTATGCTTTATAAAAAAATTAGCTATTTGAATTTTGCTTGAAAAGAACTTTATACTTGATACATGCTTGAGGACAAGCATGGGCTAAGTGTGGGGGAATTTGTTAGGTTTAATTATTTCATAATTTTATGCTTTCTTATATTATTTATTTTAATGTTTTTAATTAAATATTAGTAGTTTTTAAATAAATTTTATAATTAGATGCATTTTTGATAATTTAGCACAATTCTTTTGCATTCTTATAATTTCTATCAATATAAGAAATTAGGGAGTGGGCATGCATAAAATGAATAAATAAATAAAGTAAAAAAAGTAAAAGTAAATAATAATAAAATAATAAATAATATAAAATTAATAAAAAAATCAGAAAAAGGAGCAGGCGTCACTTTGAATTGATTTTGATTTGAATTCAATTTTGATTTGAATTTCCCTTCTTTCACGCACGCTGTATCAAAGTAAGGGCTTGATTCAATTTAATTAAAAATCCCTTCCTTTCAGCGTTTGGGCGAGAGATGCACGGAGGGAGTGGTGTTTGAATTATATATTCATTCATGAATTATTTTCTTGGGGGGCTTTTGTGCGCGACAGGGGAGGCAATTTTGGAGACTTCATCTTCTTCAACTTCATCTTCTCTCGGCCCAGGAGAGGAAAATTTCGAATCAGTCTTTGTCTATTGATGAATCTTTTAAGTTTTATTTGCTTTGTTTCTGTTTTGATAATTATGAGTGGCTAAATATTTCGTCTGGCTAAGGGATGAATTTAATTTCATACTATTCAAGCCGTGAGATTAAGGATTGTGCTTAATATTTTTTGTTTTCATTTTAGTTTTTAGTTTCTGATTGAATATGTTAATGATACATTAATATGTGAATTGTTTGGCCATCAATTTGTATATGGTGTCTCTGTTTGTTATTTAAATTTCTTAAATCCGTAATTGTTTAGGAAATTTGATAAGAGTAACAAATTACATAGAATAAGTCATACGTTATGCTTATTTTAGGTAATGAAACTAAAAACCAAAGTATATGTTAAAATTGGACGTTCTATTTTAATATATTCTGTATTTGGTATATCTCTTTTGAGTCTTAAGGCTGTTAATTAGGTGAATTTAGGTACGTTATTTGAATCACCCGATTAATTAGTACAAATTAATGGACGTTCCTTAATTTGTTAAATTAGAAAGAGATTTAACAATTAACAAGGTTTAATCGTTAAGCCAAATTTATTATGAAATACAAGATGATATCAAATCAATGAGCAGTTAATGGTAGCATGAAATTGAATATCCCTTAGCTAGAGTTTACTTAATTTGATTTAAATTTATTTTACAATTATTTCTGTTACGCGGTCATATTTAATCTTGCAATTTTATTTTCATTAGTTTATTTTGTATTTTAATTTGAATTAAATTTCTTTTTACAATCCCCCATTTACTTTTATTATTACTTTCCACTAAATTTTTGGTTAACTAAAAGAATATTAAAATCTCCAGTCTCTGTGGGATCGACCCTGCTCTCACTACACACAAATCACGTAGTAGCAGTAGCAAATTTTATTTTTGTTGGTTTCGACACCCGACAGCCATAATTCTATTTGAAGTGATAAGAGAAAAGCTTGGATGGTGTCTGTTATATTATTTCAGGGAAGTAAAGGATATAGTATCACCACTTTTTACTTATATAATCAGTATTGGCGTAGGTGTATACACCTTTGGATTAGTGCTGCAACTATGTAATATTTAACTTTTTTACAGCTTGACTTTCAAGCTCAGCAACCATGTCTACTTCACAATCTTGATTTAGCATGAGCAAATCTCATTTTGGCTTTTGAGATTTGCATTCCTATACACACACACACACACACACATATATACTTCATAATCTTAACTTTTTTTCTTCCAGGTTGGTCTCCCTAGTTTTGATTCTATGCCATTTGCTTTGAATATGTTGAGCAAGCATGAACGTGCATCCTAGTGTACTCACATACTTCTAAGAAATTATGGGTATGAAATTTACTGCTCATCTACTATTTGTTATTTTTTTTTATTTTCATGCTTTGAGATGTGCTCTGCAAACATACATGGATAGACTAGAGCTAGATCTGCTCAAGAGTTTTCAACATCTAGAGATTAGAAGACTCCACAATAACTAAAAAGTTTTAGATGATGAAATGTAATTAGAAATATTTAAAGATTAAACTGTAAATATTATTATGTAAGTTTATTTAAAAATATTAAGAAGTAGACATGTATATTTTAAATATTATTAATTTATGATATTTTTTAATAGTTACTTATATTTTTAATTTGTGAAATTTATATTATTTATGATATAAAATGTTATTTAAGTTGATTAAGAAGTATAAAAAAATTGAAATTAAAAAAAAAAAAGAAAAAATAAATCTGATTAATTTTATATTTTGGTTGCTAAATTTTTTATTTTGCCACAATTTTAAATAATCGTCACTAAATTAAAAATAGCAATAATTATTTCAACAATTGGTCAAAATTATCATTAAATATCTAGCGACGATCATTTTAATGATAATTCAGGCAACCATGGTTAAATTCTTTAGCGACGGTTAAAACCGTGTAAGAGACAATTTTTTTTGTAGTATTAGCCACCCAGTGTTGACTTAGTTTCTTCTTTTTGCATTTGCGAAGAAGCATGCTTAGCCACCTTATGTTACTCTCTTTTGAAGTCTTCTTTCTCGAATGCGGAAGGTACATATTGTCTCTATATAAGAGACATGTTTCATAGGCTTTATGTGAATAAAAGCATGAAAGCTTGTGACAAAAATATTGTGAGATGTTTTTTGGTATATTTGAAGTGTTGGTTGTAAATGTAGTTAAGTCATTTTTATAATCTTTATTTTGATCTTATTAATAAAATTTGTTTACCTTCTTATTTCATAAATATAGGCTAAAGCCAAACTTCATAAATTTTTATGTCTATAAACCAAAATTATTATTTTACTGTTCTTCATTTTCAACCCACACATATATATAGCATAAATTCATGCCTTGTGTTTACCTTTCATATATACCTTTTTCTTTTTCAAGGAATCACACTTTAATTTGAAAAACCAATTTAAGTTAATTAATAATCGCTAGCTAGCTGATTGTGTGTTAAAAGATTTCAGGTACTTGCAGAATATATATCGGTTGCATCTTAAGCGAAGCAACGCATATAAAGATGATAATGAATTAAAGAATTCATGTGCTAATGAATTAAATATACATTACTTTCCACATCCTCCCCTCCTAGTTTACGTGTACAAATTAAACACATTGACATAGCAATTATAAATATTTTTAAGATTTGGGGCTTTTAAAGTCAAATAATATTTTTACCAATTCTATATTTTTTAAAATTATATTATAGAAAACAAATACAAATATAGATTAAGAGAAAAGGTCTATCAACTCAATTTAAATAGCAAATGAATTGAGTTGATTCAGGTTTTATGACAAATTGTATATAACTTTATGATCCACACTTACAGTAACTTTGATTAAAATATTTTATGTAAAAAAATAATATGACAATATCATATAAATAAAATAAATACAAAGTAAAAATATATTATTTTTCATAGCCTTCATTATGTTAATATAACTTATTACTTAATTAATTTTATATTTATTACTCTCAAGACAATATTATATTATTTTTTCCCATAATAAAATCCAAATTCACTCCATCCTCACATTAGTTGATTGTTCTGATGAGTTGAACAGACCAGAACCAACTCAACCCCGTGGGATTCACAATTATCTCTTGCGGCTCTCCTCTTCCACTACCTCATGCAAATTCATATGAATAGCACGTGAAGCATCCCTTAGCAACTCTGACCTGTCCCTAAATCACAGTAAACTCAAAGTGCAACATTAGGATTATTTAAAGAAAAATAGATTACTATATAAAATCCAAGAATACGTTTATATAGTAACCAAGAAAACGTATAAATCATTAAATCCCAAATTAAACATTCAAGGCTAAGCCGGCTGCCTTGACTCAGTCTCTCACTTGAATGCATGGGACGGAAATTAATAAGAGAGAAGACAGATAGATATGGTTAATGCTGATTGATGAATGCATGATACATGTTTCATATTACATATACATACCCTTCGGAGGAGTTGAAGGTAACACCCACAGTGCGTCTAGCTTCCCTAAGGGCAGAACTGGATCTTTGAAGCTGTTGACGTGAATATTTTGCAGTGGCCTTAAGCCGAAGCTGTGAAGGCTGTATGTCAACGAAAATGGGGACAAGTCTCTTCCTGGCCTCAGTGAGAAGGAAAAGCTCTTCAAGGCAGAAATAAGAGTCACAGTAACGACGAGAGAAGACAGTAACACCAACCTTGCACCCAACAATGGCTTCCTCAATCTTATCCAACAGCTTGTCCCCTGGTTTCATGTTGGATCTGTCCAAGAAGGCCCTGATCCTGTGCTTCGAGACCAGGTTGTCGTGTAACAGTCCTGCAATGTTTTTCTTTGTGTCCACCCCACGGTGGTTTATGAACACATCGCATGCTGATGCTGACCGTGGCATAGCAAAATTTCTTACACACAGCTTGGCCACTGAATGCTGCATTTATATATATATGTGTGTGCGTGTGTTAATGTTGCCAACTTGCCACTCACAAGTCACCACTCTGTTAATTATACATATAGCTATAGAGATTAGAGAGAGCGAGATTTTGGTTTAAGAGTTTTGATTTCCTGTTGCTTTCTTGTATTGTAGTTTTAATTTCCATGCACGTGTAGGTTTATATATATATATATATATAAGGGTGAGAGAAGCATTTTACGATGAAAAGAGTAAAGAGCTAGCTACCTAGCCAAAATTGTCATACTGCAGATGATCTCAATTTCAATATAAAGAAAAGTCAGATTTACACTTTTTGATGATTATATACGATGATGCAGCAGGAGGCCTAATTCCAGGTCTTCCTTCTGGAAATCTTTATCCTGTACACTACTATATATACCTCAAAAGTCCAAATGTGTCTGTTCATGTCTTGTCCTGTGTCTTCAAGTGTTTAATTATAACATAAGTTTTGTTAACCAATATTTTTTAAGGTATTGGTGAAGGTTTCTTCTTATCAATTGATGAAATATTTATGCATTAAAAATTATTATAAAGGTTTCACTAACTAATGTCTTTGGTTAAGGTTTAATAGTTATTCATACATATATTAATTTAAATATCTTTTTTGATAATTTTTATTTTTGTTCTTTATGTTAATTAAAAATTCAAAAAGAAAGTAACTTCCTATGAGTTATATATGGACCTCCCCAATAATTCTTAAGCATTAATTATTTGCATAAAAAAAACGTTTCATTCAATTTCATGTATATATGATACATATTTAGATTTTGTTAACTATTATCAGAACAATACATGTTAAGAAAAAATTTATTATTAGTTAATAAATTAGTCAACAAAAACTGTATTTTTATTCAATTTTTTTAAAAATCCACAGTTATTAAACTAATTATGTATTATATTTCAAATAGTTAACAGGATCTTTAAACTAATTATGTATAAAGATATTTAAGGCTCGTTTCTATGGGAATATTATATTCACTAAAAAAAATCTTATATACATAACTTTTTTGGTGCACTTGCCTCCCTCTCTAACAAACACGTTTACAAAAAGTAACACAAAGGAAAAAACCTTCATTTATAAAGAACTCAATCTTTCCGCATCAAACAAGAAAGCAACTATGGTCATCTCTTGTAACAAACATTCAAATTTTGGTAACTTTAATTTGCTTCCTCATAAGAAATTAGCCTATTTTGATATGCTCAACTCCATTGATATTTGTTAAGTTGGTGTTTGCTTTTTCTATCATCAGTCGAATCAGCAAAATTCATAAAAATATAGAGATGAATTATTGTGTGTGTGTGTGTGTGTATGTATAAAACTTTTAGATTTTATATAGTCTGTTAATTAAAATATTTTCACTTTTTCCTTGAATACTGCTGACGCTGTGCAAGCGAAATCGTTTTCTACATTAGTTTGTTTCATTTTATTTCCTTCTAGATTGCCACTTTTAACTTTTGTCTCGTCAGCTCATAGATAGAAATTAATATTCAATTAAAAAATTAACACTTTAATTAGTGGTCAAAGACTTGAAAGGTTTACAACAAATTGAAAGGCTTTTGATTCAGTTCACTAAAGTTGTTATGCGCCCCCTGATATATAATTTTATATAGTACGTAGTAAATTGTTGATTGTTCCGTCACTAAATATAACATTAATTACATTGAATAAGATTAATTAAGAAGGTTCGAAGAAACAAGAGTCTTTATAAAAACTAACTATTGCAGACGTCGGTTGACTCCGTTGGACTATACATACGTAGCTATTGAGTTTTCTATAAAAATTGAAATAAAAATTTTATGATAAATTTTCTAAATTTAATTATTAATGAAAATTGATCATAAAAGTTCATTTTTCTTCTTTTTTCATATTAAGAACATTTTTAATTAATTCAGTTTAAAACTTAAAATTAAAAAATTTTAAATTTTATTAATTAAATTAACAAAAATCAAAAATCAAATTAAATGTTTAAATTTAAACTTTTTATTTTATTTAACAAAAATTAAACTTAAAATTAAGAAAGTAAGTTAAGATAAAATTTTTGGACTTTTTTTTATGTTGTTTTTTCTCTTTGTCTCTCTAATTTTTACATTCACTCACTCCAAAAATATTTTAATTTTATTGATTTATTTAATGATTAAATTTTAAAAATTATCATTAAATTTTTATTTCAATTTTATTGATTTATTTAACGAAATTTACCTTTTTAATTTTAATTAATAAAAAGTAATCTTAAAATTAGAAAAAGAAATTAAGATCAAATTTTTTTAATTAAATTAAATTATATTTATTTTTTATCAGTTGTATTAATTTAGTGAATAAAATTTAAATTTTTAATTCAATTAAATCTTAAAATTGGAAAGATATGTTAACATCAACTTTTGGACTATCTTTTTTTAATGTTTCTTTTTCTCTCTTTTTTTCTCTCCATTCGTTTTTGTTGTCTCATTTTCTTTCTAATTTTTACTTTTAGAAACGTAAACTTTGACTGGTATAAAGATTTGGAGATGGACTTAAAGTGGAAGAAATGTAAACTTTCATTTATGAAAATTAATTCTTTACAGGCTTATATGTTGCATGCATGCATGCATCTTACAAAACCAGCTTGGACTGGTATAAAGATTTGGAGATGGAATTAAAGACGTAGTATTAATTTGGCTTCGTGATGATCTTTTAATATAATATAATAGGCTTGGATTTCTAGAAATATAGATTTTGAATTCCTGATCAACAACTAAGAAACAAATTAAAACATATATTTGATAAAGACTAAAGAGTAATTAAGGACTACATTTTTATAATGAAATGAAATATTTTTATTATTAAAAGTATAGCATGTACTTCTGGATCCTTAAACAGTACTTATTAATTAAGAGTAACTCCAAACCAATTAAATCATAAAATTACTTTAATTTTTTAATTATATATAGAAATAAAAAAATAATCAAATTTTTATATAATAATAATATAATATAACTCAACTTGATCCACACATGCAAATTATAGAAAATGAAAATAAATTCAACATATTTAGATTCGATGTTTCATCAATAAGCATATACGCATGATTCCACCAATTACAATTTCAACATTCATTACAACTTATACACATTCTCTAATTCTTGTTGGTGCAACTTATACACATTCTCTCATCTCGGTGCGGGACGTGTTGTAAAGATTTTTGAATATTTTAAATTTCAGGAATGATATATATTTTTTAAATTAAACGGAAATAGACAAAAAATAAAAGATTTACAAACATAAATTTTTTTCTTTTTCTTTAATTTTAAAAAATATATATTATTTTTTGAATTTATAAGATCTGAACCGTCTGTAAACATGAATTTAGAAGATCTGAACCATCAATATCATCATGATTATCATCTTGTTGTTGTTGCACTAACTGCATCTAGAATACGAGCATATATATCACCGATTTGGAGGCCATGATCATGAACAACATCAGTCCAACCCCTTTGAATGACGGGTTTGAGAGGTCCCGAGGATCGTTTGATGCACCAAAAAGTGTAGTCTTTGTTTCCACATCTGACAGGAAACTCCACTGCATCACGTTCATTTCAACTGCTGGTAGATACATTAGATTGCTACTTGGAAACGGCGACCTATAATTCACATCTGTTTCTGTCAGCTCCTTCTCGAACATTAATACTTCTTCTTCACCTTTTGGCAGGCTTCCCCTCTTTCAAGAAATCAAAGTTCAAAGAGAAGCTATAGCAATATCATCTTTAAACTCTTAATTAACAAGAAATTAAGAAACATGGATCTTTATAAATAGATTTCACAAATTGAGTTCTGCATACAGGTAATTAATTAAAGCATTATATATATGCATGCATGAAAGAAATTAGGAAAAGGGTGATGGTGGAGATGAATGAATGAATATGTTACCTTTCTATATATGTGAAAGGTTTCAGAAACTATTGGAGGATAGATTTGAGATGATCAAGAAGAAGAATCAAAAGAAATTCTTTAGCTTAATCAAATTCTGTTATATCCAATAGATGGTGTGTAATATAATATATATAGAGAGATATAGTACGTTAAGATAGACTACATACATCTAACTAATTAACTAACTGGTGAGTGTGAGGTGTGCATAACTAAAACTAATTAATCTTCACTTCACTTAACTAAATCTTCATCATTTACTAATTCCCATCTGCTTAGTTTACTGTATAGTGTCTGTATAGTGTACTCTTTACAAGGTGAAAGGTGAAGTTGCAGTTTTTGCAACAGAGGCTTTGTTTGCTGAATATATGGGATTAAAATTTCATTCTGATGTGTATATATATATATATATATATGAGGATTCCATATGAGGATTCCATATATATATATATATATATAATTAACTTTTTCATGTACGTTCTTATCCCATGTGCTTTGGGTAGAGTATATATATATATTGATAAAACACGGGGGCAAGTCCTATTACAGCTTTATTTAGCTATGGCTAGCCTTGAAACATATGAAATATTTAAATTGTATTCAACCACTTAAAATATTTGCAATTATTGTGATTGCAGATGTTGCGTTATATACTGCGGTTGTGAATTTCTGAAAGATCCACACAATATTTTTTAAAAAGTTATATAATTATTATAACTTATGTCATCTTTTAATACCAATTGATCCATAACATCAAATGCTTGTTATAAAAAAAATATTGTAATTGCCCAAAAAAAAAGTTTAAATGACATTTTTTTGGGGGCATATATATCAAGAAGTTGTTTTTAGTTAAAATTACTAATATATAGGGGTTGGATTAATTTAAATTAAATTGGTTGAAATTTTATAACAAGAATAAATGTCTCTCACTATAAGTGTTTTCATACATAAGTTAGACTTCAATTTAAAACATTGTTTAAAAAGAATGAAATTCCTATAACTTCAATTAACCGCACATCTTTTTTGTTCAATGATTTTTCTAGTCTCTTCCTATACTCACTTGTATCACTATTTTGCAATATCTATAGACATTGTTGTTAAAGTGATACATTCCTCATCAAAGTATAATTTTATCCTATAAAAAATTTAAACGAAATTAAGCTGAATTTAATTAAACATGAATGAGTGGTAAAGAAACACAACAACCAATTATATCTTATTACATGAGTGATGATTTACATTATATATGTGATTAATTACTATTTAGAAAGTGATCAAATATGTATATAATTGGTCAACTGCTAGCTATTTAATTTGTATATGAAAGTTGTCTCAGTTTGGAGTGTGAGACAACTCTTGCTGGGCCCCCTCCATATGTATACTGTTATATAGTTTTGAATTCATTACCTAAAGATTTTTACTTCTTAATTTTCAGAAGAAAAAAACGATTTAATTGTGAGATGAAAAAAAAATAGTAATTCAACAGAAAATGAATGAGAGAGAATTGAGCATCATTATCATCTCCTTGTTGTAGCACTAACTGCATGTAGAATTCGATCATATCACCGATTTGGAGGCCATGATCACAAACGACATCAGTCCAACCCCTTTGAATGAAGGGTGTGAGAGATCTCGAGGATTGTTTGATGCACCAAAAAGTGTAGTGTTGGTTTCCACATCTCACAGGAAACTCCACTGGATCACGTTCATTTTCAACTGCTGGCAGATACCTTAGATGGCATCTTGGAAACGACAACCTATAATTCACATCTCTTTCTGTCAACACCTTCGTGAACATCATTATTATATCGTCTTCGTCTCTTGCCATGCTTTGATCGCCTGGCTTCCCCTCCTTCAAGAAATCAAAGTTCAAAGAGAAGCTAGCAATATCATCCTTAAAACTCTTAATTGACAAGAAATTAAGAAAGATGGATCTTTATATATATATCTATAGGTTTCGCAAATTGATCAGTTCTGCTGGTAAATAAAGCATTATATGTATATGCATGCATGAAAGAAATGAAGAAAAGGGTGATCGATGACGGAGATGGATGAATATATTACCTTTCTATATGTGAAAAGTTTCAAGAAACAAGGAGAATGGATTTGAGATGAACAAGAAGATGAATCAAAAGAAATTCTTCAGCTTAATCAAATTCTGTTATCCATCGGAGGATTGTGTTATATATATGTATATATAGTACGTTAAGAGAGACTACATACGTCTAACTAACTAACTCATGGGTGTGTGAGGTGTGCATAACTAACTTAAACTAATCTTCAGTTAACTTAACTACAAATCTTCGTCATTTACTTCCCATCGGCTTAGTTTACTCTACAGTGTATATATAGTGTACTCTTTACAAGGTGAAAGGTGAAGTTGCTGTATTTGCAAGAGAGACTTTGTTTGCTGAATATATGGGATGAAAATTTCATTCTGATATATATATATATATATATGACATTTGTCGTCCAGGCATATATGTCTCTACTCTCTACTACCAACATACAAGGATTCCATAGATATGATTCATTTAAGTTTATTCACACACACACTCACACACATATATATATGAATTCAATATTTTGCATTTGAGTCATAAAAATCTTCAAAAGACAAGCACAAAGACTCAAGTCTCATATTTTGCATTTGAGTCATAAAAAAAAAGATTATATGAATTCGATAGAGGAGAGGAATGAGGATGTTTTCGTATCATATGATATTAAATTAGAAAAAAACTAAATAATTAATGTTTTAATTTATTATATATATTGATAAAATAAGGGGCAAGACCTAGCTCTTACAACTTTTATTTAGCTTAATTGAGTTACTATAACAAGGGTAAATATATCTTCCAATAGAAATGTTTTTATATATAAAATTTGAACCTTGAGATATTATTTTAAAAAAAATGGTGTACATTGAATGGTCCCCGTTGATATATATATATCAAGAGGCTTCAAGTACATGAATTTGATCAAAAGCTTATGGCTGCAGCTTGGAATTATATTACAAAAGACACACTACGTACGTTCATCATACATATATTTTTTTTTTTGTTCAATGATTTTTCTAGTCTCTTCCTACTCAGTTATATCACTATGTTGCAATATCTGTAGACATTGTTGTTAAAGTGATACATTCCTCATCAAAGTACAATTTCATCCTACAAAAAATTTAAAAGAAATTAAGCTAAATTTAATTAAACATGAATATTGAGTGGTAAAGAAACACAATAACCAATTATATCTTAGTTTTTAATTGTCAGGAAAAAAAATGTATTAACGATTTATTCGCGAGCTGGAAAAAAGAAAGAATTAAGTAATTCAACAGAAAATGAATGAGAGAGAATAGAGGGAAATAGGTGGTTAATTAAATATATAATTCCCCTTTTCCCCTTTTAATATATTTTTTTCCTCCGGATCAATTTCTCTAAATTTGCAGAATCTAAAAACATAAAATGAATGATAATTTAGAAAAATTTAGAAGATCAACTGAAAATCATTCATCATCTTCTCCTTCCTTATTCTGTTAATGTTCCGATCAAACAAGAAAATTTTTCTATATGCAAGATTCCACCAATTACAAGCCCAACACTGATCACATAAATAGTTACACACATTTTCTGCAATTCTTGTTGGTGGAACTTGAACACAGATGAGAAGCAAAGTAATTAGAATTAATAAGAAGCAGCTTCAGGCTTCATCTACATCTGATTCATTCCACCATTGGTTCAAACAATGCGTTGCCAATTGATGGAGATGATCTGATCTGGGTGGTGGACGAGTGACACGAGTCTGTAAACTTGAATCCGATAGTATCTGCGTGGTGGACGACGACGACCATTATCATCATCATTATCATCTTCTTCTTGTTGATCTAACTCCATGTAGAATTGGATCATATCATCGATTTGAAGGCCGTGATCGCGAACCACATCAATCCAACCCCTTTGAATGACGGGTTTGAGAGCTCCAGAGGCTCGTTTGGTGCAGCAAAAAGTGTATTCTTGGTCTCCACATCTCGATCACAGGAAACTCCACTGGATCACGTACATTTTCAACTGCTGGCAGATACCTTAGATGGCTACTTGGAAACGACAACCTATAATTCACTTCTCTTTCTTTCAACACCTTAAACAACATTATTGTATTGTCTTCGTCTCTTGCCATGCTTCGATCGCCTGGATTTCCCCTCCTTCAAGAAATCAAAGTTCAAAGAGGAGCTATAGCAACATATCATCTTTAAACTTTTAATTAACAAGAAATTAAGAAACATGGATCTTTATAGATAGGTTTCGTAAATTGAGTTTTGCTGGTAATTAAAGCATTATATATAAATATATATGCATGCATAGAAGAAATTAAGAAAAGCGTGAAGGATATGGATGAATATATTACCTTTCTATATGTGAAAGGTTTCAGAAACTTGGAGGATGAATTTGAGATGATCAAGAAGATGAATCCAAAGAAATTCTTCAGCTTAATCATCAAATTCTGTTATCCATGGGATTGTGTGTATGTGTATGTATATATATATATAGAGTAGGTAGAGTGAGACTAGAACCACATCTAACTAACTCTTGAGTCTTGAATCTTGAGTGTGTGAGGTGTGCATAACTAACTTAAACTAATCTTCAGTTAACTAAATATATCATCATTCAGATTTTGGACCCTCTGCTTGGCGCTCTCTTCTGGGCGCCTGCTGGGCTTTTTAGCGGCGGTTTTTTCCGTCCCTAAAGTATGTTTTAATATTATTGCAACGAATATTATTGCCGCTATAAATTTTGTTTAAATAATTAATTTAACAAAAGTTATAGTGGCAATAAAAACCGTTGCAAAAAACTTTAGCAACGGAAAAAACCGCTGCTGAAACGCCCAGCAGGCGCCCCTTGGCAGAGGATCCGGACCATCATTCATCATTTACTGAAACATCTGCTCAGCTTACTGTATAGTATACTTCTAAACTACTTACAAGCTGAAAACTGAAAGCTGCGGTTTTTGCAACAGAGGCTTTGTTTGCTGAATATATGGGAATAATATGATATATATATATATATATAATTAGATGAATACCTTTTTTTTTGTACAAAAAAATGATGTGGACGTGTCCTCTGATACTCATGCTGGGCCAACATTTCAGTATAGTTATCTGTCACATCTAAATAATTATGTATTTGATTAACTCATTTTTTTCTTTTTCTTACTAAATTGAAATTTTGAAGATCAAAATGTATAAAAGAACTGAAAGGTGAGAATGGAAGAGACAGAACAATATGGTAGCAGAGATCACAATTAAAGATTGAAAATTTGCCAAAAGAAGAGCCATAAGGTTGAAATTTACTACGACCTCACAATCCATTAATTTATTCTCTGCATGCAAGATATATACACATTTACATTTTTCATTTAAGGGTTTTAATTTTAAAATAGATTCTACTGAAAAATCCTTGTTGAAGTTGTCTTTGCTGTTGGTTCAATAGACAGTTTCCTTAAGGTTTCAATTTCCTTTTTCTATGTTTTGGTTGCATAATGTAGAAGTAGTTGTGGAATGGTTATAAAATGATGTAATTACTAAACATATATTTATACCTAAATAATTGTTGTGTTTAGACAATGTAATAATTGCGTTTCCTTAAGTGGAGCGCATTGATGTAATAATTGTTGTTTTCTCCATGTAAAATAAAGCACTTATAATTAATTATAACAAAATTAAGGTATAACAGCACTCAATTTGATTATAGCATATTATTTTTAACTGTAGTAAAAAATACTAGTAAATGAATTGCCAATAAAATAATTGTTATCATAAAATATATTTATACGGTTGCATTTGCTCTTATAAGTTATATTGAAGAAAATAACAGTGGTTCTATATTTAATTAATACTATAATTAAGTGAAGATAAATGCTTGTATAAACTATAGTGACAATTGTTAGTACTTTTATTTCATTGAAAAAGTCACTAGACTGCCGCGTTAACTCTTCTCTCATCAGGTGGTCATTGATAGAAATATCCAATTAAAAAATTTAACACTTGGTGGTCAAAGAATTGAAAGATTTACAGCAAATTAAGAGACTTTTGATTCAATTCACCAAAATATATATATATATATATAACACAAACTGGTTGTTCAAATCGAGTTATATTTCGTAAAATTACACGATTTTATATAGTTAAAACATGTTAAATGGCAGTAAAACTTAGAATCCAATAAAACATGTAAAAGCATCTTTGTCCCTAAATTTATCATAGCTTGACCTAATCCATAAAAAAACTCATTAACCAAATATACTTAATCTAATTAAATACTTATGATGGAGACTATCAAGATAAGACTTTTGAAGATTTTAAAGTTTATTTTAATTTTTTAGATTTGATTATGAATGAATTATCAATTAAAAAATTATGGATGATATTTAATTTGAATTAGTTATGTTTAGGTATTATATATTAAACTTTTATTATTTAAGTAAACTTAATATTAAGTATTTGTACATTTAAATTTATGTTATTTAAATTTTATTCTAATTGAATACTAATTATGATAAAAATATATATTTTTTATAATTATTTATTAATATAAGTAAATTTTTAAGAGCTTACAAATCAAGTTTACATATCAAATTTACTTCTCCTCTATGAAATTATTTAAAATTTTGAGTTAGACAATCTTTATATATATATATATATATATATTTGTAAATTGTTGATTGCTCCGTCACTAATTAAAATTAATATACAATAAGATTAAGAAGGTTCCAAGAAATAAGACCGCGTATAGCTGTTGATTTTCTTGCATAATGTAATTTGAAGTGATGATCTTGTAACATGAAGACTTGGATTTCTGGAAAAGTAGATTTAGAATCCCTTATCTAACAACTGAGAAACAAAAGAGAAAGCATCCATCCACACGAGATATATAGATATATATATATATATATATATATATATATTTATATGCATGATTCCACCAATTACAATCTTACAACTTAAACACAAATAAGAAGCAAAGTAATTAAGAATAAGAAGCATCTTTCGGCTTAAGCAATGCGTTCACAAGAGATGGAGGTATGATCTGGGTCGAAGACGCGTCTGAAAACACGAATCCAATAGTGTCTGCGTGGTGAAAGAAGACGATGACGACGACAACTATGACGATGATGAA
The DNA here is from genome assembly GCA_031216115.1 of Senna siamea. Lineage (NCBI taxonomy): Eukaryota > Viridiplantae > Streptophyta > Magnoliopsida > Fabales > Fabaceae > Senna > Senna siamea. The sequence goes on from CM062355.1 coordinate 22,656,745, forward strand.
CATGAACATGGACATGATCTTCTTCTCGCATGAAGAACAGGAGCAGATCACCAATTTGGACGTGGTGATCAGAACCACGTCAATCCAACCCCTTCGAATCAAAGGTTACAGAGACCCCCTCGAGCTTTTGATGCAGTGAAAAGTGTAGATTTGGTTTCCACATGTCACATTAGACTCCACTGGATCACGACCATTTTCAACTGCTGGCAGAAACCTTAGTTTTTCACTTGGACAAGACAACATATAATTCACATCTCTTTCTGTCAACTCCGTCATGAACATAAATTCTTCTGGTTTTACCATTCCATCAATCGCCACCATGCCCTCTTAATTTCAAGAACAACAATATAATATATGTTAGTCGTGTATTCAAAGATTAAATTAGCTTCAGTTTTATTTTACTTTCTCTATATATATACTTTTCTTTTGGTCAAGCAAATGTTTAAATGCCATTAATTTGCTTTAGATATGTATATGAATGATCGAAATACTCTTTACATCATTCAACTAATCTTCACTTAACTAAATCTTCATCATTCAACTAATCTTCACTTAACTAGATCTTCATCATTCATCATTTACTGAAAAACATCTGCTTAATTAGCTTAAAACTGTATATCATGTATAATATACTCTTTAAGCTGAAAAGTCTGTGGTTTTTGCAACAGAGCTTTGTTTCCAATCCAGGTTTTTACAACCAAAGGCCTCTCATTGGGCCAAACAGAAAAAAGGCCTCCCAAAGATATTGTATTTCATTGGTGATTGGACCCAATGTACCCCCTGTGAGATGGTCCAGCCCAATCCTAGAAAACAAAACCCAATAAAATAAATAATTGGTAAAAATATTTAAAGACAAGTACAAAGACTAAAAAAAAGGTCTTGAAACAAAATTAAACAGCACAAAAAATGTTAACTTCTTTACGCTACAACACATATTTTAAAACCTTAAACTTATCAGTAAATAGTTATTCAACATTTTTTACCATTTGATTAAACTTCATACTATTCTAAAAAAAAAAATTTAGTGAAAGCTAATTTTCCAAATTTTAACAAAGCAGTTTGGTTTTCCTCTTAATGATTCTTCTCCCCTGCCAAATGAGCTCCTTGAAATAAATAAATTGACGAGTGAATAGAACACTAAAATTAAGAGAAAAGAAGTAAACAAGCAGAACAACATGGTGGTGAATTCGACGTGTATAGCTAGTGTGAGTAGATTGATGAGGAAGAGGAAGGTGTGAGGAAACAAGAATTTGAATATCTATTTCAAAATTTATATATATAAAATAATAATAAAATTTTTTTATAGGAATTTAAAATTTATAATACTAAAAAATTGAATTTAAAAAATAAATCTAAGTTTGGATAAAATCTTATTATAGTGAAAAGAGTTAATAATCTACTTTTTAACTTTCGAAAGATAAGTAATAATATAATTTAGTCCATAAAAAATAATAATATATATTTTAATTCTTAAAAAATTATAATAATTAATTTTTTCATTATTGAGTCATTAGTCATTAATGAAAAATATAATATAAGTCAATGATACTAAATAATCCATAAAAAATCATAAATATATTATAAATATATATTTTTTAATTCTTAATATACCAACAGTCCAAACTATAATAATCAATAAAAAAATTATTTATACATTAGCATTTAATCATATTTTCAAAATATGACTTGTATAAATAAACTGGTATATCAATACTTAACCATAAATTATTAAATAAATATTTAATTTATCTATTTTTAAATTATTAAAGTAAAATAAAATTACAAAAATAATAGAGAGATATTAAAATATCTGTATTATCTTAACATTATAGTTAAACATATACGACATTTTAATTACACAATCAATAAATAAACCAACACTCATATGTAGTGTTTTTACTATATATGTAACATATTTTGCTTCTTACTTACAATTTACACAAATTTAAATATATTTATAGTACCTAAAAATCCACATAGTGTCACACTTTAATTTGTTATTATTGGTCATGTGCTAAATATTTTATAATTATAGAGTTGTATTTATAAATTTTTTTATAAATTTAATTAAGTTACTTTCTTTAATGAATAATAAAATTTGAAAAAAAAAATATTTGTGTACATGGTATTCTCTTCTCTTGTCTTTTTGTTTTTGTTACTTATTTGATTAAATATGTTATGGTTTACTGATTTAACATTTTAAATTACACGTAAAAATATTTAATTCATCAAAATTACTAACACTTATATGTGTACATAAAAAAATAATAACAAATTATAAATGAAATTACTCTTACATGCATACACAAATTTTTTAATAAAAAGTATTATATAATATTTTTAAATTTAGAATAAAATAAAAATAAAAATTTAGTTATTAAATATTTGATAAACATATTATTTAATTGAAATAGTTAAGTATTAAAAAAATATTTAAATTTATGTGACTTATAAGTGAGAAATAAAATATATAATATATTTATAGTAAAAGTAATATATATGATTTCTAGTTTACTTAATAGTTGTGTAGTTAAAATGTTATATATGTTTAACTAAAATTTTTAAAATAATAAAGATATATTGATTTTTTTCTTATCACTTTTATTATATTATCCACTTTAATAATTAAAAAATAAGTGTTAAATAAATTAAAAAAAGTATAAAAATATTAAGTATTTATTTACTAATTTATAGTTAAATAATAATATATAAATTTTATTTTTTAATAAGTCATATTTAAAAAATATAATTAAATAATTATATATAATTATTTTTTTCATCTATTATTATGATTTAAATTATTGACATATTAAAAATTAAAAAATATATATTTGCTCAATTATCTTTTTCATTACGGTGTAAAGGCTATCAAAGCTGTCTGAGGTTGGTGGGATCCACGCTCGAAGCAGTCGGGCCAAAAAGGTAAACTAAAAAAATCTATACTGTCTCCTCTATTTCTTGTGGGTCCCACAAATCTATCACATATTCATATAAGCGGTTGATTTTTCAAATATATTAGTGTATATTATTTAATAATTTTTTAAAAATACATAATTTTTAAATTTATGTAAATAATTTTTATTTTTAAAATTAAGATTTAAAATATTTATTGTGATAGAGATCAATATAAAATTTTCTTTTATAATTATAAAAAATAAACTTATAGTATTAAAAAATATAAATTGATTAATTTTCTCTATTTTAGTTATTTATAGTTTGATTTTTTTAATAATACATATAAATTTATAATATATTTTTTAATTTATTTATTTTCATTCCTCACGTGCACCTCCCCTTCCACTCCTTGCTCAATCTCTCTGTAAAATTCTTAAATTTTTGGATTATTTCTTTTTGAAACAAATATTTTAATTCTGTAATTTTATTTATTTATTTGAATTTATGGCTATTTCTTGAGGGGGAACGTCATTTTCAATATCAGAGGGAAGAACGACGAGTGTAGTAATGCTCATTGCTGTCGTTTATTTGAATTCCAACTAAATTAATTATTAGTATCTAAATCTGATTTCTACGTGACTGTTTGAGTCTTGGGTGCAACTTGTCTATTTATATTCACTATTGCAATTTGCAAAGGATGTAATAAAAAATTAACTAATTAAGGTTAAACTACATAGCTATTTATCTTTTATTTCTTTTTTATGTTGTCTTCCCTTATCTTTTACCTCTAAACTCTTGTATATAATTGGACGACAATCTTACAGGGCAAACGAACCGCTTGAACTACATCTTTCAATGATAGAATATTGATAGAAAAATAATGTTCGAAAAGCGTTACCCCACAATACAAAATACACCGAAACACATATATATAAAACAAGCAGGGCGTGCATTTATTGCCCAAAAATAAATAAATGAAAGATATAATACATGAAAAAGGAACACGCTGAATTCATGAACAATGACATGTACAATAAAAACAAAAAGCGAGCACACGAGACCTTTTTCCATACCCCACAGTATAATACCCTTCATTTAATGTTGCAGGGGTGTTTTGGTGGATTACAGTTTGTCAGACCAACTGCTTCTTTACTTTTCGGCCTGACATGCCAGCCACCTTAAGATCCCAAACATTGACGATAATTCTAAAATTTTTGAATTAATGTTAATTTCATATATATATATATATATATATATGCACGTATGTATAAGCAATAAGTCTACACAAATGCTTGGATCAAATTTAATTTATTAAACTCAGCCTATATTTTTATTTGCACTAATAAACTATAAAGTAATTATAGGTAATACATTATAAGGAATTATTTAAGTTTTAAATAGCAATAAAAATAAATATTTAGAATTAAAATATATAAATATAGATATATAATAAAAATTTTATGAATAAATAGAAGTAATGATATATTATTTTAATAAACATGGTAAAAGAAAATGAGAAAGCAATGTCAGTCGCATGGGCCCAGTTTAACAGAATGTGTTGACAAATCTTAGAGTAATGAATGTGATAGCTAGTCTTAATTAGCCATGAATTTCTTTACACTTGTATGGTTCTCTACTCATTGAATATCTCTGATTCCTTTTTATTTTTAATTTAACTATTTATACGTAGAATGCTAATAAAGTGAGAAAAATGAACTGTAGTAAAAAAGTAAAAAATACTAGTAAATGAATGGCCAATAAAATAATTGTAAGTACTGCTTTTACACAAGTCAGCCGAATTCCCAGACTCCCAGTCAGATCTCATGCGGCTCTGGATCTGCAAGTTGTGACACACAGCATCTGAATCGTTTCCTAGTCATCACTCATCAGCCTATTTTTTATTACTATATAGTAAAGCCATTCTTGAATTTTATACAGGCTACATTTTTCTTTTAAAGCCATCAGCCATGCATGAAATTAAGAAGAAGACTCGGATGATTGATCAATGTATGATGTATATGAGGAGTTAAAATTAAAGTCATACCGACAGTGTATTATTTTTTTAATAGAAAAAATAATCTGTTTACAAACTTAATAAAGAAATAAATTATACTTGCCGACCACTGGTTTACCACCAGGGGCGGCAAGTGAGAAGGGCGATTGGGTTGGTTTGGAAGAGAAATAATTGACGGTGACGGTGAATTCCCTATAATAGAACACACAAGTTGAGAGAAAAGAAGTAAACAAGCACCACGTGGGCCATACGTGGTGAGAAATGGTAAGGTTCTCGTCTACTGAGACATGCAGTATAAATATGAGGTCGCATCCGGGTTCACAGCACGTAGGCCAGAGAGCATTGTTCTTTGCCCATTGCCCGACTACCAGAGTTCCTTCCACCATCCGCCATTGCCTATCGCTTGACACTGCCTCCCCGGCTCTCGCTCACGTCCGCCACAGGTAAGCCGTCCTCCTCCCTCTTTGTCCAAGTTGGTTTGCGGCTTGGTGAGGTTCACTGAGATTGCATCAGTATTCATTGTTTCTGGCACCACATCGACGATGTGACAGGCAAGGGGGCCATGCGACTAGCATTGTCGTATTTTCTTTTATAAATAACACATATATGAATAGAGGGATGTAGCTATGCATATGAGTAGAGAACATCATTCATTCATGAAACATGTCACTAGCAAATTCAATTCCAAACCATTTCTGATATATTACATACATGTAGCAGAATCATGGATTCTGATTACGATGGAGGCACTGGAACACAACAACAAGACCGATCTCAAAATGATGCAAAGAAGGGTAATGACTCAACACATGGTTAAGGAGGCACTGGAACACAACAACATTATCGATCTCAAAATCATGCAAAGAAGCGTAATGGCTCAACACATGATCAGTAACGAAATAAAGCAGGTGTATTGTTTTCCTTGTGTGTGTTTAGGGTATTTGATTACAATAAAGGGATGAGCTATAGTTGCCTGTACTTGTTACATATTCAAATTCTGTAATGTATTGTTTTGTAAAAGTATGTTTCGTATTAGCAGATGTATGCATAGTAGTGTGGTGTAGGTCAGGTTCATTGCCTGCCTACATATTTATGTGTTGAAGGTATTTGAAGATCTTGAATTTAACCCTCCAGCCATCGGTAAAATGGCCTTATAGCCAGAGAAGCAGAATACTTCTTCCTGTCTTTTAAAAACATTTTGCCCGGAAAATCTGATATTTTCCCGAAAAGGAAGCTCCATTTTCCCGAGAAAGAAGGGGCGAGAGCGTACGTAATTCCGGAAGAGAAGAGCAGGACAGAAAATGATAGAGGTAGTTGATGGAGAGGAAGCTGTTAAAAATGTGCGTACATTTGGACGCGCGGTACTACGCGAGTGGTGACTCGCACAAAGTCCAAGGATTTGGGTATTTTATGAGTTTGGCAATGCCCAAGTTTAGTTCTGATGAATTATTATATAACTGTATTTGAATTTTGATCCTTTTCATATATTCATTTCTCCAACACCACCACTTCGCTTTATCCAAATTACCATAATGCCCTCTTCTTTATATATATATATATATATATTCATTTCTCCTGATATCATGTAGCATCGCTGAGCAGGTTGACTGATTGGCCACCTGTGACATATATATTAATTTTTTAAAAAATATGTATATATTAAAATAATGATAAAAAGTGTCTTTAAAATAGAATATATATATTAAAAATATGGATATCAATTAAAAACATATAAATATATAAATATTGATATATTAAATTAAAAAATATATTTTATGATTAATATATAAATCATGTTATATATAATAAAAAATTAATTATATATTTAAAGAAATTAAAAATATATATATCTATATATCATTAATCTTGGATGACTTGATCTAATGGTGTATATAGACATGTCGCACTTAATTAAGAAAAAGAATCTTGATCTTGCATCATCAGAAAAATCTTTATCATATAAAAACTTCATGTGTTTCTCATATACAATCACTCATACATCTTTTATATTATTTATCTCATATTCACTTAGGCGTCAAAGTTTATAAAGACACTCTTCAAATTTGTTTGCAACTTTTAACCCTCTTTTTTATTTTATAAGTCTTCTAAAACGTAAATAATCTAGACCTTGATTGTAGGCCGATCAAGAATTATCACATATAATTACAATAAACTATAAAGTAATTATAGGTAATACATTATAAGAAATTATTTAAGTTTTAAGTAGTAATATAAATAAATATTTAGAATTAAAATAGATAAATATAGATATATATAATAAAAATATATGAAATTAATTTTTTATACTAAATTAATTTAGAAATAAATGACTTTGTAAACTGTTTAACTTAAAAATTGTTCAATTAAACAAAATTAAAATTACTGATTTGAGGTAATTTAAAACAAACATAATTTTGAGTCTCAAATATTATTAATTTTATTTATGCATTATTATTTTTTTAGAAGTTAATTACATTTTTTGTCAAATAATTATTTGTTTGACTATGTAAAATTAGTTTTGAAATTAAAAGATAATAATAAATTATTATTATTGATTGATCAAATATTTAAAATTTTGATCTATTTTATGAATAAATAGAAGTAATGATATATTATTTTAATAAACATAGTAAAAGAAAATGAGAACCACAATGTTAGTCAGATGGGCCCACTGTTACAGACTGTGAAGACAAATGTTAGAGTGATGTGATAGGTAGTCTTAATTAATTAGCCATTAATTTCTTTATACTTGTTTGGGTTATCGATTCATTGAATATCTTTGATTTTTTTTATTTTTAATTTAACTATTTATACCCTTCTGAGGAGTCGAAAGCAAGGAGACAAAAGCAACACCGACAGTGTATTTAGCTTCCCCAAGAGCACAAGTGAAGCTTTGAAAGTCTTGAGGTGAATATTTTGCCGAAGAAGCTGTGAGGGCTGAATATCAACGAAGATGGGGACAAGTCTCTTCTTCGCCTTCACGAGAAGGGAAAGCTCAGAGGCAGACATAGGAGTCACAGTAATGAGGAGAGAAGACAACAACACCAACCTTGCACCCTCAATCTTATCCAACAGCTTGTCTCCTGGTTTCATACTGCATCTGTCCAAGAAGCTCCTGGTTTCATAGACGTAGGTTCATTCATCCTTCCATTTCTATCTTTGCCATTTCTTCTTTGGTTCGGAATTGGGAAGATTTCCTGAAAGCTTTGTTATTATGGTTTGGCACCACTTTGTATGATGACCCAAAGGCTGCTCTCAAAGAGCTTAAACAGACAACAACAGTAGCTGAGTATCAAGCAGTGTTTGAGGCGTTATCAACAAAAGTCACAGGCCTGCCTGAACAGTAGTTGATAAGTTTCTTCATCGCAGGCTTACAAGATCACTTGAAATGTGAAGTTTTGTTAGCTCAGCCTACTACCTATTACCAAACAGTTTCATTAGCGAAATTACATGAGAAAAAACACTTAAAGTTGCGGCAATTCCTTAAATCCTTTGGCTCTAAAATTCCTTTAAGTTCTCCATTCAAAACTTCACTTTCTGTACCGAGTCAAACTGGAGCTTCAGCAGCTAAAAATAGTGTTACTCCCCAGATTACAGGGAAACAAGGAGCAGGAAATAATACATATGCTAATTCTAGTAGTACCACAACAAGTAACACTGGTTCAACAAATTTGCCTGCACATAAGAAATTCTCCGCTGAAGAACTAAGGCCAAGAAGAGAAAAGGGCCTCTGCCACTACTGTGATGATAAATATACATTGAACCATAAGTTCAAACCCACATTTTCATTACTGGTGGGAGAAGAAGAACTAGAGAGGAGCTGTTGATGACTAATTCTGTGGAGCAAACAGTTGGGGAGCAACAAGAAGAAACTGGGCAGATCACACCAAAGATCAGTTTCAACGCTCTGGAAGGTCAGTATCACCTAAGTACCCTTAAAATTTTGGGCAAATGTGGCAAGCTTGTGGTAAACATTTTAATAGATAATGGCAGTACACACAACGTTATCAAAGCTAGCATAGCTACTTCATTAAAATTGCCTATAACCCCTATTGTTCCTTTTAAGGTGTTAACTGGTAGTGGAACATTTTTATCATGTACTCACAAATGTCAAAAAGTAGTGCAGGGAGTTCAGGGCTATGAGATCATTGCATATTTGTTTGTTCTAGAGATAAAAGGATCCGATGTAGTGTTGGGAGTGCAGTGGTTGGCCGAATTGAGAGCTGTCATGATTAATTACAAGGACTTAACAATGTCCTTTATGAGAGATGGGGAGAAGACAGAATTGTAGGGAGAACCTATGATAAAAAATGACCCTCTTAGTACAAAAGAATTACAGAAGTCATCTGACACGAATGCCATCTGTTGTCTTTATCAGTTACAGAAGATGGAATCATCCTGTCCAGGTCAGAACTGAATGTTCCTCAACATATTTTGGAATTCATTAAGAAGCATTTTGTGGTATTTGAAGAACCAACAAAACTACCCCCACCAAGGGACATTGATCACCAAATAATCTTAGACCCAGGTGCCAAATTACCCGAAAGTGTAAGACCCTATAGGTATCCTCACTTCCAAAAAGCAGAGATAGAGAGGTTGGTAGCAGAAATGAAGGACACTGGTATTATAAGAGATAGTCACAGGTGCTTCTCTTCACTAGTATTACTAGTCAAAAATAAAGATGGGACTTCGAGCACTCAACAATACCACAGTGAAGGACAAGTTTGCTCAACAATATCAAAAATAAAGATCCTCTCTTCCTATATGTACGATAGATGAGATTTTGGATGAACTCATGGAGCTACTCCTTTTTTGAAGTTAAATCTCATATCTGGTTACTACCAGATAAGGATGAAAGAAGAAGATATACGTAAGATTGCATTTCGAACTCATCTAGGCCACTATGAATTTGTGGTCATGCCATTTGAATTGACCAATGCACCCTCAAATTTTCAAGCAATAATGAATAAGATTTTTGCTTCTTATTTGAGACATTTTGTCACAGTTTCTTTGATGACATAATAGCTTACAACAAGATTTTGTCAGATCATGTTCAGCACCTTTCTTTAGTCCTTCAAGTACTAAAGCAGCACTGCTTGGTTGCAAAATTGTCCAAGTGCAGTTTTTGCAAGGAATCTATTGATTATCTGGGTCACATTTTTAGTAAACATGATGTACATGTGGACCAAAAGAAGATTAAAGCTATGACACAATGGCCTACTCCTCAATCTGTTAAGCAACTTAGGGGTTTTCTAGGCCTTACTAGTTATTACAGAAAGTTTGTGGCTAATTATACCCAAATTGCCTTCCCTCTGACTCAGTTGTTGAAGAAAAATCAGTTTAAGTGGAGCGAGGAAGCCAACTTAGCTTTTAACAAGCTAAAATTACAGATGACTAAGGCACTAGTTCTTGCACTTCCCAATTTCCACAAACTTTTTATAGTGAAGACTGATGCTTCGACTACTGGTATAGGTGCAGTCTCATCTCAAGAAAGCCATCCTCTGGCATATTTTAGCAAGAAAATTTTTAAAAAGTTGTCATTATCCTCAATATATAGTAGGAAACTCTATGCAATCACTCAGGCAGTAATAAGTGGTGCCATTATCTTCTTAGGAAGAGGTTTACAATAAAAACAGACGATAAGAGCCTTTGTGAACTAAAGCATCAGGTCATACAAACCCCAGAGCAATAATTCTATCTTGCTAAGCTTATGGGATTTCAATATGATATTATTTTTAATTCTAGAGCATCCAACAGAGTGGCTGATGCTTTATCCAGAAAAGAGGAGGAAACGGATGGCAGTGGTTCTGAGTTAGACACTCTATATATCATCTCAGAATGTCAACATGGGATTTGGGCAGATTTAAGAAGAGCTAATATGGAGCAATAGAAATGGTGGAGTTACACAAAAAGTTTGAACATGGAGAGCTTTCAAAAGCTTTCTCAGTACAGAAGGGTTTGCTGAAGTTCAATGACAGATTTTTCATACCTGAAGACTCCAATTTAAAGCAACAAATACTCCATCTCTTTCATGATAGCCGTTTAGGAGGACATGGAGGTATTAAGAAGACATACAAGGCAAGTACAGAGGTTTTTTTACTGGCAACACTTGGAGGATGTAGAGGATTTTGTCAACAAACAAAATACTGCACAGAAAAGAAGAAAGCCACCTTGCAACCATTAACAATACCAAAGACTCCTTGGGAGGACATTGCAATGGATTTTATTATGGGATTACCAAAGTCCTATGGACACACTGCAATTATGGTTGTTATAGACTGTTTTACTAAAGCAGCTCACTTTTGTGGTCTAAAAACAGGTTTTTCATCTAGCACAGTGGTTAATCTTTTCATTAATATAGTTGTCAAACTTCATGGTTTTCCTAAGACTATAGTATTAAATAGAGACCCGACTTTTTTGAGTCATTTCTGGAGGAATTTGATAATGCAAAATGGTACTGAGTTACTCCATGGCAGTACATACCATCCAAAGACAGATGGCCAGAATGAGGTTCTTAATAGATGTTTAGAGCAGTGCTTGATGGCTTTCACACTTCAGCGACCTACTAGTTGGTTTAACTTGCTTTCTAAGGCTGAATTATGGTATAATTCTTCTTTTCACTCAACAATAGGAATGACTCCATATCAAGCATTGTATGGGATCAATCCTTCTCCAATTCCCTCTTATAAGACAGGGTCTATTAATATTGAGACTTTATATGATTTACACAGAACCGGGGAACAATTAAAACATAAGTTACAATTCAATTTGCAGAAAAGCACAATCTAGAATGAAAAAGTTGGCGGATCAAAAAAGGAAGGAAGTCACATCTGAAGAAGGTGATTGGGTATTAGTTAAACTCCATCATTACAAGAAGAATTCAGTAGGTAAACGATTAAGTTTTAAGCTTGCCAGAAGATTTTGTGGGCCTTGCAAGGTTATTAGCAGAATTGGACAGGTGGCTTATAGATTACAGCTTCCATAGGATAGTAGAATACATCCTGTTTTCCATGTTTCTTTACTTAAGAAGTTTCATGGCTTGCCAATAGACAATGTCACTCAAATTCCAGACGACTTTGAAGTTTACAGTGATCAACCTAGTCGTATTGTGGCTAGGAGAAGAGTAATCAGGGATAATGCAGAAGTCCTACAAGTATTGGTTGAATGATCTTGTAAGCCGAGAGAAGAGGCAACTTGGGAAGATTGGTCTGTACTTCTCGAAGCCTTCCCTTCCATCAACCTTGAGGACAAGGTTGTTTTTTATGATGGGGATAATGATACGATGCATGGTGATGTGAGTCAAATTATGCCAGCTAGACTATCAAGGCTGAGAAGGTCTCCTACGTGGACTAAGGACTTTGTTATGAAGTAAAGTGAAGCTCTAGAAGTAGTTACAAAAGTAGTTTGAGTCTGTTATTTCATTGTTTCTGTTGGTAGAGTGTATAGGAAATAATAAATACAGAATAGGAGACTTAGCGAAGTATGTGGTAAGTGATAATTGATGGAGTTTCCCTTCACTTGAGAAAGGCATCATTCTATGTATTTTTCTATTTTATTCCAAAAGATCTCTGACGCATGTTCATTCATCTTTCCATTTCTATCTTTGTCATTTCTTCTTTTCTTCTAGAGTGCTGTCACCAACACTCATTCCACCATTGGAAGATGAATTTGAGATGATGAAGAAGATGAATCAAAAGAAGCTCTTGGGCTTAATCAAATTTGATTGTGTATATATATAAGTAACTCTGAGTTTTGAGTGAGAGGTGTGCATGACTAATTAACTTGGACTAATCTTCACTTAACTAAATTTTCATCATTCATCATTTTCTTGAACATCTGCTTTATTAGCTCACTGTATATTGTATAATATACTATCTACAAGCTGAAAAGTGAAAGGCGTGGTTTTTTGCAACACGGCTTAGTTTGCAACAGAGTTTTTACAACCAAGGCCTCCCAAAGATATTGTATTTCATTGGAGTTTGGACCCAATGTACCGCCGGTAAGACGGTCCAGCCCAAAACCAGAAAACAAAACCCAAAAACATAAATAATTGGTAAAAATATTTAAAGACAAGAACAAATACCCAAAAAAAAAAAAAAAAGAAGACAAAAGTCTTGAAACTTAAACAGCACAAGAATTTAGTTTCTTTATCCTACACCAAACATTTAAAACCTAAGAGTTATAAATAAATAGTTATTCAACTTTTTTTTTTTTAACCATTTTGATTAAACTTCAAACTATTCTAAAAAAAAGTCTTTTTTTTTTTTAATGGAAGCTAATTTTCCAAATTTTAAAAGATGCAGTTTGGTTTTCCTCTTAATGGAAATAAATAAATTTATTGAAAAAAAAAACAAAAATTAAGTATACACTAAGAGAGTTCAAAACCGATCAAAATCAATACTTTATAACCAAAAAAAAAAAATCGATCAAATTTGGTTTAGTTTAAATATATTTTTAATCTTTTAGTTCTAGCTATTTGTGATTTGGTGTGTCAAAACATCAAAGCAAATAGCTTATTTATATATATATATATATATATATATATATATAATTATAATATACATGTTATTTATATTTAAAAAAAATGTCCCTATATGAAACACATTATTTTAAAAATGTCTATTTTAACTTGTAATTATTTAATTTTCTTAAAGTGATGATATGTATGTATATATATGTTTAATGTTTATAATCTCAAAAAAAAATTGTATTAAATTATTTTAATTTAATATTTCAATTTTTTTTACTTGTATTAGGTTAGTTTTTCCAAGAAACAATGTTAAAAATTTATATTTAAAAAATTAAATTAATTAGTCTATATTATATTTTTCTTAAAATTTTAACTTTGAAACTAATTTAATTTTATAATTATTTGGACTAAATTTAAAATAACAATGTAATTATTATTTAATTATTTTTAAAATTTTTTTGAATATGTATTAATTGAAAACATCCATGATTTTATCTTGTTAATTAATAAAATATTATTGTATTTTCTTATTATTTATCTGTATCTATATATTAAAAAAATTACTTATTTTCTTTGGTTAATAAATTTAAATGCATTAAATTGACAAACTAAAAATATTTAAATCACTCAAACCAAACTATTTAAAATCAAACATTTATTGTTTTGTTTAACTTGGTTTGACATTATAAACTTAAATTAATTAATATGGACAGTTTAGTTTAAAATTTGTTTCAAATTATTCAAACTAAACCGCCGAACACGCCTAGTATGCACTCTATGGTCATTCCCTTAGGTAGAGCTAGTTTAGTCTTGTGCAAATTCTAGAAATCCACTCATAAGATCACAGTTAGCCGAAAGAAAGAAAATTAAGTTTTAGAGAGATCAAAATTCACTCCAAAACTTAAAATTATACACTTGTAATATGAAACTCAAGTCGTCTCATATTTTGTATTAATTTGAGTTTAAAAAAAAGATTTTATAGTTATAAATTATTTTACATATTTTTTTTTAAAAAAAAGGGGAAAGCCCTATTTATTTGAAACACATGAAATATTTAAACTGTATTAGGACAATTAAAATATTTGAAGTAATTAATGATTAAAGAGTTGAAATTTGGCCAAGAAATCGCTGTCCCTTGTGGATTATATAATATATGATTATTTTTCTCAGCCTCCCATAGATCTCATTATTTAGCATTAATTCTTTATCTAAAGCCATATCAATTTTCTAAATTAAGCATATGCTTCTGGTTCTGGGTTTATATATGGATAATTAATTAGCTTTATAAATGGATTACTAAAGTAATTAGGATTAATTTAATTGTATTGTATATATATATATGGTTTTGATTTGTTCCCATAACTTAAATTTATGCGCTTTTGAGTTGTGACGTCTGACAGATCATCTAAAGAAAATCGATACTAGCTATCACCTCACTTCTTCAGATTTCTCAATTTTTTTTCTTTTATCTCTTCATTTTCTCAGTAAATTAATGTCATGTATTATATATATATATATATATATATATATCAGTAAATCTCTCAGCCCCATGAGATAAACTTTCCATGATTTTGGTATATATATAGTTACAATGTTCATATATTGAGCTTTTTGAATGCTTGGAAATTAATGTTTGGGGAATAATAGACAGAAAGGGAAAGAGAAGGATCTGGGAGTTTATTATTAACTCCAGGGGTCAATGAAGACTCTTTAAAAATTTTTTCATTATTAACAAGAATTGGAGGATTGTTCATAGAGATTTCACTCTAGCTATTAATAACTACAGAGAATAATTGGTTTTCGCTATTAACAAATTAAAATAATTTTATTAAGGTTGCTATATCTTCAATAGTAAATTTTTATCTTCATTCTAGCTATTCCAACTAAAACACAGGCATATATAATATTAATTTGTAGGATTGTTCATAGAGGCTTCACTCACTATTGTTCTTTAACATTTTTCACACAAGCATTATTCAAGATATAAGTAATTATAAAAATTATATATAAGTTTATTCATTAGTTTTTTATTTTTTTACTCATGATATGTATTATATAATGATTAATTATTATTTATAAATCTTTAAATTTTATGTAATGTACTTTAATTATTTTTTCTTATTTGTTTTCAGAATATTTAGAAAGTTAGTTTAATAAATTATAATTATTATCTTGTAAGTATTATTTTTTAATTTAAAATATTATAATTTTTTTTTAAAAAAAGCCAACCTCAACCCAACTCTAAAAAAAAAAAAAAAATTAGTTAAAATAGACTCGGATCGAACTAATATCTTTGACACATCTAATTAAAATTGTACGTTGACGTCCGTTATTTTAATTAAAATTGTATAGGAAAAATTCAATAAAAATGGATCATGCGTTGACTCTTAAATCCTAATTATCTCATCTTGCCTCAATCCCACCCACCATCTCTCCCTATTATATATAGCGTGTAGAATTTAAACTTTTGACTAAGATATAAATAAATAAATATATATATATTTATATAACAAATTAACGAGCCTGGATATTGACATCACCATTCTGCAGCAAATGAACAGCTTGGGAGAAAAACTACATATGTAAGCACATTAAGGCTTCAATTCCAAAACAGTTCTGCATATATATGCTTCGGTTCTTATTGTACACCAATTTTATTAAAAAAAACAAAATCGTTATGTGTTCTGTAAGAACCAATTGGCTTTGTGCTCAAGAGGGGGACCAATATATTGAGGTGTCTTTTGGTTCGTGCTCGCGTTTCTTGAAAGAAAAATTGCTCTTTGGCAGCTTCCCCTCCTCTTCCTTTATGTAATCTTCTCTGCACCTTTTTTTATTTAGTGAAAATTACGTAATTAATTAAGAGTATTATATTAGAAAGTTATCAAGTTAAATTAATAATAATAATAATAATAATAATAATAATAATAATAATAATAATAATAATAATAATAATAAATATTCTACAGCTTTAGCTTGACTCAATTAAAACTTTGATTCATATGTTCAAGCAAAGAGAATGAAATTACCTGTTTGGAGTAGTCTAGCAAGAAAATGAAAATTAATTCAACATATGTAGATTAATTTGTGGTTTGGGACTTATGCAAAATAACTAAGTGATCAACCCAGAAACTTTTTTCAAAGTTATTTGTACATACTGTTCGTTTGGATACGATAGGAAGTAGTTGATGTACTTCTAGTGTACTTGTAGGACTGTTTGCACTTTACATGCCTATAAAATTTACATATTTCAATATAAAAATATAAAAATTAAAATGAAGAAATAATGGGTAACTTTTAAATTTTTAATCACTTATAAAAATTATCTGTTAACTATTAAATATTTTAATTTTTTAATTTAAAAAAAAACAAAAAAAAATTAAATTTAAGAATTATTATTATCTCTATTTTTAAATTTAAATAACAAAACAAAATAAAAGAGCTGTCGTTTTTTATTTTTGGATATGAATAACCAAAAAAATTTCTCAACCCATCTTAATTATTTTGGTGCACATATGGGATGTCACTTTTAAAAATTGAAGTCTTTCATTTTAAAAAAATTTTATTTTATGAAAAGAAAAAATAAATGTGCACAACGCAAACAATATAATTTACTCCTATTAATAGTAAATTTGTGATAAAAATTTTTCTAGTGGAACCCATAATTCATGATGGAGAAAAGATAGAAATAAATGCTCACATTGCAAATAATTTACTCTTATGGAGAGTAATTTTATAATCAAACTTTTATTATCTTAAATAAAATTTTAAGTTTAAATTTTGTATATAAAAAATTTTTTATTGAAAGAACTCTAATTTTATTATGAGAGCTTTGTTAATTTAAATGAAATTAATCAAAATTTAATAAAATTTTTAATATTAATAATTTGAACCCAAAAAAACTCTCACATATCTCTTGGTAGTAAATTTTATTATACTATTTATTTAAAAATATATCTTTATGTGTTCCAAAATTTTTTCCAAAACTGAGAGGTGTGGTTTTTGCAACAAAGGTTTTTTCACTCAAGGGGTCCCATTGGGCCAACATGAAAAATGAAGGCCTCCCTAAGCTATTGTATTTTATTGGACTCCAGGTAAGATGGTCTAGCCCAAAACTAGAAAAGAAAACCCAAAAATATAAATAATTGGTAAAAATATTTAAAGACAAGCATAAAAACCAAAAGAAAAGACATAAGTATTGAAACAAAATTAAACAGCATAAGAAAATTTATTTTCTTTATGCTAAATACAACACATATTTTAAAGCCTAAAATTTATCAATAAATAGTTATTCAACTTTCTTTTTACCATTTTGATTAAACTCCAAACCTTTTTTTAAAAAAAAAAAAAATATTTTTCTTTTTGGTGGAAGCTAATTTTCCAAATTTTAACAATGCAGTTTGTTTTTCCTCTTAATGATTCTCCTCCCTTACCAAATGAGCTCCTTGAAATAAATAAATTTACGTTTAAAAAATAACAAAAGCTAACCATGCACTCTATATATAAGTAATAGTCATCCCTATACTAGTTTAATTTAGTCATGTGCAAATTCTAAAAGTTAACTCATAAGATTGGAGTTTAACCGAAAGAATAGTTTTAGAGAGACCAAAAATTCACTTCAAAACTTAAAATTATACACTTGTAATATGAGGCTCAAGTCGTCTCATATATATTTTGTATTAATTTGAGTTATAAAAAAAAGATTTTATAGTTATAAATTATTTCACATATTTTTTGGTATAAAACAAAGGGGCAAGACCTATATTACAGTTTATTTGAAACACATGAAATATTTAAACTGTATTATTTCATTTACAATATTTGAAGTAATTATGATTAAAGAATTGAAACTTGGTAGCTATTCTGCAGTCTTTAATTAATGAGGTTGAATTTTCCACCACCTATATGATACAAACCACCGAATGGGCAAGATGAAGTGGAAGAAGCAGTGGACACAGAAAAAGTAGTAGAAGAAATCTCGTTCCTAACACTACATTTCATGTTATCTTCCCTCCATCCACCTGCTTCCCTTGAAACTTGAAAGTTCAAATTCTATATATTCTCTCTAGCCCTAACGTGCCTACTGCGTTTCTTCTAAGTTTGTAAAGCCTTTTTTTTTTTTTTTTACTGATGTGGTAAGAAACGACTTTCATCATGTAATTTATTTCAACTAAAGATTCGCTTTTGGCGATGAAAGTTGTTGAGGGTCCCACGCGGCTAGTTGCGGAATTCATTATTTAATTTATTTCAACTTCACAACACAGGGGCAATTATAATAAATAATTATACATACAAACTTATGTAAGTATCAACGTAAAGAATTGAAACTTGGTAGCTACTCTCCAGTCTTCATCATTCTCACAGTCTTTAATTAGGTTGAATTTTCCGTCAGCTGTATTTCTTCTCATCTTCCCTCCATCCACTTGCTTCCCTTAAAACTTGAAAGTTCAAATTCTATTGTCTCCCTGGCTCTAACAATTCTCTCTCATCCTCTCTAGATCTCTCTGGATCGGATTTATTTTTATTATTTGCAGGAAAATTATGAGGCTTTCCATTTTTATGCACAGATATGGATGGATCTCAGTGGATTAATTCTCCTTAAACAACAGAAATCAGTGGGATTGTTTGATAAGCACAGTTCATGTTCTTTTTCTCAGACACAGAGGTAAGATTCGACCCAGAAATCGCTGTCCCTTGTGGATTTTATATGATTAATTTTCTCAGCCTCCCATAGATCTCATTATTTAGCATTACTTCTTTAATTAAAAACCCATACGAATTTTATAAATTAAGTATATGCTTCTGGTTCTGGGTATATTATATATGCATGATTAATTAGCTTTATAAATGGATGAGTAAAGTAATTAGGATTTATTTAATTGTATATATATGGTTTTGATTTGTTCCCACAACTTAAAAATAAGCGCTTTTGAGTTGTGACTTCTGACAGATCGCTAAAGAAAATCAATACTAAGCCATCACTTCACTTCTTCAGATTTTCTCAATTTTTTTCTTTGATCTCTTCATTTTCTCAGTAAATCTCTCAGCCCCATGAGATAGGTATATATAGTAATTATCTATTATTTTTTTCCTAAAATATCCGACTCTCTCTCTCTCTCTCTATATATATATATATGTAGTTGTGAGAATATATTACTCGTATATCTCAGAATTACAGCCTGACGATGAAATGGAACCTCATCTTACTTGGCATCTAAATGTAAGTTTCTTCTGCAATCAAACTTTCCATGATTTTGGTAGTTGCAATGTTCATATATTGACATTCTTCCATTTTTACAATAGCCTAAAACATCATCTACTAATCACATATTTAATACTTACAGATATTTATAATTATCCAAAATATAAATTCAGAGATTTTATAACAAATTCTTTCTTCCGCTCTTCCAAGTTGCCTAATTTGTCACAAAATTCCTTCCAGCATCTTGTAGCAAAACATATTATAATCTTAGTTATTTTTTAGACATACTTTATTCTTGGTCATCTGAATCAACAACTTAATAAGATTTAAGACATTACAGTAGAGTAACTTACAATTTAATCAATTTAAAACAGTTGTAAGTTCAGCTGTGACTCCAGCACAAAAAACAACTCCCTAATATCAGTTCTAATACATATGTGAATTATCAGTTATTTTCAAATCAATAAACAAGGAAAAACATACAAATTTATGAGAGTATAGTATTAATTTGTCAGAAAAATCATTGTTCTCAATAATGCTTATAAAATTCTTTTTGCATAACAAATTTATGTTAATGCACAATCACATATCATATGATCATCATCTCAATGCATGCTATTTTATAAAAATATTTTGGTTTTGCTTGAGTATGATCTATAACACCAATCACTCGAAAAAAATTGGGTATGATCCGTAATACCAATCAACTAAAAATAATGTATTATTTTATGAGTGTGATCTGTAAGACTAATTACCCACTCAAGGATAGGTGAGTACCAACTTCTAGGGCGTCTCCCGGCATGTGCACATT
This sequence comes from Senna siamea, assembly GCA_031216115.1. Lineage (NCBI taxonomy): Eukaryota > Viridiplantae > Streptophyta > Magnoliopsida > Fabales > Fabaceae > Senna > Senna siamea. The sequence continues at coordinate 22,677,134 of CM062355.1, forward strand.
GCTAGTCTCATCCTCTTACTAAACTATACGGCAAATATATACACATAGTCAAGTAATACCAAGGGTTATAGGATATTATACTTAAACCAACACGTCACCCAGTACAAACCATCCACCCTTTACTCCTTAAGTCTTTTATAGGATTGTCTTGGTTTAACGAGTAACCCCTAACGAATACAGACTAATTATACGAAAATAAATAACTTTGAAAAAAGGGTTTGCATGAGGAACATTCAACGACCGTCCCATACCAGTTATCAAATGTTCACCCTAAGTTTTGCCCGTCCTTATGAGCATATAATCTAATAGCCTATCTCATCAAGCAATAAAGAGTATCTCTATACAGGAAATATTTCTATACTTGTGTAAAAATCATACCTTTCTCAACTTAATTTTAGCACACATTTCTCATTTCAATCAAGAAATTTCATTTACAACAAGTAATTCACAACGTTATTTTAAAACAAGAGAGTGTAGATTACTCTACCTTAACCTTTGTTCCTTTCTCGATCGATGCTTTCCTCTTTTCTCTTACTTAGACTTGATTTCACAAGTCACCTTTTTTACTTCCTGTGAATAAATTCTAAATTCTCTAAGTTTCTTCTACGAGGATTCTAAGAAAAGTTACATAAATTTAACCATCTCTTTCAATTATAATTTTTTACAATTAAATTCCTAATTCATCTCAAAGTTAATATTTTGCTATAATACTCTCAAATTTCTTCTAGAACACTTTTGGAAGGATAAATAAATTTAACCCAACACAAAATTTCTGAATTACATGATTTTCTCTTATTGAATAGGAAAATAACAATATTTTCAATTTAGTTCTTACAACTTTCCTAACTTAAAATAGCCCTTAAAATCATAAAAAATCTTCCAAATTTATATGAGAGTCTCCATATAACTCAATATCACATAAAGCACCAAAATTTATAGAATTTCAATTCATTACCCAGACTTTCCACAATTTGCAGTTTAGTCACTATCTTCCAAATAATAATTTTGCAGTACTCCTTTCCTCCTATTTCCTAGTTCTATCCATTCATAAAAGCCTCATTAGAATCAAAATTTATAGAAAAGTATCAAATTCTTCAAATTCAGTCCATACCAAGAATTTCTAAAACTTTTAGCCATCCTAAACCCCTGTCATCCTATGTTGTCTAGCATGTCTCAGCCATCCAAGCGATCATGTGACTTAGGTCTTGCCACGTGTCTAGTTATTTTTTTTCTTCATCTTTCATCAAAACCGTGCATCTTATAGCAGCTGATAGCCCCAAAAAAATAAAAAAAGGAATAAATTTCCCCTTCTCGCCAATAAAACATTCACCTGCTGCAAATGCAATAGTGCACAATTTCTCCAAGCAAGCTTTTAGCCATTTAGCCAAGCTCTCCTCTGCTCCGTTCTGCAGGAAAACAATGATTTGTTTTGAACTTCAGTATGTAGAGTTTGAATTTTACCTGTATTCAAAGTGTACAAACGGCAAGGATTTGTTTTATGTTTTACTTTCCAATTGGAAGTCTATCTTTAGTAAGTCATTGTTCATGTCTGTGAAGTGTGCATGTTCAATGGTGTGCTTATTATGAGGCACCGCACTTGCAGGTCATTTACTGATTATTAAATATTATATTGTATAAAGGCTACATTATGATTTATATTGTCAACAATGTTTGAATATCTTTTTGCAGAGGCAACCTATTGAAATCTTTTAGCTTTTACCATTGACTATCCTGTGGACTGCATTATGCAACTCAACTAATATTGTGTGTTCATGTTGGGATAGGTACTACTAGGTAAGAATTGCTTGCAAGAAAGGGCTGTATTTAGCATCACTCCCTTTACCACATCTTGCTCCCTTTTAAGTGAAGATTGGAATTATGGTGTATTGACTCCCCCTGTATCACATTGCATCCCCCAAAAGTCTATGTTTGAGATTCAAATTAAACCCAACAGTTATGGGAAGTCATGCATGAGATTCAAATTTCACTGCATTTATTTATTAGCTTTGTGAAATGTTGTAATTGTACCATTAGGGGTTAGGATTGTGATTTATTGTGGTTGATCATAATGTTTCTTCATTTTCTATTTTGTTACCATATACTTGAAAAACTTATGGGATATGATTTTAATATATTTGACTCTGATCTTGTTGCTGGTATTTATGTATTGCCAAAATTATAATGGAGTTATAACTTTATGTATTTTAAAGCAAAGATAAAAATCTTCATCTATTTTAAAATCAAGATCTTTATATATTTTAAAATAAAGATATATCTATTTATCTATTTTTCTCATAAACCACTGAAAATAATTAGACCAAGTGAGCCACAAAAGCAACGTATTGAATACAAATATATTGAGCCACAAATATCTCTAGTTAACAAAAATATTTTGAGTCACAAAAGCAACATATTAAGCCACAAGAAAAAAATGGAAATGAAAGAGCAACTAAAGCAACTTCAAGTGGACGAAAATATGAAGCCACAAAAGCAACTAAATGAGAGGGCAATGACTCATCCTTTTACACCATACATGTTTTCGTGCATAACGGAATGCTTGAATGCTTGCTTGCAATAGCTGAATGTTTGCTTGGCCAGAAGGGGAAATTTCTTCTGTACTTTCTTTTGCTACCAGTTGCTATAAAACGCACAGTTTTAATGAAAGATGACGAAAAAAAAAAAAAGTGAACACGTGACAAGACTTGAGCCACGAGGTCACTTGGATGGCTGGGATATGCTGAACAGAGTAGGAGGGTTTTTCTATGTCGACGGGTTTCCTTCTTTGGAAGAGTGAAAAGGAGGGCCACAGTGTGAAACGTCTTTAATGATAGAAGAAACTTTTGTTGCTAGCTTTCAGTCTTGATTCTTTTATTTATTATTATGTTTTATTCTTTAATGAAAAATATATATGTATTATACATTCTTTTTTAAAATTTTTTATTTTTATTAAAAATTCCTTATAATGAAGTACTTACAAAAAGTGCAGATATTTTTTAAACAAGATTATAAAAGTAAATAAAATATGGAGGAGGAGAAAAATCGTCATAATGTGGACTGAGAAAAAAAAAATCTTATTCATATAAGAACTGCTTTCATAACAAACGGACCTTAGCCAGCTAGCCATTTTGAACTTTTAAGTGATCCATATCATTTCATAAACATGATTAAAATGAGAATTTAATATAAAAGAAACAGCCTTTGGCATTAGGTATCATTTCATAAAAGAAGGCAAAAAAGCCAAAAAGAAAAGAACAAAATGAAAAAAAAATCAAGGGGAAAAACATGATTCAAATTATGTTTAGTACAATTTATCAAATATTATTTTAAAAAACACTTTTTAAAATATACTGAAAATGATAATGTTTTCAATATTTTCATATAATAATTGATGATATACTTGTAATATTTTTAAAATATTTTTTTAATTATAGAAATATTATCATTTAAACTCAAAAATCAATGAAAATTATAATTGTTTAAGTTGAAACGTTTTAATTTTCGTGTTTGAATATTAGTTGCCAATGGAAAAATTGCATTTGGGCTCCAATAGATCAGGAATTCCTACTTGAACCTGATAATATATATATTCTTACTACTAATTGTCAATTAAAAAACTAGGTAACGTATACACGCACATGCTCTCTACTGGTATACATATAAAGACGACGGTGCTGCCTTCTTTGCTCTTGACTTTGAGAGGGAATTCCAGCTTGAACCTAATAATATTCCTCTATGCAACGTTCGGCAAACAAGCTATGGCGCGAAACTGCATGGCCTGCATGCGATGTGTTCATAAACCACTGTGGGGTGGACACGAAGAGGAACATCGTAGGGTTGTTACACGACAGCCTCGCCACGAAGCTCAGGATCGCAGCCTTCCTCGACAGCAACATGAGACCAGGAGACAAGATAATTCCCAGGATTGAGGAAGCCATTAATGGATGTAAGGTTGGCGTTTCTGTCTTATCTCCTCATTACTGTGAATCATATTTCTGTCTCCATGAGCTTTCCCTTCTCATGGACGCCAACAAGAGACTTGTCCTCATCTTCTTTGACATTCACCCCTCACAGCTTCGAGTTATGGACACTGCAAAATATTCAGATCGAGAGTTTCAAAGGTTCACTTCTGCTCTTAAGGAAGTTAGATATACCGTTGGAATCACCTTCGACTCCTCAAAAGGGTACATTTTCGATTTCACTTTCATTATACGGGGATTATAATTTTTTGTTGTGAAAAAAATAAATTTTTATTATAAGAAGTTAGAGATTTATTTACAAATGACCAGAATATAATTAACGTGATGTTTAGGGACTGGACAAAGCTTTTGAGGGAGGCAACGAATGCTGTCCGTCTGAACTTGATTGAGGTAATGGAAGAAGAAAATCGGATGAGACAAAGTGTGAAGGCTAACATAAGCAAATGCCACAAGAAATAAACGCGTTTGGATCTGGACGACACAAATTAGCTTTGGCCATGTGATTTATCTCATTTTGAATCACTACATTTAAAAAGAGATTTACACTAATATAAATTTATTTTGAATAAATTAAATATTAAATATTTTTTTCATATTTTTTAAATATAAAAAATTATATTGTTCTCAAATTTAAAAGATTCAAACTCAATTTATTTATTTTATTCCAATACATTAATGTTATTGAATCAGAATAAAAAGTTATTTATTGAATTTATTTTTTTAGATTATTAATATTTAAAAATTTATTGAGCTCTAATTTATTTAATTTGAATCAATAGAGATTTTATAATGAAGTTTTAAATTTTTTTTATATATAGATAAGAGTTGAACTTAGACATTACTTCAAAAAAAGAATTATTACTACATTATGCGTCCTTACTGATACAACGAAAAAAGAATGTATACAGATTGTGAACGTACGAACGTATCTAATGTATACATAAACTTGGACTAATGACTAGAAATTCCATCCAAGGCCCATTTGAACAGAAATGAGGAAACAAGTCTCATTCACAACTACCTATCATGTGACAACAACTGCAACCTAAACCTTGATTTCCATCACCCTCCCTCCGGAAATCCACCACGAAATTACTTCTCACTCGGAAAAACCCAAAAGATGACAACTTCTCTATCAAATCAGCCTACGTACTCTCTCACCATAAAAAAAAAAAAAAAACAGTGACTCAGATAAAACCTCTCCTGGATTCAAGGCAAAACTTACAGGTCAACCACACTTTCTTCAGTTCAGACATTCACACCTAACTGGTTCCATCTCAGTTAAGTGGCATGAACATGAACAGAGTAAATTGAATATTGACGGATCAGCTTGCAAAAATCAACTGGGCTCTGCAGGAATCATCAAGGAAAACACATAGTCAGCTTTGGGAAACAGGTGGGAACAGGAAACTCCCTCCTTCCACAACCTTGGGCTTTCAAATTGCAGGTTCCTTCTTTCTTTCTTTAATGATTGCAAGCTTCACCACACCTTCCGAGAGGCAAATGCATGCGCAGATGCCCTACCCAATCATGCAAGAATCAACCGCCTGCCTCACACCATCTATGAAAATCCTCCATCTTTCATTTCAACCCCTACTTCGGCCGTCGAACTATTCTGTAATGTTATATTTGCTTTCCTCGCACTGTGTGTTTTTCATTATCTCATTATCTTGTACTGTTTTGTACAGCCTCCTTCTATGTTTCTGAACACGTGAACTCGTGCATGTTGTAAAACTCCACATTGATTGGAAAGGAGTACAAAACATGCCTTATAAGAGAGTGTAGATACCTTTCTCTTGACGATACATTTTTCGGCAAAACCTTGAGGTCTGGAACCAAGAGAGGGGAGCGGAAGAAACAAAACCGTGAGGGCTGGTCAAATGGAGAATATTTCCAAGTGTATAACTAGACTGCTACTGATGTATGCCTTTGTTCAGTAATCTACTTTCCGATATTTTCACCCCAAAGAAAAAAAGTTAGAGAAGAGTGATTTTATGGGAGGATAGAGGAGAAAATAATTATTATTAGATCATAAGTCAAAGGTCCGTGGATATTGATTCATATAATCCTTATTAAAACACTTTATTTATATGAATATACATATATATAATCCTTTCCTTATACTAGAAATTAATCAAGTAATATTATAAGTGATATGTCTCGTATTGAGTAAAAGTAAAGAAAAATAAGATGATATTTAATTTCGGAGACATTTAAGTAGTTTTTAATTTTGGACAGCTTCTCTGTTAACACTCTAAACTAGTGTTAACAGATTCCAATACACACTCACAGTACTTAAACCAGAAACGGAGGTGTAGAATTTAAAAACAGAGCATATAAACGATCCTCCTCTCTCCATTCCGTAACAAACTCGTTGTCGTATGCCGACACCTCAGCATCTTCCTACCGAATATCTTCACGTGCATGGTACTCCCGCACCCTTCCACGCTCTTCCAACCTGCTCTTCCACTTACATTGGGCTTAGATATCTTGCATGCTTCCATATGGTAGCCTTTGGTCTATCCTGAATTGCTTTTGAGCCTATCTTTCGTTCTGCTCCATTTCTCTTCTGTTGAATCTGCTTCTGGGTCTGCTGCTCCCTGGTCCTCTTCCATTATTGCTACTGCTTCTTCCGCTTCTTCTGCTTCTTGGCCCATCTGTTGTTCTGTATCAATACTGCATTTCTGTTTCTGTCTTCTGCTACATTTCTGTTTCTTCGTCTGCTTCTTCTGTTGCATTTCTGTCTCCATGCTTATGTTCTCTTTGGCTCATTAATTCCGTATCATTCTCTTATTATGACTCAAATTCATTAATTGTTTTCATGAAGACGTACTACGGATCCAATTGCAGACTTGTGGTGTCGTATATAGTTAGGTTTTAAGCAAAAGCAAAAGCACATTATGTTGACGATGATTAACTAAATAATTTAGCTTCTATTAACCTACCTATTTATATCCCATCCTTTTGGCTATTTGCAGTAAGGAGAAGGTATACTTTATCCTCTCGACTGTGCTTATATAACACATAATGTATATAACTTTGATATATAACAACTAACCTCCTAAACTATTTAAAAACTTGAAACTGTTAAATTTAATAGAACATGTTGCAAATCACATGATTTATTTTTAACCCTTTTTTAATTATAACTTCTCTGCACACAGAGCACAACGCAGCCACTAAGTCGCCGCTGTGCTGTCCAGAATTGCTCAAGTTCAACACAGTGAAGCAACGAAGGAGGTATAACTAGGTTCCTCCCATATTACGATAAAAGAGTTTTGCTGAGTAAGCAATTTCTTGGGTAAAGAGTTCTTGCTGAGTAAAGTGTGCAGGTTTTGGCCATTAAACTTAAAATTCTGTCCTTGCGAATCTGCACTCACTGTTTGTATGAGTTTTTTTTTTTTTTCATGCGGCAAAGGTAGGGAATATATGCAATACTTGATAGCCATGTATGCAAGGAAAAAGAATGTAAATGGAGAATATATGCATCACCAATGCATGGGAAAACTTTTATACAAATTAAGTCATTTGAGTCTGATCATTAATTCTTGTCCAAGAAAGTTTGAGAACTCTTTATTGACTTCGACATATATTTTCCAAAAATACTTTGACATGTTGAATGACACCCCTAATTGGCACATTAAATCAAGGAAGAAAATGATTAGAAGGGAATTGATGGTAGATGAACATCCAATGAAGACATAAAGGGCAAAGAGAAAGGCAACAAAGTTTATCTAAGGAGATTTGAAGTTGCAATACTTGAGATTATGGGATTATGCAGTAACTTCAAGGAAACATAATCCAAGGAGCACTTGCAAGATAATGGTACTACTTAGTGTATAGCCTGAGGGTTTACCTACCACTTCAAGATGATGTATATCAGAATAGATGCTCTTACAAAGGACTTCTTTGTTGGTTTGCAAGAAGATTATAGGGTTGGATGGGTGTTTTCTCAAATAAACATATGGTGGACAATTATTGAGTACCATTGGAAGGGATGGAAATGATAACATGTAAGATGTTTCATTTCAGAGATAGGCATAAGGTAAACGTTTTGTTTATCTAATTACTTGCATTATACTATTTTTTTTTAGTAACTTATAAACTAATATAATTATATTGTTCTTGGTCATTTTAAAATTTCAGGGTTACGAGAAACTTTTGATGTTATCCTTCCACATGTTGAGCACAGATTTTGTGTGAAGTATAAGTATGCTAATTTCACAACAAAACACAATAATTCTTTCTTGGTCCCTTAGCTTCGGAGCACAAAATCTTTTAAAAACAAAGTTTTGTTGTTGTTTTTTTTTTTTATTAATTTCGTCTTCCATTCCTGAGGTATAGACCCTTTACAGGTTGATTTTTTCTCTTTTATTAACTTGCATATGTTGATTTTTCACATTAACTAATTAGATTAACTATCTAGTGCCTTTATGCACCATTCAATAATTTCTTTTTTTTTTTTTTTTGTAAACGGTTATTTTAATAATTTATACAATTAAAACTTCTAAATTTGAATAGTTGAGGGTTGATGATTAGTAGAGACATTTCAATTAAACATAAAGAGTAAGGAGAATAAATACAATTTTAATTCTTTAAAAAAATTATACTTTGCTAGAACTCACGATAATTAACACTTTGCTACAGCACATCTAGAGCTAAAATGTACAGTATTCCTTATTAGGAATATAATAATTACATATTGAAGCTTGTGAATACGTACATGAATGGGCTACATACGTACGGTTTCCCTCACACATTTGGGCATAGGCGGCTTGGTAAAAATGGCTTTTAGAAGAAGATAATACAGAGGCAACTGTGCAACTGCATAAAAACAAAGTGGTATCAAAGTAAGAGCATACAAAGGAGTAGGCTTATTTTTAATTCCAGATTCAAGTTCAAAGAAATGTGCTGCACAGAAAGAAATCAAAATAGACACAATGGACACAAAAAAGGAAAATAAGCCTAATAAAAGCTTCAATGGAAATGTTGTTTTGAAATCTTGTGGTTGCTTTCGAGAACTGAAAATGGTTAGGAAGGAACCTAATGAAGCAATTGACAAGCAAATTAAAGGCAATGAAGGTGGTAACATTGAAGGTAATGAAGATACGTTGGCCTTGCAGCAGTGGTTTGCCATCAGTGCCATTGTTGCCTCCAGGAACTTGAATGGATTCAGAAAAGTGAGAGTGGCTGTGATTGCAGCAATGAAAGAGTAAGCATTGGCAGTTGCATCAAGCCACCTATTGCTTTTTTCTGCAAGCTTCATGTGCTCTGTGGTGAGGATGTCACCTGGAGTGTTTCCTTCTTTGTTGGTTTGAGATGTCCTAACTGAAAAAGTGGAAAGAGGAGGAAGAAGGGCTTGAAGGTTCTGAACAGGGGAGAAAATGACGGTAGACACACTGCAAGTATGACATATTGGGAAAGTTAGGGAGTCTAGGACAAATTGGTCATTTGAATCATTTTATAAAAAAAATGACATTTTTAAATCTTATAAAAATAAAGTTTTAGGTACATTTTTGTTTCCAAATAAATTTATAAGAATCAAAAAGCCGTAAAGTTTTTTATTAGTCCTAATTTATTAAAAATATCTGATATTAGATTTTTATTAAATAAAAAATTTTTATCTAGTAAAAATTTTAATTTTAAAAAATTCTCAAATTTAAATTATATGTTTAAAATAATTTATATAACCACTATTTAACTTAATTTTAATTTTTTAATTTTAATTTTTTATTTATTTTAATTCTTAAAGTTTTTTAGAATTAAAATTAATAAAATTATTATATTAATCTAAAAAAAAATTTACTCAAATAAATTATTTTTAATTTATTGCTTATAATTTTTAACCACGAATTTGAGAATTCTAATAATTTTATTTTATTTTATCTTCTTTTCTTTGTTGAGATATTACTAGACACCGCAAGTCGTCTTGCTGCTTCTGCCGTCCACCGTGATTTTGGCCGTGGGTCAGCATCTACAACTTTCTGCTATTCAGTAATCCCTAGAGCCACTTATAGCTTTTGATATTGCTAATATAATGAAACTTCTTGAATGAGGGTTCTTCTCCCCTGTATCTAAGATCTTGTAGACATTCCTGTTTATTGACGTACTTCTCTGGCTAGACTTTACTTTCTGTTGATTTCGGGTTGTTCTAGCCACGAATGATAAATCGAATATGAATGGTGCTACCCACTATTTACTTTGACATATTATTATCTTCTCGCCATTGAATTTTAATTTTATATTCTAATAGAAGAAAAATGAAAAAAAGATTATCTCCGGTGAGAGATACTTTATATCGCGAAGTTGCTTGATGATAGTTGCTTCTCAAGTCAAATTAAGAGGATGGTACCACAGCAAGAGTTTAAATGGATTGAGGATGTAACAAAACAGCAGCTTCGTGTCCTGGCAGCTGTTGACAGGATTCGTCACCTCTAAACGATGAGCAATTTATATATGAAGTATTTTCTTTATTTGCTTTACAAAACACAGTTGCTTGGATTTACCCTTGCATGACTCTAGACAAAAATTATAAACATCACATTTTCAGAATTCAGAATCTGGAAGTTTGGTAGAACGCTCGCCTCGATTCCTGAATTATGTAGTTTCTGCATATGGTTTCTATTTAGTTCTTTTATCCGTATGAGACATTGCTCATTACCAAATAAAACTAATCACACAACTCCAAATTTTTAAGTTTCAACCATGACATGAACAAAATTATATTCTAATAACATTTGATAAAACAAATTTTTATGTTGGTTTCTATTACTGTAACCTCATGCATCCATGAACAGTATTGACATTCCTTTCAATTAAGGATTGCTATTATCTAGGTTGGTTTGAATTATCAAAATGAAATGCCAGTTTATGTCCAAAATGCAGAGACATTTTTGCTTCTAGTATTTTAAAGAGAAAATAGTTTGGGTTCGCCATACTGGTAAAATATTTTGTGCCAATGATGAAAATACATATTTACTATTTAGGTATAATGCTTGTTGGCTTCCCTTGCTTGCCAAACATTCAGAGTCTCGCTGTTGGTATTTAGGTTGATATATATATATATATATATATATATATATATATATATAATTTTAGCTTTGTTTTATTTGGGTATGGTTTCTTTTTTTTTTTTTATTACATTCTTTAATAAAAATTAAGCATATAATCATTTCTGTAGAATCTTTTTCTATTTAGTTTTGACCTCAAATTTCTTTCTTGTTTGCTTATAGTTGAATATTTGTAGCAACTTTCTTGGAGAATTCCTACACCTTATGGTTCTCTGTCTGATAGGTTTGTGTGGTTCACTTTGTAAAACATAGTCCTGTAGTCCTTGAATACAGTGTTAGTGGAACTATTACTTTTTCCCTTTTTGTATTCTTTTCTTAATGGTAGACATCTAATGCTGCTACACTCTAAGTCTTGGCGTTACTCATTACTACGTTGAAATAATCCATTTTCTAACATGTACAAGTCTGTAATACCTGGGAAACTTTGGAGTTAAGCCATATTTCTATTTGAAGTGATAAGAGAAAAGCTTGGATGGTGTCTGTTATATTATTTCAGAGAAGTAAAGGATATAGTATCACCACTTTTTACTTATATAATCAGTATTGGCGTAGGTGTATACACCTTTGGATTAGTGCTGCAACTATGTAATATTTAACTTTTTTACAGCTTGACTTTCAAGCTCAGCAACCATGTCTACTTCACAATCTTGATTTAGCATGAGCAAATCTCATTTTGGCTTTTAAGATTTGCATTCCTACACACACACACACACACACACACACACATATACTTCATAATCTTAACTTTTTTTCTTCCAGGTTGGTCTCCCTAGTTTTGATTCTATGCCATTTGCTTTGAATATGTTGAGCAAGCATGAACGTGCATCCTAGTGTACTCACATACTTCTAAGAAATTATGGGTATGAAATTTACTGCTCATCTACTATTTGTTATTTTTTTTTATTTTCATGCTTTGAGATGTGCTCTGCAAACATACATGGATAGACTAGAGCTAGATCTGCTCAAGAGTTTTCAACATCTAGAGATTAGAAGACTCCACAATAACTACAAAAGTTTTAGATGATGAAATGTAATTAGAAATATTTAAAGATTAAACTGTAAATATTATTATGTAAGTTTATTTAAAAATATTAAGAAGTAGACATGTATATTTTAAATATTATTAATTTATGATATTTTTTAATAGTTACTTATATTTTTAATTTGTGAAATTTATATTATTTATGATATAAAATGTTATTTAAGTTGATTAAGAAGTATTAAAAAATTGAAATTAAAAAAAAAAAAGAAAAAATAAATCTGATTAATTTTATATTTTGGTTGCTAAATTTTTTATTTTGCCACAATTTTAAATAATCGTCACTAAATTAAATAAAGCAATAATTATTTCAACAATTGGTCAAAATTATCATTAAATATCTAGAGATGATCATTTTAATGATAATTCAGGCAACCATGGTTAAATTCTTTAGCGACGGTTAAAACCGCGCGTGTAAGAGACAATTTTTTTTGTAGTATTAGCCACCCAGTGTTGACTTAGTTTCTTCTTTTTGCATTTGCGAAGAAGCATGCTTAGCCACCTTATGTTACTCTCTTTTGAAGTCTTCTTTCTCGAATGCGGAAGGTACATATTGTCTCTATATAAGAGACATGTTTCATAGGCTTTATGTGAAGAAAAGCATGAAAGCTTGTGACAAAAATATTGTGAGATGTTTTTTGGTATATTTGAAGTGTTGGTTGTAAATGTAGTTAAGTCATTTTTATAATCTTTATTTTGATCTTATTAATAAAATTTGTTTACCTTCTTATTTCATAAATATAGGCTAAAGCCAAACTTCATAAATTTTTATGTCTATAAACCAAAATTATTATTTTACTGTTCTTCATTTTCAACCCACACATATATATAGCATAAATTCATGCCTTGTGTTTACCTTTCATATACACCTTTTTTCTTTTTCAAGGAATCACACTTTAATTTGAAAAACCAATTTAAGTTAATTAATAATCCCTAGCTAGCTGATTGTGTGTTAAAAGATTTCAGGCACTTGCAGAATATATATCGGTTGCATCTTAAGCAAAGCAACGCATATAAAGATGATAATGAATTAAAGAATTCATGTGCTAATGAATTAAATATACATTACTTTCCACATCCTCCCCTCCTAGTTTACGTGTACAAATTAAACACATTGACATAGCAATTATAAATATTTTTAAGATTTGGGGCTTTTAAAGTCAAATAATATTTTTACCAATTCTATATTTTTTAAAATTATATTATAGAAAACAAATACAAATATATATTAAGAGAAAAGGTCTATCAACTCAATTTAAATAGCAAATGAATTGAGTTGATTCGGGTTTTATGACAAATTGTATATAACTTTATGATCCACACTTACAGTAACTTTGATTAAGATATTTTATGTAAGAAAATAATATGACAATATCATATAAATAAAATAAATACAAAGTAAAAATATATTATTTTTCATAACCTTCATTATGTTAATATAACTTTTATTACTCTCAAGACAATATTATATTATTTTTTCCCATAATAAAATCCAAATTCACTCCATCCTCACATTAGTTGATTGTTCTGATGAGTTGAACAGACCAGAACCAACTCAACCCCGTGGGATTCACAATTATCTCTTGCGGCTCTCCTCTTCCACTACCTCATGCAAATTCATATAAATAGCACGTGAAGCATCCCTTAGCAACTCTGACCAGTCCCTAAATCACAGTAAAATCAAAGTGCAACATTAGGATTATTTAAAGAAAAATAGATTACTATATAAAATCCAAGAATACGTTTATATAGTAACCAAGAAAACGTATAAATCATTAAATCCCAAATTAAACATTCAAGGCTAAGCCGGCTGCCTTGACTCAGTCTCTGACGTGAATGCATGGGACGGAAATTAATAAGAGAGAAGACAGATAGATATGGTTAATGCTGATTGATGAATGCATGATATATGTTTCATATTACATATACATACCCTTCCGAGGAGTTGAAGGTAACACCCACAGTGCGTCTAGCTTCCCTAAGGGCAGAACTGAATCTTTGAAGCTGTTGACGTGAATATTTTGCAGTGGCCTTAAGCCGAAGCTGTGAAGGCTGTATGTCAACGAAAATGGGGACAAGTCTCTTCCTGGCTTCAATGAGAAGGAAAAGCTCTTCAAGGCAGAAATAAGAGTCACAGTAACGAGGAGAGAAGACAGCAACACCAACCTTGCACCCAACAATGGCTTCCTCAATCTTATCCAACAGCTTGTCCCCTGGTTTCATGTTGGATCTGTCCAAGAAGGCCCTGATCCTGTGCCTCGAGACCAGGTTGTCGTGTAACAGTCCTGCAATGTTTTTCTTTGTGTCCACCTCGCGGTGGTTTATGAACACATCGCACGCTGATGCTGGCCGTGTCATAGCAAAATTTCTTACACACAGCTTGGCCACTGAATGTTGCATTTATATATATGTGTGTGCGCGTGTATGTGTGTGTTAATGTTGCCAACTTGCCACTCACAAGTCACCACTCTGTTAATTATACATATAGCTATAGAGACTAGAGAGAGCGAGATTTTGGTTTAAGAGTTTTGATTTCCTGTTGCTTTCTTGTACTGTAGTTTTAATTTCCATGCACGTGTAGGTTTATATATATATATATATATGTATAAGGATGAGAGAAGCATGTTACGATGAAAAGAGTAAAGAGCTAGCTACCTAGCCAAAATTGTCATACTGAAGATGATCTCAATTTCAATATAAAGAAAAGTCAGATTTACACTTTTTGATTACATACGATGATGCGCACGAGGCCTAATTCCAGGTCTTCCTTCTGGAAATCTGTATCCTGTATACTACTACACCTCAAAAGTCAAAACGTGTCTGTAAGTCTTGTCCTGTCTTCAAGTGTTTAATTATAACATAAGTTTTGTTAACCAATATTTTTTAAGGTATTAGTGAAGGTTTCTTCTTATCAATTGATGAAATATTTATGCATTAAAAATTATTATAAGGGTTTCACTAACTAATGTCTTTGGTTAAGGTTTAATAGTTATTTTCATACATATATTAATTTAAATATCTTTTTTGATAATGTTTGTTTTGTTCTTTATGTTAATTAAAAATTAAAAAAGAAAGTAACTTCCTATGAGTTATATATGGACCTCCCCAATAATTCTTAAGCATTAATTATTTGCAAAAAACGTTTCATTCAATTTCATGTATATATGATACATATTTAGATTTTGTTAACTAGTATCATAACAATACATGTTAAGAAAAAATTTATTATTAGTTAAAAAATTAGTCAACAAAAACTGTATTTTTATTCAATTTTTTTAAAAATCCACAGTTATTAAACTAATTATGTATAATATGTCAAATAGTTAATAGGATCTTTAAACTAATTATGTATAAAGATATTTATTTAAGGCTCGTTTCTATGGGAATATTATATTCACTAAAAAAATCTTATATACATAATTTTTTGGTGCACTTGCCTCCCTCTCTAACAAACACGTTTACAAAAAGTAACACAAGAAAAAACTTCATTTATAAAGAACTCAATCTTTCCGCATCAAACAAGAAAGCAACAGACCAACAATTATTTGTTTTTTTTTTTTCTTTGTTTGTCAAATGAATCTCACAGACCAACACATGCAACTATGGTCATCTCTTGTAACAAACATTCAAATTTTGGTAACTTTAATTTGCTTCCTCATAAGAAATTAGCCTATTTTGATATGCTCAACTCCATTGATATTTGTTAAGTTGGTGTTTGCTTTTTCTATCATCAGTCGAATCAGCAAAATTCATAAAAATATAGAGATGAATTATTGTGTGTGTGTGTGTGTATGTATAAAACTTTTAGATTTTATATAGTCTGTTAATTAAAATATTTTCACTTTTTCCTTGAATACTGCTGACGCTGTGCAAGCGAAATCGTTTTCTACATTAGTTTGTTTCATTTTATTTCCTTCTAGATTGCCACTTTTAACTTTTGTCTCGTCAGCTCATAGATAGAAATTAATATTCAATTAAAAAATTAACACTTTAATTAGTGGTCAAAGACTTGAAAGGTTTACAACAAATTGAAAGGCTTTTGATTCAGTTCACTAAAGTTGTTATGCGCCCCTGCTATATAATTTTATATAGTACGTAGTAAATTGTTGATTGTTCCGTCACTAAATATAACATTAATTACATTGAATAAGATTAATTAAGAAGGTTCGAAGAAACAAGAGTCTTTATAAAAACTAACTATTGCAGACGTCGGTTGACTCCGTTGGACTATACATACGTAGCTATTGAGTTTTCTATAAAAATTGAAATAAAAATTTTATGATAAATTTTCTAAATTTAATTATTAATGAAAATTGATCATAAAAGTTCATTTTTCTTCTTTTTTAATATTAAGAACATTTTTAATTAATTCAGTTTAAAACTTAAAATTAAAAAATTTTAAATTTTATTAATTAAATTAACAAAAATCAAAAATCAAATTAAATGTTTAAATTTAAACTTTTTATTTTATTTAACAAAAATTAAACTTAAAATTAAGAAAGTAAGTTAAGATAAAATTTTTGGATTTTTTTTTATGTTGTTTTTTCTCTTTGTCTCTCTAATTTTTACATTCACTCACTCCAAAAATATTTTAATTTTATTGATTTATTTAATGATTAAATTTAAAAAATTATCATTAAATTTTTATTTCAATTTTATTGATTTATTTAATAAAATTTACCTTTTTTAATTTTAATGAATAAAAAGTAATCTTAAAATTAGAAAAAGAAATTAAGATCAAATTTTTTTAATTAAATTAAATTATATTTAATTTTTATCAATTGTATTAATTTAATGAATAAAATTTAAATTTTTAATTCAATTAAATCTTAAAATTAGAAAGATAAGTTAACATCAACTTTTGGATTATCTTTTTTTAATGTTTCTCTTTCTCTCTTTTTTTCTCTCCGTTCGTTTTTGTTCATTTTCTTCCTAATTTTTACTTTTAGAAACGTAAACTTTGAATGGTATAAAGATTTGGAGATGGACTTAAAGTGGAAGAAATGTAAACTTTCATTTATGAAAATTAATTCTTTACAGCCTTATATGTTGCATGCATCTTACAAAACCAGCTTTGACTGGTATAAAGATTTGGAGATGGAATTAAAGACGTAGTATTAATTTGGCTTCGTGATGATGTTTTAATATAATATAATAGGCTTGGATTTCTAGAAATGTAGATTTTGAATTCCTGATCAACAACTAAGAAACAAATTAAAAGATATATTTGATAAAGACTAAAAGTAATTAAGGACTACATTTTTATAATGAAATGAAATATTTTTATTATTAAAAGTACAGCACGTACTTCTGGATCCTTAAACAGTACTTATTAATTAAGAGTAACTCCAAACCAATTAAATTATAAAATTACTTTAATTTTTTAATTATATATAGAAATAAAAATAAGAAAATCAAATTTTTATATAATAATAAATAATATAACTCAACTTGATCCACACATGCAAATTAAAGAAAATGAAAATAAATTCAATATATTTAGATTCGATGTTTCATCAATAAGCATATACGCATGATTCCACCAATTACAATCCCAACATTAATTACAACTTATACACATATTCTCTAATTCTTGTTGGTGCAACTTATACACATTCTCTCATCTCAGTGCGGGACGTGTTGTAAAGATTTTTGAATATTTTAAATTTAAGGAATGATATATTTTTTTAAAATTAAACGGCAATAGAAAAAAAATAAAAGATTTCCAAACATAAATTTTTTTTATTTTTCTTTAATTTTAAAAAATATATATTATTTTTTGAATTTAGAAGATCTGAACCGTCTGTAAACATGATTTAGAAGATCTGAACCATCAATATCATCATGATTATCATCTTGTTGTTGTTGCACTAACTGCATCTAGAATTTGAGCATATATATCACCGATTTGGAGGCCATGATCATGAACCACATCAGTCCAACCCCTTTGAATGACGGGCTTGAGAGGTCCCGAGGATCGTTTGATGCACCAAAAAGTGTAGTCTTTGTTTCCACATCTGACAGGAAACTCCACTGCATCACGTTCATTTTCAACTGCTGGCAGATATATTAGATTGCTACTTGGAAACGACAACCTATAATTCACAACTTCTCGAACATTAATACTTCTTCTTCACCCCTTGCCATGCTTCGAATATCGCCAGGCTTCCCCTCCTTCAAGAAATCAAAGTTCAAAGAGGAGCTATAGCAATATCATCTTTAAACTCTTAATTAACAAGAAATTAAGAAACATGGATCTTTATAAATAGGTTTCACAAATTGAGTTCTGCATACAGGTAATTAGTTAAAGCATTATATATATGCATGCATGAAAGAAATTAGGAAAAGGGTGATGGTGGAGATGGATGAATGAATATGTCACCTTTCTATATATGTGAAAGGTTTCAGAAACTATTGGAGGATGGATTTGATCAGATGATCAAGAAGAAGAATCAAAAGAAATTCTTTAGCTTAATCAAATCCTGTTACATCCAATGGATGGTGTGTAATATAATATATATATAGAGAGATATAGTACGTTAAGATAGACTACATACATCTAACTAATTAACTAACTGTTGACTATGTGAGGTGTGCATAACTAACTAAAACTAATTAATCTTCACTTAACTGAATCTTCATCATTTACTAATTCCCAACTGCTTAGTTTACTGTATAATGTATGTATAGTGTACTCTTTACAAGGTGAAAGGTGAAGTTGCAGTTTTTGCAACAGAGGCTTTGTTTGCTGAATATATGGGATTAAAATTTCATTCTGATATATATATATATGTGTGTGTGTGTGTGTGTGTATATGACATTTGTCGTCCAGGTATATTTGTCTCTACTCCCTACTACCAACATATGAGGATTCCATAGATGTGACTCATTCAAGTGTATTCATATATATATATAAAATTAACTTTTTCATGTACGTTCTTATCCCATGTGCTTGGGGCAGAGTTTATATATATATATATATATATTGATAAAACAAGGGGGCAAGTCCTATTACAGCTTTTATTTAGCTATGGCTAGCCTTGAAACACATGAAATATTTGCGTCCGGATTCTCTGATTGGCACTCTCTAGTTGGCACCTACTTCACTTTTAGCGGCGGTTTTTTCCGCTGCTAAAATTTATTGCAACAAAAAGTATTGCTACTATTTAAACAAAAGTTATAGCAGCAGTAATATTCGTTGCAATAATATTAAAACGCACTTTAGCAGCGGAAAAAATCGCCGCTAAAGGTGCCAACCAGGTGCCTCCCAAAAAAGTGCAAAGCAGAGGATCCAAAATCAAAATATTTGTTGTATTCAACCACTTAAAATATTTGCAATTATTGTGATTGCGGATGTTGCATTATATATTGCGGTTATGAATTTCAGAAAGTTCCACAAAATATTTTTAAAAAAGTTATATAATGATTATAACTTATGTCATCTTTTAATACCAATTGATTCATAACATCAAATGCTTGTCATTAAAAAAATATTGTAATTGGCCAAAAAAAAAATTTAAATGACATTTTTTGTGTGGGCATATATATCAAGAAGTTGTTTTTGGTTGAAATTACTAATATTTAGAAGGAACTATAGGGGTTGGATTAATTTAAACTAAATTGGTTGAAATTTTATAACAAGGATAAATGTGTCTCAATATAAGTGTTTTCATATATAAATTAGACTTGAACTTAAAAGACATTGTTTAAAAAAAATAAAATACTTACAATTCTAATTAACCGCACTTGTTGAAATATATATTAAGAGGTTTCATATATATGAATTTGATCAAAAAGCTTATGGCTTACATATAATGTTTTTTGTTCAATGATTTTTTTAGTCTCTTCGTATACTCACTTGTATCACTATATTGCAATATCTATAAACATTGTTGTTAAAGTGATACATTCCTCATCAAAGTACAATTTCATCCTATAAAAAATTTAAACGAAATTAAGCTGAATTTAATTAAACATGAATGAGTGGTAAAGAAAGACAACAACCAATTATACCTTATTACATGAGTTTATATATGTGATTAATTACGCTATTTAGAAAGTGATCAAATATGTATATAATTGGTCAACTACTAGCTATTTAATTTGTATATGAAAGTTGTCTCAGTTTGGAGTGTGAGACAACTCTTGCTGGGCCCCTCCATATGTATACTGTTATATAGTTTTGAATTCATTACCTAAAGATTTTTACTTTTTAATTTTCAGAAGAAAAAAATGATTTAATTGTGAGTTGAAAAAAAAAATAGTAATTCAACAGAAAATGAATGAGAGAGAATTGAGGGAAATATAGATGGTTAATTAAATATATAATTCCCTTTTTCCCTTTTTAAAATAATTTTTTCCTCCGGATCGATCGAGTTCTCTAAATTTGCAGAATCTAATTAAAACTTAAAGGAATGATAATTTAGAAAAATTTAGAAGATCAATTGAAAATCGATCATTCATCATCTTCTCCTTCCTTATTCTAATGTTCCAATATCAAACAAGAAAAATGTTCTAATATGCATTTATATATGCGCATGATTCCACCAATTACTATCCCAATACTGATTGATTACAACACACATTCTGCAATTCTTGTTGGTGGAACTTGAACACAGATGAGAATCAAAGTAATTATAATTAATAAGAAGCAGCTTCAGGCTTCATCTATATCTGATTCATTCCACCACTGTTTCAAACAATGCGTTGCCAATTGATGGAAATGATCTGATCTGGGTGGGGGACGAGTCGTCTGTAAACACGAATCCAATAGTGTCTGCGTAGTGGAGGACGAACATCATCATCATCATCATTATCATCTCCTTGTTGTAGCACTAACTGCATGTAGAATTCGATCATATCACCGATTTGGAGACCATGATCACGAACCACATCAGTCCAACCCCTTTGAATGAAGGGTGTGAGAGATCTCGAGGATTGTTTGATGCAGCCAAAAGTGTAGTGTTGGTTTCCACATCTCACAGGAAACTCCACTGGATCACGTTCATTTTCAACTGCTGGCAGATACCTTAGATGGCATCTTGGAAACGACAACCTATGATTCACATCTCTTTCTGTCAACACCTTCGTGAACATCATTATTATATCGTCTTCGTCTCTTGCCATGCTTTGATCGCCTGGCTTCCCCTCCTTCAAGAAATCAAAGTTCAAAGAGGAGCTAGCAATATCATCCTTAAAACTCTTAATTAACAAGAAATTAAGAAACATGGATCTTTATATATATATATATCTATAGGTTTCGCAAATTGATCAGTTCTGCTGGTAAATAAAGCATTATATGTATATGCATGCATGAAAGAAATGAAGAAAAGGGTAATCGATGACGGAGATGGATGAATATATTACCTTTCTATATGTGAAAAGTTTCAAGAAACAAGGAGGATGGATTTGAGATGATCAAGAAGATGAATCAAAAGAAATTCTTCAGCTTAATCAAATTCTGTTATCCATCGGAGGCTTGTGTTATATATATATATATATATATATATATATAGTACGTTAAGAGAGACTGCATACGTCTAACTAACTAACTCATGCGTGTGTGAGGTGTGCATAACTAACTTAAACTAATCTTCAGTTAACTTAACTATAAATCTTCGTCATTTACTTCCCATCGGCTTAGTTTAATCTACAGTGTATATATAGTATACTCTTTACAAGGTGAAAGGTGAAGTTGCTGTTTTTGCAAGAGAGACTTTGTTTGGTGAATATATGGGATGAAAAGTTCATTCTGATATAGATATATATATATATATATATATATAGGACATTTGTCGTCCAGGTATATATGTCTCTACTCTCTACTACTAACATACGAGGATTCAATAGATATGATTCATTTAATAGTTTATTCACACACACACATATATATACATATA
Organism: Senna siamea; assembly: GCA_031216115.1. Lineage (NCBI taxonomy): Eukaryota > Viridiplantae > Streptophyta > Magnoliopsida > Fabales > Fabaceae > Senna > Senna siamea. The sequence continues at coordinate 22,699,119 of CM062355.1, forward strand.
TATGAATTCGATATTTTGCATTTGAATCATAAAAAAAGATTATATGAATTCGATAGAAGAGAGGAATGAGGATGTTTTCGTATCATATGATATTAAATTAGAAAAACACTAAATAATTAATGTTTTAATTTATTATATATATTGATAAAAGAAGGGGGCAAGACCTATTGTTGTGTTTTGACAATGTAATAATTGCGTTTCCTTAAGTGGAGCTCATTGATGTAATAATTGTTGTTTTCTCCATGTAAAATAAAAGCGCTTACAATTAATTATAACAAAATTAAGGTATAACAGCACTCAATTTCATTATAGTATATTATTTTTAACAGTAGTAAAAAATACTAGTAAATGAATTGCCAATAAAATAATTGTTATCATGAAATATACTTATACGGTTGCATTTGCTCTTATAAGTTATTATATTGAGGAAAACAACAGTGATTCTATATTTAATTAATACGATAATTAAGTGAAGATAAATGCTTGTATAAACTATAGTGACGATTGTTAGTACTTTTATTTCATTGAAAAAGCCACTAGACTGCCGCTTTAACTCTTCTCTCATCAGGTGGTCATTGATAGAAATGTTGAATTAAAAAATTTAACATTTGGTGGTCAAAGAATTGAAAGGTTTACAGCAAATTAAACGGGGTTTTGATTCAATACCCCACATAGTGGTTGTTCAAATCGAGTTATAACTCGTAAATTCGCATGATTTTATATAATTAAAACCTTTTAAACGCAGCAAAACTTAGAATCTAATAACTTCACTTAAAATCGGATAAATTCGTGTAAACTCAATAAACTCAGAGGTAAACTTGTGATTTTACCTAAAGTTCACTTCTTTTTTACACTGAAAAAAGCTCATTTGCGTGTGGTTTTTTTTTTTTTTTGGTAAGAGCATATTTGTCCGAAATTTATCTATAGTTTGATCTAATCCATAAGAAAACTCATTAACCTAACATACTTAATTTAATTAAATACTGATAATGGAAACTATCAAGATAAGACTTTTGAAAATTTTAAAGTTTATTTTAATTTTTTATATTTGATTATGTATGGATTATCAATTAAAAAATTATGGATGATATTTAATTTAAATTAGTTATGTTTAGGTATTATATATTAAATTTTTATTATTTAAGTAAACTTAATATTAAGTATTTGTCTATTTAAATTTATGATATTTAAATTTTATTCTAAGAACACTAATTATGATAAAAATATATATTTTTTATAATTATTTATTAATATACGTAAATTTACAAGCCAAGTTTATATGTAAAATTTATTTCTCTTTTACGAAATTACTTCAAGTTTCACAATCTTTATTTATATATATATATATATATATATATATATTTGTAAATTGTTGATTGCTCCGTCGCTAATTAAAAATTAATATATAATAAGATTAAGAAGGTTCTAAGAAATAAGATTACGTATAGCTGTTGATTTTTCTTGCATAATGTAATTTGACGTGATGATCTTTTAATATAAAGACTTGGATTTCTGGAAATGTAGATTTAGAATCCCTTATCTAACAACTGAGAAAACAAAATAGATATATTTTTTAATTAATATGCATATATGATTCCACCAATTACAATCTTACAACTTAAATGAGGAGCAAAGAGTAAGAAGCATCTTTCCGCTTGAGGTATTGTAATTCAAATTAAGCAATGCGTTCAAAAGAGATGGAGGCATGATCTGGGGTTGAAGACGCGTCTGAAAACACGAATCCAATAGTGTCTGCGTGGTGAAAGATGACGACGACGAAGACAACCATGACGATGATGAACATGAACATGAACATGGACATGATCATCATGATCTTCTTCTTGCATGAGAGACCCCCTTGAGCTTTTGATGCAGTGAAAAGTGTGGATTTGGTTTCCACATGTCACATTAGACTACACTGGACCACGACCATTTTCAACTGCTGGCAGAAACCTTAGTTTTTCACTTGAAAAAGACGACATATATATAATTCACATCTCTTTCCGTCAGCTCCATCATGAACATAAATTCTTCTGGTTTTACCATTCCATCAATCGTCACCATCCCCTCTTAATTTCAAGAACAACAATATAATATATGTTTGTCGCGTATTCAAAGATTAAATTAGCTTCAGTTTTATTTTACTTTCTCTCTCTATATATATACTTTTGTTTTTGGTCAAGCAAATGTTTAAATGCCACATCTCTTAATTTGCTTTAGATATGTATGTGAATGATCAAAATACTCTTTACGAGCTAACTTAAACTAATCCTCACTTAACTAAATCTTCATCATTTACTGAAACACATCTGCCTAATTAGCTTATAACTGTATATCATGTATAATATAATCTTTACAAGCTGAAAAGTGAATGCTGTGGTTTTTGCAACAGGGCTTTGTTTCCAATCGAGCTTTTTACAACCGAAGGCCCCTCATTGGGCCAAACAGGAAAAAAGCCTCCCAAAGATATTGTCTTTCATTAGTGATTGGACCCAATGTACCCCCTGTAAGATGGTCCAGCCCAAATCTAGAAAACAAAACCCAATAAAATAAATCATTGGTAAAAATATTTAAAGACAAGTGCAAAGACTAAAAAAAAAAGTCTTGAAACAAAATTAAACGGCACAAGAAAATTTGACTTCCTTATGCTACAACACATATTTTAAAACCTTAAACTTATCAGTAAATAGTTATTCAACATTTGTTACCATTTGATTAAACTTCAAACTATTCTAAAAAAATCTTTCTTTTTTAGTGGAAGCTAATTTTCCAAATTTTAACAATGCAGTTTGTTTTTCCTCTTAATGATTCTCCTCCCTTACCAGATGAGCTCCTTGAAATAAATAAATTTATATTTAAAAAATAACAAACGCTAACCATGCACTATATATATATATATATATATATATGCGTGTGTGTGTAATAGTCATTCCCTACTAGTTTAATTTATTCATGTGCAAATTCTAAAATTTAACTCTTAAATTATACGCTTGTAATATGGGATTACAGTTTATTTGAAACACATGAAACATTTAAACTGCATTAGGACACGTAAAATATTTGAAGTAATTAATGATTAAAGAATTGAAACTCCCTAGCTAGTCTCGAGTCTTCATCATTCTCATTGCCTTTAATTAGGTTGAATTTGCCACCATCTATATTTCTTTATTATGTTGATCACTTCAGTAGTTTAAAAAAATAAATGTTAGATAAATAAAATTTTTTTATAAAAATATTAATTATTTGTTTATTAATTTATAATTAAATAATGATATATAAATTTTATTTTTTATAATTCATACTTTAAAAATATAATTAAATACTTATATATACTTAATTTTTGTCAAATATTAATATATTAAAAATTAAGAAATACATATTTTTAATTTTTAAAAATTATTTAATATTTAATGACCTTCGTTATTTTTTTATTAAAGTGCCGACTATCAAGGCTGTGAGGTTGGTGGAACCACGCTCGAAGCAGTCGCGTCAAAATGGGAAACTATGAAAATCTTACTCTCTCCCCTATTACTTGTGGGTCTCACAAAGCTATCATATCAAATATATTAGTGTATATTATTTAATTATTTTTTAAAAAATTACATAATTTTAAAGTTTATGTGTATAATTTTTATTTTTAAAATTAAAATTTAAAACATCTATTTTGACAGAGTAATATAATATTTTATTTTATAACTATAAAAAATAAACGTGTAGTACACAGAAACATAAATTGATTAATTTTTTATAATTTATTTTTTAATAATACATGTAAATTTATAATATATTTTTTAATTTATTTATTTTCAATCCTCACATATACCTCCCCCTTCCACTCCTTTGTCAATGTCTCCGTAAAATTCTTAAATTTTGGATTATTTCTTTTTTCAAAAAATATTTTAATTCTGTAATTTTATTTATTTATTTTAATTTATATAATTGGATGACAATATTACAGGTCAAAGTAACCGCTTGAAATACATCCTTCAATAATAGAATATTGATAGAAAAATAATGTACGAAAAGCGTTACCCCACGAGACAAAAATACACCGAAACACATATATCTAAAACAAGCAAGACGTCCATTTATTGCCCAAAAATAAATAAATGAAATATATAATACATGAAAAAGGAACACGTTGAATTCATGAACAATGACTAGTACAATTAAAACAAAGGCAAGCACGCGAGACCTTTTTCCATACCCCACAGTATAATACCCTTCATTTAATGTTGCAGGGGTATTTTGGTGAACTACAGTACGCTTCTGTTTTGTTTTTGGCCTGACATGCCAGCCACCTTAAGATCCCAAACATTGACGATAATTCTAAAATTTTTGAACTAATGTTAATTTCATATATATATATATATATATATATAGATATATATGCACGTATGTATAAGCAATAAGTCTACACAAATGCTTGGATCAAATTTAATTTATTAAACTCGGCCTAAGGAACAAAAAGTTAGTTTTAGCCTTTTTGGCAAATAAGAAATTGCCACTATATTTTTATTTGCACTAATAAACTATAAATTAATTATAGAAAATACATTATAAGAAATTATTTAAGTTTTAAATAGTAATAAAAATAAATATTTAGAATTAAAATATATAAATATAGATATATATAATAAAAATATATGAAATTAATTTTTATACTAAATTAATTTAAAAATAAATAACTTCGTAAACTTTCAACTTAAAAATTGTAATTTAAAAAAAATTAAAATTACTAATTTGTCGAACTTTAAAACAAACATAACTTTAAGTCTAAATTATTAATTTTTTAGAAATTAATCATATTTTTTGTCAAATACTTATTTTTTAGACTATGTAAAATTAGTTTTGAAATTAAAAGATAATAATAAACTATTTTTTATTGATGATCAAATTGGATATATTTTATGAATAAATAAAAGTAATGATATATTATTCTAATAAACATAGTAAAAGAAAATGAGAAAGCCGCAATGTCAGTCTCATGGGCCCAGTGCAACAGAATATGTTGACAAATCTTAGAGTAATGAATGTGACAGCTAGTCTTAATCAGCCATTAATTTCTTTATACTTGTTTGGTTCTCTATTCATTGAATATCTCTGATTTCTTTTTATTTTTAATTTAACTGTCTATACGTAGAATGCTAATAAAGTGAGAAAAATGAACTGTCGTAAAAAAGTAAAAAATACTAGTAAATGAATGGCCAATAAAATAATTGTAAGTGCTTTTAAACAAGTCACCTAGATCTCATGCGGCTCTGGATCCTCTTGCAAGTTCTGACACTCAGCATCTGAAGCATTCCTTACCAACTCTGACCAGTCCCCAAATATACATTAAAGTCATCACTCATCAACCTATTTTTTATTACTATATAGTAAAGCTATTCTTGAATTTTATACTAAATTAAGAAGTAGACACATGATTAATTCATGTATGATGTTTATGAGGAGTTAAAAGTAATACAGACAGTGTATTTAGCTTCCCTAAGGCTGAGAGCACAATGTAATTACATTGTAAAGATTTAATCTTAGGTCGTGATGCCGTTGTTATATTGTACATTTTTTATTGGGATAAGTGTAATTTTTATTTATAATTGTTATTATTATTTTAAGTTTGATTTAATTTTAAATAATAAAATAACATTAAAAATATTATTTAAAAATATTTAATCATTTAATAAAGCATTAGTCTTTAAATAATCAAGTTAAAATTTTTGAGATAAAAAATGCTTTTAACTAATTTCTAATACCCAACCTCTTTAAGTTTTTTTTTTTTCAATTAGTTGGAAAAAAATTTCAACTCAGAAAAAAATTTAATAATAAAGATTTATAAGAAATATGTATAATTTTTTTAAATCAAATATAAAATAATATAAAATTAACATCTCTTATACAATTAAAAAAATATAATTGATTTTAATCATTTTATCTCTTTATTTTTAATACAAAAAATAATGTGTTTACAAACTTAATAAAGAAATAAATTAACTTTTTTTGAAAAGAGATATTAATCTTACATTCTTTTTTTGAAGTTTAAGAAAGAGACAGCTAGGGTGTATACACGCACCATGGTTTACCACAAGACGCAGCAAGTGGGAAGGGCGATTGGGTAGGTTTGGAAGAGACAAAATTGCTGAGTGAATAGAACACAAAAATTGAGAGAAAAGAAGTAAACAAGCACCACATGGCGGTGAATTCCACGTGGGCCATGCAAAATAAAGTGATGAGAAATCCCCGAGACATGCAAAATAAATATGAGGTCGCATTCATAGCACGTACGCCAGAGAGCTTTTGAGGCATTCAGAGTTTGGCCTTCATAAGATAACATCAGGTGGCCATCATAAGATAACATCAGGTATTCATCATAAGGTAACATAAGGTATTCATCATAAGAGGAGAAACATAGCATAACATAAGGTATTCATCGTAAGAGGAGAAACATAGGATAACATAAGGTATTCATCATAGGAGGAGAAACATAGGATAACATAAGGTATTCATCATAAGAGGAGAAACATAAGATAACATAAGGTATTCATGGTAAGAGGAGAACAGTGCTGCAAGAACTAGAGAGGGAGAGCATCGTCGCTGTCAACCACCACAGCAACGGCTCCAACATCACTGCGACGGTCGAACACCCCTGACCGCCACAGAGCCTTGTCGCATTAAGATAGATCGCCGTATGCGTAGAGCATTGTTCTTGGCCCAATCCCCTACTACCCGAATTCCTTATGCCATCTGCCGTCGTCTACTGCCACAGCCACAGCTCCAGAGCCATCGTGACGGTCGAACCCCTAGACCGCCGCACTCCCAGCCTCGCCACAGAGCCTTGTTGCACTAGCAAAAATCGCCGTAACGTAGAGCGTTGTTCTTGGCCCAATCCCCCACTACCCGAATTCCTTCCGCCATCTGCCGTCATCTACTGCCATAGCCACAGCTCCAGAGCCAACATGACGGCCAAACCCCCAGACCACCGCATTTCCAGCCGGGCCGCTGAGCCTTGTTGCACTAGCACAGATCGCCGTAACATAGAGCGTTGTTCTTGGCCTAATCCCTGACTACCAGAATTCCTTCTTCCATCCGTGGTCGTCTACTGTGACAGCCACATCTCCAGAGCCACCTCGACGGTCGAACACCCAGACCGCCGCATTCCCAGTCGGGCCGCAGAGCCTCGTTGGAGTAGGACAGATCGCCGTATACGTAGAGCGTTGTTCTTGGCCCAATCACCGACTACCCGAATTCCTTCCGCCATCCGTCGTCGTCGACTGCCACTGCCACAGCTCCAGAGCCAACGCGATGGCCGAACCCCTAGACCGCCGCGTTCCCAGCAGGGCCGCTGAGCCTTGTTGCACTAGCACAGATCACCGTAACGTAGATCGTTGTTCTTGGCCCAATCCCCCACTACCCGAATTCCTTCCGCCCTCCGCCGTCATCTACTAACATAGCCACAGCTCCAGAGCCAACGCCACGGTCGAACCCCCAGACCACCGCATTTCCAACCGGGCCGCTGAGCCTTATTGCACTAGCACAGATCGTCGTAACGTAGAGCGTTGTTCTTGGCCCAATCCCCGACTACCAGAATTCCTTCTTCCATCCGTCGTCGTCTACTATGACAGCCACATCTCCAGAGCCACCTCGACGGTCGAACACCCAGACCGTCGCATTCCCAGCCGGGCCGCAAAGCCTCGTTGCACAAGGACAGATCAACGTATACGTAGAGCGTTGTTCTTGGCCCAATCCCCGACTACCGTTTACAGTGACAGCCACATCTCCAGAGCCACCTCGACGGTCGAACACCCAGACCGCCGCATTCCTAGCCGGGCCGCAGAGCCTCGTTGCACTAGGACAGATCGCTGTATACATAGAGTATTGTTCTTGGTCCATTCCCCGACTACCAGAGTTCCTTCCACCATCCGCCGTTAGCTCCGCCACTAAGCTCCACCGCCGTTGCCTATCGCTTGACACTGCTTCCCCGACTCTCGCTCACATCCGCCACAGGAAAGCCGTCCTCCTCCCTTTTTGTCGAAGTTGGTTTGCGGCTCGATGAGGTTCACTGAGATTGCATCAGTATTCAGTGTTTATGGCACCACATCGACGATGTGACATGCACGGGGGCCATGCGACTAGCATTGTCGTATTTTCTTTTATAAATAACACATATATGAATAGAGGGATGTAGCTATGCATATGCGAAGAGAACATCATTCACTCATGAAACATGTCACTAGCAAATTCAATTCCAAACCATTTCTGATATATTACATACATGGATTCTGATGACTATGGAGGCACTAGAACACAACAACAAGATCAATCTCAAAATGATGCAAAGAAGGGTAATGACTCAACACATGATCAAGGAGGCATTGGAACACAACAACAAGATCGATCTCAAAATGATGCAAAGAAAGGTAATGACTCAACATATGATCAGCAACTAGATAAAGTAGGTTTATTGTTTTCCTTGTCTGCGTTTAGGGTATTTGATTACAATAAAGGGATGAGCTAGTTGCCTGTACTTGTTACATATTCAAATTCTGCAATTTATTGTTTTGTAAAAGTATGTGTCATATCATATTCAAATTCTGTAATTTATTGTTTTGTAAAAGTTTGTGTCATATTATAGCAGATGTATGCATAGTAGTGTGGTGTAGGTCAGGTTCATTGCCTGCCTACATATTTATGTGTTGAAGGTATTTGAAGAACTTGAAGTTAATCCTCCAGCCATCGGTAAAATGGCCATATAGCCAGAGCAGCAGAATACTTCTTCCTGTCTTTTAAAATCCTTTTTGTCGGAAAATCTGATATTTTTCCGAAAAGGAAGCTCCATTTTCCCGAGAAAGAAGGGGCGCGAGTATACGTAATTCCGGAAGAGAAGAGCAAGACAGAAAATGATCGAGGTAGTTGACGGAGAGGAAGCCGTTAAAAATGTGCATACAGTTGGACGCCCGGTACTACCCGAGTGGTGACTCGCACAAAGTCTAAGGATTTGGGTATTTTATGAGTTTGGGAACCCTTCAAGTTTAGTTCTGATGAATAATATAACTCTATTTGAATTTTGATCCTTTTCATATATTCATTTCTTCAACACCACCACTTCGCTTTATCCAAATTATCATAATGCCCTCCTATTTATATATATTCATTTCTCCTGGTATCATGTAGTATCGCTGAGCAAGTTGATTGATTGGCCAACTGTGACATATATATTAAAAAAGTTTAAAAATATATATATATATATTAAAAAATATTTACATCAATTAAAAATATATAAATATATAAATATTGATATATTAAATTAAAAAAATATTTTATGATTAATATATAAATCATATTATATATAATAAAAAATTAATTATATATTTGAAGAAATTAAAAATGTATATAACTATATATCAATAATCTTGCACGACTCAATCTAATGATATATATAAACATGTCATACTTAACTAAAAAAAAATCTTATTCTTGCATCATAAAAAGAATCTCCATCCTATAAAGACTTCATGTGTTCTTCAGACACAGTCACTCATACAATTTTTATATTTTTTATCTCATATTAATTTAAATGTTAGAGTCTACAAATACACTCTTGGAACATCTTTGTGACTTTTTGACTATTTTTCTTATTTTGTAAGACTTATACAACTTAAATAATCTAGACCTTGATTATAGGCCACATCCATCAAGAATTATCATATATAATTACAATAAACTATAAAGTAATTATAGGTAATACATTATAAGAAATTATTTAAGTTTTAAATAGTAATAAAAATAAATATTTAGAATTAAAATAGATAAATATAGATATATATAATAAAAGTATACGAAATTAATTTTTTTTATACTAAATTAATTTAGAAATAAATGACTTTATAAACTGTTTAACTAAAAAATTGTTCATTTAAACAAAATTAAAATTACTAATTTGAGGTAATTTAAAACAAACAAAATTTTGAGTCTTAAATATTATTAATTTTATTTATAAATTATTAATTTTTTAGAAATTAATTACATTTTTTTCAAATAATTATTTGTTTGACTATGTAAAATTAGTTTTGAAATTAAAAGATAATAATAAACTATTTTTTATTGATTGATCAAATGTTTAAAATTTTGATCTATTTTATGAATAAATAGAAGTAATGATATATTATTTTAATAAACATAGTAAAAGAAAATGAGAATACCACAATGTTAGTCGGTGGGCCCAGTGTTACAGAATACGTTGACAAATGTTAGCGTGACGTGATAGCTAGTGTTGACAAATGTTAGAGTGATGTGATAGCTAGTCTTAATTAATTAGCCATTAATTTCTTCATACGTGTTTGGGTTCACTTTAACTCGCTAAATCGGGCGCCATTAAAATAGTTGAATATCTCTGATTTCTTTTTATTTTTAATTTAACTATTTATACCCTTTTGAGGAGTGGAAAGCAACACCGACAGCGTATTTAGCTTCCCCAAGAGCACAAGTGAAGCTTTGAAAGTCTTGAGATGAATATTTTGCCGAAGAAGCTGTGAGGGCTGAATATAAACAAAGATGGCGACAAGTCTCTTCTTCGCCTCCACGAGAAGGGAAAGCTCAAACCCACATTTTCTTTACTGGTGGGAGAAGAAAAACTAGGGGAGCTGTTGATGACTAATTCTGTGGAGCAAATAGTTGAGGAGCAACAAGAAGAAACTAGGCAGATCACACCAAAGATCAGTTTCAATGCTCTGGAAGGTCAGTATCACCTAATTACCCTTAAAATTTTGGGCAAATGTGGCAAGCATGTGGTAAGCATTTTAATAGATAATGGCAGTACACAGAAGCTATCGAAGCTAGCATAGCTACTTCATTAAAATTGCCTATAACCCCTATTGTTCCTTTTAAGGTGTTAACTGGTAGTGGAACATTTTTATCATGTACTCACAAATGTGAAAAAGTAGTGCTGGGAGTTCAGGGCTATGAGGTCACTGCAGATTTGTTTGTTGTAGAGATAAAAGGATCCGATGTAGTGTTGGGAGTGAGTGGTTGGCCGAATTGGGAGCTGTCATGATTGATTACAAGGACTTAACAATGTCCTTTATGAGAGATGGGGAGAAGATTGAATTGCAGGGAGAACCTATGATAAAAAATGACCCTCTTAGTAGAAAAGAATTACAGAAGTTATCTGACACGAATACCATCTATTGTCTTTATTAGTTACAGAAGATGGAACCATCCTGTCCAGGTCAGAAATGAATGTTCCTCAACAAATTTTGGAATTCATGAAGAAGCATTTTGTGGTAGTTGAAGGGACCCCAACATTGAAGAACCAACAAAACTACCCCCACCAAGGGACATTGATCACCAAATAATCTTAGACCCGGGTGCCAAATTACCCGTGAGTGTAGGACCCTATAGGTATCCTCACTTCCAAAAAGCAGAGATAGAGAGGTTGGTAGCAGAAATGAAGAACACTGGTATTATAAGAGAGAGTCACAGGTGCTTCTCTTCACTAGTATTACTAGTCAAAAATAAAGATTGGACTTGGCATTTTTGTATTGATTATCGAGCACTCAAGAATATCACAGTGAAGGACATTTACTCAACAATATCAAAAATAAAGATCCTCATTTCTTATAACTACGATAGATGAGATTTTGGATGAACTCCATGGAGCTACTCTTTTTTCGAAGTTAAATCTCATATCTGGTTACCACCAGATAAGGATGAAAGAAGAAGATATACATAAGACTGCATTTCGAACTCATCTAGGCCACTATGAATTTGTGGTCATGTCATTGGATTGACTAATGCACCCTCAACTTTTCAAGCAATAATGAATAAGACTTTTGCTCCTTATTTGAGACATTTTGTCACAGTTTTCTTTGATGACATATTAGCTTACAGCTGTCAGATCATGTTCAGCACCTTTCTTTAGTCCTTCAAGTACTAAAGCAGCACTGCTTGTTTGCAAAATTGTCCAAGTGCAGTTTTTGCAGGGAATCTATTGATTATCTGGGTCACATTTTTAGTAAACATGGTGTACATGTGGACCAAAAGAAGATTAAAGCTATGACACAGTGGCCTACACCTCAATCTGTTAAGCAACTTAGGGATTTTCTAGGCCTTACTAGTTATTACAGAAAGTTTGTGGCTAATTATGCCCAAATTACCTTCCCTCTGACTGAGTTGTTGAAGAAAAATCCGTTTAAGTAGAGCAAGGAAGCCAACTTAGCTTTTAACAAGCTAAAATTACAGATGACTGAGGCACCAGTTCTTGCACTTCCCAATTTCCATAAACTTTTTACAGTAAAGACTGATGCTTCGACTATAGGTATAGGTGCAGTCTTATCTCAAGAAAGCCATCCTCTAGCATATTTTAGCAAGAAATTTTTTTTAAAAGTTGTCATTATCTTTAACTTATATTAGGGAACTCTATGCAATCACTCAGGCAGTAATGAGTGGTGTCGTTATCTTCTTAGGAAGAGGTTTACAATAAAAACAGACGATAAGAGCCTTCGTGAACTAATGCATCAGGTCATACAAACCCCAGAGCAATAATTCTATCTTGCTAAGCCTATGGGATTTCAATATGATATTATTTTTTATTCTAGAGCATCCAACAGAGTGGCTGATGCTTTATCCAGAAAAGAGGAGGAAACGGATGGCAGTGGTTCTGAGTTAGACACTATATATCATCTCAGAATGTCATCATGGGGTTTTGGCAGATTTAAGAAGAGCTAATATGGAGCAATAGGAAATGGTGGGGTTACACAAAAAGTTTGAACATTGAGAGCTTTCAAAAGCTTTCTCAGTACAGGAGGGTTTGCTGAAGTTCAATGATAGATTTTTCATACCTGAAGACTCCAATTTAAAGCAACAAGTACTCCATATCTTTCATGATAGCCGTTTAGGAGGACATGGAGGTATTAAGAAGACATACAAGGCAATTGCAGAGGTTTCTTTACTGGCAACACTTATTCAAGGATGTAGAGGATTTTGTGAAGAAGTGGATCATTTGTCAACAAACAACATACTGCACAGAAAAGAAGAAAGACACTTTGCAACCATTAACAATACCACAGACTCCTTGGGAGGACATTGCAATGGATTTTATTATGGGATTACCAAAGTCCTATGGACACACTGCAATTATGGTTGTTATAGACCGTCTAACTAAAGCAGCTTACTTTTGCGGTCTAAAAACAGGTTTTTCATCTAGCAAAGTGGCTACTCTTTCATTGATATGGTTTTCAAACTTCATGGTTTTCCTAAGACTATAGTAGTAAATAGAGACCCGATTTTTTTGAGTCATTTCTGGAGGAATTTGATGATGCAAAGTGGTACTAAGTTACTCCATGGCAGTGCATACCATCCAAAGACAGATGGCCAGAATGAGGTTCTTAATAGATGTTTAGAGCAGTACTTGAGGGCTTTCACACTTCAGCAACCTACTAGTTGGTTTAACTTGCTTTCTTAGGCTGAATTATGGTATAATTATTCTTTTCACTCAACAATAGGAATGACTCCATTTCAAGCATTGTATGGGATCAATCCTTCTCCAATTCCCTCTTACAAGACAGGGTCTATTATATTGAGACTTTATATGATTTACACAGAACCGGGGAACAATTACAACATTAGTTGCAATTCAATTTGCAGAAAAGCACAATCCAGAATGAAAAAGTTGGCAGATCAAAAAAGGAAGGAAGTCACGTTTGAAGAAGGTGATTGGGTATTAGTTAAACTCCATCACTACAAGAATTCAATATGTCCATCATTACAAGAAGAGTTCAGTAGGTAAACTATTAAGTTTTAAGCTTGCCAGAAGATTTTATTGGCCTTTCAAGGTTATTAGCAGAATTGGACAGGTGGCTTATAGATTACAGCTTCCATAGGATAGTAGAATACATCCTGTTTTCCATGTTTCTTTACTTAAGAAGTTTCATGGCTTGCCAATAGACAATGTCACTCAAATTCCAGATGACTTTGAAGTTTACAGTGATCAACCTAGTCGTACTGTGGCTAGGAGAAGAGTAATCAGGGCCTACAAGTATTGGTTGAATGGTCTCATAAACCGAGAGAAGAGGCAACTTGGGAAGATTGGTCTGTACTTCTCGAAGCCTTCCCTTCCATCAACCTTAAGGACAAGGTTGTTTTTTATGATGGGGATAATGATGCGATGCACGGTGATGTGAGTCAAATTATGCGAGCTAGACCATAAAGGCTGAGAAGGTCTCCTACGTGGACTAAGGACTTTGTTATGAAGTAAGGTGAAGTTCTAGAAGAAGTAGTTACAAAAGTAGTTTGAGTCTTTTATTTCATTGTTTCTGTTAGTAGAGTGTATAGGACATAATAAATACAGAATAGGAGACTTAGTGAAGTATGTGGCAAGTGATAATTGATGGAGTTATAAATAATTGGTAAAAATATTTAAAGACAAGAACAAATGCCCAAAAAAAGAAGACAAAAGTCTTGAAACAAAATTAAACAGCACAAGAAAATTTAATTTCTTTATGCTACACCAAATATTTAAAACCTAAGAGTTATAAATAAATAGTTATTCAACTTTTCTTTTTACCATTTTTATTAAACTTCAAATTATTCTTAAAAAAAAGTCTTTTTTAATGGAAGCTAATTTCCCCAATTTTTAACAATGCAGTTTGGTTTTCCTCCTAATGATTTTTCTCCCCTACCAAATGTGAGCTCCTTGAAATAAATAAATTTGTTGAAAAAAACAAAAGCATTTTAAAATTGATCAAAATTGATACTCTATAACCAAAATTACCAAAAAAATAAATCAAATTTGGTTTGGTTTAAATATATTTCTAATATTTTTATTCTGTTTGTGATTTGGTGTGTCAGAACATCAAATCAAATAGTTTATATATATAATTATAATATATATATTATTTATATTAAAAAAATCACCTCGAAACATATTATTTTTAAAATATTTATTTTAATTTTGATTATTTAACTTTTTAAAAATGATACATACATATATATATATATATATATATGTATGTGTTCACATGCGTGTTTATTGTATGTATGTTTAATGTTTATAATCTCATTTATAATCTCAACATAAATTATATTAAATTATTTTATTTTAATATTTAATTTTTTTGCTTGTACTAGATTAATTTTTTCAAAAAATTATATTAAAAATTTATATTTAAAAAATTAGATTAATTAGTTTATATTATATTTTTTAAAAAAATTTAACTTAAAAATTAGTTTTATTTTATAATTATTTAGACTAAATTTAAAATAATAATGTAATTGTTATTTACTCATTTTTAAATTTTGTTTGGATACGTATTAATTGAAAACATCCATGATTTTATCTTGTTCGTTAATGAAATATTTCGGTATTTTCTTGTTGTTTATTTGTATTTATATATTAAAAAAATTACTTATTTTCTTTGATCGATAAATTCAAACTAAACCGCCGACCACGCCTAGTATGCACTATATGGGCATTCCCTTAGGTAGAGCTAGTTTAGTCTTGTGCAAATTCTAGAAATCAACTCATGGGATCAAATTTAGCCGAAAGAAAGAAAATTAAGTTTTAGAGAGACCAAAATTCACTTCAAAACTTAAAATTAAATTATACACTAGTAAATCTGGGACTCAAGTCTCATATTTTGTATTAATTTGAGTAATAAAAAAAAAGATTTTATAGTTATAAATTATTTCACATATTTTTTTGTATAAAACAAAGGGGCAAGACCTATATTACAGTTCATTTGAAACACATGAAATATTTAAACTGCATTAGGACAATTAAAATATTTGAAGTAATTAATGATTAAAGAATTGAAACTTGGTAGCTACTCTCAGTCTTCGTCATTCTCATTGTCTTTAATTAGGTTGAATTTTCCACCACCTATATTTCTTCTCATCTCCCCTCCATCCACTTGCTTCCCTTGAAACTTGAAAGTTCAATTTCTACATATCCTTTCTCTAGCTCTAACAATTCATTCTCATCCCTCTCTCTCTCTAGATCTCTCTGGATCTCTCTTTCTTTGTACGAAAATCATTAGCCTTTCCATTTTTATGCACAGATATGGATGGATCTCAGAGTATTAATTCTCTTTAAAGAACAGAAATCAGTGGGATGTTTTGGTAAGCACAGATCATGTTCTTTTTCTCAGCCACAGAGGTAAGATTTGGCCGAGAAATCGCTGTCCATGATGGATTATATAATATATGATTATTTTTCTCAGCCTCCCATAGATCTCATTATTTAGCATTAATTCTTTATCTAAAGCCATATCAATTTTCTAAATTAAGCATATGCTTCTGGTTCTGGGTTTATATATGGATAATTAATTAGCTTTATAAATGGATTACTAAAGTTATCTGAGACGGTGCATGATGCTTCAACAAAATGATAGATTTTGAATTTTACGGAGACGTGGCAAAAGGATAGCAATTGGATGAAATAAACTGTCAGGATGCTTCGAACGGCAGAAAACTGCACAAAGGTCGGACGGCAGAGGATCCAAACGCCAAATATATCAAGTTAACAAAAATATATTGAGTCACAAAAGCAACATATTAAGCCACAAGAAAAAAATGGAAATGAGAGAGCAACTAAAGCAACTTCAATATGAAGCCACAAAAGCAACTAAATGAGAGAGCAATGACTCATCCTTTTACACCATATATACATGTTTTCGTGCATAACGGAATTTGCTATCAGCTGCTATAAAACGCACGGTTTTAATGAAAGATGAGGGAAAAAAATATATAACTGAACACGTGACAAGACTTGAGCCACGCAATCACTTGGATGGCTGAGATATGCTGAACAGAATAAGACAGCCGGGGTTTAGGACAGCACAGGATCTGTTCTCGTCTTTTTCTATGACAAATCAAAGAGATTATGCTGATGGGTTTCCGTCTTTGGAAGAGTAAAAACTAGGGCCACAGTGTGAACGTAATCAATGATGGAAAGAAACTTTTGCATAAAGGCTACTGTTTGATTTATATTGTCAACAATGTTTAAATACCCTTTTGCAGAGGCAACCTATCGAAATCTTTTAGCTTTTACCATTGACTATATATCCTGTGGAGTGCGTTATACAACTCAACTAATATTAATTGTGTGTTCATGTTTGGATAGGTACTGCTAGGTAAGAATTGCTTACATGAAGGGGCTGTGTTTAGCATCACTCCCTTTACGACATCTTGCTCCCTTTATTTGTTAATTGAAGATTGGAATTATGGTGTATTGATTCCCCCTCCATTACAACTAAATGAGAGAGCAATGACTCATCCTTTTACACCATACATGTTTTCGTGCATAACGGAATGCTTGAATGCTTGCTTGGCCAGAAGGGGAAATTTCTTCTTTCCTTTTTTGGCTATCAGCTGCTATAAAACGCAGAGTTTCAATGAAAGATGAGGGGAAAAAAAATATAACTAAACACGTGACAAGTACACGATCACTTGGATGGCTGAGATATGCTGAACAGAATAAGATAAACTGGATTTAGGACAGTACAGGATCTGTTCTGGTGTTTTTCTATGACAAATCAAAGAGAGTCTGTTGATGGGTTTCTTTCTTTGGAAGAGTGAAAAGGAGGGCCACAGTGTGAACGTCTTTAATGATAGAAGAAACTTTTGTTGCTAGCTTTCAGTCTTGATTCTTTGATTTATTATTATGTTTGATTCTTTAATGAAAAATATATATGTATTATACATTCTTTTTAAAAAAATTTTATTTTTATTAAAAAATCTTATAATAAAGTACTTACAAAAAAGTGCAGATATTTTTTTAAACAAGATTATAAAAGTAAATACAATATGGAAGAGGAGAAAAGTCTTCAGAATGTGGACTGAGAAAAAAAAATCGTATTCATATAAGAACTGCTTTCATAACAAGTGTGGACCTTAGCCAGCTAGCCATTTTTGAACTTTTAAGTGATCCATTTCAACTCTGAAGAACAATGAGAATTTAATATAACAGAAACAGCCTTTCGCATCAGGTATCGTTTCATAAAAGAAGGCAAAAAAGCCAAAAAGAAAAGACCAAATGGAAAAAAAAAAAAATCAAAGGGAAAAACATGATTAAAATTATGTTTAGTACAATTTATCAAAAATGATTTTAAAAAACACTTTTTAAAATATACTGAAAATGATAATGTTTTCGATATTTTCATATAATAAATAATGATATATTTGTAATTTTTTAAAAATAATTTTTTAATTATATAAATATTATCATTTAAACTCAAAAATCAATGAAAATTATAATTATTTAAGTTAATTGACGTAGAAAATGAGCCATATACCCTTAATCTGACACGTTTTAATTTTCGTGTTTGAATATTAGTTGCCAACGGACAAATTGCATTTTGGCTCCAATATATCAGGAATTCCTACTTGAACCTGATAATATATATATTTTTACTACTAATTGTCAATTAAAAAAGTATGTAACATGTGCAACGCACGTGCTCTCTACTAGTATATATATAAAGACGACGGTGCTGCCTTCTTTGCTCTTGACTTTGAGAAGGAATTCCAGCTTGAACCTAATAATATTCCTCCATGCAACGTTCGGCAAAGAAGCTATGGCGCGAAACTGCATGGCCTGCATGCGATGTGTTCATAAACCACCGTGGGGTGGACACGAAGAGGAACATCGTAGGGTTGTTACACGACAGCCTTGTCACGAAGCTCAGGATCGCAGCCTTCCTCGACAGCAACAATATGAGACCAGGAGACAAGATAATTCCCAGGATTGAGGAAGCCATTAATGGATGTAAGGTTGGTGTTGCTGTCTTATCTCCTCATTACTGTGAATCATATTTCTGTCTCCATGAGCTTTCCCTTCTCATGGAGGCCAACAAGAGACTTGTCCCCATCTTCTTTGACATTCAGCCCTCACAGCTTCGAGTTATGGACGCTGCAAAATATTCAGCTCAAGAGTTTCAAAGGTTCACTTCTGCTCTTAGGGAAGTTAGATATACTGTTGGAATCACCTTCGACTCTTCAAGAGGGTACATTTTCGATTTCACTTTCATTACACGAGGATTATAATTTTTTGTTGTGAAAAAATAAATTTTTATTATAAGAAGTTAGAGATTTATTTACAAATGACCAGAATATAATCAATGTGATGTTTAGGGACTGGGCGAAGCTTTTAAGGAAGGCAACGAATGCTGTCCATCTGAACTTGATTGAGGTAATGGAAGAAGAAAATCGGATGAGACAAAGCGTGGAAGCTAACATAAGCAAATGCCACAATAAATAAACGCATTTGGATCTGGACGACACAAATTAGCTTTGGCCATGTGATTTATCTCATTTTGAATCACTACATTTAAAGAGAGATAAAAAAATAAAAGAATATGAACATATTCTACATAAATTAGAGGCTAAATATTTTTTTTTTATTTTTTTAAATATAAAAAATGTATCATATGCTTCTGGTTCTGGGTTTATATATATATGCATAATTAATTAGCTTTATAAATGGATGAGTAAAGTAATTAGGATTAATTTAATTGTATTGTATATATATGGTTTTGATTTGTTCCCACAACTTAAATTTATGCGCTTGAGTTGTGACGGCTGACAGATCATCTAAAGAAAATCGATACTAGCTATCACTTCACTTCTTCAGATTTCTCAATTTTTTTTCTTTCATCTCTTCATTTTCTCAGTAAATTAATGCCATGTATTATATATATATATATATATATATATATATATATATATATATATATATATATCAGTAAATCTCTCAGCCCCATGAGATAAACTTTCCATGATTTTGGTATATAGTTACAATGTTCATATATTGAGCTTTTTGAATGCTTGGAAATTAATGTTTGGGGAATAATAGACAGAAAGGGAAAGAGAAGGATCTGGGAGTTTATTATTAATTCCAGGGGTCAATGAAGACTCTTTAAAAAAATTTTCATTATTAACAAGAATTGGAGGATTGTTCATAGAGGCTTCACTCTAGCTATTGATAACTACAGAGAATAATTGGCTTTCGCTATTAACAAATTAAAATAATTTTATTAAGGTTGCTATATCTTCAATAGTAAATTTTTATCTTCATTCTAGCTAGTCCAACTAAAACACAGGCATATATAATATTAATTTGTAGGATTGTTCATAGAGGCTTCACTCACTATTGTTCTTTAACATTTTTCACACAAGCATTATTCAAGATATAAGTAATTATAAAAATTATATATAAGTTTATTCATTAGTTTTTTATTTTTTACTCATGATATGTATTATATAATGATTAATTATTGTTTATAAATCTTTAAATTTTATGTAATGTACTTTAATTATTTTTTCTTATTTGTTTTCAGAATATTTAGAAAGTTAGTTTAATAAATTATAATTATTATCTTGTAAGTATTATTTTTTTAATTTAAAATATTATAAATTTTTTTTAAAAAAAGCCAACCTCAACCCAACTCTAAAAAAAAAAAATTAGTTAAAATAGACTCGGATCGAACTAATATCTTTGACACATCTAATTAAAATTGTACGTTGACGTCCCTTATTTTAATTAAAATTGTATAGGAAACATTCAATAAAAATGGATCATGCGTTGACTCTTAAATCCTAATTATCTCATCTTGCCTCAATCCCA
This sequence comes from Senna siamea, assembly GCA_031216115.1. NCBI lineage: Eukaryota > Viridiplantae > Streptophyta > Magnoliopsida > Fabales > Fabaceae > Senna > Senna siamea. Next base: position 22,719,733 of record CM062355.1, read on the forward strand.
CCCACCATCTCTCCCTATTATATATAGCGTGTAGAATTTAAACTTTTGACTAAGATATAAATAAATAAATATATATATATTTATATAACAAATTAACGAGCCTGGATATTGACATCACCATTCTGCAGCAAATGAACAGCTTGTGAGAAAAACTACATATGTAAGCACATTAAGGCTTCAATTCCAAAACAGTTCTGCATATATATGCTTCGGTTCTTATTGTACACCAATTTTATTAAAAAAACCAAAAATCGTTATGTGTTCTGTAAGAACCAATTGGCTTCGTGCTCATGAGGGGGACCAATATATTGGTTTGTGCTCGCGTTTCTTGAAAGAAAAATTGCTCTTTGGCAGCTTCCCCTCCTCTTCCTTTATGTAATCTTCTCTGTACCTTTTTTTTCTAGTTTCTTGTTCCTTTTTTTATTTTATGAAAATTACGTAATTAATTAAGAGTATTATATTAGAAAGTTATCAAGTTAAATTAATAATAATAATAATAATAATAATAATAATAAATATTCCACAGCTTTAGCTTGACTCAATTAAAACTTTGATTCATATGTTCAAGCAAAGAGAATGAAATTATCTTTTTGGAGTAGTCTAGCAAGAAAATGAAAATTAATTCAACATATGTAGATTAATTTGTGGTTTGGGAATTATGCAAAATAACTAAGTGATCAACCCCACAAACTTTTTTCAAAGTTATTTATACATACTGTTCATTTGGATACGATAGGAAGTGGTTGATGTACTTCTAGTGTACTTGTAGGATTGTTTGCAATTTGCATACCTATAAAAATTACATATTTCAATATAAAAATATAAAAATCAAAATGAAGAAATAATGGGTAACTTTTAATTTTTAATCAATTATAAAAATTATCTGTTAACTATTAAATACTTTTATTTTTTTGTAATTAAAAAAAATTAAATTTAATAATTATTATTATCTCTACTTTTAAATGTAAATAACAAAACAAAATAAAAGAGCTGTCTTTTTTTATTTTTGGATATGAATAACCAAAAAAATTTCTCAACCTATCTTAATTATTTTGGTGCACATGTACATATATGGGATGTCACTTTTAAAAATTGAAGTCTTTCATTTTTTTTTAAATTTTATTTTATGAAAAGAAAAAATAAATGTGCACAATGCAAACAATATAATTCACTCCTATTAATAGTAAATTTGTGATAAAAATTTTTCTAGTGGAACCCATAACTCATGATGGAGAAAAGATCGAAATAAATGCTCACATTGCAAATAATTTACTCTTATCAAGAGTAAATTCATAATCAAACTTTTATTAAAAATGTGTGCCTATTAAGAATAAATTTTGCATATAATTATTGTAATTCGTTAATAGTAATAATAAATTTGTGTTTATATAAAAGAATTTACATATTTTTGTAGATTAAACGTAGATACTGATACATTTAAAAATAAATAAAAATTTTAATATATTTCTATACAAAAGTTTATTTTTTCTTTTTTTAAAATAATAATTTTATTATTCTAGGAATAGGAAGTTTCATTGGTTGACTTCGTACGTCTTCCTGAGCTAGACGTGTTTGATATGACGAGAACATCAAGGTTTAATTTAATTTATTTTTTATTTTGTTATAAAAACAGTCATGTAAAATATATACATTTATCAATGAAAGTTGGGATTTTGATCTATTAAATAGGACAAAGAGGTAAAATTTTAAAAAATAAAAATTTTTAAAAAATAAATGATATAGAAATAAAAAAAATTAAGTTTTAATAAGCTCACGAGAAATATTAATTTTATAAAAATATTATATTTTATTTTGTGAAACATATTTAAAAAATGCATTTATATTTAATTAAAAATAGTTTAAATAGTAAAAAGGGGTGAGCGCAAACTGTAGATGTCAACTGATTTGAGGTAAGAGCATAACACAATTTCTTCTAGATAGATGCAGAAAAGGATTTTTTTATTTTTTATCATTTGACTTATGCGACAAAGAGTCTCACACATAAGTTAGATTAGTATTTTATTATCTTTAAATAAAATTTTAAATTTAAATTATATATATATAAAAAATTTATTATTAAAAGAATTTTAATTTTATTATAAAACTTTTGTTAATTCAAATAAAATTAATCATAGTTTAATAAAATTTTAATATTAATAATTTGGACCCAAAAAAAGTCTCACATATTTCTTGGTAGTAAATTTTATTATACTATTTATTTAAAAATATATCTTTATGTGTTCCCAAATTTTGTCCAAAACTGAAAGGTATGGTTTTTCTAACAAAGGTTTTTACACTCAAGGCCTCCCATTGGGCCAACAGAAAAACATGAAGGCCTCCCAAAGCTATTGTATTTCATTGGACCCAATGTACCCCAGGAAAGATGGTCTAGCCCAAATCTAGAGAAGAAAACCCAGAAATATAAATAATTGGTAAAAATATTTAAAGACAAGCACAAAAACCAAAAGAAAAAAAGAAAAGACACAAGTATTGAAACAAAATTGAACAGCATAAGAAAATTTATTTTCTTTATGCTATATGACACATATTTTAAGGCCTAAAACTTATCAATAAATAGTTATTCAACTTTCTTTTTACCATTTTGGTTAAACTTCAAACTATTTTTTTTTTTTAAAATCTTTTTCCTTTTAGTGGAAGCTAATTTTCCAAATTTTAACAATGCAATTTGTTTTTCCTCTTAATGATTCTCCTCCCTTACCAAATGAGCTCCTTGAAATAAATAAATTTGTATTTAAAAAATAACAAAAGCTAAGCATGCACTATATATAATAGTCATTCCCTACTAGTTTAATTTAGTCATGTGCAAATTCTAAAAGTTAACTCAGAAGATTGGAGTTTAACCGAAAGAATAGTTTTATAGAGACCGAAAATTCACTCCAAAACTTAAAATTATACACTTGTAATATAGAACTCAAGTCGTCTCATTTTTTGTATTAATTTGAGTTATAAAAAAAAAGATTTTATAGTTATAAATTATTTTACATATTTTTTTTAAAACAAAGGGGAAAGAACTATTTATTTGAAACACATGAAATATTTAAACTGTATTAGGACAATTAAAATATTTGAAGTAATTAATGATTAAAGAATTGAAACTTGGTAGCTACTCTCCAGTCTTCATCATTCTCACTGTCTTTAATTAGGTTGAATTTTCCACCAGCTGTATTTCTTCTCATCTTCCCTCCATCCACTTGCTTCCCTTCAAACGTGAAAGTTCAAATTCTATTGTCTCCCTAGCTCTAACAATTCTCTCTCATCCTCTCTAGATCTCTCTGGATCGGATCTCTTTTTATTATTTGCAGGAAAATTATGAGGCTTTCCTTTTTTATGCACAGATATGGATGGATCTCAGTGGAATATTTCTCTTTAAACAACAGAAATCAGTGGGATTTTTTGATAAGCACAGTTCATGTTCTTTTTCTCAGACACAGAGGTAAGATTCGACCCAGAAATCGCTGTCACTTGTGGATTATATAATATATGATTAATTTTCTCAGCCTCCCATAGATCTCATTATTTAGCATTAATTCTTTAATTAAAAACCCATATGAATTTTATAAATTAAGTATATGCTTCTGGTTCTGGGTATATTATATATGCATGATTAATTAGCTTTATAAATGGATGAGTAAAGTAATTAGGATTAATTTAATTGTATATATATGGTTTTGATTTGTTCCCACAACTTAAAAATAAGCGCTTTTGAGTTGTGACTTCTGACAGATCGCTAAAGAATATCAATACTAAGCCATCACTTCACTTCTTCAGATTTTCTCAATTTTTTTCTTTGATCTCTTCATTTTCTCAGTAAATCTCTCAGCCCCATGAGATAGGTATATATAGTAATTATCTCTTATTTTTTTCCTAAAATCTCTCTCTCTCTCTCTCTCTCTCTCTCTATATATATATATATATATGTTGTTGTGTGAATATATTACTCGTATAACTCAGAATTACAGCCTGACGATGAAATGGAACCTCGTCTTACTTGGCATCTAAATGTAAGTTTCTTCTGTAATCAAACTTTCCATGATTTTGGTAGTTGCAATGTTCATATATTGACATTCCTCTATTTTAACAATAGCCTAAAAGTGTATCTAATAACCACATATTTAATATCTACAGATATTTACAGTTATTCAAAATATAAATTCAGAGATTTTATAGCAAATTCTTTTTTTCGCTCTTCCAAGTTGCCTAATTTGTCACAAAATTCCTTTCGGCATCTTGCAACAAAACATATTACAATCTTAGCTATTTTCTAGGTATACCCTATTCTTGGTCATCTGAATCAACAATTTAATAAGATTTAAGATATTCTAATAGAATAATTTATAATTTAATCAATTTAAAATAGTTATAAGTTTAGCTGTGACTCCAGCACAAAAAATAATTCCCCAATATCAATTCTAACACATATGTGAATTATCAATTACTTTCAAATCAATAAACAAGGAAAAATATCTAAATTTATGAGAGTATAGTATCAATTTGTCAGAAAAATCATTGTTCTCAATAATGCCTATAAACCAATCACCCGAAAATAATGTCATATTTTGTGAGTATAATCCGTAAGACCAATCACTACTCAAGGATAGGTGAGTATCAACTTCTAAGGCATCTTTGGGTATGTGCACACTGCTAGTCTCATTCTCTTACTCGACTATACGGCAAAGATATACACATAGTCAACTAATACCAAGGGTTATAGGATATAAACCAACACGTCACTCAGTATAGACCATCCACCCTTTACTCTTTAAGTCTTTCATAGGATTGTCTTGGTTTAACGAGTAATCCCTAATGAATACAGACCAATTATACGAAAACAAATAACTTTGAAAAAGGGGTTTGCATAAGAAACATTCAACAACCGTCCCATACCAGTTATAGAATGTCTACCTTAAGTTTCACCCGTCCCTATGAGCATATAACCTAATAGCCCATCTCATCAAGCAGCAAAGAGTATCTTTATACAAAAAATATTTCTATACTTGTGTAAAAATCATACATTTCTCAACTCAATTTTAGCACACATTTCCCATTTCAATCAAGAAATCTCATTTACAACAAGTAATTCACAACGTTATTTTAAAATAAGAGAGTGTAGATTACTATACCTTAACCTTTGTTCCTTTCTCAATTAAGGCTTTCCTCTTTCCTCTTACTTAGACTTGATCTCACAAGTCACCTTTTTTACTTCTTGTGAATAAATTCCAAATTCTCTAAGTTTCTTCTACAAGGATTCTAAAAAAAGCTACATAAATTTAACCATCCATTTCAATTATAATTTCTTACAATTAAATTCCTAATTCATCTCAAGGTTAATATTTTGCTATAAGACTCTCAAATTTCTTCTAGAACACTTTTGGAAGGCTAAATAAACTTAACACAACACAGAATTTCATAATTATATGGTTTTCTCTTATTAAATAGAAAAATAACAACATTTTCAATTTAGTCCCTGTAACTTTACTAACTTGAAAATAGCCCTTAAAATCATCAAAAATCTTCCAAATTTATATGAGTCTCCATGTAACTCAATATCATAGAAAACACCAAAATTTATAGAATTTCAATTCATTACCCAGACTTTCCACAATTTGCAGTTTAGTCCCTATCTTCCAAATAATGATTTTGCAATACTCCTTTCCTCCTATTTCCTAGTTCTATCCATTCATAAAAGCCTCATTGGAATCAAAATTTATAGAAAAGTATCAAATTCCTCAAATTTAGTCTATACCAAGAATTTCTAAAACTTTCAACTATCCTAAACCCTTGTCATATTATGCTGTCCAGCATGTCTCAGCCATCCAAGTGATCGTGTGACTTAGGTCTTGCCACGTGTCTAGTTATATTTTTTTCTTCATCTTTCATCAAAACTGTGCATCTTATAGCAGCTGATAGCCAAAAAAAAAAGGAATAGATTTCCCCTTCTCGCCAAGAAAACATTCACCTGCTGCAAATGCAATAGTGCACAATTTCTCCAAGCAAGCATTTAGCCATTTAGCCAAGCTCTCCTCTATATTCAAAGCGTACATACGGCAAGGATTTGTTTTATGTTTTACTTTCTATTAGAAGTCTATCTCTTGTAAGTCATTGTTCATGTCTGTGAAGTGTGTCTGTTCAACGGTGTGCTTATTATGAGGCACCGCACTTGCAGGTCATTTACTGACTATTAAATATTACATTGTATAAAGGCTACAGTATGATTTATTTTGTCAACAATGGTTTAATATCTTTTTGCAGAGGCAACCTATTGAAATCTTTTAGCTTTTACCATTGACTATCCTGTGGACTGCATTATACAACCCAACTAATATTGTGTGTTCATGTTTGGATAGGAACTACTAGGTAAGAATTGCTTGCAAGAACGGGCTGTATTTAGCATCACTCCCTTTACCACATCTTGCTCCCTTTTAAGTGAAGATTGGAATTATGGTGTATTGATTCCCCCTGTATTACATTGCATACCCCAAAAGTCTATGTTTGAGATTCAAATTACACCCAACAGTTATGGGAAGTCATGCATGAGATTCAAATTTCACTGCATTTATTTATTAGTTTTGTGAAATGTTGTAATTGTACCATTATGGGTTAGGATTGTAATTTATTGTGGTTGATCATAATGTTTCTTCATTTTCTATTTTGTTACCATATACTCGAAAAACTTATGGGATATAATTTTAATATTTGACTCTGATCTTGTTGCTGGTATTTATGTATTGCCAAAATTATAATTGAGTTATAACTTTATGTATTTTAAGCAAAGATAAAGATCTTCATCTATTTGAAAATCAAGATCTTTATCTATTTTAAAATAAAGATATATCCATTTTTCTCATAAATCACTCAAAATAATTAGACCAAGTGAGCCACAAAAACAACGTATTTAATACAAATATATCGAGCCACAAATGTATCAAGTTAACAAAAATATATTGAGCCACAAAAGCAACATATTAAGCCACAAGAAAAAAAATGGAAATGAGAGAGCAACTAAAGCAACTTCAAGTGGACGAAAATATGAAGCCACAAAAGCAACTAAATGAGAGGTCAATGACTCATTCTTTTACACCATACATGTTTTCGTGCATAACGAGGAATGGTTGAATGCTTGCTTGCAATAGCTGAATGTTTGCTTGGCCAGAAGGGGAAATTTCTTCTGTACTTTCTTTTGCTATCAGTTGCTATAAAAAACGCACAGTTTTAATGAAAGATGACCCAAAAAACAAAACTTGACAAGACTTGAGCCACACTGTCACTTGGATGGCTGAGATATGCTGAACAGAGTAGGATAGTCGATGGGTTTCCTTCTTTGGAAGAGTGAAAAGGAGGGCCACAGTGTGAAACGTCTTTAATTAATGATAGAAGAAACTTTTGTTGCTAGCTTTCGGTCTTGATTCTTTTATTTATTATTATCTTTCATTCTTTAATAAGAAATATATATGTATTATACATTCTTTTTTAAAATTTTTTATTTTTATTAAAAAAATCTTATAATGAAGTACTTACAAAAAAGTGCAGATGTTTTTAAAACAAGACTGTAAAGTAAATAAAATATGGAAGAGGAGAAAAGTCGTCATAACGTGGACTGAGAAAAAAAAATCGTATTCATATAAGAACTGCTTTATCCATATCATTTCATAAACATGATTAAAATGAGAATTTAATATAAAAGAAACACGCTTTGGCATCAGGTATCATTTCATAAAAGAAGGCAAAAAAGCCAAAAAGAAAAGAACAAAATGGAAAAAAAAAATCAAGGGGAAAAACATGATTCAAATTAAGTTTAGTACAATTTATCAAATATTATTTTAAAAAACAATTTTTAAAATATACTGAAAATGATAATGTTTTCAATAATTTCATATAATAACTAATGATAAACTTGTAATTTTTTTAAAATAATTTTTTAATTATATAAATATTATCATTTAAACTCAAAAATCAATGAAAATTATAATTGTTTAAGTTAATTGACATAGAAAATTATAATTGTTGCCAGTGGAAAAATTGCGTTTGGGTTTCAATCGATTCCGAATTCCTACTTGAACCTAATAAAATATATGTTTTTTACTATTAATTGTCAATTAAAAAAGTAGGTAACATGTGCAACGCACATGCTCTCTACTAGTATACATATAAAGACGACGGTGCTGCCTTCTTTGCTCTTGACTTTGAGAAGGAATTCCAACTTCAACCTAATAATATTCCTCTATGCAACGTTCGGTAAAGAAGCTATGGCGCGAAACTGCACGGCCTGCATGCGATGTGTTCATAAACCTCTGTGGGGTGGACACGAAGAGGAACATCGTAGGGTTGTTACACGACAGCCACGAAGCTCAAGATCGCAGCCTTCCTCGACAGCGACATGAGACCAGGAGACTGTTGGGACATCCCTCCTAAATTGAAAAGATTTTTAAAAATTTTAGAACATTTTAAAGAAGAGTTCTAGAAAAATGTAGAATTCTCTATAAGTTTGTAAAATTCTTTAGAATATTCTAAAAATGTGTGAAACCTTTTGGAACCTTGCTGAAGAATATGAAAAAATGTGAAAGGAAATGGAGGAGTATAGAGACTTCATGAAATCTCTAAAATAAGGAGACATGTGTGGAGAATTCTAAAGAGTTAATTTCTACCCTTGGATGTAATTAATCTCTATCATTCATTGTGGAGATAGAGTAGTATAAATATGAGTGGAAGCCTTCATTTCTATGTAATCCAATCCAAAGAGAAAAATAAGTCACTACCTAAAGTGAGAGTTAGAGAGCCTCCTTGAGAGAAAAGTGAGATAGCTTGAGAAGTCCCAAACCTTAAGCTTGAGTGAACCACCAAAGTGTGAGATAATTTTGTAAAACATTCATTCTTGTAATCCTACTATTCCTTTGTATAGTAAAAGAACCTCTATATTAGAGGATTATAAACTCTTGTGCTTCTATTACTATCCTAATTTCTAAGTGCCCATCTTAACCTCACGAAGCGGGAAAAGTCGAGTTTTTCCCAACAGAGACAAGATAATTCCCAGGATTGAGGAAGCCATTAATGGATGCAAGGTTGGCGTTGCTGTCTTATCTCCTCATTACTGTGAATCATATTTCTGTCTTCATGAGCTTTCCCTTCTCATGGAGGCCAACAAGAGACTTGTCCCCATCTTCTTTGACATTCTGCCCTCACAGCTTTTGAGTTATGGACACTATAAAATATTCAGATCAAGAGTTTCAAAGGTTCACTTCTGCTCTTAAGGAAGTTAGATATACCGTTGGAATCACCTTCGACTCCTCAAAAGGGTACATTTTCGATTTCACTTTCATTATACGAGGATTATAATTTTTTGTTGTGAAAAAAATAAACTTTTATTATAAGAAGTTAGAGATTTATTTACAAATGACCAGAATATAATTAACGTGATGTTTAGGGACTGGACGAAGCTTTTAAGGAAGGCAACGAATGTTGTCCGTTTGAACTTGATTGAGGTAATGGAAGAAGAAAATCGGATGAGACAAAGTGTGAAAGCTAACATAAGCAAATACCACAATAAATAAAGGTATTTGGATAAACCTTTTCTGAATGAATTGAGTACTAAATATTTTCTAAAAACAATTTGGTGTCAAAAATTACTTTTGTATGTTCTTAATATAATTAATAGGTCAAAATTGATCATTATGCGTCCTTACTGATACAAAGAAAAAAGAATATATACAAATTGTGAACGTGCATACGTATCTAATGTATACATAAACTTTGGACTAATGATTAGAAATTCCATCCAAGGCCCATTTGAACAGAAATGAGGAAACAAGTCTCATTCACATGCAACTACCTATCATGTAACAACAGTTGCAACCTAAACCTTGATTTCCATCACCCTCCCTCCAGAAATCCACCACGAAATTACTTCTCACTCGGAAAAACCCAAAAGATGGCAACTTCTCTATCAAATCAGCCTACGTACTCTCACACCATAACAAAAAACAATGACTCAGATAAAACCTCTCCTGGATTCAAGGCAAAACTTACAAGTCAACCACACTTTCTTCAGCTCAGACATTCACACCTAACTGGAAGCTGCGTGAGAGGTGACGACAATAGGCGACACACTCCGGCAAGCTTCTGCGGCACTGTAGGGTGGCAACACATGACGATTTGGTGGGCAGATAGAGGTTGAGCAATGTGAAGGTGAGAGATGTGAGAGAAAGTAGGGAGTGAGCGGGAGAGAGAAAGAAATGGGAAGAAAATAGAGAGATATGGGTTTTAAAGTTTCTAAAGGCATTTTGGTTATTTTTTACTTTACTTCAGATAAATTTTGGATAAATTTTCTGAGTTAGACAAAATTATGAAATATCATAGGAGAGATTTGAGAATTTTTAAAGTATCTTAAGCCTACTAAAAATATCTACCAAGTTTCTCAAGGCAGATAAGAATTTCTCCATCAGATATAATTTTATTTCAAAAAATTCTCAAATTTAAACTACGAGCCCAAAAAAAATTTCTTAATCACTTCCCAACAATATTTCAAGGTTTCTACTTATTTTATCCTAATTATTTAATTTTTAACTAGGTCATTACAATAAGGGTATTTTACTAGTAAAGTAATTAGGGTAATTATCAAAAGATATACTTGAAAAATCCTCTTACACTTAGGCTCAACATCAATAAACTTTTATGCCACTAGAAAACCCGATGAAGGCTCAGCACACTTGCTTTTACTCCACTTAGTACTTTTCTAAAACTCACCCTCATCCTTACCAATGCTTAATCAGTAACCATTGGCTTAAGTCAATATCAACCTTACTGACTCCTTCTTCTAGAAATCCCAACAAGATTCTTTGACAGAAGGAATCTTGAAAATAAAATTCAGAATATAATAAATGTTCCCAAACTCACTAAGAGCAATAAAAGCTTTTGTAGCACAAGAATAAGGAGAAGAGAATTTTCAAGGTGGAAACTTTTATGATCAACTTAATGGTGCAACTTCAATCTTGAATTCTCCTCATCTAACGCTATTTAATACTCTTAGAAAACTAGCCATTTGGAGAGCTCATTTGAATTGTGAAGCCTTTTAATAAATGCATCAAGAGACATTGGAGCCATCAATAAATGTAGCAATTAATTCCATGTTTTTTGCTAACCAATATCTTCTCAGCTTCATGCTGTTGCCAAGGATATTCTTTATTGTTCAGTAGTTTGTCTCTCCATATGCTCGTTAAGTCTTCTGCATTGCCAAAGTAGGATGCTGTCCAGCTTTGACTTTCATTATCGAGGCATGCATGCACCATGCTATTTTTGTTCTTGAAAATCTGTTGCAGACCTTGATGCTATTACTCTAGTGCACTATTCTGCTTATGAGCTGCAAAGTTGGCTACTATTGCACTACTGCCTGCTCTGCAAGTTGAGGCTGCAGGTCTGGTCTACTACAAGTTACTATATTTTGTGCCTACTCCTTCGTCAAATTCATGCTGCACATTTCCTAACACTTTTAAGAAAATTTTTTCAAACGACTTCATTGTTCCACCCATTTTCTTTAAGTTTTGAGAAGATGTTTTCGTTTAGGCCTTAATCATGGGTTTTTCAGAATATTTTAGAAAGAGGATTTTTATAACACTTAGACTTGTTGTTAATTTGAAAATCATTAAGCTTCGTAAATATTGGCCAATAAGAATATTGGGCTGATGGCAAATTGTGGATAAAAATATATTGGGCCATATTTCTATGGGCTTAAAATAATACCTTGTTAAAATGATTTTGGGCTAAAATCATAAAGGCAATCTTTGAAAAATAATTTTCATTATTCAAACACACAAATCCTTTAAAGTATGTTTCAACAATAAGGTTGAAATTTACAATGACCTCACAATCCATTTATTCTTTGCATGCAAGATATATACACATTTACATTTTTCATTTATGGGTTTTCATTTTAAAGTAGATACTACTGAAAAATCCTTGTTGAAGTTGTCTTTGCTGTTGGTTCAATAGACAGTTTCCTTAAGGTTTCAATTTCCTTTTTATTTGTTTTGGTTGCATAATGTAGAAGTATTTGTGGAATGGTTATAAAATGATGTAATTACTAAACATATATTTATACCTAAATAATTGTTGTGTTTTGACAATATAATAATTGCGTTTCCTTAAGTGGAGCGCATTGATGTAATAATTGTTGTTTTCTCCATGTAAAATAAAAGCACTCACAATTAATTATAACAAAATTAAGGTATAACAGCACTCAATTTCATTATAGTATATTATTTTTAACAGTAATAAAAAATACTAGTAAATGAATTGCCAATAAAATAATTGTTATCATGAAATATATTTATACGGTTGCATTTGCTCTTACAAGTTATATTGAGGAAAATAACAGTGCTTCTATATTTAATTAATACTATAATTAAGTGAAGATAAATGCTTGTATAAACTATAGTGACAATTGTTAGTACTTTTATTTCATTGAAAAAGTCACTAGACTGCCGCTTTAACTCTTCTCTCATCAGGTGGTCATTGATAGAAATGTTGAATTAAAAAATTTAACATTTGGTGGTCAAAGAATTGAAAGGTTTACAGCAAATTAAAAGGCTTTTGATTCAATACACCAATATATATATATATATATAACACATATTGTTGAAATCGAGTTATGACTCATAAAATCGTCCGATTCTAAATAATTAAAACATGTTAAATCGTAACAAAATTTAGAATCTAGTAAATTCGATTAAACTCAATAAATTCGAAGGTAAACTCATGATTTTACTTAGAAGTTTACTTTTTCCGTTTTACACTATGAAAAAAGCTCATTTGTGTGTGTGTGTATATATATTTGGTAAAAGTATGTTTATTCCTAAATTTATCCGTAGTTTGACTTAATCCATAAGAAAATTTATTAATCAAACATATTTAATCTAATTAAATACTTATGATGGAGACTATCATGATAAGATTTTTGAAGATTTTAAATTTTATTTTAATTTTTTTAGATTTGATTATGTATAGATTATCAATTAAAAAATGATGGATGATATTTAATTTGAATTAGTTATGTTTAGGTATTATATATTAAACTTTTATTATTTAAGTGAACTTAATATTAAGTATTTGTATATTTAAATTTATGTTATTTAAATTTTATTTTAATTGAACACTAATTATAATAGAAATATATCTTTTATAATTATTTATTAACATAAGTAAATTTTTGAGAGCTTACAAGTCAAGTTTATATGTAAAATTTATCTCTCTTTCACGAAATTAGTTAAAATCTGGAGTTTGATAACTTTATATATATTGTTGATTGCTCCGTGACTAATTAAAATTAGTATCCAATAAGATTAACAAGGTTCCAAGAAATAAGTCTTCGTATAGCTGTTGATTTTTCTTCCATAACGTAATTGGACGTGATGATCTTTTAATATGAAGACTTGGATTTCTGGAAATGTGTAGATTTAGAATCCCTTATCTAACAACTGAGAAACAAAAGACAAAGCATGCATCCACACGAGTAATCATCAAAGATATATATATATTTTTTATTAATATGCATATATATATGCATGATTCCACCAATTACAATCTTACAACTTAAACACAAATGACAAGCAAAGTAATTAAGAATAAGAAGCATCTTTCAGCTTGGGGTATTGTAATTTAAATTAAGCAATGCGTTCAAAAAAGATGGAGGTATGATCTGGGGTTAAAGACGCGTCTGAAAACACGAATCCAATAGTGTCTGCGTGGTGAAAGATGACGACGACGACGACGACCGTGACGATGAGGAACATGAACATGGACATGATCATCATGATCTTCTTCTTGCATGAAGAACAGGAGCAGATCACCAATTTGGACGTGGTGATCACGAACCACGTCAATCCAACCCCCTCCAATCAGAGGTGATGCAGTGAAAAGTGTAGATTTGGTTTCCACATGGATGATCAAAATACTCTTTACAAGCTAACTTAAAATAATCTTCACTTAACTAAATCTTCATCATTCATCATGTACTGAAAAACATCTGCTTAATTAGCTTATAACTGTATATCATGTATAATATACTCTTTACAAGCGGAAAAGTGAATGCTGTGGTTTTTGCAACAGAGCTTTGTTTCCAATCGAGGTTTTTACAACCAAAGGCCTCTCATTGGGCCAAACAGAAAAAGGCCTCCCAAAGAAATTGTATTTCATTGCTGATTCGACCCAATGTACCCTCCGTAAGATGGTCCAGCCCAAATCTAGAAAACAAAACCCAATAAAATAAATAATCGGTAAAAATATTTAAAGACAAGTACAAAGACTAAAAAAAGTCTTGAAACAAAATTTAACTTCTTTATGCTACAACACGTATTTTAAAACCTTAAACTTATCAGTAAATAGTTGTTCAACATTTTTAACCATTTGATTAAACTTCAAACTATTCTAAAAAAAAAAAAGATTTTTTAGTGAAAGCTAATTTTCCAAATTTTAACAATGCAGTTTGGTTTTGCTCTTGATGATTCTTCTCCCCTGCCAAATGAGCTCCTTGAAATAAATAAATTTATATTAGAAAAAAGAACAAAAGCTAAGCATGCACTATATATAATGGTCAATATTCCCTACTAGTTTAATTCAGTGATGTGCAGATTCTAAAAATTAACTCATGAGATTAGAGTTTAACCGAAAGAACAGTTTCAGAGAGACCAAAAATTCACTCCAAAACTTAAAATTATACACTTGTAATGTGGTACTCAAGTCGTCTCATTTTTTGGTGTTAATTTGACCACAAGAGGCAGCAGGTGGGTAGGGCGATTGGGACGGTTTGAAGCGTCAAAACGTTGTTACATGCTCCTTTATGGGGTGCACTCACTAGATACAAAAGGATGTAAAAATAAAAATATTTTTATTTTTATTTTTTAATTTTAAACAATTTATTATTTTTAACTTTAAAAAATAAAAAAGTTAGCAAATTCACAAAAAAGCCGGGAATTTTTGAAAAAGTTTGGAGCAAAGGTTGCATAAACATAATTAAACCAAGATAAAAGCCCCACTTAGCAAATTCCAAGTTCATTCCACAAAAAAAAAAAATTACCCATATTACCATGTATTTTAAATTACTTTTCACAAATTATTGTACCAATTCACCTTCTCCTTTCCAAGAAAAAAAAAAACCATATTACCATGTATGTATTTTACAATAATTATTGTGAACTTTAGTTCATATTGTGTATTTTAAATTTGGTTAAATTATTAGTATGATTTCTGTATTTTTTATTTAATTTTTAATATTTAAACTGTATTAGGACAATTAAAATATTTGAAGTAATTAATGATTAAAAAAAATAGTATAAAACGACGTCGTTTTGGACGGAAAGTCGTCACGGACAGCGTAGCCGAGAACAGCGTAATCAAGGACAATGTGGATGTTGGACAGTCCAAATTTTCCGAACGCATTAATTGTCCACCCACCACAGCTACGTCTAGCACGCAATGAGCTAGCTCTGTATATAGTTAGAGCTCTTACGGCTGAGGATCCAAAATCCTTCTTAGTTCACACAACTTAATAATTTTCTCTTTTTTTGAGATCATCGATCACAAATACACAAATAGTAATGGCACTAGAAGAAGTGTTTACTAAGGAGCTCAAGGACACTGATATCAATCACAGGTTGTCCTTTCCATCGAAAAACATAAACATTCTCCCACATGTTGCACAACAACGTGATCCTGTAGAGTTTTTGGTAAGCTGTGGAAAAAAAGAGTACAAATTTCGCTGCACAAGACGAAATATGGTGCCTCTCAAACCAGTTATACAAAAGGGCTGGTCTCGATTTGTTCGTGATAACCATCTCCGACCAGGAGACCGTCTCGAATTCTATGTTATCAAAGCGAATGATCAGACACGAAGACGCTATCATATCAAAGTTCGTCGGTGTGTGAAGACCTACGATGATGGCATTGGTCAGACAGAGCACTGGGATCACATGCATTATGCCATATCTTTACGCGTGAAGATAAAAACATTATCATTATAAAATTGGGAATCATTCACAAAGTTTTTGAATTATTTGCAAGCATTTCTCTCGTATTTTGAAATTGCATCTGATTTTATGTATATGGTGTATATTTTGTAGTTATATATCGCTATTGGGGGCAAAAAAAATGGGTGCATAAGAGCAGAATTCTGAAAAGGGAAAAAGAACGTAAGGAATTAAGTTTGTACTGTTTGTTGGTAGTCAATGGGCTATAAATTTTGCTTTTCACGTATAATTAATTAATAACGTAGTGGAGAATGTCAATCTGTCAGTTCCATGGAGGATTAAAAGTAAATTCTATCATTACGTGACCCATGAAGGAAATAATGACAGCAATAATTAATGAATTTAACTTCATAAATACGGCGTCAACATGTGTTTGATAATTGAAATCATATGGAATGGGATGAAAAATTTTCAAGTCGACAAAATTACGCTTTGGTCAAAAGTCAAAACCACCAGCACTATAGCTCAGCCCAAGAGGCTAGTTTCAAAGGCAACGAGCACATCTTTTGATTCATGAAATGCCTAGAACTATAAGTAGCGTTGAGAAAATTTAATTTTAAGGGAATATCGGTTTAATTTGATTTAACTGAAATTAATTAAAATCAATTCTTTAATTGAATACATTAGATACAAATTTATAAAAAATTGATTAATTAATTTGATTGATTTTAATTAGATGTTTTATAGTTAGATTTTTTTAAAATTGTCTTAAATTTTAATATAAGCTTTACTGTTGAAAATATTAACATTTTTTAATTTTATAGCACTTTTAATTAAAAATTAAGTATGTAATCCAATCAAAATTGATAAGTCAATTTAAATTGGATAAATTGATGTATAAATTATTGAATTAATTAAATAATTGTTAATAAAATGAAGCACTAAATTGATTTGGTTCATTCAATTTCTATATATTCTCCCTCTAGCTCTAACAATTCTTTCTCGTCCCTACCATTTCCCGGATATATAACAAAATAATGTAGTTACATAAAATAGATTCGATCGGTGACTATAAATATAGAATTGGTAGCCACATATGGAAATTAATAAGGTTCAAAACAGTATGTGATGTCTCATTATCTAATTTGCTTTTGATGGCTATGTTTTCTTCATTATCTTTTGGTCAACACAATAGATTCATTAATAGATTCACTATCGCATTGGTAGCCAAATACGGAAATTAATAAGGTTCAAAACAGTATGTAATGTCTCATTATCTAATTTGCTTTTGTAGAATGATAGATAGAAAAACTTTAGCTTGACTCAACTTTGATCCATTGACTGAAAATTACGTAATTAATTAAGAGTATTATATTATGAAGTTAACAAGTTAATTAATATTAATAATAATAGTAAATATTCTACAACTTTAGCTTGACTCAATTAAAACTTTGATTCATATGTACAAGCAAAGAGAATGAAAATATCTTTTTGGAATAGTCTAGCAGAGTGAAAAAAAAATGAAAATTAATTCAAAAAAATTTCTCAACCCATCTTAATTATTTTGGTGCGCATATGGCATGTCACTTTTTAAAATTGAAGTCTTTTATTCTTTTTAAATTTTATTTTATGAAAAGAAAAAATAAATGTGCATATTGCAAACAATTCGATCGTATTAATAATAAATTTGTAATAAAAATTTTTCTAGTGAAACCCATAATTTATGATGGAGATAAGATAGAAATAAATGCTCACATTGTAAATAATTTATTTATTTTTATCAAGAACGAATTTATAATTAAACTTTTATGAGAAACGTGTGCCTATCAAGGACATATTTTGCATAAAATTATTGTAATTCATTAATAGTAAAAAGGATTTGTGTTTATACAAAATAAAAAATTGACATATTTTTGTTGATTAAACGTAGAGAATGATAAATTTAAAAATAAATAAATAAATTTAATATATTTCTATACAAAATTCTATTTTTTTTAAATAATAATTTTATTATTCTAAGAATAGGAAGTTTCATTGGTTGACTTCGTATGTCTTCCTGAGCTTGACGTGTTTGATATGACGAGATCACCAAGGTTTAATTTATTTTATTTTTTATTTTCTCATAAAACAAGCCATGTAAAATATATACATTTATCAATGAAAGTTGGGATTTTGATCCAATAAATAGGACAAAGAGGTAAAATTTTACAAATAAGTTATATAAAAATAAAAAAATTTAGCTTAATTCATTCATGATAAGTTCATGAGAAATATTAATTTTATAAAAATATTATATTTTATTCTGTGAAACATATTTAAAAAATGCATTTATACTTAATTAAAAAAAGTTTAAATAGTAAAAAGGGATGAGAGCAAATTGTAGATGTCAACGGATAAATGTAATATCTATGCACAGTTATTTTACCGTATTGCCCTCCTCCTTAACGTTTATATATAGCTATTCTAAGACCTCTGGCGTATTTGAGGTAAGAGTGTGTCAAAATTTCTTCTAGATGGATGCAGAAAAGGATTTTTTTTCATCATTTGATTTGTGCGACAAAGAGTCTCACATATAAGTCAGATAAGTAGGTATTTTATTATCTTTAAATAAAATTTTAAATTTAAGTTTTATATATAAAAAAATTTTTGTTAAAAAAATTTTAACCTTGTTATAAAATTTTTATTAATTAAAAAAAATTAATCAGAGTTTAATAAATTTTTTAATATTAATAATTTGGACCCAAAAAAAGTATCACATATTTCATGGTAGTAAATTTTATTATACTATTTATTTAAAAATATATCTTTATGTGTTCCAAAATTTTTTCCAAAACTGAAAGGTATGGTTTTTGCGACAAAGGTTTTTACACTCAAGGCCTCCCATTGGGCCAGCAGAAAAAAATGAAGGCCTCCCAAACCTATTGTATTTCATTGGACCCAATGTACCCCAGGTAAGATGGTCCAGCCCAAATCGAGAAAAGAAAACCCAAAAATATAAATAATTGGTAAAAATATTTAAAGACAAGCACAAAAACCAAAAGAAAAAAAGAAAAGACATAGGTATTGAAACAAAATAAAACAGCATAAGAAAATTTATTTTCTTTATGCTATATAAAACACATATTTTAAAGCCTAAAACTTATCAATAAATAGTTATTCAACTTTCTTTTTACCATTTTGATTAAACTTAAAACTTTTTCTTTTAAAAAAAAAAACCTTTTTCTTTTTAGTGGAAGCTAATTTTCCAAATTTTAACAATGCAGTTTGTTTTTCCTCTTAATGATTCTCCTCCCTTACCAAATGAGCTCCTTGAAATAAATAAATTTACGTTTAAAAAAAATAACAAAATCTAATCATGCACTATATAAATATAAATATATATATATATATATAAAATAGTCATCCCCTACTAGTTTAATTTAGTCATGTGCAAATTCTAAAAGTTAACTCATAAGATTGGAGTTTAACCGAAAGAATAGTTTTATAGAGACCAAAAATTCACTCCAAAACTTAAAATTATACACTTGTAATATGGAACTCAAGTCGTCTCATTTTTTGTATTAATTTGAGTTATAAAAAAAAAGATTTTATAGTTCTAAATTATTTTACATATTTTTTTTAAAACAAAGGGGAAAGACCTATTTATTTGAAACACATGAAATATTTAAACTGTATTAGGACAATTAAAATATTTGAAGTAATTAATGATTAAAGAATTGAAACTTGGTGGCTACTCTCCAGTCTTCATCATTCTCACTGTCTTTAATTAGGTTGAATTTTCCACCAGCTGTATTTCTTCTCATCTTCCCTCCATCCACTTGCTTCCCTTCAAACGTGAAAGTTCAAATTCTATTGTCTCCCTAGCTCTAACAATTCTCTCTCATCCTCTCTAGATCTCTCTGGATCGGATCTCTTTTTATAATTTGCAGGAAAATTATGAGGCTTTCCATTTTTATGCACAGATATGGATGGATCTCAGTGGAATATTTCTCTTTAAACAACAGAAATCAGTGGGATTTTTTGATAAGCACAGTTCATGTTCTTTTTCTCAGACACAGAGGTAAGATTCGACCCAGAAATCGCTGTCACTTGTGGATTATATAATATATGATTAATTTTCTCAGCCTCCCATAGATCTCATTATTTAGCATTAATTCTTTAATTAAAAACCCATATGAATTTTATAAATTAAGTATATGCTTCTGGTTCTTGGTATATTATATATGCATGATTAATTAGCTTTATAAATGGATGAGTAAAGTAATTAGGATTAATTTAATTGTATATATATGGTTTTGATTTGTTCCCACAACTTAAAAATAAGCGCTTTTGAGTTGTGACTTCTGACAGATCGCTAAAGAAAATCAATACTAAGCCATCACTTCACTTCTTCAGATTTTCTCAATTTTTTTCTTTGATCTCTTCATTTTCTCAGTGAATCTCTCAGCCCCATGAGATAGGTATATATAGTAATTATCTCTTATTTTTTTCCTAAAATATCTAACTCTCTCTCTCTCTCTATATATATGTAGTTGTGTGAATATATTACTCGTATAACTCAGAATTACAGCCTGACGATGAAATGGAACCTCGTCTTACTTGGCATCTAAATGTAAGTTTCTTCTGTAATCAAACCTTCCATGATTTTGGTAGTTGCAATGTTCATATATTGAGCTTTATGAATGGTTGGAAATTAAATTAATGTTCGGGGAATGTATAATAGACAGAAAGGAAAACAAAAGGAAGTGGAAGGATATCGAATAATTTATGATTATCCTTTCAAAATTTTCTTCTCCTTTATATTTTTAAGATCTGACAAAGGAAAGAAAATTTATTATTTATTTTGTTTCTTTCTTTTCTCTCTCTTCTATTTCTAAACTCTTATATGTTTATAAAATTGTTTGAATTAACGTTAATTTCATCTATAAGCAATAAGTCTACAGATATATATACCTGGATCAAATTATATTAAATCCATTGTGATCAAAGTGCTCCTGATCAATCCAGTTTCTGCACTGGTCATCATTGTTTATTACAAATTAAAATAATTTTATTAAGGTTGCTATATATGTTCTACACCTGATTTTTTCAATAGTGAATTTTAATTTTATCTTCACTCTAGCTAGTCCAAATAAGACACAGGTATATATATATTTATATATATTCATAGATCGCTTCACTCGCTGTTGTTCTTAATTTGGCATTTTTCATAAGCATTAATTTTCTTCTCATCTTCTCTCACCCTTCACTTGAAATTATCTCAGTCTCAGAAACCTTTATTCTCTCTCAACCCAATTAATAATATTTTTACACTCAAATTCACAGGTCTAAGTGCAATTAAATTAATGTCTGCAAGTTTGATTAATTTCTTACTTGAAGACAAAAGAAAAACGCGTTAATGATCACTTGGTTCAAATTGTATATATGTTGACTTCCCTTATTGACTTATTGTAATTATTGTGGAGTTTAGTTATTTTTCAGGCGTATTGGAAAATTTCAACAAAAACGGAATAATGGATCCTCCGTTGACTCTTAAATCTTGACTAAGTCCAACTAAGACAAATATAATATTTGTAGGAATATTGTTCACTACCATTTTCTTCTCATTTCCCTCAATCCCACCCCCAACCATCTCTCTCTACTATATAAAAATATCGTGTAAAATTGAAACTTTTGACTAAAATATATGTGAGTTTTTTTTTATTTTGTAAGTTTTCAACAATTCATATTTTAATTTGACTCTAGGCCTATCTAAAATATAATTTTAGTTCATTTATATTTGAGAAATAATATATTTCTCAATATTTAGATAGAGATTAAAAAAAAATACTCACTTAGAGACATATCATACATTTTACTCTATATATGTCTGTATTCCCCCTCTCAATATATCTCTCTCACTCTTCCTCTCTTAGCCTCTCACACTCAAGGCGATTTTCATTTTGCCTTCCTCATCCATGATTCTATTTCGAATGCATCCATATGTACTTTTTTCTCGGGATAATTAATCTTCTTAATTTCTCATAGATTTACATGCTTGGTATATTATCATTTATATAAGGTAATGATATTTTTGCAATTTAATTTCCGTCATCCAAACCAACAATCACAAGTATGTATATATGCTCTTTCTTTGTTGTTTGGACAAAACTTATATATATATATTTTATATATATGTTTGTCATCAAGTTCTACCCTTAAAAAAGGACCACGTCACCATCTCATCTCTTAACTCTGTTGATTATCTGTTAATTTAATTTTTAGAATAAAGCTTCAAAAATTGGGGTTTTCTTCATTATTTTCCAGCAAGACGCTAGATGCATCTTCAACACCAGCTTCCTCTCTTCTTTCGCGTCCCCACAAAGGCTGCTTTACAGGTTTAATATTAGTTGGTATTGTTTTTTGTTTTCGTTTCTGGTGAACAATGGGAATTAAACAAGCTTTTCTTATCAAACTAATTGCTTGCTTTCAGGAGGCAGTTTCAACTCCTATTCTACCTTTGCATGTTCTTGCTGAAATTCCTCCCGTGAAGAAATTAGAATTGGTAAGTTTCTGCTACTGAAGAAGAGAGGAGGCTGGTGTGTATTCTACTGCTGAAGATGCGTCTTGCGTCTTGCTGGAGAATAAAGAAGAAGACCTTCCAATTTTTGGAGCTTTATGTTTTTATAAAAAAAATTTCACAGAGAATAAACTGAGTTAAAGAATGGGATGGTGAGGTGAGGTGAGAATAATAATAATATCTATATTATTATTATTATTATTATTATTATTATTATTATTATTATTATTATTATTATTATTATTATTATTATTATTATTATTATGTGTTCTGTAAGAACCAATTAATTTTTTTGTGATCAAGAAGAGGTGACCAATTGAGGTTACTTTGGGTTTCTTTTCTTGAAAGCACTTCCTTTCTTTTTATGAAAGTTCTTTTTTCTTTTTCTTTATAGAAATTGTTCCTCTTCTTTGTAAGTGTTTAAATAGTGAAAAGAGATATATAGCTTTCTCATCAGATCTATGTTCGTGATTTTTGAAAAAGACAAATTTTCAAATGTTTGAGTCATTAAAATATGTCAGAAGATATGTGTGTTGTTAATTTTATTCATTAAAATTTATAGGTTTTCATTTTCTCTTATATTTTATTGTTGTATTATTGGTAGAAAAAAATGTTCTCATCACACCCTCGAGTTTGTCATTTAAAAAATATGCCTATTTCCAATTAGTGTTGCTTATATGGATTTTATTTCTCCCTCTTTTGTTTACTTTGGTGTATTAATGTTGGGGATTTGTTTGGCATCATATTTAATTTCTTGGTGTGAGTTTGTACAGGATAAAGAGTATATTTTTACCCTAATTTTACTTCTAGTATAATAAGCCTTTTCTATATATGCCGTCTTCTCTATGAATATTGTCCCAAAAAAACAAAAGTATTCAAGAGAACCAATTTATTAAGAAAAGAAAGAGTCAGTTTTAATTGTCTCTTTATGCATTGAAAAGAAGCTTGAATTAATGAATAAATAAGAAATTTCCGGGATAACAAAATAATGTTGTTACATAAAGTAGATTCAGTGACTATAAATATAGTATTGGTAGCCAAATTAACATGGAAATTGATAAGGGTCAAAACAGTATGTAATGTCTCACATTTTCCAGGATTAATTAATATTAAAATCGTGTCTCATCTAATTTGCTTTTGATGGCTATGTTTTCTTCATTATCTTTTGGTCCATTTTTTGTCAACACATTCATTAATTGAATCTTGATCTTTGTTCTGGGTGTCTCCTTTCAGAGTTCACTACCTTTTTTTATTGAAAAAAGATAGAATGATAGATAAAAACTTTAGCTTGACTCAAAACTTTGATCCATATATACAAGCAAAGAGAATGAAAATCTTTTTGGTGTCTAGAAGAGAAAAGAGAATGAAAATTAATTCAACATATGTAGATTAATTTGATTTTTCATTAATAAGCCATTACGAACCCAACATTGATTATTACAATTAAGAATTAAGCACCTTCATCTAAATTATCTGATTCCAACAATTAACTGCACACACCAGTGAAATTAGAGAATACAAACAGACCAGCGAAGCACCTTCATTTTCTCCATATATATTAATATTCCTCATTAATTACCTGCTAGTAAACCCTAGCAATAGTTGTTAGAGTTTAGACCAAGATAATAATAAGGAAAAAATTTATTTGTAATTTTTATATTATTATCATCAAATTTTTTAATTAGAGATTAACATATGTATAATATATACAATATATTTTTTTTATGATTAGTTCTTTTAAACAAATATATATTATTTTAATTAAAAAATTTAATAGTAAAAATATAAGTAATTGAATATAATTAAATTTAGTCATAGTAATAATAGCAAATGAGTTAACTCTATAATTATTTTGAGGAAATTAGATAATCTAATCTATATTATCAAGCGTGAGAGTGCAAGGTAATTAAGTTCAAGCCTCCAAGGGAGTGTTTGCAATAATTCAAATTCGAAGTGACTTACCCACTAAGCTAATTAATTAATTACAGAGTAAATTAATGGTTTATAGTCTCCAAAAGATGTATGTTTTTTTTTTAATTTGATTACTAAAAAAGGAAATGTCTCATTTTGTTCCTAAAAATTAATTTTTAATTAATTTAATCTTTCAATTAATTGAATAAATAAAAATTTAGCTAGTAGTGTAAAATTGACACTAACTTGGCTTCAAATAAAATTTAATTCTTTTCAACTAGAAAAGAATATTATATTTACAAATTACATATATAGATAATCAAAATATATGTTTATATTTTTATATGTAATTTATAAATTTGAGATTTTTTTATTAGTGAATAAGATTTAAAATTTTATTTAATAATTAAATTAATATTCATTAATGTCACATTAGCATGACACTTTTTCAAAATTAAAAGGTTAAATTAATTGAAAATTGATCATTCAAAAATTAAATAAAAATATGTAATCTTTAAGCGCCTAAATGAATATATAGAACATCCATCTTTCTTAAACAAAATCATTAATTTAGGGTTTAGCGTTTACTCTTATTAATTAAACAATCCGTTGCCAAAAGATGGCAGTACCCATTTCATCTTCTTGGTACCACACGCATCTCCGAACTTCAATCCAATAGCGAGTGGGTTGTTGTTGTGGATGATGACCATCATCTTCATCTTCATCTTCATCTTCTTCTTCTTTGTAGAATTCGAGGATATCCCCAGCTTGGATACCTTTGTCACGAACCACATTAGACCAACCCCTTTGTATGACAGGTTTGAGAGACCCTTGCTTTCGTTTGGTGCACCAAAATGTGTACACTTGCTCTCCGCACCTCACTCCAAACTCCACTGCATCACTTTCATCTGCAACAGCTGGTAAAATCCCTAGATGCTTCGATGGAAACGACAGCCTATATTTAACATCAGTGTGTGTGAGCTTCTTCACGAACACTGCTTCTCCTGCTACCATGTACGTCTGCAAATTCATTCTCTTTCGTCTATTTAATTATCAGACAGAAATTCTATGTTAGGCAAGAAAACTTAGGGCATATATATTCAAGTATATATACAAGTATAGCCCGCAATCACCGTGAGATATATATTTAATTATTTGGTCTCTGGTCCTACAGGTTATTACCAGGACCTTGTATATCTCACTGTCTGTGACCTACTTTAGGCAACATACCTTAAGCCTTTATATACTATGCTGCTTAAATAGCTCCCTTTTGTTTAAATAGCTCTTCATAAAGTATTAGTTAATGCAGAGTATTATCAACAATAAAGTGATTATTGTCTGTACAGAACTCCAACTCTTTGAACTCAAACTCTTATTGACTAGTCTCTTCATTTTTTTTTAATTAAGTTTTACACTTTTTATAAAGTAATTATATTATTTTAGAATGAATTCATAAGATATAAAACGGTTTATTGATGGAAAATAAATTAAAATAAAAGTTAATTTTTGTAACATTATAATCAAACTTCATAAGAGTATTATGGAGTGTAATTTTTGAAAAATATTAAAGGGATGCCAATTAAATATAATTTTCAAATCTTAATTAACAGAGGTTGGTGTTATTTAGTGTAGAGTAAAATATATTAATTTTCTCTTAGATCAACTAAATTATGTTTAATATTCTTTTAATTTTAAAAATCATATTAAGGTGTTACTTAACTTTTTTTTTTTTTATTAAAAATGTTGCAGTGTTGCGCACGACAAAGCTTCATGCAGAGGCGGCTCGATCACCTAGACCTACATCTGCGTCAAGCCATTATACATGTGTTCTAACACTTTTTATTTTTATTGTAAAATTTAAAATTTTCAAAATACGAAAGAGATAAATAATTTTAAATTAAAAAAGATAAATGTAAAAAGAATCTGTGCTAAATAGATAAGATTTCAAATCTTTTTATTTTTATGCCTCCCTTATTTTACAAACTTCACTTCTTTCTCTTTTATTTTAGAAAATTTAAATTTAAGAATAGGATCCTTGTCCTCCTTCTTTTAAAAAAAAAAAAATCATCACATTTTGGGTCTTATATATGAGAAAGTTCATGTGGCATATTGGTCATGAGTGGCAATTTTTCGCCATTAATTCCTAGTTTAACCCTTTTCGATTCTTTTTGTTTATAAATAAATTCTTTAGATGGCAGTGACATAGCGCTTCAGATGGTATTTAATGACATAATTTAGAATTTAACATGTTACATTAATATATGACTTAAAAGCTGAGTTAATTTTTGTAATTTTTATGATTAAATTGATATATTATAATCTTTTAAAGATTTAAAAAATTTTCTCTAAAATTTAATCTTTTGTATCAATCTGACCATGCATAAAAAATATGAAAAGTCTTAATCTTTCTTTTTTTTTTTTGGTCAAAATCATGTGTATCCAAAAATTTACTAGAGTTTGACTAATTTAATTCTAGCTTATTGATATCCCATAACAACAGTAAAATTCTCTTAGTAAAAAATTTTTTATTCATAAAACTTAAAATCAAAACAATATCTACTTATTACTCTAATCAACTTGATTGGTTGACTAATCTTTCTAAGGCATAAAGATATGAGATTATATTTATTATTATTGTTGAATATGGTTTAAAATAAAGTGAATTAATGGTTTTTACGTTCTTAAAACTTAAAAGATGAAATAATTTAATTTAATTTTTTTAAAAAATAAATTTTAATTAGTTTGATCTTTTAATTAATATAATTGATAAAAAATTAACTAAAAGTTATATTAATTAATGTTAACTAATTGTTAAATAATTAATTTAATTTAATTTAATTTAACAAAAATAATATAAACAATGTGTTTTGATTATATATGCATAATTTGTAAAATAATTAACATAATTTACAAAATGTACATAAAAAATTGTAAATTGTGCACTTCGGTAATATTTAATTTGTAAATACATTTTATATTTAAAAAATTAAATAAAAGAAAATATTCAAAAGATCAAATTATTAATTTAAACTTTAATGCGGATGATCTAATGTGCGAGTTCCATTGCCATAAAACATGTGAGAGATTATTGGTGATTGCGCATTCATCAATGGAGTATGAAGAAGATGGTCCAGGATGGAGGGGTAGAATCATGTGTGTCTCTTAATATATTCTTGAATAACTAATGTTATCAATTAGGTTTGACAAAATTCTTGGAGTGATTAACGCAATGCTATTCTTGTCTCCCGCATCTGCACGTGTACCTCTCTTTTGTTCTTTATTTACGGGGCCTACCTATGTCAACCATTTTAGGGACTGCCTCACAATAACAAAAATACATCCAGGGGTCAAACTGTAATTTTCAAGAACCATTCATGTTCAAACTATGATTACATGAAGTCTGCTTTAAGTCATTATTTCAGCAAATTTTCTTTTCTGGCTTCATCTTTTCATGGTTTTAATTTTCCATTTAGTCTCTTTCAGTATTCTTGCATGAAATTAACTTTGTCTCTTTACCATAGTATACTTATATTTGCTTACTACTCTAATCTTCATCTAGAGATCATGAAATATGATTGAATCTGTGATTTAGCACTCATGGAGTGTATGAAAATCATTTTTGTGAGTTCAAATTGTGAAATATCATATTCAGGGGTGGAGGCAGAAAATTTTCATTAGATAAATAATATTTTTTAAAAACACTTTATTAATTATTTTTATAAAAATATAATATATAAAATTAATATATTATATTAATATTAAATAAATTAATAATGTGTTATGACATGTACTATTATTTTTATTTATGTCATGTTACACAATTATAATATATTAAAATAAATACATAGTTATCGTAAGTATTATTTTAATGATTTATTTTATTATTTCTTTTAGATAAATAAATTTATTAAAAAATATATTCTTTTCAATTATTAACTTTATATGAATTATGTATAAATAAAAAATTAAAAAAATGAAAATCTATTGATTATTTGATAACAATGATAATGAAAAGGAATTTATCATACTTAAAAGTAAAAAAAAAAAATAATGAGATTTTTAGATAAAAAACTAAAGGATAAGTTAAAAATATTAAATAACAAAAGAAAAGAATATCCTTAAAAATTTAGAAAGAAAGTAAATATCACAAACAATTAAAAATAAAAAAAAATCATAAAAAGGAGATATATGATAGTAAATGATAATTTTCACTTCTTTATAACTTTATTCTAACTTAAAAGTATAAAGAGAAATTTTTTATTAAAATTTACTCTTCTAATTAAATTTATTATGCTCAAATAATATTATGATCTTAAAAAATTTTGCATTTCTTAAATTTATTGTTCTTAAAAAAATAGAAATGTTAAAATAACATATTTATGAAAAATAAATAAAAATCAATAGTATTTTTGTAATTTAAACTATAATATATATTAAATTAATCTATAATTTGATATAATATATTTTATCAACTATTAGTTATATTATCATGTTTTTTACATATATAAATTTTATTCTTTTAAATGATCTTATAAAAATTTTATAATTTTTTAGATAGGGCCATATATAAAATTATATATATATATATATATATATATATATAATGTCAACCTTATAATTTTAGGGATCAAAGATTTCAAATTGAGAATAGATGTTCTTATGATGTTATATTAAATGTCTATTATTCTCCTATGGCTTTAGAAACGTCCAAGACTCTCTTTTAATTTTCTCATCCATCAATTCAATCATCTTGTTCGAACCCAGTTTTCCTTGCTTTGTCAAGTGGATACTATATTATAATTTTTTTTTATTAATTATGGATGATTTATCAAGTGTACTTGTTTGTTCAGACTTTAGTTTATGTACTTGATATTTTAATTTACATGTTTCTAATATGTCACATTAAAGAAAAAAATATTTTTTTGAACCATAATTAATGTAAATTAAGTTCATATCATGAGTTTATGAATAGCTATAGTTACACAATATATATGTTCATTCGTTAACTGAAGAATTCGCCTCCAGTTCATTTATTAAATTAGTTAGGATATATAGTGAGTCTGTACCTCTGTCATTTCAATAGTTGAAATGATATGTGAAAGAAAGAAAATATTTCAAAATGTATGATATTCTTGAATCATAATAGTTCTTTGTCTCAATTTATAAGAAAAAAAATTTTATTTTAGTTATTAATAAATATGATGATTTTTAATTTAATTATTTATAAATTATTTTTATTAATTTAGTTTTTTAAATATAAAAATATTTTTAATGTTATCTTTCTATTTAAATTTTATTTATAATTTTTTACTTAACTAAATATTAAAATATAATTTAATTGATGACATAATTATTTTATATATCACATATTAATCTACATAAGATAAAATGTCAATATGAATCAAAATTCTTCAATTACATATATACATAGATTTTTTTTTACTAATTGCGTATCTGATAAAAATTTGAGAATTATAATTGTTTTAAATAATTTCACAATAAAATTTTTTAATATGATATAGATTATCTATCACTTATAAATTTAAAATTTGTAAAATAAATATTTAATCAATATTTTATTAAGTGAGACATATAAATATAATTCAGATAAAATAATAATATTAAAAATATTTTGATATTTAAAAAATTAAATTGATAAGAATAATATATAAAAAATTAAATTAAAAATTATAATATCTTTTAAAAATTAAAATAAATTTTATTTTTTAAACTACTGTTTGTATGACTTACTTTTTTCAATTCTTCTCTATTTTTCAGTTTAACAAATAAATTACAATAGCTTGTACTAGGTAGTAGGTTTGGTATGCCCTTTAGCAAAAAATTAAACATAAGTGAAAAGTAAATAACACTTTTTACTTTCCTATATCGTCTTTTCATAATTTCTCACTTTTCATATATTTTATATATTATATGATTTGAGAAAAGGAAAAGTCCAAAACTATATAATATTGCATAAATATGCAGAGTAGAGCTTTATTCACTAGTTTTTTGATGTATTTAATTTGTAAGATTGAAGTTTTAAAAAATCATTATTAATTATAATTTTCTATAAAATCATTAACAAAGTATATCACTATATTTTACTATAAGTTTTGTTAATCATGGATAGAGAAATTAAAAAATAATTAAAAATGAATTTTTCTAGGCCTTTTACATATGTAATCAAATGAAAGATAAGCGTAATTTTAAAGAGAATGTGGGTGAGGAATTGGGCCGTTGGATAGTATAGTGGATTTGAAGGCCCAGTAGCAAATTGCAGGCTCTGTGGAGAGCTAGCGCAGCTTCTTCTTCTTGGAGGTTCTCAAGAATCAGCATCGATCTCCTTAAATCCTTCTTCATCTTCAACAACAATGGCGTTCAAGCTTCTCGAAATTTCTGTTCCGGTACTTGTCCTCATCTTCCAGGTCATTGGCGGAGGGAGTGAACAAAAAGTGAGAATATCTTCTTCTTAATTGTTTATATAGCATGGAATTGAATTATGTGACAGGTATTTACTCC
This sequence comes from Senna siamea, assembly GCA_031216115.1. NCBI lineage: Eukaryota > Viridiplantae > Streptophyta > Magnoliopsida > Fabales > Fabaceae > Senna > Senna siamea. The sequence goes on from CM062355.1 coordinate 22,750,693, forward strand.
CAGTTCGCAAATGATATTAGTTTTATGTAGCTCTGTCACTGGAGATTTCTAAGTTTGGAAGTTTCATGGGTGCTGATGAATTTGGTTTTAGGGAAGTAGAAGAATGATAAATTGTGAATTTCTTCAGTGAGGGACAATGAAAGATTTTTAGTTTTTAGTTCAATAGATTTATCTTGTGTGGTTGATGGTTTCCATCATTCTTTTCTTTTGTGTTTGAAAACAAAAAGAAGGGAAGGAGGAAAAGAAATTAAAGGGTAATAGAAAGAGTGGGGATAAAAAATTAAGCATGTAGTTTCTTTTTTTATTTATTTATAATTCTTTTTATTCTCTTAATTTAAGATAATTAAATTTAATAAATAATAAAAATTAAAGAAATTTCGCACAAAATAATCAATTTTTTTTTTCTAACATTTAAAAGTCTAAACAAAAAAAAATTTTAATTCTTTTTTCTTTTTGTCTATTCTCTTCGTTCCAAACACATTTTCAACGATGAGAGTACTGCTCAGACAAATTCATATTAAATTCCACTCCATTCAACTAAAACAGTTTTTCATTTTAATTCTGTAGAAATTGAGGAGTTGCAAAATAAACTACTCTTTTATTTAAACGGTGCTTTACTGCTTTATCTCATACAAAACAAAGATTAGGAAGTAATAGGTTTTCCCTGCTATCAAATCATACACTTGTTTTGATGTTCAATAAGAAAGAATTGAAAAAGAGAATGAAACAAGAGCAAGCAAAATAATATTGATTTAGGGTTTTATGCAGTTGGTGTTGTTTCTTTCCCTCTGACCAATGTTTGCATTTTCCACTAGAATTCATGCTGCTCCTTTCTTCGCAGTCTGAAGTTTGAAAAACTCCATGTTCTGTTTTCATTGTTCATAAGAATAACCCAAAAATGATATGGTTTTTCTTTTCTTTTTCTGTGTTTGGATTGCTTATCTTTTATGCAGCATGGTTATGGCTAGATTCAACCCCTACTCTGTACTAGTACTGCTCGTGCTCTCCAGAATTTATATTGTGAAGTAACAGTTTGGTACTGATACATATTGCGGGAAATGTAGGTAGGCCAATAAGCAATTGTGAAATGTGAACAACTTAAATGATGTTATTAATATTAAGTTGTACTATGACAGAAACAAAATTAACGTTGCTAAAAAAAGATAGATGGGTTGTAGCATGTGAGTGTGTTAGCACAGAATGAGCTGTCATTTCTTTAAGAAGAAAAGTAGATTATTAACATTGAAGAATCAATGAAACAAAAATGGGCATGTAACTGATTGTGTTCTGAGTTGTCACAGTTCATATATAGGAGCTATCCTATTGCAAAAATGATGGATTATTATTAACTACGATGGATAATAAAGAGCTTGGCATCTTTATGAGTAACAATAGGCATAGCTTTTAAACCCATTTATACATTATTCAGGCATAATTATAAATGAGTTTGTGAATGAAGTGCTTTTTCTTTATAGGATATGCTATTGTGGGACACAGATGATCAAAAATTTAAAAGAAAACTCTTCCTTTGTTCATAGATGAGAGTTTGAATCACCCTTTAAAATCATTCAAAATTTTATTTGATGGTTTTTGAGTACCCCTTCTTACTATTATTTTTGTTAAAAAAAGGATATACATTCTTAGTAAGACTTATATGTATATATATTTATGTATATTTGTGTTTTTTTATCATTAATTTGATATTTATACATGGAATATCCTTTAAAAATTTTCTGTGACGATATATAAATGGCAAACCATAGAAATAGTTTGGAGTTTGGACAGAAAATTATTGCGTCAAAAAATGACCCTTTTGAAATATATTTTTCCAAATTCATTTTGGGAATTTCAGTAACTAGAATATGTTTGGGCAATAAGAAAATAAAAATTGAATATCTCTAAACCAAGCCATTTTTCTCAATTTAACTATAATCAATTCATCATCCGGCATTTAACTAAGTAGTTCGAAAGAGTACATTTTTAAAATTCAAATGGCCATAATTGTTCATCCCGTATTTTCTTTGAAAAATCCTAATAAACTTAATTGTTCAAAGAACCCAATTATTTAAACAACTGTTAAAAACTTAACTATTTCAATTTTAGGAAGTTTTTAATGTAATAAATAATTGTTATTTTTACATGTAAGCTTAATAAACTAATTATATTGATAATAATATAATATAAAGATATTAAAATTGACTTCCACTTAATATTTTTTTATTAACTGTTAGAGATTAGTAAAATTTTGATTAATTTTTTAAAATTAAATAATTAAAAGTGAAATCATTCAAATTTAAAAGATAAAATTAAAAAATGAGTCAAAGTTAAGTAATAAAAAATAACATTAATTTAAGTTTAGGGTTGATAAGTACTTAATTTAAAATTTAGAATTTAAATTTAAGGATTTGTTTTTTTATATGTAAAATTAATAGATTGATAATATTGACAATAATAATAAATAGAGATATTGAAATTAATTTTCACTCAACATTTTTTCTGAAGTAAATTAATTATGTTAAGGATGAGAAAATTTGATATTAATTTTTGATATTAAAATAAAATTAATCGAAATTAAAATTAAGAGACTGAAAATAATATTTTTCTTAAATAATTAACACCTAATGTATCAGATTATATATATATATATATATATATATATATATATATCTGTGTGTGTGTGTGTGTAAATAGGATTTGCCCATATATATTGTACACCTTGGGCGTGAGCCAACGGGTATTTGGGTCCGGCTATGGTTCTTACAGCGTGCAATCTAAATTGCTTCGCTGTATCTTTGTCATTTCACCTTAAAACCGCGTCCAGATTAAAAAAAAAAAAAACAAAACAAAATGTCCATAAATTAAAATGCAACCTCATAACTTTCTGTTAACAACAAACTATAATCAATATGCTCTTTTATTTAATTTTTTTTAATAATATAAAAGTTGCTTTATCTTTCAACTATGTGAATTAATTTAATTATTTATATTATTAAGAAAATTGAAAACTTTAATATGAGAAGTGATAGTATTTAATATATTTATAACTATTTTATATTTGATCATAAATGTTGGATAATTTATTCTTCCAACTTTAAAAATTTGATAATTTTTTTAACTTTTATTTGTAAAATATTATTTAATTTTTCAATTTTATGTAAAATACTTCCCCTTAGATATGTTATTGTGGAAAAATATTTAAATTATAAAAATATTAATATTAGGGATATAATGTATAAATTGAATTACTATGTTATATATAAGATGTAACATGGTGGAAGCAAGATGTTGGTATACTAAACATCTCCTTAGGGTTAGAAAGATGTTAAATAGTGGAGTATAAAATAAGAAATAAAAAAATATAAGGAAAACCTAATTCATAGTTCATACAAAGTTAGTTTTTGGTTTATCTTTTTATACTTTATTACTTCATTTCTCTTTATATTTTATAATTTAGAGGATGTAAATTTAATAGGAAGACTAAAATAAAATTTAAATATTATGAAAATATTGTTATAGGTAAGAAATTTTATAATAATATTTGTATTAGTGTAGACGTGTGAATAATAACAAGACGACATAGAATTTGAATGAAACACCGAATGGACACATCCAAAGTGCCCGTGCCGCTATATATGGCAACCCATTAAATGCAGCCATTAGTATTTGTTTTATTTTATTTTACTTTTTGGTCTTCACTCTTCAGTTACGGAGAGAGAAATTAAACATGAATTGCCATTCCTAATTCTTACAAATGGCATTGTAATTGTAATACCTTATACCTCTCACCATCTTTCATCTTTTCTTCTCCTAAGTTGTATACACACACACACACACACACAAAGACTAAAGCACTGAAAGTAGCCGCCATTTTCAGCTGCTTCAGTCACAAACCCAAATCAATAATCTATTGTAGCTACAAACTCCAATTTCTGAAGGAAGATCGAATATTTTGTGTTTTGGGAATGAACCCATTTTTCTTTATGGATCAAAGATTAATGGGTCAAGTCTGGATTTTGATATTCTTCTCTATCGTCGTCGTCGTCTCCATCTCACCCTCTTGTAAGTAATTCCTCTGTTAAAAAAAAAAAAAAGGATCTTTCTGTTCATTTCTCTTCCTATTTAATTCGGGTGAGAATTTTGCAGATGGGTTCGATTCATTGGATCCTAATGGTAACATCACAATCACATGGGACTTCTTGTCAGACAATGGGGGAACCGTCGATGTAATTAATTTTATTGTTTATTATTTTTAATATATTTATTTGTGATTTTTTTAATGAATTTCTGAGCTTCGATGTTCTGAAGTGACCCCATCTTGGAGGGTAAGATGGCGACTGAATCAGCAAAGCTGATTTGCTTTTTTTTTTATTATTATTTTAAAAAATATTTTTTTAACAAAAGGAGTTGAATAAGAGTTCATAATGTCTGAATTTTCGAAATTATTAAGGAAGACGACGATGATGGCGATACGGCCACCGTACTTGTTGTCTGCTCCGATTGGGTTATGTTCTGCTCCACACAGTGCTACCTCTTTCTCTCTCCACGTAATCAGTGTCCAATCACTGAGATCCACGTCAGCCAACTTGAACAAATGCAGAGGGCATTCTAGTACTTCACTATGTAGGACCTGGATGGTTGTGTCTGGTTGTGTCTGGTTGGTACTGTTGGTCATGTGCACTTTCATTTTCATGGACCACACGGGTGCTTGTAGTGTGCCCTGTTTTTGATTTGCTGACTCACCCTATAAACATTTTTTTTTTAATTCCCTTTAAAGAAGTTTCTTCTAAAGTGAGCTATTGCTTCTTTCAACTTCTATTGTTTTAGGAGTACTAGTTCCTTGTCAAATTTTCTGAAAATGTGCTTGTTTAAATATGCTTACATTTGAAAATGTCAAAATTAATTGATTTGGGATGGGAGGGCTTAAAAAATATAGAATGGATCATCTAAAGTGTATTTTTTGTAAAGTGTAAAAGTGTAATATTTTTATACATTAATATGTTTGTGAGTTAATGTGTAAAAATAATATACTTTAACACTTCATAAAATATACACTTCAGATACGAATCCTAAAAAATAATTATAGATGTAGATGTATATCTTCTTACTTTCATTCCATTCACAATTACTAGTTTTTTGGTTTAGTATTTTTTACCTTCCTATCAAACTACCACAAAAAGATAAATATAATGTTTCAATAGTTAATTATGATGGAATGGTCTTCCCTTTTTCTTGTAGGTGAAGGTATCAATTCACAATTTCCAACTATACCGACACATGGAGAAGCCGGGTTGGAAGTTAAGTTGGGCATGGAAAGGCAACGAGGTGATTTGGCAAATGTGGGGAGCAGAGGCCACAGAGCAAGGAAATTGCTCAATGTTTAAGGCACAAGAGAAGCCACATTGTTGTGAGAAGGAGCCAACTATCATTGATCTTATGCCGGGGACACCATATCGCTTGCAAGTTGCCAATTGTTGCAAAGGTGGTGTCTTGTCTTCTATGACACAAGATCCTACACAAAGTTCTGCTGTTTTTCAGATGAATTTCAACAAGGCCACAATTGAAATCCCAAACAATGTTAGCATGCCTGAGAATTCCACAGTTGTTAGCATTGTTAGCATGCCTGAGAATTTCACACTTGGAATCCCCGGTTACTCTTGCGGCAAACCTTTTCAGGTCCCTCCAAGCAAGGTCACCACTGATGGTCGTAGATGGACACAAGTTCTCGGTGAGTTTTGTGTGCATGTTTAGTGCTTGTGTTTGATTGCTTGTATGAAATTGTTCTCAGAAATAGTTTTATTATAATCTCTAACAAGTTCAAAACCTATGACTTTTGGAAGTGTGTGTGCATCCCTATGCTTGTGTTTGGTTCCTCGCTTGTATGCCATACTTTGAACCAAAAGGTAATCTTGACTATTACTTGGTCATTAAAAAACTCAAATACCATATCCAAAGACTACTACAACTCATAAGTTTAAAATGTTAAGTGAAAGCTTAATATAGTTTTATTATAGTCTCTTACAAGTGCCTTTGCCTATGCCTCTAAGACTTAATAAACTGAAACTTGCTGATGAGTAATAGGCTGCTTTCTTGACGTCGATATTGGTAAAAGTGTAGAAAATTCCATCCATGAGATGCATATTTTCTTTTGACCAGTTTAACTTCTGTCATATTAGAATTTAGCAATGCTGACAAAATGCAATCATGTAAAGGAACGCTTTATGTCCTTGTATATTGTATCAGCTTATTGTTTTCTTGTCACATTCATTGCAGATACATGGAATGTGACCTGTATTTACTCACAGTTCTTAGCATCGCCTGCTCCAAAATGCTGTGTCTCCTTGTCTGCATTCTATAACAGTACAATTGTTCCTTGCCCTAAATGCAGCTGCAATTGCCAAGGCCTATCTGGAGCAACTTGTGTGAAGTATATTTTCTTTTCACCCTCTTAGATAATTAATATACTTTGTTCTGATCTTGGAATCAGTTTTTGTGTTTCCATAAGAATTTGCATCCATAATTCATATTTAACTAGTGTAGATTGTGCTATGAAGCACTAATACTTTAAAAATTAAGTCGTATCTTAATTGACACTTATATCAAACGTGACATGATATATCAAGTTGCACTTAAGTACTAAGTATTTTGTCTTATCGTGTTGTGTTAATATCAATACTTGGGAGAAAAGCAGCTATTTTTGTTTCACAAAAATTTTCATGTGCTTGTAGGTGTGTGGCTATATATATGGAGAAAGCAATCTTTAATTGAGACAAGGACCTTATTTTAGTTGTCAAGAGATGAAGTTATTCTGAAGTTGATATTTAAATGTTTTTTTTATATCACTTTGGTATCTTGAGAGTACTAAATTCTAAAATGAAACCAACACAAACTTCAAAGGATAAAAAACATGTGGAGTAGAAATAAATTAAAGTCATGCTCTCACATGCTAAAGTAATACAAAAACTTAACATAATAGTAAACTGATAATAGCACCATTTTTCGAGAACCAAAATAGGGTTTTTGTTCATTTATTTGTTACAAATAGTGCAAATTATGATGCAAACTCTTGTTTTAGTTGCTATCGATTTAGTCTTTCTAATATATCACTTGGCATTTGTTTTTCAGTTCTGGTGAAGCTCCTTCATTGTTGCAACTGCCACATGATTTGAGCACAGAAGAGCCAGCACCATTGGTGAGGTGTTCACAGCACATGTGTCCCATTAGGGTTCACTGGCATGTGAAACAAAGCTACACTGAGTATTGGAGAGTCAAGATTACAATCACAAATCTGAACTTTGTCAAGAACTATTCTCAGTGGAATCTAGTGCTTTTACACCCTAATTTGCAGAGTATAACCCAAGTTTTCAGCTTCAACTACCAGCCCCTCAGAGTTTATGGAGATACCAGTAAGTTACATTCTTGGCTATCTTTCATTGGATATATTAATATGAAATAACTAGAATCTATTGCAGTTCAAGGATGAAATTTGATCACAAAATAACCACATCAAGGATACAAAGTGGAAAACCTTTTACTAGAAAGCAAATGAAAAAAGTAAAATAAAAGTGAAACGCATGCCAAAAACAAACTAAACATGACACAACACTTTGAATTACATATGACTCTGTCAAATTTTGTCGTACCACAACGTCGCTATCTGCTTCCTAGCTGATGAAATTTATGTTTTGTGCATAATTTTCAGATGATACAGGGATGTTCTGGGGTATAAAGTACTACAATGACATGTTGCTGACAACTGGGGAGAGTGGGAATGTACAAACAGAGATGTTACTGCACAAAGATGCTGGAAATTTCACATTCAGAGAAGGATGGGCATTCCCAAGAAAAGTTTCATTTAATGGAGATGAATGTGTTATGCCCTCTCCTGATGACTACCCTAGGCTTCCCAACACAGCTCATATTGCAAGAGCAAGCTCTTTCTTGGTTTTCTTCTCATTTCTCCTCTCAATATTGTTATGAATAAGAAAAAGTTAGAAGGAAGGAAAAGTGTAGTTTAACAATTCTCCTTGGCTCACACAATTAGTTATTCATAGATTGTGTTAGTTACTAAGTGATTTTTAACTTCTGATAATGAGCAATTAGAATATTGACGTTGGTTAGGCCAAGAAATTTCAGTGTCAATTTTCTTTACTCCTTAAATTTAAGGCAAAAACTTTGTTTTGGATTTTGAAAAATTGTATTATAATCAATTTGATATTCCAGAGGTTTTTAATATCATTTAGTGCCCAAAAATATAATTTCATCTAATATCCACCTTTCTAGAATATTAAAGTGATACAAAGTTACCTTTTAGTCTTTTTCCTTTTTTGGGTGTTTAGCCCCATTGCCCTAGTCATTGTTAATATTTAATCAGCAACACGAAAAAAAGAAGAATTTGGCAATTTACCCACAATTCCACAGAATTAAATATCATTATGAGCTATTTACAACAAATTTTAACAATTAGTAACGAGTTAAATTTTTTTTGTTTGAATAGTCAATAATATGTTTTGGAAAAGGGAATAGTAAAATAGCCAGTAATTTGCTAAGTTATAGAAAATGTCTACAAACTATATTACTATAAAACAATGTAATGATAAACACCTAAAAATTCTATTTAAATTTCGCCCTACAAACAATTATACTAATATATATGACACTACTGATAGCTTTTTTTGTTTTATGTAGTGCATGTCGTAATGAATACGTTGAGATCTTTGTACCAAAAAAAAGAAAAGGTTCGGATACTCCATTCGCACCTACTTTTAAAGCTCGACAAATCCCATAGTTGTGAACCAAACCTCAATACTTACAAATCCCTTCCCACGCTTAGCAAGTAGAAATATATACAGCCACGTTAAAATTATTTTTACACAAGCAGCTCAATATAACCAAAGAAAAATGTTAAAATAATCTACCATAACTTTTACCAGGCCAATATGCATGACGGTGGGCATTAGATAAGCTTCAAACAGTGGCTAAAATATGTTCAAGTCAATTTTCTGACTACTATCAATCAAGGTGTCAAGGAAATATGAAGTTCGTTAGAGTCATTGTACAAGCATTAGCTCAACATAATCCATATAAATAATGCACATTCAAACAGCCTCAGAGATATTTGCTGTTTATATTTGGCAGAATTCCACACTCGTGGAAATTCAGAAATAGATGGGGCATTTGATTAGATAATAGTCAGTGGAACATCAGTGGGGGTGAAACCGTTACAGCTGTTGAATTACCACCTCCGGTAAGTCAACTGACCGAAATAGGGTGTTTTCGGCAATGACCACCAGGTGCACATTGAATGACATTGATTTGATCATATAGAAGTGGTAAAGACTAGGCAAGCGCTGACATGAAAAGCGGGAAGAGAGGGGGTGTATTTTGGAGATCTCTGCACAATCCCACACAACAGATATGAACAAATATGTTGCAGGTGTGGAAATGTCAGTTGAAGGCAGTGGCAGAACACAGCTACAGCTAGACTGCACATCTAACTTCGTAGTGAACCAGTCACAGGGTCACGACCAGAATTTGACTCCTTGGGTTTCAAAGAAAGGTTTGCAAACTGGGATTCAAGGTCTCTGCTGTTTGAGCGTCGATGGCCAGCAGATGGTGACTTTTGTGTCATATGTTGTGGCGGCTGCTGCGGCTGTTGCTGCTGCTGCTGCTGATACATTGTGCGTAATCTTCCAATCTCTCTTTCCAGGACTTCCTGCTCCACTGATGTTACATGGTATAATTTAGTGTACAAAAAAAACTCCTGTAATATCTGAAGAAAATAATCATGCCTGAAAAGAACTTAAAGAGCCCAAAAAATCAGTTTCATGTTTTATTGAAGTCCTGCATACCAATTCTCACTGCCACCGATTTACTAGATTCATCAATCTTAAGAATAGGTAGTTGACAATGTTTTTATAATTAATTTCATCTCACTACTATTTTATATCATATTGACAGTGGGAGTAGGGCATGATGTTCAATAATAAAAGTTTTACAATGAAACCAGTAGGACCAAACCTTATTATCAGATCTAAGAGAAGATAAGACACAACCGGAAAAAATAAATAAAGATATTAATTAGAATCAGAACTTATTTTGTTGGGATATAAAAGTAACCAACCAACAGTACTGTGGCTGCAAAAAATTTTTACATTGAAAAGGATTAAATCCTAGCTAAGGTAGTTCTTCCATGTAAGCAAAAATTGGAATTGAACAAGTCTCACTTATGTATGCACCATATGAGAGTCTTATGACTTTAAATGTTATAAAGCATGCCTTACTATGACTAATATATAAATTTGTCATTTTTTAAATGATTGAATTGTGTTCTATTATGTAAAATATTCACCTTAACTATATTTTAGTTTCAGCTATGAATCTTGTAATTCATGATTGACAAAAATTAGCCCTCCAGTTCACATAGCAATTTGACATTCATGCTCCAAATTTATTGACCACCTACTTCTCAAGAATAAAAACTTACAATATTTAATAAGCTGCTCCTGTGCTAAATTTTCTAAACGTTGCTTGAGGGCTTTATTCTCCATGTTCAGAATAAGATTCTGCTGGTTAAGAAAATCAAGCTCAGCTGATACTTCATTCCCTTCTACCTATTGATTAACATATAAAGAATCAGAATTAGAACTTCCCCTTATAGATATACATGTATTTTCTATAAACATCACTCTAATATCATGCACAATAGTCTTCAGCTGAAACTTACTTGTAAAGCTTGCACATTTCGTTCCAGCTCAGCTATGTATTGAAGTTTACGGACCCGTGATCGTTGAGCAAATTGCCTGCATTATGCAAACTTCAGAATTACTCATCATAAATGAATCAATTTGCACCCCAAAATTCCAAACGCTTTGCCTTAAACATGAGAAATAGTTACTACTGAGTTTTATAAATACAGACATCAATAAGTCCTAACAAGTTGTTATACCCATTCTCCTTCCAGTAAGTTATTAAAACTAGTTCCAACACATAGTATCTTGTTTATTTGATAAAAGAAGTTCATTAGACATAAAGGAGGGAATAGGATAAGATATCCTCCTAAAAAGAGAAACTAAGAACATAGTCAGAAACTCAGACAGTGAGGCTAGAAATAGGCAACAAGGCTGTCCCATCACATCATAGGAATCAATTACAACTTTTCACAACATCTGGTGCATTTAATACATTTACTAGTTTTCAAGCTCTATCTGAACGAAATTTAGAAAAGGTTACTTAGCATAATTTGGAAAAGGTTACTTAGCATAACATGTCTTAATGGAAGTGCAAGAGAAAAACATTATGCATGGGAAACAAATGAAAAGTCAACAGCAGTAGAGGATCAAACCATTCACCAGAATTTGCAGCCTCCAACTCATATATTAGTGGTAAAATCAAATACAAAATAGTGTAATGACAACAAATTCAGAAAACTGAGAAAAGAACATACTGTTTAGCACGCTTTGTATCTGTTTCAGAAGCAGACGACTTTGCATGAGAACCATCCTTTCTTCCAGAAGATGCTTTTGCGTCCTGACCACCAGATTCTACTGAATTATACTTTCCATTTGCAGTTGACGCAACCCCATCTGCTTCATGTGGAGCACATGAGGATCCTGAACTCTGCAAAGCAACATTGTCTCTCCCAGAGGAAACACTGCCTGGATGTGTCACAGCATTTACAGAAGATTCCCACACCTTATTTTTATGTTTTGCTGAGTTCATTTCTGCATACAAGGGTGGGTGACGTGTACCTTTGCCATGATCTATGTCTAGTGATGCCCAAGATGGATTAGATGCCAAATTCTTATATTTATACTCATCCTGATCTTGGTAACTGATTTTAAAGGCATCATTTGTGTCTAAGTATGCAAAAGAATCACTTGAAGAACGCCGATGACCAACCCTACGAACAGGTGTCTCTGGCTCATTAAGGAGATCATCAAGCCATGAAGGCTGTTCCTCTATGACATTGACAAGGCTCTCAGATGAAGTCCTTCGAAGGGGGTTGTGTCCCTCTCTAGGATTCTGAGAGGCATTCAAACCATTCATAGAATTTGGTACATAATCAGAATATGCTTGGGAAACACTAGGGAATGGAACTTTAGGAGGAAGCAGAGAGTGCTTTCCAGAATACAAAGATGAGCCCCTTGAATTTGCCATAGAAGAAGAATACCTGTAAAGGAACATGCTATGAATTACCAAAGATATTTGACCAGGAAAAAACATTATAACCTAAAGATACAGAAGTGAATAAAGCACATAGACAATAACAATTATGGAAGGTATCTTTCAAAAAACAAAAACTTGATACTAGTACCTTCCTACAAAAACTATTTAAATAAACATCCATGATTCTACTTGCTTAAGTTCTCATTTAAAGATATAGCCAAATATCCATGTTTCATGGGCATTTCATTCTCCATAGAAACAGAATATATGGATTATAGAAGGCTATGAGAAATCCTGTGAAAGATTTCCAAATAACTAAAATTTTTTGTAAATGTGTAGACACACTCATTCTTAAAAGGAAAAGAAAAAGACATCATACAAATACAAGGGACTTTAGTGAAAATGGCTCATTCCCAATTCCCCACATACTTCAATTACTAGTCAAACAAAACAACCACATGTACCCAAGACAGTTTCACAAGCATCTTCATAATCTGAACAACAATAAATGATTAAAAGTAGACACTTCATAGAGAATAATGTATAAGAGCTAAATTGCTCACAACCCCATTGAAAGGAGGAGCCAGCTTCCAAGTAAAAGCACATTCTTCATTTATAAATGCCTAAGAGCTTCCTGGGGCTCAATAGAGCATATACTCCATGGAGATAAAAGCCTACACCATGGTAGCAGCCCTATCAGCTCTATGAATCACTCTTTTTCTTGATTGCTCCAAATGTGACTACATAATGCATCCAGTCATCACATGAACCCTGGTATTAAGCTCTTACATGTATATAATATTCCAAATAGTTGCCTACTGTTGTCTGCCCTTCCCTTGCAATACAGGAGCATCACACACTGATTGCTCTATTCATTAAAAGCAATGTGCATGCATGTCACTAATTTGTTATTTGATTATACACTATAATTAGAATTGTTTAAAGCAAGCCACTATCAGCATGCTTTTTTTTTTTTGGCCAGAACTATCAGCATGTTGAATAAGCTGATATATCGAAATTAATGGGTGCTGATTTAACATTAAAAAAATTAACAAAATAATTGTGTCCACCAAACTTTTTGAGGCAGGCAACTAATTTATGAACCGTACACCAGACCACCACCAATGGAATAAAAAACTCAAACATAAAATTTAAAAATCGAAAGAAAGAAAAAACGCAACAAATTTTTAGGGAGAAGAAAATCCAAACTCTCAACGGGAACAAGCCCCTAATTGAGAAATAATTTATAAAGAAGGGGGGGGGGGGGGAGGGAGGGAATCTTTGCTCTTAATTACCTAAAATCCCTTGCTTCCCCCAAGTCCCAGATGAGGAAGAACAAAAAAGATTTGCTGCCTTTCCTATAGCATCTACCCAAGGCATGAATTTACAGAATAAACAACAACGTACATTTGGAAGACAAGAAAAATCCTAAAAAGTAAGAAACTGGTGATTGTTGTACAAATACGAGGCAGCAAATAATGTACGACAATGGGATCTGGAGCATCAATTCAATACATAATTTCAAGCTGATTGAACGAATTAAGCATGAAAACAGAACAGAGTTCGTCTTTCAAACATCTGAACGTAATTTCATTTTAGATAACCCAACCAAAAAGAAAAAAACATGCAAAACAAGAAAAAAAAAGAAAAAGAAAAAGCTCACCTTTGCAGATTGAAGATTCGAGATCCCGAAAATGCAAATGACAAAGGGACTTAAAATCAAAGCACACTTTCTTTGTCTTAGGGTTCGTTTCTTCTTCTTTATGCCAACCCCCTTCTCTCTCTCTGCCCCATTCTCTCTCTTCCCGGGGCTGAATAATTTCACCCTGTAGATGCTTGATTATGAACGCGAGAGATAAAGTATCCCTGAAGCTTTTACTATTTCACAATTTCACCCCTATAAAAGTCACTTATTCCAATCAAGTCTCTCTTTCTTTTTCTTCTTTTTTTTTTCCCACTCAAATTTGTTTTAGGCAACTATAAAACAACTAAGTTTTTCTGGCAATTTTCAAAAAAAAACTGTTTTACGGTAGATTAAGTAGATAATCTTAACATCAACATAACAAAATTTATTATTATATTAAGAATAAAATGAAATGCTCGTATTGTGTAAAAAAGAATTAGGGAGATATATACATAATATTAAGGGATCCAGGTATAATCTTTTGGAATAAAAGGGGTATCAAATAATTGACTCTAAATTTTGTTTTAGTTTTATGGAAAGTGCAGTTATGTTATGAAATATAATTATTTTAGATACAATAATAATGGATAAATATTATTGTGATATAAAGGAAAATAAATTAAAAAAATTAACAATCTATGCATAATTAAAAAAATTAATATTATTATTTAATTAAGTTTAGTTACCACTGGGTAATATTGTATCTGGCAAGGTACCATAAATAAGTTATTTAAGAGTCAATTAGATGTTTGCAATTCTTTTTTTGTCACATTCTACCAGAAAACCGCTGAGTCAAGTTGTATTCACTTTAACATTTTTATAATAAATTAGTAGCTTGTATTAAAGTGTATCTCAAAATCTTCTAAAATTTTCAAATATAAAATAGTTTTAATATCAATTATCAATTTAAAATTTATACAATTCATTTTACTCATAATTAGTTTTGTTTAAAAAATTTTTATATACTTTATTTTTATTAAAAAATCTGATTATAAAAATATAAAAAAAATTTATATATAAATCTACTCCTTAATCTTTAGCCAGAAAGTTAACAAAGAAAACTTGTAAATTTAACATACACATTATTTTACAAACTCAAACCTTCAACATATACTCAAGAGAAAACAAAAATGTAAATCCATCCAAAGCATAATTTTCTTTTGTTTGAAGTAACAAAACGAAGTGGTAGGTTGAAAATAGCGTTATTTCCTGGTCAAACTGAAATTTATCCCATGCAAGATGAAAAAGATCAATTACCAATTTTATTTGCTTTTACATTCACAATAGGAAAGTGTGAGTTATTTAGACGTATAAAGTTTGTATTAATTTCTTGTTAAGTCCATTACATATAACATTTATTTGGAAAAAATATAAAGGGGATTTCTGTTTAAAAACAGTGTAAATAGATCTAAAACTTGTAATATACATATATATTCTCTTACTTGTAGAAGTAGTATTACTGAAAGAAATGTGTTGAAATCTGAATAGGTGTCTATTATTATTATTATTATTAATAAAAAAGGCCTAATTGGTGTTTAGTTTATGGAAATAGGTGATTTTGATTAGTTAAATGGTTTTCTTGTGTTTAGGGGTCAATTTGTAGGGTGTGTTCATAAAATGTGTGCCTCACCATTCCCACTCAAATGGGTAATTTCTTAATTGTCGCAGGACCACTAATATTAGACACTTTGCCTCTCCTCTCTAACTTATTCAACTACACCCAACAAATTACACTCACAATAATAATAATAATAATAATAATAATAATAATAATAATAATAGTAGTAGTTTAGAATGCACTTTTTTCGTTTTTTATAATTTCTATTTTCATAACTTTAAATTCTCTCATATATCAATATTATATACTATATAATTTTGAGAGATTAAAGAGATAAAATGCTCAATATTAAAGAGATTAGAAATTAAATAGATATGGAAAAGTACGGTAGAAATAATCCAGCTAATTAATACCCTATATCTTTAATTTCTTTTTTTTTCAAAAAAAAAAACTGTATTCCCTAATTTGAGTATGTTCAAATTCTTTACATATAAAAAATGGTGTATTTTTTATATTTAGAGAGAAAAAAAATATTTTATCCTTAATCTATTCAAATAAATTGTGAGTTTTTTTAATTTCTCTTTTAAATACAGATAAATGCATTATTTATGAAATGCAGAGACCTAAAATCTAGTTTGTCAAATATCAAAGAGACACCCCATAAAGAATCCACCTTTTGAATTTTGATACATGAAATTTGAAAACATCACACACAGCTAAGAGACAACGTGCAAGTGGAGCACTCTAATATCCAATTCTTTTTTCTAGAAGAATAATAGTTGTTCTATAGAAAAGAAAACATATACATAACCACACGAATCACTTTCATGTATATTAATTAGCATAAAGAGCCACTTTCATTTTTTTAATCATTATATAATTTCAAATCGATCTTTTTTATATCGAATCAATAATAAACTAATTATTTTCTTATATTAAGGAGTGAAGAAAATAAACCACTCTCCAAGGGAGAAAATTTACTTGCAATTTTTAAGTTATTTGTAATAGAGTACTTTCACATAATGCAGAATGATTTTAAACTTTTCTTTTTAAAACAATAGACACACCCCCATCATGATGTAGTGTTGACTTATATAAAAAAAATATATTAACTAAATCTCTATTTAATTAGGTTCTCAAATCGTGTCTATCAATTTCATATTCTAAATTTTTTTTGTTACTTCAATACTACAAGTATAAATTTGTTTTAATTTTATCCTTCCAAAAGTATTAGCATAATATTACAATTTTTTTAATGAGTATGTATTCTGTATATTGGATTGTAAAAAAGAAAAAAAAGGATTTCAATGCTGCAATACAGAAAACCTTAGAGTTTGATTAATAAAAACATCATTTTTCAAATAACGGAATAAAATTTTTGGAAAAAAAATATAAACATATTATATTTATATTAAAAAGCTTTATATCAAACGACTGAAAAAATACACCTAAATTTTGTTCCTCTCCCAATAGCATTATCTTTTTCATTTTTCATGACTGACTCCTCAGTTAAGCGGCATCTTAACACAAATTTTTATTCTAAAAGACAAGGAAGAAGCTCTTCTCCTGGTTGCTCCATCTCCTTTGGCATCATATGCCTTGGCTTTTTATAGCATTATCAATTAGAACAAAATTATTTGTGATACGTCATTTTCTTGATTTTGTGAGGTTTCAAATATGTCATTACCACCTTGATCATTTTGGAATAACCTATCCTTATTATCAAGAGAAGTAAACTTGTGATCAAGCTAAAGATACCTTTTTCTTTCATTTGAAAACATAATTATAGTTGCTAAATAAAAGTACAAAATTTCAAAACTCATGAAAAATAAGGGTTAATGATATTATGCTACTCATCAACTGCTTCATTTGTGGTTAAAAAAAAAATGTACAAGAGGGTAATCAAACTTGCAACCCTTTATCCCTGTAGCCTCAGATGGCGTATAAGTCAAGATAGAATCTTCATAAGCTACCAATTCTACGTGGCCTCATTCCTCTATGTTCTTCTGAGTATCTACTGTGCTGAGATTAGTGTATTCAATTGTTACAACACTAACTACAGAGGTTAACAAAGTATTCTCACTAATTAAGCAACTTTTTCGATCTAGCATAACCCAACAAAAGCAGGAAAAGCAACATGCAAGCTGCAGAAGTGGAACCGACAAAAATCCAAAATATTCCTTTTATTTCATATAATTGACAAGGAATGTTCATGCCAAATGCACCACAAATCATAGTGTTAACAGCAATAGCAAATGATGCAAGGATCAATGTTAACTGCAGCTGAATGAGTTCATTTCGTTGGTTGTCAAGTTGGATGTTGACATAGTCTTCTGTGTCATCAATATACTCCCTAACCTGCAAAACAATAGCCAATAAGAACCACACGATATCTCAAGAATAGCAAATGAAGTAATACTCAAGTCTATGCAGTCAAATTCTCATGGTACTGTTAATACAATACATTCTGCGCAACCTTTTATAAGAATAAAATTGGGCAGACAGTTCAATTGGATCTTTGGTTAATAAAAAACATAGATTACCTGCCCGCTGGGGGTGGATCAAGATAACCTAACCCTATTGTTTTCACTAGTTTTATATATAATCAAGAAACATAAAACAAAAGTTGGTAAACAACCAGCCATATTAGCATCAAAACTCAAAGCGCCAAATCCCATCTGCCAAACCAAATTGTTTTTTAAAATAATGATCACCAGTGTCCGTACTCCACATTAATTTCATAGTATCACAACCAAGACTGTTTAAATTGAGATCAGTCATGTATGTAAACTTAATATGCTCACATGAAATGTCCCATCTAAAAGTTTAACACTCTAGTGCAATATAAGTCACAAAAGAATCAAAATACAGATTGATATGTTCAATCTTCAATGTTGGACAAAACATGAGTTGACCAGAATCTGTTCTACAGAAGCAGCTTTACCATGATTATGCTATGATCAATACACAGAACTTACAGACAATATCTTGTTACGAGTTCCATCCAACTGCATAAAATATGCCTCAAGCAACATCTCCAGGTCCCCCACATCATTATAATCCCCAAAGTTTCGAGTCACAAGACTTCCGCTTCTGTAAGAAAATTGGCTATTTAAGGTTATAGTTCCCATATGAGCCTCGGATTGCTGATTCTGTATCCACTTCCTAGTCAAATATAATTGTGCCATATCTTCATTATCATCTAATAGATGTTCAAGTTCATCCCGCACCTGAAAGAGTGAGACCATGCACTTTTCTATAAGTATGACGTACCTTAAAGATGATGAAATGCATCATCAATTAAAGGAGCTTCAATTTGCAAAGCTTATTCATATGAACAGAGAACAAAGGTCTTCACTGTAGATTATATATTCGGAGGGGAATATAACTATTGAACAATGTTCAAATGGAAATTCAATAAGTAAACGGTCTTCTCTCTCTCTCTCTCTCTCTCTATCTATCTCTTTCTTTTTTGGGGGAGGGCTTGTTAATTGAATTCCATTTCTTCCAGAAATCCTTAACCTTCCAGTTTTCATGAACTATTAAAGATAGTTCTTAGAACTTTCAATGATAGAAGAACTATTCATAAAGTAGGGCCTTTCATTGATGCCTACTCTAGTCAAATGAATAGGCACCTCGTACCTAGCATAAAAAGAAATTGTACTTAAACAGAGTTCAATCCACTTTGGCCAATTGGCTGTTCCAAAAAGTTAATGCTTCATCCCTCAACTTCCACATGCGCCTATATGTAGCTTCAGAACTATTCTAAAGCACTAACAAAAACTTTGAAAAGTCAAGATTACAACACAATAGTAACCAGAGGAAGAAGACTGGTACTCATGTAGCATACCTTTTGCACACGTGCCAGCAAACGTGTAAGATTACTCTTCAAACTTCGCACATTTTGAAGACTTTTGGTGCTAACATTCCTAGCCAATTCATCCAACACAGGGTACGCACCTCTCTCAAGGTCTGCCACACTTGATTCCAAATATGTACAGACAACTTCTAGAGCAATCTCCAGAAATTGAAACTCAAATGGAAGCTCATGCTGCAAACTTTCAGCAGGCTCTGGACCCTGCATTCCAGTCGAAACCTGCATTCCATTTTCTTGTCCATCTGCAGGGTTATGAAGTTTAGGTTGACTTTTATATGGAAGTTGTTGCCTGAGTTGTTCAACAAATGGAAGAACCTCCTGGCAAAGTGGATCAAGCAATAGCACTTCTTCAGGTGTGACTATAGCCTTTATAAACTCCAGATTAACTACCATTGCTTTTTCCCTGGCTGTAAAGAAGGACATTGAATGTGATTCCATAATTCATCATAATTCATAATATAAGGAATAAAATGAAAAGCAAAATAAGAACAGATTACCAAAACAAACATCAGTTTTCTTCCACATAAAAGACATAATGCAACATGTAGAAAAATCAGAATACAAGAGAAACAACAATTACACAATGGTGAAACATAGATTGCAGTTCTATTTAGGGAAAAATTAGTGAAGGAACATATTTTAAATCTAATTCAAGTATAAAACTAAGGAAAAACACATTTCCTCAAATTTGTATAGATTTCTTCTTTCTCAATGTATGTAGAAGTTAATTACACTATTTTGTGTATCAGGCACGCTTATTATTATTACTCAGCGGTCAGCGTATTTGCCATGCAAACTATGAAGTCAGTGCTGGCGTGCATGTATGCTATTGATTCTAGTGTCTCTTGAAGCAAGAATTTCAGGGGCAACAAAATTGAAGACAAATCCTGGGCAAGCAGAGTATTGACAAAAGGTTATTCTGGTCCTTGACTGATCATATAAGTTGCAAATTGCAAATTGCAAAAACACAAGTATAATCCCAAATAAATTATAAACCCACGTCCCTTCTTTCGATCTTTCGATTGCAACATCCCATCTTTCGATTCATATGAACATAAAAATAACTCGACAATCCCACAAAAAATGGCGAAACGTACAATCACGTTCCTCACTGATTCCAATTTCTAGTTCAGTTACCATCCAACATCTACATCAAAACATGAAGCAGTCGTAATATAACCAATGGCTTATATAAACAATATCCAGATACCTATTAGTTCCCAAAAATTAAACGCAATAAAATCGTAATTCATTACCAAGGACATTTGAGGAATAGGAGAAGACCGGGCCCAAAATCCTCAAATCCCTGGCCGGAATCGCTGCCCGCCTGATTACCGCGTTCCTATCCAACTCAACGAGCTCTGACCGACCCGACCGATCAAACCTCAACCACAGCCTCGCTCCACCGGCCTTCTTCTTGGTTTTGGTATTCGAGCCACCGCCATTGTTGAGGTTCGCCGGAGAGCCGGCCCCTTCGGTCGCCTGCTGTGGCAGCTCAGCCACCCTCCTATGGCGGCGGCGGCTGGCGGGCCGGCCAAGGGATAATGGCCCCTTACCCATAATTCTCTATGAAAATGAAGAAAAATAGAATGTAATAGTGATGAAATTCAGAGGGAATCTTAGAATGCTGAGGATGGGTAAAAGAGAAAGCGTGGGTTTAAGAAGAAGAAGCCATGGCTATAGTTCGAAGGATTTTGAGGTTGGCGATGTTGGTCTGCATGCGTCTGCTTCGTCCCCTTCTGCTTCGCTTTGATCTTCCATAAACGGCTCGCGCTGTACCTCAAAGTTTGAGGAAGAAGAAACACAGAGAAAGGTGGAAGCTAACGAACGTATTGTAAATTTGGGTCTTGCGATGCGCAGCAGTGTTGGCAGTTGGCAATTGGCATTGTTTTATATATATAACTATATTTACTATAAAAATGAACTTATAATTTTTAGTCTTTTTGTAATTTGTGTGAAGAATCTTCATCTTAATTTTTTTATTTAAAATTTGAACGATAATAAAATTAAGTGATATTAAAATATATAAAAAAATTTAACCTTTAGGCCATATGTAAAAGATTTTTGTAAACTTTAAATTTTGTACAAAATTTTTTTAAAAATAATTTATTTCATTTTTATGTTTTGGATAAAAAAATTAATAAAATAAATTTTTTTACACAAATTATAAACTTTAAAAAAATTTAAAATTAATTTTTATAATGAAAAAAATTCTATATATATATAACTTATAGTTAAAAAAATTATGTACAATTTAACAATAAATTATACTAACTTTTTATAATATTTAATTATATTATATTTTATATTTATTTTAAAAGTATGGTTAAACTTAAATTATTCTTTTAATTCTTATAAGTTTATTCAATTTTTAATTTAGTTTATATAATTTTCAAATCTATAATTAAGAAACACATAGATAAATACTTACAAAAATAAGTTTGAAAAATTAAACCATTTATGAGTAGAGGTTCAATAAATTTCTTGAACTATTTTTTTCTAAAAGAACTAACATATCATGAAAGACATTATCAATTTTTTATTAAAAAAATAACTCATTAGATTTTTTTTTGAATCTTTTTTTTTAGCAAAACAAAATGAGACTTTAAAAAAAAAAAAAAATGAGTTGCTGCTGGGGCAGACACCTGCGATAGGGCAGTTGGTAACCCTATAAAAGGCCGAAAGGCCTAAACTGAATGCTGCTCAGCCAATTTGGGAACCCAAAAACACAATTTTACGTCTTCCACACTTCTCTCAGCTGCTCTCCAAACTTCGAGGCCATTCTCTTCCTTTCGTCGCTCCTCCAGCTTTTTCTCGGTAAGTTTTCGTTGTTCTTATTCTCTGATCATTTATTCTTTTCTTCATTTGCTGCATCACACATCGCATGCCTTTCTTTTCTTTTCACGTGATCCGTGGTGATTCTGCCTCTCAATTTTGTTCCTGTTTCACGGTACAAGAGCTGGATGTTTGTGGGTTGTTTTAATTTCGTGAATAATTCGAACTCTGTTTTTGAATATTTGAAACCCTTTTAGTTTTTTGGCCCAACGCCGTTCGGTTTGTTCGTTGGGGGGTGTTTTGTTGTCCTGTTTGATCCAAACGAGCGGTAGTGAGAAAGGAGGAATGAATCCAGATACATTTGAATCAATAAAAAAGATATATTTTGAGAAAGAAGTAATTTTTTTTTATGCGTTTCATGGCACATCTGAAAGTCAATGCCTGCAATAACATTTCTACGCTTGTAAATTGTGTGTTTATGAAGGAAAATATTCAAGTAAACGATTAAATGGTACTGCATGACAGTATAGTACTTTTCTCGCAAGGCATGTAATTATATGTCCAAGAATGTGTGAACTAGGGTAGTGTAGCTTTTTTGACTCTTGAGTGAGTGTTGGTTCATGTTAAGGTGGTTATAGTTGCTATCCTGGTGTTTGTAGAAGTGAATTTTAAAGCACGTTAGATATTTCACTCCCATAACTCTTTAAACTCAATGATTTTAAATGCTAAAACGGGTGACGTTACTCATTTAAGAGTTCTGTAGTTTTTCTTAATTTGATTTATTCATTTATTGTTCTCCCATCCTCTCTGACTTGTCCTTTGACTTTTGTTAGTGCCTATGTTGGCATCAAAGCAACCGACGAGTCAAACTTGTGTACTTGTTGCAGTAAAAAGAAAAAAATAATTTCAATTCTATAAATACTTTATGTTGCTTTTGAATAGATTTATGAGAATTGCGTTTTCATACTTAGAGAAAATGCACACCAGCGTGGTTATGAGGTAGGTTATTCTTTCCAATTACAGCTCTTTGAATGAAGTAAAGAGGCAATCCATTGTGTACTTTTTCATAAAGTTTCTTTTTTTTTTTTTTCTTTTGATGCTGTGGTTTAACAATGCTATGCATTTCTAAGTGTTATACATACATACATACATACATTCATAAATAAGTATGCAGTGAAATATTTAACTTTTATATTTGTAAATTATATCATACATTAATTTCATCTAACGGTATTTAGATCAGTTCTCTATGCACTTTTTACTAGGAAATGACTTGAATACCGCTGAACTTATTTTGTCTTTTAGTGAAAAAGTACAGGCTTTTTGGTCCAAAAAACAACTGTGGAGATTGCTAACCTCCATAGTCCATAACACTAGTGTGGAGGTTAGCATTCCCCATACAACCTATATTTGAAAGAAACTCCTGTAATAAAAGTTATTTAATGGTGTAAGACTAATTTTGATTAACACAAGTGTTAGTTGATTCTCCTTCATATATGTGAGTGTCTGTGTGCGTGTGTCTGTTTGAAGGAATGAGTTCAAGTATTCCAATCATGACTGCAAAGATTTAAATAGCTCTTTCCTCACCTGATGTAGTTGTAGCGGTTGCTCTTGGGCTAGCAAAGTTAGTTGATACACTGCTATCACACATACTCTATGCAATTACTTTGGGTTTTTGCCTTTCTGACATTCTGTTTAATTGTCCTTCCTGCTCTGTTTTTGTAGCAGCTTGTGAATTGCTAGTTCTTATTTCAATGTTTGTATTCTGTGCCTATGGTGCGGTAACTATTTCCTGCACCTATTCTTGTTTTAATCTGCTGATATGGCTGTTCGGCTGCATGATTTATAATGTTCAGGGTGGCATGTAATGCATTGATTGGGAATTTCTTGTTATTGCAGGTTGCAGTTGTTAGAGTTAATTTTTAGAGGACATATTGAGGTGAATTGGAGCTGTTGCAGGACATCAAACATTAACATACTTCACATTTCCTGATTCGTGGGGCCATCATGATGGCCGTGCGTACAAACCTTCAGCTTATTGCCTACTCACAAGAGATTGCAGATGGACAGCCAATTTTTGTTTCTTCGAATTGTGTTCCCCTCAAGGCTTGGAACTTTGAACCTGCAGGCCATGCCTTCCATTCAGCTGCCCTTAAATTACTTGGTGTTGAGGAAGATAATGCAGATGGTGATGATGAGAAAGTGGTTGATGATAAGGAGCAGATGTATTATGCATCGTCTGATTCTTATAGTAGCAAGAGTAAAAAGAAATCGGGTGCTGGAGACAAGCAACAAGATCACTATGCTTTATTGGGTTTAGGCCATCTAAGGTATCTTGCTACGGAGGATCAAATACGTAAAAGCTATCGTGAAACTGCCTTGAGGTATCATCCTGACAAACAGGCTGCTCTTCTGCTTGCTGAGGAGACTGAAGCTGCAAAACAGGCAAAGAAGGATGAAGTAGAAAGTCATTTTAAGGCAATCCAGGAAGCATATGAGGTGTTGATTGATCCTGTGAAGAGAAGAATTTATGATTCCACTGATGAGTTTGATGATGAAATTCCCACTGACTGTGCCCCACAAGACTTCTTCAAAGTGTTTGGTCCTGCTTTTATGAGGAATGGACGGTGGTCAGTTAATCAACCAATTCCATCTTTGGGAGATGACAATACACCATTGAAAGAAGTTGATAAATTCTATGATTTCTGGTACACCTTTAAAAGCTGGAGGGAGTTTCCCCATGCTGATGAGTTTGATCTTGAGCAAGCTGAATCTCGAGACCATAGGAGGTGGATGGAAAGGCAGAATGCAAAACTGTCAGAAAAAGCTAGGAAGGAAGAGTATGCACGGATACGTATACTTGTTGATAATGCTTATAAGAGAGACCCAAGAATTCTAAGGAGAAAGGAAGAGGAAAAAGCTGAGAAGCAAAGGAAAAAGGAGGCCAAGATTCTGGCAAAAAAGTTGCAGGAAGAAGAAGCTGCTAGAATTGCAGAAGAGGAGAGGCAACGGAAGGAGGAGGAAGAGAAACGAGCTGCAGAAGCTGCTTTACAACAAAAGAAGGTGAAGGAGAAAGAAAAAAAGCTCTTGAGGAAAGAGCGAACTCGCCTTCGAACACTTTCTGCACCTATCTTGTCTCAGCATCTACTTGACATATCTGAGGATGATGTAGAAAGTCTTTGCATGTCACTTGACATTGAGCAGCTCAGAAGTTTGTGCCAGAAAATGGAAAGCAAACCAGTGTTGGAGCAAGCAGAACTGTTAAGAGATACCCTTGGTTGTAAGAAAGATGTAGATGATAAGAAAGATGAGAAAACTGATAAACAGAATGGTTCTGTAAAGGCTAATGATAGTCCATCGCTAAGCAACTACGTTGAGAAGAAAGAGAAACCATGGAGTAAAGAAGAGATTGAGCTATTGAGAAAAGGAATGCAAAAATATCCCAAAGGAACTTCACGGAGGTGGGAGGTCATTTCAGAGTACATTGGAACAGGAAGATCTGTGGAAGAAATTATGAAGGCAACCAAGACAGTGCTCCTCCAGAAGCCTGATTCTTCCAAATCATTTGATGCATTCCTGGAGAAAAGGAAACCTGCACCATCAATTGCATCTCCACTTACAACCCGAGAAGAAATAGTAGGAGAATCAACTCCAGGGAGGCCCGAAAACAATGCTACCTCAACAATGAATAACTCAGAAGACTCTCATGGCAAAAGTACTTCAGACAACCCAAATGCCACTAGTTCAGCTACTGCACATGGAGTTTCCTCTAGTTCAGAGCAAGATACATGGTCTGCTGTACAGGAAAGAGCACTGGTCCAGGCTCTAAAAGCCTTCCCCAAGGAAACTAGCCAGAGATGGGAACGAGTTGCAGCTGCTGTTCCTGGAAAGACCATGAATCAGTGCAAGAAAAAATTTGCAATGTTGAAGGAGAACTTCAGAAACAAGAAAAGTGCAGTTTAAAATTTGAGCTGTTGGATTTACATCTAATGATTGAAGAATTGGTGAACTGACTAGAAAGTACTTTCAGGTCTCAGTAATGCCTATATAATTGGCTTATTTGGCATAGCCCATAGGATATATCTTGGTTCCTGTGGAATTTTGTCCTCCTTCATTAGATATTATAGCTAATATATTTAAAGTGCTGGAGCCCCCTGACTGTAGGTTCATTTTTTTGTCAATAAGCTATCAGCCAGCAGGATATACGCCATGTTTCTGGTTTGAAGAGGTTGAACCTTACGAGTTATCCAACTCATCCCAGCGCCATATTTTACCATTGAAAACGAGCTTAAGTGACTATATATGCACCTATAAAGAACAGGCACCTCAATAAAGAAGTTGCCTTTTTGCTCATGTGTGGAGCATTCACATTAGACAAGTTGTGACTCTTCAAATTGTTTGTGCTATAGTGTTCGCATGCAAATTTTGACATTTATTTATGTTAATGTTCATGCTTCCTAGATATGAAACGAAACAGGATTTAATATTGTTCAAAACGGTAAGAATCCATTTACAACTCTAGTCGGATATTTGTTCAGGCATATACAAATAAAAGTTGATTAAAAAAATTTGAAAGCCATTAGATGTGTATTAGTGTTCAGAGATTTTAAATTGGACAAATTTAAATAAATACAGTTCATGCGTTTTTTATATAAAATTTTACAATTAAATTATGATATTCACTTGAGAAAAAAATGAATATATTATGTTTTTATTCAGAAAGTTAATAATTATATGCATTTTTTCCTTTTACCAATTTTTCACTGGCAAACTTTTTTAAATAAAACCTTTACTCTTTGATGTATAGAAAAAACACATAGTTTGGCTAAAATTATATCTAATTACGAGAAAAAAAAATATAAATTGAGGGGCAATTTAAACAAAAGAAGAAAATCTTAACTCACCTCACTCCATTAAATTTTAAGCATCCAATTAACAGTTAGGATACTCAAAATATTCCAATCCACTTCATCCCTCTTACAAATCTTCCTCCCAATCAAGTCCTAAATATTTACTATTAGATTTTTCAGTAAAAATATGTTAAGCAGAGATCTTTACATCTCAACTGTACATGATTTGGTTTGTTAAAAATTTTTATCCACATACTATGTTTTAATAGAAAAACCTGACAGCAAATACCTAAATAACTTTATCTAAGTCTTGTCCTTCAAAAATATAATGAAGGGTGGACTTAGAAGAATCTCATTATCCTCCCTTATTTATTAATATAATCCGAACAAGTGAAATGTTTTAACAAAACCTTCACCTCCTTTGTTAGTAACAATGAAAGAGAAGCAAATAGAAGTGCTGTGTAGTTGATGATGTTAACCAAACTATATCATCACAGGATCTTGATTCAATACAAAAATTTTAACCATTAGATGATAGTTTACATTCATCAAGATATAAGTGTCTGAAAGCTTTCCCAAAAAAAGAGACAGTGATGGAAGTTTTGCATACCAGGATCTTGAGAGTGTCTCAAATAGATCAGTTGTTTGTGACCCTTGAGAAAAATTTAGCTTTTATATCTGCAACCTCTCTCTCATGTTTGCTAATTACACCTTCAAGATATGACATTAAACTGTTTCTCTTTCTCTTCCAGCCTTTCATCTTCTAAGAAATTTTTTTTTCTTCCATTCTTCCAAACTTCTTGTCTTTGTCCCCATGTTTCTGACATCCAAATTATTGGAGGTTGAAGATGATGAACTTCCAAATGGGCCATTCTTATTGTTGGTAATAGAATCCAAAATTTGTGTAATGGATAATTCAGCTTCCTTTGTGAAGCTCGTGCTTGTTCTACAGCACAGTTAGAATGGATGCTAGGAGGAACATGAGGTTTTTCATCTCCAACTTTTCCTTTTGGTCTTACTTGTGATTTATCCAAACCTGCTTTTGAACCCTTGCTTGAAAAACCCATATCACAATCTTTTTCACCTTCCCTTTTCCTTTTCAAGCTACCCTGTTTGGTGCATTTTAAGTGTTTGACAAAATGACTAGACTCCTTTAGTTTTGAATTCTTGTGTTTCTCCTTTCCTTCTATACCATTTCTGGGTCTCTTCAAACTCTCTGACACTCTATTCTGAGGACTAGTAAGCTTTCTGGGTTCTTTCGGAAATAGAAAAGATTGTTTCCACCACTTCAAGTAACTCAAAGAAACATAAGCTTCAAATAGCCTTGATGGAATGTATAAGTCAAAATTGCTGATATTCATATTGTAATGGTTCCAAGCAATGCTGGGTGTCTCATTGAAACGATCTACATAACTGGGAATACCTTGGTCCATTCTAAATTGCATAGAAACTCTATGTGGGAGATATTGTTGTACAGTGTCAAGCCCAATCAGCTCAGAAACCCTCAAGCACCTAGCAAACGACATGCAATCTTCATCCGAACCTGGACCATCTAGTAAAAGCACTTCATTATCTGTGTAAAACTTGGGAAGATCCCAGTTTCTAATGGCATTATTGCAATAAGGCCTCCATTGAAAAACCTCTTCAGAAGAATCCAAAGCCAATTTCACATTGTCTATTTTTTTCGAGACTTCCAAATTGGCCCATCTAGCCAATCTTGGCTCTTCATTTTTAAGCAAATTTGGTTGTGGCCTCAATCCTGAAAATCTCTCCCATACCCAAGTTTGAACAAGATGAAAAGGTGACCTTATTATAGTGAGAATCGGAAGATGGAACATCATTTTCATTCTCAAAAGTTGATAAAGCAGAGATATTTTCTTTCAACAACCTCAAATCTCTATAGATACTAGCAAGAACTGCTGGTGCCAGAGCAATCCTAGAACCTCTTGTAAATTTAATTGCAAGAGGGAAAACTTTTTCATGAACTGTACCATTGAATGGAAAAACAAAAGTGGAGAGCCAATATACTAAGAAAGCTTCATGCTCAAGCTCACTTCCAGAGTTCATAAATTTCTTCTTCCAGTCGAATACGGAGGACCTTTTGGATTTAGTCCTAATAAGTTCTAATCTAGCCATATGCAATTTTTCTTCTATATCTTTCAATTCTACTTCTTCAATACACTACAAAACAGAATCCCCCAAAACAGAGAAACCCCCCAAAACCATCATGTCCTCCAATGTAATTGTTGCTTCACCCCAAGAAAAGATGAAACTATGGGTCTCAGAAGACCATTTTTCTGCAATTTCAAGCAACAAATAATTGTTGTCTCTTCTGATTTTGTAAGTGGAATTCAAGATTACTTCAGAGATTCCAGATTTTTTCCATGTAGGTAGGTGAAGGGTGATCATGAGGTCCACCCAAGATTTCCAGTTCTCTAGATTGGTTTTCCAGCCTAAGAATGATACTTCAAGTGACAATTTCGGGGCTCAAAAGAAGACGAAGAAGTTAGCTTATGGTGGAAGTTTTGATCAATGGAGGAGAAAACAAAAAGTGGGAGAAAATGGGCTGTTCTGTAAGTGGGGTTTCCTCCACCATTTGGTGAAGCCATGAATTCTTTTCTCACTCTCACAATGGTGTCTCGCGAATCCTCCATTGATGAAGGTGATAGGGTTTTCTTCGATTGTGAAAGAAAAAGAGAGAGAATTGCAATGTGCATGGCATGCCGCTTAAAGAATTACCTTCTGACACCAACAGGTTGGTTAGTGTCTTGACTACTTTCGTAGAGGATACTTGCGTAAAAAGAGAAAGCATTACGATGGACCCCAATATTGTAGAAGGTTTAGGAAGGAAGATAGAGAATAGAAAAGTATAGATAGGCTATTATGGTTTATGCATAATAGGACAAGGACAGTCACACTTATATTGGATGGATTTTGGTTAATTAGTATGGGTTCGGATTCCCTGCTATTGAGGGAGGCGTACTGTCCGTTTAATCTTAATCGTTTGTTGTATCGATACATAAGATAATGATACGTGGTAATTTTATTTTTTTTTACTTTTTGATTGCTTATACATTTATTAGAGTTCTTGCACTCTCTCTCTTCCTTCTTGCCTTCTCCACTACATCTGTTGTTGTGGTTGACACAGATGGAGAAGTGATGCAAAATGGTGGCTCATACTACATCGTATCAGTTGTCAAAGGCATGGGTGGTGGCGTCAGACTTGAAGGAACTAGGAATGAGACTTGTCCTCTTTCTGTGGTCCAAGTTCACAGCGTGGCATCGAACTTGAACTTAAAATTTTGAAATGGTGGCTCATACACTGTTCACTGATGAAGTCGTTCACCGATGAAGCCGTCTGCAAGGAAGAGAATTGAAGATGTTTGTGTGAGGAACTAATGGACGCGAACAAACATGAAGATGAAGCAATCCTCGCTCAAAATAGTGTGTATTAGCAATCAAAAAACAAAAAAAAAAATTACCACATGTCATTACCTGATGCGTCAATGTAGCGAACGATTGAGATTGGACGGACAGCACGCCTCCCTCAATAGCAAGGGATCCAAACGTAATTAGTATACTGAGAGACTTATAAAAATTGAGGGGAGAATCAGAGAGAAAAAGTTAAAAAAAAAAAAACAAAAAAGAATGAGTAGAGAGAACTGACCTTCTAAAAGTTAGCATTTGGGGTTGAATTTTAAGCTTGTCTTCAGTGTGATTATTTTGTTCTTAGCTTTTGTTCTAGTTTGCTAAAATTGTGTGTTTTTATTTTATTTTTTGGGTGTATTTTGTTGGAGTATCTCTAGTTAGTCTGGGAACGAGATTTTAAGCATTAGTTTTGGAGTATTGAGTGTTTGAGTTATTTTTTGAGTCTTTCTTAACAATTTTAGTGTCACCGTCTTTGTATTTTCATTCTCTTTATAAAATCAGAAGTATTATTTAATAAAAAAATTCCAAGGGCTCCATCACATTACCTTTTTTATTTCTTAGCTATGCTGTGTTTTGAGGGAAAGACAAGAAAAGAAAATTGCAAAGAGAAGAACTAGGGAAGAGCACGAGACATCAAGGAGATTTTGGGAAATTTTCTGCCTCCTTTTTTAAGTCTTTTCATCTCCTTCTCCCTTCACGAGCAAGATACAATATTAGAAGAATTAAGATTTTTCACAGTTCCAAAAAAAATTAAAAAGAAAAAAGAAACAAAAGAGAGTGGAATCCATTCCATTAAACGAGAATTACGATAATTGATATTAATATTATTTTTATATATTTATACATTAATAAAAAGTTTTTGTTTTTATTTTTATTTTATTTATTTTAAAAAATTAAAATTTAAAACATCTTTTAATTATTTTTTTTCAAAAACTCATTTTATTTTTTTACTTTTAAAAATTAATAATAATTTTTAAAAATTGCAATGCAACAAATTCTAATTTTTTTTCTTCTCTTTCTCATTTTTTAACTCCCAAACATTTATACAATAGTAGTATCAATTTTCATATTAAAGAGCATCCAAGTTCAGAAATTAATGGTCATGATGGATGATCGCCACCATTACCTATTGTCGAAAATTGGAACCTTGGATGGTGTGTATTTCCTTAGCTTTGCCTCCCTGAACATTTTCGGCATCTTGTAATGCAAAATATATCTAATTTGGATTTTAATATTATTAAATTAAACTCTTTATACACAACACAAGCTGTCAAGCTCATAGCAAAATAACAAGTCATCGTGTGGCCATGCTCGTCCTACAACTTAAAATTAAATTAAATTAATTATGACAAATTATTTTTATAGATAAATAAATTATACAGCTGCTGTTTTCTCTAAAACTTGGTTAAAATTGCATTTTAATCTCTAAAATATTTTTCAAGTAAATTCATAAGTTTTACAAGCATAAAAAATTAATAAAAAAATTAAGTAATTTTTTATTAAATAGAATTAATTATATGAATTAAATGATTCTAATATGTTTTATTTTTATTTATTTTTATATTTAAATTATTAATACTTAAGTTTATTTTAATAATTATTTATATTTTTTTGTTTTTAATTATTAAATTTTTTTTTATTGATTTTGAATTATTTATTGTAAGAAGAATTAATTTAAAAAAAATTATAACAGCAATAATATTTGTTACAAAAAATTTTAACAATAAAAAAAATTATCATAAAAAATATGACTAAAAATCACACAAAAATTCAAACTCTTTTTCACCTGATTAATTCTATGTACAAAAATTTCTAGTGATCTTATCTAACCAAATCATGTAACTTACTTTTCTATTAACTTATTCACATTAGGTGACACTTTGACTTTTATTTTTTATGTCACTCGTTCCTAAAATACTAAAACCATTAGCTTCTTTCCATTAAATATGATACAGTGGCTGAAATAGTTTTATTTAATAATTCTTTTAACTAATACTTTTAAGATCTCTTATTTTTCTTTTCCCATTCTTCGATTCAAACATATGCCAGCATCTTTAGAGCCGAAGTTATTTACCAAATAAATTTTAAAATGAGCAATTTTAAAAATGTTATAATTCATCTTCATATATAAACTCAATAAATCTTAAAAATTTCATCCATTACATTATATAAACTTTAAACATATAAATAATTTAAAATCTTAACAAGGGTTGTTTTACAAAATTATTAAATATAACTTATGTAGAAAAATTACAACTAAACAATTTATTGAATGAATGAATACAAAAGATATAATGAATATATATTTATTTTAATAAAATTATATTTATATTTATATTCATATGCATAATATAAAAATAAATATTTATATAATTTATATAAAATAAGTTTGACCCGAAGCCTAAGTAAATAGAGCATTCATATTTTCGTCATTGAAAAATTAGCACCGCTTGTAGTGGCATTTGACCTTCCTAAGACAACATCAAAACAACATTTTCGTGCACTTTTTAATTGTTCAATAGAAAACGATAAGTAAATATTTCTGTTGCCTCAGCACTCAAAGATTCGGAAAAATGCCCAACAGTGAACACCTAATATTTGTCCAAAGAAGAAAGAAACTATGACGCGGAAAGAGGGACTGGTTTTACAGAATTTTGAATACGCCGGAATGCTGCTCTTACTCTTTCCTTAAGGCCTTCATTTTCACTCTCAACATCCCCACTTTGCTTATCAAGCTCTGCAACATTCCCATCAACATTAATTACCAACTTGCCATTTTGTCCAACTTTTACATCTCCAAAAAGGGAAACAAGGAGTGCATGCATAACTTTATCTGCCTTCTTCTCATTCTCTTCCTCCATCTTTGTGGCCTCAGGTTCAGCCATTATTCTGGGGACTTCACGGACAATATTCAAAACCAGAGCAACAATGGAGTCTGATACCATGTCACTAATGGGGTCTGATGTCCAATGCAAGGAGATATGCTTCTCGGACTCATGCTTCACAGTTACTCGCTCATGGACTTGCAATGTTGGGACTCCAGATTCTTCATCTACTGAAGACTCTACACTCTCATATATCAGTTTCAGCCGGTGCTGTATAACACTAAAGGCACCTGAGTACGGGATGGTGATTCTCTGTGTAACATTTGCTGTTGATAACTGTGAGAAGACATGTAAATCATCAGGTGCCATTATCTGATATGTAAAGCCTTTCTTTACTAGTAATCCGCTGACAATTTCACCAGCTTCTGGGGTTTTTTCAGCCAGCTTTCCGATGGTCTTTGCCATTTTCTGTGAATTGAAATACATTTCAACAGATTGACAGTTCTTTGGAGTCAGGATTTTAGTATTACGATCAGCAAATTGAGTTGTGAGCTTCTGTTTGAGCCTCCCCATTTCGTTAGCCTCCCCATGAACAAGAATTATGTTAGGAGGATTAAGCTCTTCTAGGAATGCACTTGTTTGAGCAGAGTCAGCATGAGCAGAGAAGGAAATGTAGTGCACCTGCATGTTCAGTGGTGCAGCAAGCCCATTCATAAGAGTAACCTCCTTTGGTTCATTAATGATCGTTTTTGCTAGAGTCCCTTCAACCACATACCCTGGTATGACGCAAGCATTTTTCTTATCAGAACACCACATATCAAATAATTGCCTTGACAACCCACTCTGAAGCCCACCAGGGCTTGCCATCACCACAGAGGGTCCCACATCCTTAAAAACATCAATGCTACTTAAGGCTGATATGTGCTTGAAAGAGAAAGGATTTGACTTTGCATTCTGAATCCGGTCGTTCATGGAAAGGGTGTATGTCTCATAAACAGTTAAACATTTTTTAGCAAGTGGAGAAGCATAATAGATGGGTATATTCTGGAGTTCAGGATGATTTGCCCAAAATTCATCAAGAATCAGGAGGAGCTCTTGTGCACGACCAAGGGCAAATGCTGGAATCAGGACTCGACCCCCTTGAGATACAGTAGAGTGGATAACATCAGTAAAGCGCTTCTCTCTTGTGTGGCGAGGCTGATGATGCTGTACACCATAGGTGGATTCAATAATGCACACATCAGGGGAGAACTGTGGGGTTTCAGCAGCACGAAGGTGTCGGTCTTCCTCTCGTGAATAGTCTCCAGTGTAGAGCACCCGAACACCAGCAATGTCGACCATAAACATAGCAGCACCAAGGACATGGCCTGCAGTATAACACCAGAATCGAATACCATTCACTTCTACTGTTTGATGAAAATCAATAACCTGCAGTTAATAACTGCTGTTAACAGATATATTGAGGTTTAGAGGGGCTAAACATGGTATTGTAGACATAGGGGTTTGGGTGGCCCCGCAGGGGGGGGGGTTGTTGGAGGATGGACCAGGATTTGGACATTGATCAATATTTAAACAGATAAATAAATAGAAGAAATAAAAATCACAATAGACCTGAACCTAATTCAAGTAGTACAGCAGTACTTTCAAACAAATTCTGTTGTTGTTTGATATTTATATGTATTTCTGTTGATATATGTCTGTGTGAATTTGTAGTTGATTTGATTCGCTAATTTCAAGTTGAGATTTAATCCTCATAAAGGTACCAAAGAGCAAAGACCAAAGGACCTTGTACAAGTGCTCAAAAAAGTAATTCCATAAAACTAAACTGTACTTAAAAATATTATCATAACCCCATTTTGCACACTTGACTCAACTAAATGTGCAATTAATAACAAAGAAACTTGTTTCCCTCCAATGAGAAGTTCAAAATATATCTCAAATTAAAAAAAATATCACAGCAATGATTTGAATTCAACAAAATCAATTCTCAATCTTGTCCAACCCTAGATATTAACAATAAAGCGTATAAGACAAAAAATAAAAAAGAGAAGCTGAGTAGATACATGAAAACAAAAAAGATTACGAGTATTACTAGATTTTTGGCATCTGATAGAGCCCTTGGAATTTTTACTGAATAATACTTCTGATTTTATAAGAGATAATGGAAATACAAACATGAGGACACTGAAAAATACTAAGAAAGACTTGGAAAACAGCAATACAGACACTCAATACTCCAAACAGAATGCTCACAAGACAATAGCTCCAAGAAAACCCCACTCAAAGACTAACCAGACATACACCAGCAAAATACACCCAGAAAATAAAAGAAAAACACACAATACCAGCAAACCAGAACAAAAGCTAAGAACAGAATAGCTACACTCCAGACAAGCCTAGAATGCAACCCCAAATGCTACTTTTGAGGTTAGCTCTCTCCACTCATTCCCTATTTTTTCCTCCCCTCTCTCAGTCTCCCCTCAGGTTTTTATCAGTCTCTCACTGTACTAATTAACCAAAACCCATCCAATGTAAGTGTAACACGTGCCCCCTGCCCTATTATGCCCAAACTGTAACAGCCTGCCCAAACCTTTCCTACCCTCAACCTCCCGCCTTCCTAAACCTTCTAGAATATTGGGGTCCATCCGCATCAAATAACTACTTTTTTGTTGCTCTGGACTCTGGAAATTGTATGCCAGAACATACTCCGAGAATAATCTGAGCTAAAGATTCATGAAGATGTGTACAAAGAAAAAGAAATATTTGAATATACAATAAAATACCATATTGTCCACAATGAAAACCATGTTAGACAATTATTAGGGACACATATCATAACTAAAAAAAGCTTTCTTCAACATCAACCCTCTTCTCTAAATCATAAACCATAAACCTACCCAATCCGCAAATCTAATTCCTTTCCTCTACTATTCATGACTCTCTCTCTAGTGAATATATGAACTAATATTTTGACTACAAAACTTATACCACAATCACACCTAGACACATGAAAAACAAGGAGGAATAGAAAAAAATAACAAATCATAACTTTTAAAAAATATGTCAAGGCAATTTTAAGTACCAAAAAACCTAAAATAATTTTCAAAATCCAAAAATAGTGAACATTTTGGGATATTTACAAGCCTAGGACACCAAAATTCCAAAAATGCATCAACATGAACACTAACCTCAATTTTATCCATGGAGCGGTTAATGTCCTGTTCATCAAACAACATATCTTCAACAGAAACCTTGCTCACTTTCACATAATCTGACAAGAGCAGCTTGTAGATAGCCTTTGTTGCATAGGTCATAAACACTCGGCCTTTGAATGTGGTCTGACAATATTTTCAAAAGTAATGTCACCACTTAATACTAAAAGATAACCTAAAAACACACCAAGTTAAGACCCTCCCTACCGAATCTTACCCAAACACTAAAGTTCATTGAAGAGGCCTCACCTTTTCCAGAAAATAGGGCAATGATGCAGCATGATCCAAGTGAAAACTGCAGTAAAAAGCATAGAATTGTATCAAAATTGGTGAAATGAGAACCAGAAAATTGCCACAAAAATGGGCAAGCATGTGCTATTTATGAAAAGTGAAAATAACATAGAAAACGCCTTTCAATTCTCCTTTCTCAAAAGTAAATAAAGGAGTTACACAAGCATCATTTTAAACCACTACAGTGGCAGATAAAACGTGGACAAAACTTAGATATAGTTCCTTAGCCATTTGCTATTAAGTTCTTCAACTAAATTTTGACATGGGGATATTTTTTCCAACTCTACATTGCATCATTGACTCTTCCATGCAAAATGGTTCACGTGTCATAATCTTATTGAAGAGCCTACTAGCAAACACCTAAGGAAAGGAAATTCCTCTTTATTTTGTCCATAAGGAATTTCACTTTATAACCGGGATAGATTTTCTGAAAAATCCCACTTTCCCTTTATGAACAGAGCTTGCAGTGACCTCTGGGTAATGAAATGACAATCCACTTGCATAGCTTTGAAAATGCCACAATGAACGAAAAAATAACAAGATTCAAGATGTTTAGACTTAAAATAAGATGGATCCACTTTGGCCAGTTAAATGATAAGTTAGCATTTCCTGGCCTACTGAATGGATTTTTTTTATTAAAAAAAAAAGGAAGTAAACATGTTATAGGAAGGAAAAGGGGAAAAAAAGGAGATTTTTCTTTTTTCTTCCCAAATTCAAACATTTACAAGGCTGCAAAATAAATCTAAAATACACTAGGAAAAATTCAATTGCTTCATCTGGAATATTCTATATTCAAAATCTTTACGAGAATTTAACTTTATATGTCTAAAACTACAATAGTACATTATATACTTTACGGGCAGAGAAAAGGATAACTCAATTTTTAAGCTAAAATGTCCTACATTACAATTACTTTTAGAGGCTGCAGAGTAAATGATGAAAGCAAAATTACTCAAACCAAGATACCCATCAACCTTCCTCCAAATGCAAGAGCAAATTGCCATATTTTAAGATACTGGTTGATATTAGCGCTTCTTAAGATAGGTTCTGTAAGATTATGTACACAAGTACTATTATACCAAATTCTAAGTTATTGAACAACTAATTGATCATACACTATGGATCTCACCTGTGTGAAAAGGAAAACAAACGTTTGAACAAAATCAGAGTGCACATGTATCAATTATCAAATTATCCTGAACAACCAAACCAACTGCGTTATCCCAAAGAATCATTTAAAAAGTACTAAACCCCGAAGTACTCCTTTTCAAGTTTATAATATCAAACCTAATGAAGCAACAGCATTTCACTTGAAAAAACCGCCAGATAAATTTATTATAGATAAAAAGGCATTAATCACCACAGAACCCGAAATGAAGGAATATAAGCTACTGAAATAAACTAATGTTTGAATTTGCTATCTAGAACTGCAAACTAACAATGTAATATCCTCACGCCATGAAGATAAGCACGTAGAACAAAGTCAGAGTAAACTAAGAACACATACTGAGTAATGAGAAGGACATCCACTGTTGATGGGTCAATCTCGTCGAAGTATGGCAATGCAGCCATACCTGAATAAGCTGGGTGTATTCCACAATCAAACTATAAATAAGAAATCCAAAAATTGAATAAATTAGCAATATTGGACAATAAAAAGAATCTGAAGAACAATGGCCGAGCAGCAGAAATATTAGTACCAAAACAGTTTTGCCCTTATAGGACATGTAGACACAAGACCGACCCACTTCATTTCCAGCTCCTAATGGTATCACAATAAGTCGATCCTCCTCTCTATTGTTTACAGATGAGTCACGTCTTTTGAGAGAAGGCGCCTGTCCGGTCGAACCCATTGTCAATTGCACTGAGCAATTTGAATTACAGAGAATCTCTGAGAAACCCTAGTCTGAACTGAAGAACAAAGATATCTCACGGAAAAAGAACACGACGTCGTTTCATGTTTTGATTAAAATATTCTACTTTTTCAGGATAATTGAACGACGTCGTTCTTATGAAAATTTGAAAAAATTCGACCACAGTGGGAGTCGAACCCACGACCTTCTGATCCGAAGTCAGACGCGCTAATCCACTGCGCTATGCGGTCTTGCTTAGTGAAATAAATTATATTTTAATTTTTCAAGTTTCACTGAAACAACTACAGAAAATATTTTTCATAATATAATTTGAATTAGCATTAATCCTTGAAAAACTATTAATTCTTTGAGAAATAAGATGACATAGATCTTTAAATTGCCAAGGCAACACGTTTTAATAGTTACAATAGAAGGCTTAGAAATTGAAAATAGAAAAAATAATAATAATAAGTATGAATTAATCTAAATACATCACTAAGAGTAGGATTATAAGTCTGGAAAAGAATCAAATCGAATTGAATCTTTAATGAAACTTGTTTATTTAAAATAATAAATAAGTTTAAGTTTAAATATGAACCTAAACTTTAAAATAAGGCAAATTTAACTGGTGAAACATAAAATTAAACTTTAAAATAAAAAAAATTGTGATCAACTCACTTAATATGAGTCAAATAATTTACAAACAATGCTATAGATATAATATATATTTATGTATAAAATTTAAACTAAATAAAAAATTATCAATTTTCATATAATATATATATGAAAAAGTATATATAAATTTATATATTATGTATGAATTTTTGTATTTATCTAAATTTTTTTTATAAAAAATATGTATGATTACACTATATATTATTTAAAATTTTAAAAATATAATAAATATTGTATGAAATAATATGTTATTATTAATCGATTAATTTGTGAGTTTAACAAATCGAACATTAAATATTAAAATTTAACTCATTTAATTAAACAAACTTCATATATTGATCAGTTTAGAACTAAATTTTTAAAAATTTTGACAAATCAAGTTTGAGTAATTCATAAACAGTTTAATAGACTTTTAGGTCACATTTTACATACTTATCTTTGAACTTCAACTCCCAGGTACAAAGCTTTCAAATTTCTTAAAATTTTCCTATACACTCTTAAGTCAGACTTTTGAATAATAATACACTTTCAATTACCAAATTGTTTGGTCTTTTTTCAATGCTATTATTATTTAAAAGATTTAAAGAAAATCAATTTTGGTCCAACAATAAGTGGTAGAAAATGAAACAAACTTCTTTCAATTCCAGTTGCCGTAGGAGGATGATAGAGGGTTTGTTTTTGTTTACGTGTTTTCTTCTTTTCAAATAGTTCTATGAAGAGTTATACCATTTAGATTGAGCTGCTTTTTACCATAAAATGCACTTAAGATTATCATTTTATACCTTAAAAATTTAAAGTGAGGATCTCAAGATAGATCTAACAATGAGAAAATTCATTCTCTTAAGAAGTAAACCTGTCTATAGAATCACCCTTTCTTTTCTCTGTCTATTCATCAATATACAAAACAAGGTAATGATTTAGCAGCATCACTGCATCAGTACCATGCCATAGAGTTACAATTCCATTTCTGATAATAAGCTCTCAAAAGCAAATTGGCTTGGATTGCCATAAACATTTGATGGGCTGCCATAATGTGTCTGTAAAATTCCTATACAAGACTGGTTAATGTAATGATCATGTGGTTAGTGCATCAGGAAGAGAGTTAGGTGATCCAAGAATTTTACCACCAACATCAGGAAATGACTCATAATCTGGAAGTGAACTGACTCTTCCTTCCGCACTGACCTGAACTGGATACTGCATCAAGTGTCCCCACATAGCCCTCGCTTCTTCAGATACATATGCACCCCAGTTATGTCTGGCAATGTTGTTCACATATCTCATACACTGCAGGCTCTGTGGTTCATCAAGAGTTTCTTCAACACTACCAAGATGCTCGGCCCAGAGAGACATTCGATAACCATACACCTATAACATAACCTTTGTTGGAATTGCAGGGAAGAAAAGATCGATTACATAATCTTAAAATATCTGCTTTGATACAAAAATTTTACAGTGAATTAACTACTTAGTCCTTGAAATATGGCTTGAATAACAGTGTGTCTACCAAGAACTTCAAACACAAGCAGCACCAAATGTGGTCTGCCTCAGATTCTCTCTTTTTGCTTGAGATATTATTGAATTCAGTAATTTTACTTATAATTTTAATTAAACTTATTCTTCACACTATTGACCTGCGTGCATCGCACCAGAGATTTATAGATGTATTGCAATTCCCAATAATTGAAATACTGCATATGAGTCAATTCTGCATGGATGTGTCTGTAGTGTGTATTTACATTTTAAATTTTAATATTGATCAAGTCTTCAGTCTTCAATTTCAGCAAGTGTTTAATTTTGCGTATTATTTAACAGCATATGCTAAATAAAAACAAAGGAATGGGGAATATGTACTTGCGTTTATATAATTAAATTAACATGCACACTTGCCAATATTGTTATTCTGGCACAAACACCCTAAGTAGAGATGGAGAATTCTAACCTGACCACGTGGATGAGCCTTCTTTCCTGCCCATGTATATTTTGACTGATAAGCACCAATGGCAATTTCTGTGTCTCTTGAACCATCCAAGGATCTCTCGTTAATATTTGCAGATCCCATGATTAAATATTCATCATCAACTATCATTCCTTTGGCATGAACATAAATCATAAAACGTCCGTATTTTTTAAGTGATGCCTGCTCAAAGAAAGGAGTAAATTTTGTTTTACAAAAACAATAATATTAGCTTTGGGCTCTCTATATAAGTAGCCATTTCCCAAGTTGTAAAGCAGTTTGCATTGAGGGAATAATATTCAGATTATTGAGATATTGAGTTATCTTCCCCTCTTTTATTCTCTTCCCCCTTGTCTTATCATCTCCCCCTTCTCCCTCTTCCCCCATTAGTCCTACATCAATTAGATATATAAATTGGTGTAGCGGAATCATTGTACCTTGATTAGTGTAATGAATTAAAATCAATAGAAGCCTACAAATAGAATTACACATACCAACTGATTACTTTTCGAGTGTCATTGCCATTACATAAGACACAGACACTTTTCCCTTTTATTTTCTTTGCATTTCATCTTATGTGTCTTCATTTTTTTCTCTAAATTTCAATAATAGTCCTAGTAAAAAGTGTGCATGTGGAAGATAAATAAGATCATGGAGTTTACAATCACATCCTGAGTCAAACTTCCAAAGAGGTAAAATCAGAAGGACAGAGAACAAGAGTAATACGGAATTTAGAGAATCAGGGAGCAACACCACTTTTTTAATTACTTTTTTGCTACTAAGGCACGAGATACAGACATGAAGTACAATAACTTGATCTCTTCACCACCATTCTTTATTACAGGGTGAGAAGGGGGCATTACTCATTAACGTTTGACAGGCTTTGTCCAATGGTATAATCATTTAGACACAGAACCGCATAATATATGCTAATTTTCTTCATTGTTATATTTAGTTGCATTTACCCACACATACACACTACCACAAAATAATGATAATGATGATGAAAATAAAATAATCTTCATCATCAAACGTGAAGTTGATAGGAACTTCATCCACTAGTGAAGGATCCTTACCACTGAAGACTGTTAAAAAGATAGACATAAGCAATGCCTAAGGGTACGTTTGGATTGACAAAAAATGAAAGGAAAGGGAAGGAAAGTGACATTTTAATTTTGACGTTTTCCTTGAGTTAGATTTAAAGCTAATATATTTTTCCTCCTTGACATATGTTTGGTTAAGGAGAATGGACGAAAATGGGGAAAAATGTTTATATAAATTTAATCTAAGGGAATGTAAAAACAAAAATTTCACTTCCTTCCCTTTATCTCTCTTCTTCTCAATCCACACATATCCAAAGCCCTAATAGTCTATGTGGAATGGGGAAAATGGAGGGGTAGGGAAGGGAGGGAAGAGAATTTAATAACTTTTTTTTTTTTGTTTGGTTCTTGTTGCAAATATGAATCAATTAAATGTTATAGATATGAATCAATGCTGTATATTTGTAATTAAATAGGCATGATTATAGGCTATAACTTAGGAATCAATTATAGAGAATTATTCCATTTATTTTCTTTCCTTAGTTAGCATACTACCTTCTGTATAAATACCTATTCTCTGAATGAATGAAATATAAGAGCATTATTCACAAGTGTTTCACTTTACATGGTATCAGAGCTATGGTTGCTTCTTTGCCTATGGTTCTCTTATTTGCTTTTGCTTTAAATCGCTCTTTAGTCTTTGGGTCACGTGTCTAGTGACCATTAGCTCTCACCACCGCCCTAAAACCCTCCACCGTCAAAAGTTTGGCCAAACCCCAGTCACTGGCGAGGATTCGCAACTCGCATGTGTCACGTGCCGCCACAAGAATTCTGCACCAAATTCACGTGGTGGTGCGTGAGAGCGCGTGGGGGGACGACTTGACGGCGAGGTAACTTTTCCGGCATCGCAGTGGTGATTCCGGCTAGACCCAATCATGTTCCGACAGAGATAGCAACATTACTGGTGTAGTCTCCTCTTTTTCCACACTGTTTTGACGTATCATTCTGTTCTTTTTGGCATTTCTAGTGTGTTCTCTGATTTATACATCTCTGGCATCCTTTGCACTCTGTTTTGGTGTGTTGTAATCTATTCTGGCTGAATTTTGGAGTTGTTGATTTGCTGGTTCACTTGCTAAAAATAATTGAGTACTTTCTTTGAGAATTGCATACTGTTTTCACTGTACTTAACCAAGTATTTCCATCTTTGATGAATATGGGGGAAGTAAAGGGTACTGTTAGTGAAATAATTCCTACAATGTCCAAAATTACTGAAAATAAGCTCAATGGCTCTAATTATCTTGAGTGGAGTAAGACAATTAGAGTTTATTTAAGAAGTGTTGATAAGGATGACCACTTGGAAAAAGAAGCTCCGACTGATAATAGTAGACAAACCTAGTTAAGAGATGATGCACGGTTATTTTTGCAAATAAGGAATTCCATTGAGAATGATGTCATTGGCCTTACCAATTACTGTGAATTTGTGAAAGAACTGATGAGTTATCTGGAATTTTTGTATTCTGGTAAAGGGAACATTAATCGCATGTATGAAGTGTGTAGGGCTTTCTATCGGGCTAAGAA
This sequence comes from Senna siamea, assembly GCA_031216115.1. Lineage (NCBI taxonomy): Eukaryota > Viridiplantae > Streptophyta > Magnoliopsida > Fabales > Fabaceae > Senna > Senna siamea. The sequence continues at coordinate 22,794,462 of CM062355.1, forward strand.
AGAGACAAAAACTCTCACTGCTTACTTTATGGACTTTAAAAGAACAAATGAAGAATTAAATGTTCTTTTACCACTCAGCACTGACATTAAAACCCAACATACCCAGCGAGAACAGATGGCAATCATGAGTTTTTTGGTTGGACTTCCTGCTGAATTTGAAACTGCTAAATCATAGATTCTCTCCAGCTCAAACATTAGTTCCCTTCAAGAAGTCTTTAGTAAGGTATTACGTACTAAGAGTACTCCTTCTACTCCACAAGCCAGTGTCTTTGTTGCTAAAGGAGGAGAAGGATATGATGCAAGAAGGAAGAATGGTAATAAGTAAACAAACAAACCCTTTGATACCAGTAATATTATCTGTCACTATTGTAAGGAATTGGGACATACAAAAAGGTACTATAAGAAATTATAGAATCGTAATCAGAGAACTCGAACAGCCAATATTGCCATCACCTCAAGTTCATCGGGTGAGAAAACAGTAACCATCTCAGCTGATGAGTACGCAAAATTCTCTCAATTTCGAGAATCCGTTAAGGAGACTAATCAAGTTGCTACACTTGCCGAGTCACGTAACACATGTCTTATTTCTTCCTCAAACAAGTGGGTCATTGATTCATGTGCCACAGACCATATGACAGGTAACCCCACTATCTTCTCTAGTTTTCGGCCTCATAGGGCACCTTCTCCCGTTACCATAGCTGAAGGTTCCACTTATTACATTGAAGGGTTTGGCACTGTTACACCGTCCCCATTCATCACCCTTTCCTCTGTATTGAGTTTACCTAATTTTGCTTTCAACCTTATGTGTGCTAGTAAACTCACTAAGGAATTGAATTGTTATATATCATTTTTCCCTAATCATTGTCTCTTTCAGGATCTTATGACGAAGAAGATTATTGGTAAAGGACATGTATCTAATGGTCTCTATATTCTGGATGCATGGGAACTAAAGTTGGCTGCTTGCTCAAGCATTACTTCTCCGTTTCAAGGTCACTGTCAGTTAGGCCATCCATCTTTATCCACATTAAAGCAACTTCATTATGTATCTTCATTGGAGTGTGAATAGTGTCAGTTTGTGAAACACCATTGTAGTTCTTTTAGTCCTAGAATAAATAAATTAGTTGAATCTGTTTTTGAATTAGTTCGTTCAAATGTTTGGGGACCCTGCCCTGTTCTATCTAAATCCAGTTTCAAGTACTTTGTTATTTTTGTGGATGATTTCTCTCGCATGACTTGGATTTATTTTATGAAACATCGTTCTGAAGTACTTTCCCACTTCTCTACTTTCTTTGCTAAAATAAAAACCCAGTTTAATGTACCCGTACGGATCTTACGTAGTGACAATGCTAAGGAATTTGTCTCAGATTCTTTTAAAAAATTTGTGTCTGAACATGGTATTCTTCACCAGACCTCTTGTGTAGATACTCCTGCCCAAAATGGGGTTGCTGAGCTGAAGAATAGACATCTTCTAGAGACCGCTCGAGCTCTCATGTTTACAAAGCAAGTTCCTAAACCTTTTTGGGCTGATGCAATATCCACTGCATGTTTTTTGATCAATCAGATGCCCTCCACAGTTCTGCACGATGACATCCCTTACACTATTTTGTTCCCACACAAACTGTTATTTCCTATTGCTCCTCACATTTTTGGTAGTACTTGCTATGTCCATGATGTTCGACCTCATCTGACTAAACTGGATCCTAAGGCTTTGTGGTGTGTCTTCTTGGGGTATTCTCGTTTACAAAAGGGTTACAAGTGCTACTCTCCTGATTTAAATCGGTACTTGGTCTCCAATGATGTGAACTTTTTAGAGCAAATACCATTCTTCTCTCCCCAACCCATTCCTATGAATGCTGAAGATGACACTAATTGGCTGATATATAAAGTCCCACCTATTGAGTCTTCGGGAGCGACGGTTTCTCTTGATGACTGCCCTGATGATGGTCCTATTTCTTCTGGTCTTCAGTTCGATATCCCTCCTGCACCTCGTCCACCGATTGTTCAAGTTTACTCTCGGCGTCGAGAGACTCATAATGATACATATCCTGCACCACCTCCTTCGTCATCTGATCCTCCCTTCAATGATCTGGATTTACCCATCAGCCTTCGAAAAGGTATGCGTGAATGCACTCGTTCTCAATCTTCTTATCCCATTGCTAATTTTGTTTCATATAACCATTTATTCCCTGTGTCTAGTTCTCTTATTGCTTCTTTAGACTCAGTCTCCATACCTAAAACAGTAAAAGAAGCTCTTTCCCACCCTAGCTAGTCAGCAGCAATGCTTGATGTACTTGGGATCTAGTGGCTTTACCTGATGAAAAAAAGGTTGTTGGGTGTAAATGGGTTTTTACAATTAAAATGAACCCTGATGGCTCGGTGGTTCGACTTAAGGCTCGCTTAGTTGCTAAAGGGTATGCCCAGATTTATGGCATCAACTACTCCGATACCTTCTCTCCTATTGCCAAACTTAGCTCCGTTCGTCTTTTTATCTCTCTCACTGCTTCCTATGATTGGCTTTTACATCAACTAGATATCAAAAATACTTTACTCCATAGTGATCTCCAAGAAGAAGTATATATGGAGCAACCTTCTGGGTTTGTTGCTCAAGGGGAGTATGGGAAGGTATGTCATCTGAAGAAATCTTTGTATGGCTTGAAACAAAGCCCTCGTGCATGGTTTGGAAAATTTAGTGAGGTAGCTAAAGAGTTTGGCTTGAACAAAAGCAAATGTGATCATTCTGTGTTCTACAAACAAACCAAGGCTGGTATTATTCTTCTTGTTGTCTATGTTGATGACATCATTATTAAAGGAAATGATAATACAAGAATCTCCTCTCTGAAAGCCTTTCTGCATACTAGATTTCATACTAAAGATTTAGGTCAATTGAAGTATTTCTTAGGTATAGAAGTACTGAGAAATAAGAAGGGGATTTATTTGTCGCAAAGAAAGTATGTTCTTGACCTGCTTGCAGAAACAGGAAAGATGGGAGTCAAGCCATGTAGTACTCCAATGATCCTAAATGATCATCTTACTAAAGATGATGGTGACCTGTTTGATGATCCAGAGCGGTACAGGAGGTTAGTAAGGAAGTTAAACTACCTCACAGTGACTCGTCCGAATATTGCTTATGCTGTGAGTATTGTTAGTCAATTCATGTCTACTCCTACATTAAAACATTGGACAACTCTTGAACATATCTTGTGTTACTTGAAAGGGACACCAAGACTAGGCATACTCTATAGTAACCACGGGCACAATCGCATTGAATGCTTTTCAAATGCCGATTGGGCTAGATCGAAGTGTGATAAAAGATCTACTACAAGCTACTATGTTTTTATTGCTGGGAACCTGGTATCTTGGAAGAGTAAGAAGCAAAATGTAATTTCTTGATCTAGTGCAAAATCTGAATACAGAGCTATGGCACAATCTACATGTGAGATTCTGTGGATACATCACTTGTTAACTAAAGTTGGGTTAGAATTCACTACACCATCAAAACTTTGGTGTGATAATTAGGCTACTCTTCACATTGCCTCTAACCCAGTTTATCATGAAAAGACTAAACATATTGAGGTTGATTGTCATTTTATTAGAAAAAAGATTCAAGAAGGTTCGATTTTTACTGGATACGTGAAGACAGAAGAACAACTAGGAGACTTATTCACAAAAGCACTAAATGGTACTTGAGTGGAATACTTTTGCAACAAGCTGGGCATGATTAACATCTATGCTCTAGCTTGAGGAGGAGTGTTGCAGATATGAATCAATTAAATGTTACAGATATGAATCAATGTTGTATATTTGTAATTAAATAGGCATGATTATAGGCTATAACTTAGGAATCAATTATAGAGAATTATTCCATTTATTTTCTTTCCTTACTTAGCATACTACCTTCTGTATAAATACCTATTCTCTGAATGAATGAAATATAAGAGCATTATTCACAAGTCTTTCGCTTTACAGTTCTTAAAATTTTGAAGGGAACGAAATTGAAAGATTTTATATTAATTTTTTTAACCTTCTCCCTTTGTTAATTTTAATTACTTCAAATTGAGAAATTTTGAAGAATCCAAATAAAGAGACGAGAAACCATCACTTAATCTTTCCTTCCCTCCCCTTTTCTTTCCCTTTAATTCCTTCCCTTCCCTTCCCCTCCTTATTCTCACACACACCCTAAAGTTCCCATGGCTTGCTGATAGTATTACAACACCATAGATTTTGATGTTTGGTGCATTTAACTTCAGTAGTTCCATCTCGTGTGGCTCTCCAACTTTTAATCAAACACTAATGGCTGAGACATCAATTCATTCCAACATAATAATGATATCTTTAATGATTATATCTTACCAGAATAGCTCTGAAATCATGATCACAACACTAACTTATTAGACAAGAATATCTTTTATAATTACAGCTTCCATGGCAGATTGGCAATAATACAATTTTCAAAACCATATTAGCATTTTGGGCCAAACATGTTTCTAAAATCTTAAGGCTAAATAAAGATTAAGCCCAAAAAATGCCAATTTTCCCTAAAAATAACAAAAGAAAAACTATGTTTTAAGTTCCCTAGTAAATCACATTTTGTAAAATTTCTTCAGCTTGCCATGCCCAGACCTCAGCATTCGGTAATACACAGAGTAAAAGCCAGCAAAACAACAAAACCTTTCTAAGGGACAGATTATTAGTGAATGAAGAGATCAATTTCTCCTTGACTGCAACTACCTCACAACGAGAGAGTAGATATGTAAATGCAAAAGCAGCAATGCAAACTCAGCTACAAATTAACTGCTTGTGCTTGGTACTAAATTCAGTGATCATAAATGCATATAATGCAAACATTTTGTCAACAATACATAAGGTTAGTTTAGCATACCAAAGCACGGCTTTCAGCTGACTGAGATGCTGGGGATGGACTTCGTGAGATTTCGTGTTCGCGCTTTCCAAGGCAATAAAAATTGAGATAATCTTGTGGATGATAACGTTCAGAGAGTCCTGCGTTTCGAAGGGCATCTGCAATAATCCTGTACATCATAGACATTGTCTGTCCCTGTAGTCATTCAAAGTTGAGATAAAAAAAGTTGCAATAAGCACCCAAAGTTGCATCCATAAATATTTATTATTCTTGGACTTGTTTTAACTGTCTTTATAAAGATCAGAAGATCAACTATTTCACTTGTGAGTTAATTTTCTCCAACCACTTAAAGAGGAAAGGAAAAGAATGAACATGCCCAATTTCTCGGGAAAGATTTTTTAGCGACCAAAATACAGAATAGGAAATTTGCACATATCGCCCACCACCATTACATAAAATCCATACAGAGGCCATAAGGCCATACAAAGTTCATGTAAAAACCATGCTCACCCTCAGCTAGTGGGCAATAAACACCAGTGACCAGACCTTATGGTTCCACAATATTTACTTGTTTTTGTCTAGTTAAGGGGATAAAAATGGGTCTGGGTCAGAGTGGTCTGAAGTGTGTGTATTTATTTATATTAATACATAAATATGTTTATTATGAGTTGTCCTGAGGTAGTACGTGCTACCCAATTTCTACATTGAGTAGTACAAGTTCCTTGATGGAGAACTTAAGTAGCTTAGTTCTTTTTCTCTAACAACTAACTTTTGGGAGAGGTTCCTTAACCCGCTTGGATTCCATCAAGTGCCTCAGCCAATCATGACTATGTGACCTCCAATCACAACTCTGACCTAGACATGCATAAAAAGTACTGGGATTGCTAACCTGAAAATTTTAGCAAGGGAACACAATAGAAATTGGGCTGACCTGCCAGAACAAGATTTCTTGCACAGCAGCACTTGTTGGAACGCCCTCTGGCCACATTGGGATAACTATATACACAGAAAAACGTTCATGTGCATTGATCTTGCTGGCAATTTTCAAAGCCAACTCCATAGGAACCAAGTTATTTGCACCTATTAAAATAATACATATCCTCAAATAAATACATAATATCAAGAGAGCATAAGCATGCAGCGCCTATATGCTTTCTTTATACATGGTTTTATTTGCAGAGTCCATATAACTATGTAAAAGAGGAAAAAAGTAAAGCAATGATAAACTCTCCAAAACTCCTTTTCAAGTTCAAAATTACCTAGTATACACTTGAGTTGAGACCAAATCAATGCCAGATTTTACACATGTTAAAGATGAGTTACATGAAACCAGGCTTTCTTTATACATGGTTTTATTTTATACATGCACAACAAAAAAGGAGCAGTCCAACGGCAGAGCCTAAATGCTGTAATATGAACGCATATATTCCTAATGATATATAAAAAAATTATAACACTAGCTTTAACTTTACCATATATATCAAGAACAAGATGATTCAAGTAATTTATGTGCACAGATTATACTAACTGAAATTGTATGAACTTTATAACAGGGACAAGAACATCATATAAAATAAAATATGAGAGCTGAGAGGATTTTTCTTCCAATTATTATTATTATTATTATTATTTGGATAAAAGATTTTAGCCAATCCACCAAGTGGGAAAAAGTTTTGTTTGTTGTTGTTGTATTTGGATAAAAGATTTTCCTTCAAATTATTATTTTTTAAATTTTAATTTCAGTAAATAAGAGGTGAAGAAAAACCTTAGTGAGAGGTCAAAAACAGGGAAAAAGAAGGAAAAAAATTTATGAAAGTATAGGCATACGAAAGTTGGGAGTTTAAGATCCACTAATGTAACTTAATTAATGAATTACGTACTTATTTTAAAAGAATTTAGCACCTGCTATATATATGAATCGTGTTTTTAAAATAAATGAATACACACATTATACCTACATGCATTTAGATTCATGCCAAACACGGCGTGGATAACCCCAAAAAAGGGGAAATGACTAAAAACAAAAAACCAGAATGAAAGACTAGAAATACCATCTTTACAAGATAATTAACGTTTTTTTCTTTTTTCTTTTTTCTTTTTTTGGGTGTACATGAATAATTTAGTTTAACACCTTTTTATTTAGTTGATATTTCTTTTCTTTTCTTTTCTTTTCTTGAAAATTTTAGTGTAAGATACTTGAATATAGGACAATGCCAATTTTTTTTCTTTAAAAGTATATCACTTAAAACATTAGGATTTGAATATGTCACATATGACAAGATATAATAAACATACATATACATGTAGTGTCATATCATGTTTTATATTTTTTTAAGTTTAACGAACAATTATGTCTTTCAAGTCTGATACTCAAGTAGGGCGTACAGAACAGTAGGACGAAGGGAGAGGCATGTGGGGCAAGAAAGAGGAAAGGAGAGATAACTGAGAGAAAGGAGAATAGAACTCAATAGTAATCTTAATTCTAAATTCAAGTCAGAGTTATCAAAGTACACAAAAAAAAACCTCAAATATGCAAACCCAACATGATAACTAAATAATAATATCCTATATCACTAAAAATCCCAAATAACCTCAATTTACTAAAAGTGCCCTAACAACCCCTAATTACTAATAAAAACCCAGATGACACTAAATTCTCATTCCATACAAATATATTATTCCATAATCCTAATATTTTTAATATTCCTTTCTCATATCACACTGTTCCTTTTCCCTTCCCCCATAAAAGCATTGAAAATTTCTGCTAATGGATATACAAATACATCATAGCCTTCAATCCACAAATATCAAGAACTGGATCTAGCAAGTTAACAATAGTCAACAAGACTGCTTTACATAAATATTTAAGAGTTCAGAATATAAAATCACAAGACAAAACAACAATAATAAAGCCATTTGATATGTTGAACAATGCAAAAGCTAACAGATGCCTTATAAAGATTATGATATTGGAAAATGTACTTCATATACCTGCAGCTTTATATGAAGGCCAGTGATATGAGGATCCAAGAAAATACTGATTCTCTATATATATGAAGTGTTGAGCTGATCTTATTGCATGTACATAAGCGGCATGGATACTTTTATCAACTTTCAAGTTTTTTCCACAGAGAAGATTCTGGAAAAGTTCAAGATTAAAAAGTAGAAGACTAAGGTTTATTTCAAATTTCAAAGTCCGATGAAAGCTCAATGACAAGCAAAAATAATAAAAACCAGGTTCATTTCACAAAATTTGTGTCCTCAGAGTGCCATCAGGCATAATTTACAACCTTGTTCTCACCTGAGCCTTAGCCTCCTTGACATTCTTGGGGAAACCCTTGACAGATCCTGAATCTATGGACCGAAATACCTGTAATTACTGCTTGATTGTAATCTTTATAGGATTTTACAAAGAAGGATGATACAAATCACCACATATTTTCTCTATACCTGCACATTCCAAGTCTCAGGATCATTTTCGTCAGTTACATGGACAATCTTATCACCATCAGCAGCACTAGTTGGTGTGAGAATCCATGATATTCGATCTAGCCTTAGCAAAGCATCATCATGCCAATTTGTAACCTTTTTTAGCCTTAAGTTGCGCCATTTTTTTGCTTTCCTCCATCTTTGCTCAAAATTGGTCAATATATCATATGCAGCTGGACCCTCAACTTTGCAATGTAAGTCATGCCATGGTTCTCTTGGTCCACCAGTATAATTTGACTGTATCATGCAGAACACAATTTCAACAGATTACTTTTGCAAAATCTGTTCTTTTACTTCCCTTCTTTCTTTGATTGAATCATGTGAAAATAAATTACTCCATATAGCAGATAAATGTAGAGAAGATTGACATTGTCATTAATGACCAAAGGACATGTCATACTTTTAATACACTAAACCACCTTAAAATAGAACATGAAGTTATGCAACAAAAAGGGAATCACCTAACTGCAAACAATATCTTTAACGTTTATATATGACCAGAATAGCTCTGAAAGGTGCAGAAACTGTTGCTCACTTATTCATACATTGTCAGGTGGCTACATCATTGTGGAATAAATTGTTTGGAATCTTGGGTGGGAATTGAAAGTGTTAGCTAAATTTAGAACAATTTCTCCTCGTACATTTCAAAGGTGTTGGATGAAAAAAGAATGGTAAAAATTTGTTGCAATATACATTTTTTACTAATATATAGAATATGAGTGCTTGTATTTTCAGGTTTGCCTCCATGCCCGTAGATGTCTTACGATCTATGATTATATATGTGGCTTCTTTTTAGTGTTTGGCTCAAGAATCTTTTGAATGGAGAATCCCTATTAGATATGCAAATGGATTGGGCAGCACAACTGCGTGCTTGAGTTAATATTCTCTCTTCTAATCTTTTAGTGTTTTGGTCTTTTCACTTTAAGAATATATCGTATACTCCTCTCATTTATCTTTCTTACAATATCCTTTTTTCTTTGTCAAGGACCACAGCAACTCAAAAGCTTAAACTGTTAAGTAAAAAACCATGAATAGTTTTATTTAAATCCCTGACACAGTCTAACAGAGGTTGGCTCAATTGGTAGGATCAAGTTGCATTGACCAAAGGGTCTAGAGTTCAATTCCAACTGGTGATCCTTTGTTGGCAGGTATCCACTAATTACAGTATGCCCTAAATTAAAGCTAGAAAAACCTATCTTACTCCTAAATTGTCTGTTCTACCAAAAACAAGGTCTCTAACACAAATACTCACAGGAAAACCCTTTAAACTTTTAAGTGTGGACAGGAAGACAAAGCGTAGGCCCATTTCCCACCATACCTTGTGTTCATATTTAATTTTAATTAAGAAAATTAAAGCAGTAAATATTAAACTCTGGACCACTTGATTACAGAGGCTCTAATACCATGTGAATAATCACTTCACTCAAAAGCCTAAGTGCAGACCAAGTGACCAAGCACAGGCCCAACATATATTGTGCAAGGATTAAACTCTAGACTAGCTGGTCATCGAAGTTCTAATACCATGTTAAGGACCAATTCAACTCAAAATTTTATGATAAATGAAGGCCTGTGAATAAGTTTTATAATAATCTCTAAAATTCTTTAATCCAAAAAAAAATTTAATTAGTTGAGGGATTCCCTGTATTTCTCTTATCTATCCGTTCATTCCTTTTTTCACTTCTACAAGTTTCCCATTTTAACTTCTCATCTCTTTTTCCTGTATTCCTACTTTATGTCCCTTGGCAATAACTTAGACAAAGACTTCTCTGCCATTTTCATCATTTTTAGGAAGGGAGAGAAGAGGGACAGAAACATGAATCAGTTAGAATATGTTCTTCATATAATTAATCTTTGCATTACAGTTACAGAGCCAGGTCAATGTTCTTCAGAGTATTTTTAAAAAAATAATAAAAGCATTACCTTTTTTTGGCTATGACACATGCATTGCTAGATTCAAGCCTTTTAGAAGATTTCTCTGCTAGTGCAGATGAATGTATTTGTTTGGGTTGATACACAAAGATGAGCTTACCAATCCTCACAAGACCAACCATGTAAAACTATTGTTATTGCATGATAGCCACTTACTGGAAGTGTAGGATTATGGAAATCATCTTTAAAAATGGTATCAAGATCATCAAATAGCCGATGTTGAGGAGTATCATATCTTCCATCACACAAATCCAGGCCACCAATAAAAGCAGTTATTTTCCTATTATTCCCAGAACCTTGAGTGTCAAGAATCACACACTTCTGATGATGTGTAAAAAGAGTTCCCACAACCTGCACCAAATGGTCTAATCAAATTAGTACTATTTAACTGAAAAAGAAAAGGTACATTACCACATATCTTATATTTGACTATTAAGTAATATGAAGTCTTCCAGCAAAGTAATATTGTTGGAGGGGTGATGCAGCAGTAAAACTCAATGTTTTCATTCTACATAATTTAAATTTAAAAGCAAGAATTGCGTACCTGTTGCTTGAAAACACTGAGCTTATTGCTTGCATAACGTGGAGAAAGCACACAATGAACAGTGGAGTGTTTAAAGAATTTTTTTGTTTCTTCGTCATGGGTCTGCATGACACCTTCCTGCAATCAAGCAAATCAATTATCATAAAGCACGCCAGTTACAAATCTCAGTGGAGGTGGACAACATTTTCATGCACCTTCATAAACATTCTACAGTACAATTACATGTCATGAACCTTAAAAGGCAAGCATCTTATAATTGAGAGCTATCTTGCACTCTGCATCCCCTCCTAATTTTCTCCTCGACTGGACTCTTTCCTTTCAATAACTTTTGGTTCTTAATGAATAAAATCAAGGAATTTCAATACTTCAATACAATACATTATGTTAAGGCATAATTTTAAATTAAAAGCAGACAATTAATTCACCATAAGGAAGAAGCATTCCCTGATTTGATTATCAACAAAAGTACTTTTTTCATCCGCAAAATTTAGGGTCATTTTCAATTTTGTCCTCTTTTTGTGTCAATTCCATCCTAAATGTTTATAAAAACCCTCAATGTCATCCTAATTGATTAATGCTATCTAATTTAGTAATGAAAGAAGCTTATTTGTCGCTTATGTGGCTAGAATGCTCTCATATTTAACCTAATTCATGATGAAAGTGCACCAAACAGCATCTTTTTATCACCTTTTTCTTCTTCTAAAGAAATCAGAGATAAAATTGTGCAGTCACACTCATCAGAATAAGTATCTATTTGGCAAAATTCATTTTAACGTTTGCAACCTCTAACATTCGACAACTCAGTTAATTCCATTAAGAATTTGGATGTTATTAGCTATTAGGACAACATTGAAAATTTTTGCTGTAAATATTTAAGACAAAATTGACCCACCCAAATAAAAACTTTTAGGAGAAAATTGAAAATGATCCTAAACTTAGGGACCAAAAAGTACTTTTGCCTTAATATAGACATCTCACTAACAATCATGTTTTATTATCTCATTGAAGTAAATAGAATTACTGTTTTCAAAAAAAAGGTGTCATGTGATGTTTTGTCATCCCAAATCAGCATAGCCACGCGGACCCCTTCTTGTGACTTGTATTTTAACAATTCTCCAAGTGAAAGCTCTCCACCAGAAGGTAAGGGTTTTGTTGGTTCTCTAACAAGCTTTATACGGTGGTAAACAGACCATCCTATAACATATATGAGGTGGTGAGCTTCCAGAATAGCATGGCATATATCCTCCCAACATTTGCCCTGCTGAAAGACTTTTCCACCCTCAAGTGAAATTTCAGGTAGTGTAGCATCCGGTACATGTGCATCTTGATAAAGAGTTAAACTCCCTCCTTTCCGGAGAGGGAAATATGTATTAGGAACACCTGTATGATCTTGGATTTTGTCTTGAACTGGCATAAACTGCACAGAAATATGCAACTCGGGGTAAGGTTTTAAGCAGCTCCCATACTGGCCAATAATGGGAAACCAGTCATTAATAGTATTCCCAGGCAAAATCTTCTGTACAGATATCTCCACAACTCCAATCAGTTCAGCCCCAAGGACATCGTCATCTTTCACAAGAAACACAATCTTCTGAGCAGGGTGAGCAACTGGGACTACAAAATGCTCATCCCACAAAGGGTTCTCACAATTTGCAATTACTCTAGTTTGAGCTACAGTAGCCCCTGCAAGGGAGACAGAAACATATGGATCACTAGTGATCATTTTATGTTTCCCAGAGTGTGTCTTGAGTCCTTTTATTAAGGGAGGTGTACATTTGTTTCCCATAGTGAAACATTTTCTCACTGCTTCACTAGATAAATCCAAATTTGGAAGAGATTTTGCTTCTATTATCCGTATATCCAAGTCACCATGCAAGAAAATTAAATCCACTCCCTTGCAAGACTTTTGGGAATTATCACCTCCATGACTATCCATTTCAACCTAAAAATTCAGAACATGCACAGTTTCTACATTATATATTTCCTTCTCTGTCAGCAAACACCAAATTTAAGATGTATCTCATTGTGGATAATAATTCACCATGATGTCATCCAACGAAACCACAGCAAATCATGAACCTCTCAAAATCCTTTTAGTTAACTCATCGTCTTCCAGTTGTTTGTCTTTAATTATTTCTCAGACCAAAACTCCATAAACCGATTCAAAGGGACATCCCCCACTGAAACCTGATCAGAGGTATGGGGAAAAAAAAAATTATATCATTCACAATTTAGTGATTCACTCAAACATAATGAGTCTTAAAGAAATTAAAACTATGAGCATGTAACTGAAGGCTCACTAGTTGAGCTAGTTTTTGCCTTAATGAGCATATCAAAAAAGAATTTGGAAATCAAAGCATAACTAGAATGTAATAAAATATCACACAAACTTATATATCTATCTTATATCATGTTAACTATTTACATCATCCTAGCAATATCCAAGACACTTCTAACTCACAGTAATAGATTTCAAATAGTAGGAAGACCATGGGAAAAAATGTATATAATATATATATATAAATTCATCTAAATATACAATGCATATGAAATATCTAATGCATAATCTTGTTAAAGATTTTTTTTTTTTCTCAAACTCTAAACCCTTAACAATGATGTCCATGTATTTAAAGATTGAAAAACTACAATAGAATGTGTGAATGATGTACGCTTGCCAAACACCATTATGAACCAAAATAACTGACAAATGAGGATACAGTGATTACTATTTCAGTATTGTTTATGGGTGAATCCATTCTAAAAAGATTAACGGTGTGCTCGGTAAAAGTGAAAATGGGATGGTGGAAAAGAAGGTTAAAAAACGGCAACGTACTCTCCATTTTCGCTCGTACCAGGCCACATTGCTTGGAAAATCGACATGATTGAAAAGTCTTGTATGCCTCTGTTTCCTCTTAATCCTCCCTCATAGTAAATTCAAAGCAAATGATATGGGAAATTAGAAAAAAATAACCACACAAATTAATTAAATATAATAAACATTCAACCATATCCTAAACCACAGAAAGGAAAAAAGAAAAGGACCCAGATAACACGTTCCCCAAATTAACAGCAGAAGTAATGATTACCTGGAAACCAAACTCCAAGATGAAGCCAATGATCAGAAATGGAACACAGGTAAAATAATTTTTTTAAAAAAATGAGGGAAAAAAAGAGAATAATTACATAATTTACATTCAAGTATCGGCCATAACCACAGCAAGCCATTGAAGAGAGTTTTCCTGAGCCGAAAATGATGGAAAAGCACAGGGGACGCGTGGAAGCCATGTATCTCTCTCCTAATTTGCCCACTTTTCTCTCACAAATTGAAACGATCAGTTTCGGGTCGGCCATTGATTTGATTGTGTGAAGAATCTGGATTCTGGAGCGGTGGTGCCCTCGACATGATTGACACAGGGCATGGCAGAGAAAAGAGTGAAGAGCTTTCTTAGGCTTTGGTAAGATGGAATCACATAGAAACGTAGTCTTGGACCATTCACTCTTCATGAATCATGCATGGAGGAGAATTGTTGGCCTCCCGCCAAAATTAAATAAATGCATTTATACTAATGGATAATTTTTTTTTATGAAAAAAAACGGCTGATAATATTAAATAATTCGAATATATAAAAATATTGTTTAACACTTAAAATATTACTAGCTAGTAACACACATAACACATATTTTAATATTAATAATTCAGTTTCAAAAAAATATATTAATAATTAATAATCAACCACACCTTTTTTTTTTATTTATGATTCCTTGATAGATACTTAATTGCATACACTCTAGCTTCCTATCAAAAAAAACTATTTAACTCAAAAAATTTTAACAACCAAATAAATATGTAAAATATAATAGAATACAAAATAATGTATGTAATACAAAAATGTATCAAGTAGATGATTACAGTAATAAATACTTTATTCTCATAAATAAAATTTAAAATTAAATCTTGCGTATAAAAACAGAACTTCATCCCAATTCAACCAGCTCCAACCAAAAAACTCCAAGTTTAACTTTTTTATTTGAATTTAAATTATTTTGATTCAAAAAAAATAGAAGATTTTTCTATTCATGATCCACTCTAACATAATAAAATCAAGTCAATTTGTGCCAAGATGAACTTCGAGTCCTGCAAACCATCTTCATACAATTAGCACTTGATTAATCGATGTGCCAAAACGCTAATTTTTCGCTTTTTTTTCTTTGTTGTCGTCAAACATATTTTGCTTGTCAATAAAAATTGACTCGATTGACAAAATTTAATTACATTTCAACTATCATTGATAAATATTCATCATTTACAACATGATTTCAGCCTTCTCTTCGTCGTATGAATAAATAAACCACCATTAATTTATATTTATATATATTTCGATTAGCAAGAAATTTCTAGACCCCAGCAAAACCCAAGAGAGACTTAACCACCATCAAGTATAAAGGCTCAAGGAACTGCAAACAGACTTTGTCAACAGTGAACTTGGATTTTACGGAATAGTAGACTTGGGCCTTTCTTCCTCATTACAATAAAGGAGAGTTGACAAGATTAGCACAGTATGATTATAGCACTAGCACAAAACCCATGGCAGACAAAACAAGTACCTGCTTACAAGTCTGTCCCAGAAAAAACATAAAGAAAGGGGAGAGAGAGAGAGGGGAAATAACCATGAGCTTTACAATGCATCCAAGTTATACTGTGCAATATAACATGGCAACTCGAAAATCACCACACTGTCAAAGATATGCGGTAGGAATATGCGCTTAAAAACTTCTATGCAAACCACCTGCGTGTCTGAACCATACTCCTACGATAATTAATATCTTCCCTGCAGAAAACCAAAAAAAAAAAAATTAAAGTTTTTGAGCTTATGATTACCATAAGCACACTGCACACCAAGTACAGTTTCACAAATGTCTAATATATTGAACTAAAAATTAGAAACCAAAACAATTATTATATCTCTCAAAAAATGCTATCACCTTAGTTGGAACTACCATATCTCAAAAGTGGGGAGATTCTGACCGAAGGCCGGTGTCAATTTGTAATAAACTCAAGATCTACATTAGTTTCTATAAGAGAAATGACTTACTTGTTCAGTGCCTGTTTGTCCAGTAGGTGCATAGTTCCTCTGCTCTCCTTGTGCATTCCTTTGTTCCCCTTGCCCCGAGAAATTCTGTCCAAACCCAGGGTGTGCTCCTTGACCATTCATGCCAGCTGCACCCTGATAGCCCCCACCTTGCCCATAATTTCCACTTTGTGAAGGACCATAATTACTATTATCTCCAGTCAAATTACCCTGGCCAGAAGGTGGATATCTTTGTTGAGACCCCTGTTCAGATTCATTCATATATGATGGTTTGAAACCCTCTGTATACGATGGGACAAAAGATTCTCTTTGCCCCTGGTAACCACCAGTTCCTCCATGCCTAGGCACAGGATCTCTTCTCATCCCTTGTCCTGGTGGTCCAAAGTTCTGCTGCGGTGCATGTTGTGGTGAAGCAGGACCATATTGTTGCTGAGGTGCATATTGGTGTGAAGGAGGACCATAACTTTGTTGTCGTGGATAACTCTGTGACGCTGGACCATAGTTCTGTTGAGGTGGATAGTTTTGTGAAGCTCCATAGTTCCTTCCATCACCTTGCATTGACCCCTGATAATTGTATGGGTGACTCCCCGGTGGGTTTGACATCTGATTACCTTGCTGATTATATCTAGGTTGGTCAGGATTTCTGTTCCGTTCTCGTCTCCCTTGACTCCTTCCATATTGTATTGGTGGAGGGCGAGGGATAATTGTTCCATCAATGTACTTATCACCTATTTATCACATAAAAACTGCTTTCAGAAACATTTATGCATACAAAAGTCAAGCTTATTATTTAACAAGCCCAAAAATACAGCCCAACTTGTATTATAGATCCAACCAACTAACTGATTAGCATAAGTAAATCTACCCAAAATAAATAATCCTTACCTCCATACTCCTTATTCACTGGGTCGATATACGAATCTGGTAGCACAAAGATGACTCCAGGAAGACCTGTTAAAAAATAGCTAATCAAATTATTTCCTTTTTTTCCCGCTCATACCCCACCCTTGAAATTTAAAAAAAAAAAAAGTGAGTATGAACGAATAACAAAACAAACCATTAAACTTTTCTGACTCTTCTTCAGTCATGACAGCCTGAAACCCTGTATAAGTTGTTGTGCTACAGGCATATATCTTCTTCTTTGCCTCCTCCACGCTAAACATTCAAAAAAATAAAAAAATTAAAATTAAAAAAAAGGGAAGAAAATGAAGAGGAAATAAAAAATACTCCTAAAAGCAGAAGAGATAAACACAGAACCATGTATTACATTAATTTTATTTTTTTCTATTGCCCCCCACCCCCAATGTTTACAATGTAGGGTGGGGATGAACTCTGTACAATGGGGTGGAAGAATTGATCTCATAATAAGGTGAAAATTCTTACAATGAGGTTATTTTTAAATTTAATTTTCTTCTACTAGTTTACCTTAGCCTCCTCATATTTTGAACTTCAAATGAAGGGAACTGTTCCTTTCCATCCCCCAATTGCCCCCATCCAAGCAGAAGAAAAGCTCAAACTTTAAGATAAAAGAAAAATCTGAAGAATAACAGTTCAACAATGAAAAAGATCCTTCTGTCCTCCTTTCATCATCAGTTTGAATTCTTCGAGTTTCTTAATATTCAATGATCAAGCTAAGAACAAAGAGAGAGGGGGCGCAAGACAAATACAAGAAGCATAAATTTTTTTTTTCGTTGCATATAATCACCTCTTCTAATTATTCGGGAAACAAAAAGTAAAGTAAAAAACCCCCCTGTTCTTATAAGGATACAGTGTTTATCTCAAAGAATCAAACAATCGAAATAATCAGATCAGTGTGCCCCTATAATATGGAGAAGAACCACAAATTCTATAACAAAAAAATCCAGTAAAGTGCCGGTCATTTTTAATCAATTAGAAGATATTTCATACATTTTCAGTCATGTAAACGTCGTACATATTAGATTAGGATACCATTCCAAGCGATAATATACTTCTAAAAAAGCTTACAAACTGAAACAGAATAAAACCATACTATATATCATTAAGAAGACATTCCTAAGTTTTTCAATGTTCTAGCAAATATCTTGCCAGAAGTAAAAACTCCAAATCGAAAAACGTTTAGCTATTCAATCGAAGCAATAAAAAAGTAATCATTTTCCAGAAATTTTCTTGCTTGTTAAAGTCAGATTTCCACAGCCCACTGTGTTCGCGTAAGACAAAGAGCGTGTGTGAGTGAGAAAGATGAAAAAGAACCTGATGTTCAAACCCTTGGCACACGTCTGCTCATAGGTCTCAATCATCTGCTGAGGGGTGGGCTTGTTGTCCTTGGGGAAGTCCATGACAATAAGCCAGTGGTTGTAGTCGCAACCTTCGAAAAGTATCGTATCGGGACCAATCTCATCGGGATTGTTGGTGGGTGAGGATCGAGCAGATAGAAGCGAAATAGACGACGATCTGAATGTCCGGGAATGAACGAGATGAGTTGGCGATAGCGATGGCGGTGGTGTTGATGAAGCGGCGTGACGAATGGTAACGGAAAATGGAGGAGCAGACGTGGCAGAGCTCGCCGAGAATGAGCGGTGGAGAGCAGAGAGGGTTCTCAGAGAACGCCGGAGGCGAAGTGAGGACGAAGCCATGGCTGTTACTACTATGATGAAGAGGAAATGGAGGGTTTTGAAATTGAGGGTTTAAGGAGCTTTCTAGAAATCGAGAGGAAAATGGAAGGAAGCGAGAATGTGCAATCTTGTATGTAAACTGGGATTGTACCTCTGGGTACCGATAATTATTATTGGATTTTAATATAGAGATAGCCTAGTTTTTATTTATTGTTAAATGACCTTGAAATTATGATAAATAAATATATAATTTTAAATGAATTTTTGGAAAATTTAAAGATAGAAACTTTGAAGTTTGAAGTTTAATTTTTCATAACATTATGTATTATTATTTACTTAAGAAATTTTTTTAAAGATTTCAGCTTAAATATTTTTTTAGTCTCTTTAATTTTATTAAAATTTTAATTTAGTCCATTTAGTTTTAAAATAGACAATGATATTTTTTTATTTTATGAAATGATTCAATTATATCATCTTTATTACATTTTCATTAAAATTTTGATGTTAAATTTAACAATTAGTTAATTAAATATTAAATTTAAGTGTAAATTAATAATTTTATATAAATAAATAATAATTCAATCAACAAATTGTTAGATTTGTACTAAATTCTAGATCAGTGATAAAATGACAAAATTGTATTATGTTACAAATAAGAAGACCAAATTATCTCCTTTTAAATTAGAAGAATTTAATTATATTTTTTAGATTAAAATATACATAACTCTTCTTAAATTATAAAACATATATATATAATCTCATCCAACTGTCAAAATTAATCCAAAGCCTCTTAATTACATTATTTTTTGAAAAATAAATTTTGTATTACCATTTTTATCTAAAGAAGGATACATACATCAAATTAATTAAATTTTTTTTTTTACATATAAAACTTTAAATTTAAGAGTTCCGCGCACAACTCCTAAAGTTAAAAGAGGTTTCTCACATTTCCGTGTGATTCATTTTATTGACATATCACTATTTTATCAATGTTTTAAATTAAAAAAAAAGTTTTCAAAATGAAATCTTTACACAAATTAGAAGTTCAACAAAAATTTTAAACAGACACCAAGATTAACAAAACTGCTCAGACCGCTAATCCTTGTAAAATGTCTAACAAATATCTCTATTTATTCCTCCTATCATATCCATTGTGTATATTTCCATTTTTCATGGTAAAAAATTGAAAATGCCTAAAGACAAAAAAATAAAAAGCAAACAAAAAAATAATAATGCACGGCAACAATAACGAGAAAATTTGAAGGGATGTACATGAAACAGATAGAACAATAATCAGATCTTCATACAAAATTTAGAAGCACAAAATTCATTTCCGAGACTTCACCCCCTCTGCATACATTGAATAGCTAAACCAACTAACTATAAAGGGGATTAGGCATCAGTCCTTAATTAGGGCAACTATATATAAATGTGTTGAAAAAGTAACAAGAGTCTTATATTTGGCTAGCTATCCAGATTATAAAGACAATCCCTGCATTCTAAATTAAGGCTTTCAATTGCAAGCCGGGGAAAAAATCTCAGGGCTTCCCAATATAGAGAAAGAATACATCCTCATGCTCAAAACCCTGTGATTCTAATGTGAACACTGCTTCGTCCCCCATACATGACCAGAATCTTCCTCTAGAAACTTATTGTCACTAGGGAAGTTCTCAGGTTTCAACCCATAGAAAAGCCCTAATCACATTTGATGTTTCGGTATATCCTCCTCACAAACAAATTTGAACCAAGATAACCAACAGCCCCTGCAGATTTGAAGAAAGACTTTTAAGCCAATTTAGGTGGTAAGAATATAAAAATTCATATGAGAAAGAAAAAAAAAAAAGGTATTCAATAGGTGATAAAGGTCTTGCGTTTCACATCAGCAGATGAAAAAGTTGAGTCTAAACCCATGATCCTGACAGAGCATAAAATTAAACTAAAAAGACATAAATTATAGGATAAATTACTTGTCTCCCATAATTTCTAAATTACACAACCTTCTCTTTTGTTTTGAAAAATTACACTCTTCCTAAAATTAAAAGATGCACCACAATGACCTCCTTCAACAAAGATAAACTACAATTCCAGCTATTTTGATCAAAATACCCTTATATTTATTACCTATATAGTGTATAACAAGTATTAAATATATTTTTGACCAATATTAAAATAGCCACTTTCAAAAATTTAAAAATAAATTAAATTTATGAATTTCAACACAATAAATATTGAAATAAAGTTTTAAGACATTCATTTGTTTAATGTTATATTTTTTAATAAAAGAAATAGATAATATTCAAGAAGGTATTTTAGTCATCTTCTAGCTTCAAAAGAAGTTAGAATATATTCTCAAAACAAATGGAAAAACTGTAATTTGAGCATCTCTTAGGGTAAATAAGAGTAATTTACACAAAATTATAATAATACTAATCAACTGAAGACTTACCACATAGAATTCCGAGTCCAAGACAAAACATCAAAGTGTATCCAAAATAGAAGCTGGTTTGAAAGAAGCCTGACATCTTTGTCTTCACATAGTAGTAGTATACCGAGTACAGATACACATACACAGCAGTTGAGGCAGCGGAAAAGAAAGAAGTCCATTGCCAGTGATAGTTCTCAGCATTTAACAAAAAGTATGTCCCCACAATTGTCACACAAACAGTAACAATAATGAGAATCAGAAAAACCAGCAGCATGAAACCATAGACATAGTACACCTGTTTATCACAAAAAGGCCAGAAACAAATATAAGCCAGGTTCAAAACATCAAAACTGACCATTAAAAGACCATTAGCCATTGTCACAAAGTATTTGTCTACTACGCTTCCACTGGAACAAAAGAAAAATCCTTAAATATCCTTTATCCATTGTCAAGAAACACTTCCAAGAAAACAAGGTAATTATTTTCTCTGCTCTTGTAGCTTTAAGGAACATGTTAGAAATATGAAATTCAAACCTATTATAGGCCTTCACATAATAATTTAAGATTTGGTAATAGAATCTCCATGACCAAACAATTAAGAGTTCAATCCTTGCTGCCCGTTCTTCACAATTCAATTAAAACTTTAGCACAAGATATGATGGACTTGTGTTTCTTACCAGGCTTTAAGGTGCAAGGGCATGTCAGAAATATAAAATAAAAACCAATCTTGGGCCTTCACCTAATAGCTTAAGCTTTTTGAACAAAATGATTTTTCACAGGGCACAAACTTTCTAACCAAACCATTAGAAAAACTTTATTACCACAATGCATCGAGTTGTAATTCACCTTGTAATTCCAGAAGGATGTAAATACAAAATACATCTCAATGAATATGCTGCCAAATGGCAGCAATCCTCCCATCAGAGAAACTACAGATGGCGTAAGGTACCACTTCTTCTCAGGAATGGGACGAGGAATGGTCTTCACGCGACAGGGATTATTTGGAGCACCACTCCAGTTTCTTCCAACAACTGTGCCAAGAAGTGCTAGAGGGAAAGAGATGAAAGCCCAAATGACAAAGACAACCACCATTGTCCCAAATGGGATTGCTGCTAGAGATCCATAGAATATAGCAATTGTATTTAAGACAAATCCAATTCCAAAGCACATGAATGGGAAAAGAGATGCTGTGAGTATCATGGATTTAATCCAATTTTTACCTATCAAAACAAAAAATAAAATTAAAAGGTTATAAGCATTCAAAACAAGGAAGAAAAGGCTGAGATAAAGTTGCCAAAACAAGCTTGAAGAATAATTGCAGCAGCTATTTTGCAAATGCTTACCCCCATGACGTGAGTACATTCCCCCACTCACATAACCAGAAATGAATGATGTGAGGGCATAACATACAATGAAGGTTGTGACAATTGCTCCACGCCTAAGACACAAATAGCATAAAAGGAATTTACATAACCATGAAGGGAACAGAAAGGGACAAACAACTTATAGCCAATCTGTCATACTAGGCCAAGGGCAATGGATAATTGAAAATAAACGCATGCAGCAGATGGCATGCACATTTTGATTTAGTACATTTTGTACACAATCACACAACTATAGATAAAATCACTAATCAGAATAATGTAACAGGCAGTTTAAAGATTTACATACCCAACATACAACATCCCGACAATAGCCAACAAGATGACAAGAAGAACAAGCAATGCTAGTTGAGCACCAGTGCCAACAACAGCTGAAAGAATAACTAAATTGCGAGGAGGCCGAAAAACATCACCATGCACAAGTTTCCAGCCAGATTCTTCACTAACATCTCTCTCCTGAAAGTAGTTTTGTAACCAAAATTTGACAATCAGAAACACTACAATTTTTTTAGGACAACAAAATTTATATTCTATAAGAGTATATCATAAGTCCAAAAAGCATCACCAAAGTTTCCAAATCATCATCTTCCCGAGCATATTTGGCATAGTCATTTCTCAGAGTTCGCATTAATATCATTGACACCAATCCAGTGAGAAAGATGACCATCATGAAAGAGTTAAAAATGGAGAACCAATGTATCTGTTAAAAAAAACAGAAGAATTTAATTCTACTGTTAATATAGCCAAGGAAGGAGCCACGCGGATTAAGATAAAGAAATATACTATAAAAAGCTACCGCAATCTAAAAAAAACAAAAGTTTGCAGCATTCTGTTTAACCTGATGTTCAAAGAAAGGATAATCCAGGTAGACATCAAACCGACGTCCAAAAGTGACATTAGTAGGTTCCCATTTGACAGAATAAGTCATGTCTAAAGGTCTCCCAACCTCCAAAGGCTTTGGGCTCTCTTGAGTGAGATTCACATGAATAATCTGCAAAAATACAGACCTAAGTATGGCACCCCATGAATCCCTAAACCCTTCATAAGAAATAGTAGATATTTCAATCACCACAGACCTGATCTTTATTATATTTAACGATAATGCTCTTATGTGTGTAAAGGACATGCTTGCCATTATCACTGTTCTTATCAGGATGCAGCTCACCAACAAACCCTTAAACATGAATAGAAGTACCTTCAATGGTGATCAACAAATTAAATGGAAAATCATAACAATAAAGGGTAGGAGATAAGGGCAGTCATAGGCATACCCCACAAAGGTAGATCATCTGAACTTGTATATCGGATGTCAAGCACCGACCAACAAATAAATTTGCCCAGTAAACAAAAAAGGCCAAGTGTAAGTTACCCAGCAAATTATAGAAAACTCAAAAAAGAATTATTAAAGTGCATGCAAGTGCTTGTGTGTGTGTGTGTGTGTGTATAAAAGGAGCAACCCACAGAAGAAACACCCTCACTCACCTAATTAAGATAACCAAGAAAACATAATATTGGTAATCTGACACTAAATCAGTTATTCAAGAATGATTTAGCTTGGAGTTTACATAAGGAATTCTTAATTTCATCATTCTTTATTTTAGTGATTCTAAATAGTGGATATCCAGCCTGCAGGATCCTCTGATCATAGGAATTAAAATATCAAAATGGAGCAGCAAGTCACTACTTCCAGGCCTAGGTGTTTTTATTAAGTCCATATTAATAGATCTTTTACATCAATGAATATACTGTCACTCTCAAAAATCAAACATCCTGCTCCTGAATCTATTTCATTTGATTTAAATAATTTCCAACTATAAAAACTCCCTATTTTTCTTAAAACGCCTTCCACCATAGTTGTAGAAGAACATAAGGTAAGAATGCCCATAATTTACATGGCTTGACAGTCACTAAGAAGGACAAAAAAATTATGTCATAAAATTCACTCATTTTCTGTCCATTTTATTTTATACCAATTCTTGGATCTTCACTCCCTCAAGAACCAGGTCAAGTCAGTTTTATTTCTTCAAATTTACAGGGCATTAAGAAATCATTATCTATGTTTCTGACACATAAAATTAATGAATAAACACATGGAAAACCTTGATTTAACACAACCAAATATCTGAAGACCAAATTGGCAGCCTCTCCATAAAACTAAGCTTTCCAGACATTCTAAAGCAACTGCATTTGTCCAAGTGCAAACTAAGGGCGTGTTTGGTTTCCAAATACATTTTCATTTTTTTATTCTCCGTTTTCTTTTCTTAAAATCTATTTTCATTTGTAAGCTTTCAAAATTTTAAATATGTTTGTCATGTGAAGTTAAAATATGGTTTGATAATAATAGGAGTGTTTACTTCCTTGCAGAATTACAAAAATACCACCTTCCAGCAAGTCAAAATACTGAAAAATTCTTTGATATTTCCTTGGTTTTTCAACCTATTTTAGAACATATTTCCACAAAATACTTGCCCCTGAACTCTAGAAACACATTTTGCCTCATGCTTTCTACTTTCAATGAAAAAGAAAACAAGTGACAAAACAAGATAGACTCTGAATTTCCCATAAACAGAAATCCTTTAGCAGACATTGGTATCCTTATCAAGAGAGAATAAGATTTCAGCATACATCAAGCATTTTGACTCACCAAATGTACAACAGCTTTACCTATTCTCTAAGTGATAAGAAAAAGAAATAATGTGAAACATACCCATGAAGAATTCAAACCAGTAACTGTTTTCTATTGCATCCTTGAACTTTTTAACGTTTGTTTCATCAAGAGCCAGCTGGCAAATGACTGTCTTGTCCACATTTCCTGTAAAAAGAACAACATAACTGCTGCATTATCTATTGATAACTCTTTCATAAAATAAATAGGATAAGAGAAGCTGACATACTTTGAAACTTGATCTCAATTTGGCTATCGATAAGTTCATTGCCACCAAGGACTTCACCAAGACCACCCCATTTATGTGTAGGATTACCAGATGGATGGCAAAATGGGAGGCTGTAATAGTTGTATGTTTCTTGTGGATTGTTATAAGGGCCAACTTTGTTCACCCAAAGGGTAACTGGGTCATCTTGTTGATACTGCAATAAAATCAAATCCACACTTTAAAACACAAATCCATTGGCCACCAGAAACTACAAATGAAGACACATATTCTATCTAGACCACTAGCTCCAGGACAAAAAGACTTTGGACTAATAGATAAATTGGTAAAAACTGCCTTAAAATATTTTGATTCTGAACTCTGAAGTACACAAGTACACAGCACAGAATAAGGGACTGAACTAAGGATCACTGTATTCAATCATAGAAGTACCAAACTAGCCATTAAGTAAAGAAAATCTGAAGAGCAGCAGAAAATGGGCTATCAATAAGATCTATAATATGAGTTCCTTCACTATGGAGTCATTATGCTTGATTTCTTTCTAGAACAAATGCGGAAGTTTAAAAGACCATGAATTTGTAAGGTGCTGCATTGAGCTCAACATTCTAAACCTTACAACAAGAACATTAAAAGATGATTCAATGTGTGTTCAATAGAGTCAAACTCAAACTTGCAGTTAAAATAAAAATTGAGGAGTAAGTCTAAGTGCCTAGAACCCAGTTCCAGATAGTCAGATAATCCGGGGATTAAATGTGGTTAAATGAAAAAAGGATCGCAACACGTAATAATAGAGTGCCCTGGTCCGAGACTGAAGCACAACCCATCGACTCCAAATGAAAATTTAAGTCAATTATGCTATTCATACATGACAAGACGTAAACATTACCCATCCAAAAAGTATAACCCAATACAAGTTAACAGTTTTCACAAAAGGGCATAATCTGACATTGAACCTACAGGTGCCCATAGGGTCCCATCATGCATTCAATTATTTTCAAGCCAAAACTTCTCATTAGATAAGATTACGCTCCTCCACTTTAACCTTTGCAATACTGGAGTGACAACCAGCAGATTACAAAGATGACAACAGGCTATAAACCTTCTACGTTGGTGTGATGTGTGAAATCTAAGATTGGAATTGGAGCAATCAAAGTATCAAACAACAAGGACTTATCTCTCATGTTCAAGGTTAGTCAATGCCTCCCAGTACGAATCTATCATTGGATTCTTTATTATGGCTCTAATGACAACTGATGGAAAAAAACTGCAAACTAAACCACAATCATACAGCAAGTTGGCCTCACCTCACAAAGCTACTGTTAGATGCCTCAAACCACCTTTACCTCTGACTCAACTAGCCAAATCACTAATGTTTATCAAAGTTAACCAAAAAATTTAAATCAGAGAGATCACTCTAGCTGTCTAGCGATTTTCAACCTAAATAGCGAGGTACGTGAATGTGAAATCACTAGTTTGAAAGCGCTGCGGCATAATTTCTAGGCTGCCGACACTGTTCTATATTTAGTTATTCACAACTTTCCATTTTCGGGCATGTTACTTAATGCCAAACCCGACACAGTTTATCGTTGACTTCCCATCAGAAGATCAAATTAGTTTTCATTTTTCAACTTAAAATAAGATGACCCAAGAACATCAATTGATCGTAGTACAGGGAAGAAGTGAAATTCAATTAATAAACGGAGATACTGAGTCGCATTTAACCACCTACATTGTACTAACACCTATGTGACCACGCCAGCAGAATCAACACCACCCAACAAACACAAAGCCCACTTAGGCTCTAACAATCAAACACCCGACCACTCCATACATAGACACAAACGACAAGAAACACCCAACATATCTCCTAGCTGAGAAAAACCGAAGCACACAAGTGCTGAAATCAAAATCCACGCCCAGATCTCCACCCAAAAGTCCAAAGCCAACAGCTGGAAAACCCACACGTTCACAGATCTAATCCCAATTCAGCAATCAATAGCAAACGAAAACCAGATCCACGGGGCAGAATCCGAAAGACAGAATGAACGAAAGCGGCAGGCGGGTAGCCATGGGAAGGGTTTAGAAATGAGCACGGGAGAAATGGAGGGTGGACTTACCCTGTGATCTGACTCTGAAGCGAACGCCGAAGAAAGGAGGAGGAAGATGACCGAGAATACGGAGAAGGTTCGGAATTGGAAGGACATCGCGGCCACCGGCGAGAGTCGGATCTGGAACCTCTCAGATTGAGGAGTGTCTCGGTCTCGGAGTGGAGGAGAGAGAGAGAGAGAGAATAGAAGAGAAAAAGAGAGACAGCTTTGCCTCGAAGAAACACGAATTTGGATACAGAAAAATAAAACGCAGTGCACCAAACTTGGGCCCAATTGGGCCTCATAACTTTCACCTGGGCTTCTTTGATGCAGGTTGATTTTACGAGTCTTTTTGTCCAAAATAACAAAAAGGTTTTACAATGCCCCATTTATCTTAAAAATTATTTTTATTATAGGATAAATACAATTAAGTAATTTTATTATTTTAAAATAAATACATAATATGTAAAAATTAATTTTATTAGCAAAAAATCAATTAAAATAAAATTTTATGTAATATTGTGTCAATATTGAATGCAATTTTTAAAATAGTATATCAATATTTTAGTACTTAAAATATACATAGTTACTCAATTTAATTTTTAAAAAATAAAATTTTTTAATTTAATCTTTAAAAAAATTATTTATAATTAATTTAGTCATTCAATTAATAAAATAAATATAAAATTAACTTGTATTGGTATTAATAAATATTAATTTACCTGTTAATTGATGACTTAAATTTTATTTACCAATTAAAAAGATAAAACATATATTGTAAATTATACTTAGTTGAAATGCACTATTTGCATTTTTTATATAATTTATAGATATGATATTTTTTTTATTAAATAAAATCAATTTTATTATTTAACAATTAAGTTTGTATATGTTACATCAATATGTCGATTAACTTTTTAATTAAAATTTTTTTATTATATTAACTAAATGATCAAATTAATTGATAATTAATATTCTAATAACTAACTTAAGACATTTTGTTCTTTAAAAAATAAATTGAAAAAATACACATTTTTTATGAACCAAGTCATTAATTTATCTTTTTTAAAATTAGAAGATGATAAATATAATTTTATCAAATATTAACAAGTGTTGGTGTAATTTACTTTAAACAAAAACTATTATTAGATATGGATGCAAAATTACTATGGAAAGAACATCAAGAACAATGACACATATAAGAAATATTGTAATATAAATAGCGTTTTGGACATGGTAAGATAAAATGAATCTGAGATGAAATAAATAAAAATTAGCAAATCATGTTAGTTTTACTTCTTAATTTACTAATATAGAACTCCAGTGTTGTTAGAAAGCAAATAATGGAATAAGAAATGTGATTGAACATTTTTATGGCTAAAAGTGGACTTCCAAACGTAGCTTCATTTATAATTTTAATAATAATAACAATAATGAAAGCTTGAGAAATACTAAGAATTCAAATAGCATCAACTATATAGTCTTCAAACTATTTATAGGTAATTTTTGAGAATAAGAAGATAATTGTTCTTACTGGTCATCATATTATTGGATCTAATGTTAGTAAGTAATTGACTCCATCAAACATAATTACTAGAATTCAAATTTTGGTAGCCCATCTTGATTGCAAAAAATATAGTTAAAATTATTTCGTATTAGAATGTGACAAGGAATACAGTTGAAAAGATTCTTCTTTAGAATAAAGGTATGGTCTGGAATTAAAAAAAAAAAAATTATTTCTATGCAAGACATTAAAACTGAAACTGAGGTGAAGAGAAAGTATTAATTAAAATTAAGAGGAAAGCATTAATTAAAATGAAGAGAAATTTGAAGTCCAAATAATTTTACTTGTTTGAAATAAGTATGAAGTCCAAAGTATTATTATAACATCTTCATTTATTGCATATTTTAACATTAGATAATTTTGTATTTAACCTTTAAGTATGAGTTATTTATTGTAAATAATTTATGAGTAATTTTTTTTGTAATATTGAGTTAAAATTAATCTTTCTCTTATATAATTTAGATTTACTATTGAATCTATTAAAGCTTTGAAATATTTATGATTTTTTTTTTTCATTTTTAAGACTATATTCATGTGTCATTTCTGTTGAAAAAAGCAAATAATGGAATAAGAAACGTGATTGAACATTTTTATGACTAAAAGTGAACTTCCAAATATAGCTTCATTTATAATTTTAATAATAATAACAATAACGAAAGCTCGAGAAATACAAAGAATTCAAATAGCATCAATTATATAGTCTTCAAACTATTTATAGGTAATGTTAGAGAATAAGAAGATAATTGTTCTTACGTGTATCATATTATTGGATCTAATGTGCATAAGCGTTGATGCAATATTTGGCATATTCTATTATATGTTGATTTTTTAATTAATTAATTTCAAAGTTTAAAATTATAAAATAACATGATAAAAATTTATTTAATTTCTCATCCAATCAACTTTTTTTTATATATTTTAAATCTTCAAAATTTTAAATTTAACTTCTCATTATTTTAATTTATATTTTATTTTGTTTATATATAATTTATAACACTAATAAATAAAAAATCTTGAAATCATATGTAATAAATTGGATATTGATATTGATATAGATAATAAGATAAAACATTAAATGCATATTTAATAGGTATTTATTGCAACAAAAAATATTGATGCATTGTCTCTGGCCTTTCCATATTTATATGAATGTAAACAAAAATTTGCTCATTCATGTACAATGACCATTAAACGGGGGTTTTCTTTTTTCTCAATCACATCTCATAAATATTTTCTCGATAACAATATTTCAAAACTGCCTTTTCATCCTCATTTATAATAATTTTTTTGAAACATCACAATAAATTATTGTAAAAATTGAATGAAATTAAATTTTTCATCAATTAGCATTTGGTACAAATAAATGATTCTCATATCCTCAACTAAAGTTTTAAATTTAACCAATTAATGTTAGCTCTATTTTACCAAACTAACATGGATTGATCAATATTAATACTATTATGATTAATTCACTTTTTATATATAGTATGAGATAAGTTATTTTATTACAATGTAGCAAACAAGAAAATTTGCATTTTAATACATAGCTATGAGAAATTATACGTAAATATATGTTATATTTTGAAACAAAGCTATATTTTGAATTTTTTGAATAGACGCTATATAAAGTAATTATAAAACATTATGCAATAAAAATATTCTAAAATTCAAATATTATATCACTTACATATACTGAATAAATTATTTAATTTTCAGTGATAAGCATCCAAACAATGAAAATAAAATTTATATGATCAAGAAATAAATTAAGATTAATTTTAAAAATAAATTATCTAAATTAAAGGTTAAATAAATACTTTTTACATCAATCCATTTATAATTCAGCTAAAGGGTAGAAAATATCTTATTAATTGAAAAAAAAAAAAGAATTAATGCAAATTAGAGAATGTCAATGACATAACTTGCAGCTTTTCCCAAAAAAGAAAAAGATATGACTTGCAAGATAATAATCATGTAAATATTATTTGTCCAATCTTTTATTCATCACTAAACTGGTGATATATATACGGGCTATAATTTAAACTACGAGTATGATTTTTTATAAATTAAAATTTAATAAATTTCTTATCACAAGTTTGATTTGTTTCACCATAATCTTTTAGTATAAAATGTCAAATCTCAAATGCATCAAATTGATGTGAAAAAGATATTGCACCTCAAAAGTGCATGGAGACCATTCATTAACTCGTCAATATAAAAATAAAAGAATAAAAGGTAATAATTTCAGATATAAATTAATACAGCTTCTTTGAATTAATATATAATTATTTAACATCAATCAAGTTAGCTATGTCACATCTAAATTAAGTCATTTTTTGAATGAGGAAGATTTTTCATAATTGGTAAATACTAAAACCAAATGGGTTGGTGGCTCCAAATAAATGAATTGACAATGCCCACAGAAATAAAAGCTAAGATAATCACGCATGTATGAACATGACATTTTTTAATCATAAAATTTAGAATTGCAATTTGACAATCAAATTGGGCAGATTCAAGAAGCATGATAAATGAGAAAGGGGGCAAATGCATGTGCCTCATTTTGCATCCTCTTTCTTATAAAATGCTATTTACATAATTACATAAATTTATTTAAACTTTCTATATGTCTATGAAAAAATAAGAAAAAAACATATAATTTTTTTGAATTATAAGTAATCATCGCTTTTATCACTTATAAAAATTATTTAAAATTTTCTTAAATATCACAATTTATGCACAAAAAAAAATATATTATGTAAAATTTTTCAATAAAATTGTAATAAATAATAGACATGTCAAATTATTTTAGAGTTTTTTTTCATAAAATTTAAAGTTTATAAAAATTTTTTTATAAAATTTAAAATTTAAGAAATTTTTTTTACACCAAATTTAAAATTTAGGAGATTTTCTTATGTATTTTAATATAATTTAATTTTATTCACATGTTACGTTAAAATTTTAAATAAACAAATTAATAGGTAAACGTTTTTTACATGAACTATATAATTTATTAGGTTACATATATATATATATATGCACGTGACCAATAATTAAAAATATATGTTTTTACATTTTAGTCATGAAAAATATATTAAAAACCTCATCTAAAAATATTTCAAATTTTAAATTAAAAAGCTATGTTCTTTTTGTATGCTCTCTTCCTCCCATCTTCGTCAATGCACCTTTCATCCTATGTTCTTTGTATGTCAATTAAGAGATGATTGCAATATAAAGTAAATTCCTAAAATAACTGTTTGATATACACAGAGTTTTAAATAACAAAAGAGTTATTGTTGTCATATTAAAATTAAATAAAATAACCTATCGCTTACATTATATCAATAAAACTAAACTATAATTAAAATAAATGAAAAGTATTGATAATACCTCGTTATTACAAATATTTAGCTAAAAATAGATTTTTTATAAGTGTTTAATTTTTTTTTATCAAGAAGAGTTTAGCTCAACGAGATTTTTTTTGTTTTGACTAAAATGTCTAATCACTTTTTATTTCTTATCCAATAATAAATTTTAAACCCACAAAAATGGTATTTAATAAAAATAAAATGACAAATAATAACTATTTAATAATTTGTAATACATAATCTTCATCATAAATGAAAGTGAAAATTTATTTAATAAATTTTAATTTTTTAAAATTTTGTATTGACATAACTTTTGAAATTTATAAATTAAATTTAAAAAATAATTATATCTTCATCAGTAAAAATTTATACTAAATCACATATTATTTTAAACTTTAAATAAAAAAGGACAATAATTTCTTTTGGCAGAAAAATTATGCAATGCTCTTCCCAAGTTGCCACATCGTTTTGCGGCGCATGCACATCCATTTCTCATCATTTGCCAACTGTATATTTCTTCTAATTCATGAACCTGACAGCTTCTTGTCCAATCTTCAATATCATTCAAAGTGGTAAGTAAAACATTAATTAAAACAATTTATCTATATAATGGGGAAGAGCTCGATAATTTTTCCATTTTATTTTCTCACAACTTCTTACCCAAGTAATGATTTTTTTTTCTACTTGGGAATTTGAACGTGGAAAATTAGATAATTTAACGCGATTTGGACATCTGATAAGATTCCACTCACATTATTTAAAAGGAAAAATTAATAGACAGAAAGAGAAAGAGACGGAATTGAGGAATTCTCAGTCTTCAGTCATCATCATTGGAACTTCGGTCTCCTAAGGTACAGTGATATATTCTTTTTTTTCTCTCTCTCTCTGTACACAGACACTGTTTTTCCGTTTCTCTCTCTTCTTATGAACTGCAAGCATTAAAGTAGTTTCTGTTCTGTTCTGTTCCTCCTCGATTATTATATATTAAAAATTAATTATGCATAAAAAAAAGCTGCTGTGCTGATTTTCTGCACGATTCTTTGCTTGCCTTCAAAACTCCCCCAAATCCCACTATTGCACTCTCTTATATTCATAGCCCTTTTGCCTATTTTCAAATATCCATCCGAGTTTATCTCTTTCTTCCTTTCTCTCGCGTTTTCTGGTCCTGTTTTGGTGTTTGGGAGTCGGGAATTTTGGTTTAGTTTTCTGGGTTTGATTGATCTTGCCTGGTGGGCTTGCTGAAGCTGGATTGTTGTGGATTTGAAGGTGTGATACTATTCAGGGTGTTGATTCGGTAGCAAGAAAGAAGAAGAAGAAGAAAAAGGCGATGGAGAAGTACGAGCTCGTGAAGGATATAGGATCTGGGAATTTCGGGGTGGCTAGGCTTATGCGCAACAAAGAGACCAAGGAGCTGGTTGCTATGAAGTACATTGAACGAGGCCACAAGGTGCATGAAATTCCTGAACTTCTTTCACACTCAGTATAATAAATTTGATTTGAAAATTAGTGTCTTAATAACTATTTTGCAAAGATGAAAGAAACGCTAGCAGATTGAATGGGTCGGTTGTTTGTTTGTGTTGTTTCTTTGGTCTCCTGCACTATTGTTATACATGTCTGTGATTGTAGACGTTTAATATATGTTTTCCAGATTGATCCCAACGTGGCAAGGGAAATCATCAACCATAGATCTCTTCGGCATCCGAATATAATTCGGTTCAAGGAGGTCTGTACCCATGTGCTAATTTATCAACTTATTTTGCTTTGGTAGTTTTAACTAGGCTTCTATGATTTTCAAGTTGTCTAATATGGGGCTGCAGCTTTGCAGGTGGTATTGACTCCCACACATCTTGCAATAGTTATGGAGTATGCTGCAGGTGGGGAGCTCTTTGAGCGAATATGCAATGCTGGAAGGTTCAGTGAAGACGAGGTTCTCTCTCTCTTCCCTTATTTTCATAATTAATTTTTTAATAAATCTATTCTCCCATAACTAAGCCACTAGGAATTTCCTTGTGAATCCCTTAGTCCTGGTGTGGATTGCATGCTTTTAATATTTTCACTGGACTGGTAAAGGGGTGCGTGAGCTGGTATGGACACCATATGAATGCGATACCAAACAAAGAAATAGTTGGAATTGATTGTTGAACTCACAGCACCTTACAACTCATTTGGATCCAAAGCTGTCCAATTTTCCAGCTTGCCAGACACCTAGCAGAGTTTTCTACCTAATGAAATCAAACTTTTATCATTCATTACCATAGTGGAGATGATTTAATTGATAGAACATCCAACTTAGCTTAGAACATTATTTAAGAGGACAGACCAATTTTAAGTCCTCTCAGAGAAATACATTTTGAAGTGATTGAAGTAACATAACATATTGTAACGTTTAAATGCTGAGTCTTTGTTAGTACTTTAACCTTAGGGAGAGGCATCCCTATTTTCTTTTCTTTTGCCAACTTGATGAAGGTAGGAAGTTGCTCCTTTTTTATTTATTTATCCCCTCTTCGTTTTTAGCAACTAGATGTAGGAAGAGTTTCTAATCTGTTTCTCATTCTTGTTGTATTCCAGGCTAGATATTTCTTCCAGCAACTCATCTCAGGAGTTAACTACTGTCATTCTATGGTAGATGAAACATTTTTCTGAGGATGGATTGTGCCATTAAAAGTGTGTCAAGAAATATGTTCTTTGCCTCTTCTTTTGTGTCATTTTCTTTGTAATTTTCCTTGTTCTGCAGCAAATCTGCCATCGAGACTTGAAGCTAGAGAACACCTTATTGGATGGCAGCCCTGCTCCACGTCTGAAAATTTGTGATTTTGGTTATTCTAAGGTTTAAGTTCAACTATGGATTAATATCATCATTATCACTTCTGAGCATTTTAAGTAATGAATTATAGGTATATTTGACAATTTGCTTCTGATAAGCTTTATTTTTCTAGTCATCTCTGCTTCATTCAAGGCCTAAATCAACAGTTGGAACTCCAGCCTACATTGCACCAGAGGTTCTTTCGCGTAGGGAATATGATGGAAAGGTAGTATAGTTTCAGTCGTGCAAAAGATATTTAGGTTGTGATGGAATGGTTCTTTACATGTGCACACATGTGGCATTTCTCTTTCAGTGGGACGTAGGAAAGAGAATAAATGATAACTAATTCTGTTCTGGAAGGATTAAATATGCCTTAATGAGTTTTTTGTGTATAATTTGAATCTATGCAGCACAGACACTTTGAAAGAGCCCTCTCATTGTCTGACATATAGTGATACTTCAAAAAGTAACTGGACTCTTTAGATTGTTTTGTTCATAGTCCCCATGTCAATGACATTCTTAGATTTGAATGCTGTTCATTTTTCTGTTATTTTATTCTATTTTGTGCTTATTCAGTTGGCGGATGTATGGTCCTGTGGAGTGACTCTTTATGTAATGCTGGTGGGGGCATACCCATTTGAGGACCAAGAGGATCCCAGGAACTTCAGGAAAACCATAAATGTAATTTTTCCCCTACTTTTCACCACCTCATTTGATAAACTCATAAAATGCTTACTCTTTCTGACTTCCTACATTCTTATCCAGCGAATTATGGCTGTTCAATACAAGATCCCAGACTACGTTCACATATCTCAAGACTGTAGGCACCTACTATCTCGCATTTTTGTGGCAAATCCAGCAAGGGTATGCATATGTTATGTTGCTGAACAGTCTCAAAGTTTTAATTAATTGTTTTCGAGAACATTTATGAAAAAATGTCAAGCTATAGCATGAGAAGTGTTCATAATTGTTCTTTGGCAAGTTCACAAACATAGATGCTTAGGGATCACTTTGCCATTTTGCATGTGATATTTATTTGTAGTCTACCATTTGGGTTTCTCAATCAATTTAATCCTTAAAGAATAATTCCCATCATTTGACTCCAAAATTTTTAAAAATCTATCAATATGATCCTACCGGGAATTCTGTCAGGTATCAGAAGGGCCATATTGATGAGTTTGTTAAATGTTTTGGAATCCAATGCTAGTAATTATCTTCTAAAGACTAAATTAATAGAAGATGCATGCATATTCGAGTAACCAACCTCCCTGCTTATATAAACAAAGACATCTTGTCATTCTTATATTTGATAAGAACATAAAAATATACTGCTGTCGATAATCTGTTGTCACTCTATATTGCAATTATATTGCAGAGAATTACCATCAAGGAAATCAAGTCCCACCCATGGTTTTTAAAGAACTTACCTAGGGAATTGACAGAGGTGGCTCAAGCTGTCTACTATAGAAAAGGAAATCCAACCTTCTCTCTTCAGAGTGTAGAAGACATCATGAAAATTGTTGAGGAGGCCAAGACTCCAGCCCCAGCTTCCAGGTCTGTTGGAGGGTTTGGGAGGGGAGGAGAAGAAGAAGAAGATGATGATGATGTAACAAAAGAAGATGCAGGTGCTGGTGAGGTGGAAGAAGAAGATGAAGATGAATATGAAAAGAGAGTGAAGGAGGCACAGGCTAGTGGAGAATTTAATGTCAGTTAAAATTTGTTCAATACATTTTTGGTTTCCTGTGTTCTTGGGAAACTTAAAAGGTGAGTGTTTTTGTTGTGTGCATAAATTTGGATTTCTGCATAGGACACAAGTGATTGTATATTTTATAGATATTGTGAATTGTTAAAGTATTGTAGGTATTAGGCTGTCTTCTGAGCTTGAAAGCAGCAAGATATGAAAACTATTGAAAGTGCCTTACTGCCTCTTTCTATTTCTCCTAGCAGGAAGCCGGGCAGGAACATGTTTGCCATATCATTTGGCTTTTTTCTTTTTTCTTTTTTCTTTTTCCTTCTCTTTTGGTCTTGGTTTAGGGTGAAAAGATAATCAACTTGAGGTAGGTTAAATAAAATATACCATTTAATTAATTTTTAAATATAAATTATATTATATTATAATAAAATCATTTATAAAATTTTACTTAATAATTTGAATTTCAAATTAATTTGATATTTTTAAATTGATTTTTTATAATTGAGAATTATGTCCTTGGATTTTTTTTAAGCCTTTTCTTTTCATATGCTATAATTTTGGCCTAAATTTATTTATTTTTGTCTGTTAATCTTGTTTGAGATTTTATTTTTGTACTTTACCTTTATTTGGTTTGAAATGTGTCCCTCTTATTCATTAATTGATATAATTATTTTTTGGGCCAAATGTTATTATATGGAAGAGTTGGTGGAGGGGTTTAAATAAGACGAAAATGCAATGAAAGTGTTTTTATATTCTAAATTTAATTTGGACATTTGAAACTTTTAATTAAGAATGTTTAAAAATTTTTAATTTTGGTCTTAATTTAAAGTAAAAATTATAGTTAATCCATAAGAAGAAGTTTTAGCTGGTCAACAATCAATAATTTTTAAAATTTCAATTTTTATTTGTT
Organism: Senna siamea; assembly: GCA_031216115.1. Taxonomy (NCBI): domain Eukaryota; kingdom Viridiplantae; phylum Streptophyta; class Magnoliopsida; order Fabales; family Fabaceae; genus Senna; species Senna siamea. The sequence goes on from CM062355.1 coordinate 22,832,089, forward strand.
CTTTTAGTTTCTAATAAAATAAAATAAATAATTAAGGTTTAATTGTTATATTCTTGTGATTTGATTATTTAATAAAAAATTAATATATGTATAGTTATATAATTTTTTTTTCTTTTTTATAAGAAATTCGAGCTTCCTATGCTATTTGTTTTAATTTTTTTTTACTTAGATAATTTTTTTTATATTTGAAAAAGACTGACCTATGTCGAACTCATATTTCATCCCAAATTACATTAACGTTGATATATTTAATATAGAAAACTACATATATTTAATATGCAAAACTATAATACTATTTTTAACATAATAATAAAGATAATAAAATAACTTATTTTTAAAAAATTCGTATTACGTAAAAAAATTAACCAAAATTTCAGTAAAGTGACACAAAAGAAAGAGAATACGCACGGAGCTCGGTTTAATAGTTCAGACCGAAAAATCCCGCCAACGCCACGCCCTTCCCGTTTTGAAGATCGCGCCTTTACCTTTCCTTTCATTTTCCATCACTTCGCTGAGTTCGCTCATCGCCACTGTCAATCACGGCCATTTGTTCATCGCTCAACTTTGTGGATTCGCATCTCATTCACAGGTCGCTTCTGGCTCTTTCTCAATCACTCTGTCTGTTTATAATTTTTTGGTTCCCAAACATTCTTATTTTTAGGGTTTAGTTCACATGCCTGTCACAAACATATATATATATATATGTATGCATATAGTTTTGATGAAAATTTTGTCGCTTAGCGTTTCAAAATCTCCCTATGTGGATATCCGCATTGTCTTATGCTGATGCCGGAAAAGGTTTGCTACTTGGAAATATAGAAATGGGTTTAGCTGACGTGCATATTCTGCTCCTTCATTAGTCCCCAAGTGGAATGGTTCATTACTGGGAATTCTAATGCACTTGAAACTATTCGAGGAATAAGTTATTGCTGATAATTTGTCATTTCGTAATTTTGGTTTCAAAGCAGAATTTGTACTGTGAATTTATGATGCGACTGCTGGGTGAGGCAATAGCGGGTGAAGCAAGTACATAATGTTGTACAATGACCACTGAAAAATCAAAATGAGACAAGGGTAATGGTTGTTTACTATGTATTTCTTATATCACTCTCTTTGGTTCATCCATGCTTAGTTGGTTAGTAATTACGTTTGAATGTTTTCAGTCAAACCCATCCAACTGATGATAAACTTCCTAGAGATAATTGGTTGCAACATGCCAGTGCACATGAAAACTTTTCACGTCAAAACAGGTTCTTGAGTTCAAATTTTCTATTCTCCTTGCCAACTCAGAAACCTTGCTCTGAAGAAGCCACGAGTGTGAGGTATGATTTTATTATAAGAATCTCTTCTTTTTTATTTTCCATTGCAGAGGATGTAATTTTAGTAGTCGTCTATCTCTTTGCTAATTAAGATATATTGCTAGCTAATTTAGAGGTTTTAGTTGAAAGGTTTTAGAGAAACTATTTTAGACTGTGACATGGTGATTCGACACGGAAGATTGACTGTTAGGTAACTAGTCAGTTACAGTTAAGTGAAAGCAATGCTTAATACTGGTAGGAGGATGAGCACTTGTGTCTGTATAATAATCCATTTACTTCTATAAATAATATTTATGTAGTTTTACTTTACCAAAAAAAAAATATATTTATTTAGTTTTTCTATTACCTATCAGTTGCAGAAATAATTTCTTGAAGAGTTTCCTGTTTCATCTGTTGTGACTCTTGGCGGATTACTAGATTATTACTATTATCAAATCCTTATTAACAAATTATTTCTTTCAGATTTGTAGTCAGTCAAAATCAAAATATTCAAACTTTGCAGAGAACACAAGTTGAAAAGGTAAAAGTTCTAATTGATCCGTAAGTAATTTTATTTCATGTTGACATTTTTGTTTTATTTTTTGGGAGTTTCCCCTATTGTCCATCAGCAAACATGTTTTATCTGGAATTCATTAAAGGTGGTTGATTGTCTATTTTCCTTTATAATTTTATACAGCACTAACTTGCCTTCTTTGGTCAAGGCTTTGTACCTTACAATCAGATTACTCAGGCTGAAATTGACTGACTTTGGACTTTCTTTTGGTACTGGAAGGCTTGGCGTGCTCTTTCAAGTCTACAGAATTCTTGCAGGAACTATGCCAAACCTGGAAAAACTGTACAAATTAGTCATCCTCTTCATGCAGACAAGAGAGCAAGTTCTCTGTCAAGAAGCTCTGAGAATGATAGATATTCTACAAATTCACATAATTATAAACTCTTCAGTGAAAACAACAACAAATCTAATCAATATTTTCCATCAAGTAATCCTAGAGCTGAAAATGGAGGGGATGGTTTGTGGTGTTCTGATGACACCAGAACTCCTACAGTCAACAATCATTATTCTCAAGTTTTGGATGATTCAGTGAACAATCATACTAAGTATACTGCTAAAGTTAACAAGTCTACAAATTCTATGGCTAATGACATTGATGATGATGATGTCATACTTGAGGTAATTTATTATGATTTAATAATCTGAATGAATCGAATTTAATTGGATCATTAGAAGTAACATTGTGCTGCTAACGTGCTGGATTTTAGTAAAGAATAAATCAATTATATCAACATTTGAACTACTTAAACTTCGAGCTTGATTGATGGGAATATGTTTCAGTTACTTTGATTTTTATAATTATCTGATGAATTTACATCAAACTACTGTAGTTTCTTCAATTAGGAGGTAATGCTGTTTGCCTCACTTTTCAGTGAAGCATAAACTGATGAGGACTATTGAGGAGCTAACAATTTTATATCTCTGTAGTCTCATCCCTTTATTTCCTTTTTTGAGGTGTGGCTGTTTTGTTGTTGTTTTTTCATATCAGTTACTTGAATTTATTATAGCCGTTTACTTCCATATAAATACTGTTTTCTCTCCTTTCATATATCTCCTGCTTTGTTTCTGTCATACAGAACATTGATGTTGACCAAATAGTGGAAAACTACCAGTCGACTTGCACACCGCAACCATCAATATCCAAGCTCCCTCCTATTTCTCCAACTGTTGATACAAATAGTTTTGCTAGACAAGGGGAAAATATTTTGCCTCCGGAGTTATGCTCGGATTGCATTCATGGCTATAAGGTATATATAATCAGAAATATTTTATTCTGTCATGAGATATTATGATTTACTTGTCCAGTTGATATACCTAATTCTGAAACTCGATGCAGGTAGGGCTTTGTCCCGAAGCAGCAAGCCATTTGCAGGAATGGAAGGACAATCTAATTGCTATCTCCAATGAACTGCTTGACAATGTTGACAACCTCAGTTCTACACAGATAGCAAACCTTCGCCAAGAAAGGTTTGGCCTTCATTTGAAATAATTTCCCACTTTTAGCATATGCATTTTTCAATGTACTACATATATATAACGAAAAACTGAAAGCAAAGGATGAAGGAAATGCACATCTAACAAATAGATTGGTCAAATTGTAACATTTGTGTTTATTGTTTTGAATGGGGACTTATTTCCAACAGTTTAATTCTTGTTATTTTTTTATTATAATTATTGCTGCATCATTATACAGCTTTTTTTTGGCTGCATCATATGCCTTCAAACTGAATACAGACTGAATAGCATTTTTTTTAAACATCAAATATAAGTTGTGTTGAAAATAAAATCTCCGTTGCTAGGTCACAGCTAAATAAGCAAATACAGCAGCTTGAAAGATATATTCATTCTAGTAAGCTTGATGAGGAAAGACAAAAGTCTCATCTTTCTGCGTCCAGGGCACCTCCTACATCTTTCCAGTTTGAAACACCACAGCAAACTGTCCTCAGGAGTGGACCATTGGGATATGATGCCCAGGTTTATATGAGTAATGATCCTTGTGGATCATCATTCCAGTCATTTTCATTCTCTTCTGTAGATAAGTATGGCATGTCATCTGGTCCAATGGAGAGAGAAACATTCATTCCAAAGACTATCAAAGTTAATTACATTGAAGGTTCTGGAGACAAACGCTGGAGTGACCAAAATTTCCCTTGGACAAAAAAGCTGGAGGTATTTAATTATTGTCAGTTTCCAGTGCTTGCAAACCATCATTATTTAATTTTTTTCTGTCCTACTGTTAGGCCAATAATAAAAAGGTCTTTGGAAATCACTCATTCCGGCCCAATCAAAGAGAAGTCATTAATGCCACAATGAGTGGATATGACGTTTTTGTCTTAATGCCAACAGGTGGAGGGAAGAGTCTGACCTATCAGGTAAATGCTTTTTCAAGAGAATATTTGAGTCATTTTTTTTTTTCCTTTCTCATTTGGATGTAGAATGTACAAACTATTTAACTAATTCAATCTTAGGTTTCAATCTCCAGTTGTGTGGAGATTCTTAGTTTTGTGAATCATGGTGTAGTTTCTATATTTATGTTGTTTGTAATATCTTGTGCATTAAATGGATCACCCAAGTCACATTTGCAAGATCAATTATCTATGCATTATTTGAAAAGTAGCTTTCTGATTTTTCTGTACAAGGGCTTAGTGTCTTACAACTTTGAACTGTGTTGTCTTGCAGCTCCCTGCTCTTATTTGTCCAGGCATAACACTAGTAATCTCTCCCCTTGTGTCCCTTATTCAAGATCAAATAATGCATCTGTTGCAGGTATCATTATTTTTTCAGTGATATGCTTTCATTTTTTATTGTAATTGTTTTTCGATTGAGATATATTTACATTTTCCTTTTGATTTTCCACAAGGCAAATATACCTGCTGCTTACTTAAGTTCCAATATGGAATGGACTGAACAGCAGGAGATCCTTAGAGAAATTAATTCTGATTATTGTAAATACAAGTTGTTATATGTGACACCAGAAAAGGTTGCAAAGTGAGTTTTGCTATTTGTCAATACCAGTTCCTCTATTTGAAGCATTGTTTCTTGTTATATGTAGTATTGTAGTTTTCAATTGAGTACCGTCTTTTTTTCTCTTCATTAACCTATAATTTTTTAACTTCAGAAGTGATGTTCTTCTGCGACAATTGGAGAGTTTACACATACGAGAGTTGCTTGCCAGGATTGTAATTGATGAAGCTCACTGTGTGAGCCAATGGGGACATGATTTTAGACCAGATTATCAGGTTGGAGCTTCTATACCTTTTAAATTGATCTACTCTTACTTGACATATCGCTCAAATTTTTGACGGTTCTTTAAATTTGCCCAGGGACTTGGTATATTGAAACAGAAATTCCCAAATACTCCTGTTTTAGCTTTAACAGCTACAGCAACAGCCAGTGTAAAAGAAGATGTTGTTCAAGCTCTTGGTCTTGTAAACTGCATTGTTTTCCGGCAAAGTTTTAATCGCCCAAACTTATGGTGTGTTAAACAAAGACCATCTTCTTAATAACCTTTGAACAAATGAATTATGACTTGTTTTGAACTTTTCAGGTATTCTGTTATCCCCAAGACAAAAAAGTGTTTGGAGGACATTGACAAATTCATTAGGGAAACTCATTTTGACGAATGTGGCATTATTTATTGTCTTTCACGAATGGACTGTGAAAAAGTTGCTGAAAAATTACAGGTTGGTCTTGATAGTTTCTACTTGTTAGTGGAGTTGAAGATTTGATGTGAAGGATTAGCTATGTTTTCTTGTTTGTTCTTTTTTTTCTTTTCTGTTTCATTTTAACATGTTGGCTGGCTTAAGCCAGACCTAGTATTGTTCATTTTCAAAAATGTGTATGTTGCTGTGTCATGGCAAAATTTTGGGTTATGCTGATTTTTGGGTTTGGTTAACCAAAATTCTTCTACCACCTTCTAACTATCGGATGTTGGTCTGATTTGGGGTAACAAATCATCAAATTCTTTCCAAACTTCTCAGCAGTATCTTTTTATGTTCTTAAATCTTAAGTAAACACAGCCAAATTAGATTTAGGATGTTTACAAACTAATATCAATTTGCTTCTGAAATTCTTGAATTGGTTTAACTTATATAATTATTAAGGTTTCAACTTTCATTACTTTGCCATTGTTGGTTAGAGTATACTATTCTATATACATGATTGGTTACTTTAATATTTCTGTTAGTTTGACGAAACATCCCTAACTATTTCCAATATTGAGATAATTATGTTGATTACCATCTTGTTGCTGACATTGTCCATTGTGATATATTGGAAGTGTTATCGTAGATCTATGCTTCTCTCAGTAAATATGTTGGTGCTTACTATGTATATCTGTGTCTTGTATTAGAGGCCTTGGTTAAGGTTTATGGGAAAAATGTTGTATTTTCTTATCATATATTTAAGAAGTTTGGCAAGTGACAATGAGAAAACTTCCTTGTGTGAGCAGAGCACTGAGCAGTGAAAACACACCTGTGTATTTGGGAATAAATTTGCAGCAAATGGACTCTGTACATCTAAAGAAATAAAAAGACACTACAATCTTGTGCATTGAGTTACAGATGATAAGAATTTAAGAAGTCTTGTCATTTGATTTTTTTTTGTTGACTCTACAGTTTCTACTTCTCATTTTTTGGTTGACTTGTCACTTGTGATTTCATGCTGCTAGGTGGTTGCCTCTTGTGATGTCTTCATTCTACTGAGTTACCTACCTCATCATGCTTGTTATTGTGTTTTTGAATGATGATAGGGCTATCTTGTCACTGGTGAACCACAAGTCTTTCTTTCCTCTTCATAGAGCTGAGTTGTAACAAACTGACCGAAATGTTTCTATGTGAAAAAAAAATCAAGAGATTAGCATCTAATTTTGTAGCTTGCATTTTGCCAATAGATTATATAGTTACTTCATTGTTCAGGAATGTGGCCATAAAGCTGCTTTTTATCATGGTAGCATGGATCCTGCTCAACGAGCCTTTGTTCAAAAGCAATGGAGCAAAGATGAAATCAATATAATTTGTGCTACTGTTGCATTTGGAATGGGTACTTTTGCTTCTCTGTTAGTTCTCCTCATTGTGTTTGTTTACTGAATGGAATCATATATTAAAGTTGATGTTTCAGGTATTAACAAACCTGATGTCCGCTTTGTAATTCATCATTCTCTCCCAAAATCTATTGAAGGCTACCACCAGGTACCAGCTGAATTTCAAAATGCCTCTACTGACATTTGTTAGTACTACAGTTTATGGTACTGTTGGCTCACTTTAATGGTTATCATTTTGCCTTCAGGAGTGTGGACGAGCTGGTAGAGATGGTCAACGTTCATCCTGTGTATTATACTATAGCTATAGTGACTATGTTAGTATCAATTGTAAATCTATTAATCTGTTAAATCTATTCTTCCACCCTTTTTTTTGTTTTTGTCTTGTATCTCATATTTTTCCACAGATACGAGTTAAGCACATGATTAGTCAAGGAGCAATAGAGCAAAGTCCCATGACATCTGGATACAATCGTTCAAATTTGACAAATTCGGGGAGGATACTGGAAACTAACACTGAAAACCTTTTACGAATGGTACTTCTTATAGGATCTTGAATTTGCAGTGTTGTCTGTCACTATAATTTCTACCTTTTTTCTTGTCTTGACATTACTAAATCTGTGACCTAAACTGTTTCAGGTAAGTTATTGTGAAAATGATGTTGATTGCCGACGGCTTCTGCAGCTTGCTCATTTTGGGGAGAGGTTTGATTCACAAACCTGTAAGAAAACATGTGACAATTGTTTGAAGATCAAAAGTTTCATTGAGAAGGATGTCACAGAGATCGCAAAGCAATTGGTTTGGAAGCAATTTTTGATCTTCTTAACCCACCATGTTATGAAATTCTATTACTTTGTAATATTTGATTCCTTGTATCATCAGTATAATTACTTTTGGATTATCATCTATTCAGGTTGAACTAGTTAAGCTTACGGGGCACAAGTTCTCATCATCTCATATATTAGAAGTGTACCGTGGTTCCTTGAACCAGTTTGTATGTCAATAAGCTTTTGCTTGCGGTCTATACCCACTGTTTATCTTCTCTAATCATATACTTTTAACAACAAAATTAGGTCAAGAAACACCGGCATGAAACTATACGCTTTCACGGTGCTGGGAAGCATCTGGCCAAAGGTGAGGCTTCCCGTGTATTGCATCATCTTGTTACTGAGGATTTTCTTGTGGAGGAAGTAAAGAAAAGCGATATTTATGGATCAGTCTCATCAGTCTTGAAGGTATCAAAGCCTACTCTGACATGCTTGTAAACTGTGATTTTATTTATTTATTTATTTATCTGATTATTTTGCTGCAAATGAGTAAATTAGCCTCTTGTTATTCTCCACGTTTAGATTCTTAAAACTTAGAAGTTCTCTGATGCATAATTTATCTTTCAGGTAAATGAGCCCAAAGTCCGTAATCTGTTGTTTGGTGGCCAGAGAATTGTATTAAGGTTGACATGAAGATGCGTCTTTGTTAAATTTGTGAATTAGGATGCAAATTTTTTCCTTTTTTTTGGTGATGGAGCAGCTTTTCATGAATTCTGTCTAATTTTCTCTAGCCTAAATTCATCATAGATGTATGCTTTATTTCTTTTCTTTCATCTCATGTTTTCTTATTGACATTCATAACCTTTTGCAGATTTCCTTCCTCGGTAAAACCTTTAAAACCAGTAACATCTGATGCAACTCCAGCTAAAGGTTCTCTGACATCTGGGAAGCTGAATCTTCCACAAAATGACAGTTCTGCCCAGCCTCAAACTGAAGTGGACTTGGTATAAACTAGATATTTTTATCAGTTCTGGTTGATGACATTTTCAACAGCCTAGAATTTCTTGTAATATAAGCCTACTTCAGAATCTTTCAGCTAAGTTGTATACTGCTCTGCGGATGCTACGGACGGCTATTGTTAAAGAAGCTGGAGAGGGTGTCATGGCTTACCACATATTTGGGTCAGTTCTTAGGCAGTTCTCTTCCTTTAATATGGAGTTTTTTGTGATTCTGTCTAAGATTGATGTACTCTATGTGGTTATGGATTGTGAAGAATGCAATTGAAAATTTAAAAGCTGAATGGTAAATCAATTTTCTGCTTCTATATAATTCTGCTAAACCAATGTTTTTCTGTGATTTAGTAATGCTACGCTGCAGCAGATAAGCAAGAGAGTTCCCAGAACCAAGGAAGAACTCCTTGAGATCAATGGCATTGGCAAGTAAGTTAACAGGCATACAAGTTAGTGAGTTTCAAAGTGGTCAAAACCACTAGCTGTCTCCATGTACCAATCCTTTACAAAAAAGTACGAGTGTGTCATGATTACTGAACCTAATGTAATTAACATTTTGGTTTAATTCAGGGCTAAGGTAAGCAAGTATGGAGATCGGTTACTAGAAACCATTGAAACTACCATAAGGGAATATTACAAGTTAGATAAATACAACAGCGGGAGTAATGAGAGTATTGACTCTGCAAAAAGGAGACGAGAGTCAAATGGAGACCCTACTGCAAATGTGGATGATGACGACTTAACCAGAAGTACTGGCCGTTCAAAGAAAAGAACGGTAAAGAGACGGAATAAAAAAGCTGTGATTTATGATTCAGCAGAGGAAGATTATTACAAAGATTGCTTAGATGATGACCTAGATTTTGACAACATAGAAAATGCTGCGTTGGACCAAATAAATCGTAGGAACTCTGAAGGAAGACTCCTTCCTGCATAGACAACATCTTGAGAGGGTATACGTTGATCATAGTCCTATTTTCTGCATATGCCTGTTTAGGTTTCGTACATGTTCTTAGCAAGGACGTTTTGGTGCATCACCTTGAACTAATTTATTGTTGGAACTTGGAACGTAGTTCTGTTCCATCAGAACAGTGGAAAGTAGCTTGTGAATGCAGATGAAACGAAAAAATGCAATATATACCCAATTGGAGGATCAAACAGGTAAAAATTTTAGTTGCTTGTTATTCGGTTTTTGGATAAAAATATAATATATTAAAAAACTTTAATGAAAGATAGAGAGGGTTTGTTTGAAAGTTATTTTATTTTTGTTCTTTATAATTATTTTGTAAAATTAGTTATGAGAATTTATGTTAATATTTTCTTCACATATTTGTATACATATTATTAATAAAAAGATTTGTTTTTTGTATTTTTAAAAGATATTTTAAATTTTAATTTTTTAAAACACAGAAAATAATTTTTTTTATTAATATGTATATAAATTGATGAAAATAATATTAATATGAATTTTTAGAGTTAACTTTATAAAACAGTTTTAAAAAATAAAAAAATAGAATAATGTTTAGACAGGCCTTTTCTTTTTTGTAAAAATAAAATAGTTTTTAAAAATTACAGGCTTGAATCACCGGTTTGTCTTTATTGTCATTCTTTACGAATTTAATAGAAAGCATTTAAAAGTCGTATCTAAATAATCTCAGGTAAAATTCTAAAAATTAACAAGTATCAAATTTACAACTTATCACGCTATTATTTATCTCAATGTAATGTGCTAGAGAAGGTACGTTAAAAAATATGAGGGAAACAACCGTCTTCCATTTTGTATTTAGTGGTCAATGATGGTTTTGGTGCATAATTATTTCATATCCATCCTCAAGTATTGCCAATTGAGATTTGTTAAAGAAGTTAGCCACGATCTCTTGGCATTAATAGAAAAAAATTTCACGCGTAAAATGTTGGTATAATTTCTGTGATTGTTATGAGATATTCTTCATAAAAACTTTAGAGGTTAATAATATATATAATTCAATTATAAAAAAAATACTTATCTAAAAAATTTATTTAAGTCTTGTTATTCATTTACAAAGAGTTAATATATTTAAATATTTATGTTTAGGGATTATAAAATAATTTTTACAATTTTTATTATTAGTTAATGTATTTAATCTGTCTTGATAAAAATCTTAGTTCTTTAAAAAATTTGTTATTTATAAAGTTGATTGTTAGAACAAGTTTTAAAAAAACTACTGCAATTAATTAAATGAAAATTGTTTTTTAAATAATATATTGATTGAAAAATCACCTAACATGGTACTCAATTAACATGAATGTTTACTTAATTCTAATGCATACATACACATTTTAATGTAACACTCAAAACCTTAGTTTTAGGGTTAGAGCCTCAAATACAACAAAAAATTAAAATTAAAATTAAAATTGTCAAAAGAAGTAAATAGTAATTACTCTAAGCAATTAATTAACAAGAAAAGAAGAGGAGGATTCTTCTTACAATTATTACTGTAATAAATAAAGAAATAAATGTACATTTATTATGTGATTAACTTTCTTCACCAAATAACCTCTATTTATAGTTTTATCATTTATTATTTTTGTTTATAAAAAGCGCTGCCTTATCTTAGAAAAATAAAAAATTCCCAATCAAAAATTATGCGCCAACGTGGGAAGAAGAAGAAGGTGCAGGTGAGGCGGTGGTGAAGGCTGAACTCAAACCCAAACCCCCGAACAATGGCCAGAGATTGAAAAATGGACTTTCCTCCTCGCGACGATTGCTGCCCTGTGTGCCATGGCGATTTCAACCTCCCATGCCGCACCTCCTGCTCCCACTGGTTCTGCGGTAACCCTTTCTCTGCTTTCTTTTTATGGAACTGCTGTTTCGGTTGAATTTCAATCTTTGTTTATTGGTTTCTGGGTGTTATCGTTTTCTTCTTCTTGGTGGATGTCGTGTATGAGAGGGAAGAGGGGTTTGTAATGTTCGAGCTTAGGGTTTAATTATCATTGGAGTTCTTGGAATGGGAACCGTCGTCGCGGAAACCATGGGGTTGAGAGAGGATGAAATGTTTGATTTTGATTCTATTTTGTGGCGATGGAGACCTAGGTTTCGTATTTCTTGAGCTTGAATAAGTGTGGCCGTGGCATTGTTCGAATTATGAGGTTGAGTAGGAGAGGAGGAAGGAGGAGAAGGAAAAGAAATGATATCTTGATATTAGCAGTGAATTTGTTTTTAAGTTGTAAACAGCAATGATCTGGAGGTAGTTTTTTTTTTTTTGGAATTTAAATTGGCATGGTGTTGTAGTATCTACTTAAAAGTACGCGTACAGTTGAAAAATGACGGAAATAATAAAGGGACCAAAACTGGTATTGCATGATCTTTTAGGATTTTCTTCTTCATTTTGGTTTGTGCCTTGTGTCTGTGTCCCTGTTTGTGTTTCATAGATTCATAGCAAGATTTCCTGTCAATCACCTGTTATATATGGTTAGAAATCGACTAATACTAGAGTTTTCTTCATGAAGGAGAGTGCATATTACGTGTATGGCTACATGGAGATGCAATGAAGCAATGCAGATGTCCAATGTGCTGTTGCTATTTTTCCAGTCTGGCACCATTCCAAGCAGCATTTGAGTGTAGCCAGGATCCAGAATCAAATAAAATTATGGAGAATGTAAGAAGGTACAATAGGTTGCACATTGGAGGCATGCAAGGTCTCATCCAGGTAGCGTATGATCTGTTGCAATAAATTATATTACTTCTTTCTTGAGTAAAAGATACAAGTAGATATTTATTGATACAAGAAAGAGGCTAGATATAGGATAAACAGATAAGTTTGATAAGATGTACTCCTAGGACATTGTGAATAATGAGATAAAAGCAAAGCTACAAAGGCGTAGTAATCAATACAATATAACCCTCTTACATCTTTGAATATCCACCGTCTAAATTCCCTTAGGTTATGTTTGGATGCGGCAATTTAAGGAGGGAAAGTAATGTTTGGAGGTATTTCAGTTATCTCATTACAAAATCTCTTGTTTGGATTATGAGGAAATAGAATTTAAGAATTTCATGGTAATTTAATCAAGTAATTTAGGAAGTATTTGAAATTTCTCCTAAATAGGTGGAATTTCAAAATGTTCTTTCTTATTTTTATAATGTTAATTTTTGTATCATGTTTAATACATATACATTTTATTGTAGATTCACTTATAATCTTTTTAATTCTCCTCTGCAGAAACTTTTTGATCTCCCATTTTTGGTTCGGATGGCTCTACAAGATATGATGGATCCTGATAAAACAAGTTCATACTTGACCAGAGTGCGCCTTTTTGCGGTTAAGTTCATGCCATATTTTTTTCTTATTCCTCGTCTTGCATGTTTTGGCATCTGTCAACTTCATTATGTCTTGAAAATCAGGATGGAAATTCGTAAACTTGACATATGTAATCAAATTATAAATGTGAAGAATTTCCAGAATCCCTCCTTGACATCCATATTAATCACTTATGTAGTCTGTTTCAAGATTACGGATTTCTCTTAGTTTTCTGATGTGTAATGAGGTATATTACGCTTATGTGTTGGTGCATAGCCACTCATGATATTAAAATGTCTCTTCTGTGGGTACTAAAATGGGGTGTGAAATTCCAGAGATATCCCTGGTCCCAAAAGAAAAAGAAGACTATAGATCTGCAAATCATATTATTTACAAATATTATCACCTTGATGTCAATTTTTTCCCCATTAAGGTTTATTGCTTGTATTTTGCAACTCATTTCTTGAATAGATTGATTTTTGTGAAGTGGAAAAAAATCAGAATCGTTCTTTTTGAACTCTGATGTTAAATTTGAACTTAGTGTTCCCTGTTGACAATTGTCCTTTATTCAATCTCTGAAAATTCCTTCCCGGTGTGATGTGTGGCTTTTCCAAGTTTATAGGTAATTGTATTTTGTTTTCCTACTGTTTTGCTTTTATATGCATGATCTGTTGGTCTTGTTATTCATTGTTTATTCTTGTTCTTAACCGATTCTATTTTTAGGGAGTTGAATCTTTGAATGATTAACTTCAAAGATTTGGTCTTATGTATCATGTTTCTGCATGTTTATAGCCACTACTAAATGTTTCTGCATGTTTCAAATGCAGATGGTACTCGGCATGATCTATGTGCTCAACCCATTCGACTTCCTTCCATTTGGTATGTGGCTTAATCCACTACATAATTTCTGTTTGTTGCTTTGATAATTACTCTTAACAGTAAGTAGCACGAATGATGATTGATACTTTGCAGCTAAACGAGACATACTAAATTTGTTTGACCTCTACGCAACTACATTTGTAACTATCATCCATATTATTGCTCTGTGTCGCGCAAGGCGTTTAATTCGGCGATGAAGTCCTCTCCTGGACAGCATGCTTGATCAAAAGATAAGTACAAGTGAACATGTCTCTGCCCCTGGCAGTCAAGTTGCTCTGCACCCTGCAGCAGTTTTAATAATTTTGTGTATTTCATAGTAGCCATCATGTGTACATATTAGGTTCGCAGAGAGAACCCATTAGGATTATATTTTAGCCACGTTGATTAAAGAAAAACAGATGGGAATCGGGATGTCCTCTATCCCAGTGATTTTCTAAATTGAGATTGTACATAAAATAGGGCTAGCTATGCACAAAGGTATAATTTTCTTTTCCCCACGTATGGTGTTGTATTTTTGTTAATATTGTATATATAATAGTGCTGTGTTTTGATCAACAGGGCATATATATGTTTTGTTTTGATTAGCAAAATGCATATACCAGATTAGTATGTACAAAAGTTCATGCTATTTTTTCTTTTTTACTTTTTTTAAATATATTATAAAATAATTATTATTAAATTTTAAAATAATAAATTAAATAATAAAAATTATTTAACTTTTTACTTATATTTTATAATTTATCATTTTCTTTAATTTTTCTGTCTTGTGTTTTTACATAACATTTTATTTTTTATTTTATACTATGAAATATTTATTTTATGATTCCACTAATTAGATGACTCCATGCATTGAATATAATGATTGAAGATATTGTAGTTCAGTATTTTTTGATTACTTTGCAACGGGAGGAAATTAATTGTCAAATTTACATATTATAAAATCTAGTTATAAACTTCTGAATATAAAGATTAATCTTAGAAAAGGTTTAAAACTACAAGAACCAACGGGATAATTAAAATATCTTTTTATGTGAACAGTTCCTTGTTTATCTGTTCCTATTGATTTTCCAGTCTGTTTTGTTCAATTGGAGTAAATTCTTCTAATTTCAATTAACTTGTTTTCTTTGGCCATAAGCTTGTATTAACATAATCAAAACCAACACGCAGTCCAACGTAAAGAGTATAGAGATCATTATGCTTTAATTTACTTGAGTTGATTGTAATTTGAGAAAAGGCACGATAAGTAGTAAAACTGTTTTCAGACTTCAGCGCAGTTACGGTTGTAGCATGTTCTAAATTGCTACAACACATAAATGAATGAGCTTCAATGCCTTTACAGAGAATACAAAATATATAAGTGCATAAATTTTTATTATCAAAATTTTTAATTAAAATATTATTTGTGAAAAAAAATTTAAAAATTCAATTGCATGATATCACAATGTATTAGATGTCAATTTAACTAACAACAAAGATATAAAATGTTATACCGAGAAAAAGACTTGGCTTAACGCGAGAATATTGCTCAGAGATTTTGCAGTTAACCAGGGTGGAAGACCAACTAAATATACAAAAGTCATATCAAGTTACACAGCATACAATCAATGCAAAGAACCAGTAAACTACACTAGAAGTTATACATGTTTCTTCTGACAATGAAATTCTCCCATATACATGTTTCTTTCAGAGAAAGTCAGGCAAAGAGCATGTCATCATAATTATTACTTGAGGTGTGCCTGATAATGAAAGCTGCAAATGAAGAAGAAATGAAATTCATTCACCTTAAAAAAAACATTGAAAAGACGATAGATAAAGATTGTGAAGCAGGAATGAAAAATCACCTTCAGAGGTATTGTCAACTGAACAAAAATAGTAAAAAGCACAATTTAAAGTACAATTTTTGAACGTTTGCTAGGTACTCTACAGAAAACATGACAAAGGTTTTTTTTTCCACAGCTCCGCACCACATTTGGATATTTCAAAAAATTTCTTCCACATGCTATGTTTTTATAAAAAAACCTAATAAAAAACACGCAAGGAATTTACTTAAGAAACAACAAAGAAGATATCAACTTGAGGTATCCAGAAAGTCCAACATTAGCAGAAACTTGGAGGCATCATTGCAAAGGCACTAACATACAAGGGCAAGTGGCAAGTGGCAACCCCATATATACATTCTATTTATCTATTTACTTTTTATCTTGGAAATAACATTTGGCCACACTAAAGTGGCTCATGTTCATTTTAATACCAACTTGCATGCCTACATCCCAACAATTGTGTAACCATAGGGTAAAAATATTAGTTATCATACTAAAATGCACTGAAAGCAAAATTTATAATTAAGCTTGGTTATTTTAATAAAGGTAAACCTACAATCAAAATATGTGCTCTGTAACTTATGGGGTTTATGTTTCTGAAAAGTAAAGTCTAATATTTTATAGAGACAAGATTCAGTAAAGATGCAGCTTAATCTTTGTATAATCTCCAGATACTAATAAGAGGACCATTTGTGTCAATACAGGACTGAATTTTATAATGTAGGTTTTCAAGGCTTATAAAGGCATTTCTGTGCCTGCAGCTTACAACCTAGGTAAGAACTCAGAAGTGAATACAAGTTAGAAATGAATTCATAAATTAGTCACCATAAACACAACAGGGTCTTACCATTTAATTTGCAGAACTTGGATCAGAAATGATATTATGAAAATCTTTTAGTTCCACCAAAAAACATGTCCATCTATGCTGCTCTCTTTGCCTTTTTCTTCTCCTCCAATTTGGCAAGTCTACCTAAATAATCATTCAGTACCTTGTTCATTATTTTATCAAAGCCAGGAATTGTCCTCTCCAACTTCTTATACACCCGAGCGTTAAGAGTGTCAAATAACTTATGCAATCTCTGCGAAAAATCAAAGCAAATAAAATATCACGTTTGAGGCAAGTTATAAGCAAATAAAGAATCAGGACAACTCAGGTATTAATATGCCACTAGATTGTAGTGGGTTAGTAAAGGCCCTATTCACAATAAAAGCATCCTTCTGAATTTGTATTAGTTTGCATAAAGGGTTGCCATCAATAATATTCATATTATATCATGTATGAGGTCTTGATGAGAAAAGAATAGATTTCTAGAGAAAGGGACCATGGGCCAGGAAGCCAAGGTAGAATAGAAGGTAACAAACCTTCCTTTGGTTTAGCTAGGGGGAGAGGGGAGAGGAAATACGAAAAAGAAATGTCAAATTGGGTAAGGTCAGTCATAGCTAAAATAATAACAAGAAAAGAAAAGGGAAGAAAAAACTCAATACAATTGTAAAAAGAATCTGAACACTGCTCAGATGAAAATGCATACCAAAACATCCTTATTCCAGTGCCTGATGTATGGAGGACCTGTACTGTATGAACCAAGGGGTTCACGATACCACTCACCATTGTATGTTATTTGATCCATTGCTTGTTCAATACTCAGAACTTCCCATGGCCTTAACCCAGGAATAATTTTAGCCAACTGCTGCCTAGCTCACACAAGAAACCAGCACAAAGTAGTCAACACAGCAATAAACACCAAGAAAGTAAACACAGTCACTTTATATTTTTAGAATGCTGTCAGCATATACATACCTAAGATCTTTGGGAATGTATTTGTTAGGCATGTGATCCTCTTCCAAAATAGTGGTCAGTTCAGAACCACTAGCCCAAAGAAATAGGGCATGACTTGGAATTCTAACTCCAGGCCAAACACCACCATTAGCTTCCAATACTGCTAAATCACGTTTCTTGCTTTCTATAGCCTCTTCCTGGAGCTGCTTATAAGTCTTCTTTTCATGTCCCTTCAAAGGAATCCATGGCGGTATACCTTTTTGCAGTTTATGAAGGAAAGCTGTTGCTGCAGCACCTAGTCTTACTGGAAAAATGCCAAGCCATGAGTCAAATTTTCCCTGATACAGAAGGCTAAAGACTTGACCCCTTGCTTTCATATACTACAATTTCTATGTCTATCAATAAAAGAGAATTTTGAAGGTTATCTATGAGCATTTGAAAACTTCTGGACACAAACTATCTTCAACATTTTTTAAATTTAAAATAAGAGTAACCCCCCTCCCCCTCTCTCTTCCAAAAAACACATGCACACGAGAACAAAACAAAACTGAGTAACAAGGAATACTTAACATTTGACATCCTGTGAATTATCCAGAAACACTTACTGAGAAGTAAGAATTTCATAGAAAGATGGATTTCATCTATATTATAATTTTTATGATGTTTTAATAGAAAATTATTCAAAACAGTTTCCAAGGCCCTTATAATCTCAGTCTGGCTAATCAATAACTGGTAGGGGACAAGACACCACCAAATGGTTCACTAATGAAGAATAGTTCCTTCATCTCATGAAGAAAAGTTGCCACAATTTTCAGTTTTAAGGGCAAAGATAGATATTAAACAAGAAAAACACATTAACGATGCATTGTCTTTTAGTAGGATAACTTCTACATGAAAATATGTTACACATTCTATCTCACAATTACCCTAAAATGTGACACTTAACATATTGCAAAGCCTTCATAAGGGAGAATGACAAATTAAATGTCAGTTACTGATCTCCATTACGGAAAGCTGTGCTAAGATCTAAACAATAAATTATATGAGGAGCAACAATATGATGAAACTTTACAGACCTTCCCAAGTGGCAATTGCACGTTCTAAGCCATAAACCATGTGGATTGGCGCCCATTCATCCATATCCTCACCCCATACAAAAGTATTCTTATCAATAATCCCAGCACCCCATGCAGTTTTAAGAGTAATCAGCTCCAATGGTCCGCGGGTACGACCTAGCCGATCCTTATAGTACCATCCTCCACTCCTCATGATAACTGTAACAACAGAAATGAAAACATCATAAGCAAACAACTAATGCAGAAACCAAAAGAAGAAAATTCAGGGACAAACTAACTACATCCACTGCATAGAGTGATATCACAAAATCTTCGAGTAACAAACATGGCAGGGCAGGCATCTCACATTCAACACTCATCTCCGGAAAAAAAAAAAAAAAGGAAGGCATTCATCTCTCATTGTAACTTAATATGAATAAAGATCCAGCTATAGTAGCTTTACATATTTCAATAGAGTAAACTAACAAATAGTGAATGCACCCGGAGCATATTAGTCCTTTAAGCATCCTTGAACTGCTGACAAAAGGTGTAATGTGTGATAAGTCGGTTATTTTCAAGAAAAAACTCGAGCACTCACTGATTTTCTTGAACTAAGGTTAAATGGACCAAAATGTCAGTTTCATCTAGATTCAAGCACACTTTCCTTCCTGTTCCACAAATGAACCACATTTTCAGTATGCAAACTTACAATCATAGTACCGCTTCTCAAGCCGCTTATACCCAATTGATTGAGCAACATCAATTGGCCGACCGCTTGGATAGGGTCTCTGCTTAAACCCCCACAGCCCGAAAAAGAACTGCCTTGCAAAATCCCAGAACTTATCATCCGCCTCTTTCTTCGTCTTCAGAGCCTTCCTTGGCATGGGTCTCCCATCCAATCCAGGCACATGTGGAAGCGCCTTCCAGAGCTCCCAATCCTCTCTGTGATAAGGTTTTTCATTCTCTTTTAGCTCCAATTCGTTCATCTTGTCTGCAATTTCCTCTGCTCTAACCAGGAATTGCATGACGGGGCTACTCTTTATCTCTTGCAGGATCCTTTCGTTCTCTCTTATTTCCTCCTCAGTGGCATTCTCTTTCTTCTCAAACACTGGATCTTCTTTCAAGATTTTCTCAACTTCTGGTGTGTGTCTATAGTCTGGTAAATTCTCACACTCCAAGAAGAACTGCTCCACCATTCTCCTGTAATAACCGGGTTCATCCTTGGGTTTTTTGGGCTTTCTTCTGAATATGTTGGGGACGCTTATGGCGGCAAAATTTGGAGAACTTTCATGAGGTGTGCTTAGAGAATATGAATCGGAGAAACCCAGAAGATTGAGGGGAGGAATGGGGTTTGGTGGCTTTCTGAACCAGTTATTGAAAGGGTTAAAGCTGATAGAACCCATGAGCGACAAAAGGATAGCCGCTACACTTAGTACATTCAGAGTTCAGAGGAAAGCGAACAAATTGATGTAAAATTAACGCCACAAATGAGAAATTGCAAACCTGAACAATAGTACAGTGTCTTTGGCCAGAGGAGAATAAGAAGCAAAACCTAGAAACTCAGAGAAGAAGTGAAGGAAGAAAATGAGTAATTTCGGGCAGTGAAGTTGAAGACGAAAGGTCAAACCATATTTTTGTTCTTCGCTTCTTCTCCAATTGAGCGGCGCCTCTTCTCTTGCGTGTCTACTGTCTGTGAGTGAGTGAGCTTTGGAATATCCACAGATAGCTAATGCGGAAAATTCTAATTTTCGGGGCAAGAAAATTAATTAAATACATTATTTTTCTTTAAAATAACAAGGCAAAAGGTACCAATTTTTATCCTAATTATTAACCTTATTTAAATTATTAATTAAAAAACAAATCTACTACTAAATAGTGATTGGAAGATGAAAGTAAGAGAATAAGCTAACCAAATAAATATTTATTCCCGTGGCAATCATGATACTATTTAGTATCTAATTTCTTTGGAAGAATTAAAAAGTATTAAAGATCCATTTTTTTTGTGTACCACATGAGCTGCACAGTTGATAGTAAATTTAATTTTAATATTAATGAGACCTTGTTTTAACAAAAGGGGAAAAAATAAGTGTAGTATTTTGTTTTAAAATTTCTTGCAGTCAAGTGTTAAGCAAATTTGAATTTCGTTTAAGTGTGCAATGTTACCTAAAAATATATGTAGAAAGATTTTAGTCTCACACTCAAAAGAAATGATACTCATGAGAGAAAAAACAATGTTAACTCATTCCAAGGGATATTAGATAAATTGTTTACATTTTCTCACAATTAAGTTTAATAATTAAAAGAAAAAATAAATTATACTACTCTCTTTTTAAAGTTATAAATGAATTCTATAAATATAATTAATAAGTATAACAATAAAATAAATCTATAAAAATTAATAATAATGTTATTTTATATTTAGTAATTTATTATGCAATTATTAGAGTTTATGATAGCCTCGAGTAAATCCATAAAATCGTATGTCTTCAAAATTAAAAAAAAAAAAAACTGTAACTTGAAAATCTCTTTAGTAATTTAGAGAAGAATTTACCAAAAAAATATATAGAAGTATAAATCACCCTAAAAGGTGTATTCTCGTTGGTTTGATCTATTTCTATGTATTTGCTAATTCAGACTACAGCTTCTTACGGGTCAGTGCTTAAGAAAACATATTCAACCAAAAAAACTCTTCCTCTTTCATAATGTACACACAAGTCACACAATAGCCTAGATGTAGATCATCTTCAACAGGTTGGACTTATTGTAGGAACTTCTCTGCATGCCATCCACAGAAAAATCCATTCTGCTTGGGATCTGTAGAACCAAACATCCTTTTGTGGGTTGCTCAAACATCCTTACATAGGACGGACGAAGCTTTCTTTCTGTTTGTGGCATGCGAGTCCTGTTCTTGTAAACAAAACAAGGCAAAATAAATCACTAGAACTAGTCAGAGAAAAAGTTTATACCATCAATAGCTGTATTTGTTGTTATGCGTTACATCAGAAGAACTCTACAAATCATATCCCTATCTCTGCGAGACCTAAGATACAGAACTGACTACTTTACAACCTGCTATATTTACAAACCTGAACGTATGTTTCTGTACTACAATTTCCAAATTATATTACATATTATCACTTATCAGTTAGATTTTTATACCACGGTCCATGAACACTAACTGATACAGTGGCTGCTACAATCAAAACTTCAGCAGCTTCCACCACCCTGTCGGTCAGGACAGCAGCTCCAACTTTCCGGAGAGCCATTTCAGCTAAATTTCTCCCACCGGCCCCACTTCCCCCAAGAACAACTCCTCGTACAGCTGAATAGATAGCGTTGTATACTCTCTCAAACACAGCGTCCCCAGCTTGTAAACTCTTTGCTATCATCCTAGCAGCAACTACCTTCCTTGATTGGAGTTCCCCAGAACCAGTGACTTCATCGCCATCTTTGGACGATTGACAAATCACTTCTACAATATCCTTAACGTCAGCGTCTTCAACATGGTCCAAAAGATCCAAGAGTTGTTCTGCACACTTTGATACTGTGTGTTCCATATCTGCAGAACTAGCTACTGCGTTTTCACTCAGGAGAATCTGGCGGTATATAAGAATGCTGCAGTTCCCAAATAAAATAACATTCAGAACAGTACGCTTTCCTACTTAAAATTGTGACAATGTTTTTACAAAAATATCATGCCACTCTTACCTGGTAGAAATCACAATAAACTTTTGAATCTGAGCCTGAACAGATCTAAGCCTGGAGAAGTTAAGAAATAGTGTTTCTGGTAAATCTTCCTGTGTCAGACCAGATATGCCAGTAACCAACTCTAGCAATCCAAGCCTCACAACTAGATCAACTCTTTCTCCTTTGCATTCTGGCTGCTGGTTACCTGAACAAATTACATAAAAGCAGCTGTCAGCCGCAAAACTTGTAACAGCAAATGTCTATTAATATAAGTCACATAATCAAGGACTCAAATGGGTTCTATTAATTTTAAACCTGCAGTAATTGCATCATCAGTAGAAAAGGGCGTTTGAATGCCAGATGTTTTGACCAGAACATTTCCCCCAGTTCGAAGAGTGGTGGAAGGAAGCCACACTTGAGATGAACTATCACAGACTTCCAAAGCTGAAGTTAAACTTAAATGTTCTTCCCACTCCTGATCTTTGCGAGTCCAAATAGATGAAAGCCATCTTAATGTTGAAGGCAGAGAGGTACTTGCATCAGAAGGAGATCCATAATGGTTAGCAAAGGCATTCCTTAGGTAATCAAAACCAGCAGGCCCCTTTATCAAAGGCTCCATTAGTCTTATGCGGGCTTTGCTTATCTCTTTCTTAAGAATCTGCAGTAACAGTTCATTGTGTCAACTTTCACATAATATAAAACCAAGTAAACAGATATTTACAAGCCAAAACTCCTCAGCAGTCAGCCCAGTTAGGCATAAAACCACAATCACAAGCTAGGAAATGTTTACGCCAGTGCAGTTTCCTTGAAATAAGCTATATAAGAATACACAAAATACAGCATTATTGATGGGAAATTTGAGCCCATTACTATGACAAGTCTCAACCTAAAAACTAAGCATGAAATCGATTCTTTAAGTGCCTTCAGAGAATTTTATGTCAGAAGCAACCTTCGTAGGTAGTCAAGATTCAGGAAGCAAGAGGACATACTATTATAAGCATTAACATTAATATCAAGCAAAAGTGCATAACTTAATTCAAAATAAACTAGAGAAAATAGTCTTATAAGAAAAGTATATAGTTATGCACACCTGAATCTGTTCTAGGACAAACCGCAAACCCTTGATCAAGGCCATGACACATGGATTGTTTGACTCGTTTCCTGATTGACATATTTCACTCAACTCAGAAATTAATTTCTGATGTGTGCGCTTCATTATTTCCTCATTGGAAGGAGCTGAGAGCTTTTGCACAGTGACCAGCGAAAACTCCAGAATCTTTCCAAGATAATCAACATCCAGGTTACCCGAGTTCAGTATCTTCATATATGCAGAAAAAAAAAATATATCAGCAAACGATAAGTTACAAGGAATATGTCAAAGCTGCATCTAATAGTCATCACAGGCTGAAGAAGGGGAGGTATGCTACCTGAGAAAGAATTTCTAAATCAATAGCTGCAAAAATGTCATCCTTCCAGCTTTGTGGAGCCATCTCACAAAGTTCATCCCTAACC
The DNA here is from genome assembly GCA_031216115.1 of Senna siamea. NCBI lineage: Eukaryota > Viridiplantae > Streptophyta > Magnoliopsida > Fabales > Fabaceae > Senna > Senna siamea. Next base: position 22,855,783 of record CM062355.1, read on the forward strand.
TCTCTCATGAGTTGAACTACCCGATCATAGTTGGGCTGTTCCTGGTTGACAGATTCCATAATGTTATCCCAAAAAGCTTTCTCCATAGTCTCTCTCACTTTCCCCTAAAAGTATAAAGGCAAGCAAGTCAGAACTCAAAGGCCAGAGATGCCACTTAATCTGAAATCAGCCATCAGCATCAACATTTTACCAAAGATGCACTAACCTCAATGCTGTTTTGGTTGCAATCAACATTACCAAAGCCATCAGAGAAACTTTGCTGATGCTCATGGAGAAATTCATTTACAAGAACTTCATTCTCTGTTATCAACTTTTCAAGGGAAGAACCTGGTTGACCATCTGAAGTGGTACCTAGTGCAGAGGTGTGGGACCATTCAGGCGGGGAAGTAGAGGCATCCTTAAATAGGGAACGAACTACATGGCTTGTCCTTTGGTTACTCTCAATGTGGATGTTTCTCCGACTTGAGCTGGAGCCCATGGAAAGAACAGGAGTGATGTTAGTTTTGCTTGGAGCAAAAGTTTGAGTCATTGGGGACCCCAATGGGCTTCTATTTTCATTCACTCCAAAGCATCTAGATCGTGTTTCAGATAATGCAAATTCCATACGCTTAATCCCAGCATCACCACTCAGGTGCTGTACCTTTTCTCTCAAAAGCCTTTGATCTTCAGTAACCTGCATTGAAATTTAAAGATTATAAAATGAAAAGTAATCTTTACAAGCTATGCTAGATTCTTGACATAATCTGCTAATGATTCTACTCTATGGAGATTATAACCAATTGACAATTTGCCCAAAGCTTGCTTTGTTGCAACTAAAAGAAAACAGTTAAAGGCGAAAGCATTAAATTGACAGATGCAAGAGGGAAAAGTAGGAAATTTGCTCAATTAATAAAGCAAATTCAATACACATTTGACATTCTTCAATGTACTAAACAAAATCCCCAAAGTCATTATTGTCAGGTGATATTATTACGGTAGGCATTCTGCATGAGACTTCAGAACTAATAGACATGGAGAATCATTCACCTGATGCTGAATAGCTTTCATATCATGAGTGAGCAGACTTCTATCTCTTTCCGGAGTTAATTTGCAAGTTTGAATCATAGAAGCCTCAAGTTGACAAGCTGCTTTCACCAAATCTTCCTCCAGTGACTGAGCATCCTTAACCTTCCAGATCACGAAACAATTCAAGTATGAACACCATGCTTTATCAAAAGCAGCGAGCTGGGACCTCAAGGTACAACGTTTTGGAACTGCCGAGTCAAGCTCAACATTAGAACTCTGTATTGGTCCCTCCAGTATAATTTTTATCATTAACTCAAACATTTGGACAAATTCTTCAGCAGACTTGGCCAGAGCAATTTCATGCTCTCCCATTTTACTGAAAACAGCATCAGGATGACCCAGTATCATATAAGCACAGAAAGCAACTCTCACTGGATACCTTGATAACCTATCCAGGCTCCTGTTTGACTGCCTGACTGAGCTAACATTCTTTTCCACCCTGCTTCTCACAGAACTCCTGGGAGTAACCCTTTTCTTTGGGGAAGCAACCCGTTCTAGAAGGTGATCAATGTTATCCAAACTAGATAAATGATTAGCAGGAGCAACAGCTCTGGACACTTTTAAGCGAATCTCAATCCGATCAAGTAAAGCTTTTACAGTCTGTAGAGTTGAAGGTGATCCAATACGAAGAGCAAGCTGCTCAAAAGGCATAGACTTGGCAGATTTCTCATTGATCCCCAAAGCCTCATAAGCCTTTACCAAGGTAAAGGTTGTTCTCTTCTGCCTCATGAACATCCTCCAGCACCTGGAAGAAGAAACGAAAACGAGCTTAGAAGGTCCACAATAATATTTAGAAAATCAAAACCAAAATAAATTAGCACAATAGCATCCCTTGCTTATTATGCAACCAAAAAGCAATTCAACATATAGACTGTGCTTCTGTTTTACAAAATACATGTTCTGCCCACAAAGAACCAAAGTTTCTAACAAATTCATAGCTCAATATAGACCCTCCTCCAAAATTACTCAATACATTTGATAAAGCAATGAACATTAGCAGAGGTTCTAACGGAAAAAACAGATAGATCCTAATATTTTAAAATTCAAATAACCTTGCCAGTTTTCTGGAAAGAACTTCTGCTTGCTTGGAAGTTCTACTCCAATTTTCTTGCGCATAACCATACAACCTACCCCTCTGCCTGAGATACTCTGCTCTCTGTCTTCTTGCCTAATCAAAATATGAAATTCCATGAGACATTAGTTATGTCACAGAAGCAGCCAATTAAATACAAATAACTTCAAGCAACATATATACCTTTTGTAATCGATCTTCCAACTGATCCTTCATTTTCCTTCGCTCCATCTCACGATGGTGAGAAACAGATTTAGCTATATATCTCACCTGCAATACTCGAGCATGTGCCCTCTTCTTCTCAGCTTCTAGCAACCCAAGGCGTTTTGTTTCAGCAGCAGCTCGTTTTTGGTGAATTGCAGCACGTACATGCTCCTTATATCTGCTCTCTCGAGCCATCCTTCGTGACAATGACTGGGAATACCTTTCTCTAAGGCTGGCCCTTCTTTGTCTGCGAGCCTTGAGGATAAGCATCCTATTTGCCTCTGCCTTCTGTACACGTGATTCTACCTTCGTCCCTAACTTCACACGTTCATCCTCACAACGAATTTCCACCCCAGTTTTGGCAGCTTGCCGCAATTCATCCAACCTTGCTAACCGCATCTGGGCCTTTGCCAAAATGCTCAACCTACCAGTTAGTAATTGAAATAAGTTATATTTGGCTATTTACAGGCGGAAGCAAACCTTTCTAGAAATAAGTTATATTTCAATTACACCAAAAAAAAAAAGTATCTGAATTATCAATAGTACAAATTCCATTGAGGATACTGAAATAAATAATGAATGAATTACTCAAGGGGTGCACATTGTACTAGTAAATACATTCTAAGGCAACAGATTTTATCATACGAGGACGGAAATAAAAAGTAATCAAACTAAGATTTCGTTTATAAAATGTGAAAATTTGTTATTTTGCCTTAATACTGTTCAGCATTAAGAAACCACCTCTTCTGTTCAGCAGCTTGCAACTTTGCTTCCAGGCGCTGGCCGAGATCATCCTCTTGAAATGAAGACCTGGAGGGGCTTCTTGGCTTTGAACGTGCCTTGCTTGAGAGTTTTTCATAATGTTTCTGGAACAAACAAAAAAGTCGAAGACACTCATGGCTGTGAAGAATTATGGACACGGTATGAAGGTTAAAAGTAAATTACAGAATTTTCTAAATGCTCAAAAGATGCCTATAAATTCAATATTTATTGATAGATGAAAATTATGGTCATAGGAAAGACTAAAAAAATAGAAGGATCACTGCAAAGTAGAAAAGATAATAAAACGAAGAATGAAAGAGAGACGGCGCTAATTAAGTGCACGGATTACCCAAGTGATAAAGAAAACGAAAGCTACAAAAGCATTCTTGTTCAGTGAAGGAACCATGGTATACCACACCAAAATTCATTTAAATTCCAGTAGGTAAATAGAGAGTTAGAAGCTTATTCATAAAATTAAACAAAAACAAAACTAAGTTAAAAGAAAGAACCTTGCGAAAAGTATCACCCAAAAGTAAGAATCAAATTATCAATAGATACCTACCATAGAAATAATCTTAGAGATTAAGCAATGAAGACATTAAAGGACAATCACAAGAAAATAAATTATAATTTTCCAGATTAATCGAAAATTCTCATTGATACCAAACGAACAAATCACCAGCAGCTCTTTCTGGCAGCCGACGAAACGAACAAAGGAAAATTATCAAAATCTGAGTACTTCGATAACCCAAATAAATTTTCCAGAAGAGAAGAATTCATAGACGCCAATTTTCTTTCAGAAGAATTCAATGCACATCGTAGAGTATAAAACAATTCTCAAAAACGAACTTAACCAAACATAAAAATTGGAGACTTAAAACTTCAGTTTCAGTCCCCTAAACTTTCTCACCAACCAAACAAACCAACTGTTCAGAGTTGTAAAGATAACACACCTGTCTGCGAAGATCGGCATCCCGGAGCTTGGCTTCAATTTCCTCCACTGTACTGGGGGACTTGCAGTCCACATCAAGAAGCCTTCGGCGGAGCCTCTTCGGCAATCTCGGCGACGACAGAGCCACCTGCTCATCTCCGACCGGGAACTCCATCGCAATCCCGCCTCCACCGGCTCTCCCCGCCGGCAGCTCCACTCCGGCAGCCATCCGATTAGAAATCAACGACGTTTTATGCGCGTGCACGTACAACTCAACGTATGTGTGAAGAAAAATTGCGAATACGATGAAGAAAAATTCGACGATACAAAATCAAGAATATATATATATATATAGCGGCGATTTCTTGTGATTCAGAAGTAAAGGATTACGACGATTCGTCTAAGTTCTGGGAGCTTCGGCTCTTCCCTGTTTGTTTGAGTTTACAGATAGAAAGTATGAGAGAGAGAAGAGAGCAATAGTGAAAGCCTGAAATGTGACGATTCGAATCGAACGTGTTGAGGTGTTTCAAAATTCAGATACTTAACCAGAAAGATGATTCAGGAAGGTGTCGTCCACGTCGGCATGGGCCTCAACGGCACTCTGTTTTTTTGTTACCCAAAATACCCTTGGGCCTACTTTCTTTTACCACTTTGCCCTTCTATATTATCCATCCCTTTCTGCCACCTTCTTGATTTTGACCCATAATTTTCTATCTGTTTATTTTTTAATGACGTTTTTCTTAGAGGCCTTTCTTTCGTAAGAAGTCAAGAATCTTTTTTTTTTTTTCTTTTTTAATTTGATATAGTACTTCTATATATTTTAATACTAATAATGTTATTTCCTTAATTTCTCATGGGAGCTTATTGCATCAATTTAAAAATATATAAAATGATAAATCCAAATAGTGATATTAAAAATAAAATAGACAAAATGGTCTTTTTTTATTTTTAAATTTAAAAATTAATGATATTATTTGTAAGTAATTTAAAGATTACAAAAATTTTTAAAATTTCCCTAAACAAAATTAGTAACATTTATTCATTATATATTCTCATATTGTGTTTTCTAAATAAACTTATCAATTTTTAAAAAAGCAAATAGTATATAGTATAGATTTATAATGCTGTTTAAAAAAAAAAAAAAGAAAATATGTACATATAATGTCTAGAGAACTTGTTAAGAGTAGGTATATATCATTTTCTTGAAGAATATTTGCTTCTGGTGAGTGACATATACTCCAATACTCAACTTATTTATGATTATAGCTTAACAAACAAAAAAAAACCATGTTTGATAATACTATAATAAGCCATTTTCCATATGTATATATACATATATATATTTATAAAATTTTCCCTTTTATTTTATAGAATTAAAGGTTTGCATTGTGACAAATTAGATAGATATATATAACTTAGAATATAATGAAAGACCACTTAAATTCATTTAGAATTTTACATAAAAAAATATTTCTTGAATGGTCTATAGCATGTGGCAAATGTATATTCTCAAACTTCATATTGACGTAATATAGTTATAATATGTGGCCTAAACCAATTTCTTGGTTAATTTATTGTTGGGTTTGGTATTTTCTTGGGAAAAATCAAAATAATGATTTAACATGAAATGTTCCACTTATTTCATTTATTTTTAATCTATGGTTTCATATTGATGAAGGAATTAAATAATATCATATATAAATAATGATATTATCAATATTGCTGTTGGTATCAAACTATGCAAAATAATAACAAAGGCACATAAACAATCTAACTTCAACGGTTTCTCTTAAAATTATTGTTTTGAGTTCTTAAAAAATTAAAATTTTTAATTTTTCCTCTAAAGAATATTTTTAAATGATTTAGTCTTTATAATAATTATATAAATATTTAAATAATATTATAGTAAAATGAAATAATAATCAATATATTTAAATAATATTACATCGACCCAAAACAATAGTTAAATAACAAAGATTTAGGTGTTTGGCTTGGTTTTGCAAAGGCCAAAAAGGTTTATTTTTTCCAATGAGTCGAACCTAATCACGATCCATGTCTCTCGGGTAATTGCAAGAATCAAAGTAGGCTTTATAAAAGTCATTATTTATGATTGATGATAAAGTTGTAAGCATCTTATATACATTATCTAATCATTAATCTTTTTTTTTTTTGTGAAAATATAATCATTAATATTTAGTCATTCATAAAATGTGATTAAATAGTAAATGTCAACTTGAATAAAAAATAATGAACTTTTTTTTATTAATGGTGAGGAGGAAAAAAGCAAAACACACACCACTTTTTATATAGAATGAAAAAAAAGAATGATTGCTTGAAAAAAGAAAAAGTAACTTTATAAATTATCAACTTTTATCTTTGAATAATTAAAATTAAAAACTTGATCAATAGCTTAATAATATATATATATATATAAAGAAAAATGACTTGTATTATGTATATTTTTTTATAATTATTACTTTTAAAAATATTTTTTGTCAATTTATCTTTTAACTCTTTATTTAATGTATTGACATTTGAAAATTTTGTTAGAAAGAAGAATCAGTTTTGTCACATGTCATTTTTTAAAATTGTTACTTTTAAAAGTACTTTTTATTAATTTAATTTTTCATCATTTATTTAATGCATTGACATTTGATAATTTTTTTTCTTTTGTTTCTACATCTTTTCAAGACATTTATATTCTAAACTAATCTTTCATAACATTTTTACAAGATTCTTTTTTCTATACTTAATTTACTTAGTTCAACATATTAATTTAAGGTCATTTTATATTGACTAATTAGAATTGTTCAAAAATTGATATATGGATGAAAATGAATTTTGAATTCAAAATTTTCAGCATAAAAGATAAAAAATATTTATTTTTAATTAAAATTTTAAAATTATTTTTATTATATTAAAGATAAAATTTAATATTAATTATTCATATTTTTAGAAATTAAAAAAGAAAAAAATTATATTTTTTAAGCTTATAATCCTATTTTAACTTTAAACATGTTATATATATATATATATATATATATATATATATATATATATAAAGGCATGTATATATGTATATAGGAAGAAGCTATCATTTTTAAGTAAAAGAAATTATTTTTTTAAGCATTTTAATATCATTAACTAATAATTTAAAATAAATGCATAATTAATATGAGATATTTAACATTAAATTTTGTATAAAAATAATTAATATTTAATATTATATCATTTAATATAGATATGGACATTTTTAAAAATATTAAATTTTAATAAAAAATATTTTACATTATTATATTTTAAATGATTAGAAGATGCGAACAAAATTTCACAACGGCACATTATTATATTTGTTACTTTAAATGTGTCTAATAATTTTACTTTAAAATAATATATTGGTGCCCAATATTAATTTTTAATAATAATTAATTTAAAATTTTAAAATATGATATGTACATAAAATTATAAATAAAATAAAAATATTTCAACTTTTTGAGTATTAAATGTCTAAATAATATAAAAATATTTGTTCACGAATGTTTCTAATAACTTTATTTAGTATAATTCAACATATTAATTTTTATTTAAAAGTGTTTAGAGGTTATGTTAGTTTAGATTGAAATATTTTTTTAATTTAAACTAATTAAAGTATAATGAGTTGGTTGGGATAAGTTTTAACAAATTTATTATAGAATTCAAAATTAAATATATAGTTGAGTTTTTTTAAAAAAACAAAAATATATATTTGTATTTAATTTTTTAAAATAAATTATAAATATAAGAAATAAATTATTATTTATTATCTATATAGAAACTGAGATAAATTAATATCAAAATTATATCATTTTCTCATCTACAAGTAATAAGATAAATTAACGTGTAAATCATGTCATAATAATGTCTAATTTGCATATATTATATTTTGAATAATAATATTTTCAATTTACTTTATCAATTTTTTACATGATGTAAAATGATGATTGAATGATGTTAAATAATAAATGTATAATATATATATTTAGATATATATAAATTTAACTTTTTTATTACCAAAAAAAAATAAGTCATGTACTGATTTATGAAAATTTTTAACTATTTTATGTGTGAAATAAATTTACCAAATTGTAAATTAAATATTTTTATACATCAACATACTTATATTTTGATTTGTAAAGTAACAAAATGACTAAAATAGTTTTATGTGTTAGATACTAACATTTTTGTTTATAAAATAATATGATATAAATTGCTATATCTATCTCTTTATTAAATATTTTTATAAATCTCTAATTTAATTTATAATTTATCACTTTTCGATATTACTTGTCTTCTTTTATATTTATTTTATTAGTATTGATTTTTTTAATAATATTTATTATTAATTATTAAATAAAAAATTGTGCAACGCACGGGGCACACACGAGTTTAATAATTTACTATTTTACTTTTGAGTCTCGTCCTCTTAATCAAAGGTGAAAAGCTAGTTAGGTAATTAGGTTAGTGACTTTTGTGTGCCTTTATTTGACTTTTTCAGGCAAAATGTGGTAGTTTGTCAATCAACGTCTGGCCCACCAATGTAAAAAAATATAAGGGCAATTTGGTAATAGATAGAACCTCAGGGTTAATTCGGTAATTCTATACTCGTCGCTTGAAGGAGCCATGTGATCTTGTCCTTGAGCTTGACTTCGTTTGGGTACATGGTGATGATCACACGCTCTTTCGGCGTGAATTTGCCACGTCATCAATCACGATCTGACAAGAGGTAGATGTTCATTTCACGCGGCAGTACAGAATTACAAACCGTACTCGCTTTCTGTGCCAATTCTGTAGTTTTCTACTTCTAACGTTCGCAAACTAGGATTACGTGTCAGTAACTAACGGTCGGATGATTTAGTTTACGCAGTGCGGACCGTACCAGAAATTTTCTCTTTATTTTTTTAATTATACTAACCAGTGTCATAAAATTTTTTAAAAAATGGATCTAATTTTTAAACATTAAAAATGATTATTTTTATTAATTTTTTACATATTTTAAAAAAAATTTAATTAATGTGTTAAGAAATTGGTTAAAAATAATTTTTTGTATTAAAATGAGTATAATTTTACATCACCTCCAAATTACGTGTCACAAAAAGCGCATGTAGATTACCACATGTTCTTGCACAAATTTTATAGTTGAAATTTTATAAGTTAAAATATAAAAAAAAATTTAATTTATATATATGATTATAAAATTTGATTTAAAAAATTCAAATTTTCTTTTGATAACTTTGTCATCCAAATTTTAAGTAAATAGTGATACAATATAAGAGCAAGTTATAAATTTAAAGTTAAAGATAAATTTTTTTTTAAAATTTTAGATGTTGTGCAAGTATTTTAATAACTTTTTGGTATTATGTAAAAAGTTCTTAAAATTTAAACTTTGTACAGATAATCCTTAGCTAGGCAAATATGACATCTGAATCCCCTATTGTTTGGTGACTCTACTATCCCCTGTTATCGGGCGTATCTCAATTGTTTGTGTGATTAAACATTCAATAGCTTACCACATCTTTTTTTTTTTTGTTTTAAACGTATCAAAATACATCGTTTTGATAAGTAAAACAATGTGTTTCATCATAGCCTCCTGTCCATGTTATCTGAAAGATTTGGCTTGTTTGTGTGATCCAACGTCTAATAGTTTGTCATATGTTTAAAACTTATCGAAATGCATCGTTTTGTTAAGTAAAACGTGTGTTTCATAAAAATGTTTTAGTTTTTTTTTTGTTTGAGACGGTGCGTTTCAAGCCGAAAGAAAACAAAAATGAATCGATTTTCCTGTGTCTTCTTATTCGTCTACTACTGTAAATGGAAATAATGTGGAATGGAATAATGGCGTTTGGATTTGTGCAACAAAGGTTGAAACTTGATTTCTTGATTTGTTATTCCGGTTTCTAGTGCATTTTGAGATGTAAGATGGAAAAAAATGCTTCGTTTTCTTAATTTCTTGTTCTCTTTTTGTTTTTATACTTGTACAATGAAGGTGGATTGATTTGTTATTCTCCTTGACTTGATTCCTTTTTATTTTTGATTGATTCCATTGTTTCATTTTTTTTAATGTTTCAATTTAAAAGATGTAACACTAAAGATCTTTAAAACTTGATAGCAAGATGAGTTAAAAACATGATCTAATAACTATTTTGTTTTTTACCTTCAAAAGAAAGTTGGTTTTTAAGTGCAGAATGTTCTTGGTAGCAGAAAGAAAGTTGGGAACACTAAACTTGATAGCAAAATGTTCTTAAGTGCAAAATATTAGATTTTACATTATAGTGCAGAATGTTGGTTTTTACATTATAGTGTTAATTTTTGCATTATTGTGCAAAATATTGGTTTTACATTATAGTGGTGATATGAAAAATATGGTGATATGAAAGGACTAAATATAGTGATATGAAAAATAAATAAATAAGATTTTATTTATTTTATAACTTAGTCCATCAATGACCATGAACCTATAAAAGTATAGTATTTCCAAAACCCAAATGAATATGTCTCTTGGATGATTATGATAAAAATGTCTCTTGGAGGAAAAATTAACATGAACGTTAATATATATGTCTTATAGGAAAAATACTATTATGGAGCTTGATTAGAAGTCTAAAGTAGACATAAAATTTGATAGTATGAAGAGTGCATAAAATTTTGGTCTGACTATGACAGCAATATGAGATTTGGAGTTTGGAATGACTATGTCAACAAAAATAAGAAAGACAAGACAATAATTACTTTGTACAAATTTATTTGCTGTAAACAAGGAATAAGAGGAAAACATAAGCGAGATTATTTAGTAGTTAATCCTCAAGTTGAGACAGGATTTGATTGTAAAGTGAGAATATATTTGGCCTTTGTAAATGAGAAGCTTAAAGTACATAATTTAATAGAAGAACACAATCATGTATTGCATGAGATTACACACATGCTAGTTTGTCAATGTGAGGTGTCTGATGTTCAAGGTTATGAAATAAAATTGGCAAATGATTTTGGAATTTAACAAAGATCTACTTTTACTCTTATGAGTAAGCATGTTGGGAACGAAGTAATCTTGGATATACCCGTTGGATTAGAAGAACTATCTTTGTACTCGATAATAAAATAGTTTGATGCACGAAGAAGTTGGGTATTTATTAGGTTATTTCCAAAAACAAATCTCAGAAAATCCATCCTTTTTTCATTCCTATCAGATGGATTCAGATAAACAAATAATGAACATATTCTAGGACGATGCAATAATGTTATTAGATTATGGTTACTTTGGTGAGGTTTTTTCTCTTGATACGACATATTGCACTAACGATACATATAAGCCTCTTGCCTTATTTTCAAGATTTAATCATCATATAGGAGTAGTTCTCTTTAGGGTTGCATTGTTGTATGACGAAACAGTAACCTCTTTCAAGTGGCTATTTGGGATATTCTTGGAGGCACATAATTAGAAAAAACTTCAAACCATATTTACTGATCAAGATCAAGTAGTGGTTAAAGCACTACGTGAGGTATTGCCTGACACAACCCATAGATTATGCACATATCATTTGATGCAAAATGACATCAAATACTTAGGCAACTTGATGAAGCATGTGTCTTATTTTTTACGAGATTTCAAGACTTGTATGTATGAGTATGAGGAGGAGACATAGTTTGAAGCGGCTTGGAGTCAATTACTCTCAGAGTACAATGTCTATGAAAATACATGGATAACTTTTGTCTATGCACTGAAAGAAAAATGAGCAACGTGTTTTATGAATAAAGTCTTCACATTAGGCATGCGTAGTACACAACTTAGTGAAAGCTTACATACAGATGTCAAAAGGTGCTTGAATCTGGATGTTGATATTCTTCAATTCTTTATACACTTTGAATGAGTAGTAGAGGATAAAAGATACAATGAATTAAAGTGTGAATTTGAGGTAAGACAAAAGGTGCCAAGATTAAAATGTATAAGCTCACCTCTGTTGAAACAATTTACAAAAGTCTACACACCTACAATCTTTGACATGTTCTAAGAGCAGTTTGACTTGATGACGGTTTGTTGTGTAAAGTAAAAAAAAAAAGAAAGGAAAGTAAGCCATTTTTTGAATATGTTATTGATACAGTTGATCACGAAGGGGAATGAACAGTTTTGTTTCATCCTCAAGAGAAGTTAAGTTGTTGCAGTTGTAGGAGGTTTGAAACTGTTGACATATTGTGTTACCATGTTTTGAAAGTGTTTGACTTTAACAATGTAAAAAAGTTTCTCGACCAGTATATTTTGAAAAGGTGGACAAAAGAGGCTAAAAATGATGTTATATATGATGTCAGAGGGAAGAAAGTTAAAGAAGACCTAAAATTAAGTTGGACGCTTTGATATAAAGAACTTTGTCAAGCTAGCTACTAAAGTCTCAGATCATGAAGAATAAGTCTCTTTAGTTTGTAAAACCATGGATGAAGTGACCAAAAAAGTCATGACACTTCGCTTGGAGAAAACACAAGTGACAACATGATATGTCTCAACTAATTGACATGACACAACCAACCGGTAGGTCACAACCAACTGGTATTAAGAAGCGACTTGGCTATAAAAGAAAGAGGTGTCTTAAGAGTTAGGTTGAGCTTCAATGTCTAAAGAGAAAAGTTTCAAAGTCCATATCACAATCAATCGTCACATATTCATAAAGTGAACAAATAACATTAAGTACTTTAAATTTGTTTATCTCAGAGTATTGAAAACAAGTTTAATGTTTGTGAAGGACATTGGAGCTTCTAGTCAAGTGCATTGTGAACATTTATACAGAGATAAACATCAATTCAATTTTACAAGATTGTTAATGATAAACATAATGTGCATATACTTTTCTTATAATGTTTATGCAAATGACTTATTTTTTTTTAAGTTTTATTTATGACGATTAATTTAGTATGGCAATGACTTAATTTTGTTTAAGTTTTATTTATATAGAAACCTCTTGAAGGACTGGAGTTTGATAGCGACAAGCTATGATGATTTATTTTTGTTTATGTTTTATTTTTAAATGCTTGTAATTTTATGAATTTGTAAATAAGTATCAATACTTTGAACAATTTAATAAAAAAAATCTTCTTTTTATTGAAAATCAATATTCTAATACAATGTCATCCTTATTAGAATATCCTAATTCCCAATTACAAAATGTCAAATCTAATTCCAAGTACAAAATTTCAATTCCAATTCCAATCCTAATTAAAAAACTAGCAAAACATCAGCTTCAAACACACTAGCAAAATAGGTTCAATATAGCTCTAAAACACTATTAAACACAACTCCAATCCAGTCTCAAAATAGCTCCATTACAGTCCCAAAACAGCTCCACCATGGCAAAAAAACATCATAACAACAATAACAAAACAACAAAACAATGTATTATAGTATAACAACAATTTGACAGGCTATGACATTCTAGAAAATAAGTTAAACTTGAAAAGATTTGACAATTTTAATGTAAGTGAAAACTATAAAGATGGATCATTTTTCTATACCCTATACAGACAAATGTAGAATATCAATCAAAGGATTTCTAATTGGCTTACATAACCTAATTGGGTCCATTACAAAATCTCATCCCAATTACAAAACAATAGCAAAATACTGGCAAAACAACAGCAACATAGAGCCAAGAAAGTACCAAAATCTACAACAAGACATAACCAAGATAACACCAAAATCTACAACAAAATAGAACCAAGACAATACTAAAGCAGTGATAAGGCATTTCTTATCGAAAGTTTCCATCGTCACTAATAATTAAAATGGGTCTGCTTGAAATCTCTCCATTAGCTTGAGAGTAGTGATGCAGTCTCGAAGGATGGTTAAAGACAAGGCACTTTTGGTAGGAAAAGTCTTGTCTCTGACCATCATTCGAGACTACATAGAAGCACCTGCTATCTTGAAAACTGTTGTGTCTGCTAACCTATCAAAATATAGTTCTAACATTTGTTTAGATAAAGAACATAAGCTAAATCATAGCTAAAAGAACTGGGCCGCAATCAACATCTTTAGCACACAAAATTTAACTTCAAAACATGTCTTAATACACCCAAAACATAGCTAAAATAATTGGGCAGCAGCTAGAACCTTCAACACACAAAACTTAACCTGAAAACATGTTTTAAGACACTAAAAACATAACTAAAATAATTGGGTAGCAACAAGCCCTTTAGCACAGAAAATTTAACTCAAAAACATGTCTTACAACACCCAAAACATAGAAAAATGACTGGATGGCAACTAGCATTTTTAGGACACAAAATTTAACTTGAAAACATATCTTAAGACAGCTAAACATAACTAAAAGAACTGGGCAGCAACTAGTACCTCTAACACACTTGAATTCACCATTTTAATACTTTTAAAAGGAATTTGAATTGAAGGAAAAAAAATAGAAACTAGCACTTTAATTCACCGTATTAACACTCTTACAGCACTATATGGAGAAAAGATGGGAGCATCCAAACAACATATCAATTAGAGTTCAATCTCACCCATCTTACAGCAATCACAATTACAGTAAACTCAAAAAAAATGTAGAAATCAAAATCACACTTATAGCAATCACACTTACAAACTAACATGAAGGACTTTTACAATGACATGACAGATAATCAAAATGTAGAAAAGAAAGAAAAAGCACCAATATCTTAGCAACACAACACAGAGAGGAAAATGGGAAAGGGACACTTCAAAAGAGGGAACATCATTTAGCCACCATCGCAAATCTAAGAGAAAGAAAAGTAGAACAAGATGAAAATAAAAGCTAGGGTGTTTACCTCCCAATAGTGTAAAACTCTAATGGGCGGTGTTTTTCCAATGACGTCCGGCACTCCTTCTACGATGATTCTCTTTCGGCGTCAACTACTACATCAACGAGGATAGCTCGAAGGGAGCATTCCGTAATGGACAGAAGGAAGAAAAGAGCTGCTGTGAAATGGTGCATTTCATACGAGTTAAAATGGTGCATTTCTATAATGCCAAACGTAAAATGGTGCGTTTTGATAAGTTAAAACAAAAGACGTGATAGGCTATTGCACAATAAATGATGCAGACGACCCAAGTCATCCAAACAGTAAGGGACAGTAGAGATGCTGGATAGCAGGGGATCCAAACATGCAAATGTATCTATCTTTTATTAAAATTTTAGATGAAAAAATTTGTAGAATAAGTTTTTTTTACATAAATGATTAAATTTAAAGAATTTTAAGTCAATTTTTATAATCTATAAAATATATCTATAGATAACTTATAATTCAAATAATTTACATGTATTTTAATCATTTTAAAATCTAATATAGTAATACTTATAGATAGGTTCAAAGGCTATTGTTATTCTTGAAGAGGTTATTTTAAATTAAATTTGAACTAGTATACGACTTTGTTAGATATATTGCAATAAATTCGGTAGATTTTGAGTGAGGATTTCACATTTTGATCAGCTGAATTTTATATACTATACCACAAACTATAACATATTTATTTTAGATAATTATATCACGATATAATGTTATAGAATTTATTATATTAAATATAAAAAATAATTAAACAATACAATGGTGGGTTTGGGTCTAATTATTTGGTTCAAATCGGGCCTAAATAAGAGTCTTCTCATCCCTACTAGAGTCCACTCGTTTCACCCAAAAAAAGTACAAGAAGTTCTAAAATTCATTGCGAATTTTTAAGTTTAATTTCAAAAAAATTGGTTTTATTTTAAAATGTTAGAAATATGAATTTCATAGAAATATTTGAAAGACACCTAATTTTCTAATATTTCATTCTGAAGTACTATAACTATCTCAAAACTCGAAGATACCCCAAAGTGTAATGAAAAAAATATTTAAAAGAAAAAAATTCATATCAATAAGTGTTATTTTTTCATTAAAAAATATAAGTAATTTCTAAAAATTACTTTTTTACTCCAACATAAAAATAAATTTAAAACTTATTTTTGACCTACTTAAATTTATTTAAAGAAATTAATAAAGGTTAATGATTAATTGATTAGAGTGTTAAGTATTTAATTTGTTTAAATAAAATTTTAATTTTAAATTTTATATATATAAAACTATTTTTATTAAAAGAATTCTTCAATAATTAAAGATCTTTAATTATATGAGTGTGATTTCAACAAAAAAAAATAATAATAAAGAGGAATCAAATAAAAATTAAAATGCATCATTATTATACTTCAATAATATTTTTTACATTCTTAAAAAATTTTAAATATTAAAAAATATTATTAATTTTATTATTTAAAATAACAAAGTTTATACAAAATATCACATTTCAATTTAATTATAAAAAAAAGCTGAGTTTTAATAGTTTCTGTCAATTTCCCTTCCGTCATGAACCAGAGAAACAAATAAATGTATAATAGAAAAAAGAATCAGAATGCAGCCAGCTAGTGACCACACCATCAGAACTGAGCAGAGAAGCGTCCAGGTACATTCCCCATTACACGTTTGTCCCCTTCAAGTCTCTCGTCCACTGAATTGAAGAACTTGGATTAGGGTTAGGGTTTTTTTTTTTTTTTTTTTTCTCTTTGAGCACTTTGTTTTCTCTTGCAAAATTCAATGACGCAATCTTCTTGCAACTTAGAAACCTTTTTCAAGCACTGTGACTGCAGCTTCGCTACGCCTTATTGTCGCTTTTTTGGCTTTTGTCGTTGATGTTCCTAGTACTTATCGTACAAACATATGTTTCATAATTCATACGCCAACAGCTTTATTGTCTGCGTAGATTCCGTCGATTGGGTTTGAAGGATCGGTTTTGTTGTACCGTCTTCATGGACTTATCCCATTCTCAATCAAATTTGTCTCTTGGGGTTTCTTCTCATGATTCAACGCCTCACCGTACCCATATTGCCGACGATTCCATCTCGCTGCAGCTTGACTCGAGCCTGCGTGATCCTATGCACCCGGTTCCTCCGGTTCCACTCCAATTGTTGGAGCCGCATACAGAGAATCACAGAACAGAGAATGGGAACTTGGGAGAAGAATCTGATGAAGAGGAAGATAGAGAAGTCGAGGAGTTTCGTATTCTTGGTCATTCGATGTGCTTGAAGAGGCGAAGAGATAGCGAATCATCGTCGTCCTCTTCAATTTATTCCAAGAGAGTTTCTGTCGAACCGGATCTTGAGGCGCGGAGAGCCGCTGTTCGTTCATGGGGTGACCAACCCCTACAAGTTGCGGATCCTGATATCTATGGGATAATGGAGAAGGAGAAGCAAAGGCAATATAAAGGGATTGAGTTGATAGCTTCCGAGAATTTTGTGTGTCGGGCCGTGATGGAAGCTCTTGGAAGCCATTTGACCAATAAGTACTCAGAGGGAATGCCGGGGGCGCGATATTATGGAGGGAATCAATATATTGATGAAATTGAAACGCTCTGTCGTGAACGCGCATTGGCTGCATTCCATCTGGACCCCAAAAGTTGGGGTGTGAACGTACAACCTTATTCATGTACCTCAGCTAATTTTGCTGTATACACAGGATTGTTATTGCCTGGTGATCGTATTATGGGGCTGGATACACCCTCTGGAGGGAATACTAGCCATGGGTACTATACTCCAAATGGGAAGAAAGTTTCAGGGGCATCAATTTTCTTTGAGAGTTTACCATACAAGGTGAACCCACAAACAGGTTATATTGATTACGATAAGCTTGAGGAAAGGGCACTTGATTTCCGACCCAAGATTCTGATTTGTGGGGGCAGCTCATATCCTCGAGAATGGGATTATGCAAGGTTTAGGCATATTGCTGACAAATGTGGAGCTGTTTTAATGTGTGACATGGCCCAGATCAGTGGGCTAATTGCAGCCAAGGTGTGAAATAACTTCTTCCTTGTAGTTTAAGTTTAAAAATTTTGTGGTGCATTGTTCATAGTTGCCAACAATCCAAAAAATTTGCTTTTTTTCTGCATGTAATGATGGCTGTAGCTTGCAACGTTTTGGCTCTGTTAGTAGTTATTTCATTAAATTATGGTAGTTGCGATATTTTTTTCCCTTTATTTTACACTATTCCTTTTCCTTACACTCCATTTTTCAAAGTACATCAAAGAATATGCAAAAGAAATTCATGGTAGCATACTTTTTGGCAATTGTTGAACTTGTCAAAGTGATAAAAGCTCTACTATCATGCTTTTAATATGGTAAGTCTCTAAATTTTCTTTACTTTCCCTGGAAGGAAATTAATACTCAATTTGGTCTACGTGTGGTGGTTCTCTTAATAATGCTTTTGTAATTGTACTTTTATTGTCCCTTGTGTTGGCACCTACATGATTAATTGAAGTACAGGAGCTAATAGATATTCTATGTGCTACTGGAATCCATCCTAACTGTCAATAGGCTTAAGTGTTATTAGATTGCATAATACTGAAAGCTACATGACAAGGTCATAAAAAGTATAATGTCAGAGTCCTCTGATGTTGTTGCTTTTTAGTCTTTTAGCTGTTCAACTTAATGTTTAAGTCTATTTAAATTCAGTTTACCCAAGCGATATTATGAAATTTAATGATAGCACTGGTTTGAGTCAATTTTATCACTTGCATCATTAGATAGTAATTGACGCACTTACCAAATCTTTGAACTTATTTTTCTGTTTCATTGGTTTGGTTTTGTCCTTATAGGAATGTGTGAATCCTTTTGACTTTGGTTTTTTTTTTTTGGCCTGACCTTTTGACTTTGGTTTTGTCTTTACAGGAATGTGTGAATCCTTTTGACTATTGTGATATCATTACTTCAACAACTCATAAAAGTCTTCGTGGTCCAAGGGGAGGTATAATTTTTTATAGGAAGGGTACAAAACCAAGGAGGAGAGGAATACTTTTAAGCCAGGGACATGAAAGTGACCAATATGACCTCGAGGACAAAATAAATTTTGCTGTCTTTCCATCTTTGCAAGGGGGACCACACAATAACCATATTGCTGCTCTTGCCATAGCTTTAAAACAAGTGGCTACTCCTGAGTATAAGGCATACGTGCAGCAGGTGAAGAAAAATGCCCAAGCTCTAGCATCTGCTTTATTGAGAAGAAATTGCCGTCTTGTTACTGGGGGTACTGACAATCATCTATTACTTTGGGATTTAAGGACTTGGGGGTTGACAGGTATTATATGACTTTCACACTTGCATCTTTTGATGGCTACTTCAAGTGGCTTATTTGTTTGTTTGATATATACATGTAATTTAGACCCAATTTGTTGGGCATGTTGTCTGCAACTGGCATTGGTTTTGTTTTAGTTCACTTGTTGAGTTAGATTCTTCACTGTTACTCGTCTTGATGTGATGCATTTCTGGCATAGTATTTAATACTTCAGTTATCATAGGTGTGTGATTGGATGTTTATTTTTTTAAAATGTTTTGCTTATGGTGGTTTTGTGTGCAGTTTTGCTTTAGCTCACTTGTTGAGTCAGATTCTTTGATGTTCCATGTGAATGCAGTTTTGATTACTGTATATGTGCATCTGTATGAACGCTACTATATTCATATAGAGGAAAAACCACAAATTTCTTTGAATTGGTCTCCCCTCCAGCTTAAATGATTCAAGTAGTTTGCAGTATTGGGTTAATTTTGGTCTCTCTCTTATATCTGTATCTGCTGTGGCTGGTGTCCACAAGCTGGATGTTGATTTGTCTCGAACTATGAGGAATAACTTTTTCCTGTCTTTTGATATCTTGTTTTTGTTCCATATATTAATTTTTTTAATAAAAAAAGAAATTTATTATAGAGAGCAAAGATACAAGTGAGTACAAGAAGGAGGACAAGCTGTCCTCAACAAAAGGAATTTGTTCCATATATTAATAGGATCGACTATTTCAAAAAGATCCCCAATTGGCACTATATGTTACAAAAAGGCTTACAATTCTGGTAATCTTGATCATAATCTATCCTAAATTTATCTCACATGTATCGTGCCATGGTTATCCTGTTTTAAAGCTGTAGTAATGCTTACTAGGCATATGATAAATGCTGTTTCTGGCAAGGTATGTGTTGTTTCTTGCATATAGCTAATAATAATAATAAATACAATTAATACTTCAATTCAAATTTGGTCATGAGTCACGACATGATGTTAAAAGCATGAGTCATATCAAATACATGATATGACCCTGAATTAAGTGTACAGTAAGTAGTAATGTAGAGACATAGCATGGAATCTGAAATTTAGAGTGAAAAATAAACTAGAATAAATGTAAGTGTGTGCCGTGAGTCTGTAATAGAGAACGGATATTGTCATACTGTTGAAGAAAGGAACTAGTTGTGTGTGTGACTCTAAACTAATGGGGAGCTTGAAGTTAAAATAAGTGTTGGCAGTAATTATAATGCTGAATTTTGCATAAAATTGATTTTGAAAACAATAACAACTAGGCTGTTTCATCTGAGATCAGAAAAGAGGGAGAAAAGCTTAATAATGGGGCTTGAAATACCCCTAGAGTCACCTGAAAGAGTCTGTTAGCGGTCTCTGTCCTACCCAAGTGTGCTATCTCCTCTTGGTGGGTGCTCAATGCTTTTTTCCTCAACCCTTGAAATCTCACACACAATCACACTTCAAAGTGAATTGCAGCTTCTGTTGTGTATTTTTTTTATGGGTTACGTGTGTGTATATGATAGCTTATTTAGCTGAAGCACTTTTAATTTCGATGCTCAATTACACATTGGCTATCTTGTAATTTGAATGAGGATAAGTGGATAAACATGCCAAAATACATTGAGGTGGGTGGCTCGAGTGCTTCATAACTCACCCTACCTCAGAGTGCCTTGGTAGGCTGGTTCTGACCCTCATCCTGTTTCTGTCATGTTGATAGATGACTGAATCTAGTTGAGATGAAGGCTTTGGATTCTCAAACAAGTTGGTTTCTGTGTTTGTGAATTTACTAATGTGTTTTGCCTATATATGTCAATATGTTATTGGACTCTCTTATATTGGTAAATCATGACAAGTCCTAAGTTTCATTTATTTGTGTTCGCAGGTAAATACTATGAGAAGGTCTGTGAGACGTGTCATATTACCTTGAACAAAATTGCTATTTTTGATGACAATGGAACCATAACTCCCGGAGGTGTAAGGATAGGTATGGGAAAATTAATGATGTCTGAATGTTCTTGGTGTATTTAATAGACTCTACATGCTTATGAATGCTTTCAATGTTTTATTTCTCAGGTACCCCTGCCATGACATCCAGAGGTTGTCTGGAGGCTGATTTTGAGACTATGGCTGAATTTCTTTACAGAGCTGCACAAATTGCAAACAAATTGCAGAGAGAACATGGGAAGCTGCAGGCTGTTTTGAAGGGTCTTGAGAGTAATAAGGATATTGTGGAGCTCCGGTCACGGGTTGAAGCATTTGCAACTCAATTTGCAATGCCGGGCTTTGACATTTGAACAAGATCTAGCTGGTATATTATCATTGTTGATAATTCCTGCTTCCTTTGCTGTGCTTGCTTGTTACAAAAACAAGCCTGCCTGGTGTGCATACATTTTTTGGAGCACTGCACCTCATGCTATTGTCAACTTTTCTCATTTTACAATGTATCACGATGTGGTATAGACAGTACACAATGGTGTACTGCTGTTGAGGTTTTCGTTGTTCGTCAGACATCCTGCTACAAGGAGGATGCACTTTGCCTGCTAATTGCAGCAGGCTAGCCTCAATATAGGTTGGGACTTCGGTTACTGGGGTTTTTGATCGACTCACTTGACTACAGAATTATTTTTTGGCAAGCCTGCAGAATATAATTTATTTGATGTAGAAAGGTTACACGCCTTGGATTTTTTGGCTGTTATGTGCTGAAAGCATAGGTTAGCCTATTATTTATTCCTGCTATATATTGCAATCTTTGTGGGCCATGTTTATATCCATTTTGGTTTAGCAATACCATGCCTTGTTCATTAAGTTTTTAAACACATTATATTTTGTGTATAATATGTTAAAAGCTCAGTTATTTTTATCTGGTAGAAAGGTATATTTTCCTTGCTAATTGAGTATCAAGCCTTTGATATCTGAAGTGCTTTTGAGTTCATATGCGTTTTCTCTGAGTGAACTGGAAGGTAATTGAAGTAATTTGAAAGAAATTCTTATATACTACTCTACTACCATATCTAGGGCATATAGTATTACCATGTTATTTGAAGTTAACTTGCACTATTTTTCCAGCAATGCAAGTGCCAATCTAGGTTGGGGGAATTATTTTAAATTGTGTTTACTAATTTGAATACCTGGTTGAGGAAAGAACAATAAATCTTTCGTAGTATAGGGGGATGAGAAAAAGATTACAAAATTGTAGATGGCAATGTGCGATGGATTAAATTGGCGTTGATGTATGCTGGGAAAATTGTGGAATTCTTCTACTGGGGTTGTTTTTGGTATATGATAGCATTGAGGTTTAAATGTAAGACCTCTTGTATATCATTCAAATTCTTTGCAGCTAGAGTGGCCTCTCGCAGTTAAGGTGATGTGATAAGGTAGAATGAAATAGAAATGATGACTACTTGAGTAGTTGGCATTATTCATAGGAAGTTCTTTTAACATAGATACAGGATGGTTAAATAATTATGTCTGACATTATTATTGCTGGTAGAAATTATAATCGTAGAATTACACTGTTAGGGTGCAGGTCTTCACTGTAGCTTTACCTGAGGCTTAGCAGGTTCATTTGTATTGAAATAATAAATGAATGCTATTAGATTATATCATAAAAAGCTACCTTGACTTGTTGAAGTCTAGGCTGTGATGGTGATATGGTGACTGTAGGACTATTGTCACTTTGTCATCACAGACAATTATCACAGCCAACAAGGTTTGTAAGATTGTATGTAGTTTAGATCTGAGAAAGTAAGAGCTAACCCATATCTGGGATCCACTAGCTCTCAATGGTGTACTATGTCTATTCTGGCCTCTGTTACGCCATGATTTAGGCTGTACCAATTCAAATTGAGCTGTAATCGATTACGATTCTTTGCACTTGATGAATGTAGTTAGGGTAGGAGCCATGTCTGATATCTGCATGCTGTCCAAAGAAACTTCAATTGATCACTTTTTTTTTTCTTTTTCTTCTAGTTTCTCTCACAATCACTTGCTTCCCCATTTCTTCTGTCGTTTATTTTAGTAGAGAACTTGCTAAGTATATTCAATTTATAAAATAAAATAGACCCATCATGGCAGCAGAGAATAGAAGAAAGCAAAATGGGAGAAGATGCAACTAAAGAATCAGATGAAATCCATTTCTATCAGTTCAAATTTCGAAGTCTTGGTGGTTCCTTCATTTTTTTTTTTTTCATACTTTTTGTTATCACAATCACCCTGTGATATTATTTAGTTTTTATTTTTACAAAAATAAGCAGTGTTGAAATGAATATTACTATTAAAAGTATGTTTTACTTATTAACTTTAAACATTTATATACTGATAAAAAATGTTATGTTAAATTGATATTTTAAATCTAAAAGTATTTATTTAATACCCATTGGTCTTAAAACACTGGACAATTGTTTAAGACAATTGAAACAAATATATAACAATGAAATTATTTAGTATTAACATTTATATGACTGATTTAATATTGCCTTAAGTAAGCCTGAAATTTCTTTAGACTACCATGCGAGTAAATTAATTGAGTCAAAGTGCCCAAAACAAGAACCTTAACTTACAGTAATTATCTAATAATATTAGACATAAGGAACCTTGTTATAGTGCCATGACAAAGAAAAAGAAAGAGTGCTTTCTGAAATTTAACACACTCATGACTTGCTTGTCTCTCTCTCTACTGTGCAATGAGCATGTTTGTCCATCATTGTTATACAACTGGGATGAACATAATTGGGCATTTCCCATCAACCATCACTGGGAAAGGAATCTAAGCGAAGGGACATTAAGAAGGACATTAGGCCATTGAACGGGTACAATAGTTTCTGGCTGAGAGAGAAAGTAGAAACAAGTTGTTTTGATTCTTTGCTTGCTTCTTCAACCTTTTTCCTCGCTCTCTTTTGGACTCTAACTGTTGTCTCATGCTGACAAAGACGGCCAATTCAGAAAAACATTATGTTTTGTGTTTCTCTTATGTCACTTTTTTCATGAATAATTAATATAGCTTGCCTAGAAACCAAGTAATCATATCTGTACAAGTACTGTTTTATTTTAGAAAAAAATTATTTGGAGAAAATAAATGTTTGGTTAAGAATTTTTTTTAAAAGAAGTTTTTACCTCATAATAGAATCAATAATTTTTTTTTTGTTATTATCAAAAGAAAGTAAAAAAAACTGAAGTCTTGAAAGGAAACAAAAATGAACGTAAAAACAACATATATTTTTTTTTGGAAATGAATACATGATATTGAATCACCACTCTTGTAACAAACATGGCTAATTAAATATCTTCACAAATTTGCCACTGATTGTGACATTTCTTGATTAAGACAACAAATGAATCTTGGAGTAGACATTGCGGAGATTTTGTTTGGATCTTTGTGTTATGAGAATTTGTCATGTCCAAACTTCACATAGGTCTCATAGCAATAGAGTTGTCCATACTTCGACATAAAAAGATGAGTTATTTTTAATCAATAATCAAGGTTCATTTTGATCTTTTTTTATTAGTTTGAGATCATAAAAAATGATTAATTTAATATTTTTTTCTAAAAATTAATTAGAAATAACGAGAAATGAGAAAATTAAATCCATTTTCTTTCTTCTAAAAAGTTACGCTACTTTTTTTTGAAAGGTAAAAAATATTTACAATTTTAAAAAATTAAATCAATTATACAAAACCATTAAATTAAAAAAAAAACTAGCTAGCCTTCAAAAGAAACATAAAAAAGTAAAAAGCCTATATTTGTTTCATTTATATATATTTTCGTTAAAGAGATTAATATTTTATGATGTGATAAATTAAAATTTAAGTTTTCATTAATAAAAATATTCACAACAAGTGTCGATGACCTAATGAATCAGTAATTAAATCAATTTGGATAAATTATTTGGACTGTTTTGCAAGTGATTCGGTCATAACTTCAATTGATTTGTTAGATTTTTAATTAATTCAATAATTTGATACTAACTTAGATCAAATTAATTTGATTTAATTTTTTTTAAAATTTTTTTATTTTAATAAATTATGGTATTATTTTTATAAAATATTAAATTTATAACTTATTTTTAATATATATTGAATAATCTTAAAATTAATTTTCTTGTGCTCAATTTCTATTACTTTTATAATTTTGTGATTTATTATTTTTATAAATAAGAAATAACTAAATATTATAATTTATAATAACTCTAACATTTTTAGTACTTATTTATGTACCCAATGTTTAATTTTAAATAATAAAAATTTACAATAAGTAAAATTAAAGTTAACTTTAATTTTTTTAATTGTATTATTATAATTTAAAATATATTAAATTTATAATTTAATATTTTTATTTAATGATGTATTTAATTTTTTGTTATATGCATTTTGCGATAAATATAAAAAAAATCTTAAGTCTGACTTGCAATGAAGTGTCATTAATTAGATATAAATGATAGCAACTTTAAAGTAAATAGATGTAAAAAAGGCAATTACGAAAGCAAAAAGTAGATGAAAAGAAGTGAGTAGTGACACAGAAGGTGAAAAAGTGAAGTTTGGTAATTAATTTCAACATATGATTGTTTCCTACGTTTCACACCTGTTGTGTTCAGTAGGCAGGCAGCAAATTATGCATAATGCTCTTTTAGATTTTTTCTAAGTCATAATCATTACCATTTCTACTTTCTTATTTTTCCCATGTGAAAAAAAAAAAAACACTTTTTCCTTTAGCAGCACAAAATCTGCCGTTGCTGTTCATGATTTTCAAATTTCTAAAAATAAAGGAGTCATTTTTGTTTATTAGATGACAATTTTTTTTAGTAAGATTATGATATATGAATAAAATTGAACAACCTTCCAGCAGGCTTTTCCTTTTAAAAACAATGTGATGTTAAATTATAAAAATATTAATTTTATTAAAAAAATAACAATAAAGATCTAAAAGGTGAAATTTTTTTGTTAATAGGTAAATCTAAGTATAGCATGTTTAAATGGTGAATATTTCAGGAAAATGTTTAATCAAAACTTCTTAGTTATTTAAAATATGAAAAAATTTCAAAATTCTTGGATGTCTTGCCTACTCCTACTGTGTGTATATTTATATATAATTCAGGTTCTTCCAATTTAGGAAAAATTTAAAGAAAAAAAAATTATTAAGTACTATATTAATTGTTAATACTTGAATGCATTCATAAATCAAAATATTATAATTATAAATTTTAATAAAAGATACATTTGTAAAAATATATTATAATTAATTTTCAGAAGCAAAAAATTATCTCTTTGAAACTACTCTCAAAAATATCAGTTACCATAATTAATTTAACCTTTTCTATTTCTTCTATGAAATATATGATTCTTTAGTAATTTGATGAGAAAAAATAGTTTTTGATTTTAAAAATATTCATCAAATACAATAATTTGATAAAATTTATTGTCAAGTAATTTACTAAACACAACAATCTCCAACGTACCACTCGCTTTGTGGGATATGTCACCTTTTAACAAAAGGCTAATTCTTATTTCCTTGCCGTACGAGTCTTGTTTTTCCAACAAAGCTACAATTTAAAGTCAAGTCAGCATCAACATAATCATCTCACCCTCCATTCTAATCTCAAGATTCATTTTCTTGATTAATTAAAGTTATATTGGTAGTCAGAATTTATAATAGCCTTTTAATTTGACTATTTTTTTATTTTGTAAATTTTTATAGTTTATAACATGTCAGAGGTTTCAAATTTTTTTTAAAAAAAATATAAAAAATAATAAAAAAGTGAAAAAAAAATTATTAACGAAAATTGAATCTAATAAAAAAATTAATCTTTTGTAACATGATAAATTTAATTTTAAATCTTTACTAAAACATATATTTATATTTAATACTTAACAGTATTTTAAATAAAATTATTAAAAAAATACTTATAAAAAACATAAATAAGTCAATTTTTTTTGAAGAAATTGGTTATCATAGTACTTAAAGGTCAAGAAATTAGAAATCTCTTGCTTTGTGAGTAAGATATACATGACCATATGTCTCTTTGTTGATCTAAATTAAAATTGTGCAATCACAGTTAGAATTTGATTATTTTCAGTTGATAATCCATATTTTGATGATATTTGTAATATATAATATAAGCATCATGCTCTGCCTCTCTCATTACCATGTGTAAAATATATTCAATAACACAGAATATAGAATATTGTTTCAATCAGATAATATAAGGTATTGTTAATGTTCAAGATATCACACGTAAAAGTCAAATTTAAGATTCTTTTTATGTTCATGCAGTTCTTTTTTTTTTTTCTCTAAACTGTGATGGTTTTTGGGGTTAATTTACACGAATTCCAATTGTTTTATCTATGTGATTTAATAAATTACAAGCCATTTACACTATAATTAAAAAATTCACAAAAAATTAGATATTATCTTACTTAAAAAATTAACAATGTTGAAATTTAAACATATAAAAATATACTTAACCAAATCAAACACATGCAGTTATTCTGTATATCTCTAGACACACATTACAATACAAAATTGTGATATTGGTGAGTGGAAATTCTCCAGTCTGGTTATCCATATATATATATATATATATATATATATATATATATAATATACTTTACAAAAGATTCTCATTGACTTAGAGATGTAAATTTTAAATTAAGGAAAGTGAGATATATCATGTATTCTATCTTTTTCAAAATACATATACATTTTAATTCATATAGAGTGAGTGTTTAATTTATTTTTTATTATTTTTCTTCAATTTTTTCATATTGCGCCTTATGCAATATTATAGAAAATTTAAATGAGAAAATCATAAGATAGTGTCTATGAAGAGAAAAATAAACATAAAATAATAATATATTATTTGGCCATAATTCTTATTATATTAATTAGACCCATCACTCAATAAATTTTATGTTTTTTTTTAGTATCATGTTATTTTGAATTTTATTTTTCATATATCATGGTGTAGTAGGATAAAAAAAATCATTATCTTATATACTATCTTGTATGTATCTTCTTTTGAGTGTTTTTTTTTTTTTTTGGCTTTTTCATATTTCTAATATAGGAAGAGAATACTACCCTCTCTGGATAGGATTAAAAAAAAAAGACGTTTCTTTCTCTTGAAGCTGCTAAGAATTTTGATGAATTGTCATTTTGCTTTTCTTCAAAGCAAGAATCACATTCTTATATTTTTAATTAATTTTTATTTTTTAAATTGACATATGTGGTCTATAGAAAACAAATAGATTAAACTATTTATAAAAGAAAATAAAGTTAAAATTTAACTACAAAATTAGTATATAAATTATAAGGATAAAGAATGCTCCATAATATTCGAATTTTAATAAAAAATTCAGTTAAAATTAACTGCAAAAAGTTACTTCTTTTATTTTAATAATTTTCATAAATTAACATTAAGTTAGGTACAAATGTAAATACCTGAGGCCACATATTCTCTCAGTTCTTTTTTTACTGAGTTTTAATATTT
Source organism: Senna siamea (assembly GCA_031216115.1). Lineage (NCBI taxonomy): Eukaryota > Viridiplantae > Streptophyta > Magnoliopsida > Fabales > Fabaceae > Senna > Senna siamea. Next base: position 22,884,425 of record CM062355.1, read on the forward strand.
TCATTAACCAAAATTTTAGAAGATATATATCTTGTTACCTTAATTCAAAAATAAAATATAATTTTTTTTTTATTTTTTTCCTCTAAAGTTACCTTAAAATTCCTCATTCTTCAACACAATTGCGTACCTTGCAAATAAAATGATTATCAAGAAAAGAAATAAAAATAATAATAAATAATTATTTTAATCATAAAAAGATATAACTTGTTTTAATTTAATTTATAAATCATAAAAATACTTAATTTAATCTTTAAAAAATAAATTATGTTTTAATTTAATTTTTATGTATAAAAATTGTATGTGTTTTATGTTTTAATTTAATATTTTAAAAATTAAATTAAGACATAATTTTTTTAAAAAAATAAATTAAATATTTTTATAATTCATGAATTAAATTAGGACAAAATTTATTTTTTAAACACTAAAATAATAATTTACTTAAAAAATATCAAAATTTACTCAGCATTTTGTCTGTTTTTTTATTAATTAATATAGTTTCTTCTATTGAAGAAATACTATTAGTCATATAAAGTCAACGAAGAATATTTTGGAAGAGTTCAAATAAGGTCAGAGCAATTAAGAACTTCTAGAAATTTTAGAAGTTGCATGATAATTAACTTTTGAGTATCGATTTTGTCTCTTATAAACTCTTCCAGTAACTTAATCATGTTATAAACAAACTAATGCCACAGGAACTCTATAACTAACTATATTATTATTATTATATACAAATTTTTATAAAATATTTTTATTAAAAGTAATTTTATTTAAAAATATTATTAGATAGATATACACTAAATATAAATATTTTTTTTTACAAAAATTCTTTCTATTACATTTATCAATTTATAAAAATAGAGTAAATTTTTTAAAAAATAAAACTTGACAAGAAAAATAATTTTGTCCTTTAAAAAAAATAAGAAAAAGCCAAGATCAAAAAATAAAATGCATAGACAAAGAGGAAGAATAAGACATTGCTTCAAATTTCAACATAAACTTTATTATTTTTTTTTTGTTTTTCCCGGAAGTATTTATTTCATCAACTTCTTTATCTCTCAGTGAGCACATTCAAATCTGTATGATCTACCTACGACTACTACTACTAGTGACTGCTGCACAAATCCAAAAGCTTCTTCCTTCCTTCCACTATCTCATCAAACAAATCATCTAGCTGCCCTGTTATACTCTCTACCCCACATCTCAACAGCCCAAACCATTCCTTCACCTTCTCAGCTTTTTCTCGAATCTTCTCTTCTTCGTCGTCGTCGTCGAAACCCCTCATTCTCTCCAACCCCACTTTCAATTCCTCCATCGCTATCCTCGCTTGTTGGAACTCAAACAGCAAGATCCCTGGCTGCCCCTCGATCTGATCTATCTCCTCTGCCACTTTCTGCTGCAAATTCGCCATTGAAGCCGCCAACCCTGATGAGAATGCCGTTTGCTCTTGGTAGTTTCGTTGGTGAAAGCAAGAGGAAGACCAGCAATAGGCGAGCCCACAGAGCAGGATGATCAGAAGCAATGAGCTTACGCTCCTCATTGCGTACAGAACTCCTCGGAAGCCATTGAAGCCGTTCAGCTTTGATTCCACAGAGATGTTGTGGTTTAGACACAGGGACAATGGTTGGATTCTTGTCTCTGTCAAGCTTTTGTTTTCCTCTTCCAATCCCAGAAGTTCCCTTTGACAAACGTTTATTTCGCGGATGACCTGTTTGTGAAAATGACCTAGTGAAAAAGCTTCATTGACTAATAAGAGTTAACTGACCTTAAAAAAAAAACGAAAATACTGTTTTGATACCTGACATAAAATTAACTTTTTAATCATTAAATTGCTTATAATATTATTATGTCAAATTTAATAGAATTTTAATGACTAAAAGATTTATTAAAAAAAATTGGGTAGGAAAATTTCCTTAAAAAAAAAAAAATCAGATTGTGGGGATTGCCCATTTATCAAGATCATGGTTTTAAGTTTAAGGCTTCGTTGAGCTGTGTACGTAGATATACCAACCTGGCGTGCAAGCTCTGGAGTCAAATGATGGTGGCCATGGAGTGAGGACGCTATGTTAGAGCCAGACGAATGGTAGTTTTCCATTCCAGAAATGGCAGATTTGAGAGCAAGACATGCATCCCAAAGCCTTGAGCTTTCATCCATGTACTCATCCAGCCATTTTCCTCCAACAGGCAAGCGAAGCTTTTGGACCAAGATGGTTAATTGGGAGTGGAAGGATTGGAGAGATGAGAGCACCCCTGAAAGGAATTGGATTGACATGAAGTTATGGGAGAGGAGGGACTGGCCAAGCTCATTGAGCCCTTGGGTAAGAAAGTTGTAGAAGCCATAGACAGAAGAGTTGGTGCATGAAGAACCCATCATGGAAGATAGGAAAAAGAAGGTGTGGTTGGTTTGAGGGATAGGTGATGGAGATTGAAGGGTATATATAATTGTGAAAAAGAGAGGTGAAGCAATCAAAGAAGTGGGTAGCTTAGGAGCTCAGGTTTCTATGGTGAAAGGTCCTGTTGGGTGCAATCATGGGTGTTTCCTACAGAGTGGAGGGGATGATTGGGAATCTGCTGTTTTTATTGTGAAACGGGCTGGTAATAAAGAGATGGAAAGAGAAAACAGAAAGTAAGAAAGAAAGGAAAAAAAAAAAAAAGGGAGTCTTAGGGAGATAATCAGAGCACAAATATGTAGCATGAAAAGTACATCAGATCTTTTCCAATCTCCCTGACATATTTTTTCCCTGCATTATTCTTCACTTCGAGGACTCAGCATAAATTATAAAGGAGCATCAACAATTTTGGAGCTCTTTTATATATGATATGCTAGGTTGCGTTTCCTTGGTGTGAAATTTTGAATACTTTGACCAAGATTCTGCTTCTCATTCTTCCATTTTGATTTGATTTGCTTTCTTTGGCTTCTTTTATCATTTCTCTTTCTTTCCCATGTTTAACATCGCTCACTAACACTGACCCTTTTTGGTTTTTTAGTCCTAAAGAAAGTTATACGTACATAGTCTATTTTGGTTCTTTTGAAAAGAGAAGTGAATGATAGGGTTCTGTGTACTGGGATTATTTTACACATCACAATGCAGATTCTGATTTCTCCCTTAGGACCCAACATTCTATTCTGGGCATTTAACTAAGGGAGCTTCATTTGCATGCAATATTAGATATAATGCCCAGACATGTCCCAACGATTCTAGATATGGGTCATTCTGGTATGGGACCATTATCCTACACACATTAAAGGCTTCAGTGAGACACTCCTATGTATTACAGAGCTCATTGCCAAATCTGCTAGTTGGATGCTTATAACTTGCACTTTATTTGGGGCAAGTAAACAACTATACTAAATTGAACTCATATGACTCTGTCTTCTGCCTTAAATTTTGTCTTTCTCTTATGACTACGTTCCCCAATATGCTCATTTAATAAAAAATATTTGGGTAATAGAAGGAGCCTATGAGTGATAAAGAGGACAGATACAAATTGAATCTTAACTTTGTCAATTTCTTTAAGCTAAGTTGAAAGGAATTAATTCTATATGAATCTCTTGGTCTTGGATGGTCTGCTTTTGATTGAATCGGGAAGTAAATTAATTGAGGTATACACGAATTGATATGGACAACACATGACCATAATACTAACTTTAATGATTCTCATGATCTAGCTTTACGTGGGTTTACTTTTACCAAATCTTTAATATGTTTATCATGTTAAACACGAAATCTTTACCTCTATCCTATTCCACTGTGTTACCATTGTGTTCAGACTGATGTTCATACTTACATATACATTATTGACTTTAATTTCTTGTGCTAGTTATATATGTATTTTAAATCATTGCATATACTAAGATTGAGAGCTTGTATTTGTGCTAGTTTCTATTATAGTAAGGTGAATGGTTCAGTTTTAATGAATGGACAAGGCACCAAAGCAAAATCAAACTGAGCTATCATGAAAATGACGACACATTAATTTATCTTTTCTAATGTAAGCTGAACATAAGGGCCAGTGCAACCTTCCAAGGAAATCAAATCAAATATTCATGGACATTGGTCCTGTAACTTTACCATCATTTTTCTAATATATTCTTTGTTGGGTGAAGTATCCACGATGTTAAATATTAGAGAACTTATTCCCTATTTTGACTCAAACCACTACTATTATCTGAGGAATGGTTTGCTTTATTTGGCCATGAGGTATGGTTAATGCTACATAACGCAAATGATTTGATAAAAAAAAATTTATCTTCATATACTTGAGGGAATTATATTATATAGTTTTTACATTTGAAATTGATGATGATGTAATGTCTTCATGATGAGAACTTTTAGAGACATAATTACATAACTATGTCATATATATATATATATATAAAATAATAATAAAAATAAAAAATACTTATAATAAGTTGCTTGTGAATTCTAATGCTACTTTATATGCTACAGCAACTAAGTTCACAGCAAAACCTCTTCTTTTTGTCTACAGGAGGAAGGAACAAAAGACCAAAACAGAAAAAAGAAATCCATCATTCTATGTTGTGAGACTATGTACAGTTCTCTCTCTCTCCCTCTTTTCAAGAGGAGGGACATCTGATTGAGGTTTGAAAGTGAAGAACGAAAAATCTTTGAACACTTTTTGAATATGAGGCAGTTCACAGTTTACATTATGTATGATAATATGGCACTATTCAACAATAAAAAGTCTGTCATTATCTCTGATCACATCAATAGAGTCTATTTCTGCTCCTCCTTCATCTGTTACCATTGCATCTTTTGCATCAAACCCAAATTTTTCACCTATTGAAGAAGATAAGATGCACAAGCCTAATCAAATTATTATACTGTGACCTCAAAACCTAGTAGATATATATCTAGAATTTCACTATAGCTTGTGAGAAAAGTTGAAACTTTACCCGCTATGCTCTTGAGCTCCTCTAGTGAATTAGGCAACCTTAGTAGCTTCCCAGCTTCCATGCAACATTTTTCTCTCCTCAATACGGGATGACCTCTATATATGCCTACTCTTAAAAAGCTTGGCCTATTATATCTTTCCCAAATATGCTCTTGCTCTCTTTCATGTCCCCTTAGCACAACCTCACTTGCTGTGATCTCGTGAACTGTAATTCGATGCCCAATTTCACACTTTTGGAGCATTTCATTCAGAGTTGAAGCAGAAAAATTATGGGTAGGTGCATCAGCAACATCTGAGCCATTCATAAGAAGCAACTGAATCATGTCCACATGATTTTCTGCCATGGCTACTTGAATTGCTGTTAATCCATGGTGATCTTTGGAGTCTATGTTTAATCCTTGCTTTAGAAGCTCATTCATCACCGTTAGATCATTTCTTTTTGCTGCTGTACATAGGAGATCACCTGCTGTGTGTGGATCAGAGAGGGCAGAAGGCTGATAGAGCATTCTGAATATAGAGTAATGCTTTGATTCTATAGCATCCCATAGTGCAGTGTTACCATTAATGTCTGCAAAATTATAGAACAGAAAGCAAGCCATGAATATTAAATATATTAAAGGAAGATGAATAGGGAATTATATTAGTAAGAAGGTGAGAAGGTATAGATGTATTGTATACCTTTTTTATGTGTGTTGCATGCATGGTTAAGTAAGACTTTTACACACTCCTCATGCCCATTTAATGCTGCTATATGCTGCATCAGAATAAAATGTTATTTTTTGACAGATATTTGCTGCTAATCCCTTACTAATTTTAAAGTTGTGATGATCTGATAGAACCCAAATAAATCTCTAAAAAATATAAAAGAACACTGGAATGACAGAATTGGTTTTACAGAAAACAGGTTTTGCGATTGTGAAGACATCAATTACCCTCAATATAAGGGATGGGACAATGAATTACAAGGGAGTTGAGTGACACATTTTAAACCACTGTAAACTATATTTTATCCAAAATGTAACGTGAAGGCTAAGTAATTTTAGGCCAATCAGCAAGGGAGTCTTACTAACTATAATTTATCCAAACTATAAGGTTAAGGCCTATGATTTTTTCTTTTTAATATTTACTTTTATTTTTATTATATATATAAGAAGATCAAGGATATGAATATCAGACATGAACCTACCAATGGGGTTTTCCCTTTGGGGTCTCCAACTTCAGGATCCAAACCTGCCTTTAAAAGCTCTTCAAGAAACGCAGCGTTGCCTGTGGTGGCGACAGTCAGCAAGTTCACAGCCATGCTCGGGTCTTCTTCCCCACTTTGATCAACCTCCAACTCTCTCATACACACATCCTTTAACTGCTTAAAATGCTACATTTGCATCACATGAACTGAGTTATAGGTTCAAACTTCAAACCATAAGCAAGACTACAACAAGCCAAAGTACCAACCTGAAGGAAATTTTTGAGCATTTTCTTATTGTCTTCTTTCTTAGTCTGTATAACTTCTGTAAGATCATTGGTTTTGAGCCTCAAGAGCTGTGTGAGAGTCTTGGTTCTAAAGGTAAAGCTTTGAGGTCTGCAACAAAGTGCTCCATCTTCTCCAAACATGTCTCCAGTTTGTAAAGTCCCTAGAACTTTCTCTTTGTCCATTTCACAGTCAATAATCTCCACTTCACCAGAAACTATAATGTAAACATCCTCTGGTGCTTCATTTTGCATGATAACATCCTCTCTTGGTGGTATATACTCTGCCTTCATTTTTGCAACCTGTATATTGATTTGTCCAAATCAACTCACTTGTAAAATCATTCATCTGGACACTATAATAGCATAATCTTTTGAGTTGAAGTGGTTTAAGACATGTGTCAGAGCTTCTATGACTAATTGATAACAAGTTTACCGAAGGGTTTTCGTGTGAGGGGGTGAGAATCGATAAATATGATAGATCTTGAACCTACCTCTAGAAGGCTTCAAAACCATGGGGATTTCTATATAAAAAGACCCCAGATATGCACTCACAAAACACACCGCTCTTTCTATTCTCTCTATTTTATATTGACTTGGATGTTAGAGTCCATGCAAAACCCTCGTCTCCTTTATAGCCTTTGACTCCCTTGTTTTACAAGTTTCCACATCCCAAATCATCCAGCTAACAGATCAATCACCCTAGTAAATTTCTACTTTATCAGGACTTATTAGAGATTATAGTCAAAATTATTCATGAGTTTTCATTTAATAGCTTAAGCTTTTTAGTTGAAGTGGATCTTGATGGTTTAAAAAATAAAGTGTAGTTTCATACCAAGGACAACAGAATCTCTCTTGAGACACCTTTGAAAAGATAGACTTTCTGTGCAATTGGGAAGAACAAGTGCTGACAGATGCTTTTGCATATTGATTTTGGTAGCTGCTCAATAAGCTGATGCTGATTCAAGCTCTCTGCCTTGTATCTCAAGCACATGTAAGCCAAAATCTGCTCTTTTAACCTTGGAGGCAACCGATTTCGGCCCACAAAATTTGATGCTGCTTCAACGCTATTTCTCTGCACCAACCATGCATAGGTAATGGCATCAAGGTTTCTATATCTAACATTTGCCACAGTTACATGTTTCTTTTGTTGCACAAATCCAAGATCCCAGCTTTCAAATCAAGAATAAGCACTAGGAAAAGCAAAATCTCCTGCTCTAGGTATAGTTCATATAAAGAGTAAATTACATTATCTCCCCAAAATTTCCAATACATACATTCACACCCCTTTTAGTCTTAGTTTATACTAGAATCTCCCTCGAAATTTATAAAACCTACACTCACACCCCATTTGATATGGACTGTAGAGTTTATGTTGAAGCATTAACTTCAAGTTGGCATTTTGGTGATCTGTATTCTGTGCTGCACTAGATTAGGCTACTGAGAGCTTTTGGGGAGGGTATAACTATATAAACAATTCTGTTGAATGTTCTTGTATTAACTACAACTAAAAGGGGTGTGGGAGTAAGTTTTGAAAATTGAAGTGGAAGTAAATTAAATGTAATTTACTCTTATATAAGTCATAGTACACAAGCTTGATTTTATGGATACGCTTGGTCTTTCATAAAAGTTTTCAACGTTAAAAGTGGTGCAATGAGATGTCAAGGTCAAGATAACAGTGTAACACATATTTCTCAGAAGAAACCAAGAAAAGAGCGAAGAAAGGAAGCAACACAATCATGAGGCAATGCTTACAAATTCCATGGTACGGCAAGTTCCTTCAACAACAAGATTTGTCATGTTACCAATCAAGTAAGCGGTGAAGCCCAGGTTGAAGAGCATGTAGAAGATGGTGAAGATCTTCTCAATGGAGTTCACAGCATGAAGGTCACCATAACCTACAGTGGTCATGGTGGTGAGGGACCAGTACATGGCTGAAACGTATCTCTTCCAAAGGCTTGTTTCTTTGAAATCTGGATTCACTGATCCAATCCATGTCTCCCCTTGGTGAGGATACAGTTCTGCTAGAAGGTAGAAGATGCACCCACCACAGTGAGCTAAAAAAAATGTTACCTACACCAAAATATTTAGCATAATTGTTTTTATATTGTCACGTTTATGAAAAGGAGTAAATTATAATTTTTTCCTAACATATCACCATTCCGTTAAGGTTTTGATTAAAAAAGTTAATGAAAATTTTTTTTGCATAAGTTGTGAAGTTTGAGAGAATTTTAAGTCAATTTTTATAATTTAGGGGGTTATCTACACATAACTTATAATTTACAAAATTTTTTTGCATTTTAGCCAAATTTAAATTATCTCATTCAATCAATTCTTTTGAGTTTTACAGTTTAAGAGATTATAATAAATGGTTTAGCAGGAATTTTGAAATAAAACTGAAACAAAATATTCAGCCATTACTTAGAAAAAAAAATCACATACAGAGAGAAGCCTGGCACATCTGACCCAGAAATAGCTGAACCTGATGTCTTTCTCAAGCCTGCAAAAGATTCATGGTCAAGAAAACAAAAACTCATGGAGCCTAATAGTGAATTTTATTTAATATAAATATATACTTTGGACTTTAATGCTTCAATATTCTTGATTTATTCATCTTTACCAGTTCCTGTCTATTTGACCAATTTATATATATTTATTCTTTTTCAGAAAATAACTTAATATATACACACAACTGAATTATAAATTGTGAGAGACTAATTTATATAAAAGAATAAATTAAGGATTACATTGTAAACAAATATATATTTCAGTAACCAAATTGCATATTTAGTTTCATATTTAAGGGAAAACCTGGTGAAGTATTGCTTGACTCTTCTAAGTCTCCAAAGTCTGAGGCTGCCCAAGAGCAAGCAGGGTAGAGCCACTTTGTGTTTGCCTGTGAACAAATACCCCAAACCTTCATAGGGAATTGTTGATGCCACATCCATCACAAACCATGTAGATAGGTACCTACCACAATCATACTAATAACATCATCACCGACATAAATAACTTTTATAATTTATGAAAAAATTATATATTTTTTAGTTCTTAAAATATACATATCTCAAGTATTTAGTCTGAGTAACTAAATTGTGTGCGCATGCTCGCGTGTATATTATTTAAAGATTTACATGAATGACAAAAAAAACTTATTCAAAAAACAGAGAAATTTAAACTTACATCTTTTTATTTATTTACAAAGTAAAAACAAACTAAAGTAAAATTATATTAGAAGTACTAGTGACGTTACTTAGCATCAATCAATTGAGTTTTTTTTGTTGCAATCAACAGTATGTATAAGTTTACTGAGTTTTGATTAATCTGACTTAAATTAACAAAAATCTTATAATAAAGATAAAATTCTCACAATAAAAATTTTTTTATATACAAAACTTACAATTAATTACACCTTCTCATCGCTAATCTGCTTTCCCAATCAAATTATTATTGGGCTATTAACGAATAAACCATTGTTAACTTAATATAAGTGCATTAAATATTACATATTAATTTCTCTTATATGATCCGTATTTTATTTTACATTTCTAAATTTTCACTATCAAATGTCGGTGCATGATTAATTCACACGATGGGCCCATATAGGCACATTATTTAACTGGGGTGGGCCCTTTGTGACTTATCAACATCTAATAACCTGTTTTGTGATATTCACTCGGGCCCACTATTTAATACTGCAACAGTAAATTACTTGAAGCATCCAGACATCTTGGCCTATACTTCATTTTCTCATTCATTATTTTTACTTTCTACTTTCTAGACCAAGCTCTCCTCAAAGATTGGCCCCAGCTCTCGAAAAAGGAAATAAGACAATATTTTTAGATTCAGTTTTTTTTGGTCTTTATAGTTATATTTATTCTTAATTTGGTTGTTATAATTTAAAAATATTATAATTAAGTCTCTGTAATTTTCTTACAAAGTTTTTCTTATTGCTAATATTGTGTGTTGTTTAATTTTATTAATGTACCAACGAATGGTTAGGTTTTTTTAACTTGCATGAAAAATAAAAGTAAGCACATCAACAGGATATTTATCTTATATTACATATATCAGATAAATTCTCTAGCTAATAGTCTTGTCTCTACTTGTAAACTATCATCCTCTAAATTGAAGGTGGAGAATTGTCCAAGATATACTTTAGATATCCTTAACTATCATTCTTGATTCAAAGTGCATACTCTCCTAGGTTCTTGGAGATGTTATTATAACTTTTTTTCATGAGACTCCAAACTATTTCGTATATCTATTACATTGTACTTAAGAATGATTAGTTAGAGTAACAAATATTATATTTTTTTAAAGATCAAATTTATATATAATTCTTTATATTCTTGTTATCAAGTTTTTTAATTAAAATAAAATATATAAAATTAGAAAAAGAATTAATTATAAAAGAGATGATAAGTTGTATAAATTATATATATATTAATTTTTAATTAAAAAATTTGATGACAAAGATATAAAAATTACACTTGAACTTTTTTCTTTCCTTAAACAAAATTTTTGGTTCAAGTGTTTGTATATAAAAATTCCTAGTTTTAGGACTTCAAATCTTCAACTAATTCGAATTAAATTAGTTAAGCCTAATAAACATGATAGATAGTAAGTAAAAAATAAATTAGAGAAAAAATTTTTAAAATATATATCAAATATTAGATGAACTAAGTGTAAATTTTGAAATAAATTAAGACATGATCAAGTATAATTTATCAAGCTCAAGGTAATTTTCTCTAGATCTAATAATAGTAATTAAAAAAAAAAAAAACAGACTAGCTAGCTAACCTCATAGCAATCTTCTTGGAGTCTTGAACTAGAAGCTGAGTTGTTGGATCAATGTAAGCAAGGATGAAAGTGAGAACAATGTCAACGGCAAAGAAAAAATTAACAACATTGTCCATAATGTATAGCTTCTTCCTTATAGAAGAAGAGTTTAGGAAAGCCACTTCAAAGGGATAAGCCCATGCAACATAAACTACCAGAAGCACCATCCAACTCTGCCACCACCTGCACATGTACATACATACATGTATACATACGTATATATACACTTGTGAATTTCCAATTCTACCCTTCTCTCACTCTCTTTTTTCATGGTGTTATATGACATCTCTCACATGTCTTCTGAGATAATAAAGATAGATAGAGGCTTAATCTGATCTGAGAACTTCAATTTTTCAAGTGTATATATGGATTTAACAAATATATTAAAAAAAAAATTAAAATTTTTGCTATGGTTTATATATATATATATATATATGTATGTATGTATATACCTGTATCTTGAATCCATTGGTGATATGATCCAACCTTTTGAGTGAACTGGATTAGGGTTATAACTTGGAACACCAAGTGGTGGAAGGATGAGCTTTGAAACATTCTGTAGATTGAAAGATGAAGATTCATTATCTTCGTCAACATGACTCAGTTCACTGTGCTTCAAGCTAGAGGCTGAGTCAACATTATTTGAGCTTAAATCCCTTTCCATTATTCAACAAGAATTTCAAATCCTTGTGAGATTTTTGAGAAGAAAATGTGTATCCAAGAAGAAGGGAGAGAGGGAGAGTGAAAGGTTTTGAGAATTAATCCGAGAGAAAAGGTAGGAAGAAGGGAGAAAAGGTAGGAAGTAAAGTCCAATAGAAAAAGGAATTTTGCAATGATGATGATAATGATAATAATAATAATAATATAATTATTATTTATGGGTGTGGGGAGGTTGCTAGCTAGTCTTGTCTCTCTTATAGGACCATAGAGTAATAGTGACACTGGAAAGTTAGGTTGGGATCGCAAATTGTGATATGAATTTGGATTTTTTGAAATAAATAAATAAATAAAAATTTTAAAGTACATAAAATAATAGATATTAATTTATTTAAAATGAATTTTTTAATTTATTTTAAAAATTTTATCCTCTCTCTTATTTTATAAAATCTAAATCTAATAGATATAGTGTATCAGTCAACACCTGCAATTAATTAATGCTATATACGTGAGATTAGCTCAAGTTCAAAGGGTAGGTTTATGAGTCACAATGGCATTCATGTTTGATATGGGTCAAATGCTTGTAATAAATACAATATGATATTTCAAGATATGTCATATATTTATGTTTGACATGTTTCAAATACTTACGTTAAATAGGATATGATATTTATATAAATTGTATTTTGTCATGTATTTATTTAATGTCACGTCGTTTATGGAAAAATTCGTTAATGAAGTACGGTGTCTTTATTATGTTTTGTAAAATTAATTTTAAAAATTTATATTAATAGTATTTTTATGTAATTATATATAGAATGTTGATGAAAATATTTATTTCTTATATATATATTTTAAAAAAATTAAAAATTAAAAAATATTTTAATTATTTTATATTTTTTACTTTTAAAACTTAGTTCTAACTTTTTTTAGTTAAAAACAACAGGTTCAAATAGTTATTTTTTTATTTTTAAAAATTAAAACTGTTTTTAAAAATGACTTTTAATTATGTCCTTGGCTTTTTGTGTGGATAAGAAACGCATATGGTTTTGCTTTCTGCTCATTCCTCTCACATAATTGCTGCATAATTTATAAATGTGTATTGTAATTTTGATGACCCAAAAAGCATCCTCGTCACAAAGGCAAGTCAAGGAATCTTTCTTCCTGTTGTCGAGGGAACTTATAATAGCTATAAGTATTATTAGATAGTGATATTTATCCAAAATAAAAATTAAAATATTTTTTTAAGTAAAAATATATATAATTATTTTAAATTATAAATTATATACAAATAATTTTATTCAATTATAAAAAATGACTTAATTTTTTTTAAATTTTTTAATTTATGTAAAAAAATTTATATGTTAACTTTTTTATCTATAATATTAACGGATGATAAAAATATTAAATTATTTTAATTTTTTTTTACATAAAACTTAAAGTTTAAAAATATTTTTTTATTTTAGACTAAAAGTTTATAAGAATTTTTTGTAAAAAATTTAAAATTTTAAAAAAATTTTTATATTTTGATATAATTTAATTTTACTAACGTATAATTGTTTCATTATATGTACATATAATGTATAATAGAAATTTTCGTGATTCTTTGCACTTTTTGAGAAACACAAGGCAGATTTTGCTTTTGCAGCACCAAGTTTTCCTTATTTTGTAACAAGACTTCAAAAAATTGAAGGAGTTTTTTTTATTTATTTTAAAAGTCTCATAAATAATTGTGACTAAAAGGATTAAGTTCTCCAAAAATAATTATTTTATAATATTAATATATTCCTTCTATAAATCTCACCTGATCCCATCAATTTGGATGAGATATTCAAATTCAAAACCAATCTCATCAACACCAAATTAGACTGGTTAATAATAAGTAGTCTCATTTCAACTCTCAAACCACTAACCATCAATAAATAATATCAATTTATTTATGTCAGCAATCATTTTAATTAATAAATTTTTCTTCAAAATAAAACTCTGAAAATTTTCATTTGATAATCTATTACAATAGAAAGAAACAACATAATCATTATTATATCTAAAAAATTAACTAAATAAAAAGAGAATTGATTCATTTGGTCATTTTTTATTCATGACAAATGTATGGTTAAAATTTGAATTCAGGTAATATTTTATTAATGAATTATCTATAAGTATTTTATAAATATTTTTTGGGCCCTAAAAATTTATTGTGACCTTAAACTGAGATATTATCTCTTTCTTTTAATTTTTTTTTTACCTAAAAAAAAGAGTTTAAATTATATCATTGAAATAATTTAATTGCAAAAAAATAGAAAATAACTGATTAACTCATCATGAATGAATTTCTAGTATTACATCGACCTTTTTGTTGGCAATTTCCTCATTTCTTTTTGGGGTTAATTGTGTCCAATTTGAGCATATATATATATATATATATATATATATATATATATTCCAATTCTAACACATTTGTACACATGTTGAACACATGTCAATACTGTGTAGTGACACTACAAGCATGACATGTCTTAAAATAGGAACTGCTGCCAAGATCACTGATTTCTTGAAGTTCTGACATGAACACAAAAATTTATATCCATTGAATTCACAAGTCGGCCTTGGATTCTAGATGAATCTTCACTAGTCAGATTAGAGTATTTAGATAAAATTAGAATAAATTTTACATGAATTTTAATTAAGTGTTTTAATAATATCTGCATAAGTGAATAAATAACTCTATGTTTTAACCATTTTTGTTTGTTATGTACCATTTTTTGGTTCATTTCTACACGTTCACATAATGGATAAGAACAAAAAATAAAATCTTTTTACCTTTTTCGTTGTTTTGGTTATTAATTAAGGTTCCATTTCTTTTGTTAAAAAAAAATTGATGGGTTTTTTTTGTAACAAAAATTAAAATTGTAATCAATCTAAATGTTAATATACTTTTTAAATAAAATTTTCAAAAATATATGGGAAGATTACTTGTATTTTTGCTTCAACTATCACAAGTTTATCACTATTTTATCTCTTGCGCCAACATTCTAATCAAATTGGACCCAAATGAACTTTTGGAATCAAGTTGGGCATGGGACCTAAACATTCTATTCGAACCTAATAAATATATATTTTAAAATGATATATCAACATGAATACTTTTTTTTTTAAATGAAAGACGAAAGCCCAAGAAAAGAATAAGATTTTTTTTTTTTCACTTAGGCTGCAAAAACTCATATATAAATTGTGTAAACTTAAAAAATGTTTGAGCCCATCTCTTAAAAATTCATATAATCATATTGTACACTCCACTGCGATTATTCAATTCAATTGCGACAGATTCACATTATATAATAATATTCTAGAAAGTGTGGAGGTGTCATTTGGTTTGTTAAGTGTCTAGGTCCCATGCATATGGATAAAAAATATTTCTTTTTCCAAATAAACTTTTTGGCCCCTCAAATAAAGTGATGCTTTTGCAGTGATTCATCCTTCAAGCAAAGAAAAGCAAGTAAAACAACCAAATTGATACAGGACTTCTAACTTTAATTAATTTCTTGTTCCAATCTTTGAAAAGAAAACCTCAAATCTAACTTCTGTCCAAAAAAAAAAAAACCTCAAATCCAAGTGTTTAACAGCATATAAATCCAAAACTTTTATATGCTTGATGCAGAATATTTACAGTGAGGAGAGCTATCTAAAACTCACTGAAAAGAAAATAAAAGAAAACAAAATTAAAAAAAATGCTTTAGCTTTCTGTACATACTGACATGCCCCAAAGAATAAAAAGGGGGAAAAAAAAAAGAAGATTCGAAATTAGATCTTGGACGTCAGATCCTTCTGAAGTGCTCAACTCAACTATCTCCCATGAACCTGTGTTAAGCATAGCAATTAGCCTTAAAACTTAATGATAAAATATTTATTTAATTCCAATATAGCATAAGAAAGTACAAGCAATATGAACATGACAGCTTGCTGAGGAGAAAGGAATGACAAAAATCACCCACTCAATTTATCTTATAAAAGCAACAATAACACTAAAAGTACAATTAAATATACATTTCCCTTTATATACAAGAGCCTTAAGTAAACCATGTTTTCCATGAAAATGAGGAAGAAAATATATGAGAGTGCAGAACTAGTCTTGTTTACAAAAACAACTTCCCAATTTCAAGACCTCTTATCTTATATCCCTATTCTCAACTATTTAAGTGGATCCTAGTTTCTTTGAAAGCTAATTTAAAGAGACAACAACTCTACTCATGGCCAGCCTGCTAAGTTTCTTCACAATTCACCATAGCACTTCATATAGGTGCCTATTGGCATCGCAGGCCTTGATCTCGAGATCTTTACATCAGTTGGTGACATGAATTTCTACTATGACATTATACTCATCTGGTTAGTTTCCTCAAACAAAGTCATTTTATTGACAAGGTTTGACTAAACTCGAGGCAAGCAGTAGATTGAAAACAGCTTCCAAGTTCCACCTTCCTAGAGTCTTTTAAGGACTGGAAGGAAATACTAAGGTAGCTTCTTCATTACCTGAGCATGTCTCCAGTATGCAACTTTGGGCCACTTAGTGCTGGAGATATCATAAAAGTATTACCACCATCATTGTAAAATGATGGATGCCCTAGAGGTATAGGCCGATCGGGGATTTGTGGAACCTCCACATCACCTTCTAACATCTTCAAAGCATCTGATATTGTCGGCCTCAAAGCAACCATTACATGGGAACACAGAATTCCCACCAGCAAAAACCTTTCCATTATACTCTTCGGATTTGAACTAGGAGAATCCCCATCTTTTAAGAGGGAAGCATCCAAAGCCTCTTCTATGTTCCCAGCTTTCACCAAGGACCATGCCCAATCTGTGATCAAGAATGCCCTTGGCGATCCTGATGAAGACATGTCAAGAGCTTTTCTCCCACACATTATCTCCAAAACAACCACACCAAAACTATAGACATCACTCTTCTCAGTAAGCTGACCATAAAGTGCATATTCTGGGGCTAGATATCCATGAGTTCCAGCCACTCTAGTGGTGAGATGAGACTGACCTTCCCTGCTCTGCTTAGCAAGCCCAAAATCTGCAACTCTAGCCCTCATATCTGCATCGAGTAGTATATTGGTTGCCTTGATATCTCTGTGATAAATTGCAGGCTTGACTCCATAATGCAAATAAGCCAAGCCCTTTGCAACATCCAAGATTATGCTTTTTCTCTCTGGCCAAGTCAGTGGCCTCTTGGCATTTTCATTGCCCACTGATGCCTGGAATAGATGGTCTTCAAGGTTACCATTTGGCATATAATCATAGACAAGAAATCTTTGACCCCTATCATCATAACTCTCACCTTCATCAACCACACAACATCCTCTGAGTGGCACCAGATTTCGGTGCTTCAGATTACTAATAATCTCCACCTCGTTGCAGAATTCAGAATCCCCTTGAAAATCAGATTCCAAAACCCTTTTAACCGCAACTGCTGAACCATCAGGCAGAGTTCCCTTGTAAACCATCCCAAACCCACCTCTTCCTATGAAGTTCTTAGATGAAAAACCATTAGTAGCCTTGTCAAGCTCGTCAATCTTGAACCAGATTGACCCTGTATTTGGCCTCAATCTACGTCTAGAACTTTGTTCCTCAGGATCAATATCAAACTCAAAACTCCTCAACTTCATCCTCCTCCACTTCCTATCATACCAGACATACAGACCCAACAAAGCAGACATGACTAACAATCCAACACCAGCTCCTGTCAACCCAAATACAAGAGCTAGGTGGTGACCATTTCCTCCAGAACCCACTTGGGAATAAACCGACATGCCAAAAATGCAAGTCACAGCACCATTACTCTCAGGCCCATACTCATTCACAATACCAGCAGCATACAGGATAGCGAAGTAAAAGCAATCTGTGGAGTGAGAAGAGTTACCATCAATTGCAGTAAGATTCTGCTGAACCTGAAATCCCGCCGCCACACACGCATCGCAGAGAGTAAGATCAGTGAGGTCCGATTTGCATCCGGTGCTAAGCGGCGTCGTTTCGCCAAGCTTAGCGACCCAATCTGAAATCGTTTCGATACGTGCGCAGACGTTGGGGCTAATCACGAACTGAAGTGGATCGAAGCAAGAAGAGGTGAGGGAATCAGGAAGCGAGAGGGAAGAGAGCTTCGACTGGAAGTCGTGGAGGCAGGAAATGGAGGTGGGAAGATTGGGGAGATTGAAAACTGAGGTTTCTTTGAGGTGTTGAGCAAGGCCTATGCCAATTAGCGATAATAGGGTTTGGCAACAGGAAGTTTTCGAAGTGTCGTTTCGGGATTGTAAAGCATGGAAGTTTTGGCACATGGAGGAGTTCCATGGGATTCTCTGCACGTAGCTCAGATCCAAAGGGCACGTGGATGTGTTGACAGAGGTCGAGGGAGATAAAGAAGAAGCTGCTGAGCTTAGAGTAAGAAACATGGAAAAGAAGAGCAAGAGCAGAACCAAAGCAATCTTCATCGTCTCTGATTTTTTAAGCTTCAAGCTTTGTGCTAATTATGCATCTGGGTTGGGAGAAGAAGAGAGAGAAGGAAGAGTGGTGGAGATTCTAGAGAGAGAAATGGTGAAGCATGGGTGTGATGTGAGCTCACGTTGATTGGAGTGAGGAAGATGAAGGAAGGAAGGAAGGAAGGAAGGAAGAAGGATCAGGCAGAGTAGTCAAAAGCACTTCCTTTCCTTCCTCTGATTTTCTGGCTGCTGGTCTGTTTAGGTGTAATAGGCTGGTAACGGCGGGATGCGTGTGTTCCACGCGCCACATGGAAGAACATGACAACGTTTTGTAAAAAGCTTGCTAATGAATGATACTAAAAGTCAAAGTATATTAATAAATTTTTTAATGATTTGTCTTTTTAAAATGTATTTGTAGTAAGTAAATTAATTTACAACCAACTAAAATGATGTAGTGAAGAATCTAGTTTTTAAATTTTATTTTAGAGAAATAATTATATTTATGGTCTAATAATATGTTAAATAAATTATAAATAAAAAATATTAAAATTAAATATAATTTTTAATATATCTATTGTTATATTTTTTAACCAAAGCAAAATACGTTAAAAATATAAACATACCTAATCATAGATTATAAGTTGAAAAGAATTTTGTATTATCTACTTTATGAATAAAGTTTAATAATAAAAATATAAAAATTATATTTAATTTTTTAAATTACAATAAAATAAATTAATTATTTTAATAAACAATTTTTATATTTATTATTTTTTGATTTGTTATAAATATCTTTTGACTACATGTAATTTATTTTTATTTAAAATATTTTTAAATATTAAATATAAACATATTTGATTATAAAAATTTAAATTTAAATTCAATTAATTTTTTTATTAAATCAAAATTCTATTAATTACTCTTGTCACTTTTCAAAGATCAGAACTCCACAGAAAATAATTAATGCAATCAAATTTTTGTAAGTCATGCTTAACTAATAATTCAACAATGGACATTAATTGAAGACAGATTAGGAAGTAACATATGCACGCGCTTTTGCTGGAGTGAGGCACATGCGCTCGCTGCTTGGGCGGCTGCGAACGTTGCCACCTGCTACTTGCTAAAGTAAGATGCTTTGACTTTGCACTCTACAAGTTGAATGGTAACAGTGAGAAGATAATGAACCATAACATTTATTTATATTTTACATGTCCTATCAAAATAACAATAAACTACAAATTTTTTGTCGCATTATTAAACATTATTAATCTTATTTGTTCTAAATGATGATTTGTTCAAATTATTTTATTTAGCTCATCTTCGTTTTCTCATTCATAAAATGTGTTTGCAAAACATGATTGACCATAATTAAAAAAACTGTTGAAGTTGATATATATATATATATATATATATTTTGTTCCACTTTTAAAATCATAAATCATCAAAACTCCTTTTAAATTGTTTTCTTGAAAAAATTAATTAAGTATAGCATGTCAAAATTGACATTACCAGATGCTTTGAAAAGGGCAATTAAAGTGGAATTCTAGATGTAAAATTTATAAATTCATATATTTTGTTAAGTATTTAAGATTCTAAGAATTAATTAATGCCGACAAAAAAATATAAGAAGCTAGCTTTTGTCATTTATATCATTTTATGGGTATGTTTATTTTATTTAAAACCAAAAAATATTGGTTAAAATTAAGTATAATATTTTTTATAATTTAAAATATTGAATTTGTTAAGGTCATATTACTATAGTATAGTGGTGAAAAAGGTTAAGATCAGGAGATAGCAAAACTTCTATTAATTATGAACTCCAAAACTTAAGTCAGCTCATAAAAACAAAAAGATCAAGAGAAAAATATTGAGAGAAGAGTGGTTAATATGTGAGTGGTGTATTAATTTTTATTTTAAATTGGAGAAGGATATTTACAATATATCATAAGATTATGATAGCAATTTTTTTTAAAAAAATTTATGTACTATTTTTATATTTGTGTCATTAAATATTTTTATAAATAATAATAATATATATAATTTATACAGTTAATTTTTTTATAATTATTTTTATAATTTTTTTATATATTTTATTTTAATAAAACAATTTGTTGTACAAAAACATAAAAAATTATATATAATTTTAATAATTCAATTTTCGTAATAAGTTTGGATTAACCCAACTAAAGAAGAAGTATTCCAACTACCTACTTATAAAATATGTTTATATATTTAATATACAAATGATATCATTCTTGTTATTTGATGAATTGGAATGGCACTTATTTTAATTTTCTTATTTGTCTAATCCCACTAAACATCAGACTTTAAAACTCTTACACGTTAATTCCAAAAAAAAATCTTACAAATTATTCTAGTCACAACAACGATAGGCAAAACTATAGGATTTTTATTTTTATTTTTTGGCAAATATTCCCACTTTCAAAGGGAATATAGGACTAATTTTGCTTGAAATATTGAGATTGTCCATCTCTATAAGTATTTTTTCAAATTCAAAAGTATTTAATTTAATTATTTAAAATACCAGTTGCTAAAATAAGAGATACTATTATAAAACTATGAGATCTTTTATTTAGTCTGATTACATTATATAAAATGTCAAAAAATATTTTTTAAGTGTTTTAATATAAACATTTCAAAACTAAAAAAAATATTAATAACATGTATCAACTATGAAATTAATAGATAATATCTCAAATTTTATAAATCTTATTTTCTCCCATTTTAAATGCCCTGTAGTCATTATTTGACAAAGGATATGACAAAAGAGTCACGTGAGGGGAATTTGGATCCTCGTAATTCATCCTCTTCTGTATGTATATATTGGAGTACGAGAGAAATAAAATAATAATAATAATAATAATAATAATAATAATAATAATAATAATAATAATAATAATAATAATAATAAAGATTTATCTATATATAATTCACTTCTTTGTATTATTTTAATGATTATATTAATAATTAAGATTTTAATTTTTATTTTCTAAAGTTAACATCATATAATTTGGTCTATGAAATATTATTCTCTCTCTTATTTAATCATAAAAATATTATCACTATATACATTAGTTTCTATAAATTCTAAATACTGTACATAATAATTTCTTTATGATTTAAAATTTATAAAAGCAAAATTGTATAAATTTAATTATCAAGGATTAAACAAAAAAAATTAGAGAACAAATTATATCATACTAATCTTTTAAAAGTTAAACAAAAGAGAAAACTAAATTTCTAATATAACTTTTTTTAAAATAATTGACTTTATGAATATTTTAATAGAAGAAGAGAAATCAAATTTCTCAATATAGGCAGTCGATGAGTGAAGTGCATGACATGACAAGTGAGTCATTGACTTGCAGCATGTAAAATGTAATTATGTTGCCATCCTTTCTAGTTTTTACTTTTCTTTAGAAAAATCACTAATATTGCATTTGGAATTTAATTTTGTGTAGTAATTTTCTATAATAAAAGAGACATCAATTTTAATTCATACAATTTAATTTTATTTGTGATTTTTTATCTTATTATCTTCTTCTTACTCAGCGAGGATCCAGAAATATTGCATATACCAACATCAACCTTTTGCTACAATAATTCTGGATTTCAAACTTCCTGCCAAGACATCCAAGACCAAGAAAAAAAAGATGAATTTTATTTTTTATTTATAAATAACATAATAAAAAATCAATGATATATAATGAAAGCAATAGAAAGTTGAAGAGATAGAATAATCACGTACTAGAGAGTCATGAGACCCACATATGTAGTGGTCCTAAAGTGACAAAAGAGAACGAGAATTACTTTTAGAAATGGGTGACAGAGTTTGGATTATCTGAAAGTGAAAACAAAAAGGAGAAGATGTGAGGATTACTTTTAATTGTTTGGATGATTATTTTGTGTGTGTATGCATACATGCATGCATGCATGTGTGTGTATGTATATATATATATATATATATATATATATATATGCATGCATCAAAGTTATCATTTGAGAAGTTTATATGTTTTATATTGGATAAAATTAAATATATAAAATAATATTTAAATTGTGAAATTTTTATACTAAATAAGTTAATTTTTGAGATAAGTATTTTTCATGATTTAAGTCACATCTTCTATTTTTAATAAGAATATGATTTAAGTCATATCTTAATTGTAATTGTGTAATATAAGTAGTGACGCCGATGTTATAATATTTGTCCAAGATTAAAAAACTAGTGTAAAGCTAATTAGCATATTATTAAGATTATGTATCATGATAAAATATTAATGACAAATGCCTAATGTTATATTATAAATAGAGGTATTAAAATGAGTTTAGTTCATAGGTTAGTTCGACCTAAACTTTAAAATAAGAGAAATTGAGTCAAGAAAATATTGGCTCATTTTAAAAATAAATTTTTAATTCAATTCATTTTAGATCTATGTAATATAGTGACTTTATAAGAGTTGGATTAGCCTTTGTGGGCCATTTCTTTTTTCCTTTTTCTTTTTATACAATATTTGAAAATATTTTATGTTAAATAAAATATCATATGTTGATATAAAATATTCATACTTAATACGTTGATATGAACGTGAATTTAATTCCATGCTCAATTTTATTGCTTAGAAATATATATTCAAAGTCAATATGCTTCTTAAATTAGCTCTTATATTCTCTTCACAAATTAATTCAACATAAAGCGAATAATTAATTTACTTCACCACTTCAATTTTCAAGATATAATATATAACTAAAATTAAAGTGGCTATCTAATATTCCTATAATCAGGTTTACTTAACCTATATATAAATTTATATTGAAATGGTGTTACAACAAACAAGAATTAGCACTCTGCAGGTATAAACAAAAGGGTTGAGGCCAGCAAGGTCTAAGTTCAAATATGGAAAAAAATAATTTTCTTCAATTTTTTTTTTTCAAATATCTCATTTCATCAAGTACATTTTATTTATGACTAACTTTATACGAATCATATAACTAATTTTTAAGTTTGGAAAAAAGAAAAACTTCATCAAGTAAATGGGCTATCATGCACATACGTATACATGTTATTGGTTTGATAGGGACACAAATTTGGAGCTCTCCCTGCCTTGTATGTAGAATTTTGGCTTGTAAAACACAGAAACTCTCATAGGTTGATAGGTATACAACTAATATCACAGCTCTATTTCTTTTCTCATATTTGACATTTCTTCTTCGTCTTTCTCATTGTCTTATTCTACCCTCTTTCTCTCTCTCATTCAATGGGGGATTGGATCCGAAAAAAGAAATCTTTGAAAGATATATACAAATCTGTTGTATCAAAACGACGCCGCGAGAAACGTTTGAACAAGGATAAAACATCCCTGGTAATCTCTTCAATTTCTGCATCTTCATCCGTTTTTGCCATCACGCATTTGGGAAATTACATCTAAATCACCTGCATTGTTGCTGTAAACCCTTTTTTTTGGTTCATGAAACTCTTATTCATCATCAGCCAAAGGATAAAAAAGAAGGGGCCAAATATATTGATGTAAATAGGCAACTATTAAGCACACATTAGTGTTTGTGAAATACACAATATTGAGATATTTCTATTTGTTTATGAAAACTTCAAATTGTGTCGAATTATGTATGAATATTATATATTTTGTCTGTCTCGTATTGTGTCACGTATCCATGCTTTTTAAATAAGCAACAATTATGTAGCTAGCACATGTGCTTCAAAGATAGTATTGTGTTCGTATTGGCATGTTTCACAATAGAGCTATTAAGCACGCAAAGTAAAAAATTGATGCAAATAATGTGTTTGTGTAAAACACAATGTGATATGTCAAATTGTTTATGAGCACTACAAATTTCCTATACTTTGCCATGTGCCTCTTAAATAACAATTCATCATATCTGTACCTTGTTGGAACTATTCTGTTCACAAATTTCTTACCCATTTCTAGTTTTTGAATCTCTGGCATGATGGTATTGTGGGATTTTTTCATGGTGTTTGATTCAATAGCCAACGACAGATTCAAGTTCTGAGGTTGATGATGATAAAGGAGAGGGTGAAAACTCATTCTCAATCTCAACTCCTTCATTTCTGTCAAGAACTGCAAGTAAAATTAGATCCAAAACACCAACACCAAGCAGAAAGGCATTTTCAAGAAATCCAAGCAGAAAATGCACAACACCTACTCCATTCTCAAGAAGTGTAAGTGCAAGCACCAGAACAAGCTCTGCCTCTGATGTGGAAGCTTCTTCTAAATCAAGGATTATGAGCAGAAGGTGTGCCTCTGCAAAAGCGAGGCCAAGCCCTGCAGCTTCTCCTTCAACAGATTGTGAAACTTCTTCACCCTCTCTGTCCAGAAATTCAAGCAGAAGGTCCACAACACCCATCATATTCTCACAATCGACAGCGAGGACAAAGCCGCCACCGGTTGAGAAGAAGCTAGAGTGTACACTTGAGGACTTGTGCTTTGGATCAGTCAAAAAGATCAAAGTTACCAGAAATGTTATCAAGCATCCCGGGTATGTTTCTGTTGTAGTGATGTTAGTTTAGATAAATGTCTTAGGTGGCTGAACCTGCTGCAATTTGACATATACAACAATGATAGTCTATGAAGTATAGATACTTAAAAAAAGAGGTGTCAGTGTTTGTCATATTCTGCACTTGTATGAAACACATATGGACCCTTCAAATTTTGGTATGTTACATGCTTCCTAGGGCATAGAAGATTTCAAAGTTGCAGCAATTAATGACAATTTAGCAAAAAATAAATGCAGTGTTCTATAATTTTTCTGTTATGTGATATATTGTGGATAAATTTTCAGGTTTTTGAAAGTGTTGTAATTTGACATTTGCAATAGAAAAAACTTAGGTACAGTTTTTAAGTATTAACGATAAGGTTCTCTAAGAATCAAGCATACAATGGTTAGTTGAAAAAAATGTATGCGTTTTTATGTTGCTATTGAAGAACCTTATAAAAAATAGGCTAAAAGGTAGAAAATCCCCTAAAACTTTAAGTTTTGTGCAAAAAAACCTATTAAACTATCAATTTGGTGTGTGTGTGTTTGTCACTTGTCAAATATTCAGCACTTATATTAAACACAACATGACACTTGAAATTATCTATGGATGCTACAAATTTTGGTGTGTTACATGCTTCCTAGGGTCTAGAATATTTCAAAGTTGCAGCAATGAGCAATGATAATTTGGCAATGAAAATGCAGTGTTCTATTATGTTTCTATTATGTTATGTGATATATTGCAGGTTTTTGAAACTGTTGTAATTTGACATTTGCAACATAAAATTTTAGTATTAGCTAAAAGGTTCTCTAATAGAATTAGTCATTACTTTCTATTGAATAACCTCATAACAAATACTTTGATAACTTCACTAAGTCTTGTGCACTTACAAGGACTGGAGAATAGATTAGGTAAAGAAAATTTCCAAATTTACAATTATAAACAGTGACAATGTGGCCTCCAAAAAAAAGTGCAAAACTTTTCTGATTAAAAAGAAAAGGAAAAACTGGAAGTGACAGCTGCTTAGAAGAATATATAACACTTGGGTTTTGTAACAGGATTATTGTCCAAGAGGAGGAGATACTAAAGATAGAAGTAAAGCCAGGATGGAGAAAAGGAACGAAGATTACATTCGAAGGAAAAGGCGACGAAAAACCAGGACACCTTCCTGCTGATATAGTCTTCTTAATTGATGAAGAGGAGCACCCTGTGTATAGAAGAAATGGTGACAATTTGGAACTAAGTGTTGAGATTCCTCTAGTAAAGGCACTCACAGGCAGCTCCATACCAGTCCCTCTCATAGAAGGAGAAACCATGACTTTATCATTTGAGAATATGGTGATATACCATGGATATCAAAAGGTTATTAAGGGCAAAGGCATGCCAAATCCTAAAAATCATGGGACAAGAGGTGACCTCCACGTTCAATTCCTTGTCATCTTCCCTAAAGAATTAACTGAAGAACAAAGGGAAGAAGCTGTTAGTTTTCTACAAGATTGTAGCTAATTGACCATATTTTTGTGACCACATATTTGGCTTTGATCTTATTTTTCCTAGAATACACATTTTTTTGCACAAATTTGTTGAAAGGGAATGCACTTGATAGTTGATACATTATCATCTTGGATGTTGGGCTATGTCAAAGATATTTGTAAACTGTAAGAGATGTCAATTCACTTCATTTAATTTTGTTAACTTATATAGAATATATCCTTTGAATCACAACTTCCATTACATTTTAATCCATTGTTATCTTACTTTATAATATTTTATAAATATTAATTTAATTAAAAATAGCGTGACGTTACTTTTGCTTTTAGGTAAAATGACGTGATATGAAACTCTTAATGATTTTTGAAAAAGGGATACCATTCTATGAAAATGGTGTTACACATTACTTCCTTCAAATGGTTCACCAAAACTCATGGTTATAATTTTCTATCAGACGTCACAAAAACCAGTTAGTCTAAAATCGTTATATATGTTTGAGTACATTCAACTTTTGGCATCAAAATTGTTTTTCTGACTACACTCCATCAAAATATGCCGTCTCCGTAATTTTTGCAATATATTTATATACTCAATTGAATAACAATTTTAATGTTTGCAAATTATGTTAACATTAATTTTGTAATGAAACAACATAACATAATGACCATGTTTTTTAAATGCTACTATTATACTATAATATATTCATTTTTTTAAAGAGAGCTGGAAAAATAGAGCTACACAAGTACCATTGCACCTAGATAATCATAAGACAACCAGTGTTTGTATAATATTGCATGTGATATAACACCTATTAATTTCCTCATAAAACATTTAAATACTCTCAAGGTAATATTTATATATCAACCACTGTCTTAAGGAACAAAGAACAGAAGAAAAAACAAATTGTGAAAAGTGGTAACAACAATTTTTATATTGCAATGACATACATTGTTCCCCGCCAAGCAAACTAATGTTTGCTAGAGAATAAAATTCCTCAACCAAGTGGGAGATGAAACAGCAAGGTTGAGTTTTTGTTAAAAAGTTTTCACCTATATCAGTGAAGTTCAGGCCATGCAAGACAAGTAAACTCCAGCAAGAAAATGATTCAGTCTTGTTCAAA
Organism: Senna siamea; assembly: GCA_031216115.1. Lineage (NCBI taxonomy): Eukaryota > Viridiplantae > Streptophyta > Magnoliopsida > Fabales > Fabaceae > Senna > Senna siamea. The sequence goes on from CM062355.1 coordinate 22,911,927, forward strand.
CGGCTCCACTGGAATCCTTTAGGCGCAACTCCACTGCTCCATTTTCTAGCCGTGATATCACTGAGACTCTAAGAAGCCAGAGTTGAAGAGGAGGGTATGACCCGATAGGGGAGTCATAACAGCTTCCCCAGAGACTCAACATGGTAAAATTAGCCATAGTCAAGCAAATATACATAGAGGATATATACTCTTCCATTTTATACTTCCGTATTCAAGGAGAAAGATGTTAAGTCACCTATATACGTACATTACCTCCTATACAAACATGTTCCACTCAAAATCCCACCATTCCACTGCTATCTGCCATTCTGACTCTCACGGTTTTCTTGCCTAGGACTAGGAGGTTCGGCAAAAACTTGTCCCTGGTCTCTCACATCTCTGAACATGGAAAAAAATGAGTTAAGGCCCTCAGAAGAAGCTCCTCCCAAGATCCGTAATAACAAAGAACTGAAGGAATTCATAGATCCAGGGTTGGGACCACTTTCTGCATGTCGAAGGTTGGGTTGTCCAGGAATTGGCACAGGGTTGGGTGCCCTGTCTGGATTATTTTCTGACCGCCCTTGAGCTTCTGTCACTTCTGGTCCATTCTGGGGCATTGATGGGTCCAATCCAGGCCTGGACCCTGCCCCTGAGGTCATACCTGTATTAGCTATACCCTGGTTCCTTGTGTTCAATCTAGTGATGTGCAATGTTGATGCAAGGATAGTAGATGAGGTGATGTGGAAGTCTGGATGTTGTTGGAGTTGCGATCGTTGATTTTGCATAAACCTTTGCAATGCTGGAACCTTAAAAAAATAGAACAGGTCCAATAAACTTCAATGAAGTATACCTGACACCTTAGTACCTAACTGTGATGCACAGAACGAAAGCTTCTAAAAAGTAACAGTGCCATTATAGAAATCTTGTTCTAAAGATAAATAATAACTACTATGAAAATATTATTTTTAACTTAATTTTGGAATGAATTCCTTATTTATCGACCAAATAGGCATGGTTTACTTTTTCCTTCAAAAAGCATGCAAGATATAATGATGAGTAGATAACCTAAAGAACTTTCCAAATATAGCTTCTAAACTTCATTGTTTCTGGTAGTTTATACATAATTTAATATCAGTGTTGCATTTTTCTATATGAAATGCCACTTTAAATTCTCTTCTAGCTGATAATAATCCTCTCTTCTCTTCCTTGCCCCTTCATGAGCTGTGTTATGATCATCTTTCTAGAAAAGAATATTACTTCAGAAAGTGCATTGCCAGACAGCAAAATGCGTTCATATTAAGGAAAATATATCGTGTGATTGCTAGATCTATCCTATATTGAAAGAGCATCCACCTTATAATGTAGTTATGTTTTCAAATTGCACTTCTATATAATATAAAGAGACAGGACAGTAAACCATCATAATATTATCCAATTCCAGAAAACAAATCATGTTTAATACAAGCATCTAAACGAACAATTAATAGGGAGATAAAAGCAAGCACAAGCCATTACATGTTACCTCAAACCGATTCCAAAAGTACAGAATAAGGTGTTGCATAAAAGCTGCAGTTGTAGAGAGAGCCAAATATGAAAAGCCTGAAATTTTTTTAGAAATAAATCATTTCCAGGTAACATCAATTAATTTTGACTAAACCAAAGAATGATAAAAGAAAGTGTGTTCATACCATAAGCATAAGAGAAGAAATATATGTGAAAGACCAGAAAATACAGCAAAAAGAATCGAGGAAAGAACTTCATTGATATTGGTGTTCGGACACTGCAAATTATGACAAGCACAGTGATATTAGAAGAACATACTAGCACCACAACCACACAGATATGCATCCAAGTATAACTGGCAGCAGGACAAAACTTTTCTGCAAACCAAGTTGTAGAAAAGTTCATGAAAATTATTTATTGACCCAAAAACCAGACCAACCATCACACCAAAGCTTACACACACCTCCAGCATCAGCTATATGCTGCTGTTATTAGAATCAATTAACAAAATAGCAAATAAACCCCAATCATTTGCAGCTTTGCTTGAGCTGAATATCTCATTAACCAAACCCTAATTTGGCCAAGTACATTTGACCTTGGCCTTGGAAAGGAAGAGTGGTTAAATGGACAAAAGCAGAAAATAAACAATACGTTTCTTAACCCAATCAATGAAGTATTTCTGGCATCCGGAACTGCCAAACAGATTAAACAACTTGGACCCATTTACAGCATATGAAGCATGTCTACTTCTAAATTCGAGCCATACCCATACAAGGTATGTATCCGTACCTGTATCATTTTGGGTACTCCAAACTTTAATCATTATGTAGTTATTTTTTCAAGAAAAAAAGTTTGATTTGTATACATATTAGACAAATTGTAAGTATGCATACAAACTTTTAACTTCTAAGATTAACTATCATTATCTCAACAATAATAAGAAAAACTAGTATATAATTTGATATCATATATTATTTTGGCTAACTACATTAAAGTTATAAAATTCAAATTAAGAAACTTATATTACTACTTTGATTGATTATATATGATTAAAGGTTCACTATCTATTTTTATTGTTGTAAGAACTGTCATATATCATAAGATATTCTTTATTTATTAAGTATTTATCATCATACATGTGCCCTATATCTTTAAAAAAATTACCATATCCCATACCCATCCCTGAACCAATACCCTTACCTCTTAGTGATCCACTTGCCTCACAGACCATAGTTAACATTAAAAGTGCTCTTAACTTCAGTGAACGTAACCATGTTCAAATAATTATAAAACTCATTAAATGGTTTTGAGCAACAGTCACCAGACATATTAAAAGCTAACGCCATCATCTAAAAATTATATAACAGAAAAAGGGGGACAGAGAGAGATACCTAATGAGAGTAAATAGTTCACACAGCCAGACAAGAATCAAGACCATGAAAGCGAGTAGCTGATCATCATAAAACTCAAAAAGAAAAAATAGGATACCAATCATAATCTGCAGACATCAACAAGCAACTTATTAGTAAAGATAGTACAGAGAAGAAATAGCACAAAGAACTGAAACAGTTAATAATACAATGTTGAGAGTAGTCAACAAGGGTGCATGCTTACAGGTACAAAGACTAGTGATTCAATCACATGTACAAAGATCAGCTGAAATGTTGGAAGGCGGTGCCGAGCATGGTGTTGAAGCTGCACTGCAAAGATTTTCAGAAGTAAAAAGCCAATACAATGTGCAGAAAAGCCATGAACAAACTATGCACCATTAGCTGAGTGTCACAAGAGACTCTTTTATTAACATTTTAGATCCAGAAGATTTAGTGGATTAAGGACCGTCTGGAATTTTTTCTGTTTTAGTATAGTAATGAGGGGTTCCAAGGATAGACCTTCTAATAATAGAGATAACTATCTTTGAGAACCCTATCCAATCATTGTATCTAAGTTTATTTTAGGTTAAAAAAATTTAATAGGCTGAAAAACATGATAGATGCAAGCAGGAATAACTAAACCAGTTTTCAAAAATGAATCTCTGTACAGAACAAATCATGTGTACCTGTAAACTTCAGCATGCGAGTCTGTGTCTCTCTCAGTGTAAATGACACTGACATTGTGGTAGTGAAAAACACAAATAAGGACATCATAAGCACACCACACTTGGTTACAAGATAGTCTGCATAGGAAAAATGATGAAAGGCATGCTCATTAGGACATATTTCACAACCCAAGAGTAAAAGGTCTCCTGGTATACATAAAGAGTCCAAAATCAATAATTTTCAACGAAATTCCTAACAGTAAATATAAATACAATTTTACACGACAAAACACAATATAAAGCATGCTGAAAGAAAACAAAGGCGAAAATCAGATTATTTTTTAGATAAAGATATTTTAGAAGAAAAATTGCTGGATATTGATGGTTTTTCCAAATGACACTGCTTGTTTAGAGCTAGTTGGGCTAAATTTTGATCTACAAGAGATTTTTATTCCAAAATTCAAACACGGATTATCCTATAAATAGTAATGACTTAAATGGCAATTAACAGGCTTCAACTTTAACACACTGCTTCCCATTCAATCTCATATAACTGAAAGGTCCCATCAGACCACCGCCCAGCCATATTCAACATCAATGCCTATTCGGGTATCATTGCTGCTTTCAGTACCTACTGCATGATTGTTGTATATCAGTCAGAATGCCCAATCATTCGTTGAATTTTCCCATCCACTTCCACATCTCCATCAAAACTACATTAACTTTTTGGGTAATAACCCAGCATCCCATATTTTGAAAAGGTATACTTGTATGGCAGTCCTACAAGACTTACCATTGAGTGGTAAAGGTATTCATTGGTCATATACTCAAAAGTTATTTACATTATATGAAGACCAAAGTAAGCGACACTAATTTCTTCAGATTTAATGTATGTGTTCTTCAGCAATAACTAATCACTGCAACAGTGATAGCCAGATAATTCTCTAGCAAATTTATTCATTCCATCTCAACTTAAACCTAGCAGCAAAGATTAAGCATAATAGCAATTCCAACATGATAATAAAAATTATATTTAAGCATGCATTTATGCTTTAATTTCCTAATGACATCTAGGATGTCACAAGGCAAACAAGAGAAACTGAGAACACTGAAGTTATGACTGTGAAAAATGCAATATCTCCTGATAGAGGGTACTCCATGAAGCAGATAGAAGGATAAGCTAACAAACCTCCAAATCTAGCAGGACCTTCTGGTGGTTCTTGTGCATAACTAAGGTTATAAAATTCCTTTGTTTGAGAATTATAAAGATAACCTGTAACAAAGTCCCAAAACTAATTTAGTGATAATTAACAAGTGAATGTTTAAACTTATGACAGGATTAAAAAAAGGGGAAAACAGATAGTTTCCATCTGCATATTGTCCCTAGAAGTATGAAAAGTTCCTTAAATTATTTGCATATTTATTAAATGCTACCAGAAGCATGTAACTAATTAATAATAAAGAAAACAAAGTAACATAAGTTCAGACCATCACTGCTGACAATGACATGAACTGAAAGAGAAAGTGCCAATGCTTGATAGTAAAAATCTGTACATTAGATAATAAAAAAGATTGACTCTAAACTACCAACTAAATGTGTAAGTGGCCAATTGTAGACAAGATATACAATGGTTTATCCAGAAAACAGAAATTACCTTGACCTGGAGAACTTAATAAACTATTCATTAAAATGGTATCATATCCAACAAATCTATTTATGAGTAGTTGCTGCCACCTGGAAATTTAAAAATAATAAAAATTCAATTTGAATACATGGTAAAAATTTTAAAAAATAAATGTTATAAACACCAATCAAATACTAGAACTAAATTTCTTATCAGCAATATAATTTAATACCAAAACCAGATTATCATATAATATATATAACTACATTAAAGAGATTAACCTGTTTCCAAAGCAGGAATGCCGAGCTGATATGCTAATGTTCATAGTATGTATGTTATGACGAGACTTAGCACTTTCAGGTAACAAGAAATACCCCTGCAGAATAACAATACATGATCAACAATAGACAAGAACAGTCTACTATAAATGAAACAATTGACATTCAAAGTAGCTTTAATAAACTGACAGAATCAACTTTGGAGTTACAAGCATGCAACTAATTTACAAGAAGTTCAGACCTTATCAACTTGAATATTTAGAGAAGAATATACCTTTTCCATAGTGTATAAATAAGTTGGTTCAAATGCCTTGCTTCTTTTTTCAAGCCATTGCACTGAAATTTAAAAATAGAACTAACTGAACAGCAATACAAATGAAAAGAACAGGTTGGGGGAGGGGGGGATAGAGGAAAGAACCTCATACATTCATTCATTTGGGACAAATCCATAATGCAAAGAAAGATGTTTCTTAATTAATTTTCTGAAATTTTTGTTTAAGAACCAGATGCAAATATACCAGGAGATCCCAAGGGGTCATATTTGAAGGAATTGAATTTTAGACTATGAAACCAATGTTGTAATATCAGCATGCAAATATTACTAAATGAGGAGGACAATAACTAAGTGCAAAGACTTTCCATCTAGAAATGTTCTATAAACATACAATAACGATCATGGTGGATTTGAACAATTCAAAACCACTGAGTTTGCAACATAATCATGTATGTTAAACAGCGGGGAAGAAAAGTGCTTTTACCTGCATTGGAGCTAAGCTTGTCCAAGTGAAGGATATGCATCCATTTGGGAATATCAAGATTTAAGTGTATACCAGCAATATTCTGCACTTAAAAATTCAAACTTCAGCAGAAATTTGACCTAAACCTATCACTACAACATTTTAAAGTGCCAGCAAGAAAGCATTATATATATGGACTACCATCCAATTTAGCTTCAAGAAAGACTGTCTTTTCTCTTTATACTTACCCATAACTTCTGGAAACTTCCAAATATCTTTATCATGTGTCTCCAAACAAAGGAGATACGCTTATACCACTTCTTACCAAAGTGCATAAATGCAGCTTTTACTGTCTCCTTGGCTGATAAAGAAAAACTATTTCGTTGCTCCTCTTTATCAACTTTGATGACAACATCTTCAGCCACTGGCTTTGAGTTTTGGCTATTAATAGACGTTTCAGCTTGATGATCAAGAAACTCTGTATCAGTCTTCAAAAACTTGAACATTGACTTTCCCCTCCTAGCACCTGAACCAACCCAATTCAACCAAAACTTTTCAGCCAAAAATGTCAATCCATCTCCATCTACATCTGGAACCTCTACTTTATCTGTTACAGTTGTTGTGTCAGGAGCACCTATTCTGTCTGAATCAGATTCATTATGAGACCACAAGCCCACGCTTGTTATCTACAAGAGGGATTTAAGGAGGTTATTAACTGCAGCATTCCAGTCAAACAAAGAAACATTCCAGAAGCCTGGAATAATCTACCAAATACTAGCTAAATCTTAAAGTAGATTATTAGAGCTATCAAAAAGATAGATCTAGTCATCTATGCATAAATTGTGATAAAATACCTTCAAAAATAATTTGCCAGAAACATATTAATATCCAATATATTGCAAACTTATAATATTTGTTAGAAGTAAATGAGAATATTGTAGTACTGAAAATAATTATTAGGCTAGCAGCATTCAGTATTTTTGGTTGTACCACAAGATGTATAGCCTCGACTGTATTGTGTATAGATACTGTGTAAGCCTCTCTCCTTGTGCTTTCCAAATCTCTCTCTCTCTCTCAATTTATCGTAATATGATGTACTAAAAGTTTAATTCACAGGGGTAAACTTTTAAGCACAAATAAGCACTCACATTTAAAGAATGAAAGGCAACATATACCTTAATTTGAATAAGTTGGGTTTCTGTTGTCACAACTCCAGAGAGCTCACTTGAACACCCGGGCTTAATATAGAAAAGAATAAGAATTAGCCTTTTAGGAAACCAAATATCAAAGTCAAAATACAAGAAAGCATAATCAACTTACTAAGTCTAACCTAGAGAAGAAAATAACTAATAATCTATGATGCAAGCTCACACCACCCAAAACTTTCAAAGTTTGGGTTACTAAACACTGAAACCCTAGACACAGCATAGGAAAGAACAAACTGCATTCTGGCCTTATGGTTAAGCATTAGTGACAATCCTTCAAAATAATTACGACAGGCTTAGAAATTAGCAACTTTGAAAAACATCCCCACCCCTCTCCAAACTAAGAAAACAAAACAAAAGTGAAGAGTTGAAGTGCCCACCCATATGCATGAAACGAAAGCTTCATAACACTGTTTTCCATTGTGAATCTCCCATTATTAAATAGTCTTGATATCATTTTTAATTTATTGCATCCGTAAGAACCACCACAAGTAACAAGTTCAGATATATAGAGAATAAAGTTCCTATTATTGTCATTCAGAAAAGCATTGAACCTTGGGTTTTTCCAAAATTATAACAGCAAGAGTAAATTATTGTTTTAGTCCTTCAAAGATGTAAATTGTTTTAATTTAGTCCCTGAATCATAAAAATACTTAACTTAGTACTTGAAAGATACATTATGTCTCAATTTAGTCTCTAAATATAAGAATGTTATGTCTTTTTATGTCTCAATTTAGGGTTTCAATGACTAAATTAAGACATAATGTATCTTTTAAAGACTAAATTAAGTATTTTTATGATTCAGGAATTAAATTGAGACAAGTTACATCTTTCAGGACAAAAACAATAATTTACTCTAATAGTAACATTAATGCCTTCCAAAAATAATTAGTGAAAAATCTAAGTAACTTCTTCTCAGCACTCAAATCCAACAAATTTCTCTGGTGGCTACAGCCTTAAATTACTTCACAAAAAGAGACTCCCGAATTATAAACATTTCCCCACAACGCAAAACATTCATACTGGTAAATATTTCCACTCGATAAAAATTTAAACACTTTCACTCATCCAGTTTCTTTTCCCCAGAAAGAATATCCATAAAGTGCACAATAATTAAAAGAATTCCAAGATTGTCTATCACATGCTGAATGTTAAATATAAAAAGCAAATGAATAAGTGAAGTCCTAATATTTTGCCATTAACTCCCATACGCTTATTCACCATGCATCAACAAGCTAACCTCATCGGCAAGAAGATAATCATTCAGTCTATGGCAGTTATCTCTATTTGGAGTAAACATCAACTCATAGTACCATATAATTTTCAAAACTAAAACGAACTGATTTGTCGTTTCTCTATCTCCTTGAACTATCCTAACCATTATTGTAACACGAAAATGAAGAGAGTTTCCAAGTTCATGAAGAGCTTAGTTTATGGTAATGCAGTCATTCAAAGCCCAGAAGTAATAAACTCCATATTAAAATAAAAAAAAAGGCAAACGGTAGCACCACATGGAATCACTGCCCCGGATTGAAAATTCAAAAGCCCTAAAGAACAACATAAAACTGAAAGTTAGAGTGGAAAAGCACAATCAGACACCTGCTGAACGTAATTGGCATGCATAACAACGAGGATACAGAACAAGGTGATGGCTATGAAGAGGTACAAATACTCCAAAACAGCTCTAACTTTTGGGGTCAACATCTGCGAAAACCTTTCCTGCACGCGAATAAACGTCTGCTCTGGATCCATGGGGCGGTTAAAGAGCAAATATTTCCCGAGAAAGTGATGAAATTTATCAGTTTTTCGTCGTCGTCTTCGATTTGGGAAGCTAGCTTTTCATCTTTGAAAGTCGATCAATTCAATTTTCCTCGTACAAGTTGAAACGAAGAAGAAGAAAGTGAATAATAAATATAGAAGTTTCAGCTCAATTTGTTATCTTTCGGGAATTTTTGTCTTATTCTCTTTTGTCAGTTTGTGCGTTTCTTCTAAGTTACCTTCATAATCCGTCGTACTATTCTATTTTGCATAGAGTTTCAGTTTCCTCAGTTTTTTTTTCAAATATATTTTTGGTAAAATCACACTTTTTAAATTTTATATTAATTTTTAATTTTATTTTTAAAATTAAATTCTAATTAATTTTTTATCACATGTATAAATTAATTAAAGAATAATAATAATATGACATTTGATTTAATATTAAAATATTAAATAAAAAATAAAATATTGACTCATACAAATTTTAAAAACATAATATTTTATGTTACACAATTATTTTTTATAACTAATTTAGATGACATTAAGTCATGGGACAAAATTAATTATAATTTAAAATTTTTAAAATAAAATTGATTATAAAAAAAATTTATGAATAAAATTAAAAATTGATGTAAAATTTAAAAATATAAAAAATACTTTTATTTATATTTTTTTAAAGTTTGTATCATATTTAATTTTGTCACTGAAATTTTTTTTCCTCTCAATCATGTCGATAAAGCTTCTTATGTCAATTTCATCTTAATTATTAACTATAATTTAAATTGATAAATAAGAAAAATGTGATTTATCAAGTATATAGCTAAATTGTGTTTATATTTTACCCAATTTTATTTTGCTTGTATCCTCTAGTAATCATTTAACCATGCATTAATTAACAAATTATATTTTTTATGATGTTAGAAATTAGAAGGAAATTGAGATAAAAAAAAAAGAAATTAGTTATTTTGATATCGCTAAACCACTTGATATAGTTTATTACTGTTTTTATAAATTAATTGAACAAATCAATTTTTATACATGAAAATTAAATCAACTTCACAGTTACAAGAGCTTGTGAAAACTAAAAGAGTCTTTTTTGATGGAGTAGAAATTTTAATTTAACTTTTTTTTTATTCATTAATCATTATCTACCATTTCCATTGAATGAAAGATTTATAAAATGTGGGGTAAAAGGTAGTATGGAATGAAATAGGAGACAATTCATTTTTTTAGTTTATATAAATCTTGTTATTGATTGGAAGTTTGATAAAATAAATAAATATTTCACTTTAACGTTTAATATAGAATATCATTAATAGATAATTTTAGTATTTAAAAATTTATTGAGTTTTAATTAATCTAATTTGAGTTATGAAATTTTCATAATAGAAGTAGAATTTTCATAGGAGAGATTTTTTTGTACACAAAATTTAAATTTTTTTTTAAAATAAAATACCTACCACTCTAATTAAGTTTATTTTATTTTATTTTAACAATATCTTTACAATATTAACTATTTTAATAAAATAAATAAAAAGATTCTAAATCTTCTCAAACTCTTTAATTTGAAAGGATTTAAATTCACGTTTTATAAAAAGTAAATCAACATTATATATAATCAAAAAGTTGTGCATACATCTTTCCAGACGTTACTCTTTCTAATCGTTGAGTTAATAAGATTTAAATTCAAATCTCTAGAGATGAAAGGTTGTTCATGTACCTACGATTTATCCTCTATATCTAAATTAATCTTTTAAAAAAAACTACATTGTACATATTTGAAAGTCTCTAAAAGTATTCAAAGATTATCAACATAGAGTATGTATCCATACCACAATTTGGATCCTCTAGAGCATCACCTTAGGAAGAAAATAAATATATAAGAGAAAAATATAAGCAAAAAATAAATAAATGATTCATTTTATAAATTATTTTTTTCACTCATAAATTGATATAGTGAATCTCTTAAAAAATTAAGAGAATCCAAACCCTCTGTACTAACACAAAAAGTTGACAACAAAAAAAAAAGGTTGAAGAAGCAAGGAAAGAGTGAAGATATTACAGAAGTGCGAATTTGCAACTCCATGGAAGGAGTGCAAGCACCAGCTTCTGCAAATGCTTTGTTGTATGGAGAGGATTTATGGTTATGGATAGAGGGACCTATAGCGTCGGTTTGAACGCACACAGACACGGCCGCCGCTAGTTCTCCTCCCCTCCCCCTCCAACCGTTGCCATTGAAAACCCTGACTTTCTAGCTCATATATTATAAGACTACATTCTGCTTCTGCTGCTACAAATTGTTATTATATGCCCACTTGTGCTTTTTTGCTTCATAAAAATCTACAATTTTTTTTTTTAACAAATCTGTTTCTTGTTTGATTTTTTCTCATGAACGGTTCAAGGTTTTGTCTTGCAACTTCTAATTTGTCAGTAGTGTAGAACTCTTTTTTCAAAAGAAAAAAAATTGTAAGGGATTTTTCTTTTCTTACATAAAAAAATGTATACGAAGATCTCTAGTAAAATTACTTGTGAGAGAGAGGGAAATACTGGTTACAAATTTATTATATAAACGAAATTGGAGAGCCAATTCTAAGTTTTTATAACTTTATAAATAAGATGAACGCTATATTATTTTGAAATGTTTAGTGAAAAAAAAAAGCATTTGTTTTTAATTTATTTGAAAATTTCCTTAGTACTCATATTTTCTGTGTTCTTGTTAAAACTACCATTTTGAAAACTCTTAACTTTTGAGCTAAAATGTATAGTAGTGCGTACATTGTATTTATAAAAATGAGTATTATATTTGCCCCTACCTCATGAAACTACCATTTTTTATGCGTTTCTTGTTTGATTTGTCATAAACAATTAAACAAGTTTTTTTCTAGCAACCTTTAATTTGCACTCCTTGATTTTGAATTTGGTTCCCTCAATTTATTAAAAAAATCCGTAGGTGGGATTAGTAATTTTACATGTACTAAACTTCATGTTATTTGTTCATTTTAAAATATAAAATATAAAATTATTATATTTTAAAATAAGCAAGAGGTTATCCAATTTTATCTATTTTGTAATAAGTTATGATTTTTTCTTCCTTTTTTTTTTTTTAATTATTAACACGATCATTCCTTGAGCTATCTAATCAGGATAATGTAATAGATATCACGTTTAATTTAATAGTCAGGAGTGCTTAGGATATTCGTTACCAAAACTTAGTTCTTTTCTTCATGCTGCCATTACCAAAAAAATTAAAACATAATAATAAAAAGACAATTCCTTTTTATTCAAAAAAATAACGTGATTAATGATTATCAATTTATTACACTAAATTTTTGTAGGTATGGGAAAATATAATTCCATTCTCATTTTACTCTTCAAGAGATACTAATTATATGCCATACAATCTTTTAAGAATCAAATGTTTTGTAGAGTTAAAACAAAGTCACACTATCAAATATGAAAATAGTATAAAAAAGAATCATGAAATATTAAATCAACAGTATTATGGCTAACCATTACAGCAGGTTCATCTCAATTAGTAATCACAGTCGTGAACTAGAAACAGGAAGAGGAGAGAAGTTGCATACACCAAACTGGGAACATATCACTACGATACTAGTGAATAAGGTTTAGATCAATCGTACATAAACCTCAATAACACAACTCTCACTCTCCAAGCCAGTAAAATGAACACAACTTCAATAAAATAATATAATCTTGAAAGATTAATTAATGAATATTGACTTAAAAGAAAAGAATAACAAAAGGAACAGTGAAACCAGAGGAAAAAGAAGGGAAAAAAGAAACATGAAAAAACAGCTTCTCCAAAAGAAAAATTGAGAAGGCAACCTGCAGGTAGAGCAGTAATAAACATCAAAGATTAGTTGATTGCTGTATTTGATTAAAAGGGACATACTACTAAAATGCAATAATTTGAACAAGGTTGTTAGGTATGTTTCAGAAACCTCCAGGCAAAATTGGTCTGATGAGGAAAACTATGCCTAGAAAATATGTGGTTTCCAACATTAATATTAATTTATAGAAGATCCAATAATCAAATTGTGAATTAGCAACAACCACTTGAACCAGATATCTGATTATAGTGTCTTACGGGCAAATGATATACTATTTCATAACAGTCCTCAACAGAGTAATACCTGGAAAAAGAGAGGAATTTCTGCCAGGGCTGAGCAGTTACTACCTTAAACTATATCTATAACAAACCATTCCTTCAAAAACATAATTGGTGAGTAAAACAAGTGAAAAACTCAAAAAATATTGTATTTGCACCCCATGTTAACTCCTTGGGGCAAATGCAGATAATGCATTCGCATGTGCAGGTGGGAGATTGCTTAGAAGGGGTTGCATTTGATGCCCGTATAACGAAATCAAATGAGAAAATGCTCTGCCTACTAAAGTTTTAACTTCAGAGGTCTCCACAGGTGAGGCCACCACTTGAGCAAAAAGATTAACCAAGTCAGGGACTAGAGAGAGGATCTGCATTACAGTTAGGAAAGGACAATTAGAGGATGTAAGAGAATATTAACATTTGGGAAAACAATAAAGCAATAAAAGAATTGTAAGTGTAACAATTCTTGAAAGAAACAATTACCTGGGGGTTGGATGATAATACAAGAGTAGAGACACAACTATAGACAGCCATAGATTCCTCATGGTCTTCTTTTAAAGGAAGAACTCTCAAAAAAACAGGAAGAACCTGTCGAAGTATCCAAGAGATATTTAGACAAAAGCCAACACAAAGATTTAGCTATCAAGTGTTTTCAGCCAAAAAAAAATTCCAGAACAGAAAAGAAGTTAAAATTGAGAGGTACTGACAATTACATTTTTCTTTTTTTGGTAAAAATTGCACTTTTAAATTATACGAGGAGTAAGTATGTTAAGAAAGCAGGAGATTACCTGATTCAATGGGATAGACTCAGGGTGCACCATTATCATCCTTGCCACAGCACCAGCTGCATTATCCCTCACTGCATCATCTGGCTCAGACTCACCAAACAAGGGATGAAGTCCACGCAATATATTGTCGTAGTATCTGATATTGGATTAAAGAAATGCTAAACCAAGGTGAATGCAAGTTTTAGAGGAGCAAGAAATTCAAGCCCAAAATTAGTCGAGTGCTTACTTTACTACTAATATTGGTTAATATCAGCTGACATAATTAATCATATAAACTGTTCTCCTAAAAGCTAACCTTTTCTGCCCTATTATAACATGCAATGGGAAACATAAGTTTCTACTGCAAGCAAATTCGTGAATTAGAAAAGGATACTTCACAGTTAAATCGCCACCGTTTTTGCACAACTCTCCAACACAAAATGCAGCATTCCTTCTATTGGTTGCCTCTGATGATGCTAGTTCTTTGAGCACCAAGGGCATCACTCGCTGAGATAAATGATGTAACATTTTGCAAATCAATTAAGTTTCTACTGCATCTCTTGCTGAGAAAATGATATAGCAAAAGGAAAAAAAGAGAGTACTAAAATTACATCCACATATCCCGCAATAGGAGAACCCATATTTTGAGCAACTTCAGCAAGGCAAGCAACTACCATGGTCCTATCTTGAGGAGGACGGGAAGCTTTCTGCATTTTACAGTAAGTACAACGGCTTAAAACTGATAACTAACCATTAAAAAAACTTGGAAATTTCTAGATCTCTAACTCACTGCAAATTTCCTTAAAGGTTCAAATAGCTGTGCAAAAATGGGAGCAAATTGAGGACCCATGGACTTTGCAAATGCAGGAAGAATATCAGAAACTGCATCCATAAGCACTTCATCATGCTCACTATCATCTTCATCAATTTCACTGTCTGACTCTATTTGCTGACAAGCAGACTCCTCTCTTAGCAACAAAGAAGTTGCATCAACCAGTTTGGGCAAATCTGATCTCAGTTCAAGTCAAATAACAAAACAAAAGCAATCTCTTATTAGTGTCAGCAAGATGATTTTAAATGATAGGTTGAACATAACCAATTAAACCAATGCTTACAAGGCTCAAGAGTAGAATAACCATAATCTCTAATTATCTCAGCTACGCTTGTGCAAGCTTGAGCAACCACTTCCTTGTCACTATCTTCAACCATAGTCTTGATGTAAATATTCATTACTGTATCTGTAGAATTAAACAGACTTAAATGTTTATATTAATAAAATAAACTGGACTGACATTAAAAAAATTCAAAATATTTAACTATTAGACTTCATATTCTTACCAAGAACTTCTTTTGCTTTTGCTACTCCATCCTGAAAAGGAAGCATAAGTGTTTATTGCATTATAACTGAAAATAATTTTTCTAACTAAAGAAGGAACATTGAAAAGCAGTGAGAGAAAACACATTTCTTTGTGTTATTCAGCAGTAACCCACATTGGCAAACAAACGGCTCCAGCTAATTATGATAAAAAAAATACTCATTGACAAATAAAAATGGTGAACCACATTGTTAGTGTTACAAACCTACAATTAAAAATGAGGAGAGGACAAAAGATAGGGACAGGATACCAAAAGATTAAGTAAACAAATAGTCAAATTTGTGAAAGGATGAAGTGAAGACAATGATGCAAACTTACATTTTGACTTTGGAAGATTGCATGAGCTGCAGTCAGAGCATCTGCATTTAAATCAAACATACATCAGCATATCTGCATTTGATTGATAGATGTAACTCATCATCATGGGATTCTAGGGAATCCGATCCAGCACCCTTAAGGAAGTATTATACATGGTAAAATGCATTTGAGGTAAGCCAACAAGAATTTACTATTAAGGAAAACACTAGGATTCTGCCATGCATAAAAAACATGTGATATACTGCAGAAAAAGAGAATAAAGTAAAAAATATACATAAAATTTGAAAAAAAAAAAAAAAAAGAGCTTTCAGCAAATTCTATCTACTTACGTTTTAAAGAAATGATAGCCTGAAGTCTAACATCTTCATGAAAATAATCTGAGTGTCTCACCAAGATTCTCAGCGTCTCCTCCAAGTAACTTCAGTTAATTAAAGAATTCATGCTCATCTGTTACTAGAATTGATTTTTTGTTTTGAAAGGTGTAACTATAAAAAGAAAATTAAGTAATATAGTTAACGGATACGGAGCATAAGAACCCTTTGTGTGCTGGGCAAATAAACCAAGAGCTTGGGTTGCAGCTGCCTTTTCATCCAGCACTCCAGTTCTAATGCTTATATTTCGAACTCTTGGCTCATCATGAGCTTCATCATCAGATGAAACTCCTCCAAATCCATTGGCATTTTCATCATCAGACTCATCAATATCCACTGCAGAGCCATCATCCAGATTGCACGAAGAGAACGCGAGAGGCACAACATGAGGAAGATACTGTTTACCCAGTACAAATTTCACTTGTAAGATTAAGCTCAACATAAGAAATATGCAAAAAATTAATTTATGCAGACCTGTGCAAAACTATCATCCAATATCTCTGCAACATTGCTGAAGAATCCATGGGTGTACTCCCTAAGCTCGCTGAACTCAAGTCCAAAACCCTAAATATAATAGGAACAAATCAACAACTCCAGGGACATGGCAAAAGTGATCAGAACTAAATGCAGAGCATTTAAAGTAATTACAGATATTGCAGCTTCTATATAAGGGGGTAATATTGGTTCCATTCTCATTTTCCCCACAGACATTGCAACAATTCCAACTAGTTCAGTAGCTCTTGCACGTGCACGGAGATCTTCATCATTAGTCAACACCATGAAGTTTTTCATCAACTCTAAAACCCTTTCAGCATAAGGAATGAATGCTTGCTCTGCAGCAGAGGCAATAGAACCGATGGCAGACTGCAAAGAGCATCCAGTGCAAAAAATGAAACTAAATACAAAAACAATAAACCTACAGCTAGATCTTTACTGAATTATAATCATACCATGCATGTCTCCTGCAAATTTCGAGAACTACTTTGGAGAGCAGACAACAGCCTTCCCATCAAAGGATCTAGGAAAGGAAGAATTTCCTCACCCATGTTCTCACAAAATGCAGCCAAAGCATAGTATGATTTTTCCTGCATAAAATGGGAATATAATACTCAAACAACATGTAGATGATCTATGAATTACTCATGTTTGTTTCCAATGTGTACCTTTACTTCATCAGATGTGTCCTCAAGGGCATTCAAGATGCAAGGAAGAACACTTTCATAATGAGATACAATTTCAGGCTGCAAGTGCTCTGCAAACTGACCCAGAGCAAATGAAGCTGCCCCCCTCACCATTTGTTCAGGATCCCTCAAAGCACCCAAGACAATATGGAGAACAGGTTCGAGCTTATTTTTCATAAGGTCCAAACAACCTTCTGAAATGACGCCTAAAGCAGTAACAGAAGCTTCTCGAAACTTTGGGTTTGCATTTTGACAGCTTACAGAAGCAAATTCAAAAACTGGTGGAAAAACATGCTTTGGGATGTTCAAAGCCATAGTATCAATAACTTCTGCAGCAGCTCGGTCTGGAGCAAGATCATCATCTTGATTCTCATTTGTTGATTCAGCAAGCAAAGGGCATAAAATTTGTAGGATTGGGATGACCAGCTTATGTTTTTTCAAAGTATTGGACTTGTATTTTGCCAGCCATGAAATAATCTGGATAGCCTGTTACATGGAAGGAATAAGAGGTGAGAAAAATTATTATAAAAGCAAACATACAAAATCCATAGCAATATATTTTATAATCCTTTCCCACCTGATGACGTGTGTTAGATTCCAAATTTTGACTTGAGCAAACCTCAAGGGAGAACTGCACTATGGATTTGACTGATTCTCCAAGAAGTGGTGCAGGAGATTCTATCAGCTCATCAAAAATTTCAAAAGCAATTATGGCAACATCTTCTTCTCCTGAGGCAAGGCACTGCCGAGATACATTCAAGATGCTGGGAATAAATTCACGAAACTTAACCTGTAAATGTAATAAAATTTAGGCCAGCGAAAAATGAGAAGAGAGTGCACATTACAAAGCTACAGCTGATTAAAAGATGATGTTTAACTGCCTCACCTATTCCAGCAAACCAATCATCATTTGAAAGGATCCTATGTTTCTTTTTATACTACTTATTTTTCTATTTTTAGAATTATATAGTGGCAACAGGTGGCAGAAACAAACATGATTATAATTGTTTTAGAACTATTTCTATTTTCTACAGTGACATGAAGAGTACATACCACTTCATCCCCATCATGAGTGAATTCTAGAAAAGATCCCACCGCCCTAACAAAGCAGGCACAGCACTTGGTGAGAAACAAAGGAAAATAATTATAATTGTTTTGTGGAACCATAAAAACGTGAAAAATGAATATTATCTTACTTAAGTGCGGCAACTCTAACACGGTTGCTAGTCTCATCTTGCAGGCACTTGAGTAGAAGTGCTTGCAGATCTGCAAAATGTGGCCGAAAAGTGTTCCCAATTGTTTCAGTTAAAGAGCTGAAGAGAATCAATGCCACCTTACATCCCAAAAGCATAACAGTTTATCGGGTGTTAGTCCACCACACAGGAATATAAGCATTGTAAGACAAAAATTTAAGCTACTAACTAATGAAAAGGAAATCAGACTTAAAGGAAAAGGAAATAAAATAGAGGCACTAACATTAGTTCTTGACCCCATAGTCTATACTAAAATTAGTGGTCAAATGACAAGTGAAGTCATACTGTAAGCCATAGTAGTAGAAATTAATCTTTTCATTATGATAGAAACTTGTGAGGAAGCATGTCCTTCAAGAATTTATAATTTTACAGACAAAAATTTATCTTTGAATTCAACAAATTGAAGGAAAAAAATAGTTTCTTCTTTAAAACCTTGTTGTAAAATTCTCATATACATGTAGCATGAGACAACCAAACCATATAAAATCATCTTTTCTAAGATCTTGCTTGCACATTCAAATTTCATCACAAGTTTCTTATAGCTATGCTTTTGTGTTTATAATACCAAATTACAAAATGAAACATTTAAACGAATAACAAGATATATCCAATTTGACTATAAAGTTACTATAATAGCATGTCAAGCCATGATTGTCATTATACTACATAGTCAAACAACAAAGATGCCTATATGCAATACTATCTGAGGATTATTCTGTACTTGGACTTGAAGCAGAAGTGTAGAACAGCAAAGGACACCATGATCATACAAGAAAAATAAGTGTCATGAGCTTACTTCTCTATGGTCTTCCTGTGCACTCTGACTGCACTGGAACAGAAAGGGCAACAAATCAGGCCACTCACCAGCTGGAACAGCATACTTTGCTACAATACTCACTACATTTGCACTTGCTTTCCTTACTGGAGGACTGCATATAATAACATGATATCATTATAAGATTACATGATGGTGATCTTAACCGAAAGTGATGAAAAGGGTGATGGCCATTAATTTAAGAAAGGCAGCTGATACAACTTCGTGATTGTAATGAAAAACAACAAATGATGATAGTCAACAATGTCTTTAACCTCAAAGCATGATAACAAGCATACTAAGAAGCTATATTCAAAATAAAAAGAATAGTCAACTATTCTTAGTTTTCTTAATACCAATATGCAGGGCAATGTGATGATAGATTAATTATTCAACCTATGCCGTAACAAGAATTCCAGTTCCAAGGAAGCACTTCTCAGGCAGTGGCCAAGGAGAGCCTCAGTTCCATCCCCCTTTCCTTAACTACAACTATAAATGAAACCACAAGACTTGCTCAAGAAAAAGATACTAATTATGTTTAAGTTTGCTTACTGTTAACTGACGAAACAGTAAACTTCATAGCTGAACATCAATTGGTATTTTCAATCGACTTAATAGATTAGTCCAAGGCTAAGTTAACTTGGGTTGTTTAAATCAAAACCATAATTTTCAACAGAAAGCTCTCAATTTAACTAAATGGATATCCAAGGAACTAAAGTCAATTTCCTAAACTCAATGGGTACATTATCGGAGCATCTGCCCCATCGCAAATTGGCATAAATAAACAAACCTAATTCAATTAGCTGTACATCAATTCCCTAAAGGATTAACAAAATCCCAATCAAACAAGCACCATAAAATCTGCTATCTTGCACACGGATACCTGTGCTCCATTGTTATGCTCTCAATGAGGGACTGCTTAACAAGCTGTTTAAGCTGAGGAGAGAGCTTGGCCCAATGACCCGTGATCTTCTTACGAAGCAGCACAGCGGCTAGCTGGCGCACGTTAGGGGTCTTAGCAGTGCGCAGATGCTGAACCAACGCCGGAACCACTTGTGGGTCCTTAGCTAATCGCTTAATTTGGTCCTCCGCCTGGCGCCGGGCATCGTTGTCGGGCATCAAGAATTGTATAAGCAATAGCTCCAGAGACTGCGCCATGGCTCAATTCTCTGAGCTATTGGCTATGGAGGCTAGAGGAAGAGGAAGAAAAGAGGAGGGGTAGAAGGAGGCTGTGACTGAGGTATGAGAGGGAGGGTTTTTGTTGGGGGGTTTTGCTTTGTATTTAAGGGAGATTTATTTTTATTATATTTATAAGTTTTTTAATTTGGTTTTTAAATTTAAAAAAATTTAATTTTAATCTATACTATTAGACTGTCGTTAAATTTTTTTAAGTACTTAAAATATAACTTCTTTTTTATCAATAAAAGATAGAGTATACAGTTAAGTGAAATTAATTTATAAGTGTGACATGTAATGTAATTAATGTTTAATTATTGAAATGAATTGAACATAGTCAAAATTTTACGATGAAATGGCAAGAATTAAATTAAAAATTTTTAGAATTGTAAGTAATTAACTCTAAATTATTAAACTATTAACACTCATATTAAAACGTTTTAAAACTAGCCCCTATTGAACACACCCACATTATGTCAACATTTTTTAACAAGAAGAAAAACAGCATGCCTTTGGACCGTGTTCATTGTAATACTAAACAAGAATTTTGTAACTGACTAAATTTATATAATGTTATTTATATATTTATTATTAAAATTTTAAATTAAAATAAAATATTTTAAAAAATATTTAGAAAAAAATAATTATACAAAAATGAGTTATGTGCCTCTATTTAGAAAATTTAATAACAAAAACAAAAACAAAATATATAATTTTTTTCCTATTGTAATACTAAACATGAATATGTGAGTCATGAAAGAGTGAACTATTTGAAAGGCAAATTTCACACTTTTCTTTCCTCTCGTTTATTTTAAAGAAATAAAAAACATTATATCACATTTAAGTTGTATTTCATAAGAAAATAATATAATATTATTAGGTGAAGAAAAAAATATATAAAATATGTAAACCATACATCTGTTATATTTATTATATAATTAAAACTCATTGCTCAAGTAAATTTGTATTTATCTTTTTTTTATATAATTCCGTTCTATATTCATGTTAACATTTCGAATAAGAAAATTCAACTTTTCCGTAACATCATCCTTTCAAATATTCCTTAGATGGTTTGTTGTTAACTTTATTTGGATTGATTATATAATTTGACATCTTAATATAAGAATTTAACTATGACTTAGTTTTTATTTCAATTTTTATTATGAAATAATTATTATTATTATACTTTGACTAATAATCTCTCCTTTAAAAATTATCTTGTTAAAAATTAAATTAATAACTTTAACTTTGATACTAATTATTAAATGAATGTTTATACTAAATTAAAAGTTATAACCATTAGTTATATCACAATCCTTTTGATTTAATTACATCAAATCTAAACATTGCAATTCCAGCATGACTCACTTGATCCAAGTATATACCTTGACCAACATACAAGAATTAGGCGAGACGCTTTTTTTTTTTTTTCTTTTTGAAAAGATAATGTAAGAATGTTGTGAAAGAAAAAGATTAATGCTAACTTTTATATCTTGTAGGGATACCATTTAAATGAGACCTACCATTAAAGTGATTGTACTTATTTTGTATTTGTCATTTTCAAAATTAAATCTTTCGCAATATTGTACCATATGCAATAGGATGGAGATAGTAAAAACTAAAAAATATAAAAGTTAATGAAATTACTGACGTAAATCGCAATAAACATTTAAAAAAAAATTTTACGCCACATCGTATTCTTCTAATAAAAAAAAAAAAAATCAACTTTTGCAAACCGTTGCATTGTTGTTACTCTCAAATGTATTGTCCAGGTTTGAAGATGTTCATCATCCGCTGCTATCGCTGACAGGTTTCAAGGTCGTCTTCCGTCGCTGTCACCACCGTTGCAGCCACACGCCGGTGCCGTCGTCGATTTCTACAACAATTTTTACAATTCTAAAAACAGAAGTTTTGAGAGAGAAGAGAACCCCCAATATTTATAGAATAAGATCTTGTAGAATGATTCTCACAAAGAAGTTTTTTTTTTCTAGTTTCTTGAGAACAATTAAAGGTAGTTCTAATTTGTATTTCCACTTCCCTTGCTTGCTAAAGAAATGAAAATATCAATTTGAAAGAGAAGTTTGAAAAAGGTTAGATGACCTGACAACATGTTTGTCATCATTTAGTCAAACATCCAAATCAAAGATGAAAAGAGATTCAATTTATTGCATGAAGGAGTGCATTAGCTTCACACATCTATTTCTCCAAATGCTGTGTTCATTGTCATTTTGCCTTTTCAGTCTCCATCTCTATTCAGAGGCATCAGTTTGAGCAAATAAAAGTAGTCATTCCTATCATTCTTACTTGTTTGAAGACTATGTCTTTGGAGATAGATGATGCAGAAGTTGAGGGCGTATTTGA
Source organism: Senna siamea (assembly GCA_031216115.1). Lineage (NCBI taxonomy): Eukaryota > Viridiplantae > Streptophyta > Magnoliopsida > Fabales > Fabaceae > Senna > Senna siamea. Next base: position 22,934,790 of record CM062355.1, read on the forward strand.
TAGAGCTGTAGAGATTGCAAATTCTATATATGCAATTTGCCCTAAAGATGGTTTGTGAATTTATTAATGCAACTGTCACGCATTATTTCATTTTGTGGATTATCATATCTTAATCTCCTGACTAGTTATAATGTTGACGTGGTGGCTAGCTTCATGACATACGAGAAAGCAAAAGATAGTAAAATAAGATACACAAAGAACATAAAAAACATACAAGAAAGATGAGAAATTATAAAGTGCTCAAGTAGATGTCATTAAAGCAAAAAGTCGTAGATTGGACATGAAGTTAACTCATAGAAATAGTAACATGTAAAGAACATAGCTTTATTAAAGAAAGATGGATTCTCCAAACAAGGGGATATGGCAGCGGATTCACAAAGATAGAAAGATCAAGTTTAACCAGTGGCGATCAGCTCCATCGAAAGAGAGGACAAAGAGAAGAAGCAGAGCAAGATTGTAACCATTTTGGGAAACCAGGGTACTAAAGGAAAGTAAGAAAATTTGAGAATGATGAACTAATCTTAAAAACAATGGTAATGTAACGATAAGAACATGATCTATAATTATAAATGCAAACCCACCTGGAGAATTTTTTTGCTTTTCCTTTTTTATATGGCCAAAAGTGGCACAAAAAAGTTGGATTTTGCAAAGTAGCCTCATATCATGTGGGGGAAAATAATGGTTCACTTGAAGATAATTGTCGTTATACAATGTACACTATAAAAACCACTAAGTGAATCTCTAGCCTCTATTGTCTGGACTCAATGCATGAGAAGAAACAAACAAGAAGAAAAATGAAAGAAACCAATAGAGTGGACACGCATAAAGCACGTTATCAAAAATCATGGAGGAAATGTTGCCGGGAAACAATGGACAACAATGAAACCTGTTACGGAGGAACGCAACGATGGCACCAGCGTGTGGTTGCGACGGCGACGGCACAATGGTGTGGCAGCAGTGGAAGATGACTTTGAAATCTGGCAACGACAACAAGGTATAATGAAAAAAACTCATCAAACTTGAACGATGCATTTGAGAGTAGCGACAAGAAGGCTTTTTACAAAAGTTGAATTTTTTTTGGCTGATTAAGATATGATGTGGTACAAAAAAAAAATATAAAGTATTTAATGAGTTTATATCAACAATTGTATTAATTTTAATCGGTTAAATTAATAAAGAGACAATTAATTAAAAATATATTTTTTAACAATTGAATTTATTAATTTATTTTTAAAAATTAAATTAAAACAATTAATATCGTTCAATATTAAAATTATTAATTTACTCAAAATTTTATCATTCAAATGTTATAATATTTAAAAACAAAGATAGAGATTATTCATTAAAGTTCAATGAATCTCAATCGAACTCGAAAATGGACAAATGCACCACCGCCACACCGCCACACCGTCGCACCGCCGCCGCACAGCATTATGTTGGGCATTGGCATAAGAAGGTGGCCACGACCGCCTTTTGCTATCCATTCGACGTGAGAGATGGCAAAACATACCGTATACGCGGCATGGGCACTTGCAGTTACCTGCTTCCTCTTCCTAGTACTCATGATGCTCACACCCTCCGTTCCTCAGCCTCAATACTACCATGATTTCGCTGACAAACGCGAATTCTTCGGTAAGCCTTTCTTTGATTTGGTGAAGCTTGAAATATTCGTCACTCTCATAGGTGCAGCTGCAGTTCTCTATTGGACTATTTGATTCATACCCTTTGATATTTTGCTTTATGGGTTAACTCGAGAACTAGATATTTTGCTGTTCTTAGATATGTTTTTGAGGAATTGATGTGAATCGTGTGAAGGGTTGTTCTTCTTGATCAAACTAATAATCTAATTCCTTAATTTCCAAAAATTATTGAGTCTAGAAGGAGATTGTTTACTTTACGCAGTAAAATTTGAAAATGAACGGCTTGTTTATGTCTTGGCAGGCGTTCCTAATGCATTTAATGTCATGTCAAATTTCCCATTTCTGGCTATTGGTCTCATGGGGCTTATATTTTGCCATCATGGAAATTATTTTAAGATCAGGTATATTTTATTCTATCGCCACCAATTTCTTTTAAAAACAAATATGCCTCTGCATATGATTGTTGTGAATCATGTTATTTACCTGCCAAAAGCTTGCAAGGTGAAAAATGGGCTTGGACATGCTTTTATGTTGGTGTGACTGCTGTTGCATTTGGGTCCTCATACTACCATCTTAAGCCAGATAATGGTCGCCTTATGTGGGATAGGTTGCCAGTGAGTTCCTTCTAAGAAAGTTGAATTAGTCATTGTAGAAATTCATTCCCTTAATACCTCTTTCCTATTTTAATTTGTCACTTTTGATCCCTATCTATCTATTATTGCAGATGACTATTGCTTTCACATCAGTTGTAGCGATATTCATCATTGAAAGGATTGATGAGAAGAAGGGAACAATTTCAATTATACCTCTAGTTATGGCGGGTATAATAAGCGTAGTGTATTGGAGGCAAGCCTACTACTTCAATTCTTTTATTTACACTTGGTCTTTTGCTTATCCTATAATGATACTTGTTAATTTACACCTTGGAGAAGAACCTGATTTAATATTTTTCCCAGTTGTATGATTTCTTCAAGTGAAGAGAGTTGTTCTTCTGACAATAAAACCATTTCTTAATTCTGTAAATTTAGTTGTCACAGAGATGAGATATTCATTGTAGAGAGGTGGTTTCAACAATGCCAAAAGTTAAGAGTACTACTTCTTAATGTTGCAATAGTCCCTTTAGTAATTTTAATTTGAGGTTGAGAGTCATGAAGAACTTAAACATGCATAATTTTTAGATTTACCGCTTGCAAGTAACTGCTCTTTTTCTCCTCCACCCTGTTGTCAATTTAGGTTCTTTGATGATCTCCGTCTCTACGCTCTGGCTCAATCTTTGCCATTTATTGTCATTGCTCTCATTGCTATTTTGTTCCCACCAATATACACACTCTCAATGTACTGGCTCTGGGCTGCAGGTTTGGATTATTGATATGGTATATATAATAGGGGAATGCAAATACTCTCTCTTTAACTTGAGCCATATGCAAACACCCTCCTCAACTTTGTAAAACACTTATTTAATCCTTCTATCCATTTTCCTGTTAACTCTATTAATGGAGATGCAATCTCAAATTCTATCATTTGTTGTTTCCAAATGAATGGGTGCGTGCCACTTGACAAATGATGAAGTCTGAGGTGGCATCTCTATTGACAGTATTATGGGGAACTGGACAGAAGGGTTTGAATCTTGAAAGATGATAGTTCAGGGAAGTATTTTTCAATTTTCATAGTTGAGGGAAGTATTTGCAAATAGTTCAAAGTTGAAGAGGGTATTTCCATTTTTCCCTATACAATATCCCTTCAAGTTCATTTTAGAAACCAACTATGCTAAGTATCATTTAAATATATTGCAGGATTTTATCAATTAGCTTTGGTGCAAGAGGCTACTGATAGAGTGATTTATATATGTACTCTTCATATTGTCAGTGGTCACACACTCAAGCATTTGTCTGCAGCAATGGGTCCTGTGTTACTGACTCTCATGCTTGCAAAGAGGAGTATTGATGTAAAGAGGTATTTTAATGCATGAAATACCTGAATTCTTCTAATTAATGGATTTACTAATTTAAGAATTTGATTTATTTGCAAATATATATGGCCTAAAGTTGAATAGTCGTGGCGAAAAAAAGCATGACCTGATCTGTGCAAAATAAGTGGCATTTGGCTCAGATGCCTGGTTTCATTTAAAATCTCTCAACATTTTTATAGGAATATGTATATATAACATGAAAAAACAAAGTACTAACATTGATAAGATTTTAAAAAGATAGCTATTTATGAAGAAATTTTCTGTTTCTCCTTGAGATTCCAAAGCAGTCCTGTGGAAATTTTTTGTACTTATTTCTCTGATACAATATACTATACATTTCACGGGTAATTATGCCCTTGTTATTTTTTTACTTTTCTAGGCTAACAATCATAGCTTGTTAGATCTCTTATAATCCAAGCTCTAAAGTTATAGAAGCCTGAGTTGCAAATTTGGTAACCTTAAACTGTGCCAAAAGAGCAAGATGAAACGGTTATGCTTGAAAGATACTTTTTATTCATGCAATAGATGCAACATGTTTTTCTTTTCCGGAATCTTCATCTATTCAGCAAAGTAAACTGTTGCTAACTTCTTGATGTTCACCAATGTTGTAGCATTAGTGCATATTTTTCTTTTTGGTATTAGGGTTTAGGGTGTCTGGGCTTTGCCTTTAATTAATTTTCTCCTGGAGCAATCTTAAAAGTGCACTTCTACATATCAACTTGGTGCATTTAATTAAAATTTTGGTGCTTTCCAGGAGAATCAAATTAACCTAGGAAGATAAATAGAGATATCATTTCCATTTACCTACTGAGCTAACTCCATTGGGAAGGATAGTGGATATATAATTTGTAGTTTCTTCCCTGTTGTTTTTTTTTTTTTTTTCTCTTGATACCCATTTTTCATGTTATCTTAGACTGACTACAATGTTGATGTCATATGATTCCTATGGTCTTCATTCAGGGAAAAGTCTGCGTAAAAGATGGAGGATTTCTTGGAGAGAAATAGAAGGAAAGGAAGGCCTACTTTGCAGTACAGAACACTGTTGTAGCACTTGAATTTGGACCAAACAGGACAATTCGCCTTGTTAACTTTGATATGATGACATTCACTTTAATTAGTTTCTGTTTTGTACAGTTATTTTTCTTAATTTTGTAGCAAATATATGGGTAAGTTTATAATTTGTGATCAATTTGTATGCAGCTTACTCTCCTATAGAATGACAGAATTCATATAAAATATCCACAAATATATAGCTCCTCCTTTCTTTCACTAAATTTCATTCTCGTAACTTGGATTCACATTCTTCCATCTCTCTAACAAATTAACTCTTAAGAATTTACTAATTTTAATCCTTATGAAAATTTTATAATACGAATTTTATTCATAAAAGAGAACAACATTAAATATTTATAGACCCTTGAACAAAACTTCTAATCAAAATAGAATTTTTAGATAAATAAAAATTCTTAAGTAAATAAAATTCCTAAATCTGAATAGATAAGATTTATCCTTTCCGATAAAATAAAATAAAAAAAATTCTAATTTTACTGAAATACAAAAATATGATTGTTAATCCTACGTCAAAATTATATGTTTGACTGCGGTTAAGACAAGCAAAAATGAAGTAGTAGGTCTCAAACTGCAACTGTTAATGCTCATCATAACACAACATTAAAATAATTAGAAAGTGTGT